>CM077011.1:115695155-117072655 GCA_039090855.1 Macrothele yani
ATTAAGTTATTTTACCTGCGCGAAAGAAGAAATTTTACGTTGTTTTAGTACTGCGTATTAATTTTTTTTCAATGGGGTATAAATTAGACATTGCGCCTTTTAATTTACGATTAAAGAAAACATCATTATCGAAATGTTGGGGGATATGAAATAACTGGAAGGGAAACGTCGCTTGTCCTACGTGTAAAATATATTTCGGCTTCAGTTGCTTGCAAACTGCGTGATCTAGTTGCATGAAATTCGTATTTCACACTCTAAGTAATATAAAAAAACATTTTAATGTGGCCATTTGTTTATTCTTAAGACAAGTTGCAGAGAAAATAAATTTTAATTTTAGAATGTTTTTCTGCAGTATTATGAGTTTGTATAATAGCTACTAAACGGGAGAAAAAAATAACTAAAATTAAATATGATAGAAAGAAATTCCCTCTTCATATAATTTAGAGTTTAGACAATTACAAATCTCGGAGGATGAAAAGTCTCTGAAAAAGCAACGCGAGTTAGGCAAAAACCATCTGTAGGCTTTAACCAGAAACCTTCACTTTAAAGCCATACATACTGTGGTGAATGACACAAGGATCTAGTAAAAACTAAGTCCCTCAATCTAATATTTAGCTATGAAATAAGTGAACAAGGTTACTAGCTAACTATCTTGCACTTAAAATACTAAAACAACTCTATTATTTCCAGAGAAAGATTAAAAAAGGAGGTAAGAAGCCTAGATTGAAACTGCAAGTCACGGTAAATGTGACAAGGTTCTAGTAAGAATTTAGTCCCTTAACTTAATATTTAAAGATAAAGTAAGTGCAAAAGGTTGCTAGCTAATTATCATGCCCTTAAACTCAGTAAAGCAACTCTATTATTTCAAGGAAAATATTAGAAAAGGAGGAGAGCAGCCTAGATTGGAAACTGCAAGTCGCGGTAAATGAAAAGGAGGTTAGAAGAAAGATGAGGTGCGGCAACAGCCCTCTCCCTGTGCTTCTTGGCGTGACGCCACTTTTTATCAGCTGACTACGCCAATGCGCCCAATCTGAGAATCTCCTGTATATCTCTATGGGGAAATGGCGATTTTGAACGGGTTTTTCGGACCCTTATTCTACCCATACAGGCATGAAAAAAACGAGGCTGAAATATTCATTCCCATAATAAAAATTTCCAGAAAAAAAAGGGAAAATATGTGTTGGTATTTCTTTAAAAAATTGAACAAAATAATGATTTTTTGAGCGGAAGTGCATGTGCGCATGGTTACTTGCGATACTGCCCATGTGCAAGTAACCATGTTTAAAATATAACCAAAACCCTAATGTTGAAGAAATAAGAAGTCCATAATATTCCTTCTTTCCGTCCTTGGTTTGCATGCGCTTTCAAGCAAAACTGCTTAAGCCACAGGAAGTGACGTCACTTTCCCGAACTCTCCCAGCGCAGACTCCTACCACCTCAGAGAGAGAGGACAGAAACAGATGATCTGTTTCTAGCTTCACTCAAAACGGGTCCCTTTCTGCTCTCTCCTCTTCTTCTAACCCTCCTTGGGTAAAATGCAAGGAGTGATAGAATAAGGGGAGGGAGCATAACAAACAGTTTCTACGTAGAGCTATGAAGCCGATGGCAAACCATCTTAGGTTACCCTTTTGATTGCGTTCACATCGAATTACATATCTAGCTATACCACACTGGTTAGTAATTTTACAGCCCTCTTACCAAGAGAAAAAATATTCTTTACATTTATGGATATACTGCATAATATCACAACTGTTTTCTTTTCTTTCAACGGAATGTTAGGTCAACATTTTACCGTGCGTACGACAAAAAATCGCTTTAAATTACCACAAAAAAGTAATGCCTGAAGCAGTTCACAAACTCTGCAATTAAAAATAATATACCCTAAGTTATTTCATGTGATCTGGTGAATATTCTAGAAAAACACAAACGCAATGAAATATTACCTTAAAAACCGATGATTCGTGCTAAACCTGATAATTTACC
The DNA here is from genome assembly GCA_039090855.1 of Macrothele yani. Classification (NCBI taxonomy): domain Eukaryota; kingdom Metazoa; phylum Arthropoda; class Arachnida; order Araneae; family Macrothelidae; genus Macrothele; species Macrothele yani. Next base: position 115,697,139 of record CM077011.1, read on the forward strand.
AAACTTTTTACGAAGAGTATACGAAATATGCAAAGGTTGAAAGACTTTTTTGGTGTTAGCACACAAAAGTCTTCTGATTATTAGCGTTCATAGGCCGATTACTATACACCAATAATAAACGAGATAATTTTCACAAAAAATTTAAAAAGCAACAGCAGATTTGATTTTACCGCTATTAAAAACGACTTGTGACTTTTACAAAATTTTAATCGAAAGTTTTCAGAAATGTAGTTTTTGACAGGGAGTTACTGAAAACAGGACAACTTTCTAGTTCATAATACAAATTCTTAGACTACATCATCATACATTTTTAAATTTCGAAATAGAATATTAGATGTATAAGACACACCTATGGAACGTGATCCCATCAGGCAGCTTTTCATAAGTGTCTTATTGGCATTTCTAAGAAGTTTCTTTTTCAGCAAAAAATGACACAAACCAAAATAAAATTCAGGACCGTCCCCCACTAAACCGGAACTATGCTATCGTTCACTCTTAGAACTTGCCCAAACGAGCAACTGAGGGGTAATGCAAGATGGCGGCCAATCAATTCAGCTGGCTTCACCTGTAAGAATACATGTTCTCTCCCCTTATTCTATCCTCCTTGGGTAAATGTGGACAAGGTTCTAAGAAAACCTGGAGTTCCTTAACTTAATGTTTAAAGGTAAAGTAAGTGCAAAAGGTTACTAGCTAACTATCATGCACTTAAACTAGTAAAGCAACTCTATTATTTCAAGGGAAAGATTAGAAAAGGTGGTGAGAAGCCTAGACGAGATGTGACAGATTCTTGACGTACAACACTGTGCTTCAAATGTCGCCCAGTTAACTGACGGTTGCTTCCAGTTCATATGTATCTTAAAGGTCTTTGATTTAGATTGATGTCCCCCTGACTCGCGAAACGGAATACTCATTACGAAGAAAGTAAGTTGAATATTTTTATACGTGCAACAGAGCAAACGTTATTATTTTTTTTATTGGAGGTTTAACGACCACCGTGAGCAACTCAATGGGCTATAAGCAGTCGCCCGTCCCTAATTTAGGGTCACTGGTTCCAGGGGAAGAAAGAGAATCCAGTGCCGTACGCCAAGGACGTTATGGTTACAATAGCGAACCTGAACATTTGATGAACCGTAACTGCTGTAGCAGACTGAAAGTTGCAATCAACTGTATTTGCGATGATCTGTGTTTTGGTGCGAGAAAGTGTTGTTTGTTGACATTTAAATAGCTGAAGAAATTGGTAATTTTTAAGAATGTAACTCTAATTGCTTTTATTTATCCGTGTGTTTAAATAATTTCAATGCGCATTGTGAAGGCTCTGTAACGTATTTATAAAGAACTGGAATCTTACTCCCGAAAACAACATAATCATATTGATTTGTTTTTCGGTTTATCTATTACACTGATCTGCAATTTTTCAATCCCTTTTTTTTTTCTCGTTGTTTTCAAATGAATAGGTGTATCTGAAGGGTTTTTTTTGCGCAGATTCCGAAAAAATGACCTTCAAAATGCCGTATCACGTCCGGTTTTTTCACAAAATGACGGAAATATGAAAATTTAAAAAACCGTTATTTTTTAATGACATTAAGCTATATGGCAACGTTTGTAACGTGTGAACATGTTCTCTGGAGGGGGGAAATGATTGTTTAAGGAATAGATAAACATAAATACATATTCAAAAGCAAACACACCTAACTATTCGCCACTGGGCTCCCCTTCAAACTTCCGATTTTTGGATTGTCTTTAGGTGTGCGTCGTACAGTCTCTGTTCAACATCCAACAATAGTCGGCCATCATATGTACAGTCCACTTTCCTTGGTATCTCTTTTTCTATCACTTCCTTAATATCCTGATGGAAGCATTCAGCCATGTTCTTCCGAAAAATCACCAAGATTGTTAGGGAAAGTAATTTAGATGAGCATGAAGAAAGTGAACTTTGACGCTTCCTATGTTGCAACCAAGCAGTTCATAGGATTCCAGCATGTCCTCGACTAAAGTGGTGTAATTTGGAAGCCTTTGTGTTCCCCAAAAAGTTGTGTACCACATTTCTGAATACAGTCCATACTCGCAATTCGCACTCACTCATTGTTTCCTCGAATATGTTGTCTGCCATTAATTTTCGTATTTGGAGGGCCTATGGAAAAATGCCAGCTTTAATTCCTCTTTCAGACGTGATTGGATGGAAACTTCCCCACCAAGATACTGAAAGCATTTACTGTCCCTGCTTAAAGCTGTCACGAATTGCTTCATTAAGCCAAGTTGGATGTGTAAAGGTGGCAACAGCAGTATTTTCGAGGGATCAAATTCAGTGGAAGTGAAACAAATGTTTTTTTTGCCAGGTGTGAATGTACTTCTGACTGGCCACTGCTGCCGAACCCAATGTTCAGTCCTTGCTCTGGAGTCCCATTCACACAAAAAGCAAGGAAATTTGGTGTAGCCTGCTTGTTGGCCGTTAGCAATATCTCCAATCACCTTGAAATCCTCGCACAAAGACCATTCTGCTGAAACTTGTACTGCACACTTTCCAGCAGTAATTTCAAGGTTCTCGTATGTCTCTTTCCAAAGTCACAGAAGGTGCTACTGGAATGGATGGATGGATGCTAGTATTGTGTAATAAAACACCTTAAACTGGATTTGCTGGCATCAATGAATAACCTCCACTGTCCTGCATTGTAATTAATGTTGAAGTATTTCATGACTGCCGGAATGTCTCGACAATATACCAAACCACCTTCCTCAGCAAAAAATAGAGCCAATTCTGCTTCTCGGTGTCTGTACCAGGATAATCTCGTATTAGGACATAGTAAATTCTTTTTCTGAAGTCGTGATCCTAAAAGCTCTGCCGCGTCTTTAGGTAAATTCAAATCACGAACCAAATCATTCAGTTCATGCTGGGTAATTGGCACTGGGGTTTCATCCTCCATGCTGTCCGGTTGGTACATCTCATCACTTGTATCACCGTCTGAATCGGTGTCTGTAGGGGGCTTGATATTGGACGGGGATGGCACAGGGATGGATTCACTATGGGGCACTGGTCTTATGGCAGATGGGATATTGGGATATATAATGTTACACTTACTGGTTCTTGTATGGCCCACGATATTCACTGTGCAAAAGTAGCAGTCGTCACTGATTTTTTGGCTCACGCCACACCATGGGTACACTGAACGGCATCGATGCCCTTTTTCCCCTTTTCCAGTTCCTCAACCCCTCCACACATGCACGGCACACATGATCTGCTAGTTTAATGCCGAAGTATTGAAAATATGCATTTTTCACAAAAGGCGTAATATTTTGCCTCTGTTTCTTTCCCTGTCGTATAACAGCCACATATGTAGCAAAATATGTCTGGATGATTTACACAACCACATGAAGCCATTGCACATGCCAGAAAGAAACAACCGAACAGGACCAGTCCCTTCTTTGCACTGACTAGTGTAACACGATCTGCCCCGAATGGCGCCACATGTGACCAATAGAAAGAAGGGAGCAGTGGCGTGAGGTATGAGTCATACTGCCGTGCCAAGATAGAATTCTCTCATGTTCCGCCTTTGTGATGGCACAAATCGTGACGTCATACAGATAAAACAGTTGCATTTCCATTATCAGCTATATATTTATGTATTCCTTATTCCTTAAACAATCATTCCGCCCTCCAGAGAACATTTTTACACGTTACAAACGTTGTCATATAACAATGTCATTAAAAAATAATGTTTTTTTTAATTTTCACATTTCCTTCATTTGTGAAAAAACTTGACATGATATGGAATTTTGGAGGTCATTTTCAGAATCTGCGCAAGAAATCCATTCAGATACACCTATTCATTTCAAAACAACAAAACCTTGCATATTAGTGTTATTATTATTATTTTTTTTTTCATCTTAGGGGGAGATGTTCAAATGATAGACCACCTGTCATTTGCATACACTGCTTTCGAGTAAATGAGAAATATTTCGTAAGAAGTAACACCACGCACATCATATGAGATTCGAACCCGGAACGCCGCCCTGGTGGCGCAGTGATCTAAGCGATGGCCTCTGATCATTCGTCCGAGATGGGTCCGGGTTCGAATCCCGGTGAGTCATGGATGTTGTGTTTGTCTTACGGCACTGGCTCTCTCCCTTCCCTGGAACCAGTGACCCTAAATTAGGACGGGCGACTGCTTATAGCCCATTGAGTTGCTCACGGTGGTCGTTAAACCTCCAATCAAAAAAAAAAAAAAAAAAAAAAGAACCCGGAACAAGTGGTAAGTCAGGAATCCGTCTGCCGCTATGCAGCCACTAGGCTACTATTGTCTGTCTTAGGCACCATTTGGAAAGTTTCCTATAAGAAAAAATATAAGCATCACCATTTGTCAGTATCATTAATAGGACAAGAGTAAATGAATTAAAACTGGTAGATTTCCACATCATTACCTGCTCCACATTCTGCCTTTATAAGTTACCGTTCAATTATAAAATTTAAGTAATTACGGAAATAAGGATTTTCTGATAAGCAGGAAATGGAAAACTTTATAGACTGGTTGGGAAAACTTGATTGTAAGCAGCCAGCCCTTTCTAGTGAAATTACAGGATTGTGAACTAATGAGCTCTATAAAGTTATTTCACGATTTTTTAAAAAGAGTTTAATTTAAAGATAGGTGGGATGTAAGGTCAGGTGATGCGTGACATCACAGCCTCTCCTTGACAAATGTCAACCCCGCCTTCTCGTGGTGCATCCTGTTCCCACTAAAGGGGCTCTAACGACCGCCAATAGCGGTATAACTATACCATCGGGATTAGAGGAAATGCTATCCCACACTCACCAACCCGCTTGGCCAGCGTGGTGAGTTATGGCCAAACCCCTCCAAAATGATTCCACCACTTAAATCTTGGCCCTCAGTCTCCGGCAGCTGGAATGTACCTGGCCAAGGCAGCGGCCAGTGCGACATGAAGGCAGAGGGTGCTAAGAATCCCCGGAGGACCGGACTAGGCTGCCATCTGATGCTGACCTTGGCTACGTATAATGGATGCTCCCTATCTTCTGATTCAAGGCTTCTTGAATTGGAAGAGGAACTACAAAGGATCAAGTGGGACATTGTCGGGCTAAGTGAGGTAAGGAGAAAAGGAGAAAATCTCATTGAACTGAAAAGTGGACATCTCTTTCTACTATCGTGGGACAGATACTGGCAGAACTAGTGGTGTTGGATTTATAATAAACAAGAAACTGAAGGATAAAGTTGTAGAAGTTGAAAGTTCCTCTGACAGAGCTGCACGACTCGTTATCCAACTCTCGAGAAGATACCAGGCTCAGATTATTCAAACTTATGCACCCACCACAAGTCATCCTGAAGAAGAAATTGAAGAATTTTATGAGGAAATTCGTCATCTAAATAATAAAGATAAGCAGCACTTGAAGATAATTATGGGAGATTTCAATGCAAAAATAGGGCAACGGCAACAGAATGAAACTTTAGTAGGTAAATTCGGTCACGGCAACAGAAACCATCGTGGAAATACTCTCGTTGAGTTTGCAGAGGCAGAAGGATTTTTCATCTTGAACTCCTTTTTCAAGAAAAAGTCGCACAGGAAATGGACGTGGAAACATCCAAATGGGACAACAAGTGAAATTGATTTTATTATGTGTAACAAAAAATTCGCCATAGAAGACTGCAGTGTGCAACAAGTTCAACACAAGTAGTGACCATAGATTGGTGAGATGTAAGATACACCTCAACACTAAACTCGAACGTGGCAAGCTCATAAGACAAACAAAATGTATTGACATAACCAACCTTAAAAAACACCATAATACCTTCAAGTTAGAACTGAAGAACAGATTCTCTGCTTTAGAAGGCCTAACATCGGAAGAAGTGGATATTTCTGAAGTTAACAGGAAAGTAACCAAATCTTCTTATGGAAACAGCTACAACATTAGCTGGGTCTAAGAACAAGTTGCATATGAACAAACTATCAGGAAAAACCAAAATGTTGATGCAAAAAAGAAGAGAGACGAGGACAACTAAAGAAGATGTGACTTCCAAAGTGGAATACATAGAGCTATGCAAGACAGTACGAAAAAGTATCACTGAAAACGTAAGGAAATTTAACTGTGAACTAGTGAGGAAAGCAATTGAAAACAACCACAGCCTAAAGATAGCGAAGGGACATCTCAGTAAGGGAAGAAAACAGATTAAGGCACTAAGAAAAGAAGATGGTTCTGTAACAAGAAATAGAGGCGAAATTTTGACAAGAGTGAAAGATTTCTACTCCAAGTTATATGAAATGGATGATGCATGCGACTCCAGACATCATGGAAGGTACCAGTACCAGAGTTCTTCCAGTCCTCCCAGCAGAAGTTGCACATGCAATCGAGAACATGAAGTGGGGAAAAGCTCCAGGAGAAGATGGAATTACTGTAGACATCATACAAGAAGCAAGTGGAGAAATCGAAACAGTACTCGCCCAAATTTTCACTCGATGCTTTAATGAAGGGAAGATTCTCGAGGATTGGAACAACGCTATAATGATCCTGCTACATAAAAAAGGTGACATTGAGGATCTCAGGAACTGCAGACCTATCAGCCTCCTATCAGTGGTTTATAAAATCTTCACTAAAGTTCTTTCACACCGTTTAAAGGTAACACTGGAAATGGCTCAACCGAGAGAACAAGCTGGATTCAGGAGTGGCTACAGCACAATAGATCATATCCACGTACTGAGAGAACTAATTGAAAGAGCGAGGGAATATGAACTTCCATTGTGCATGGCTTTTATTGATTATGAAAAAGCCTTTGATTCAGTGAAACCATCAGCAGTTACAATGGCTCTGAAATCCTGCGGTATTGAAGATGCATACATTAATATTATTAATAACATCTATGAAAATGCAAGTGCAAAGATTCGGCTATTTGAAAATACAACACACATAAAAATTGGAAAGGGAGTGAGACAAGGTGACACCATATCTCCGAAGCTCTTTAACACCACATTGGAAAATGTCTTTCAATCACTGAACTGGGAAAACAAAGGGATAAAGATTAATGGAAAATTATCTAACCCACCTTCATTTTGCTGATGACATAGTCATTTTTGCAACTACCCCATCAGAGCTGCAGAGTATGATCCAGGAACTTGCTGACAGGAGTAAAGAAGTGGGATTAAAAATGAACTTTCAGAAGACAAAAGTGATGTTCAATGCTTTTACACAAAATGACGATTTATCGATTGATGGAGAAAAAGCTGGAGATAACAGACACGTACGTTTATCTTGGACAGCAGATATCAAGTGAGGGTCACATTGATGAAGAAATTAATCGGCGTACAAAACTTGCCTGGAGAGCTTTTTGGAAGAAACAGCATAATTTTCAAGAGCAATATGCCATTATGTCTTAAAAGAAAAGTGTTTGATCAATGCATCCTTCCAGTGCTTACGTATGATGCAGAGACGTGGACCTTAACTAAAAGAGACATACAAAGGCTGCAGACAACTCAAAGTAGCATGGAGAAGTGCATGCTTGGTGTAAACAGGAGAGATAAGAAGAGGAACTCGTGGATCCGAAAAATGACAAGAGTGGAAGACATCATGATCAGAGTTAAATCCCTGAAATGGCAATGGGCTGGGCATACTGCCAGAAGGACAGACCATCGATGGACAGCTGAAATTTTAGATTGGATTCCAAGAGACAGGAAAAGACTCAGAAGAAGACCACACGGGAGATGGGTGGATGAAATTCGAAAGTATGCTGGAGTGACATGGAGGAGACTGGCACGAGACAGACCGTTGTGGAGGAAACTTGGGGAGACCTTCGTCCAGCAGTGGATTGATAATGGTTGACAATGATGATGAATGTCTCAAAAATTATCTTCATTAAATCGTTGCAAACGATTTGTATTTACTATTTTGCAGTGCTTTTTTTGGAGAAAAAGGTGCCAGAACTCTTACACATAATTTGCTGTAAAAGAGGGAGGGTTGACCTAATAGTAGAAGCCGCTCTGGTAGCACATGGTCTAAGCGATAGCTTCTGATCATTCATCTGAGATTGGTCTGGGTTCAAATCCCAGTTAGGCATGGATGTTGTCTTTGTCTTATGGTGCGGCACCAATGGCTCCTATATTAGGGATGGGCGACTGCTTATAGCCCATCAGGATGCTCACAGTAATCGTTAAACCCCCCAATCAAAAAAAAAAAAAAAAAGTCCTAATAAAAACAAAATCAGTTTATTTAGCACAGGGCCAGAGCAAGCTTTCCTATCTGGAAGGGCAAGACTTGAAATTTCACTCCTTGGAGTACCAAAATTCCCTGCTTCCACTCAATTAGTACATAGTTTTTACTTTCTCATACCACCATTATAGAAAAGTATTATGATCATTCAAACAATTGCACTTCTGGTTTTTGACATAATTTTACTAAAACTGGGGAAACTAGGTTAATACTCAAGATCCAGTGGTTGTAAATATAAAGTAAAATGTAAAAGTTACATGAGTATCAGACAGTGAATGTAACAATGGGAAATTGCTTTTGCGATAGGGCTAGGAAAAATTCTGTTTAAGGTTAAACACTCAGATGGGCTTTCTGTGACAGAGTACAGATGACTAATTAGCTCTTCATCCCTGTCGTGTATTTGGAAAGGTCACAGAGTTTAAGCATATCTGCATATTGTTTTATGTGCCTCGCTCCAAATTTCAGACAATTCCTTTTCATACATATGAGGAATCCACACCTTACAAAGTAGGTTGGGGCTATGGATGACCTAGTTGTCAACATTCGTGACTGCCACAGAAATGTCTCAGGATTGATCCCATGCAGGTATAAACGCTTGAACCACTAAAAAGCAGCGAAGTATTGGATGGGCACATTAAGCTGTTGCACCCCAGGTACTGCTCCCCTCACCCCAGTTATAAGTAAGGACATCTTCTTTCCCCCTTTCTGTCTCACTTCCTTGCGACTTTCCTGTTGGGCACTCTAGCCCAAATCTCCTAGCTTTGTATTTTTAACAGTTGTTTAAGACCTGGGGTCAGACACTTCCTTCTTAAAATCCTCTACATAAACCTCTAAAAATAAAAATCTCTCTCTACAAAGTAGGTTACTCTGTACCCTGGCTAGATGCAGGGAATACTGTATGTGGCAAACTAAAGTCTGTAAAAAAGAAAATACTGAATTGTATAACTTTCATTTTGAGTTAATTTTCAGTAAATGTATTCAGACAAGGTGCTTTTCTATTTCTTACACCCCTCAGAGCATGAATTTTTGTTCCTGATGTGATGATTCTGAGAGTGCATCTACCCCTGGTAGCTATAATAATCCTGTTCTAGAACATTGTTCTTTAAGCCTTATTGCATGGTGCAAAATGTTCTTGAACATTGCATGGTACAAATGTTCTTGAACATTGTTCTTTAAGCCTTATTAGTGTTGCATGGTACAAAATGCAAAAACATAATTTGCATGCTCATATATTAAACTATTATATCAAAAAACCTGAAAGTAAGGTCACTGTCAAGTTTATCCACAAATGAGAGTTAAATTTGCCTAAGGATCACTTAAACTGAAAAAAAGAAGTCAACTATATTTGGGCCTAAAATACAGTCTAAATTTTGTTTAACTCATGAGGTATTTTAACCATTCTCATCCACTCCTTGCTTTTTATGTCCACTGCCCAATGGTGTCCTTGATGGAGTTACGATCAGATTGGGTTAGTGGAGGCCCAACATTTTTTATGAATAACAATGAGGTTTTTGTTGTGATTTAAAGAAAAGACCTAACTGGGGTGATTATGAAATTCATGTGAAAAAGTCTCTTTCCATGTTCTCTAGAAGATATGGTAATGGTTTGGAAAGTTCATTTCTGTGTAAGTACAGTAGCTAAGGTTTTTCTTTACCTTGAAGTTGTAAATATTCTCTAAAACCACAAACCATGTCACTTTCATTAAGTTGAAACTTGTTAGATAACTTCCTGATTTCTTGTTCATGATATAGTGCATTTCCCTTTATATCATCATCATCATCATTGTCAACCATTATCAATCCACTGCTGGACGAAGGTCTCCCCAAGTTTCCTCCACAACGGTCTGTCTTGTGCCAGTCTCCTCCATGTCACCCCTGCATACTTTCGAATTTCATCTACCCATCTCCCATGTGGTCTTCTTCTGGGTCTTTTCCTGTCCCTTGGAATCCAATCTAAAATTTCGGCTGTCCATCGATGATCTGTCCTTCTGGCAGTATGTCCAGCCCATTGCCATTTCAGGGATTTAACTCTGATCATGATGTCTTCCACTCTTGTCATTTTTCGGATCCACGAGTTCCTCTTCTTATCTCTCCTGGTTACACCAAGCATGCACCTCTCCATGCTCCTTTGAGTTGTCTGCAGTCTTTGTATATCTCTTTTAGTTAAGGTCCACGTCTCTGCACCATACGTAAGCACTGGAAGGATGCATTGATCAAACACTTTTCTTTTAAGACATAATGGCATATTGCTCTTGAAAATTATGCTGTTTCTTCCAAAAGCTCTCCAGGCAAGTTTTGTACGCCGATTAATTTCTTCATCAATATGACCCTCACTTGATATCTGCTGTCCAAGATAAACGTACGTGTCTGTTATCTCCAGCTTTTCTCTATCAATCAATAAATCTTCATTTCTTGTAAAAGCATTGAACATCACTTTTGTCTTCTGAAAGTTCATTTTTAATCCCACTTCTTTACTCTTGTCAGCAAGTTCCTGGATCATACTCTGCAGCTCTGATGGGGTAGTTGCAAAAATGACTACGTCATCAGCAAAACGAAGGTGGGTTAGATAATCTCCATTAATCTTTATCCCTTTGTTTTCCCAGCTCAGCGACTGAAAAACACCCTCCAATGTGGCATTAAAGAGCTTCGGAGATATGGTGTCACCTTGTCTCACTCCCTTTCCAATTTTTATGTGTGTTGTATTTTCAAACAGCCGAATCTTTGCACTTGCATTTTCATAGATGTTATTAATAATATTAATGTATGCATCTTCAATACCGCAGGTTTTCAGAGCCATTGTAACTGCTGATGGTTTCACCGAATCAAAGGCTTTTTCATAATCGATAAAAGCCATGCACAATGGAAGTTCATATTCCCTCGCTCTTTCAATTAGTTCTCTCAGTACGTGGATATGATCTATTGTGCTGTAGCCACTCCTGAATCCAGCTTGTTCTCTCGGTTGAGCCATGTCCAGTGTTACCTTCAAGCGGTGTGAAAGAACTTTAGTGAAGATTTTATAAACTACTGATAGGAGGCTGATAGGTCTGTAGTTTCCGAGATCCTCAATGTCACCTTTCTTACGTAGCAGGATCATTGTAGCGGTGTTCCAATCCTCAGGAATCTTTCCTTCATTAAGGCATCGAGTGAAAATTTGGGCGAGTACTGTTTCAATTTCTCCACTTGCTTCTTGTATGATGTCTACAGTAATTCCATCTTCTCCTGGAGCTTTTCCCCGCTTCATGTTCTTGATTGCATGTGCAACTTCTGCTGGAAGGACTGGAGGAACTCTGGTACTGGTATCTTTCATGATGTCTGGAGTGCATGTATCATCCCTTTCATATAATTTGGAGTAGAAATCTTTCACTCTTGTCAAAATTTCTGCCTCTATTTCTTGTTACAGAACCATCTTCTTTTCTCAGTGCCATAATCTGTTTTCTTCCCTTACTGAGATGTCCCTTTGCTATCTTTAGGCTTTGGTTGTTTTCAATTGCTTTCCTAACTAGTTCACAGTTGAATTTTCTTACGCCTTCAGTGATACTTTTTCTTACTGTCTTGCATAGCTCTATATATTCCACTTTGGAAGTCACATCTTCTTTAGTTGTCCTCATCTCTCTTCTTTTTTGCATCAACATTTTCGTTTTTCCTGATAATTTGTTTACATGCAACTTGTTCTTAGACCCAGCTAATTTTGTTGCTGTTTCCATAAGAGCTTTGGTTACTTTTCTGTTAACTTCAGAGATGTCCACTTCTTCCGATGTTAGGCCTTCTAAAGCAGAGAACCTGTTCTTCAGTTCCAACTTGAAGGTATTATGGTGTTTTTTAAGGTTGGTTATGTCAATACATTTCGTTTGTCTTATGAGCTTGCCACGTTCAAGTTTGGTGTTGAGGTGCATCTTACATCTCACCAATCTATGGTCACTACCTGTGTTGAACTTGTTTAGCACACTGCAGTCTTCTATGACGAATTTTTTGTTACACATAATAAAATCAATTTCACTTGTCGTCCCATTTGGATGTCTCCATGTCCATTTCCTGTGTGGCTTTTTCTTGAAGAAGGAGTTCAAGATGAAAAACCCTTCTGCCTCTGCAAACTCAACGAGAGTATTTCCACGCTGGTTTCTGTTGCCGTGACCGAATTTACCTACTGAAGTTTCATTCTGTTGCCGTTGCCCTATTTTTTGCATTGAAATCTCCCATAATTATTTTCAAGTGCTGCTTACCTTTATTATTTAGATGACAAATTTCCTCATAAAATTCTTCAATTTCTTCTTCAGGATGACTTGTGGTGGGTGCATAAATTTGAATAATCTGAGCCTGGTATCTTTTCGAGAGTTGGATAACAAGTCGTGCAGCTCTGTCAGAGGAACTTTCAACTTCTACCACTTTATCCTTCAGTTTCTTGTTTATTATAAATCCAACACCACTAGTTCTGCCAGTATCTGTCCCACGATAGTAGAAGAGATGTCCAGTTTTCAGTTCGATGAGATCTTCTCCTTTTCTCCTTACCTCACTTAGCCCCACGATGTCCCACTTGATCCTTTGTAGTTCCTCTTCCAATTCAAGAAGCCTTGAATCAGAAGATAGGGAGCGTCCGTTGTACGTAGCCAAGGTCAGCATCAGATGGCAGCCTAGTCCGGTCCTCCGGGGATTCTTAGCACCCTCTGCCTTCATGTCGCACTGGCCGCTGCCTTGGCCAGGTACATTCCAGCTGCCGGAGACTGAGGGCCAAGATTTAAGTTGTGGAATCATTTTGGAGGGGTTTGGCCATAACTCACCACGCTGGCCAAGCGGGTTGGTGAGTGTGGGATAGAATTTCCTCTAATCCCGATGGTATAGTTATACCGCTATTGGCGGTCGTCAGAGCCCCTTTAGTGGGAACAGGATGTACCACGAGAAGGCGGGGTTGACATTTGTCAAGGAGAGGCTGTGATGTTACGCATCACCTGACCTTACATCCCTTCCCTTTATATACAGTATAATATATCACTGCATGGTAATACATTTGTATATAGGAAAGAAACTTTTCTATGTACAACATGGGAAAAAAATGCCAGCAGTTGACTCCTGCCAGTTCTCTTACATGTCATGGGAATTACACTTTGTTATGGTTATTATAACATCTAAATAAAATAACTATTCCAAAATTCAAAAAAAAGAAACAAAAAAAAACTGTATTTTTAATTGTGCTCCATGTTCTTTCAGGAAAATAGCCCTTCTTTTATTAATCTTGGTATTAGTTTCCATTAAGGGCTTCGTATAATTTACCTGAGTTTCCTCATGAAACCCATGTTTTCCAGTTATTTGTGATCTTATGATGCCATATCAGTTGCAGGAACACACACTTTTTCCATTTAAATTTGTCAAAATCAAATTTGAAAATCGGCGCCTACCTGCTGCAATGCTTTGCCATCACTCTTTGCAATAGTGCATAAAGTTGTTTTCACTACATAGGTGTCATCTGCTACACAGAACTTTTGGTTGTGTGACTGTCTATTTGATTTTACAAATATATTTTGTGAAGATTAAGATATGAACAATGCTTTTTATGCCATGGATTCATTTGATTATAAATTCTTTATAAACTGCATAGTGAGAGTGTGGTATAGAAGAACAGTAGAATTGGACACTCACAAAAATCAGTTCAAAAACATATAGGACTTTGATTTATTAACAATATGTTCAGAAATTTAGTAAAATGTAACAAAATCTTCATTAAGAGGGAAATATTCTTTGAAATTTGACAATCCAAATATACTTTCATACAAAATATGTGGTAGGGCTAGCAAGCACCCCATCCACACAACACAAAGCAGATGACATGTATGTTGTGAAAACAACTTTATGTGCTATTGCAAAATGGCAATTACTGAAGCATTGCAGCAGGCAGGTACCAATATTCAAATTTGATTTTGACAAATTTAAATGGCAAAAGTGTGCTCCCACAACTGATATGGCATAAGACCACAAATAACTGAAAAATATGGATTTCATGACGAAACTCCGGTAAATTATGTGAAGCCCTTAATGGAAACTAGTACCTTAATTCTTTTTATCAGTATTTACTTGTTTCATATAGTATTTACTTGTTTCATTTATATTTACTTATATAATATTTACTTGTTTCAGAGAAACATTATGACCACTTTAAATAGCCTTGTATTTAGTAACTTAAATTCCTCCTTATTGTTTTCATTAGAATTGGCCTATGGGGCTTGGAATGTGATAGTCAAAATAAAAACAATGCATGAAGATGTTATGTATCTGTAAGATTCGAATTTTGAAATAATTAGTTTTGTTTGAAGTTTAGTTTAATCACAAGTCAGAATTGAATAAAACTATGAGTAGAAGTTCATGTGTGATCCATCACGTTCTTGTGACTTCTTATGATGTTTTCTCACTTTATTTTGTATTGGATTTGTCAAAGATTATTTTACATAGTAAACTGCAGAGTTTTTTTACTTTTCATGGTAATCTTTTAGAAAGCTGTCCCAGTGGCTGAGTGGACACAAGTGTTGGTTTTTGACTAGTCACCTATCTGGACAGTATCTAGGGGAGGCATTGGTGGTGTGCTTGTCTTATGATCCTGTCACTCTCCATTCCCTGGAATCAGCAGTGGAAAATTTGGGATGGGTGACTGCTTATAATCACGAGAGTTACTCACAGTTGTTTTTACCCCCCCCCCCCCCCCAATAATAGAAAATTGATTTTTATTTTTAGAAATTTGATACACATTTTACAACCTAGTGCATCCATTTTGCTATTTAATTCACATTGTCACCTAAACAGGCAATAGAAATAGTATTTCATGTATCTTTTAAATTCATACAACTTTGTTGTAAATATGTTGAACCACCTGTGCCATATATGCTCAGTAAGGGAGCCAATATTCAGTTTATTTACATTTTTATGACTATTGTGTATGCCAATTATTATTGCTAGCTGCCCACCACCAGAAGGAGTGCAGCTTTTTGTAACATATTTAAGTCACAAAACTATCAGATCACTAGCTTTTTGGCTGATCTGAACTAGTTTCAGTGCTTATTGTTGCATCAGTAGCTATTGTAGACTTAATTTGATGTGGTAAGGCATTTTTTAGAAAAAGCAGGCAGTTCCTAGGTTTTGCTCTGCAAACTACACTGCCGGACAATTGCTAAGGACGGATGACAATAGCAACGATAGCAACCATAAAATGGAAGGCAGGAAAATGTGGAAATTAGCATAAGTGCGGAATACAGTAAGACGTGCTGTGCGTATGCAAATTTTGGATTGCCGAACTTGTTCGTGACGTCATAGCGCTGATAAGAGATATAAAGGATTTCATGCGTATTGACCGTTGTTGTTCAAACGCAAAGTTGAAAGGGAAAGAATCAATTGACGAACTTGCAATTTTCAGTATGTCTTCCCGACATCACCTAGATGATTTTACGCGTAGCCGTATTGTTGGCAAGATTGAAGAAGGGCGAAAAATAACAGATTGCCAGGTGTTCGACGCCAGCCACAGTGTTGTTTCAAGGCTTTGGAAATCATTTCAAACAAATGGAGAGTGTAGCAAGCGTCACGGGGGAGGTCGTGTTCGCAGTATGACACCTGCAGAAGATCGGTACATAGTGCATCAACAAAAAGACACCGGCGCAGCACAGCTAGTGAGGTAGCAAATCAGTTTATGGCTGCTACTGGCAAGCGGATCTCCCAAAAACTGTCGCCAGACGTTTGCATGAAGGACGACTATACGCCCGCCGTCCTGTTGTGTGCATCCCATTGTCCAGACGTCACCGTACCGCCCGTTTGCAATGGTGCCATCAACATCGTAATTGGACTGATAACGACTGGTCTGCTATCCTCTTTTCAGATGAGAGTAGATACAGTCTATCGTCTGATTGTCGACGACAACTGATCTGGCGTGATAGTGGTACTGCATATTGTCCAGCAATCATACAGGAAAGGGACCGATATCCGACATGTAGTGTATGGGCTGGCATCATGATCAATGGCCGTACGTCCCTCTATGTGCTTCCAACTGGGATTATGACTGGCCAACGATACATTAATGATGTCCTGCTTCCTCATGTTCGCACGTTCCGTGGTGCTGTCGGTGATAGATTCATTTTCATGGACGACAACGCAACATGTCATCGAACAGTCGCTGTCCAGGAGTGTCTTGAGAGCAAGATATTCAACGCCTCGTATGGCCAGCACGTTCTCCAGATCTGAATCCCATTGAAAATGTGTGGGATGCTTTGGGGAGGAGTCTTGCTGGTCGCCAATGCCCTCCAATAAACAAGGACACCCTCATCCGTGCACTGACAGAGGAATGGGATAAATTACCCCAACAGCTGCTTGATAATGTTGTGCAAAGCATGGCACGACGTGTGGAATCTTGCATCGCCCTCCATGGTGGCCATATCTCGTATTGACATCTTACGCCGGAACGCCTGCGGACGGTAATTGAATTTTTTCACGTTTGCGTATTCTGCACAAAATGGCTTGTTTGTCCCTTGAACACGTTTCAAAGCCTTCTGGATTTCAGAGCACAATAAATTGTCTTTCTTGTAATATCCTGGCATTCTGACATTATTTTATTTCACTTGGCGTCCAACAACACTTACTTTTTTATGCGCTATATAGCCGTTTATGATCCGTCCTTAGCAATTGTCCAGCAGTGTATGTTATAGTTTTGTAAGCTTTCACTAGTTACATCACAAATGTCTCCTTCTCCATCTCTTCGGTTAGGAGAAGCAGGGGAGTTGGGATGATAACTGTCACATATGATAGCAGGGGATTTTGAATGTTTTCACAATCATAAACAAACTGGATATTGACTTCCTCACTAAGCATATTTATGATAAATTTTGTGATCTGAAGCATCTTTTTAATAGAATTTAGTTAAAACATAAAATAGAGAATAATCAATGCATGAGATGCAGAACAAAAATTTGCAGCATAAGAAGAGATTAACTGAAGATATTTATTGACAGGTGATTTATGTCATTAGTTCGTAAATGGTTAATCATAATGTTCCTAAATAATTTCTTTCATTCTGTTGACTGAATTATTTTAATTGATTCCTGAGTAGATCTGAACATTGCATTCAGCTGTACATATGTTGAAACAAAGTTCTCAATTGATTATCTCTAATTTAAGGCCACTGGTTCCAGGGAAGTAAGGGAACCAGCACTCTGAGGACAAGCACACCACCCATATCTTATCTGGGACTCAAACTCCAGCCCAACTCAGACAACTAGCCAGGAGCCTGATCTTCTGTCCACTCAGCTGCTGAGAAATTGAGAATCCTTTGTGTGCAAGTTGGGATACACTTGCATAAATAAGAATTCATATTATTATTTGATGCAGTGTGTTCTTTGATTTCACAGCAAGGCATGTTACCATGAGGTTCTTGCCAAGAATGTTCAGTGTTATTACTCATAGCTTCCAGATAAAGAAGTCACAAAATTTCTTTTTTTGTATCAGACAGTGGTCAGAGTAAAAAATCTTTTGCTTATGATTTCTGATTTTTCATAACTAAAAATTTTGCCACTAGAGTCATAAAGTCATATTTCTATTTCCAACATATTTGCAAGTACTATATATCTATATGTCTAAAAGCTAAATTGAAAAATATTCTTTAGTCAGTCACAGCTCACTCCAAAATAATTTTATGCATATTTCTTCTTCTAGGTAATAGCCTCACTAGAGAGCATAAAGGTACATTCCAATTTTCTCCATGTCCATTATTATAAAATTCTGATTTCAAAAATTCTTGTTGCATTGGGCACCATTCACCTCAGAGAGCATTTTTTTGTAATTTTGGAATGTTTCATAATACATATTCTTGAGAATGAAGTTTGCATTTCTGTTTGCATCTGTATCTCGTCTGATGAAAATTTATTTGAAAAAGTTCTTGTAGTGTATACCATTCACTACAGCAAAGTTTGCAAACATCATCCACTCACTTTAAATAATGCATAGTTTTTCCACTATGGGCATATATGTATAAATAGTTTTCTTGATATCTCTGAAAAATTTTTCTTTCTTTTTTGCTGTGCATAGTTTCTACTATGCAAAATATGTTGCATATAAAAGGAAAATAACTAATCACATGTACACTGAATAAACAGTGGTCTTAAATACCTATTTATTAGATATAAAATAAACTCAAGAATGCCGCCCCGGTGGCGCAGTGGTCTAAGGCGTTGGCCTCTGATCATTTGTCCGTAAGGGGTCCGGGTTCGAATCCCGGTGAGGCGTGGATGTTGTGTTTGTCTTACGGCACTGGCTCTCTCCCTTCCCTGGAACCAGTGACCCTAAATTAGGGACGGGCGACTGCTTATAGCCCATTGAGTTGCTCACGGTGGTCGTTAAACCTCCAATCAAAAAAATAAATAAATAAATAAACTCAAGAACTGCCAAACTTTTGCTGTTGTCAGGAAGGTTTTATTTAGGCTATCTATTGGGTTGTCGGAAAAGTCATGACGTATTTTGGCACCAGATGGCAGTTGGGCAGTTTTGGAAGTACTAGAGGCATGCACAGCTCTGTTATCGCTATGGCATTTCGACAGATGCCAGTTTTAGCTGCAGTCTAAAAGGAATAGTGAGCGATTTGGTTGATTTGCGGAGATTTGGCATCAAGTTGAAGATGGAAGACCAAACTGTGCATTTTCGCCATATTGTACTGTTTTATTTCCATAAAGGGAAGAACGCCCGTCAAGCTTGTAAAGAGTTGCATAAAGTGTACGGTGATAATGCTCTACAAGAACGTCAGGGCCACTGGTGGTTCGCAAAATTCGTTGCTGGTGATTTTGACTTGAACGATGCTCCTCGGTCCGGGAGGCCAACCTAGGTTGATGACGATCAAATCAAGGCATTGATTGAGTCAAACCCACGTTACACGACATGAGAGTTTGCAGACACATTGCACATCCAGCATTCAAGTGTTCACGACCACCTAAAGAAGCTGGGATACGTAAGCAAGCTTGATGTGTGGGTTCCTCATGAACTCAAAGAAGCTCAATTGACGGTGCGTATAAACATCTGCGATATGCTCATTAAAAGTGAGGAAAACGATCCTTTTTTGAAGCGACTGATAACTGATGCCGAAAAGTGGATTGTGTACAACAATGTGCTGCGCAAAAGGTCTTGGTCCCGACGTGCTGCTTCGCCTCAAACGACATCCAAAGCAGACATTCATCAGTGGAAGGTTCTGGTCTCAGTGTGGTGGGATTTTAAAGGTGTCTTGTGTTTTGAGCTCCTACCACGAAACCAAACAATCAATTCGAATGTGTACTGTCTGCAATTGGACAGTTTGAACGAATCCATCATCCAGAAACATCCAGAGCTCGTTCATCGTAAAGGTGTTGTGTTCCATCACGACAACGCAAAACCACACACAAGTTTGATCACCCGCCAAAAATTATTGGAGCTTGGGTGGGATGTATTGCCACACCCAGCATACTTGCCTGACCTTGCGCCATCAGACTTTCACTTGTATCGCTCTCTTCAACAGTCCTTGCATGGTGTAACGTTCAATTCAGATGAGGCTGTAAATCAGCACCTTGTACAGTTTTTTTGCCACAAAAGACAGGTCCTGTGAACGAGGCATTCTGCAGCTCACTGGTAGATGGCAAAAGGTTATCGAACAAAACAGGCATTATATCACTGATTGATCTTTGTTCTTTCTATCAATAAATGACCTTTGCAAAACATGGCTAAAATACGTCATGACTTTTCCAACAACCCAATATATGTTAGAACAGGAAGCTAGACAGAACTTTTAGTTCTATCTAGCTTCCTGCTTTAATGTATAGCCTTGATAAATCCTCCCTGAGGAGAGCAAAAGCTTGGAAGTTCTTGAGTTTATTTTACACTTAATAAATAGTTATTTAAGACCACAGTTTATTCAGTGCATATGTGATTAGGTTGCATATTTTTTCCACTTTAAATGATTAAAAGCTGTTCACTTTTAAGCACTGTAATCTATTGACCTCCAAGGAACCATAACTCCTGGCAGATGTATTGAAGAAAGATCAATACAAGATATCTGCCAGAAGTTAGGCAGATTTTTTTATTTGCATTTTGTTCCAACAAAGAGACACCACTCACAAGAAGCAGGAGTCTTCTCCTGGTGAACTTTTAATTGTCAATTTTGTATTGATCTTTCTCCAGTGTTTTTTTCCATCTATTTATAGCTGTTATTCTGAGCTGAGTTCACACAAACTTATATAAATAAAGACTAATCAACAATAGTGGGCTGTTTTGGTTTCATTATCCGCAAAAGGAGCCTGGTCTAAGATGACTATGATTAGTAGCTATTGTGCACTGAAAGCTATAAACTTTTCTGAACAAAAATAGCAAATAAAATAAAGAAAGGGCTTCTTATCTTGAAGAGCACACTATCAGCACCTTGTCATTTTGTACTTTTCCTCTCTTTTTGGAGTTGCAATGGATATATAAACATCACAAAAAACCATGGAGAAATAATCTCCAATGTGCATGTAGACATTTTATATTCTAGAGATTCCAGAATTAACTTTTGTCCTTTTGACCAACACTTTAGAAAACTGGAATGTTTCATTGTCTTCGAGTGAGTCTTACATTCACCTGTGCCTGTATGTATGGAATCATGTGTTTCATCAATGTCCCATGTGATTGGAGGAATATTTGTTGAATGAATTTCTGTATCTACAGTCTGTTTTAAAAATAGACAAATTCATCACAATAATGATTAACTGTTGTTTTTACAAATGCCCTCACTGTTCAAAAAGTTCCACTATAGCCTGGTGTATTTGATAGCATATAATCATAAGTATGACTTGGGGAGCAAGCTAAGAAACTTCCAGCATCAAAAGCCATTCAATCGAGCACAAAAATTATGACCGTAAGGAAAATTCTAGCCCACTTCATTGGCCACCTTAACTTTGGAGGACAATTATGCTTAACCTTTATGGCATGACACCAAATGAACTGTCCTTTTGTCAATCTTTTTACTTCAGTATCAATAAAGTTTTCTACCCTAAAGGAACTGTGATTTTGATTCTCCATTTTGTACTCCATTAATATGAAAATCAGATTTAAAGAGAAAATGATGCATTTGACAGTATGGATATAGCAACATCTTACAATCGCTTATCACTTCTAAAGTTGCAAAAGACTGGTCATCAGATTGAAAGCTTCTTCCTTTTAACGTTTTTTTTTTTTTCTTCTTTTTTTATATAAATGTGGTTACAAGGTTTCAATACTTGTGGAAGATAAATTTTGGCACTGGAAAAGCATTACATTTTGCACTGCCATTCATTTCCAATATCATGTTGCTCTGATGCTTCCACAAAACCATGCTATGCTTTCACAGAACCACATTGTTATTCTATCCTCATGCAAACTTCCCCATTTGAATTAATAATGGGAGAAGGATGGCAATTGATGGAACAGCCAGTTACAGCTTGTGTATTGCACAACAGTGTTGCATGGTTTTATGATAGCACCGCAACCTCCCAACACTGGAAATGAGCTCCTGTGCAAAATAAACCCCTTTTCCAGTGAATAAGAACGTTGAATTTGTGGCATTAAATTACCATGTTTCCATGTTTAGAAGTCTAATTTCACAATTTTAAGTAAAATTACTAGTAATCATAATATAAATTACTTGAACTTACCTTGAACATCCCAAATACAAGCACAAAATTTTAATTCAGAAATACATAAGCCTTTTTCTGATATGACCAGAACAAGACTCACTTATCTTTTTTTCAAATAACAATTTGAAAAATGTGTCTGAAAGAATTTAAAAGCATTAAAATGCATTTGAAAAAAATTAAATCTAAAACGAATAAGTTAGTTAATTTTTTTCTCTTTGCATGCAGAACTGCACCATGTGGTCTATGTTCAGTACACAAATAAATTATCATTACTTAATCTAATCTAATTTCAATGATAAATCTAATCAAATTCCAATAATATTGTCCAATGTCTATAAAATTAATTTATCAGAGTTCAGTGTGGAAAACACATAAAGTCAGTGAAAAAGAATGAAACTCATTGGTGAAATCTTCAAATTCTGGTGTTGCCAATTTCTAAAAGATTATTTTTGAATATGTATGGTTTGCATATTAGCTTGTTTTGAGTTTAATGACCCCCATGAGCATCTAATGCTATGAGGTGTCACCTGTCTCTAATGTTGATCCACTACTCCAGGGAATAGAGAGAACCAACATACTCATACCAATGATCAAGTTATCAGAGATATGGGCTTCTGATCTGTCATCTTAGTTGAGAGGGTAACTCCCTGTTATCTTAGAAGCTCATGAGAGTTGTTAAATCCTGATGCAGTAACACACAAAAAAAAATAAAAAAAAAATCAAACAAAACAAAAACAAACAAAAAAATATTTAAAATAGTATAACAATACTAGTAATCCAAATATTTTGGCTTCCAAGCTTTTTCACATTAACCAGATAGCTTTTTCAAGGAAGGGAGACAGCAAACTGGATAATAGAATGCTTCAACACTTTGAACACCACATGACTTGACTTGACACTAATCAAACAGATGCGAATGCTATTATTCATTCAAAGACACAAGGCATCATGCTCACTTTAGCATGCGGAATCCTGGAAGGAAAACACAAGGCATTCATTATTTGAAAAACTGGTTCCAAATTCGTGGCAACTCTAGTGAGACACTGTCATTGCATGATTGCATGACTCGTTGTTGTTAATGATCTCCAAAGTTTTGTGAATGGCAGTAGATTTAGGGGTGGAGTAGGAAGCTAATTTCTTCACCACATAGGAGGAGAGGACTTGGACTTGATTTCTCTGGATAGGGCCTATCCCTTTTGTGTTCATTGACTCTAATTCTAAATGAATGTTTGGTCATTCCAATGTAGTATTCATTGGAGCCATCCAGATATTGTACAGGGAGGACATAAACACCTGCTTCATTGGAAAGTGATGGCTTGTCAGTAATTCCATTAAGCACAGCATATAAAGATGTCGGAGACCTAATGCCAACGCCAAGATTCATCTTCAGTGCGTTATTGAGCTGATAGGAAACAGTTGGTATGTAGGGAATTGAGCCCAGGTAGCATAGCTGCAGCATAGATTAATATTACTGGTTCTGGTTTTTTCGATATAGCTGTACCAGGTTCAGGGTGTAATCCTGCCTCAGTGGCCAATTCAATAACTTCTTTAATTCACATTGTCTGGCAGGAACATCAGAGGAGACTGTTTTTAATTAGAACTATAGCACAGATGCAACATTTATGCCTCATCAGCAACTTTAATCTGGGCCCACCTGCACCCTCAACCACTGGAGCTTCATTCTATTAGGTGTGCAACTTAATTCTCAGCCACAGGCACGACACATTGACAGCAAATTATAGCAAATCGGTTACGTACCTAATCAGGGAAATAATCCCCGTCATGTTGGATACATTTGAGCCGTCGGTCAGGGGGCTGCCAAATGCCACTGCGAAAAAAAAAGGGCTGTTTTGAGTTGATAAAGTCATCAATACTTGTGTGAACCTCCTCGACAGAAGTGAAGGGCGTATCACTCAGGTGATGTTGCAGGGAGCGAAAGAGGGGATAATCCGACGGGGCGAAGTCTGGAGAACACTCCGGGTTGGACAAAATCTCCCATCCCAGGTCGGTGATCGTGTTTAAAGTCGTTTTCGCGATGTGAGGACGTGCGTTATCCTGAAGCAACAGGACCGACCTTCTGCCCTTGCCGGTGTATGGCCTTTTCGCCTCCATTGCGTCACTCACACGAATGAGTTGCTGACAATAATGCTCAATGTTGACCGTTTCACCAGGTTTGAGTAACTCATAGTGTACGCGCTGATCCCACCATGTGCGCAGCAACAACTTCCTGGCATGGATATTCGGTTTGGCTGTGTTGGTGGTAGGCTGACCTGGATAAACCCATGATTTGTGCCTCTTAGGGTTATCATAGAGGATCCACTTCTCATCACAGGTCAAAATCTTGTGGAAAAAATCCTTCTTCTTGAATCTGGAGAGCAAGGACACAACAACATTGTAGCGCCTAGACTTGTTCGCAGCTGTGAGTTGGTGGGGCACCCAATGGCCCTCCTTGTGAATCCATCCCAGCTTGTGCAGGCGCTTTGCAATGGCTTGCCGTGCTACTCAGAGTTCCTGGGCGAGCTCTGACTGTGTGCGACAGGGATCCGTGTACAACAGTTTTTCCAGTTCCTCATCATCAACTTTCTTTGGCCGTCCCGAACATTCTGCATCACGGAGATCGAAATTTCCCTGCTTAAACCACTGGAACCACTTCTTACACATACTGTAGTACACCGCAGCCTCACCCAAAGCAGCACAGATTATTTGCTGGGCTTCCGCAGCACTTTTTTCAGCTGAAACATGAACAGGAGGCAGTGCCTCAAATGTTGCTTCTCGAACGACGTTGCTTTCACTGTCAACTTTTGTCCCTTCTGTCACTACAGCTGTGAGCGGTTACAGTTGCCTGGAAAGCTGTTGGATGGCGCTGCAATCAGCCATTATCGCACACAGCTATTTGCGTTTGCCGACGTTCTATGATCACTTGCGGTTAGGGGCCAAGAATTAAGTTGCACGGCTAATATTTGTTATGACTTCTTACAGTGCACATGTTCAAATTGCATTTGTCGTATTGGTTTACTGTAATTTATCTTCAAACTGATCAGTTATGGAAAACTGAAGGGAAAATGTAAGCATCAGGTGTAGCGTAGAAGAAAAGTGTGTGTGTGTGGAGGGAGGGGGGCATAATTTCAAAAACAAATACAATAAAATCTCTCATTTAGGTACACTCCCTGGATATTTATTTTTGTCCATAAGCAGAGGTGCCCTTAAAAGAAAGTTGTGTGTTATTTCAAGATTACAATGCATTTAGCTAAGTAGTGCCTAAGTGTCAAAGTTTATATGACAAAGGTAGGATCTAAATAAAACGAATGTTTTAGTCAAACTAACCAATCTGACAGACAGTGGACTGAATTTATATTTTTATAATGTTGGTTAGGCATACATTGCATATTTTGTTGTAGCATTAATTAACCTTTTCTACTTAAAATATCTTGTACAGGAGAAAAATAGATGGCTTACTTGAAAAACATAGTCATAATTGGATGCATTTTTTTTTCAGAAGACACAAAAAAAAAATCTGTTATGCTCATTTGTTTAGAACTTTCTGATGTTACAGTTTCATGTTCAAAGTGAGCTATTAGGTTCATAGCTTCACCGCCATTACGATGAGCAGAACACCATAGCAAACGCAGAAGCAATCTAACGTAGAAAAAAACATCAACCTAGGAAGCAAATGCAAAGCACTAAGCAGTTTCAACATCAAAGGTTTGGGACTTTTCATTTTCCACCAGGGAAAGAATGATGTGTCAGTTGAATGAGAATGTAGCTGTCGCTTACAAATTCCTGCTGATTTCTGCAGATGAAGTCATACATACTACCTTTGCCTCACAATAACAGGGAAGTTCAAAATATTTATTTGGAATATCCTGATCAGTGTCTGCATCTGTTCCTGATAAAGTTCACAAAAGAGAGGGAGAAGTGTCCATTATAATGTATGCTATTCTGCAAGGACCATAGACAGTGGCCGTAATTGGGAGGAGTCCTTATCTGAGGGATGTATGTTAATGAAATTTTCACTGTACAACTTTGTCTTAATAGTTGGAGAATATTGTACAAACCATGAAAAAAACAATATATTTTTTGTAAATTAAATCACCATCCTATTTTCTGGAACTCAAATGTAAAAGAAAAAAATCGAAAATAGTTCTATAAATTTTGATAATTCAAGTAAGCCCATAAATATGCTCTGAATCTTGGGGCACTGGTTAATATTTGAGGCACAAAAGATTTGAGGGGCTAGTTTCTCCCCTTAGTGATAGCATTAAGAGTACATAATTGCATGTTTGCACACAAGTTTTATGGCAATGTGTGTGAAATTCCTATAACATAGAGAATAATTGAATTGTGATTTTCTTTGTGAGCATTTCAAGTACAGATTTTTTTATTACTTCTGCTAATCTACTTTCACTGAAAAGTGGTTTTATTTAAAGTGATAATGAAACATTTTTCTGTAGGTTGCTCTCTGCTATGGCTGATGATGATTATTGGAACCAGTCAGATCAAGTTGGTTTTGATTTTGGTGAAGATGATGTAAGTCATATTTCTTCTTATTCTACTAAATGATTTTTTAATGTATAAAATATCAGTAAGCTATACTATAATTTAAAACAAAAAAACTCCATTGATTCACCCACCTGCTAATTCATGCTGCAAGGAAATATTGTAGATGACTAGTAAAAAATCTTACAGTAATAATTCTTTCCTGGTAAAGCATGAATTATCTGACTAGCTATGCTGAGTTCGTCCTAAGTTGTTATTAGGAGAATGGAACTCCTAATAACATCTGAAGAAGGGTCCGTTGCGGGCCTAAAAGTTCTAATGTTTACTATATGAATTTAATAATTAGCTTCATCACAATAAATCATCTAAACAGTCAAATGTGTTATTTGAATCTGTTATTTGAATAAGATCGTGTAAAGACGACGGAAATCAACATAGAAAGTCAACGTAAACACAATAGAACATTTACTTAGTTCTTCATGTAGTACTTGTATATCCATGGATTTGTTAGACTGTATATAATTGCCATGGTATCTCTTTCTTTAGAGTTTGTCACATTAATAAATACTAAACTTGCAAAATGTTGATCTAAAATGTGGCTAAATGTGCTTTTATGCTACTTGGTTTACTTCAGTGCCCACAGACAGATCTTCAACATGATAAAAAGTAATACCATTTCAGAATTATTAGCACAGCAATCGGACATCTCTGAATTGTCCGTATTTACTGTTCATCACATAACTTCAATCACATCAGAAAACATGAAAATTACACCCCCTTGGAGCGGAAATTGAACCTGCATCTCCCGATTTCCTTTTGAGCATGCTATCCATTGCATTGTAATGCTATTATTAGCATACCTTCACTGTATTCCATGTAACCACTTCCTTCAGGAAGCTTGAAAATGTTCATAGTCATGGAGAAGAAAAAAAATTTGAAGTTTTCTTAAGGAAGTGGTTACATTGAATACAGTGAAGGCATGTCAATAATAGCATTGCAATGCCTACAATGTATTTATTAAGAATTATTTCTTCGGGGAAATTCGTTTCCCAACTGTATATGACGTATCCATTGCATGTTTTCTGATATGATTGATGTTATGTGATGAACCGTAAATACAGGCAATTCAGAGATATCTGATTGCTGTGTTAATTATTCTGATGTATTTCCATGTATTATGAGAAGAATATTTCTTCCACAGAATTTAGTCATACATACTTCAGATTTCTCTCACTCCCGTCTTTTGAGAAGAAACTTATGAAGTAAAACTTTCCCATGTCTGAAGTTCTATTGCTTTTGCAGTGGAGGTCCTGTGTACCATCAAGGCCATAGATATGGCTAACTAAAGGGAGGGGTTCTTGATTAGTATGATAAAATTGGTAATTCTGCATAAGTTTTCGAATCTTATTTATTTTTATTATTATTATTTTTTTTTGTGTGTGTGTGAAACTTTTCAACCTAATATAGGTAATTGTTTACAATAACTGGGACCCAGAATTTTTGGATTTTTTTTCATGCATGAGACTAGTACATACTTGACTGCAGTCAGTGTAGTACTCTGATTTCAAAAAATTCCATTTACACTGCAACATGTCAAATTCTGCTTTAAATAACAAAATTCTTATTCCTATTTTTCAAAAAAAATTTAGTGACAACATCCTCAGCATTTAAAGGCACACCACAATGAACACTCATCAGTGTTAAATCTGTTAAACGTTCAGCAACCATTGAATTCCTGGGCCAGCTTTTAAGGTGTCTTAAGTTGAAAAGCATCTTTCTGGGGTTGCAGTAGAACAAGGCAAGGTAGCAAGAATCTTCAAAAGTATTTTTATAATTGGAAAAAAATATATTGTCACAATCTGTGAGTCTTTACCACTGTTTCTGGCTTGCCATCTTCAGACAGCGAATTCCATTTACACTGCCACATTTTAAATTCTGCTTCAAATCTTCCAAAGTTTTCATCATAAATTTCACAAGCTTGCTGAAATATTTCTGACTGCATTTTTACATTTGAGAGGAAGTAGCAGTTGCAGTTTAGCTATTACCTTATTATCTCTGAAAAACGATCCTTTAGTTTAGTTAAGAAGTGATCAAGAAAAGGTGAAAATAAATTCTGACGATAGTATTCATTCGCATCACTTGCTGGAGCATTTTCACATTTTGATTGTCGTCCAACTATTCTTGGTTTGATCATTTGGCTTCCATCATTGTGCAGCATGCGTTCTGCTAACAGGTCTATTTCATTGAATGATCATCTCTTCACTGCTACTACGCATTTTTTGTACAACATTAATGATTGAATCAACATGGTTGCAAACTTGTATTAAATCTAAATTTACTTTTTGAAGATTTCTACAAAGATTTGCACTAGTTATGCTGCACAATAATTGATAAGCCTGATCAGAGGTTTCTTTAGCTCCGGAATCTTGAAGTTTTGCAGAGCCTGTACTATCACAGAATACAATTCAGCAAAATGAGATACTGAGTCATTCTTTTCAGTCCATCTGGTTTCGCTCAGACCTAGGACTGTCTTATAAGATAGGTCTTCATTTCCTTTGCGAATTTTCTCTAGAATATTGCTTCTTTGCGATGACATACGAAAATAGTTTACTACTGTTTTAATGGTGCCAATACAATTTCTAATGATGGATAATCCGCAAGAGTGTGCAATAACTAAATTCAAAGCATGGGCACTGCAATGCACAAATTGGGCTTTTGTTACTTTTCCGATACTAATGCATGCACACCTTTGTACTTGCCACTCATTATGGCAGCCCCGTCATAGCCTTGTCCAACCATGCTGTTCAAATCTACACCAAGCTGTGTTAATGTGGACATGAGAGTTGTAGTCACACCTACGGCAGTCACATCAGTTACAGAAATAAAACATAAGAAATCTTCGCAAATGATAGTTTGTTTAATGCCAATATATCGAACACAAATTGCAAGCTTTTCTTTTCTTTATATGTCCTGTGTCTAACCGGCTAATAGTGAGAAACACTTAGCATTGTTTATTCCAGAAACAATTGCATCTTGTATTATTTTCCCGCAAATTTCAATGATTTCGTTTTGAATCATTGGACTAGTATACATACTTTTGGAGCCAGATGAATCAGATAAATGATTTAAAATACTGTATCCCCAGCTTTGGCACGGTATCGCAAAAGAGCCCTAAAGTTGCCATCATTGTAGTCTGGTTCTTGGAGATAAATGGGACCTGAATCTTTTGTGCCTCTTAAAGGAAGCTCTTGGCGGATGCTTAAAATTATTATTTCCACTATTAGAATTAACTTTGCTCTATTTTCCATTACCTGACATTTTCTTGCTGAATCTATCTGATACACTACATTAGCTTGTTTTCCAGTTGCAACACTTAAAAAGTTATCTGCTTGCATACTAGCATCAATGTGATATTTAGTTTTCTCATGTTTTCCAAAATATTCTTTTGAATTCTTCCACTTTACATAAACTGTTGCTACCAGTGCACCAAGTGCTTGATCTCCTCTGCCTCCAACTTGAGGACCAAATAATACACAAGTTTTGCACAATACCCCACATAACTGATTTGAATAAACTAACCATTGATACAGTTTGAACGACTTTAATTGAAAAGTTAGTTTTCTCTTATCTGAAACATGGAAAACGTAGTCCTCAGAAGGTGTCCATGGGTTTTTAAGTGCTTGTTCTTTTGTGAAATCATCCAAAATAACTCCTCCTAAGAAACTGCCTATGTCAAGCTTGTGACACATTTCATTGCAATTAATACAGTTTTCACTACCCGGATTGTTTATTTTGTGTTCATTTTTTCCCATAGATTTCAATTTCACATTACTCGCGCTAGTTACAATGAAACTTGATGACACTGATTCACTTTCAAATTCATTTTCTTCTTTGTTTATGTTTGTGTTACCAACAGGAACAAAATCTAAATCTTCTTTTACTTTTTTATTTGTCATAAAAGCTGTTAACAATGTTTGCTTTATTCTCTTAATTATTCTTATATAGCAATTTTGCTTTTCCAATTAATTGTAAAACACTTACCGTTTAATCAGTTCGCTATACATACAAATATAAAATGCAAATTTTTAAGTCGCCCTGGTGGCGCAGTGGTCTAAGCGATGGCTTCTGATCGTTCGTCCGAGATGGGTCTGGGTTCGAATCCCGGTGAGGCATGGATGTTGTGTTTGTCTTATGGCGCTGGATCTCTCCCTTCCCCGGAACCCGTAGCTGTGAATTAGGGACGGGCGACTGCTTATAGCCCACTGAGTTGCTCAGGGTGGTCATTAAACTTCCATTAAAAAAAAATTCTAAAGCATGTACTTACTGTAAAGATTGAAGCTACTTTCTACACTGACTAGTTACAGGGTACGGTTATTTGTGGCTGGTGTGGGTGCTTTGCGTTCCCCAACTGAGCCTGCTCCGAGCGATGCTAATGAACGATATGCAGGAAGTGACGTTACTGAACGCTCTCCACTAGAGACCTGTAATGCCCAGCTGGGTCATTCCACGCGAAATCGTCAGATTTTGAATTAATTTTCCACCAACACATCTCCGATTCTTACAATTTTTTTAATGGGTAGCTACTCCCAACTTATAAAAACCCTGAAAGTTTCAATTTTTTATTTCCGATAGGTTAGAAGATATAATTTTTTTAATTTTGGTGCATGGCGGACATATTTTGTGTAAAAACGCAAATGTCTCCATTATTTAGAATAAAAAGAAATACATAAATCATCATTCTTCCTTAATTTTTACCAAGGAATCCATTGGTGCAATGCACGAGTTTCTATCTGCTTTAGTTTTTGAGTTATGAGCAATGAGAGAGCCTTTCTTCAATGCTTAAAAAGGCAATGTAGTACAGCACTTAGAAAGCTGCAGTTATTATTCTTTGCAAAGAAAGGTTTAATCTACCAAATGAAGAAAAAAAAACCTTGGGTTTTTGCCTGAGCGCTGAGAAAAGAATTTTTAGACATGGTGCATGGCCAGTGCATTGCCACGGTGACAGCGCAATTGGCGAAGCACGCTGCGGCGTGGCCACGGCTGTGCAGAGCCTTGGTACTGGAAGAAAAACGGCATTCCTCCCGCACGCAAGAAGCGATCCCACCCATCACCCACACCGCGGGGAAGCATGTATTGTTGAACTCACGTTTTGAAGGAAAGGAATTCTTTATTTTTAAAAAAGCATGATTAGTTCATGAACGATGTTTATATTTCGATGTCTCACAACGCTGTGATCAACTTCCATGTCAGTTTTTGATTATATTTAATCAAATCAGACAAGAGAAAGTTGAGCTTCCATGGAACACATTTTTTCCCTCCCGATAAAGAATTTGGCGATTATCATAAAATTTAACATCTAAAGGTTTTACAGTGTTCGCGAGATTTCCCCGCATTTTGTGTCATCATCTGAATCAATTTTAGAGGGGGGGGGTGTGATTGCTGCCAATGCTTTCGCTCTAGACGAGAGATCGTGGAAAGAAATTTCTTTTTTGGGGATCATCTTGTATTTTTTTTTTATTCTGGCAAGTATGTATGTATGTTTACATGGATAAAAAGTTCTGTCATGCTTTGTTTTCAGATGAATCATGCCGGCGATGAAATTAAGTCTCTCTCCTTTTTAGATGTTGTTTGTAGAGGGTTATTACTACAAATGACCTGATGCTCCAGACCTTTTGCACACTTTGTCTGATCTACATCCCGTAAATTTATTTCTCCTCATAAAGATATCATTAAGTATAAACTTGCCGTGGTGGCGCAGTGGTCTAAGCGATGGCTTATGAATGATCATTCGTCTAAGATGGGTCCAGATTCGAATCCGGGTGAGGCATGGTGTTGTGTTTGTCTTATTGTGCTGACTCTCTCCCTTCCCTGGAACCAGTGGCCCCAAATTAGGAACGGGTGACTACTTATAGACCACTGAGTTGCTCACAGTGGTCGTTAAACCTCCAATAAAAAAATAAAAAAAGTATAAACTTGCCATTCACCGCAGGATGAAAAATGATGTTTACCAAAAAGTGTTAGGAGAATTTTATATGTGCATGCAAAATCGATTATTTTCTGTGAAGGTAATATGATACTTTTTCTGTTGCATGGAAACTAAATATGAAAATTTAATGTTCGTTTCACCGATGTAAACCAATCAGTTCTAAACTTTCGGCTTTTTGAAGTTTATGAATTGTAGCCTCTTAAATAAAAAAGCAAAATGGCATTCCACATGGCTGTTAGTTTTTGTACTTATGGGAGGGAAGGGTGGCCGGGGGGGGTGTCCTTTGAACGAATTTCTAAGAAAGCAGCAGGAACATGCGTTTTGGAACTATAGTTTAAAACAATCAGAGAGAGAGAGAGAGAGAGAAGTAAGCTAAAATTGTGAAGAAATAGTAACTGCTGTAGAGATTCGTATCCATGGTTCCCATACTACATATGTTGAATAAATAATACGTACAGTATTCACATGAAAACTTTTTTGACTAGGGATAACATTATCAGCGTCGAGTAAAGTGCACATGAACGGAATTTCTGCCAAACACTTCAAACAAAATGTGTGCTTCCTCTCCCATTATATTTAGCCCCCTCCCCCCCCTCTTAATGGCCCACCCAGTTCTGAGCGGTTTGCGTCACCACTGCCCTGCATTTGTTAATTTATATGCCATTATGGAATAACGTTTTCTGTTTGCCACAAATGTAGAGCTGTTTATTTTTCTTAGAGACGATTTACTCTTTTTATGCGTGTTATGGCCGACACGCTTGCTTCTAGTTTTTTTCCTCTCTTAGACCTTGAACCCCTCAGTTCCTAATTTATTACCTCTGGCAAACAGAGGTTTTGTAGCTCACCATAAGTGGAAAAGCTTCGTAGTGTATTTTCTCAGATCACTTTTATTCTCTTGCGATTTGAAAGTTGCTGCCTAGTTTTTCAGCGTCTTTGTGCATTGTGATTGTGGCATAATGCATGAAACAAAAAAAAAAAAAAAAAACTAATTCTTAATTCAAGAGACAGCTAAAGTAACTTGTCAATATGAGGACGATAACTGTGTTGCTACTTATAAAGAGAAACAGAAGCTCATAAAACAAAGCGGACAAATTACGATCGCTAAATAGTAACACGAGTTCCATACTTGTTTTACATAAATGGGTAATCAATAATTGCGATACAATGGGTATTACATTAACGAAAATGTATTCATACGTTCGAGGTCTGTTAATGTCTCCCATTATTTCTAAATTTATTGGCATGATTAATAAAAAATAATAATAATAATAATGGAAATAAATCCAATTGTTACCACTCTGACACTGGGATGTCTTTAGGAGGTATAAAATTTTTCATTCAGTGTAACCATCAAACTGTATTTCCCTATTTTTGGGCGACACCACGAACAGTTAAACTGTGTTTTCCTCATTTTAGGGTACTGTTGTGCGTTTTGTTTCATATGAGCTCTTGAGAGTTTCGTGAACTCCCTCCTGACGCGTAATCTTTAAATAAGCAACTGAAATAAAAAATAAAACAGGCAAGATGACAACTGCGAGATATACTCATTCATTTAAATACCAGATCTACCAGAAAATAACGGATAACATTTTTCCTAACCCGACACTGAGCCTTGCTAACGTCATCATCTGTTATCGTCAAGTATCTGACGTTAACTAAAACACAGTATATATCCCCTCTACTTCGCAAGAATAGGCACCTAGATATATAACCCCGATTACTTTATTTCTCAATCTCAAGCTGTCATTCCTTGATCATTTTCTCTTATGGCAGGCGTGGACCACTAGACAATTTATTAATTCCTGAAATAGAACTATTTCATGTCTAAAAATTCTGTCGAATATTGCGTGAGCTGTAGATATCATTAATCAATTTTCCAAAAACTGTATTCAATGTCAATTGCATAATTTATAAGCGTCAGTACTGTATATTGGTAAGCTATACAGGGAGAAAAAAGTTTATATTAGTTCTTTTCGTCATTGAATGGCTAAGAATACCAATATATTTTCAACGTCTGTTGCATAATTTATATGCGTTATTTGTGTGTAACTTTTTTTCACGGTATAGCTCATATTGGTAAGCTGTACGGAGAAAATGGTGTATATTAGTTTTCCTCGTCGTTGAATGGCTAAGAATGTGGTGGATAGCATCTGATGATTTGGCGTGAAATGACCCTTTAGTAATATTTTACAGTTATATTATTTGAAATGCCTTTAAACATAACATTAATTCACTATCCTTCCTCCTTCAAGCATCACATCGTCCGATCAACCAATGCGTGCAATGGTATCTTGATCTGCCGCCCGTCTGAAGGCCAACATCCACTGCCGCTTGGCTGGCTGCCAACACTATTCGCCGCACGCATTTTGACTGGCAAAATACGAGCCGTGCACCATATTTAAAAATTATTTTCTCAGAGCGCACGCGAAATCCCAAGGTTTTTGTTTTTTTTTTCATTTGATAGACTGAACTTTTCTTTAGAAACGAAAAGCAATTGTGATCCTCTAAGTGCTGTACTACATTGCTTCTTTACGTTTTGAAGAAATGCTCTCTCGCTGCATGTAACTCAAAAACTAAAGAAGATAAAAATTTGTGCATTGCACCAATCGATTCTTTGGGGGAAATTACAAAGGAGTGGTGATGTTGGTACTTTTTTTATCCAAACAACGGAGATATTTGCGTTTTTACGTGATTAAGGCTCGCCATGCACCAGAATTCGAAAATTTATCTCTTCTGATCTACGGGAAATTAAAAAAGTAACTTTCAGGATTTTCATACATTGGGTGATCTATTCATGAAAAAAATCGCAAGAATCGGAGATGGTGTGGTGGATAGTGAGGTTTAGTAAGT
This sequence comes from Macrothele yani, assembly GCA_039090855.1. NCBI lineage: Eukaryota > Metazoa > Arthropoda > Arachnida > Araneae > Macrothelidae > Macrothele > Macrothele yani. The sequence continues at coordinate 115,732,302 of CM077011.1, forward strand.
TTGCTGTGCCGTTAGAGACAGAATGGTCTGTTGAATCATGAGACAGAATGCTCTGCTGAATGTGAGACATGGAAATTGTAATGCTATTGTTACAACCATAAGCTCACCTAGGGGCTTCTTTCATGAAATGATAGTAGTAACTACTATATCTGTAAACAAGATCGTTGGATAGATGTAATGTAACGTAGTATGCCCTTTTTTTTTCCCTGACCTAAGGGAGGGGTTTGAACCCCCCCCCTTAAATGCGGCCTTGTGTACCATAGTGGTTAAAATTGGGTAATGTAAAGACAACATCAATGCAGAGTAAAGATTTCACAGCATATGATTGGTGTCTATGCCTCTTTTTTTTTCTTATGGACTGCAGAAAATATTCTACCAAATGGCACTTGCCAACATGTGAAGTTGCTTATGGGGATAGTTGTGGAAACATCAGTACTGTTCAAGTTGGATTGACTTTGCATTACTTTCAGTTTTTGTAGTGATCTGACAGAGCATACAGAATGGAAACTATGAGCCTGAATTAAAAGCTACATATTATGTCATCTTCATTTTTAGAAATTAAAGAATGATAACTTTTAACTGATCTTTTGATCAAAAGTAGTCAAATTGGATTTATTATCCTTTCCCTTCAGTTATTGTTCATGCTGTGCTTAAAACTTTTGCTGTTTCTCTTATATCAGGCAATAAGTTAAAATTTTGCAATTAGCAGAGGTGGATCATCAGCTGTGTCAATGGAAAATATCAGCCTGAATTACAAGTTACTTTTACTAGAATTCATTTCTGCAAATGATTTGATCTCTGTATTAAAAAATAAAAAACAACTTTGCATATCTTTTGTAGTGTTGTTCAAGGCAATCTCTTTTGATACTTCTTTTGTGGTGTAAAGACAAACATGTCTTCCCATCATTATCTCCATTAGTTAACATTGCAGCAACACTATTCTATATGTATATAAATAAATACTTTTATCTTTTGCACCTTTTTGTGTTTAATGCACCATTTATATTAATCATAAATAAAATGATATCTTTTATTATGAAGGCTTGAGATATTCTGCAATTTTTTGCTTATATGAACTATCATAATTTATTACTTTTGTGACTATGTGTCTGTCACCTCAGCAGCCCAACTCTAAGAACAAAGTATGCCTAAGACATATATATAATGTATTAGATAAACTTTAAAATAAAACCCTATAGAAATATAAGAAATGTGTTATTAAATATTGCATTTTATATAGTAAAAATGACTAGGTTAATCTGTAAAATGCATCAGTGATTTAAGGTAATCCACTAAAACAGAAGGCATGCTTGCTAGTGAGTTACATGTTCTGAGTTGTGTTAAGCATCTTTTTGCATTTGTATACAAAAAATGAAAGACTAACCTATTGCATGCCATCACCACTTTATTTGGTAACATCATCATCATCATCATCATTGTCAACCATTATCAATCCACTGCTGGACGAAGGTCTCCCCAAGTTTCCTCCACAACGGTCTGTCTTGTGCCAGTCTCCTCCATGTCACCCCTGCATACTTTCGAATTTCATCCACCCATCTCCCATGTGGTCTTCTTCTGGGTCTTTTCCTGTCCCTTGGAATCCAATCTAAAATTTCGGCTGTCCATCGATGATCTGTCCTTCTGGCAGTATGTCCAGCCCATTGCCATTTCAGGGATTTAACTCTGATCATGATGTCTTCCACTCTTGTCATTTTTCGGATCCACGAGTTTCTCTTCTTATCTCTCCTGGTTACACGAAGCATGCACCTCTCCACACTTCTTTGAGTTGTCTGCAGTCTTTGTATATCTCTTTTAGTTAAGGTCCACGTCTCTGCACCATACGTAAGCACTGGAAGGATGCATTGATCAAACACTTTTCTTTTAAGACATAATGGCATATTGCTCTTGAAAATTATGCTGTTTCTTCCAAAAGCTCTCCAGGCAAGTTTTGTACGCCGATTAATTTCTTCATCAATGTGACCCTCACTTGATATCTGCTGTCCAAGATAAACGTATGTGTCTGTTATCTCCAGCTTTTCTCCATCAATCAATAAATCTTCATTTCTTGTAAAAGCATTGAACATCACTTTTGTCTTCTGAAAGTTCATTTTTAATCCCACTTCTTTACTCTTGTCAGCAAGTTCCTGGATCATACTCTGCAGCTCTGATGGGGTAGTTGCAAAAATGACTACGTCATCAGCAAAACGAAGGTGGGTTAGATAATCTCCATTAATCTTTATCCCTTTGTTTTCCCAGCTCAGCGACTGAAAAACACCCTCCAATGTGGCATTAAAGAGCTTCGGAGATATGGTGTCACCTTGTCTCACTCCCTTTCCAATTTTTATGTGTGTTGTATTTTCAAACAGCCGAATCTTTGCACTTGCATTTTCATAGATGTTATTAATAATATTAATGTATGCATCTTCAATACCGCAGGTTTTCAGAGCCATTGTAACTGCTGATGGTTTCACCGAATCAAAGGCTTTTTCATAATCGATAAAAGCCATGCACAATGGAAGTTCATATTCCCTCGCTCTTTCAATTAGTTCTCTCAGTACGTGGATATGATCTATTGTGCTGTAGCCACTCCTGAATCCAGCTTGTTCTCTCGGTTGAGCCATGTCCAGTGTTACCTTCAAGCGGTGTGAAAGAACTTTAGTGAAGATTTTATAAACTACTGATAGGAGGCTGATAGGTCTGTAGTTTCCGAGATCCTCAATGTCACCTTTCTTATGTAGCAGGATCATTGTAGCGGTGTTCCAATCCTCAGGAATCTTTCCTTCAGTAAGGCATCGAGTGAAAATTTGGGCGAGTACTGTTTCAATTTCTCCACTTGCTTCTTGTATGATGTCTACAGTAATTCCATCTTCTCCTGGAGCTTTTCCCCGCTTCATGTTCTTGATTGCATGTGCAACTTCTGCTGGAAGGACTGGAGGAACTCTGGTACTGGTATCTTTCATGATGTCTGGAGTGCATGTATCATCCCTTTCATATAATTTGGAGTAGAAATCTTTCACTCTTGTCAAAATTTCGCCTCTATTTCTTGTTACAGAACCATCTTCTTTTCTCAGTGCCATAATCTGTTTTCTTCCCTTACTGAGATGTCCCTTTGCTATCTTTAGGCTTTGGTTGTTTTCAATTGCTTTCCTCACTAGTTCACAGTTGAATTTTCTTACGTCTTCAGTGATACTTTTTCTTACTGTCTTGCATAGCTCTGTATATTCCACTTTGGAAGTCACATCTTCTTTAGTTGTCCTCATCTCTCTTCTTTTTTGCATCAACATTTTCGTTTTTCCTGATAATTTGTTTACGTGCAACTTGTTCTTAGACCCAGCTAATTTTGTTGCTGTTTCCATAAGAGCTTTGGTTACTTTTCTGTTAACTTCAGAGATGTCCACTTCTTCCAATGTTAGGCCTTCTAAAGCAGAGAACCTGTTCTTCAGTTCCAACTTGAAGGTATTATGGTGTTTTTTAAGGTTGGTTATGTCAATAGATTTTGTTTGTCTTATGAACTTGCCACGTTCAAGTTTGGTGTTGAGGTGCATCTTACATCTCACCAATCTATGGTCACTACCTGTGTTGAACTTGTTTAGCACACTGCAGTCTTCTATGACGAATTTTTTGTTACACATAATAAAATCAATTTCACTTGTCGTCCCATTTGGATGTCTCCATGTCCATTTCCTGTGTGGCTTTTTCTTGAAGAAGGAGTTCAAGATAAAAAACCCTTCTGCCTCTGCAAACTCAACGAGAGTATTTCCACGCTGGTTTCTGTTGCCATGACCGAATTTACCTACTGAAGTTTCATTCTGTTGCCGTTGCCCTATTTTTGCATTGAAATCTCCCATAATTATTTTCAAGTGCTGCTTACCTTTATTATTTAGATGACAAATTTCCTCATAAAATTCTTCAATTTCTTCTTCAGGATGACTTGTGGTGGGTGCATAAGTTTGAATAATCTGAGCCTGGTATCTTTTCGAGAGTTGGATAACAAGTCGTGCAGCTCTGTCAGAGGAACTTTCAACTTCTACAACTTTATCCTTCAGTTTCTTGTTTATTATAAATCCAACACCACTAGTTCAGCCAGTATCTGTCCCACGATAGTAGAAGAGATGTCCACTTTTCAGTTCGATGAGATCTTCTCCTTTTCTCCTTACCTCACTTAGCCCCACGATGTCCCACTTGATCCTTTGTAGTTCCTCTTCCAATTCAAGAAGCCTTGAATCAGAAGATAGGGAGCGTCCGTTGTACGTAGCCAAGGTCAGCATCAGATGGCAGCGTAGTCCGGTCCTCCGGGGATTCTTAGCACCCTCTGCCTTCATGTCGCACTGGCCGCTGCCTTGGCCAGGTACATTCCAGCTGCCGGAGACTATTATTTCCCTCTATTTCTTGCTGTTTATTTGGGTAACTTCAAGATCCACCCAGAACTTTGTAGGTTTTGCAGCAGAGAACTGTGTAAAAGGATTTTTAGAGGCCTCTAAAAATGCAAAGTTCTTTTCATTGAGCAAGTTCTGCAGAGACTGGAATGAATGAAAATCTGAAGGCACAAGGTTAGGTTAATTGATTGTATGAGGCAGGAGATCCCAGCCAAGTTCCAATAATGTTTTCCTGGTGACCAAAGAAATATAAGATTTGGCATTTTCTTGGTGGAAGACAATGCCTTTTATGTTGATCATTTCTGGATGTTTGTCATCAAGTGCAGCCCTCAGATGATCCAGTTGGGAACAATAACTGTCATAATGGATCATCTGGTAGCTCGGCAGCAGCCCACAATACGAGAGCCCCCTCAAATCCCTCCACATACAGAGCACAGACTAGCATTTGGAGTGGTTAATGGCAGTGCATCTCACTAAAACAATTTTAAACAAATATGTTCTCAAGAACATTTTTCTCACACAAGTCATTTGGTTCCGAACATCAAGGCGATTCATATATCCAGACTATCTCAAATGCAGTGGCACTGTGCAGCTGGATGTCTACAGTGAGTTGCTAAGGTTGTATTATGTAGATTGCTTTCAATTAATGCCTTGGTTTGGCCATCATCAACTTCAAGGGGTCTTCTGGTATGTGTTTCATTGGCAAGAAACAGGAAAATCCCATAAAAATATAAGAAATATTTTTATATTTCTTATATTTTTATAAGGGATCTTCTGTATGTGTTTCAAGGGGTCTTCTGGTATGTGTTTCATTGGCAAGAGAGCAATCTCTGTGAAGAAACTTTGCAAACCAGTATTGATACATTCAAACACTTACAACATCCTCAATCACATATAGTTTGTTTTTTTTAGCTTTTGCCTCACATGTTTACCTTTGCAGTAAAAAAACAGTATTAAATGATGTAAATGAAACTTATATCTCCCATTTCCTAATCTGCATCAAATGAGTGCAACTGAACCAATCATGCCAAACTCTTTTTATAGAGATGTGTGGGAACTTTACCTTTCAGATTATGTAAATATGATGTCTGCAACGAAATTAGCCTTCAAAATTGGTACCAAGGGCATCTGTTGTCAAAATGTGTGAAGTACTTTTTACACAATTGAATAGTTTACTTACAGTGTTTCTGTTTTAAGCTCTCTGTTCAAGGCAAGTGTGAATAAAGTAACTTACAGGTCTGTGTGTAGTTTGCAAAATTTACACTAGATTTGTATTATGCAATCATTTCCACTGTAAATCAAAAGCAAATGGTGAGTCCATTATTTTTATGTAAGGCTCTATTATTATATGTTTTTTTTAAAGACATTGACAACTGCTTTATGCCACTCACTGGGTCTTTTCAGACAATGAGCATATTGATTGTGTTGATATAACAATGAAAGGTTATAACAAAGTGAATTTCTCCGTCATTTCTGTCCATGCCAGGATTCGAACCCGGATCCCCTCATTCCGGAATAAGTCACTCTACCAATTGAGCTACGCGGACGTTTTTTTTTAATTCTGATTCCTATCTGCCTCTATGTCGTGTGCGTCCTTCTGGCAGGTACGTCACATCTCCTGGTACGCTACAAGGTAAAATAATCTTCTCTAACTTGATTTCAAACAGATTCCTAGGAATAAAGTTTTTAGCTTTGTCTAGAATGGTACTTAATTTATTTTTCCTTTTCTTTCTTTTTCTTTATTCTTGACATTGACCTGAACTTTTTGAAGTCTGGCAACACTATTTTGTTTTTTTATCAAATTACAGGTTTCATTTCAGCAATAAAGCTGTTTGTGTAGACTTATTCACCCTGTAAATGAAATTTATTTAAGTGTTTTATCGGCATCATTAAGCATAACAAATCAAGTAAAACATTTTTTTTTAAATTAAAAAAAAATTGTGATAATCCAAATGACTTGGATTTTCTTCACCAATTATGTTCAATATTATAATCCTGTAGGTTTGGATAGGTTATAGGAAACTATAATTATCTACAGTGGTAACATTTTTCTTTCCTTTTTTTTTTTTTTTCTTAATTTTTTGCTATTCAGAAGTGCTGATGGAAAATTGCTGAAGAACTGCATATTTTGTGTATCATGTCACGTGCACAAACTCTCATGATGATAATATTTTGGGTGATACTAGTTCATTGAAGCTCTGATTCAATTTGTAAAATGTGATGAATCACATATTTGTAGGTAGTAATACTGTTGTTCATTTTATCATGCCATCTGAGTTCCCTCTTTGTATTAGTTTCCACAAGTAATGGACTCTTATAAGCCTTAAATATTGGTCAATCAACTTGAAAAATCTTAGCATTTAGAACATGCCAATGTATTTTGTTGTTTCAATGCAAAAATTAAAAACACTTTGTTCAGATGATGTCACTATGATGTATTTCTTTTTTTTTCTTTTTTTTTTATGTGTGTGTAGTAAAATTATTAACTTCTAATCAACTATTCATATGATTTCATGAGTAAGGAAGAAAATTGTTGTTCTAAAGATAAAAAATAATGACAGATTAGAGGTGAAGTGTATCTGTAAAAAGCTGTTCTTTTTTTGTTTGCTCTTCTTGTTTGCACTTTTAATATTACAAGTGAAATAATAATGCTACATCATTGTGTGTGAATTTAGATGTTACCATCTCTGAATGTTCCCATCTTCATGTTTGTACTTGTGAATACTGATAGATCACTTAGATGCAATGCATTGTATAATATGCAGACCTTTTGCTTTTCACTCTTCTTTATGTTAATGTTGTTTTGAATTATTTTCCATTAGTGGGTTGTGTGCTCTACTGGAATAAATAAACTGTCTGCTGAAGTGAAGAAAACAGCAGCTTTTGGTGACCTTGACCTTTTGCATTGTGGTGGTTTTGATGAGTTTGCTGACAATGATAACCTCTCCTTGGGAAGTTTTGGTATGGTTTTTTAGTAGTAGTTTTTTTTTTTTTTTTTTTAATGTGGTAAGTATTTTATGAACTTCAAATAATGTGACACTTGAAAGTATGTATGTTGTCATGATATACCGTATTTTTCCATGTATAAGACGATATTTTTTTCCAAAAATTTAAGACCAAAAATTGGGGGTCGTCTTATACACGGGGGTAACCAGTTGAAAGAACCCTGCGGTTACTGTGGCGAAACTGCCAGTACCTCTTATCCCCTCTCCCCACTATGACTAACAAGCAGTTATTACTACTGGTGGACTTACAGGTCAGCTACAGGCTCTAGATGTTTCCATCAACAAGCCCTTCAAAGCCTTGATGAAAGAAGAATGGAATAAATGGAAGCAAAAAGCAGGTAATAACTTAACACTGACAGGGAGACTAGAGTGAAAAAAAAAAAAAAAACATTACCGAATTCTGTAACTGGGTCCTAAACTCATGGAATGGAGTCGAGAAAGAGGTAGTTGTGAAGTTCTTCAAGAAATGTGGAATCAGCAATGCCATGGATGGAACTGAGGATGATGTAATATATATAGCAGTGACTCATACGACAGCAGTGATGCAGCTGAAGTTGAAAAAAGTCTGGTACTAATAGTGTTGAAGAAAGTGATGCATAATTTCATAGTTTGTATCTTAAAAATATTACCTAATTTCTAAATAATATAAATTTCCAAACTTCTTGTTTTATATAAAATACCACAGACTTTGTGATATTACCTAATTTCTAAATGTACTTCAATGATATTACCTAATTTCTAAAAAAATATCAAATGTGTCCTTTTTCGTAATAAAAATGTTAATTTCTTAATTTTTGGTTCAAAAAAGTAGGGGTCGTCTTATATACGGAAAAATACGATATTTATTTTCATGATGACATATACTCAGTGTGAACTTAATTATGACCACGTACATGACATTTCATGGGCTGTCTTTTTGCTAGGAGAACAGCCACCACCAGGCATTGCATCGACTCCATGAGGTGTCTGTGCAGTTATGTGAAGATTTGCAACCATGCTGTTTGTATTGTTGTCCACAATTATGGTATGGAGCAGGGTGGTATGTTCAGCTACCTCACTTAACTTTCCACAATATCCCGCATATGCCCAGTTTGGTTGAAATTAAGCAAGTTTGGAAGCCATTCAAGATGTATCATCACTGTGTTCATTGAACCATTCCTGCCCAAGACTGACTCAATAACATGGTGCATTATCATTCTGGAAGAACCAATCCCCCTCTGGGGAAAGTACAGTATTGTGGGGTGTACATGGTGTGCAAGCAGTCTCTGTATGCAACTTTTCCCCTCTAGCCTGGATATTTGATACCATGTATGAGGGATTCATAGCCTCATGCTGCTGACACAGAGTTACCATGGTCCTTAAAAAGTTTTTTTTTTCCTAGGGTGCTTAGAAGTTCCTTTTTTTTTTTTTTTTTTCCAGAAATGGCAAAAAGTACTTATTTTTCCTAGCTGGCTGTGCAAAATCTGGAAGTTACAGTGTGGTGCCTAGAACTTTTACTGCTAACTATGTTGATGATGACATCAGCTGAAAGCCCATGGGAGAGCATGGGTCAGTGTGAGAAAGGCAATATGCTAACAAAAATGAAGGGCCATGTGCTAAATTAAACATATCCAGCAGATTCCACCCAGCAAATGCGATCACTGTCTCTTGGTGCTGATATTTAACTTTAGTGTTCCCTCCTTTTTGTAAATGCAAGTAACCATTATTCAGTTATACCATGAAAATTAAGTGCAAAATTGAAATCTTGAACACATAATTTTAACTTTGGTTTTGCAGTTTAAAACATGAGATGATTATATTTAAAATTCAAATATTGAACTCATTACTTTAACTACAGTTTTTCAATTTGCATACACTTTACTGCAAAAGTGATTGTTCTCTTAAATAAGGAAACTTTTTTGACCAGCAGAACTGTATTTTAAATTGCGTAAATTTTAATTTATTACATCCACAAACTTAAATTATATGAGAAAATATTTCAAACTTCATCAGCATAGTTAAGTTGCTTGAAAAAAATGTATTTGTGTATGCCATTGTCATGAAATTAGTAAGGTCCTTAAACATTTTTTGAGGAGTGCTTAAAAGTCCTTAAAAAGTGCTTTTTCTTTGTGGGAGAAAAGACTGGGAGTCCTGTGACACCAAATACGCAAATACGGACTCAACAATCTGCAGAATGAAGTACATTTCTTGTTTCATTGGACCAGAACAACTGCTTCCAATCTTCTGTCATCCAATCCTCATACTGTTGGCACCAGGAGAATCATTTTACATCAGTGAGCTGCTGTTAGGAAAAGGTAGTGTATAGGGTGTTTGCTCTTGTATCTCATCTGTGCCAGTGTGTGACACATAGTCCCATGGGATATTGTTTGTGATTGACTCATGTTGTACTGGGCCATCAACTGTGAAACTGTGTTGTGCCAATTGCCCTGTACAAGGCAATACACCTGTCTTACACCTCTACTATCCACCTTTCACCACCCTTCACAGTTGTGTCACCCGATGGTTGCTTTGCCATTTTGACCATTACTCCCGGTACGCTTTAACCATAGAAGGTTTCATAGTATGTGCCAACCCTTTGTACACTCACAATTTGGATTTTCATAAACTGCAATAAATCTTTGGATTTATTCATTTTATCATGTCTGTTACTTCATTCTCCCCTAAACCACCAATGTATCATATGCACCCTTTTAGCCTATTGGCCACTCCTCCTTATTATGCAAGTAGTGGGTGCAACTCAATTTGCTTATAGGGGTGGCCACAATTCAGTGAGCAGTCAGTACACATTCTATCACTACTTGATAAATAACAATATCACTACCTAAAATTTTTAGTTATGTGGTGCCCCTGTCTATTTAAGCTTTTAAAGAATTTTTGGTTTTACATTTAGATAGCATATTTAAAAATGTTTATACATTCCTTAGAGAAATAGAACCCCACTTTAGTATGATATGTTCATTAGTTACCTTGTATGGTGTTATACTTCGTGGTTTAAGTTGACCATGAACTAGCTTTTGTCATTTTATAGTACATTTGAATTCTAGATAGTCCATGTGTACCAGTATGTCCATAGTTCTGAAATCATAAGACTGTCCAAGATTACTTATGACATTTTCCATTCCCCTGCAGCTTTTATAACATATATTAAACTTGTGAAATGTTGGGTTTCATAAAGTAATCATCATTCTCAGTGCAGTACAAAAACTTTGGGAAACTATGAGAGAGTAATGGTCTAAAATAGAGTTGTGGGATATGACCCAAATTCAGGTCCTAGAAAATATGCAGATTTTTTCCACAAGTTCATTATTATTGCACAACACTTATAATCTGTGGCAAGACAATTTTTTGTTTAGTTTCATGCATTTCATGTTTTTTTATGGTTTTGTGTTGGCAACACTGGGTTTTGGGACACCACCCATAGGTTTCCAGTCAACAAACTGATGTCCCCTCTGTTTATCTGTGCCTGAGACCTGGCATACAGTTGAACAAGATACGTAGTTTCAGTCTGGTTCTGTACAGCACATGTGTGAATCATTTAAGTTAACTGTCAGGTTTTTATCTTTAATCATCACCATCATCCATTCTTATTTCACTGGTTTTGGTTTTCAAAATTTCATCTGCACATCTCCAGTATTATCTTCTTCTGGGTCATAACCTGTTCTCTGTCTGCTGAAAGTCTTCCCAGTCTCTTCCACAACTCCCTGTCTTGAGTAGTTTATTTCCATACCACTCTGGCATGCTTTTAAATTTCTTCCACACATTTCCCACGTGGTCTACTTCTGGGTTTTTTTCCTGTCCTTTGGTATACAGTCTGGTGTTTCAATTAGCCAGCAGTGATCAGTTCTTCTGGCAATATGCCAAGCCCATTGCCACTTATGGGTCTTTACTTTGATGATGATGGCATCTGCTCTTGTCATTTTCCTGGTTCATGAGTTCTTTTTAGCACGTCTTTTGTAAAAGATCGTGCTTCTGTTATCGGTTTGTCAGTCCGTCCGTCTGTACCCACGATATCTCAGCAACTATTAGTCCGATTTGAAAAATTCTTTTTGCATTGGGAAGCTTGAAATATGCAAACGATGATCCTTTATTTCGTTTTTTTTTTACGATGTACAATTTTGCCGGTAGAGGGCGTAAATGCAGATGATGTCGAATTCAAAAATGCGTTTTATTCCACATACTTGCTTCTAAACATCCGATTGAAAAAAATTATATCTTTCGATTCCATTTATGTCAAAAAGTATTTTAGATATAGTTACTTTTTCAAATTCCAGATAGATTTTCCGCTAGGGGACGCAAAAGTAAATTACATTTTCCCCAATAACTCTTCTTCTAAAACTCTGATTTGAAAAAAATTTCTTCATCAGATATATCTCCTGGTGGAAAATCTTTTGCATATAATTTCAAATTTTTGGTAAGGAATACTTTGGCCACCAGGGGGCATAAGTGTTAATTTTTGCTTCTGATGTATTTGCCATAAAATCGTAGCTTCTAAAATATCGATTAAAAAATTCTTTCGTGGACTGATGCCACTCACATCGATAAACCTTTTCAGAATATTTTCTTCTTAAAATATTCCACAGTTTCTTCGCCAGGAGGCATAGATGTACATCTTATTTTTGTCAATATCTCTACTTCTAGGAGTCCGATTTGAAAAAATCCTTCTTTGTTGGATAGTTTTTTCCGTGTGACATGTTTTTCATATAATTTCAAAATTTTCAAGTAATTCATAGACTTTCCGCTAGGGCGTAAAGGTAAATTGCATTTCCCTCTATGTCTCTGCTTCTAAATCTCCGATTTGAAAAATTCTTTCTGCACCGGATACAGCTCCTGATGGGAAATCGTTTGCACATAATTTCTAATTTTTGTAAAAAAATAGTTTGGCCACCAGGGGTGTAAATCTTAATTTCCACTTCTGGTGTATTTGCCGCAAAGTATGAGCTTCTAAATTCTCAATTGAAAAAAACGTCGTTTGTTGACCGATACTACTCATGTCGACAAACCTTTTAAGAAAACTTTCTTCTTGAAAAAATGCATGGTTTCTACGCCAGGGGGCATAGATGTATATCTTATTTTTGTCAATATCTCTACTTCTAAGAGTACGATTTGAAAAATTCCTCCTTTGTTGGATAGTGTTTCTGATGCGAAACGTTTTTCCTATAAATTCAAAATTTTCAAGTAAATCATACACTTTCCGCTAGGGGGCACAAAGGTAAATTGTGTTTTCATGCGTTATTTCTGCTCATAAAGCTCTGATTTGAAAAATTCTTCCTGTATCGCATACAAGACCTGATGCAAAATATGTTTCACATAATTTCTAATGTTTGGTAAAGAATGGTTTAGCCACCAAGGGTCATATGTGTTAATTTCTGCTTCTGAAGTATTTGTTGCAAAATCTGGGCTCCTGAAAACTCGACTAATTTTTTGTTTCTTGGACTGATACTGCTTATACGGATAAACCTTTTGAGAATACTTTCTTCCTAAAATAATGCATGGTTTTCCCACCAGGGGACGTAAAGTCACATCTTATTTTTGTCGATATCTCTGTTTCTAAGAGTTTGTAAGCTCACGATTCCGTTTACAGCAATATCTTCTGAGGGATTAAAAACCCGATTGAAAATCTTCTTTCTTTGGTCAGATCTATTGTTTTCCATACCGGTTCCATTGACTTTGAATAGCTTTGATAAATTTAATTTGTGTCAGAACGGATTCAAAAGACGTGCTTATTACACCCAAAAATTCGGTGTCAACTTTCTTCCTAATTCTCTTCATTACACCAAGCATTCATCTCTCCATGCTTCTTTAAGTTGTGTGGAGTCTCTGTATGTTCCTTTTAGTTAAGGTTCATGTCTCTCATTCATAAGCAAGAACTGGAAGGATGCATTGATTAAACACTTAAGACATAGTGGTAAAACTTACAAAATTCAACTTTTTCCCAAAAGAAAAATGTGGGAGTTACCCCACTTTTTCTCCCTTTTAATGTTTATTGAAATGTTAAAAATATAGTTACAGAATTCCTAAACTAACTGCATTTGTTGTAGCCTTATCTTATACTCAGGATTGACTTATCTATGAATGCAGATAAGGTAATTGGGAAATACATATTTAATCCATTCAACATATAAGCCAAAAAAAATACCGTAAATGCCAGGTTGCTGAAGCTGAAAGTTTATTTTCACAGTGTAAAATATGAATATAATGCTGTGTGCAAAGAGAGAGAGAGAGAGAAAGAGAGAGAGAGAGAGAGAGAGAGAGAGAGAGAGAGAGAGAGAGAGAGAGAGAGAGAGAGATCTGTGTGTTACACTCTATGCATATCAGTCATACTAATGTACACATTTTTCTAATGTGTGAAAAATTTGCATAACCTTCAACATTTCATTTCAGATGGACCATTAACTTCATACATATCCTCACCTTCTACTGATTCAAGAAAAACTGAATGTTTAGGTCTCAGCCTAAAGGTAAATGAATAAGTTTGTTCTGAAAAATTATTTAATATTCTATGTTTGTTTTTTTAATTGGGTGTACTATAGATTGTTTTAATAATTTGAATTGACTTTACTTCTATTTTCACTGAAACTGCTCATTAGAAATAACATCATAAAAAAATCTGTAGAATGATGTGTGTGTGTGTTGGTGTCTGTGGGTGGGTGTGGCATCAAAGATGCCAGAATATTGGTTTTTCATGTAGTTGCAGTGTTAATAAGTTTTTTACACCACTGTATCCTTTTGCCCTGCTTTTGTAAGTTCCTAGTTGGGTGAATATGTTCCATTACATATGTTATAACAAACTTTATTTTATCATCATCATCTCACAGTTGTACATCACCATGGTGTTATGGCATACTTTTGGTACACCATTGGAAAAAAAATATCAGTTCTGGTTTGCTTCAGACTTTTTCCTTTTCTTTCTGCCAATCGCAAGATTTTTTTCTGCCTCTAAGATATTGCTTTCTTGATCACCAATGCTGCTACTTTCTTCAGCAGCAGAATGCACAAGAACAATGTGATGTGGTATCACATGTTGATTCAAATGTTGCCAGCTTCGAGAACAGATTTAAAAATAATAGGACCGTGATGTGGTAAGTCTGTTACAACTGTTATGGTGAAGGTAGATTTCAATATGCAATACCCAAGGGATTCCCAGCTGATGAAAGGTGAAAGTCATTTCGTGTTTTCTCAGGGTTAGCAGGCGTGTCATTGATGTTTAATAATGATAATAAAATGGATTCATTACCTCTCTTTGCATCAGAAATATGTTCAAATATGTGTCAATTAATTGGTACTTTCAATGTAAAAGGTTATTATACTCAAGGGGGTGTTGACTGGAATTGCATAAACCCCTGATGCTTCTATGTTCCTGATCAAGAAATTCATGTAACATCAAAATAACTCCAAAGCAAATTGGTCAAGGACTTATAAGACTGTTTTGAAACCACACAAAATTGTACCATCTTGGTTTACAGTGGTATTTTTTTACAAACAAAAATATGATTTTCTCATTTCTCCCATGCTATGTATGTATGTATGTATGTGAGAAATGATAAAGTCATACTTTTGTATGGTACTTTGGTATTAATGGCACTTTGGTACACACACACACACACACACACACACACACACACACACACACACTGAAGTGCCATTAAAGTAGAGATATCATTCATAAGTCATGCGAAAGCTTGGCTGCTACGCCTGCATTATCATACGTGCTCAGCCCAAACTGTATTAAATACAGCCATCACCCACAACTTCCCCAATAGTGATAAATTACAGGTATGATAGGTAAGGCACATGATTTGAATGCTTTTGACAGAGGTTAAATTGTAGGTGCCCACAGGATGGGTCAACACACTGGGGTTCTCCCATGCTAAAATGTCCAAGGTGTTTTGGGAATACAAAAAATCTGGCAAAAGAACAAGTTCCCGAATGAATTTCAGAGGTGTACCAACCTCAATAGCTCATGGTGTATGCCATTTAGGCAGCATTGTTCAAACTGATAGGTGCAAGACAATATCATAAATCACTACTGATTTGAACAGTGGATCAAGTTGCTTTATCAGTGCAAGGACAGTGCAACATACTCTTAAACTTCTATGGTCTGGGAGCCTTTGGCTCACAAGAGTATCATTGTTAATGGCACAACACCAGGCTGAGTGCTTTGCCTAGGCGAAAACACACTGACACTGGACCACAGAGGACTGAAAGCAGATAGCCTGGAGCGGCGAACCCAGATTTGAACTTCACTGAGCCAATTCGAGAATGCAGATCTGGCATCAGCCTCATGAAGCCATGGACCCTTCATGTCAAGTTAGAACAGTACAAGCTGGTCGTGACTTAGTGATGGTCTAGGATGTTTTTTCAGCTGGAATGCTTTAGGACCTTTGGTATGTGTACAGTCAACTTTGAATGTCTCCCAAATATGTGGACACCCTAGCCAAACCTTTACACTCATTCATGTCCAGCATGCATCACAGTGGCAATGGTGTATTTCAGCAAGATAATTGCCCTTCCTACAGGTCCCACCTAGATACTGCATGGTTACAACAGCATTGTAGTGAATATAAAATTCTTCAGTGGCCACCTAAAGGCCTGGACTTAAACCTCGTGGAACATCTTTGGGATACCGTTGAACAGGTTGTTCGAACACATCGCATCGGCTACGAACCTGAGCAAATTATGGACAGCTTTGGAGGAGACATTGCTCATGATGCCTGCAGAACATTGTCATAAGCTCAGGGAATCCATGCCTCATTGTGTGGCTGCCATTATTAGGGCAAGAGGTGGCCCAATACTTTACTAGGCAGGTATTTCTAATTCAATGGCACTTCAGTGTATATATATATACAGAATTTGGGTAAATTATTTGTTGCTCCTTCTCGCATAAAGCCTGCCATGTGGTTAAGGTGCATACATGGATGACATTTTCATTTTTGGCCACATCAGAAACAGTCATTATTGACACTCATGTCAGCGCCCCCCTCCCTTCCCCTCCAAATTCCCTATATAAAATTCACTTATAATGAATAAGAAAATAAATGTAAACATTCTAGATGTAAGCATCAGCATAAGTTTTGGTGTAATCATAGTATATATTCAGCCAAACTTAAAACTTTCTAAACTCTGTATCACTGTGCTTTATAAGCTTTGATAAAAAAAATTATCAGTGGCTTACAAATGAAACTAAGGTAGGCAATAACTCATGTGTTAATCCAGTGTATCTGAAAATTTAAAAAAGTCATTTAATATGTTGACCTTCGTTGCCCATTTGGGCAAGTATTTTAGTATGATGACTTCTTTTTGTTCGCACTATTGGGCCTGAGTTCAAATCTTGGGTAAGGCATGGATAATATGGTTTCCCAGCAAGGGCACTGATCACCCCAGCTATGCATCTAAACTTTGTATTCACCCTCTCTCCCCCAAGTTCACACATTCACTAAAGTGTGGCTGTAGCAAGCTTATGGTATTACTCAAAAGATTTGCATACTTAGAGAATTACTCACATATCTCCCAAAATGTTGCAATTATATTTCAATTATAGTTAATAATGAAGATTATTACACTTTGATACTTTGCTTTACCCATGCAGAATTTCACAATTTAGATATATCAATAAATGTTGTTGTCAATTTATAATTACCAACAATGTTTTATTGCTGGTTTTCAAATAAGACCAGCTGTCATTTTTTATAAACTTGACAGCTGGTTTGTTTTATATGAACTGACTCCAAGTTAGTTTTATGTCGGCCATGTGTTTTCCATTCTAGATTTTTTTCTCTTAGCATGGCCAAGGGAAGCTCAGAGCTCATTAGATGTGTGATTGTGACATAAGGTTGATTTAAGGTTCAGTATCTGATTTACCTTCTGTGAGTGATTTGCCACAGGTGGTGGGCTATGCCTTTGTAAATAAGTATTGTGCCCATTCCCTATAAGAGTTGATGTACCAGTGATAATATGGGGTACTTCAAAATGATTCATCCAATTTCAAATTACTGTATTTTATGTGTTTCTAAATATACAGCAATTAAATGTACATAGGATAAAGTAAAAACTGTCCAAAATTTGTTTTCATACCTTATAAATGTTCTATGTGACTTCTGTTGGTCACACAAACTACGTCAAGGTGATAATCAAATTCCTGCCGTACATGATCAAGCATGTCTGTTGTCAATGACTTCAGAGCACTATGAATGCGAACTTTGAGTTCATCTAATGTTGTGGGCAATGGTGGCACATACATATTATTTTTAACATACCCCCCATAAGAAAAAGTTGCGAGGGGTCAGGTCCGTAGACCTTGCTGGCCACCTGTACTGTGCCTTGTCGTTGTGTCCACAGTGACCAATCCAGTGGTTAGGAAGCATTTTCCAGAAAACAAACAGTAACAGGACACTCGCATTCAGATACGTTGGAGATATGGCTATTTCCGCAATTAAGTAAAAATTCATGCAACTACATCTTTCAGCTCGATGGAGCACCTCCACACCCCACACAGGTGTCTGGATGTTCACTGTTACCATTCAGCTTCCTAACCGCTGGATTGGTCACTGTGGACATGACGACAAGGTGCTGTACAAGTGGCCTGCCAGGTCTCCAGACCTGGCCCCTTGAAATTTTTTCTTGTGGGGGTATGTTAAGAATAATATGTATGTGCCACCATTGCCCACAACACTAGATGAACTCAAAGTTCGCATTCATAGTGCTCTGAAGTCATTGACAACAGACATGCTTGATCACATATGGCAGGAATTTGGTTATGGCCTCAACGTATTTCGCATGACCAACAGAAGTCACATAGAGCATTTATAAGGTATGAACACAAAATTTGGGCAGTTTTTTCCTATGTACATTTAATCGCTGAATATTTAGAAACACATAAAATACAGTCATTTGAAATCGGATGAATCATTTTGAATTACCCTGTACTTCCTGATCTTGCCACAATCCTGTATCCT
Organism: Macrothele yani; assembly: GCA_039090855.1. Taxonomy (NCBI): domain Eukaryota; kingdom Metazoa; phylum Arthropoda; class Arachnida; order Araneae; family Macrothelidae; genus Macrothele; species Macrothele yani. The sequence continues at coordinate 115,750,635 of CM077011.1, forward strand.
GTTCATGCCTCCATTTTATGTTATCTGCATGCATACACATCTTTATGCTGTTATCTGAGGTTGAAAGGTTAGCTCCTCGAAGTAAGATCATCTTCCAAATCAAAGTTACTGATGGTATTACATTGTACTTACTGGTGATGTATCCAATATCTCATTTTCCAAGGATCTTGGCACACAACTCGAACTTTACTGACATCCATCACACATCTCATAGGACCTTTAGTACATGATACTTGTTATGTTCTTCTGTTTCAGACATTCCTGAATGGGATCCTGCCATGATTTCCTTGGCTTTCCTCAACCTTTCTTTCTTGCCACTTGGGCTAAATAAGTTAGTTATCTTAGCACCTTACCACTCATTTTTTCAACATAGCCAAAGCACCTCAAAATATTTCTCTCCACCTTGCTAACAACATTTTGCTTCACATTACATATGTGCAACACATCTTTGTTCCCAACATAATCAGTGAGAGAAATGGGAAAAAACATGTAACTAATCAGAAATACAGCAATAAAAATGAAATTTCACATTTGAGTTGCATAAAAATAAGAATGCAATGTGGAAGCTCTTGAATTATATCTCTAGTTCTTTTCAACCAAAGTTTTGGATGGAAATGTTTAGGCTGTTGCCAGATCTCTATCCTTGTGTTCCTGTAGATGGCAGGAAGATTCAGAATCATTTTTTTTTTAAACTAAGAACAGAAATCCAGATCATTCAGATGATTTGAGGGTAGTCTGAATTGTAGTTACTGGAGGAAAAATAACTTTCTAGGCTCTCACAGTAACAAAGTGCAAAGCCTTTTGAGAATGTGGCATTTTTGCTTAGTGACTTTCCAATTGAGTTCTGTTAAGGTATTTTTCAGAATGAGTTAAGCCAAGGCTGTGTTAGAATTTCCAACTTCTACATCTTTTTGATGTTCAGTCTTAAATCTATTTTGCTTCCAGCATAGAAAGTTTGTCCAGGTGTTTTTATTAGAGTAGAGTAACCTACTTGATATAGCATAAAGAAAAATTAACTTTCCAAGAGAGAAAAAATACAGGTGGGCTCAGTTCTGATTGAGCCATCAGTTTGGAACATAAGACTTTGACTTGCAGATCGGAGAGTTGAAATGAGCTAGTCGAGTATGGCTTGAAACCGTTTATTTGTTATAGCCAACACAGGTCTATGATTTGAAAAGTAGCTTACATAATTAAATTTACAAATAATGCTGGATACATTTCAAACACAAAGCAAATCGATACACAAATTACCCAATGTGGTGCTCTGTCTTCTTGGGCTTCTTACATTACTCATCACTTGCTCTTGCCTCTCATTTTGATTTTATCTACTTTTGCTTGCGTTCATTTTGTGAATTCCACGGCATTATCGAAAATGGTAACCCATTCACACGAAAGCAATTTTTAAAAATTTTAATTTAAACCACGTGATATGTGCTTTATATATTTGAACAGATCTCGTCAAGAGCTTTAAAACGATGCCACACACAGTCATTTTGCACTTAGGATTGTCCAGATAAACCACGATATTGTCAGAAGTGTTCACCATTTCACAAAAAAGCAATTTTTAAAATGTTCAGTTCAAACCACTGTGAAATGTTCTTCATATATTTGAATAGATCTCGTCGAGAGCTTTAAAACGTGTTGCACTCACGGTTGCCGAGATAGACTGAGTCACGTGGTGGCACACCCAGAAATATTTCATCATCTCCCCCGTGCACAGGGAGTGAGGGGAGCATCATGTGCACGATATATTGCACAGTATGCAAATTGGACTCCATGCTGTTTATGAATATGTTAACACAATTAGTGTGTGGCACATATTTTTAACGCTATAATGATTTCAGTTGAGACCTATTTTTGTCACAGGTCGTCGGCTATAGGTCACCCCATACTATCCACAGAGTTTGATGCAGTCCTGCATCAAAAAGGTATGTTGGATTGTGTCCATTTCATATGAAAAACTCCTCCTTTCACAGTAAATGAACGAAAGTACTTCTTATATTTAGTATGTGTTTGCCAAATATGTTTGAAGTTTTTAAGTTTATAATTTTTCATGAAATATGTACATATTTTATTTGTAATTTAAATGAAAAAGTATGGATGCAATATGCTTTTTTATTTTTTAAGAAATGCCACTTTTTATCTTTTATAATTGTCATTTCACTTGTCATTTGCTCTAATAGTTTTTTGTGAACAAATATTTTTCATTGTAAAAATCAAAACTTTATATTCTTTTGTGTTTACGTTTTGCCTTTTGTTATTTTAATTCCAGGAACCTGTTGGGACTGTAGGAAAGACTACACCACAGAGAACAATCACAAATATGATTCTAAGTTTGGTAATTTCATTTTCTTATTTTCACTGCATGACAGAAAAATCGTCACACCATATACATGTGTCTCTAGGGTTGGAGAGGTGTGTGTGTGTGTGTGTGTGTGTGTGTGTGTGTGTGTGAGAGAGAGAGAGAGAGAGAGAGAGAGAGAGAGAGAGAGAGAGAGAAGAAAAATCCAAAACTTGGACAAAATGTGCATGTTCCTAAACATATTGAAAACTGGCATACTACAATAAGAAAATAACATAATTTATTGCTGTTTCACATTTTGGCTGGGCAGATCATGGCAAATTTGTGGCAAAATTGTGTGTTAAGAAAACTGTTAAGTTACACTCACGGACAATGAAATTTGCACACCTAGAAGATATGCTACAACCGCGAAACTTTGAAATAGCTAGAATGCGTGCTGGTATGCAAATGATCCACGTTTGGTGCGATTATACATGGCCGCACACCCTGTGGTGGCGTGGTGGCACTCAAGCACTTACCTGCAGCCTTATAAACCGGTGTGTAGACAATGCCTCATGAAAGCGAAAAGCATCGTGACAAGAATGCTGGGTAGATCCCAGAGACGTCATACGCAACTTATGTACTTTGAGAGAGGCCTGATCATCAGGCTGAAAACTACTGGGAGGTCGGCATGCAGTATAGCCCGCTACGTGGTACCCAAGATACCAGTTCACATGACATTCATATCTCTGGTCATTTTTAAGTCAACAAGTTAGTGTACTTGTTTAGAGATTATAAAATTACAGCTCTTAAACTATGTGGAATGTTTCATACTTGATTACTGTCCTTTATTGCTGCTCCTAGCATTTGCCTTACTGAGGTCTAGATACTTCACTGATTATTTAAGAATAGACTCCCCAATGTACTAGTTAACCACATGACTACTTTTGGATTTGTTTCTTAATTTATTCTGGGTGATGTTCTTTCACCATGCTTAAACCTTATTTTGTGAAATCCACTAACTTCCTTCTAGTGTAGGACTTTTGCATTTCAATTTACAATTATAATTTGCTGTAAAACTCATTCAATGTCACACATGTGATTTTGATGAAGTTATGTTGTGTTACTTTTTTTTTTTTTAGCCATACAGCTTTGAACAGCACAAAGGTAAAGATGAAAAAACTGCTTTATTAGATGCTGCCATTAAAAGTCATGATGGAAATGCCATAACAGCAGTAAGTTGGAAGTCAAACCATATCTTAATTTTAAGTTAAGTTTAAAATATTTCCATATGATCTCGTTTTACCATTTTTGATTTGTCAAGTTATTTTGAAATCACTGTGTTGATTGTATTGTAGTAGTTAGTGTAGTTTTAACTGACATTTTGGAAATAAATTTGGTATCTCTCCCAGTGGAAATTATAGATTAAATAGCAAATGTTTGCTATTTAAGCTATTATTCTGATCACATAATCATCATTAAACTTTTCATTCAATTCAGAAATTGACTGTCGTAAATTCAGTTTCAGTATAAGAAAATTTGCATTTTATAAAAGTTGATGGTGTGACGTTATATATTTTTGTGTTAATGAAAATAAAATGATACATTGTGGACAGTACAAATGATTACTAAGGGACTATTAATAATTTAAAAACACTCATTGCAAGTAGATAAGTTTTAGAAACCTAATTTGTATGAAAAGGCATTTTATCTTAGAATTTTCATTGTTGTTGTTCCTGCATCCAAATACACATGATTTTGAATTCACCATTATGGAAAAATCAGCATTTATGTGTTGTGTTGTTTTCTCAGAAAATGGATAAGTTGATAAAACTTGGTGTGAAATCTGGTCTGTAGAATAAATTTATATTCTTCAATGTTTTTCAGTGTTTGCAACTGCATCATCTAAGTGAGATTAAGCATTTTCATAATGCAAAATAACACCTTTTGATAGAAATTGTCTGTGTTTACTGCAAGCAACAGTCTTCAGTTTCTATTTGAGCACAGCATAATATGTTGCACCATTGATAAACTTCCACATTCCTAATAATGTTTCAGAATAGATCTGTTAACATGCCAAAACAACAAACATGATTTTGCTAAGGATTTTTGTTGTGAAGGATAACATGTTTCCTTTTTCTATTTTGTAATTTGTGTGCAGATTCTAAACAGTGCACTTATGTTTTATTTCCTATTGTAACACTCTGAATGAGGGGCTTCTGGTAGCACATTTCTGTCAATCAGAGTAAATTGAAATTACATATGAAGAAGGTAGTGAAAGTGAGCTACTTCTCCACATAATCTTCAGATTTATTGAGATAGGCACATGCCTCCTAGAAAATTTATATGCTAGGGAAAGCCTATGATGGGGCAGCTAATGTGAGTGGAAGGTTTAATGTTGTTGTCATGAAATTGAAAGAGGAGGAACAGAGTTCAAGAGGAAGCTTTATACACTGTTATGCTTACCTTTTAGATTTGACTGTGTGATGAAGTTTTGTGAGGAAGTAAACTACAGCAAAATGCTATAAGAGTAGAAAACTCACACACACGTTATAATAACATTTTTATATGCATCAGCAAAATGATTTGTAGTATTTATAAAAAAGTGTGAGAAAAGAAAGGACTTTATTTTCAGAAAACTTAGCATCTTGTTAAAACTACACAGAAGTGTTTATCATTGTTCATTGTCATCAGTGATTGAAGAATAATGCATAACACATACTTGCCAACTTTTACGGATTTCTGCTTAATTTTACTGATTTACGAATAGAAGTCTTTTTTTTATTATTTACAGATCTTTTAATATTTCGATTGCTCAATTGAAATATTTTAATCCCCTTAGATTTTCTACCGGACATTACGAGCGCTATGTTACACGATGACGTCATCTTTGACTCGCCGGCTTCGTGCAGAGCCATCAAGTATAACGATGGCTCCGCTCCGTGACGTTGTGCAGTAGCTCTCCCCTACGGGAGTGCTCAAGTGACGTGCCGACCAGAGTTCTCCAAAATACGTAATTATCACGTCTAGTACGCATCAAAATTTTACCACTGCATAAAAATGCGCATCAGGAATTTTTCTCAGCACATTAAAATATGCATCAAGAATTTTTCTCGACGTGTAAAAATATGCATCTTGAATTTTTCTCGGCACATAAAGCTATGCATCGAAGAATTTTACCAATTTATAAAAATATGCATCGGGACGGTATTTCGTCTTTCAGAGACAGAAATAAATTAAATAAAGATTTTTTTCCGTAATCATAATTTCTTTTTCCTGTGATGTTGCCTCTGTCCAGTATTGTTGTTATATATCATTTTATTACTTAAATATTTGTGTTTCAGTTTGAAAATAGAGGAAAAATTTCCGAAAATGGAAATACGACGGCGAAAATATTTCGCTGTAATCTTTAGATGTGAGAGTGCTTTCTCCTTTTCCGTCATAATTTGAGTTATCCTCAAGATCGATGCATAACTGAACAGAAATTTTGGGGCAATTAGTAGTGGTGGAGAATGTTTTTCGCCTGAAACTTTCTAAACTTTCGAAAGAGGAAGTTTCGTCTTTCAAAACTTTCAAAAACGGAAGTTAGTTGCAGTGAAGATTTCTCCTGTAATCGTAATTTTATTTTTCACGTGATGTTTCCTCTGCCTAGTATTGTTGTTAAATATCATTTTATTTCATAAATATTTGTATTTCAACTTGAAAATGGAGGGAAAATGTCCGAAAACGGAAATCGGACGTAGCAGAGATTCCCCCGTAACTGTAATTTTTTTACCCAACAGTGATCAGAACATGTATCCCGTATTCTTAAATATCCCCCCCCAAAAAAAATGTTTTGCATTTCAGTTTGATAAACGGTTCGTGTGTGTGTACGGGGGGGGGGTCTGAAAATGGAAGTGATGAAGCTGAAATTTTTTAAAAAATTGATGCATGGTGTTCAAAAGTATTTATATTTTCAAATTTACACTATTCATCTTTTATCTAAAATAGTGAAAGCTGTCACGCTTTCATGATGAATAAAACTGTCATCCAAGGACATTAAAAAAAAAGCGACAATAAAGAAATGGCAAGGGAAACAAAGATATCAGCAAATGAAATTTTTTGTTTAGTATTGAAACACCACAGGTTTGCGAGGCTAACATTGAACAAAATTAGGATTTTACTTTATGGGTTTTTAAATTATTATTTTGAACACAGATAATACTAGTTTAGTTATTGTGGCATATGCAGAGATTTTTACTGCATATTTATTAATATAATTATGTTTTGTTTTGTGGTAAATGGCATTTGCGCAAAAGTTTTACTGATGTACGTTTTCCAAAGTTGGCAAGTGTGATAACAAAAAAGTGTTCTGTTATGCATTTAAAAGACCCAAATTTTGTATGATATATGGAGAAACTGTTTCCAAGAATGGCCTAAAGGAAAACGTGAGTTTGCACTTATTCGCCCACTTCTAAATCTGTGATCATGCTACACCTATGTTAACAAGTTCGTTAAATCTGCAACAGAGGAAATCCATGCCCAAACCCATTAACTAACAGCACAGCTCCTAACAAATTTATTCATCTGTTTTTTTCTTTTTTATTGGGAGCTTTAACGACCACTGTGAGCAACTCAATGGGCTATAAGCAGTTGCCTATCCCTCATTTAGGGCCACTGACTCCAGGGAAGAGGGAGAGCCAGTGCCATAAGACAAACACAACATCCATTTCTCACCAGGATTTGAACCTGGAACCATCTCGGATGAATGATCAGAAGCCATCGCTTAGACCACTGCACCATTGGGACAACTCATCTGTTGTGAAGTGTGTAGAAAATGGTTCTTGAGGCTTGGACAAGTTGACCTCTTGTGTTATTTCCAAAAGTTGAAAGTTTCATTCGTCTGTAATCAAGAATAATGCTCTTAATGTGCAAAATGTTGTCTTCTGTCTTACTCATTGATGGCCTGCCCACCTGATGTTCATTTTCAATATCAACGCAGCCCTTTTTGAATTCATTCTACCAAAACACATCTACTTCTTTGACACCCCCTTTTCTCTGTTCACCAAAATCACTTCATGGCTAATGTCACTAGGTGAAGCCTGTTTTGCTTGCAAGGTAACTTCACTTATGCCTCATTTAGACCACTCTCTCACAGTGTCCTCTACCTTGCAACTAGAATCAGCCGTGGAGCAACAGTAGTACCACCCTGCACATGTGGCTTTTGTTGTTTTTGTTTTGTACACTATTAATGTCTCTATCAGCTGTGATATTCCATTTCATTTCCCCTTCTCCATTATCGAGAAGAAAAAAGAAAAGCATGTTACCTGACTGTTTTGTAAACCCGGTGTAGCAATATTTGTCATTCTTTGTGATACCATTATTAAAATTGAATGCAGATCTCCACATGGTCCACCAATACCCATCTGTGAGCTGTTATGCGATTGCACTCAGCATAAACTGTGCAATATTTTGAATCATTGCGCATGATTGAAAATGAAGATCTGCAGCTGATGTTCAACATTTCAATATCAATAATAATTATTTCTTTTCTGTTCTTCGAGTGAGGCACCTAATTAATATTATTTTTAAAATTTCAGTGGGTTGTTTTTGAACAGTACTATTTTTTTTTTTTTTTTGCAAAAATTTTAATGTATGTTTCTCTTTATTAAGGTGTTATTACTACTCTTAACTTTCATGGTTACACTCGCATCACTCTTATAATAATGTCCAACCCACTTTCTCAGTCTCAGATCCTTTTAAATTCTTTTTTTTGTTTTTCTTTTCTTTTTTTATGATGTTCTTTTTGTAACCATTAATTTTTAGTGAATTTTGTTTCACTTTGTAACCAGTTTCTCATATATCTCTGTAATACAGTTTTATTAGATAAGTTTTTAATTGCCAATTTATGTCCAGCCAAGTGAGTTATCACTTTACAGCCTGCCTCTCTTATGTATGAAATCCTGCAGTGGTTTTCCATTTTTTAAGTAATTCATTGCAAAAGTAAGATATCCATTTTAATTTGTTCAGTGTGTGATTTAATAACTTCATTTGCTGTTGTTGAAATTGTTGGATAACTTGAATGGTCACAGTTATCCATTTCGTTTTGCCACTTTTGAAACTGTCCTCCTCTTCACACTCATTTCTTTTTCCTGTACACTTTACATTATGCTCTACATACATGCTATAAATCTCAGAGTTTTTGACCTCTTTTACATTACTGACCACAGACATTTTGGGACTCCTCTGCGAAAGATTTGGGGATCTGTGTTTATATGAGATTGTCCATATACAGAAAAGATCATACAGTGAGACATACCAGAATCATGTGTTACCAGGTATCACAAAACACACAAGAAAAGTTAAATGTTCATGCTTTAAAAACACTAATGTAAATTGTTAAAGGATTAATTAACATTACAATTGTGTTTTTCATGCTTTTTGTGGGGCATAAATGCTGTTACCAATTTTCCTACATTCAAAGCACATTCAATTTCTCTTTCAGTTGTTATTATTGCCAGTCCATTCAGTTTCTTTTCGCTCAGTGTGGACTTAAATAACTATTAATATGTTTGAGTTTCAAAAAATATCTGTGTATCATTCTTTTCATTTTAATATGAAGAACCAACATATATTTAGTAACTTTAATTTCTATATAGTTTTGCATGGAACCTTGACCCAGTTTCCTCAGGACTATGGATCTATGTTCCATACAAAACTATAGTAAACATTAAAGTTACTAACAATTGCATTTATAAGAGTTGTTTTTTTCATATTAAAATGAAAAATATTTTTCAAACGTGTGAATTCCTTTTTCCCAAAATGCGAAGACAAAGGTGTCAGTTGCATAAACGATGTATGTTGGAAGTCGTTTTCGCTACTGTGATGTAAAGAGAACCTTTCTGTGTTGTCATCTTTCCCCTGAGTTACATGAGAAAGAGGGTTTTCTCCACCGTTTTTGTTTACATTAAAAGTCTATTAGTGCAGCTGAGGACAGGAATTTGGATCTGTCATGTGGTCAACAGCTGATCACAAGTGATACTTCAACAGCCATGAAGTATGTTTTTTTATGACAAGAGGTCTTGTGATACTCAGAAAGAGCAGTGGTGTTTTGGGTTTTTAGATTCAGCATGAGCACACAGATTAAACAGTCACATGTGATGTAAAATAAAAGAAACTGCAAAAGGATATGTAAGCTTTAAAACAGTAAGCTGATGCTTTATGGCAGAAACAACCAAACTGTGTTTGGGTTTAAAACCTGCTGTAGGGACATTAGACGTTTCCAACCGAAGGGAAACTTTCTTTTCAGATCTGCAGCATTAGTTTCATAGAATTTCCATATGCTTACTCTGATTGTAATGTATTACCAGAGCTAGAAAAGTACCATGCCTGAGATGCCTGTGACATGTAAATTATTGGTTTGGGCAGGTAATAAAACAATCTAGTTGCCCAGTTTGGGCAATTAAATTTAAAAATAAAAAGTTTGGAATAGAATTTCCTACTACAAGAAAAAAGACAGTTGTCACATGTCATGTTTCATTTCACTGCTAAACACCAGAAGTTGTATTATTATTATGGAGTGCCAAGGACCGAAAAATATTACTTCTTTACTTATATTATGCTTTTTAGGCCCAGAAATTGGAACCATATGTAGTTTTGCTCCAAATGTTGTTAACAGTCAGTGATGGGATGCATACCTCTGATGGTACTAGCCTCCAGTGTTTAGTGACAAAAGGCAAAAACTTCAATGAAAGGAACAGGGCAGAATCACTAAATTTCTCAAATGCCAATTTTATCATCATATAAGTTCATACCAATTTCAGCATCATCATCTTAAAACTTGAGATACAGGCTTTTGTGTATGGAACATTTTGAATACAGACCCTTAAAACAGAAATGTGAAACATGTAAAAATAAAGTCCATCATATTTTTTAACTTAAAAAATGAGGGTTCTGATTTGTTATTTTAAAAGACACATTTTTCTGGCATCCAGCTTTTACTACCTGGGCAAGTAAATAATTTCTGCACATGCCCAGCTGGGTGCGTAACTTTTCAAATATTTTTCAAGACCTGATTACTTGTTTGCATGTAGATGCCGTACATTTTTCCACATGTGGCTATCCTTCAGAGAACTTGAAAAGTACATCACCCTGGACAGGAATTAAACTCACATTTCCCTATTTACATTCAAGCAAGTTACTGTTACACAACCCAGGACAATGAAGTTTCAAGCAACTAAAACCAAGCAGGTGTAACTTAGAAATCCGAACAGTTTTAAAGATGGCTTCAATTGCTTGGAACTTCATTGTCCTGAGTTGTGTAATGGTACCATGCTCAAGCATAAATCAGAAGGTGCAGGTTTGATCCCTATTCCTAAGCAATGTAATTCAAATTTTCTGAAGGATGGCTACATGAGAAACAGTAAAAGTTTAGAGCATCTATATACTAACAAAGTAATACATATATGACTTTCATGTATTTGCGAAGAATTATTTTCTCAAGGGATTCACTTCCCATTGTTTTTCTATGATCTAAATCTTATGTTCGGTGAAATGATGTGTTTGTTTCTCTTTTTCTAAGTTGTATATATTTACTTAGATTTAATGCTCACTAGTAAACATCTGTGTAGCACTGTCTTCTTAATTGCTCTCTGATCCAGTGTGCAAACCCAACCATCTCAGTCTTATCCTCTGTGTGTGGCACACAAAATTAAATTGGGACAATGGGTCATGTATTATGTAACAGTATGTTAATGCAATGAACGTAGCTCATCGTTGTTAGATTTGTATATTATTTGTTTGGGAAGTACATGACTATTTGTTGGATAAATGCATTCAGAAATTTCTATGGACACAAATCTGATATCATGAAGACATAATTAATACACACTAATGTAATAAATGGGAAGTATGATGACAAGTACTTTAAGACAAATTTTAACGACTAAATTTTTTATTAACTCCTTATTTTTTAACTCCTTCCATGCCGTATGAATCCTCTCAAAAACATGGGGGCATCGTTGGATGATTTTAGTAACTTTAAACTGGCCGTTATGACCACAAAAATTTGATGACAGCATGTTTATTAATGGTAGATGTGGACCTGATGTACCTACTTCTCGTGTGTACAAGACACAACAACAACTAAAAAGACACATTATGACATATACTCTAAATTAGCTTTCATTTTTAGTTGCTTTCTCCATGTAAATTTTAGTTCATTCTCTTTAGCATTTTCAACCTTAGCGCTATATCTTCTTGTTCATGGAATGATGTTGGCAACAATCTTGAGGGCAGAGAGCGTGATGTATACATGTTGACAGATAAAAATGAGAGATATATAATGTTGAAACAGCAGGGAAAATGTGTAGTGGTGGTCTTTTTTTCCTCTGGTGTCATTTCTTTTTACATTTTTTTTTAAATACAAATTTTTTAAAAAATACTAGCTGTACTAGGCTGAAACTGTGTTTACTTGAAGTCTACATATTCAAGTTGTGTTGTTATATAGTATATTTAGTGTTTGGAGTTAATAAAGTTTTCTGCTTACTAACTTATGTTAATCAGTTTTGAAATATTAGTACTATTGTGATTAGTTCATCACAGATTTTGGAGCATGTGAGTACATTGCTCATATGATATTGATAAAATAAAAAGTGAACAGTAAGTAATAAATATATTATGTGCCACTTCATTTAAGCAAAGTTCACATATTACTACATGCTTAAAATATTCTTCATGAAGACGGTTACTGTCTTACAACCTTCTGTTGCACACGTTTGTAAAGGGTACAGCTTGCGGTGGTGTACTAAGTTTAAAAATCATATACAGTTCAGTTAAAATGCTTCAATAAAGTTGTTACTTACATAAAGTGTCAACTTTGTGATGTCTGCTGTCCCTTCTTGATATGTAGCTATGTTGGCTCCAACTTTACCACAGTTGCTCCACACACCATTCGGTTTAGGTTAGTTCACCATCGATATGAACCCATATAAGAAACGCTCTGAAACGCAATAGTTGTAATGTACCCATAGTCCTATACCAACATTGAAGGCTTTTTTGGTCAACAACTAGATGACTTCCCATATGGAGCCCTACATAGTATTTGGACGTTGTGCTAAATTCGTTAAAGCACAACTCACACAGAAACTGCAAAGGCAGTACAAATGCACTAAATTACAGTATATCAAATCCGAATGGAGATAGTAGAGAGTTAAAAAAACTGAGAGTAAAACTTCTGTATATAGTGTATATAGGAGTTTAATCTCAGTTTTTTAACTTTCTACTATTTTTATTCGGATTTGATATAATTTAGTGCATTTGTTACTGCCTTTGCAGTTTCTGTGTGAGTTGTGTTTTAACAAATTTTGCCATAATGTCCAAATACTACGTAGGGCTCCATATGGGAAAAGTGATCCAGTTGTTGACCAAAAAAGCCTTCAATGTTGGTACAGGACTACGCTACATTACAGCTATTCCATTTCACAGCATTTCTTATATGGGCTCATATTGATGGTGAACTAAACTAAAGCGAACGGTGTGTGGAGCAGTTGTGGTAAAGTTGGGGCCAACATAGCTACATATCAAGAAGGGTCAGCAGACATCACAAAGTTGACACTTTTTGTAAGTAACAACTCTATTGAAGCATTTTAACTGAACTGTATATGATTTTTAAACTTAGTACACCACCGCAAGCTGTACCCTTTACAAACGTGTGCAACAGAAGGTTGTAAGACGGAAAATGTCTTCATGAAGAATATTTTAAGCATGTAGTAATATGTGAACTTTGCTTAAATGAAGTGGCACATAATATATTTATTACTTACTGTTCACTTTTTATTTCATCAATATCATATGAGCAATGTACTCATATGTTCCAAAATCCATGATGAACTAATCACAATAGTACTAATATTTCAAAACTGATTAACATAAGTTAGTAAGCAGAAAACTTTATTAACTCCAAACACTAAATATACTGTATAACAACACAACTTGAATATGCAGACTTTCAGTTTCAGCCTAGTACAGAACACAGTTTCAGCCTAGTACAGCTAGTATTTTAAAAAAATTTGTTAAAAGAAATGACACCAGAGGAAGAAAGGACCACCACTACACATTTTCCCTGCTGTTTCAACATTTGTATACAAATTTTTAAACTTAGTACACCATTGCAAGCTGTACCCTCTACAAAGGTGTGCAACAGATGATTGTAAGATGGTAAATGTCTTCATGAAGAAGAACAGTAAATCTTTCTTCCTGAAGCTTTGAGTGACTTTGTTTCACTTCGAGAGAGAGAGAGAGAGAGAGAGAGAAGAGAGAGAGAGAGTGTGTGTGTGTGTGTGTGTGTGTGTGTGTGTGTGTGTGTGTGTGTATATTCTCAAAATCTTAAGTGGTGGTGTTTTCAAGGCTACATACTTTTCAAATAGTAAGAATGCTACAACATGTAGGATGATTTAACTTCATATGAAGTATGGTGGACTTGAGACTGCTTGTAATGTTTATTGTGTTATTCTTACTTGCTTATATCTTTTTTATTTCCCCTCTTATTTTTTGCTGTATATTCTTATAAAATGATTATTGTAACATACAAAGATAGGCTGAATTGTATCATCCCTTTATTTCTACAGGTTGTCCTCTTTTTAAGGAACACCTTGAAGAAATCATTGTTCCAGCAGTTGCTGCTTGAACGACCAGATGCAATTAATCATTACTTGTATTATTTACAAAGTGATCATGAAGATGATGAGCTGGCCAATATGTTGCTGTAAGGCATGACCTATAAGGTTTTTCCTTGCTTATTTTTATATTGTATTTCAGCTGCAAATTTTCAAGTGAATATTTTTATTTGATGGAGGAAATTTTCAGTTATTGGGATTCATGTAAAACATCTTTGATTGATTGGTAGGTGATCTGTTATGGTAAAATGATCGGATTTGATTAAAGAGGACCAGGTAGGTGACTTAAATGACCAAAAAACACTGTGTGGTAGAAAAGAAAGGTGTTTGTTAATCCTGCAGTGCATTTTCATGAAAGACTAATGTAAAGTGTTATATGTAGCCATAAGTATAATCTACAAAAGTTGAAATCAAATCACTTAATGTATTTTCAAAATATAAACTTTAAGTGGTAGACAACATTTTATCATTTTAAGACCCAGCTTTTAGATCATTCATTTCAATTTTTAATTTACCTATGTATTGCATATTCATCAGAGAATTTTAAAATCTCAGTGTAATACACTCCATTACTAAAAATTTTTCTAGTATTCATTTAAAGCTTACTGCTGTTTGCGTAAATACTGTATATGCTTGTTGGAAATGAAGCAATATGACCAATAAAACATTTTGCTAGTTGAATTTTGATGTGAAGGTTTTGGTTTATTTTTGCATTAACACTCATTGTGTAAAACTTTTGCCACAATTACTATTTATGATCCAATCCACATGGAGAAATAAGGCCAATCGCGAACTCTGTATGTTTAGATGTTTTTTGTTTTTTTTTCATGTTTTAATGTTTTGGGCACAGAGAAGGAGACAATGGAAAAACTTGCTGAAAAGCTAATGGAAACCTGTGGCACCAAAGCTCTTAAAAGAACAGTGGGTAATCAATGAATGTGAAACTAATTCACTGTAACCACAACGATGAGCGCCTGCCTGTTCTTAAATGCTAACACCTGTGAAAGAGACAAACATTAAGAGAACCGCAAACAATATAATTTGCTTTGTCTGAACATTTGTCCCACTTTGGTGGTGAAGTGGAACAAGTCATCACCTTAGCAACAACTGAGAAAGAAATATTTGTTACAACATGCTTAGTTTTCATCATGTTTTTAGTGAATGGAAACTGCTTCCCAGATATAATTATGTGAGGTCACCACCAGAGTAGCAGAATGTAGACGTACGCGCGTACTCTGTAAGCAGATAGTTTCCAAATTATTAGCAGGTTTTGCAGATAGTTTTTGCTTGAAGATTAAAGAAATAAAAACGTTATGTACAGCACAAATTTTAAAAATGAGAATCCATTTTTGGTGTAAATATGACAAGGATGTTAAGTCAGATAATATCCGAAAACTTGAAAATTTTGTCGTCCTAGAGCGGGAATAGAACCTGCGTCTCGGCGCCCAAGTATACTAATCACTACAACACCCAGGATGACCAAGTCTCAAGTTTCCAATTAATTTGAATACCGGAAACTAATTTGAAAAACTTTCAATTATTTTTTACATCTTCTGAGTTCTTTTGTTTGTACAGGCATTTCTGGCCTCCAGATTTTATCAAGGCCTGTTCTCAATATATAGGAACTGTATCAACAGTTTTGTTTACCCAGAAAAAGTTTAAACCTTATTGCCAGGTTTCTCTTGCAGTTCCCAGCTATTAAATTAAAAATATTTCCTTACATATTTTGTAAGTCCAGTAATTTTAATTAACTGGTTGAAAATGCTATTTATAATTTTTGAAGATTCATTGATGGAACTGTTTTTCTGGATATAAAAACTTTCTTTAATCACTCTTGTTTCATGCAGTTCATTCCAGTTTTTTAATATTTTGCAATAAAAGTCCATTTCACACACATTGCTGCACATTCAATTGTAATGTACTTATTCTGTCCTCCTTGGAATCTGTAATGTTCCAATAATTATTTATTGTTTTATTAATTTTTCTTTAAACTATCTTATTCTATTGTTATCGTGGTTCATGCTTAACGGGTTTGCAGCAGGTTTTCTGTTTCAATGGTTGTGTACGCAGACACATTTATAATATCAGCGGGGGACATAACAATTGTATGATGTAATAACATATTTTCCAGAACATAATCCGTGGATATCTGTTCCTAAAAGTTTAAATTCTAGCCACTGCGCATTATACGACGGTGCAGATAATACGGAGCTCCCCCTTCCCCTGTAAACTTCAAAAATGAAGCAGTTTTTTACCGTGCCATATAATGAGAGAAATCACATCAAAGCTTTTAGAATGCCATGTGTTCGATGATAATGCGCAGTGTCGCTGCATCAACATATATCCTCCTTGGCTTTTACAAAAACGTCTGTGTGTATAGACATTTCCTCTCTGTGGATTGCTGCTTTGTAAAAGTTAAGGGAAAAAACATTGCCTGCAGCAAAGCATGGACCTTGAATAGGGAAGTGCTGTTTCCATTCCAGGCTGCTCTGACCCATGACCTCCAAAACATCCCCCCACCACCACCACCACCACCACCACCACACGCTCTTCCCGAGGTTCCAACCACCCTTGTTTATTTTGCTCTACTTCAAAGAGAATGCCTCTGGCACTATAGCTCGAAGACTGAAGGGAAGAACTTTGACATGATCATAAATTACTTAACATTCTGAAATCCAGTGTTTCAGTTGTTGATGTAGTTTAAGCATTACTCAAAGTTACAGCATGAAAATTAAAAATATATATCACAACCGTTTGAAAGTTGTGGGGTATTGTAACATTATTATTTTTTTAATTTCCAAAAAATTTCAGCAATTTTATATTTTGTTAAACTCATGAAATGGAAAGAAAGTATATATATATACAGTAAAACCTTGAAAATCCGGCATCAACGGGACCGGACGAGTGCCGGATTTATGAAAATTCTGGATTTCTGAAGCTATCCAAAAATTGCATAATGGGCATTATGTAAAGCACGTACTTATATGTAACGGGTCACTTTAACAAAAATTTGCACGTCTACGTCTTATAAATATGCAGGGGTCACCCTGCCAATTGCATTCTTCGCAATTTGTAAAAAAAAAAAAAAATTGTTCGGACTATGAAAAAAGTTTTGGTGAAAATATTAGCGATTACCTTTTTGTATTATTTATTATAAAACTGTTGTGGATTATGCATCTGTTTTTTGACTTTTACTGTGAATTTTGTCTGAGGATTATACATCGACTTTTTTCTCTCAAGATGAATTTTACCATCTGCGTATGGATTATATGCCGAAAAATATGCGGTACTTTTTAGCACTTCTTTTGTAAAAAAAGATCATGCTTATGCTTTCAGTTTGTCCATCCGTCCGTACTCACGATATCTCTGCAACTATTAGTCCGATTTGAAAAATTATTTTTTCATTGCGAAGCTTGAAATATGTGAATGGTGATCCTTTATTTAGTTTTTTTTTACGATGTACAATTTTGCCGCTAGAGGGCGTAAATGCAGATGATGTCAAATTCAAAAATACATCTTATTCCACATATTTGCTTCTAAACATCTGATTGAAAAAATTATTTTATCTTTTGATCCCATTTATGTCGAAGAGTATTTTAGATATAGTTACTTTTTTAAATTATGCATAGATTTTCCGCTAGGAGGCGTAAAAGTAAATTACAGTTTCCCCGATAACTCTTCTTCTAAAACTCCGATTTGAATTTTTTTGTTCAGCGGATACAGCTTCTGATGGAAACTCTTTTGCATATAATTTCAAATTTTTGATAAAGAATACTTTGGCCACCAGGGGGCGTAAATGTTAATTTTTGCTTCTGATGTATTTGCCATAAAATCTGAGCTTCTAAAATATCAATTGAAAAATTTCTTTCGTGGACTGATGCCACTCACATCGATAAACCTTTTCGGAATATTTTAGCTTCCTAAATTGGATAAGATACTGTCACAGTTTTCTATGTGCATAAGGTTCATGCACTCATTTTTCTTTTACAAAAATAAAACTTAAGATCATTAACTTTGGCCTTAAGTGGTCAATTTTTGGTGCTCCCAGTAGTGACCGTTATAGACATATATTGTTTCTGAACCATTTCAGTTACACTCGAAAAAGAAATATATATGGGGAACAAAAAAGTTCAGCCCTCAATACATTAATAAACTTGCAGTTTAATGCTAATCGCAAAAAAAAAAAAAAAAAAAAAGGATACTTACAATTAGTGAAGTTTATATCATTAAATTCCTATTTTAAACATTTAAAGCATGTGGTTCAAGGTTCTGTACCTAATTCTCCCTGCTACCGCAGGGAGAAACATGCTGTTAACTCCTCAAACTTTACAGATAATTTATCAAAAGCCTATAAACTCAATTATGTATTAACCTCATAATCTCCCATTTATATAAAAAGAAATTTTAAGTTACTCACTAAAAATTCACACCATTTTCCTTGCATTCAAACACTCACTCATTTACTTACAAAACTTTTTAAATTATCTTGGTTAGCAAAGTAGACTTGTAGTTCTGAAATTGAAGCAGCAGGTTGTTGTTAAAAATAGGTGTTTGCTCTTTGCTGGCGTTATCTCTTGATTTTGGTCCCTGTGGGTTCTGTTTCATCTTTCCAGCATGTGGCCAGCTACTTGTGCAGTTACCCTTTCCCATAGCCTACAAGGATCGTTAAGGAAACCTGTTATTTTGGGCCAAATTTCCTGAAAAAAATGGAAGCACTTTGGGATTTCCTTCAATGCCACAAGAGACCGCTTTTACCGAGGACAACATTGCCTTACCGTTAGTGCTTTTAGTAAACTGCTGTAGCTTACAAAACTGCATACTGTTTGTTTTTTCAGTTATTTTTATATAAAAGAAATGGGGTATTGCTGTGTGCCTTTTGTATATTATCACAAGCAAGTTTAGAGCATGTAACTGTGGAAATTTTGATTTGCAATACCTCATTCCCTAGTTTTAATGATACTCATGCAGTTTCGAATTGCGTGGTTTTGGGGAGCATTAATCGTGTTAATATCAAACTGGAATGAATTTTGATTTGTTTACATGATACTCATGAGTGAAAGTTTTAATTTTAACTTTGATTTGTTTACGTAAAAGAGTAAACAAATCAAAGTTAAAAAGTTTTAATTTTAACTTATTTGTTTAGAACTTGCATGAACATTTCATGAATTCTAGTTTTAAATAGAAATGGGTAGGTGCCTCAAAATAATTAAGAATTCCATAAATTCATCAGCGTTTTTTAATACATTGGCAACAAGTTACAATGGACAATTAAAAATATTTGCTATGAAAAAATGCGATTCAGTGAAAACAACATGCATTGTAATAGCCTTGGAAACCACCAGCTTTTCCACACTTTAATGGCTGCCGCTTGTGGTAGTAGGCTTCAAGCAAAGTGGTACTGCCCAATTAACGTTATATTTGTTTTTAACTTTCACAAATGTTTCATGGCGGCAGCCTCCAGATATCGATTTCTGGAGAATATTCTAACCTCCTTCGGTATAACTGACTGACACATACCATCATATTCATTTGTGTACAACTTGCATTCTAATATGAGGAATTACCCTACTTATAATATAAATTTTTTATAATATAAAATTTTTAACCAAATTGTGGACAATTCCCTTGATTTAATTTAATTAAAAATTGGACAATTAAGCCAAAGCATTACACTCCTCTTAAGTAAATATTTTCACACGAGAAGTTGCGCAGACAGCAAAGCATGAGCATAACGAACCCTTTAAGGGTGGTAAGTGTTCAAATAAAGAAGAAAGTAGGTAGCTATGTAATATTACCTTTCAAAATGATTTGGGAACAGTGAATTACTAAAAAATATGTATTAAAATTCTACATAGCAGGCCATTGATGTGTCTGAGTAATGTCCCGAAATGTGTAACTTCGCTGATGCAGAACATAACGGAATGCTAGATATGGGAGAAAACTGATAAACTATACCACCAATGTTGTTTATTAGTCATATAATATTATTATTAATCGCTTTCATATGGAAAAATAGAAAAATTCAAACAATTATGAAGAAAATTTATGTGTTTTAATTCTATAAGTCAGCACACCCACTCGCCACCAGCAGCAGCTAATCGTTGTTGTTGTCCTCGGTAAAAGCGCCACCTAGTGAGCTTTCCTGCGTAAGTGCTTCCTCGTTTTGAAGGCAGAAACAGCAGGTTTCTTTCATGATCACCGTAGGCTATGCCTTTACTATCTAAAGTTTTTCTTTCCTGCAGTGTACCATAACCCTGATCTCCCTGCTTTCTATTTCTAAGGGCTGTTTAAGGCCAAAAGTCAGACACTGTTTTCCTAAAATCATGTACACCATCATTCATTTATTTAATTATTGTATTGAGTCTTATTCAGCATTTGGAAGAAAGCACTGCAACTGTTATTTTTGGGTATAAGCTTGATACACTTATTTTGCTTTTGCACAAACACAGTAGATGAGTAATGTAAACTAAGACCTAACCTCCAAACAGCAGCCACCTTCCAACAGTGGTCACTTTTTCCCCGGTCCACACACAGACTGTTATTCAGAGGGGTCACTGTAATTACTTTTACATTATCACTGGCATTGGTCAAAAACATGTCATCCTGTTCCTATTTCCATTTTCTTTTGTGTGAAACCCAAGTACCTCACAGTAGAAATATCGTTGAAGAAAATTCAATATGTTAGATGGAAAGAATAAATATGACTGTATAAAATGGCAAAAAAAATTTGGGTATATGAATCTATAACTGAGTGGTTTTTTTCCTTCACCATCTTTGGTACTTTAAATCAGAAGTGAAATGTACCCCCAAAAAATAAGTATGCTCTAATTTTTTGCCTTTTAATAAATTCTGCTGATTTGGGATATTTTTCTTCTTTTAATTATTTTGCAAAGTTCATATTGGAAATATATGTAAAATTAGTTATTTTATTATATAAAATTGACATGTCATTCTACATGGTTTTTTTTTCAGAATGTTGGGCAAAACTGAAGAAGCTGCTGTAAGTATATAATTAAATTTAATTTTTGAAATTTCATATTAGATCATGTGTATTTGAGTACTAATTACCTTCATTTTGTTCCAAAGTCATTAAGAAGTTTTTAGTCATAATTTTTCTTTTGAAGAAAAACAAATTCTGAAAATTGAACTTAAATAAAGTAATATCTATCTGAATTTAAATTGGATTTATATGAGGCAGAAGTAGTGAGATGAACTTCAGTAGAGAGAGTCAAATAGCTTTCAAAAGCTTATATTTTCACTTTTTATTCATTTCTACTTGTGAGAAATCTTGAAAGTTCTGTTTAAGCAAATTGGATTTTTGTAGCATTCATACATTTGTTATATTGTGTGATGTCTTGCAGCCTTCATAACCTCCCATTTTTGTTTACTTTTTTCATTTATATAAATTTTGATCGCTCCTCATTATTTTTTTTCATACTGAATGTAACATCTGGGCTTCCATAAGGGTTTTTTTTTTTTTTTTTTTTTCAGAATTGTAACTGTCAGTCAGTCAAGTCACAATAATTGGTATGATACAGGAACCACACAACTTTAGAGGTCTGTACTGTTTAGGAACTTTGTGTGCGTACTCACTCTAGTGCTTAATCCATCCATGGATGTGTATTATTATATTCTATGTGTTAAGATCTGGGATTCAACTTCTATTTTACTACAAGTTTATAGTGTTATTAAATCGTCTACTTTACTGCAAATTTGTAGTGGTGTTAAATAATATACTTTACTACAGGTTGTAATTACTCAAGGAATAAACCAGTGACTCTGAAGACCTGATTGTAAGAGAACTTATTAATACTCCCATTTAGAGCTCTTTTGAACCATAGATAATATTCACAATAATGATTCTCACTTTAATTATTCAAAGAAAAAAATCCAAGGTACGTATACAGATACAGTAGAACTTGTTTATAATGAGCCCATATTTAGTGAGATTCCAGATTTAATGAGCAAAACAGGAACTTTTCTTTTGTATATTGTAAATTCAAAGTGAATTTCACCATTTTTAATGAAAAAAAATTAATGAAATCCCCAGATTTAACAAGAGAGAGAAAAGCTAAGATGATTAATTTGAACAAGCACAGGAACAAAATTTACTGGGATTCCATATTTAATAAGGCAGACTGTGCACTGTCCTGGAATGAAGGAATAGAAACGGTGGCATGCAAGATGAGATTGCAATAGTACAGTGGAATCTCGGTATGCTAGTGAAAAAATGTTGGCAGCATAGCAATGAGAAAGGAGCACTTCAATGCTTAACAAGCAAGTTGTGCAAGAGAATCTCCGCCATCTACTCCAAGGGGCTGTATCTTGAGAGTATTGTATTCATTAGAGTTGAAAACAAGTTCTCTACTCCTAGGCAGAAAGAGGATGGCTAGAGTTCAAGCCCATGTATTAAGTGAAATTCTGTGTGACAATTTCAGAGAGGAATTTGGGAGTAATGGAATGGGAATGAACCATGTAGGGAAACAGGAGATAACCATTTCTGGAATTGTGTCCATTGCCCCTTTCACCCTCCAAGTGAGCATTGCATTGGAAAGATCAGTGCTGCTTTTGCCTGTGTTGTTAAACAGCGGTCAGTTAACGTAGCCTTCAGGTAAAAAATCTTAAATCGAAAAAAAAAGACAAAATGTGTCGGAGTATTATCTGTAAACAATAAAGTAGCCATCATTAGAAAGCTAGGAAATGGTGAAAAAATGTTTCCATATGTTATGATATATATGAATACAGTAATATAAATTCATATGTGTGTTGTCATATACACTGATGAGCCATTTCATTATGTCCTACCCCTAGCCTAGAGAAACGGTCACACCTGGAGACCGAACAGTGATGCAGGTGAAGTTCACAAAGCAGTATATATACAACCCCAGGACCAGCTTTCGGTTAGTAGAGCGTTCGGAGTCAGAATGGGAAAAGCTGCCGATTTATTGGAGTTTGATAAAAGACAAATTGTGATGGCACAGCGCCTTGGAAACAGCGCTCTCAGAAAACATCGCAGCTCTCAGAAATCTCAGAAACAGCAGCAGCTTGTGAGTTGTTCACATGCCACTGTAGTGAGTATGTATCAAAAGTGGTGCACAGATGGTAAAGATGAACCATCATCCAGCCTGTGTCGTCCGCAGCTCATTGATGTCAGAGGGGAGTGGAGACTGGCGCGCATTGATCACAGCGACCATACGGCCACAGTGTGACAAATCACCCACAGCTGCAACAGTGGTGATCAGGGCAGTGTGTCACAGCACACAGTTCATCGCAGCCTTCTGCGCATGGGTTTACTTAGCCAAATACCCAGCTGGGTCCTCATGGTCACTGTATGTCATTGTCGAGAATGCATGAAATGGGCCCAAGATCATTGAGATTGGACCATAGATGATTGGAAGAAAGTGGCCTGGTCTGACGAATTAAGATTCCTGGTGCATCACGCAAATGGCCAAGCGTGGATACGCTTATTACCAAGGGAGGCTATGGCACCTGGATACTCATACACTGCTGGGAGGAAACAGGCTAGCGGCTGTGTTATGCTCTGGGTGATGTTTCCTTGGGACACTTTAGGCCCCATTATCACAATAGCACAATCTCTGACAGCTGTCAGGTATCTGAACATTTTTGTGGACCAAGTTCACCCATTCATGGCAGCTGTGTTCCCTGTTGGGGATGGCCATTACCAACAGAATAATGTGCCATGCCCACTGCCAGAATCGTCAAGGAGTGGTTCTATGAACATGCTGGTGGCATTCTGTTAATGCTTTGGCCACCAAATTCACCAGACATGAACCCAATCGAACATTTGTGGTTCAACTTGGAAAAGCAGATTTGTGCTAAATCACCAACACCTCAAAATGTACAGGAACAGGAGGACCTGCTGTTGACATTATGGTACCAGATACCTCAGGATGTCTATCGCCACCTCATCAAATCGATGCCTCACCGAGCGGCCACTCTTTTGTGGGCTAAACGGGGTCCTACAGCTTATTAGGTAGGTGGTTATAATGTAATGGATCATCGGTGTATGCATATTTTTACATGGTAGCGGGTTTCACTCTAAAACAAATTTAATGAGCGCCTGGATTTAATGAGGATTTCATTCAATCCTGAGCTTTTTGTTATAAGCAGGTTCTACTGTATTTGGATATCTGATGTCAAAATCAGCAAAATAAAATTATTTACTGTAGTTTCACATGTAAAATTTGCGAATTATCTGTTGAAAAAGGCGAATTTAGGCTCTGCAGATAATACATCACTTTAAAGAAAAAGTTTTTCCAGCACTTTGGTTTTCAAAAAATCTGCATCATAATTTAAAGGAAAGTTCATTTGTTTGGAAAAATTATACTAAAAATGCATTAACAACAGAAAGATTTTACACAATATGAAGATAGAGACCCAGGCCCTGCGCGACCGTATGGGCGAACTGGGCTACCGCCTAGGGCACCAGAAGCTGGGGGGGCGCCAAAAACACGCAAAACTAAAGTTTCGTAAAAAAAATAAAAATCAGTAGAATTAGAAAAAAATCACTAAATGCCTAATAAAATTGGAAAAAAATCAGTAGATCTACTGATAAATCAGTAGACATGGCAACACTGAGAGAGATAATGACCCCTCTAAAATTCCTCTTTCGTGTTAACTAACGTCATCCACTCATATTGCGCAATCTCTCAAAGCGTAGCTCAAACTTTCTCTCCCCAAGGTCGACACACGCAGCATCCTGACCTTTTGTGACCTCCAGCTAGCTCTCATACATCCTACGCAATCTTCGTTCTCACAGACAGAACGTAAACATACTACTGGCGCCTTTCACTTCCTCCCATTTCGAAACCGAAACATTTAAACTTAAATTCTATTTTTATTTCTCCCTTCACATTCCTACATCGTCACAGCGCAAAATAAAACATAAACAAAACAGTGTAGTGTAAGTACCTTTTCTTACTGAGTTTTCACTGTGTAATGTAAGTACGTTTCCTTACAGGTAGATGGTATTAAGACATGGCCAATAAAAAAAAAAGCCTCGGGATTCCAGAATCGTAAAAGGAAGGCTGAGGAGGAGTATTTACGCCATCAAGATCAAGACAGGTGCACTGAAGATTTGAGAGAAGAATCAACGGTTAACCTGGCAGGGAGTAGTAACATAGAAAACATGGCCATTGTCCCAGAAACAGATGAAACTAAGCCAGCTAATACATCCAATGAAGAAATATGTGAAGATCCTAATCAACATCGCGAAGAGGAAGTGTTAGGAAATGTCACCAACCTTGACGTCAACTATAGAGATCCGGCTACATGGGATGTTTGTGATGATCAATTGTGTCAAATGGTCGTCGGACATTAACCCTACCAAGTTACAGTATTCAACTTTCCTCTAGACGACAATCTAAGAAAGTTTTCAATAGTTCACTACAAAAGGCGTCTAATCAATGGTGAATACCTTCATCGTGAATGGCTTCTGTACTCTCCTTCAAAGAATGCGGTGTTCTGCTTCTGCTGCATGCTATTTTCGAAAACAGCTGGACGATCAGTGCTATGTAGTAACGGTATAAATGGCTGAAAAAATATCTCTGCCCTCTTAGCTAGCCATGAAAAAAACAGTGATCATATGACAAGCTTTCAAGAGTGGAAAGAACTCGAAGTTAGATTGAAGAAAAACAAAACTATTGATGAAGAACATTGCATCTAATTAGGGAAGAAGAAAAATTCTGGCATCAAGTGTTAGAAAGACTGATTACATTGGTAAGAGTGCTTGGAGCACAAAACTTAGCATTTTGTTGAATGGACAAAAAGTTATTTACTTGTGGAAATGGAATCTTTCTTAAATTTGTAGAATACCTGGCTTTGTTTGATCCTATCATGAATGAAAATCTCTGAAAAGTTTGTGACAAGGAGACTCACATTCATTACCTGGGAAAAGTCATTCAAAATGAACTGATCAAACTTTTGAGTAATGCTGTATAGAAAAAAATTCTATCTGCTGTTCACAATGCTAAATACTTTTCTATAGTGCTTGATTGCACACCTGATGTGAGTCATGTCGAGCAGATGACAATCATTGTTCGATTTGTAGCAACAACAGACGACAAAGAATGTGAAATCAAAGAACACTTCTTGGGATTTGTTCCTGTTTCGGATACCACTGGTGCTGGTTTGACTTCAGCTATTCTTGAGAAGTTTGAAGACATGTCCCTTCCATTAGGAAACTTACGTGGCCAAGGGTATGACTATGGAAGCAACATGAGGGGGAAAACGTTGGTCTTCAATGACGGATTTTAGATGTTAATCCACGAGCATTTTTTGTACCATGCAGCTCTCGTTCTTTAATTCCCGTGGTAAATGAGGCTGCTAAGTGTTGTTTGGTTGCCACGTCTTTCTTTTGTTTTGTACAAAGCGTGTATGTGTTCTTCTCTGCTTCAACTCAACGTTGGGAAGTACTCATGCGCCACTTGCCTTCTCTAACACTGAAACCACTCAGTGATACCAGATGGGAGAGCAGAATCGATGCTTTGCAGCCACTTCGTTATCAGCTAAGTGAAGTGCATGACGCTCTCATGGACATTGTTGAAGACACCAATCTTACAGGACCATCTGGTAATGTTTCACAAGTTGAGGCTCAAGGACTTGCCAAAAATATTGGAAATTTTACATTTGTGGTATCTCTTGTTGTATGGTACAACATTTTGTTTGAATACAAATTTTGAAGATGGCAATCCGATTTTTGGCGAAGTGTGACAAGGATGGTAAGTCAGATAATATCCGAAAACTTGAAAATTTTCATCATCCTGGAGAGGGACTCGAACCCGCGTCTCCACAGAAAACGTAAGTTACTCCAGTCCAGGGAATTTGATTTAAACTATCTACCAACAAGTAATTGGACACCCCTGCAATCGACGATATCTGCGGTCCTGATACACGTCACGGCCGCCGTCGTTAAATATCGTATGGGAAATAACAACGCAACCAGTCGCATGCAAGATGCCACGCAGTTCGGAGCTCTCTGATTTCGAGAAACGTGTAATCGTCGGGTATCACAGAAAGGGCTGATCCATATGTGACATATCTAGCAAGTTGAAGTACCCAAAATCGACAGTGGCTTACATGATTGGCAAGTGGAAGATGAGAGGTGACTGTCGGAATGTGCCCCGACCCGGCAGACCCACAAAACTGGGAGTTAGAGACCAATGGGTGCTGGCCAGAGAAACTCGGAAGAACCGCACCAAATCGATGGGCCACATTCGCGAGGAGTTTCAACAGGCATCCGGGAGTGTTCTTTCGATGAATACCATACGTAAGGAAGCCCATCTGCTCGGTTATCATGGACGTGCTGCTGCCCACAAGCTTTTGATCACCAAGTCCAATAGTGCTGCTCGGCTAACGTGGTGCAAAGAACGTCGACAGTGGACCGTTGAACAGTGAAAACAGGTTCTCTGGAGCGATGAATCAAGGTTCACCTTCTACCATTCGGATGGCATGGTCTGGGTTTGGCGTCTGCCTGGAGAACGCCTCCTGCTGGAATGTATTGTGCCAACTGTGAAGTTCGGCAGCGGTGGAATTATGCTATGGGGGTGTTTCTCCTGGTAAGGCACGGAACCCTTGGTCGCAATTCCTGGTAGACTCAACGCAGAGACCTACTGCACCATTTTGAATGACCATGCGCTTCCTACATTGTGGCAGTTTTACAGGGTGGACCCATGTTACTTTCAGGATGACAATGCCACCTGTCATGTTGCGAGGTCCACGATGGCTTGGTATGGTGACAATGGGGTTAATCGAATGGACTGGCCTGCACAGAGCCCGGACCTTAACCCTATCGAGCACCTCTGGGACGAGTTGGAGCGTCGACTAAGGGGTGCCTCCACCATCCGAAATCGGTGAAGGAACTGACCTGTCTTCTCCAAGCCAAGTGGAAGAAAATACTGCTAGCCGTCGTACAACGCCTGGTTGAGAGTATGCCCCGGAGGGTCGCAGCTGCAATCGCCGCTCGTGGAGGCTCCACCAACTATTGAAGGTGAATAAACTTTGTTTTCCTTTGCTATCACAGGTGTCCAATTACTTGTTGGTAGATAGTGTAGCTGCTGCTACAAAGCAGCTTCTTGCAACCAAAGTATTTCTTGAAAATTGCAGAACTGATGTAGGATTTGAGAAGATATTAGTAGATGCCAGAGAAATCGCCGAAGAACTTGATATTCCGGCTTCATTTGAATCAGAGCCAGCACCTAAGCGCTTGAAAAAAAGAAAAGGCAGTTTTCGTAAGAAGCAGAACATGAGCCAATACAAAATGCAAAACAGCAGCTCAAAATAAACTTTTATTTTTCAATCCTGGCCACTGCAATAAACTCAATTAACGAACGATTTACCCAGATGGAGGAGATTATATCCATATTTGGATTTCTGTACCATATCAACACCTTAGAGGACAAACCAACCAAGTACGTACTAGATGAATGTATAAAGCTAGAAAGAGCGTTGACTCATAATGAATCTAAGGATATTGATGCTACCGAGTTGTGTAGTGAGCTGCAAGCTGTTTCAAGATGAGTTCCTAAGAAATCAACACCAAAGGATGTTCTTGACTTCATTTGCAAGAAAGTGTACCTAATTTGTTTATCGCTCTAAGGGTTTTACTGATGCTGCTGGTATCAGTAGCCACTAGTGAGAGGAGCTTTTTTAAGCTAAAGTTAATCAAGACATACCTCAGGTTGTCTATGATGCAAGAAAGACTGGTGGGACTGGCAACTATATCAATCGAACAGGAATTAGCACAAACTATCGACCTTAATGAACTGGTTTCTACATTTTCCAAGCTTAAGGCTAGAAAAAAGAAAATGTAATCTTTCGTCTCTTGTAGTTCTAGTACTCTGTTAATTTTTACATATTTCCATTTTAATATTGTTAAATATGCAATATAGTTATCTATAATTTATTCTCAATAAATAAGTATTAATTATTGACTTAATTGTGTTTTTTATTTTCACTTTTGAAAGTATGTGGCTGACTTGCATTTCAAATTTGTAAAAAAAGTGTATACATTAAAAGTCAAAAGGTTCATTAGTATGACTTTTAACTATTAGTATAAATAAATAAGTGTTAACCATTGTGGGGGGGGGGGGGCACTTAAAGATATTTTGCCTATGGCACCAAGTTACCTTGCACCAGCCCTGCAGAGACCTATAGACAGTTGGAAAGAAGTTTTCTTTTTTCTTTTGCCTTTTTATAGAAAATATGAAAGTAAGGGTGGTATTACTTGATTATTTGCTCTAATGGGCAGTCATTGTGGGACGCTCAGCATCACACACACTTTTGTGGGTGCTGCAGGTTCTGATTTTAGAACTGCGCACCATGGCACCTTACTACAGAGCTGCAGTAATGCTAAAAGAAACCTCATGATTCTTACTCTTTATGGACTTGAAAGTAAAACAAAAGCACTTAAAAAACAAGTTAGTAAAATCATGCAATGCATTGATTATGATACGCTTTCCAACATACCAGAAATTATTACTCAAGTTATGAGGATAATGGCTGTGGAATAAATCTCGCTCCTGTGTCCTGACCTTTGACCCCATTTCGATGATATTCAACAGAACCGGTTCAGTACACCTCAAGAATAACATACTAAAGTTTTGTCGCAGTAAAAGCAGTTTTACGCAAGTTATGAGAATAATGGCTGTGGAATAAATCTTGCTTTTGTGCAATGACCTTTGACCCCATTTCGTTGATATTCAACAGAACCGGTTCACTATACCTCCGGAACAACATGATAACGTTTTGTCGCAATCGAAACATTTTTTGGTAAGTTATGATGCACAAGGGCAATGGAATGGATCCCACTCCAGTGCCCTGACCTTTGACCCCATTTCGCCCATTTTCAATAGGGTTCGTCCCAAGTGGCTCCCTACCACATACTAAAATTTCATCAAAATCGAACCATTTTTACGCAAGTTATGACGCATAAGGGCAATGGGACAAATCCTGCTCTTATGTCCTGCCTGACCTTTGACCCCATTTCGCCCATTTTCAATAGGGTTCGTGCCCAGGTGGTGCCCTGCCACATACTAAAATTTCATCGAAATCGAACCATATTTACGCATGTTATGTATGACGCATAAAGGCAATGGAATGGATTCCACTTTTATGCCCTGACCTTTGACCCCATTTCGCCCATTTTCAATAGGGTTTGTCCCCAGGTGGTTCCTTACCAAATACTGAAATTTCATCGAAATTGAACCATGATGCATAAGGGCAATGGAATAAATAGCGCTTTTATGCCCTGCCTGACCTTTGACCCCATTCGCCCATATTCAATAGGGTTCGTGCCCAGTGGTTCCCTACCACATACTAAAATTTCATCGAAATCGAACCATATTTATGCATGATATGACGCATAAAGGCAATGAAGTGGATCTCGCTTTTATGTCCTGAACTTTGACCCCATTCCACCCATTTTCAATAGGTTTCGTTCCCAGGTGGTTCCTTACCACATACCAAAATTTCATCGAAATCGAACCATTTTTACGCAAGTTATGATGCATAAGGGCAATGGAATAAATCCCGCTCTTATGCCCTGCCTGACCTTTGACCCCAATTTGCCAATTTTCAATAGGGTTCGTGCCCAGGTAGTTCCCTACCACATACTGAAATTTCGTCGAAATCGAACCATATTTACGCATGTTATGACGCATAAAGGCAATGAAATGGATCCCGCTCTTATGGTGGGACCTTTGACCCCACTTCACCCATTTTCAATAGGGTTGGTCCTCTGTTGGTCCCCTACCACGCACTAAAATTTCATCAAAATCGAACCATATTTACGCAAGCTATGACGCATAAAGGCAATTGAATGAATCCTGCTCTTATGGCGTGACCTTTGACCCCACTTCACCCATTTTCAATAGGGTTGGTCCTCTGTTGGTCCCCTACCACGTACTAAAATTTCATCAAAATCGAACCATATTTACGCAAGTTATGACGCATAAAGGCAATTGAATGAATCCTGCTCTATGGCGTGACCTTTGACCCCACTTCACCCATTTTCAATAGGGTTGGTCCTCTGTTGGTCCCCTACCACGTACTAAAATTTCATCAAAATCGAACCATATTTACGCAAGTTATGACGCATAAGGGCAATTGAATGAATCCTGCTCTTATGGCGTGATTCAATTCAGCTCGCCGACAGACGGATGGACGGAAAAGCTGGAGCATATACTCTTCTTCAACCTACGGTTGGAAAGCGTAAATGATAGTTATTTTTAAGAAGGGTGGTTTTTTCCCAATTGTGCTGCTGGTGCACCCTGCAAATCGCAACTTTTTTGTAGAAAATTACAATTTAGAATCGCAGATTATATTGTGATTTTTTTTTCTTTAATTTCACGGTCTTCAGATGATGCACAGCTGCAAATGAATATACAACGGATTTTTTTCCTCCTGAATTATACTGTCAGTGGATTATACAAAGAAAAATATGATACTTTCATTTAAACTACTGGTGGAATATAGCAAGTAGAATGTAGCTCTGCTTGCTATATTCAAGGGTATTTGATTTGAATAATGAAAAAATTAAACAAAACATGCCAAATAATTCTTGAAAGATTAAAACATTTTGAATTAATGTTATCAGTTACGTGCTGAAAGTGTTATTTTGTCCAAGAATGGAAACACTCCCTGTCTAATGTTTTACTTATCAACATTCAAGTCGTCCAAAGTAAAAAAGTCATTTTAGCTTACTACTGCAAGCCAAGAATTGCCTAGCTTCTCTCAGAGAGTATTTTGTTGTGTCAGTTAAGCATCCTTCTTGAAAGTCAACAGTACACTGAATGATAGCATGGAAGAGAGTTTTCAATTCAGCTCGCTGTTATTTTATTTTTGTGAAAGACTGTGTTCACCTGCTGTTGACTTTCACTAGTTAATATCAAATGTAAATCATGCTGCAATTATGAACATTGTAAACTATTTGCTAAGACATCTCATTTCTTGGAACAGAAGCTGGAAATTGGAAAACTATGCAAGCCTATGACAGATATTTAATTGCAGCAGATGTGTAAAGGTAAGAATACTGAACATGTTGAAAAATTCAGTTCCAAACTTTTAATAAAAATCAATAGATCTGCAGTTGTGATATCAAAGATTCTCTATTTTTTTCCCCCACATTTATTGTTTATGGGTGAAATTTCGTGGTCTAAAACTGTTATGAATATTTGGGCCATTTAGCCAACCAAATTCAGAGGCATGAGAAGTATTTTGCACCCAAAAATAGGGTACTGAATTTGACTGTTCTTGGGAGGGGAGATATAAGTTCCAAACAGATTCTAATTATGGGCTGCAAATTCAGTGGCACAGTGAAGAAGATGTGAAACAAGAGACATGTATTATCACTCATAAATTGCATTCAGTTTTGTGACACTTCATGCCTTATTTTTGGTACTTCTGAGATCAGTCATTTTGGGGATGCTAAGTTTTACTGGAATCTTATGAGACCAGGCATAAAAAAAAGCAAGCATTTATGAATGCCTCCTTTTAAAAAGTTTTTTTTTTAAGGTTAACAAATTTTATATGTCAAAGGTTTTATAACTCATAAAGTCATGTTTAAAACAAATTAGAAGTGTATATGGCCTTGAAAGACTGCAAAAGTCCATTGTGTGTGGTGCATATGTGTTTTATCATCATGTAAGGTAAGAGCCCTTTTTTTTTTTTTTTTTTTTTTTTTTTTTGCTAACTTTGACTTTTCGTAAATATTGTAAAAATTATTTATGCTAACTTTAAACTGCTAGTGCATGAAAATGAAGGTATGTGCAATTTTTTCTCATTTTCTGCATTAATCTGTGATAATTACTGATGACATTTCTCACCAAATACAGGGGAGGGATAGTAAGCCATGGCTTGTCTGTATATTTTACTATTACCATAATTTGCATCATGTAGTCAGAAGATCATCTGTTTAAAAAAGTTATAAATTTAGGTTCTGCAGGAAATATCGACTTTAAAAAAATTAACATTTTTGCGACACTTTGATTTATAAAAAATTCATAAAATTTAAAAAAATTAGAGGTAATTATGCAGGAGAGGCAGTATAGTTGGAAAAGTACCTAAAATATGCTAACAATGGAAAATTCATATGGCAGTATAAAGATAAAGATTTGCAGAGTTGGAAATAATTTTTATGTTATTTTTTATTACAAGCATTTTAACAGAAAATATGATGTAACAGAGATGTTATTATTTGCTATCCTACAGCATGCAATCATTGTCATTCTCATTCAGTTGCCAAATCTCATTCATCAGTTATTTGCTGTGCTAATTTCATTAGTTGAGGCTTTTGTTTGCTCTCCAGTTGAAACATTTTCAGAGTACTACAGGCAGTTCATAGTTTCGGAACTACAGCAATACAGAAAAACTAAGAATATTTGCCCGTTATTCATGTTTTAAAAAAACAACTATGAATCTTTGTCCTTTATTCACTTAAAAAAAAATCAGGTTTTTGTCTACAGTTACATTATCTAATAAGATCCCCCCCTCCTCCTCCTCCTCTACATCCTGTAAATCACAACTTTTCTGTTGGAAATTGTGATTCAGGATCAACACTACAGGAACGAATTTATGGTGATTTCTTTTCCTGAATTTCATGGTCTGCAGATTGTATGCCACTATGGATTATGCCAAGGAAAGTATGGTAATTTATCTCTATTTTATGTATAGGGGGAAAAATGTTAGTTAAGTTGGTTATAAATAAAAATACACCTGCAGAAAATGTTTTTTTTTTTTTACTTTTAGATTATGAAGTTCAAGAGAGCAATTTCAGTTGTCAATCCTGAAAGCAAAATCAAAAGGTTACAAAATTGTTTAGAGTAAGTGCATAAGTTACATCACTTCTTTTAAAAGTATATGTGCTTAAATTATTCCATAACAGTTCATCATGATTAATTACATGTAATTAACATGTCAAATTATATTTTTGATTTCACTGTTTCATTAAATTATTCTGCTCCTGTCTGTCTCTGCCCCAGTGATCATGTGGCTATTTGGGTGTGATGTGTTAGGTCTTTGTTTTGGTTCCACCTCTATTTTTTGAGCCTATCTGTGGATAGTATCTCAGTAGCTCAAGAGATGTTTGCTGGAGTCATTAAATTGCCCAAAAGCCTATCTTTTTTGTTTTCTAGTCTGAATAAAGAGAATTTCTTGCAGTAGTAACTCAGTAGCTCAGAGAAATTTGCTGGAGTCACTAAATTACCCAAAAGCCCAAGGCTTTTGTTTTGTCATCTGCTACCATTTTGGTTCATAGTGTGAATAAAGAGAATTGCTTGCACTGCTAAATCTGCTCCATCTAGAAAAGGACAGGAATAATATTGTCAATCACAATGACAATAACAAATCTGTAATAGGTGCATTTGACTGCTCTTACTTATGATCAGGTCATGACAGTTGGGATATGTTATAATGCGATATATTATAGCATATAGTTAAGGAAGAGTAGGTAGGATACCTTGATAGGTGAGTAGAAAAGAAAATATTTAAAGTACTAGAGTTGTGAGATGTTAAAATGGTGTAGTTAACATAAATATTCTTCATGGTGCTTCATTAATAAAGCAATTTCTGTGGCAGGAATTTATTAAAGTAGTTCGTAGTGCAAGGAAGTACTGATATACTTTAATAGTGCATGAAGTTTATCTGATGAGGTGTATTTCTCAAATACAATTCTCATTATCTTAAACTCTGTGCACATTTCTTCATGTGAGTAGTTTAGTTTCCCTTCCATGCATGCACTAAGAAACTGTAGCAATCTGGATAATGCAGTAAAAAATATATTAAAAACAAGAGGCTCCAGGGATTTAGTTCAAAAGACTATTAGTCTTACTGTTGAGAACATTTCACTAAGAAATATTTATTACCATTTAGTACACTAGTTCTCAAATGCTCACTGAATTATGCTAACTTTACACAATTAAAATCTGAAGGAAACATCGAGGACAAAATACTATGTTAAAAAACATCAAAAAGTCAACACTACCACGACACTCTCACCTGTGCATGATCTTCGGAATTCGCAATGCATTTCGATACCCACTTCAGTATCATTATCAAGCTGTTATGTGGAGTCTCCCAAAGCAACTTGGGTATATATATACATGGATACTACCAATCAATGGTTGTCATGTCACTGTCCACGTTACTGCCCATCTCCCGCGTCATGCCTTTGCTATGCAGATTGTTGCCCAACTGCTGCAAGCTGACTTGAACTTTTGGATCCTGGGTTGTAAATTCCGGTATTTGCTTATCATATGTCTTGTTCTTTTGAGAGTACCTATATTTTCTTTTTTGCTTGCATTCTTGTTCTTTTAGTCTCCAAGGGTAGGGAATATCTATAAGGTTAAGCTTGTTGCAGTTTTTATCTGTAGTTTTTTCGATAACTAAAGCCTCTGAAAATCTTAGTTTTTGTTCTGAATCTTGATTGGTAATGATTTTAACACTATTGAAGTCTGGAGTGCTTTTGTTATCAATGCAATATTCAACTAATGCAGTCTTTTTTTCATGTTTTCTCCAATTATCTTCATGTTGCTTAAATCGATATAATAGACATACATGAGATTCTTCCGCGAATTTGCGGAATTCCACTTTTTCGTCATCATTTGGGTCATTCTCAAGATCGACGCAAAACTGAAGAGAAATGGAGGGGGGGGTCTTTCCCATCAGGAAGCGATATTTCATCTTCTAAAACTTTCAGAAACAGAAGTTAAACGGACAAAAGACTTTACCTGTTATCGTAATGGGCTTTTCTCGCGATGTTTCTTCTGCCCAGTATTGTTGTTAAATATAATTTTATTCCATAAATATTTGTATTTCAGCTTGGAAATGGAGAAAAGATTTCCAAAAACGGAAGTTAGACTTCCGCAGAAATTTCCTCTAATCTTCAAGCATGACATTTTTCGGCGGATTCGAGGTATTTTGATGTTTTCATCATCATTTGTGTGGTTCCCAAGATCAATACATAACTGAACATAATTTGGGGGAAAATAGTTTTCCGTCAGTGGATGGAAGTACGACTTTCGAAATCGGAAGTTAGAATGGAGTGAATGTTTCTCCCGTAATCGTAATTTTTTTTCTTTTCTTTGCAATATACTTTTTTTCAGTATTGTTATTAAATATCATTTTATTGAATAGATGTGTATTTCAGCTTGAAAATGTACGAAAAATTTCTGAAAACGGAAGTCAGACGGTGCGAAGTTTCACTCGTAATCGTTACCCCCTCCCCCTTCGCGCAATGTTTCCTCTATCTTTGTTGTTAAATGTTAATTTTATATTTTGAATAGAGTAATGTGGTCCAGTTCAATATTTACCTAAATAAATTAACGTGAACAATTTGGTCTTGCTCATGCTGTGTCGCGCATTCAGATTTTTTACCCAGTTAGAGTTCAGCTGTTTTTTTTTTATTCGTCAGTATCATGTATGAATAGGCAATTCTTTGTACTACCTAAAAAATATGTATATATAATATTTTTCAGATTTTTTCCATTTTGATGTAAGATTGGTATTTGGTACAATCCTGTCTTTTTTAAAAAATAGGTTTTTTGGTGCCTTATTTTTAAGAATGTCTCCATAGGTAGTTACATTAAGTCCAATGTCTTTCTGGACTTTACGGCATTCTCTTTTCAATAAGGATTAGATGGTTGGTAAATAGGGGAAATTACCACAGTATTAAACTTTTTTCCTTTCTTTTTTTTTTTTTTTTTTTTTTTTTTTGTGACAATGGTGGATGTTTGAACTCATAAATCAACTTGCTGCCAATCACATTACTTTTATATCCATATGTTTTTGCTGTGTTGTAAATCCAATCTAATTCTTCAGCATTTACCTTATATAGTGCTACATAAGGTAAATGCATGTCGGATTAAATATCTAAACGCAGTGGTCTTATATGTCTGTGGATGGAAAGAATCTGCCAGAATAAAAACTGGTGTATAAGTGTCTTTCAGGAAAACACGGAACTCCAGATGTTGAGATTTCTTAGTGATTAATACGTCCAAAAAAGGCAACTCATTATTCTGTTCAATTTCTTTTGTTAAATTTATAGTTTGAAAGAAGTTGCTGTAAGTTTTTCGCACAGTTTCGATAAGTTCAGGGTTATGTTCATTGAAAATAAAAAAGGTGTCATGAACGTATCTTGCATAGAAAACCACATGGGAACTGAAAAGCGGGATAACGCTTTCTATCTCCTGCAAAATTACTTCAGCAAATAGGGAAGAAAGAGGAGACCCCATTGGGGTGTCTGATTTCTTCCTATAGATTTTACCATAAAACTCAAAAAAATTACCTGTATGAATTTTAGCGTAGCGATGATGTCGTCGACTTCTTTGTATGTAAAATATTATTTTCTGAAAGTTTACTATGAATAATTGAAATCGCCGTGGTTGCAGGGGTGCTTGGGAACAGGGTTTCAATGTCCATACTGACACAGAGTTTAAGATAATGAGAACTGTATTTGAGAAATACACCTCATCAGATAAGTTATTTAGCACATTAATAAAGACCATATCCATATGGTTTTTATATGCATAGTTTTTTACAAAATAATTAACAGTAGCAAAATTTAATAGATAATAAAATATTTTGATTTACAGCTTATAATTTATTAAATATGTATATCTTCTTCCTTATGGCAGATTGGTCAGGTATTGGATTCATTTACACTGAATTCATGTCCAGTGGACGCTACAGACATCCCAGAATGAAGTTTACCTAACACACATAATTTATCACTGAGGTTCATCTCAGTCTTCTTGTGCTTAAGCACACTCTAACACACTTGCACTATACTTAGATTCCATTATTAATCACAAAAAATAATCAAAAACAGATACAACTGCAAAAATTCAGATGAAAAGATGCTGGAAAAAAGTCACATGTAAACACAACGAAAGCCACAACAGCAAGGAGGCAGCCTTGTCCTTGATGGACCTCATGTGTGACACCATGCAGTAGGTATCTCACAATATTTTGCATACTGCACATGGCCATGCATATCCATGAGGTACCTGCGAATGGTAAAAAATGGGTTACACCACCTCATGTAAAGGAGTAAATGTGCGAATAGTGAAGATAGACTGTATATATATATATGCATGAGGCCAATGTATTTAAATATACTGTTTTCCACTTTGATGATAAATGTTTACCTAAAGCAAGTGAAAAAGTCTTTCATTTTATATATTTTTGTAATAGATGCAACATTTGTGAATATTCATTAGTGCATCTCAAATCTCATGCTGTGAGTTTGACTTGGAATTTTTGAAATTTTTCAAATATAGACCGAAGAGCCAAAACATTATGACCACCTGCCTAATATGATGTTGTTCCTTCACATGCCACCAAAACAACTGTTACCTGTCAAAGCATGGATGCTCAAAGATTTCTAAAGGTGTCTTGTGGTTCCTGGTACTAACACATTACCAGAAGATCCTTTAAATCTTGCAAGTTACGTCATTGAGACATCACAGACCAGGTTTGCTGTTTCATCATAAACCACAGATGCTTGATTGGATTGATGTCTGGGAAATTTGGAGGCCAAGGCAATAACTGGAAGTCTTCCTCATGTTCCACGAGACATTCTGAATAATCCAAGCAGTGTGGCATGGTGTGTTATGCTGATGAAAGATGGCACTACCAGTGGGGAATACTATTGCCATGAAAGGATGTACCTGGTCTGCAATGATGTTTAGGTAGCTGGTAGACATCATAATTTCCTGCACATGAATAACCTGACCCAAGGTTTTCCAGCAGAACATTGCCCAAAGCATTACCCTTCCTCCACCTGCTTGTTTTTGTCCCACAGTGCATCCTGGTAACAACACTACCCCAGGTAAAGGACGCACACATGCCCCGCCATCCATGTTGTACAATAGGAAATGAGGTTCATCAGACCAGATGACCTTCTTTCAATCACACAGGGTCCAGTTTTGATGCTTGCTTGCCTATTGTAGGTGCTTTCAACGCGAACCGAGGTTAGCATGGGCACTCGGAGAAGCCTGTGGCTACGCTGCACCAGTTTCAGCAGATTTCCAAGTACTGTGTGTTGTGACACAATTCTTCCATCACCAGCATTCAAATTACTGGTAATTTGCACCACAGTATCCATTCTGTTAGTTCATACCAGAAGTAGAACTGCCAAGAGTCCCCGTTTACCCAGATCTGTCCGATTTCAAAAATATTTTCTGGAAATTCAATTTTTCCGTAAAAAATCCGGTTTTGTGGTATTCTTATATTTTTATTTTATTTATGTAATATGCATGGTATTTTTTCTCATCAATGATATCAGCAATCGTTTTTCTCCAGCGTCAACGCTGCTGTGGGAGTCAGTAACGAATGGAGACAAATGTCTTTTTGTTAATTCACGGTACTTCAAGTGCCCAGGCTGTGAGCCCCTTGATGGTAGCAAGACAGTCAGTGACTTGGAAAGTTGAAGTACTGGTTTATGACGATACATCTATGGCACTTGTGCAGTGCCTTGTGCAGGGATGGAAATTCTGTGCTGATGTGAGCCAAAAGAAAAATCTTGTTCAATCTTGCTGCAAAAGGCAGATTTTGTGCATTGTGCACCAGAACTGCCGTGCCCCATCGTCATCATCAGGACTTCAGCACAGTAAATTCTCTGTGCAGACCGTTCTGTTTGTCCCTGAGCCCTGAGTAAGACCATGCAGTAGGAAGAAAGATTAAGAGACTCCAAGTTCTATGGATTTTACATGGTTACTATGGAAATCGTCAGTGCACTGCTGACTACGGAAAACATCGAGTACGCTATAAAAATCAAAAATCTCAGTGAAATAACATTATTAAACATCTTTGCAGTGGCAGTTCTAGGCTTGGAGGCCCCATGCCCCCAAATATAACCATTTTTGGGGGGATTATATATTATTTTTGATTCATTATGGCACATGCAGGAATTGTGCCCCCCCCATTTTTTTTTTTTTTTTCTAGAACCACCACTGCATCTGTGTAAAGTTTATTTTTGTATTTTGAAGATGTTTCAATTGAAAAAAATGGAAAATAAGTCGGCGAATCTTGCAAATGTTCATAAACACACAGGAAATGAGTGCTGTAGCAGCGATGAGAATGTCACGTCATTTTCCATTTCCGCATATTAAATTTTTCTGACTTTTTTTTTCTCTGCCTGATTACATTTTTATTGTTTGATGTATTTTTTTCTGTATGTGTGTGATCGTGTTCTTCGTTTTTAGTAACTTTGGTAATAGTGAAGAGGGACGACTTCGTATTTGTTAAGAATTTTTCCTAACAAAGTGCATGTTTCCCTATTTTTAAAACATACTTCTTCAAAACTAATCAATTGAGAGCAATCATTTTCACTCCTTTCCCTTTTGTTAAAAGAAATTAAATTTTTAGATCAGTATTTAATCTGTCCATGGTGGAATTCTCGCTGTTTCCGTGCCCCATAAAATTATTTCACGGCAGAGTGAGGAACGCATTATCGATTTCTCTATTTTAATTTTCCATAAAATTTGCGTTTTTCAATTTTTAGTCACTTCTTACTCGTGCATGAGATTCTTCCATAGATTTGCGGAATTCCACTTCTTCTGTCATCATTTGAGTCATTCTCGAAATCGATGCAAAACTGAAGAGAAGCTGGTTTGTTTTTGTCTTTTTTCTTTTCTTTTGGTGTGTGTGGGGGGGGAGGTCTCTTAAACCTATAATATGTAACTTTTTTAATTATAATTTGTACATTCGCACACCGCTGAATGCATGTTGATGTCCCGCTTTTTTATTTTGAAAAGTTGAAGCTCTGCAGAAGGGGATAGCCTTCACTCTTATTAATGGTGTGTGTGTTGCACCTTGCCGGTGGTTTGTGGTTTTTCTGTCCTGAGACCATTGTTTTTTAAGGTACTAACCACAGCTGACCATTAGCACCCCACAAAAAAAAAAAAAAAAAAAAAAAAAGAGAGAGAAAGAGCCTTGCCGTCTTGTAAATTCTTTGACCCAGTCATCTGGCCATTACAATTTGGCCTTTGTTAAACTTGCTTAAATCTGCTGTTTTTACCATCTTAAGAACAAGAACAATACTGATAAACAAAGCTGTCTTGTCATAATATTTTGTATTTTCTGTGTATGTTGCAATGTAAGTAGTTCAAAGTTGAGGCGGATTATTATTAATTTTTTTTTTTTGTTCAAAAGAGAAACAAATAATGACACACTCATCTCATTTCTGTGGAAGATCCTGCATTCCAGCCATGTAGAAGGATTAGGATTGCCGCCCTGGCCACGGTGGGACACACTCCTGTCATTGTTCATGTGCAGTGAATTTCTTTCTTTCTTTCCTTCTAAATGCTTTTTAAGTAGGCAGAACAAATGAAAATCACTTGGACCCAAGTCAGGACAGTAGGTAGATGGCTGAGTATTTCCCAGCCTATTGACACCATAGGATGATCTGTTTTAGCAATTTTCCAGTCCTCTTCTTATGAATGGCTGGTTAAAGCTTCTCTTTTGCAAGGGTAGTGAAAATATTTTTGGTTAGGGTGTTTCAGTCATTATATCTATAACTTTACAAAGTTACCAAAAATTTTACTCTAAGTTGCTGGCAAATGAAGCAATTAGTTTTAAATCTAATATGGGGAAGTAAAAAGCCAAATCATTGAAATAGATATTTCTTTTTTGCTTTCCCTTGAAAGCTTAGATTTTAAAGATATATGTGTTTTGCACTTGATTAAACTCATTTGAGTCAGGGTTCATTGCTCAAAAGCTACTGTAAATTTATAACCACGTAATAAAGTAAATGAAAGTATGTGTTTTTTGTTGTTGTTGTTGGGGTTTTTTTTGCGGTAAAGCTGTTTTTATTACGCTATTGTCTCATTGATTTATATGCAGGGCATCTGATAATAATTCAAAGAAACAAATCTTGGAGCTATCACATTGTTTTAGTTTTGTGTGCTTTTCTGAAATGGCTGGCTCTGGCAGCAGCTGCAGCAATTGCATAAACAATAAATAAATTTATAAAAATGAAAAATTTTAGTAGATTTACATCAAATTTAGGACTCCATTCCCCTAT
Organism: Macrothele yani; assembly: GCA_039090855.1. Classification (NCBI taxonomy): domain Eukaryota; kingdom Metazoa; phylum Arthropoda; class Arachnida; order Araneae; family Macrothelidae; genus Macrothele; species Macrothele yani. Next base: position 115,792,609 of record CM077011.1, read on the forward strand.
TAGCAAGTTATGATAAAGTTCATTAAAATTTTGGCAATTTTTGTGAATATTTTGCAGAACTAATTTTCTTAATTGCTTTTATTATAATCTCAAATGACAAATGCAGGGAGCACATCAAAACTGCCAAGCAGGCAACGGAGAGTGGAACGATTTCAGCATGTGTACTGGCTCTTATCACTGGAGAATTTCAATTTTTCACTACCCCAGTTCATGGATTCTGCTAGTTGTAGGTGTTATTAGTGCCATAAAACCCCAGTATTAGTAATGCTACACATATCTTGCCTGAAAAAAAAAATATCTTCCAAAAATGAGAGAGAAAAAAATTAAAAAGGTTGCTTAAAAAAAATATTCAGTTTTGAGGTCATTCTGGATTTCAGGCTGCCAGATAATAGGTCTGGTATTGCATAAAGAAAATGAAAATAAATTACTGATCTATAAGTTTTTGTCTAGTAACTGTAATCAGGTGACTGGTAAGCACATGTGCACACTGTTACAATTGACAGCAGTTTAACCAGTAGGTGCATCATGTACTTTAGTCAAATCATACACTGAAGAGCAATTGAATTAGAGACAGCTGGCGTTATGCAAATGTGGCGCTGTGGGCGGCCCTGTAAATGGAAATGACATGACGTATACAGCAATCTGACAATATAAGGAGTGATGCCATGGGAATCAGTAAGAGTTGGACGCAGTATGGGTAAGACGAAGGATCTAAGCACATTTGGTCGTGGGCAAATTGTCGGGGCCCGATGAATGGGTCACTCCATCTCAGAAGTCGTGCAGGCACTAGGATTTTCATGAGACACTGTGTCACTGGTGCACCGTGAGTACATCAAATCCGGTAAAACCATCCCTGCAAGGGCGCCGGGGACAACAGCGTGTGGATGAGCTGGGTCATCGTCGGCTAGCTCGCATTGTAACAGCGGATAAACGGCCCACAGTGCAAGAAATCACACGGCAATTTAACACTGCTGCACAAAAACGTGAAAGCAGCCACACTATTCCAGAACCATTTCCACGCTATGGGGTGCAGAAGCCATCGTCCCACGAGGGTACTGCTGCTGACCGCACATCACAGGGTGCAAAGATTAGCATGGGCACTGGAACATCGCCACTGGACCGTAGACATGTAGGAAAATGTTGTCTGGACTGATGAGTCGAGATTCATGTTGGTATATGCGGATGGCAGGATACAAGTACGGCGCAAACCACATGAAGCGATGGATCCTTCTTGCCAGCAAGGTAGTCTTCAAGCTGGTGGGGGTGGCATTCTCGTCTGGGGACGGTTTACGTGGAATGAAATGGGACCCCCTGGTACGTGTGACATCGTCCCTCACAAGTCAACGTTACCGGGATATCCTGGATGACCATTTGCTTCTGTTTGTGCATTTTCAACATCCCACTGGGGACCTCATCCTGCTACAAAACAATGCACCGTGCCATCGCTCCCGAATTGTATCCGAATGGTTGGATGAACTCTCCACCAACGTGACCTCGCTTCTTTGGCCAGCTAGGTCACCTGACCTCAATCCCATCAAGCACATCTGGGATGCCATCGAGAGAGATGTTAGAAGCTCTGACCCCCTCCATCAAATTTTCGTGAACTGTGGGAGCTTGTTCTGGGGTCGTAGATCCGTATGGCTTCCCTACGCTTTCGGTGTCTTGTCAAGTCCATGCCGAGACGAATCGCCGCCGTCATCGGGGCGAAAGGTGGTGCTACACGTTACTAGACAGGTATCTCTAATTCAATTGCTCTTCAGTGTAGTCTGCCAAGTCAGAAAAGGCATTGCAATTTGCCCCGCACGGGGATAACTGGTTTACCAGTTATTTGGGGAGCGAGCGCCCCCACGGCCCGAGCTGACTTTGTGACGGATCATTTTGTCGTTACGACTAGAACGATTACATCACCGAAGGGACAGCTGTTCATCCAGCTGATGGGGGATGGCGTCCCCACGGCCCGAGCCGACATGAACTATATGTGATGAATTTCACATTTTTTATGTTTTTCACTATACATGAACCCGCCTCAGTTGTAGGTTGCTGAGGTTGTGATTGTGCGCCAGCTCCGGATTTTAGTTTCTCGTTTTCTTTCCTGTCTTCTCCATTTCATGTTCCTTTCTTTGTTTTTCCGAGCTGGTTAGCTAGACCTGCCTGCACGTTTGCCGTGTGCGGTGACCCGTAAGGTGGAAAAGGGGATGCTGGAGGCTGAGGTTTCTGGAGGCCTGGGTGTTGTTGTCGCCAGTTGCCAACACTCCTCTTTGCCCCCTGCTTCACCCTAAACGGGCGGCTGGGAGCTAACCCACTCCTAGTCAATGAGGTCTGTGGCCGAGTGGAGCCCAGACCTCTAACGGCTTGTCGTCTCGTACGACAGGGTGAGTCTGGGGATAGGGTGGGCATGCCAAAGGGGTGTTCCCCAGGCATGGGAAAGTCTGGGTGCTCGCCGAGCGCATGTCTGCCCTATCAACTTGCTATATCCGCTTGCTATCCCTAGAGCCGTGTCCTGCGTCCACTTGGGCTTGCGGACCTCCGGTTCTCCCTTGTTGGGCTCGATTGTGGGTGGGGAAGTCGGCGGATGAATCCTTTCAATTTTTTCATGGCTCTCAATGAAATTTCCCATGAACCCAAAACTAAAAGAAGTATGGAGGAAGGTTCAGGTCCTTCCGCCAAAAAATTTGTCGCTGATGTTTCCAATGCTAGATTCTTTTTGTGCACTCATTGGACCCTTCAAAGCCTTTGAGTGCCAAAAGTCCATTTTGGATCCATAAAGCACTGCAATCAATTGCAAGCTCTCCTAAAAGCGTCAAGAAGCTCCAGTCTGGAGATCTTCTTGTTGAGATGTCTACTGTGGCCTACAGTTCCACACTTATCAACACCAGCATGCTGCTTGAGACTCCGGTCAAAATAACACCACACGGTTACCTAAATTCATCTCGAGGTGTTGTCTCCTCTCGGGATCTTATTGATTGCACTGAGGAGGAACTTCTCGAAGAACTGAGGAGCCAACATGTTACGGGTGTGCGGCGTATTTCTTTCAGGAGGAATGGGCAGTTTGTCCCATCCTGGAACATTATCTTGACATTCAACTGCCCTTCCCTGCCTACATCCATCAAGGCAGGGTATCTCCACCTCGAGGTACGACCGTACATTCCTAACCCGTTGAGATGTTTTAGGTGCCAGTCGTACGGCCACTCTCAGCAGTCATGTAGGAGTACTCCTAGGTGTGGACGCTGTGGTGCCACAGAGCATCTACTCTCAGAATGTGTGGCCGAGGCCGAGTTTTGTGTGAACTGCAAGGGTTCACACCCAGCATCAGCCAAAGATTGTCCCAAGTGGAAGGAGGAGAAGGAAATCCAAAGGCTCAAAACGGTGGAAAATATTTCCTATCCTGAGGCCAGAAGAAGAGTGGTTCCCGTTACATCTGATCGGCGATCATACGCTTCAGTGGTGGTTGCCAAATCTACGGTTGGCATTCAGACCGACGCTCAGATCTCCCCTAACTGTCCATTCAATATGGAGGAAATCATCGCAGCCGGACTGGAGGCACTCCAGTCGCGAGCTAGGAGTCTGAAAGCGGCACCCGCCACTTCACCGAAGCAGACTCACTCCAACACCAGCAAGGGCACTCAGTCCACTTCTTCTGGCAAAAACGCCAACACTAACACCAACACCAAGGTCAAGGATAAGAAGAGCATTTCTTCTCCTTCAAAGTCTCAGCCAAACAATCAACGGCGAGCAAATCCCGCCAAGACACTTGGGACAAAGCATTCACCAATCTTGGCCCCTGGTCACACACCACCAAATCTGGGGGAACGCTCACCAGAGGAAATGGAGGCTGACCAAGTTTAATCATTTCCTTTTTCATTTCATTTTTACCCATGGGTTCAATAATTCAGTGGAACTGCCGAGGTTTTCGCACCAGTTTTGATGACGTGAAACATCTGCTTTATTTGTACTCTCCGGTGTGCCTTTGTCTTCAGGAGACAAAGCTTAAACCATCGGACCTGCTTTCAGTTCGAGACTACAGTGCATTTCGGACAGACCACTCGTCTGGAAATATAGCCTGTGGGGGTGTCGCTATTCTCGTTCCTCACAGGGTTCCGGTATCTTCCGTCGCGGTTTCCACAACTGTGCAGGCCGTGGCGGTTCGTATTTCTATGCCTGTGCCTCTTACTGTTTGCAGTGTTTATCTACCACCGGATGAGGATGTTAGCGTCTCTGTTCTGGAGAGCTTGATTGATCAGCTGCCCTCTCCCTTCCTTCTTTTGGGTGACTTTAATGCTCATCATCCTTTGTGGGGTAGTGTCAGCGCCAGCGCTAGAGGTCGTCGCATAGAGTCTCTTCTGTGCTCGGCCTCTGTGTGCCTTTTAAACACCGGTGCTGACACTTACTTCCATGAGCCGACAAGATCTTTCAGTGCGATCGATTTGACCTTGGGTTCACCATCGATCATTGCTGACTGGTCGTGGACGGTGTGTAAGGATCTCCACGGGAGCGACCACTTCCCAATCGTCCTCTGGCACCGTGCAAACGTGCCATATTCTGCCTCCCGCCCACCTCGATGGAGGATGGATTGTGCCAGATGGGAGGTCTTCACATCGTCCGCGGTGATATCTTCTGAAATGGTGACCCAAGAGTCAATCGACGCAGCTGTACTTAAAGTCACAACTTGTATTCTTCAGGCAGCTGATCTTTCAATTCGTAAGACATCTACGAAGCTCCCCAGAATTCCGAAACCTTGGTGGAACCCTAAATGCGCAGCAGCTAGGAGAGCTCAACACAAGGCCTGGTCTACTTTTCGGCGTTATCCAACCGAGGCTAATCTCGTTGCTTTTAAACGTGCTAAATCCTATGCTCGGTTGGTGCGTCGACGTAGCAAGAGGGAGTCTTGGATCCAGTATGTATCATCTCTTACCTCACGTGCCAATTCGAAAACTGTGTGGGAAAGGATTCGTAAGATCCGGGGAACCTACAGTTCACACCAGATTGCCATTCTCGAGAGTAACGGCTGCACATATGCTGACGTCGGGGAGATTGCAGACTGTCTGGGGGAGGCGTTTGCCTCCGTTTCGAGTGATCTGGCGTATCCGGCCTCCTTTCATAGGATTCAGTCCTCCGCGGAACGCCAGAGAATCTCTTTTGCGCCGTATACCAACACTGGTTATAACTCCCCCTTCAGCATGTGTGAACTTCGGGTGGCTCTGCATCGGTCCGGGGCTACTTCTGTCGGTCCCGATGACATCCACTACGACATGCTCCGTCATCTCTCCCAGTCGTCTCTCGAGAACCTTTTAATCTTATACAACCGCATCTGGTTAGAACACAGTTTCCCGGAGTCTTGGCGAAAGGCTTTTGTTCTACCTTTTCCGAAGCCTGGCAAGGATCCTAAGTCTCCCTCTGGTTATCGCCCAATTGCTCTCACTAGCTGTCTGTGTAAAGTTCTCGAACGCATGGTTAACTCACGATTAATTCATTTTTTAGAACATCATCAATTACTTTCACCATCACAAAGCGGTTTTCGGCGTCATCGTTCACCTCACGATCATCTCCTGCACCTTGAGACATCTGTGCGCGAGGCGTTCGTGCGTAGGCAGCACCTGGTTTCTGTATTCTTTGACATCGAGAAGGCCTATGATCGTGCGTGGCGGCACGGGATTATCCGTGACCTCCACGCATGCGGATTGCGAGGGAATCTTCCGACCTTTATTGTAAATTTTCTTCGCAATCGGGTGTTCCAGGTGCGCCTGGGTACGACGCTATCTGCAACATTCCATCAAGAACAAGGTGTTCCTCAAGGTTGCATTTTATCTGTCACATTGTTCATCCTTCGCATTAATTGTCTCCTCACAAATCTTCCTCCTGCGGTTTCGGCTACTGTGTATGTCGATGACTTGCACATCTTCTGCTCGTCATCGAGCATGCGTTTCATTGAAAGGCAGTTGCAGTCTAGTATTAATCAGATTTTTAAAGCGGCAAATAGCAATGGTTTCGTTCTTTCTCCCGACAAGACAGCGTGTGTTCATTTCTGCCGGAGGCGTGGCCTCCATCCTGACCCCGAGCTGTATTTGGACCGTGCAGCCATTCCAGTTTTGCCGGAGACCAAGTTTCTTGGACTGACCGTCGACCGTGCGCTTACGTTCCGTGTGCACGTTCGGCGGCTCAAGATTTCCTGTCTGCGTGCTCTTTCTATTCTAAAAATCCTTTCGAGAGTTTCGTGGGGCGCAGACAGGATCTCTTTGTTTCGCATTTACCACTCCTTAATTCGGTCGAAACTGGATTACGGCTGTATCGTGTATGGCTCGGCTCGTCCTTCCGTTCTCCGGCCTTTGGACGCTGTTCATCATCAGGCACTGCGTCTTTGTACGGGAGCATTTCGAACATCTCCGATTCCCAGCCTTTACGCTGATGCGAACGAACCATCGCTTGAATTACGCCGTCTGCAGCTGTCTGTCCACTTTTACTTAAAACTTCGGTCTCTTCCAGACCATCCTTTGTACGGTGCAGTTTTCCATCCTCAGCATGCTCGTTTATTTGCGAACCGGCCCTCGTGCGTTCCAACCTTCGGTCTTCGTATGGCGGCCGTAGCTCGTGATGCAGGGCTCGACTTGTCGCTTGTTGCAGCGACCAGGGGCTTTGGGGATCCTCCATGGCACCCACTTGGTGTCATGGTTGATACCACCTTTACGTCTTTCGACAAATCCTCAACCCCTGCGTCAGTGTACCAGCAGCTCTTCGCTGAGCATCGTGCCCTCAAATCTGAATACACTCCCATTTTCACTGATGGCTCCAAGATGCATGGAGTCGTTGGATCCGCAGCTGTCTGTGTTGATGACGTGTCAGTAGCGCGGATCCCAGCTGGGGCCACGGTGTTTTCGGCGGAGATGCATGCTGTGTATCTTGCACTTCTTCATGTTCAGTCGAGTTCTCATCATAGTGCTATGGTCTATACGGATTCCTTAAGTGTCCTGCAGTCTTTGTCATCGCTGGACTATTGTAATCATCCTTTTCTTTTGAACGTACGGGGGCTTCTTCGTTCCTTGCTCGAGGCCGGTGTCCAGATTCAATTCGTCTGGATTCCTGGGCATGTTGGAATCTCGGGTAACGAGTGTGCTGATGCGGCCGCTAGATCTGCTTCCTCTTTGGTCGTCACACCCTTGCGACTCTTTCATCGCGATTTTCGATTTCTTGTTCGTGATCATATCAAACGAACGTGGCAGGGTCTGTGGGACCAACAGGTGGAAAATAAACTGCATCGTATAAAACCTACTCTCGAAATCTGGAACTCCTCATCTCGTCGGAACCGCAGGGAGGAAGTGGTGCTTGCGCGTCTCCGCATTGGGCATTGTCGTTTCACTCACCGCTTTTTGCTGTGTGGCGACACTGCGCCGATGTGTGAGACGTGCAACTGCCGACTCACCGTCACTCATCTTTTGTGTACCTGTGTTCGTTTTCGTGATGTACGTTTTCATTTCTTTCATTCTCATTTGTTGAACGAGGACGCCGCTACACTGCAGCGGCTCCTCAATGACCACTGCAATACTGTTGTTGTTTTTTCATTTTTTAAACAAATTGACTATTTTAGACGTATCTAGATTTTAGCCCTATCATCATCCTCATTTTTCAGTTTTACTGAATCAGCTAGATTTTAATCTTTGTATCATGTTTTTAGTACTGTTTGTTTCATTATCTTTTTTAGCCCTTTCATCGTTCTCATTCTTCAGTTTTATTTGATCAGCCATATTTTAAGCTTCATCGCACGTTTTTAATACTGTTTGTTTGTCTGTCTGTCTTGTAGTTTTTACCGTATTCATTTCCATCTTTCACTTTTACCGCTTCATCCTGTTTTTAGCCTTGTGTACGTGTTTTATTGATTTTGTTCTCTTTTGCTGTCTTTTGTTTGGCGCTCTTTGGCCAACCATGGCCCTTGCGCCAATAAAATCAACGAACCAACCAACCATTGCAATTTGTTGTCAGTAAGATGGTAAAGTGAAGTGTAATTCACTTAGAAAATGATATCACAAATGATTGGTACTACAAGGTGAAGCTTCATCATGCAGAAGGTATACTTCAGTTGCATATCATGTAAGTGATAGAATGAGCTGCACAGACAGTAAAGGTATTGTAATCAAAAGCCTGTGTCAAATTAGGATCAACTTAGCTTACCCAATAAGGTACCACATTTAAGTGTCAGTGAAATGATAAAACATGCATCAGTCACTCAGAATACAAAGAGATGGTACACCGCTGAGCTATTACATTATGACCACCTACCTAATAAGCTGTAGCCCACAAAGCAGCAGCCACTCGGTGAGGCATCGATTCGATGAGGTGGCAATAGGTATCTTGGGGTATCTGGTACCATAATGTCAACAGCAGGTCCTCCAGTTCCCCTACTTTTCGGTTGGGGGGGCCGCGCTTTTCCAAGTTGAACCACAAATGATCGATTGGGTTCACTTCAAGTGAATTTGGAGGCCTGAGCATTAACAGAAAGTTACCAGCATGTTCCTCGAACCACTCCTTGACAATTCTGGTAGAGTGGCATGGCGCATTATCCTGTTGGTAATGGCCATCACCAGGAGGAAACACAGTTGCCATGAATGAGTGAACTTGGTCCGCAACAATGTTCAGATGTCTGACAGCTGTCGAGGATTGTGCTATTGGGATAATGGAGCCTAAAGTGTCCCAAGAAAAAATCGCCCGCAGCATAACACCACTACTAGCCTGTTTCCTCCCAACAGTGCATCCAGGTGTCATAGCCTCCGTTGATAATTGGCATATCCATGCTCAGCTGTGTACGTGATGCACCAGGAATTTTGATTCGTCACACCAGGCCACTTTCTTTCAATCATCCGCTGTCCAATCTCGATGATCTTGGGCCCATTTCATGCATTGTTGGTAATGACGTGCAGTGAGCATGGGGACCCGGCTGGGTCTTTGGCTATGCAGGTCCATGTGCAGAAGGCTGCGATGAACTGTGTGCTGTGACACATTGCCCTGATAACCATTGTTGTAGCTGCAGGTGATTTGTTGCACTGTTGTCCTGCGGTCACTGTGAACATTGTGTTACAGTCTCCACTCCACTCTGGCATCAATGAGCTGTGTACAACACATGACCCGATGATGGTTCATCGTTTGGCCATCTGTGCACCACTTTTAATACATACTCACTACAACAGCACGTGAACAACCCACAAGCCATGCCGTTTCTGAGATCGTAATTCTGAGGCACTGTGCCATCACAATTTGTCCTTTATCAAACTCCGATAAGTCAGCAGCTTTCCCCATTCTGACTCTGAACACTACTAAATGAAAACCGGTCTTTTAGTTGTATATGTACTGCTCTGTGAACTTCACCTTGGCCCACCATTTGTTTTTCAAGAATGCTCATTTCTCTAGGCTGGGGGTGGTCATAATGTAATAGTTCGTCAGTGTAATCAATCAAAAGAATAGCCCTGGAGTAAGGGATACTAATAAACTGACTATACCAATATTCTTTTATATTTTAAAGTAAAAATGCAGTTTTCATTTATATTATAATCCAAGTGTCTGAATATTTGATGAATGTTACAAACTACTCCTTTATTTGCTTTTAAACCAAAATACTTCCGTTTGATTTTTGCATTATATTAAATTACAATTTGATTTATCTCATTTATTACAGAACCCACTTTCATGGAAATCCCATTTTAGCATTCTTGACAGATCTTGTGCATAAATACATTATTCTGCTTCAACATCAACTTCCTGTTGAAGTGAGTTTTCTTTTTTCTTTCTTTCTTTCTTTCTTTTTTTTTTTTTTTTTTTTTGTAAGTTATATGATTTAAATTTATGGGCCAGGCCTTTTCCCGGACACTTAGGCCAGGCCAAGTCAACCCATTCTTTTTACTGCAATGGTAAAGAAAGAAAAAGTTGTGTTTCCCGACATCCTGGTGTGTTTACCTGTTTTCCTGGCTTTACTGACTTCCATAACATAGGCCAGGGCGTAATCACAGAGGCAAAAAGAGGCACTCATAGTGTTTTTATGATCTGTAGGTATTAAGATGGTAAAAATACTTAGGGACTTGTTGACAACAAAAAGATTCAACCCCAAACCAGTGTGTGTGTGTTGTGTGGAGTGGGGAATGGGTGGTGTCTGCTTTGGGGTATGGTATGTATGTGTGTGTTTGTATGATGAGCAGGATGAATTGTTTCTCCTATCTCTAATCCATATGAGAACAGGATCAACTGTTTCTCTTATCCCTAATCCATATAGGAATTGACTTTTGTAGTGTTACCGCTTGCTAGTTCAGAAAAAGGGAGACTTTGAGCACAGTCAGTCTTCTTTTTTCTTGTTACAGATTATATTCTTCGATAATTGCCAAAGTTTAGTTAATATTTTTAAGCTTGCATTCAACTAAATATTTGCATTAATGTCTCATTTCGTTATTTAATTTTCACAATTTAATAAAATACAATAGAAAGGCAAAATAATACAAAATGGCACATCACGGACTGGGCCAGGCCTAAATAATAGCTGCAGTTGATAGGCTGTGCTGGGCCTTAAACATACAGGCTTGAGCTGGCTCAGGCTGGACTCACCAAATAAGGCTTGTGCAGACCTCTAATAATGACAGTAAGATTGAAGGCATGTTTTATGAAGTGTTGGACAAAATGAGAAGAAAAACCACAGACCTAATTTTGTACTGTAAAGAAACTCATCTGAATATTACTCTTCTTTATGAATGTTACAACCCCCACCTGAAATGCAAAATGTTTTCCCCAATTATTAATCAAAGCACACAAAGAGACAGACATAGATAGGGTTGAACAAATAAAGTACTTACATGGAATGAGAGTTACTATATAAGTACTTACATGGAATGAGAGTTACAAATAAAGTACTTACATGGAATGAGAGTTACAAATAAAGTACTCTAGAGGCCATCCAGAAATTTTCAAATCTACATCTCAAACTGCTCCTGAAATATTTATCAAAAACTTAGGACAAATGAATGGGCAGACAACTGAAATGTAAACATGATGTGACAGTTAATGTTATGTCCTGTCCTTAAAAGCCACCCAGAAAATTTCTAATCTATCTCAAGGAAAATGGTTCTCAAGAGCCAAGATATTTAACAAAAACAAGATGTACAGACAAACTGGCAGATGGACAACAAAGTGTTAACATGATGTTTGGTGTGAGAGTTGTTTGTTGTCCCTAAACGCCATCATAGAAATCTCATATCTCCATCTCAAATGGTCTCAAACACTTGCCGCCTCAAGCTCCTGCTGTAATTCCCAACCATAGAGGCAGTGCCGTTTTAACACTTTTGGGGATCCCTTATGTTATATAGACAGAACATATACATTTTTTGGTATTATTACAATATGTTGTTATTTTTTTATTCACATATGGTATTATTACATTACATACAACATATGGATATATATACAACCTATGAGAATTGTTATATACACCACCATCACCATGTTATCCCTATGTGAAGAAACATTCAATTACCAGGAACTTTTTAAATACCACTTGAATGAAAAATGATACATGATAAAAATTGTAGAACTCCATATTGTATGAAATGCATTCACATTTTGTTGCTTAGCAAATTACTAGAAAATGGGTGCTGAAAGATATATTTCTTCCCCATTCTGCAAATTATTCAACGAAAATTAAATTAAAACAGAAGAAAGAAAGAAATCAACCAGAGCCGTTTCCAAACAATATGACACATTGGACAGAAATGTTGATATGGAACCCCCATCATTTTTATTTGTTTAAACAGTGACAATTGAAAGAATTTATGTATAAGTAGCCCTGGTGGACAAACCCCAGTTATAAACATGTGTGCACTTCTTCGTGTCGACAACACAAATGACTGTTTAAAATGGGAAAAATTATTCTGAAAAAATGTGATTTGTGCGTGGCCCTCAAGCATGACCCTCAAGGCTCAAGCCTCACCCACACTCGGGATTGGAAGAAAGGTCGGCTTTCTTTGTTTCTTATTTTGTCACAAAAGATCCACCCTAACACCCAATTTTTCTCCTGCCTCCTCAGGAAATTGAAGCTACCAGCAAGGTTTAAAAAGAAAAAACAGATGAACTTCCACCTTTCTGGATTGATACCCATAAGACTCTTGGGGCACTGGGGGCCCCAGTTCAGGTGGGGACCCTGGGCACTGGCCCCGTTTGCCCACCCTTTAAGATGGCCATGCATGCAGGCCAGAAAAAGTATGTGTCCAGTCTGTAATAATTTTGCCATTCAGTATCTAATTAATACAAGAGTGATGAATCTGTGTGTGTGTTGAACTCAAAGATGATATCTTCTGGACCCTTTCCAATTGTCAAAATCCTGGGTATGCTGCTGGTGCAGTAGTAATTTGATGTATTGTCCATTTAGCAGAACAAGCATTACTAGTCTCTAGTTTTTCCAGTCTGAAGTATATTTCATTTGGGTTCATTAAATTTAGACCACTACAGAACAAACAAACTAATAAACACAGCTGATTCAAAACGGTTTTAGTAATACCCTCTTTGCCGGAATCAAAAAATGTGTAAAAGTAATGAAAAAACAAAGGAATGATATTGGTACAAAATTCTGAAGACGAAACTGAAGCCCTCAAATAAAGATAATGACACTGGAACATGGAAGGGGGGTTATCCATGTTTATTAACAAAGTACTGTTGTTCTGTGTTTTTTGAGCATGATGTAATATAGAGATGGGTCGGAAATCACGTAACTGTTACTTTGTCACCATTACTGTAAAATCACTGTCATCATTACGACCAGTGACAAAGAGTAACAGTTCCAAAGTCACTGATAAGAATGCCCCTATTAGCCATGTCCGAGGAAAGCTTGGAGTCCAAGGTTACCATGTCACCATGTCATTTCTGTTGAAAAATCATAGAAGTTGCTAGTGATGCCAGCTTTCTTTAGAAGAAACCTGTTTTTCATTCTTGTCTCTTCACAAGGAGGCTTTAGGAATGGACATGAACGATAATAAAGTGTTAGTGCTATTCAGCATTCGACATAATAGAATGTCTGATGCCAAGCATACAAAAACCAGTGAAATGTGGAACTATTTCACCGTCGTTGATGAAAATTTTGCTTTGTGCGATATTTGTAAGCAAAAGATTTTTTACAAAACTTCAATTTGTCATTCCATTACTGCTCCATCATTCCCGTCATAAACAGTGATTTTTGTCACTGATACTGGTAAGGCGGTGACTCACCATCCCGTTACAGCTCCACCATCCTTGTCGTAAGCAATGATTTTGTCACTGTTTAAAATCACCATTACTTCCATGGAACTGTCACCATTGGCGCTGTGACAGGAAAATCACTGTTAAGCCCACCTATAATATGGGACGTTTTGGTAGTTGACTTCTGCCTTCGTCAGCTGTGGAATGAAACATGTGGAATAAACCATGTGGTATAAGCATCAGTTGCTGCCAGGTTTCAAAATAGCTTTCTAAATGATAGGGATGTGAAAAGGTGCATCTGTATTTGCAGGTGTTAGGGGTAAAGTAGATTTTAATACTTTCGCGGTGCCCGAGGACTTTCCAATTGCTGAACGGATCGATATGTCCACAATTCCCAATTGGTAAAATGTTAAACATATTGCTCCATTCAGCAATTGGAAAGCCCTCGGGCACAATGATAGCATTGAAATCTACATTACCCCTAACACCTGCAATGCAGACACACCTTTTCACATCCCTATCATTTGGAAAGCTATTTTGAAATCTGGCAACAACTGATATTTATGCCACATGGTTCATTCAACATGTTTTATTCCACAGCTGGTGAAGGAAGAAGTCAACTACCGAAATGTCCCACCACTTATAGTTTCTTAACGTAACCTATGCGTGATATATGGATATTAGGGATTCTTCTAATCTGACACATTTCAAGTCTGCTAGTAATCATTTGTATTCCATGGTATGTTTTGTGTACAAGTTCAAGGTCAGCACTTTGTATGTACATGCTGTAAAGTCTTGTTATTCATAACTTCATTGTTTTTCAGTATGTGTTATGGTGTGAAAAGCAATTGCCTTTTTGCTTTTCCATTTTATATTTAAACTAACCCTTCCCTCTGTGTTCGTGTAAATTATTTTCACAAAACAATTAGTTATTATGTTAACTTTTCAGCTGTGCTAGTTTTGAGTGTGTGCATAATATATTAATGTTACATGGGTGGTTGCATTTTTGTGACGATATATATTTTACTATCATATTCATAACATTCATGAATGTGCATTTTTGAACTTCACTTTTAGTTGGTAAAGTTCGATGAACACTTACCGCACGTGGGGCTTGGCTTTCAATTCATATTTCCGTTATGTGGATGCGGCACAGGGGTTTTTCATTTGGCCACGGGTCCGCTTCTTCTTTTTTTTTTTTTTTTTTTCCGTTGGAATTTATTTTGTCTCATCACCAAATGAGTTTTTCCTTTGCTGCATCCTCATTTACTTCAATATTTATTCATACCCGAGTACTTTCAGTAAAATTCCTTTACCGTCTTCGAGGGGACGTTTTGCTCCGACTAGCACGGACCGTGTCAGCTGGGCATTTCGGTGGTTCTCGCGGGCTGCTTCTGTCATCGGCTATCGCTTCTTCTTGGGCGTTGTGGCGCCATCTCTTGTTGGTCAGTGATCTCACTTTTCGAACTTTTTCATTTTTTTGCTCAATTTTAATTAAATTAATTAAATCCAGCTGTTTCTCAAATTATTAGGGTCATTGTGGTTGCAAACTTTTGTCCTATTTTTTTCAATCATTACCGACTCTGCTATTCTGAGGTGTTTTTCGGATTTACAGCTTTTGATGATTTTTATATTTTCGAATTTAGGATATTTTTGGTTATCCAGACAGTATTGGATAAGTGCTGTTTTTTCTTCTTTTTTCTGCCAGTTTTTTACGTGTTGTTTTAATCTGTGTTTAAGCTTATTTTTGGTACTTCCTATATAAGCCATTGGAGGATTTTCAGTAATAGGAATTGAGTAAATACCTGCTTTTTCTAACATTTTTATTTTTTCATTTTTTATTACTATATTTTTGATGGTATTTACTTTTCCTCCAATTTGAATGTTATGTTTTTTACAAATGTTATTAATTTCATTGGTAGTACCTTTTACGTAAGGAAAACCATTTAAATATTTGACTTCTTTTTTATTTACTACAGCATTATTTTTTATTTTCTTTATTACTTCAGTGTCCCATTTTTTTATTAAATGGTTAGGATAACCAAAGCTGCCTGCAATTTTTTTTATGAATTTGATTTCTTCATTGATGAACTGACTATTTTCAGAATGCGTATATGCTCTTTTAATTAAGGTTTTTATACTATTGCATTTTTTGAGGATAAGGATGTGCTGAATTGTACGGGATTAGGACCGGAACGAATGAACTTTTCCGATAAACCCTGTATAATAACTTATCTGTGGATTTGATAACCTGTACATCCAAAAAGGCTAATGCATTATTTTTTTCTATTTCAACAGTGAGTTCTATAGTTGGATATAAAGCGCTGTAACATTTTGTTAATTTTTTTAATTCTTCTTCGTTCAGTTTTGATAGAATGAAAATATCATCCACGTATCGACAGTACACTTCTGGTTTTTCTTCCATACGATGCAGGACATTTTCTTCAATTTCGTTCATCACAACCTCAGCATATAGAGTTGATAATGGTGAGCACATTGGGCCTCCTGAATTTTGCTTGAATATTTTGTTCTTGTATGTAAAAATATTATTTTCATATAAATAGACTAAAACTTTTTTGAATTCATGAATTTGTGTGTTATTTAAAATTTTAAGATTTTGCAACTTCTTAATGATAATTTCAATAGCATCTGGAACAGGAGTGCTTGGATATAATGCTTTAACGTCCATGCTTGCCATATTTAAGTCCTTTAGGTCAGTTTTTACATTTTTGATTTTCTCTATAAATTCATATGTGTTCTTGATGGTGAACTTGTTGTTCATGAAAAAGGGTGCTAGGAATTTATAAATGTTTTTCTCTAAAGTTATCAATGGTGAGTTTTTTTTTTTTTTTTTGAAACTATCAGTCTCATTGGAGCATCATCTTTGTGCGTTTTTATCTTTGCAACGATACGTGGTATGCCTGCTCCCATTGGTGGAAAAGAGCGCTTGATTTCATCGGGTAAGGTGCTATGATTTCTTATATCCGCTAAGAATTTAATTTGATTATCAGTTGGGTCTTTCATAATTTCGGTACAATTTAATCCATTGATTGCAGCTGTCATTTTTTGTTCAAATTCATCTGTGTTGAGAATAATGATTTGGCCAGATTTATCTGCTTCACAGAATTTGATATATGGGTCATTGTTCAATTCCAATAGTTGTTTTTTTCATATTTTAATTTTTTCTCTATATAGAAGTTTTTGTTGTTTTTGGCATTATATTCTTTTAGAATAACTCTATATAATTTGTTCTCTACTTCAGTTTTATTCTCTGCGCCTGGTATATTTTTGAGAATATCTTCGAGGCAAGGGATGATTTCTTCAGTTTTAGGGAGGCCTTGTGGAAAGGCAAATTTTTTCCCTTTTTGTAAAATTGCTTTTTGTGTAAAGCTTAAATTCTTATCAGACCGATTTTCATATACATTATATTCATTTATGGGTTCCTTATTTAATTTTTGTTCATCAAATAGTGCATTTAATTTTTTATCTACCGTAACGCTATTGGAGTTGGCTTCTTTGTTAGCAATTTCGTTAATTTCGATGAACGTAGTATCCAAAATGCGATCTTTCCAAGTGCCATCAAATTGTGCATATTTTGAGTTCCTTATCAGCTTCCATAATTCATAAACTTGAGCATTAAGTCTGAATATTTGTTTTCTTTTAGCTATAATTTCGTTACTGAGTCGTTTTTGTTGACATCGAAGCAGGATGTAATAATCCTTCTTACTTGTTGGCTTGTTCTTAAGTCTCAAAAATTTGGGGATAAATCCAAAATCTCTGCAAGTTACAAGAAAACGTTCTTGAACTTCAAATTTCATACATTTGATTTTAAGACGTTTGAATTTGGTGATTGTTGTTCATTCACGGTTCGAAAAGAGATTGCGATAGTGCATCGTGAGGCCTAATCTGCCTTTGATCTAACCACTTGAAAGAATAATTCGTGTGCTTCAAAGTTTCTTAGCGGATATAAGAAATCATAGCACCTTACCCGATGAAATCAAGCGCTCTTTTCCACCAATGGGAGCAGGCATACCACGTATCGTTGCAAAGATAAAAATGCACAAAGATGATGCTCCAATGAGACTGATAGTTTCAAAAAAACTCACCATTGATAACTTTAGAGAAAAACATTTATAAATTCCTAGCACCCTTTTTCATGAACAACAAGTTCACCATCAAGAACACATATGAATTTATAGAGAAAATCAAAAATGTAAAAACTGACCTAAAGGACTTAAATATGGCAAGCATGGACGTTAAAGCATTATATCCAAGCACTCCTGTTCCAAATGCTATTGAAATTATCATTAAGAAGTTGCAAAATCTTAAAATTTTAAATAACACACAAATTCATGAATTCAAAAAAGTTTTAGTCTATTTATATGAAAATAATATTTTTACATACAAGAACAAAATATTCAAGCAAAATTCAGGAGGCCCAATGGGCTCACCATTATCAACTCTATATGCTGAGGTTGTGATGAACGAAATTGAAGAAAATGTCCTGCATCGTATGGAAGAAAAACCAGAAGTGTACTGTCGATACGTGGATGATATTTTCATTCTATCAAAACTGAACGAAGAAGAATTAAAAAATTAACAAAATGTTACAGCGCTTTATATCCAACTATAGAACTCACTGTTGAAATAGAAAAAAATAATGCATTAGCCTTTTTGGATGTACAGGTTATCAAATCCACAGATAAGTTATTATACAGGGTTTATCAGAAAAGTTCATTCGTTCCGGTCCTAATCCCGTACAATTCAGCACATCCTTATCCTCAAAAATGCAATAGTATAAAAACCTTAATTAAAAGAGCATATACGCATTCTGAAAATAGTCAGTTCATCAATGAAGAAATCAAATTCATAAAAAAAATTGCAGGCAGCTTTGGTTATCCTAACCATTTAATAAAAAAATGGGACACTGAAGTAATAAAGAAAATAAAAAATAATGCTGTAGTAAATAAAAAAGAAGTCAAATATTTAAATGGTTTTCCTTACGTAAAAGGTACTACCAATGAAATTAATAACATTTGTAAAAAACATAACATTCAAATTGGAGGAAAAGTAAATACCATCAAAAATATAGTAATAAAAAATGAAAAAATAAAAATGTTAGAAAAAGTAGGTATTTACTCAATTCCTATTACTGAAAATCCTCCAATGGCTTATATAGGAAGTACCAAAAATAAGCTTAAACACAGATTAAAACAACACGTAAAAAACTGGCAGAAAAAAGAAGAAAAACAGCACTTATCCAATACTGTCTGGATAACCAAAAATATCCTAAATTCGAAAATATAAAAATCATCAAAAGCTGTAAATCCGAAAAACACCTCAGAATAGCAGAGTCGGTAATGATTGAAAAAAATAGGACAAAAGTTTGCAACCACAATGACCCTAATAATTTGAGAAACAGCTGGAAAAATTTAATTAAAATTGAGCAAAAAAATGAAAAAGTTCGAAAAGTGAGATCACTGACCAACAAGAGATGGCGCCACAACGCCCAAGAAGAAGCGATAGCCGATGACAGAAGCAGCCCGCGAGAACCACCGAAATGCCCAGCTGACACGGTCCGTGCTAGTCGGAGCAAAACGTCCCTCGAAGACGGTAAAGGAATTTTACCGAAAGTACTCGGGTATGAATAAATATTGAAGTAAATGAGGATGCAGCAAAGGAAAAACTCATTTGGTGATGAGACAAAATAAATTCCAACGGAAAAAAAAAAAAAAAAAAGAAGAAGCGGACCCGTGGCCAAATGAAAAACCCCCGTGCCGCATCCACATAACGGAAATATGAATTGAAAGCCAAGCCCCACGTGCGGTAAGTGTTCATCGAACTTTACCAACTAAAAGTGAAGTTCAAAAATGCAAATGCATTAATGCACGTTAAATAATATAACCTCCAATATCGGAAGTAAATTGAAATTCATGAATGATTTTTTCTTTGTTGGCATAACCCATTTATTTCTAGTAATTAATGACTTCATGGCTTCCTCTTATTACTTTCAGTATTGTAAATATTTTACGGGAATTATCGAGGATAAATTTTTTTAAGGTACATTACCTCTCAAATTTTCGATCTAAACACTAGATCTTCGTCATGAGTTCTTGCTTCCTTCTACTTCCACAGGTCTGGCGACCAAGCCTTATGGATTTTCCATCCAGCATGGTCATTGATGTTGCCACCTTGTGTCTTTTAAATTTCTAGGGATTCCTCTAATTTCTAGATAATTGCATGGGATTGATGTTTGATCACTTTTAAGGAGTCCCAGTCCATTTTGTGGTCAGTTTGTTGTATGTGCCTGTCTAATTCTGTCTTATTTGAGCTGCTCCTTATTGCTACTTTGTGTTCTTTAATTCTGGTGGTTAACCTTCTTCCCGTTTCTCCTATATATGGTAATCCACAGGAACACTCTATTTTATAAATGACTCCTTCCTGGAGTAAAGTATTTTCTTCTTTTTGTTTTTGGGATGGTAAGTATTTTTTAATTTTGTTATTCAAACCTCGAGCTAACCTAATTTTATATTACTAATCTAAAACAACTATTATGGGAATTTTACTAGGAAATTTTTTCATTTAAATTGCAAATTTTCGGAGAAAACTCTTCTCCTTCTTCAGGCTGTCTTGTTGTTGTCACTTATTCCTGTCACCACTATCGCGGTTGCGGTTAACCTTGACGGTTTAGGTTACTTTTCAACAAATCCTGCCAGATGAAAATCAAATCCTGCAAATCCTGCCAGATAGGCAGGGAAAATCCTTTGCAGTCATTGATGATGGAATTTTAATTTTTCTCAATTTCTATTCCTTCTTTCAGCTTTCTTTTTTGAAAATTGCTTTGGAAATTGATAACTTTAAGGGAATTCCAATCCATGCTGTGCCCAGTTTCTCTAACATGCCTATCTAATCCAGTCTTGTTGGAGCAATTTTTTATAGCTGCTTTATGCTCTGCTATACGAGTTTCTAGTCTGCGACCTGTTTCACCTATGTAAGATAGTCCACAACTACATTTTACTTCATAGACAACTCCTTGCATTTTTAAAATATCTTCTTCTCTTTGAACTATTTTAGGGAAATTTTTTTTAACTTTGTTCTCTAAACTTGAAGCTAGCCTAATATTGTACTTCTTACTAATTCTCTTTAAAGACTCAAATAAACCTTTGTGATAAGAAATTTTTCTAGTGAATTTTACTTGTTGCTTTTGCGGGTTCTTCGTACCATTAAAATTCAGAAGCTTCTCAATTTCTTCTTTAGCATAGTTATTCTCTGCAAGTATGACTTATGGTTCTTCTTATGGGCTTCTTTTTTATCTGCTGTAGAAACTATTTTATTAATTTTTTTCTAAAAACTGACTTGCTACATTTTTCTTAATAGAAACTGGATGATAGGAATTGAAATCCAGTAGTCTGTTAGTATTCATTGGTTTTTTATACCAACTAGTGAGGAATTTTTCATCTTCATAACAGATAGTAATATCTAAGAAGTTAATTCTTCTTTCTTTTTGAAGTTCAATAGTGAACTTAGGGAATCATCTAATTCATTGAATGAGTAGAATTCTTTCTGGAACAATTTCTGCGCTAATTTTATATTTAGTGCTGATTTTCTTCAGTTTTTCAAACAGTCCCTTGTGGTTAGTGATCTTTCTTTTGAATAAATATTCAATTTTCTCTTTATTTTTGTCTGTAGTGCCAGTTCTGTTCCTAGTAGAATTTTCTTCCAGTAGTTCACGAATTTCTTTTGAAGGGTAATCATTTTCTAATAAGATTGATTTTAACTTATTTTTGTGTTTTTTCTTAGCTTCTGAAGTTGAATTCAGCTTTTCAACTTTTTCTTTAAATTGTAAAGCTACATTTTTCTTTATATAATTAGGGTGATCTGATTTATAATTAAAATTTTTTTCTGTATTTGTAGGCTTCTTTTATAATTCTGTGGTAATATATTTTCCTTCCCACTTCAAAGTAATATCTAGGTAATTTAGCTTATTTTCGTTTTGCTCTTCTAAAGTGAATTTTAGGGATTCATCTTGGGCATTAAAACCTTCTAGGATTTTTTATAGGTATCCACTGGAATCTTGATCTATGATGAAAAGGATATCATCCATGTATCTAATATACATGCAGAAAATTGAAGGTGTCAATAGGAAGGCCTCTTCTATTTTACTTACATAATAATTTGCTAGGAGAGGTGCTAATGAAGAACCCATTGCTAGCCCACATCTTTGCTTATAGAAGCAGCCTTGGAATTGACAAAAATTGTTGTTTAGAGCAAACACTGTAAGTTCATGAAGGCCTATTTATAACCCATTTAGTTACCGTATTTTTCAGTATATAAGGTGCACTTTTATTTTTTCAGAAAAAATTTCAGAAAAAATAAAATGGGCTTTTTAAAAAAAAATTTTATTAAGTAAATAAAATTTTTATGTGTAAAAACAGTGGTTTACAAATCATTGAATCCTTGCAATTTGTGAAAATAGAAGTGTGTGATACAGCTGATGAAAAAAATTTTTTTAGAAAAATGCTACTCAGTCCATGAGTCAGTGGCGCACATGCACTGCAGGATTTGCCCATAACATCACACTATTGTATAGTCGTTCGCCCTCATTATTGGTTAGGATGATCATCCTCACTGCATGGCTGATGTGTGGAAGTAAGACAACGTTAGTCGAAATCTGTTGGTATTCTGTGACATACAGACAATTGCTGGGGAAAGGGATTTTTTTTTTAAATCTAAAGCTTGCCAAGAAATGTTTTAAATGAAAAATATTGATGGGCTAATCTCTGTACATTGTCACCGAACAGCAAGGCAGCATCGTCCATCACAAACTGCAGTACATTACTCCAGTTGCAGTTCAAGCAGAATTTGCACTATTCACATGTGGATTTTTCCAAAACTTAGTTCAAAATTACAACTCCACAGTATTTATGTTGCTGTGTATGAATAAGATTTTTGGGTTTTGTCTTCAAAAGTTCTTTGTAAACCGAAGAATAACTGAAGCAATATTACAGTCGGCATCAATGTGTTTGTGCCTCTAGTTTGCTGGTGGAATTTGTCCTCAGATGTTGTTCTTTGCTTCTTTTCCTATCACTTTTCTTTTTAAAAAGAATTATTATACTTCTTTCATGCCCATTTCATATTGCTACATAGGTTTTCAAAAAGTAACAAGACTGACATCACAGTGTTGAAACAAACCTTTGCAGAAAAATCCACCTGCCTGTGTTGGAACACCTGCAAAGTCAGTCGTGTGACAACATGTCGTTACAGCACTCTGCTAGTTCATTGTTATAGTAGATGGCTTAGAGTTCAGACATGTTTCTGTACCCAGTATGGATTTAAAACTAGAGCAAAGAGCAGCTTTAAAATTTTGTGTGCATTTTAATAAAACTGCTACAAAAGTGCACGAAATTATTAAGCCTATAAGAAAGATGCTTTGTCCCATGCAAGAGTTTTTGAGTGGTGTAAGAAATTTGTGAATGGGAAAAAGTGTCTGGAAGATACACCACGCTCCGGTAGGCCTTCAATGTTGACTACAGAGGTCAATATCAATACCATCAAAGCACTCCTGCATGAATACCACTGAATGACCATTGAGGAGGTTGCTAATGTAGCAGATGTCCAAAAAAATTCCCAAAATGCCCAGAATATGCTCAAACTGGTTGGATTTTGCATCAAGATAAAGCTCCTGCACATTATGCTTTGCTTACCCAGCAAGCTATCCAAGACCATGGTGTTGAAATGATGGTGCACCCTCCGTCTTCACCAGATCTGGCGCCATGGTGACTTCCACCTATTCCCTGAAGTGAAAACACAACTTCGTGGGTGTTGGTTTGCATCAGATACTGAACTGAACAATGTTGTGACAGGTATCCTGAACCACAAGTCAAAGAAAAGCTTCGAACACACCTTCCGGAAGTGGATAGAAAGGTGAGATTGGTGCATTCAGGTAGAGGGAAAATACTTCGAAAGTATGTAAGTGTGAGTTTGTTTACTGACACTTTTGCCCCATGTAAAGTCAGTCTTGTTACTTTTTGAACAACTCCCATATGTACAACTTATGAGGTGTATGCTTAAACTGTATTTTTAACTCATGAATGTATGAATATGTTCATGGGCACAAATACACACTTCTAACATGATAGCAGGCCGAGATTATAATAAATACACACACTTAGTTAACAATGGATAAACATAAAAGTTTTTTTTTTTTTTTTTTTGATTGGAGGTTTAACGACCACCGTGAGCAACTCAATGGGCTATAAGCAGTCGCCCGTTCCTAATTTAGGGTCACTGGTTCCAGGGAAGGGAGAGAGCCAGTGCCGTAAGACAAACACAACATCCATGCCTCACCGGGATTCGAACCCGGACCCCTTACGGACGAATGATCATAGGCCAGCGCCTTAGACCACTGCGCCACCGGGGCGGCCATAAAAGTTTAGTGTGAGTATATACAAGCATTCACGATACAATGGCATTGTAGAAAAAGTGCAGAAGAATATCGATTACTGTACCTCAGATGAAGCAGTAACATTTTTAACTCACTTAGTAGTCTATGCAGCATGCTTGCATATACACTCTTGGTGATAATAATGAGCTTTGGTATATAAGATGCAGAGTGATTTTGATACCATTTTTTTTTTAATGCATCTTAGATTCCAAAAAAATATTATTTTCATGGAATTATTTTTTAATTCCATGAAAATACCATTAAATTATGATGTCTAGAAGTACTCTTATCAATATATTTAACATACTTTACGTAAAAACCAGCCAAAAATTCCATCACTACTATTATGTGAGGTTATTCCTGCATTTAATTATCATTGCGGTATGAAATTACCCTTGTTATTTCATTCTGTTCCATGTAATTATTTTCTGACCTTATGTATTTGTAAATAAGGTTACTCGTGTGAAAAAAATTTAACTTTATAATATTTTAAATTACTGTGGGTATGTAAACTGAATGGATAAATTATCACATACACATACCTAATAACACATTGCTCCACCTTTTGCTCCTCTCACAACAGCTACCAGATGTCTTGGTAAGGACTCAATGGGGTGTTGACATCATGGTGGTGGTACTGCTACCAATGAAACAAGGGTCACCTGTGATAGAGCATTCATAGCTGCCAGTGGTGATTGGTGGGCTTGAACAGATCTTTCCAGTTCATCTCACAAATTCTCAATTGGGTTAAAATCCAGCAATTGAGGAGTGCCATTTGAATGAAATAAAATCACTTGAATGCTCCTGTAGCCAGTTTATTGCCACTCGGAAAGTATGTGGTGTGATGTTCTGTTGAAAGATATCATCATGGTGTGGAAAGAGAATCATTATGAATGAGTATACATGGTTGGAAAAGATGTCCACATCCTTTTGCCAGTGATGGAGGTCTCAGTGGATATGAGGGGGCCTCGAGAAAAGCTATGTAAATGCACCCCAAACTGTTACACATGCTCCACCTGCCAGTGTGACTCCAACTTGCGGTCACTTATGTCTGTATGACCCCCAAGTTGGAGTCATACAGGCATGAGTCCATCACTTTATGTGTTTCATGCCCAGTAGCATACTGGAAGATCTTGCCCCCCCCCACACACACACACAAATTTCTTCGAGGGGCCCTTTTACAAAAATATATTAGCATATTAGCACCCAATTACTTAATTTTTTTTATTCCATGTTATTAACTAGGTTTTATAAACGTTTTAATAACTAAGATTCTTTGGGGCCTACAGGTATTTTTCGTAAAGCCAAAATGATTACACTTTACTACATGTAAAACATATGTCATGTTGTAATTGCAATAGTTGCCCTAATTTTACACCAACAGAAACGCAAAACCGTTACGCCAAAGTTGAATATATCATATAAATTTTATTCTTTTAGAGAATTAAGGCCAGCCTCTTTGAAATGCCTCACAATCACACATACAAAACACATAGCTTTCATGTGATAATGTCTAATGATCTTTTCCAATTTGCACGAAAATACAGAAAATAAGTAAGCAAATAAATAAGTAACAATTAAGAATTGTTACTTATTAAGAATATTAAGTAACAATAATAAGTAACAATTAAGAATTGTGGCACAAAAAATACTTAAATTATTTACTTTTGAATATAAGAACACACTTAACATAATGCTACAAGATTTTGCACATAGTACACATTTTTCTCTTGACTGTTATAGAAAAAATGACACAGGTTTCTACTTCTCCCCGCAGATAACACGTTTCAGTTCATATTCTGAAACATGCATAGTTACATGCAAACAACTGTAATGCATAATACCTTATCCTCATTGGTAAAACTTTTCATTCATCGAACTGGTATTTCTTTCACATTCTCTTGTTAATGTGTATGTATAGGAATTATTACTATGAAAAGGGGCCTCAGGTCCTCTGAAATAACTGCTTTTCCGTCATCCAGTTTTTATAAATTTTAACCATGAGAACAACGACCAAAAATAGCTGTTCTTTTTAAGTCTTCCTTCAAAGCTGCCACAAAAAATTGCTGGTTATTTCTTTATTCATATGAGGTTATTTCTTTATTCATATGAGGTTTCGGGGGGGGGGGGGAGATCAAGGCTAAGAGTGCCTCTAGCTTCAGCAAAAAACATTTTACAGAATCTTTTGCAGAAACCTCATATGAATAAAGAAATAACCAGCAATTTTTTGTGGCAGCTTTGAAGGAAGACTTAAAAAGAACAGCTATTTTTGGTCGTTGTTCTCGCGGTTAAAATTTATAAAAACTGGATGACGGAAAAGCAGTTATTTCAGAGGACCTGAGGCCCCTTTTCATAGTAATAATTCCTATACATACACATTAACAAGAGAATGTGAAAGAAATACCAGTTCGATGAATGAAAAGTTTTTACCAATGAAATGCTTGAGTTTGGGGGCTATCACTACGTGCCTGTTCATGCCACTCTTTCACCCTCCCATTAGTCTGATAGAGTGGAAACTGTGATTCATTTGACTAGGTGGGATGTTTTCAGTCCTTCACACTCAATTTGTGATAGGTTTTTGCGAAGTGCAGCGTAATTTTTCGGTGCCTTACAGTGAACAAGAGGACATGATGTGAATATCAACTGCTGTAGCCTATTTTTTCTGTTGCGTGATGAATAGTTTTTGCGCACAAACTTGTGGATGCACACTCATTAAATTCCAGTGTGACCTTCCTCACTGTGGCTGTGCAATTCCTTGAAGCTATGCAGGACAGCCAGGGCCTATACTTGCTCACCTCGAGAGTGCACTTTTATGGTCACATTTCTCCCATTGGTTGAAAGTTTTGTCATTTCACATAGTCTTTGTGTACAACAGATCTGCAGCTCTGGTGATAGAATGACTAGCCTTCCTTGCTCAAATACCTCCCCCTCCTCCCCAGCTACTGTCTGACCACAGTCAAACTCACTCACTTTGGTGCCTGTATCCATGATTACTTTTTCATGCCTGGTTTTCAATGCATCTGCTTTGTTTACAGGCATTGCCAGTTTGAGGACCCCATGTGTTTGGAGCCAATACTTGTGCTTTGCATATTGTTATTAAGGTGTATGTAATAATTTGTTCATTCAGTGTACATGCTGAATTTTTACCTTATGTTTTTTTTTTTTTTTTTTTTTTTTTTTTTTTAATTTACATGTTAGCATTAATGTGAATTCAAGGGGTGTTGCACAGAAGCCTGAGCACTACACTTTGAAAACTTACATACACATTACTCTTATTTATTCTCTGGTTTGATTCAGTTTTCTTGCACACCTATCTGGATTGTATGTATGAATATGTTGCTAATAAATAAACTGAAGCATTAATTTTTTTACCATTATTCCTGTAGCATGTGCATTATTTTTTATTTAGTACACAAACAATCAGATAAATTAGACATAAAGGTTTTCTGAAAATATATGAAAACATATTTAAGAGATACCTAATTTTCTTTTCACATTCTGTTTATTGGTGATAATTTTGCTTCTGTAATCTATAACATATTTTCTCTCTCTAGGAAAATGATTCAAGGGTGGAACGTGAAGGAACAAATGAATTATTCAAAATATTTCCTCGCAGTGCCTCATTAGTAGATGCATCTGTAATTACTACCTTGTTCTATTGCTGCCTTTATCACTATCATTTACCAGAGGTAATTTATTGTTTTATTAATGTTTGATTGTGAGTTAAATTGAAATTTATTGCATTTGTCAAAATTTATTAAATGAATATTTCAACCAATTCATCATCATCATCATTGTCAACCATTATCAATCCACTGCTGGACGAAGGTCTCCCCAAGTTTCCTCCACAACGGTCTGTCTTGTGCCAGTCTCCTCCATGTCACCCCTGCATACTTTCGAATTTCATCCACCCATCTCCCATGTGGTCTTCTTCTGGGTCTTTTCCTGTCCCTTGGAATCCAATCTAAAATTTCAGCTGTCCATCGATGGTCTGTCCTTCTGGCAGTATGTCCAGCCCATTGCCATTTCAGGGATTTAACTCTGATCATGATGTCTT
This sequence comes from Macrothele yani, assembly GCA_039090855.1. Classification (NCBI taxonomy): domain Eukaryota; kingdom Metazoa; phylum Arthropoda; class Arachnida; order Araneae; family Macrothelidae; genus Macrothele; species Macrothele yani. Next base: position 115,820,301 of record CM077011.1, read on the forward strand.
CCACTCTTGTCATTTTTCGGATCCACGAGTTCCTCTTCTTATCTCTCCTGGTTACACCAAGCATGCACCTCTCCATGCTGCTTTGAGTTGTCTGCAGCCTTTGTATGTCTCTTTTAGTTAAGGTCCACGTCTCTGCACCATACGTAAGCACTGGAAGGATGCATTGATCAAACACTTTTCTTTTAAGACATAATGGCATATTGCTCTTGAAAATTATGCTGTTTCTTCCAAAAGCTCTCCAGGCAAGTTTTGTACGCCGATTAATTTCTTCATCAATGTGACCCTCACTTGATATCTGCTGTCCAAGATAAACGTACGTGTCTATTATCTCCAGCTTTTCTCCATCAATCGATAAATCTTCATTTCTTGTAAAAGCATTGAACATCACTTTTGTCTTCTGAAAGTTCATTTTTAATCCCACTTCTTTACTCTTGTCAGCAAGTTCCTGGATCATACTCTGCAGCTCTGATGGGGTAGTTGCAAAAATGACTACGTCATCAGCAAAACGAAGGTGGGTTAGATAATCTCCATTAATCTTTATCCCCTTGCTTTCCCAGCTCAGCGACTGAAAAACACCCTCCAATGTGGCATTAAAGAGCTTCGGAGATATGGTGTCACCTTGTCTCACTCCCTTTCCAATTTTTACGTGTGTTGTATTTTCAAACAGCCGAATCTTTGCACTTGCATTTTCATAGATGTTATTAATAATATTAATGTATGCATCTTCAATACCGCAGGTTTTCAGAGCCATTGTAACTGCTGATGGTTTCACCGAATCAAAGGCTTTTTCATAATCGATAAAAGCCATGCACAATGGAAGTTCATATTCCCTCGCTCTTTCAATTAGTTCTCTCAGCACGTGGATATGATCTATTGTGCTGTAGCCACTCCTGAATCCAGCTTGTTCTCTCGGTTGAGCCATGTCCAGTGTTACCTTCAAGCGGTGTGAAAGAACTTTAGTGAAGATTTTATAAACTACTGATAGGAGGCTGATAGGTCTGTAGTTTCCGAGATCTTCAATGTCACCTTTCTTATGTAGCAGGATCATTGTAGCATTGTTCCAATCCTCAGGAATCTTTCCTTCATTAAGGCATCGAGTGAAAATTTGGGCGAGTACTGTTTCGATTTCTCCACTTACTTCTTGTATGATGTCTACAGTAATTCCATCTTCTCCTGGAGCTTTTCCTCCGCTTCATGTTCTTGATTGCATGTGCAACTTCTGCTGGAAGGACTGGAGGAACTCTGGTACTGGTATCTTTCATGATGTCTGGAGTGCATATATCATCCCTTTCATATAATTTGGAGTAGAAATCTTTCACTCTTGTCAAAATTTCGCCTCTATTTCTTGTTACAGAACCATCTTCTTTTCTCAGTGCCATAATCTGTTTTCTTCCCTTACTGAGATGTCCCTTTGCCAATTTTAGGCTTTGGTTGTTTTCAATTGCTTTCCTCACTAGTTCACAGTTGAATTTCCTTACGTCTTCAGTGATACTTTTTCTTACTGTCTTGCATAGCTCTATATATTCCACTTTGGAAGTCACATCTTCTTTAGTTGTCCTCATCTCTCTTCTTTTTTGCATCAACATTTTGGTTTTTCCTGATAATTTGTTCACATGCAACTTGTTCTTAGACCCAGCTAATTTTGTTGCTGTTTCCATAAGAGCTTTGGTTACTTTTCTGTTAACTTCAGAAATATCCACTTCTTCCGATGTTAGGCCTTCTAAAGCAGAGAACCTGTTCTTCAGTTCTAACTTGAAGGTATTATGGTGTTTTTTAAGGTTGGTTATGTCAATAGATTTTGTTTGTCTTATGAGCTTGCCACGTTCAAGTTTAGTGTTGAGGTGCATCTTACATCTCACCAATCTATGGTCACTACCTGTGTTGAACTTGTTTAGCACACTGCAGTCTTCTATGACGAATTTTTTGTTACACATAATAAAATCAATTTCACTTGTCGTCCCATTTGGATGTCTCCATGTCCATTTCCTGTGTGGCTTTTTCTTGAAGAAGGAGTTCAAGATGAAAAACCCTTCTGCCTCTGCAAACTCAACGAGAGTATTTCCACGCTGGTTTCTGTTGCCATGACCGAATTTACCTACTGAAGTTTCATTCTGTTGCCGTTGCCCTATTTTTGCATTGAAATCTCCCATAATTATTTTCAAGTGCTGCTTACCTTTATTATTTAGACGACAAATTTCCTCATAAAATTCTTCAATTTCTTCTTCAGGATGACTTGTGGTGGGTGCATAAGTTTGAATAATCTGAGCCTGGTATCTTTTCGAGAGTTGGATAACAAGTCGTGCAGCTCTGTCAGAGGAACTTTCAACTTCTACAACTTTATCCTTCAGTTTCTTGTTTATTATAAATCCAACACCACTAGTTCTGCCAGTATCTGTCCCACGATAGTAGAAGAGATGTCCACTTTTCAGTTCGATGAGATCTTCTCCTTTTCTCCTTACCTCACTTAGCCCCACGATGTCCCACTTGATCCTTTGTAGTTCCTCTTCCAATTCAAGAAGCCTTGAATCAGAAGATAGGGAGCGTCCGTTGTACGTAGCCAAGGTCAGCATCAGATGGCAGCCTAGTCCGGTCCTCCGGGGATTCTTAGCACCCTCTGCCTTCATGTCGCACTGGCCGCTGCCTTGGCCAGGTACATTCCAGCTGCCGGAGACTGAGGGCCAAGATTTAAGTTGTGGAATCATTTTGGGGGGTTTGGCCATAACTCACCACGCTGGCCAAGCGGGTTGGTGAGTGTGGGATAGAATTTCCTCTAATCCCGATGGTATAGTTATACCGCTATGGGCGGTCGTCAGAGCCCCTTTAGTGGGAACAGGATGCACCACGAGAAGGCGGGGTTGACAGTTGTCAAGGAGAGGCTGTGGTGTTACGCATCACCTGACCTTACATCCCTTCAACCAATTATAGACTCATATTTATTCATATTTTTATATCCTCTTATACAACTTTTATACCTTTTTTTTTTTTTTTCAAGAAATTACGTCCTCAGAAACCTTAAATCAGCAAAAATGGAAGAACGAAAAAAAGAAAGAAAGAAAAAAAGGAAACTTTATTTGATTTGACTTTTTTCCAAATAAAAACTTAACAAATTAGTTAAGTGATAGTTAAGATTAGTTAAGTTCTAGTTAATTCTTTTAGTTGATTTCCTGCATAAGTCTTAGATAGTTCTGTAATTGCAGAATCCCAAATTTTTGGTTTAGAATATGATACTTTGGACTAAACATTTGCATTATTACGAATATAAAGAACTGCATTGTATATTATACATTAGCGTGCAAAAATTAAGGACGAGACGGTTTTTCGAATGTAACGTCGTGCAGAAGTGCTCCACATCGACTCAAATCATACCATAAGATCCCCAAGATGTAAGACTATGAGACAAGTGAGAAAAACCATCCAAACAAGGAATCCAAAAGATACAAAGGCACTTTATTGAAAAGGTAGCTTCGAGCATAACTGGACAGAAGACAGAAACGTCCATGTGACAGGCGGCTGCCAAGAAAAATCCAGTCTTTAGTAGGGGATATGATCACCCCTGACTGCGTTGCAGAATTTACGTCTGTCCATGCTAAGGACGAGGTTGTCAAGGAGCTGTTAAGGCATAGCGGCCCATTCTTCTTGTAGCGCCAATCGCAGCTGTGGAATCGTTACTGGCGGCCGGTGACATGCTGCCAAGCGTCTCCCGAGAAGGTCACGTGTTCGATTGGATTTAGGTCCGGGGACCTTGCAGGCCAATCCATGCGTTGAATATCTTCACTCTCTAACAGCTCTGTGACAGCCACTGTACGATGAGGTGTAGCGTTGTCATCCATGAAGACGAACTCGGGACCCACAGCACCTCTAAACAGATGCACGTGAGGCAGGAGAACCTCGGTACAATAGCGGACACCAGTGACAACCTCCTTGGAAGATGTGGAGGTCAGTACGGCTACCAAGCATGATACCGCCTCAAAGAAGAACTCTGCCACCTCCAAACCAGTCTCTTTCGAGGATGTTGGAAGGGTGATTGTGTGTTCCCTGCTCTCTCCAGATGTGTATATGTCCAGAATCGCTCGTCAGACTAAATCGGCTCTCATCCGTAAAGAGAACTCGACCCCATTGCTGATGTGTCCAGTTCTTGTGTTCCTGGCACCACAGAAACCGCCGTCTCCGATGAGCAGGCGTTAATGGCTCACACCATATTGGTCGTCATGCAAATAGACCACCTTTGTGCAGCCTCCTGGCCACTGTAAAACGTGATAACGGACGTCCAATTGTCTGTTGCATGTGCTTTGTGATTTCTCCTGTTGTCTGCCGTTTGTTTCTTCTGGCCTGTAGGACAACATACCGGTCGTCTGAAGCTATGGTTGCACGTGAACGACCACTGCTAAACTCTCAGACATCTGTTCCTGTGGTTTGAAATGCTCTCCAAGCTCGTGAAATGATGCTGTGAGCGATCCCGAACTCCTCGGCCACACTTCGACCTTCTTCCAACTTCCCAACGACGCAACCTCGGGTAAAGTCATCCAGATGTCGTCTACTGGATTGCCTGTTGGCCATATCACACGGTGGCAGCAATTCGATGTCGTTCAAACCAATGTACACCGTGCAATAGCTTTCACCGAATTGCTGAGCGTACACCGTCCGTGTGCTTTTATACCCTTCCGATACTCCCCCCCCCCCGCGTCATGCTGCATATATGCGCATGCCCTATCTATCTCCTGAGTGGTCTTTCGGTCCGTTCTGCCTGCTCGTTCCGCTGTTATGCTAATTACTCCTCTTCGTCCTTAATTTTTGCACACCAGTGTATTTGTAATCTCTCTGTTAAGTGCAGCATTACTGTTGATGTTGTTGGGATGCAGCTGGTAGAAGCCTTTTATCTTTTTTCTATTATTGGTCTTTAGTCTCATTATACTGTATATCATGCATATATTTTATAGTGAATTATGAATGTTGATGCAAAAAATGTATTCATTCCAAAAGCACCTTGCATAAGCAGCAGCATTTATGCCTTAACAGATGAACAGTGTTTTTTTTTTTTTTTTTTAATTCTTCAGAAAGCATGTTCACTTGTGCTAATGTAAAAGATGTAGACAAAGTTTTGAAAATATTTATGGTACATTTCATGCTAAAATAATTTTTCTCACTATTACATATCAGTGGCTGACTGGTGATCCATAAACAGCCCTCGAAGCTGATTTTGAGTTCCCCACTTTTGGGGAAAATTATCGAAGTATCCCATCCCTAAAAAATGATATGTCAGCATCACTATTTACTGTTTAAATATCTTTTCAACATAAGTCTACGAATCACTGCAGTTTTTGTATTGAGGCAATAATTAACATTTTACACACTTTCCTGGACTGCAGATCCCTAGTAAAATTTAATGTAAGAACAAAATTACTTCTGTTGCATAGAAGCCGTAGAAAAGGTATATTATCTGAGAGCGATTGTCGAAAACTTTATTCCATTCTTATGCATTTTACTGCAATAACTGAATTTAGAATTTTTAATAATTTCTTTGCTTTCAAGTGAGAATGGAAATCCAGGTGTCCCAAATATTAACTTCTTTTTCAAATCTTATCTGTCATTAATAAAGTAATTGCAAATAAATCTCCTGAAAAAATTGGAAATGTCCAGAATCACAAGAATTTCAGTGCAAATTTATACAGTGAAAGAAATTAAAGAATGCAGAAATTAATTTTTATTTAATAACTTTCAAATGGGTATTTTTGCTGTAATTGAAACACACTTTCCAGAATTGCAGTTCAAGAATCCTTGTAACTTATAAGGTACTAAAAGTAGTAAATCATGTCAGTGCAGATCTTGTTCAAAAAATAAAAAAGCATATCTTATATTCATATAAAAAGCAGCAACCCAAAAATCTTATTGTAGGTAAAAACCTCAATGCAGTAAAGTAAACAATGAATTTCCAATTTCTATCCCAGACTATTGATAGTATATTTGATTAGATTTTATTGATTATTTAACTGCAATTGGCAAAAGTGGACTGATGTAGAGCATATCAGCTCAAAGGGACAAGGCTTTGAAAGTCAAGAAAGGGTATGGGGGTGCATCAAAATTTGTGTTTGCTTCAACAGAATATTTGCTACGCAGTTTCTTTTTTGTTCTTTTTCTGAAGCCATCAAAGTGGCAAACAAACTTCGCTGTTTTAGTATAGCTTTGTTTTCTTCTGCAAGAATATTGAAGTAAAAGTATATACATATACAGTGAAACTCTGTTATAACGTCCTTCAGAAGACTTAAAAATAATGGCTGTTATAAACAATCTGAAATAATACAGAAAAACAGAATTTATACTTTAATATCTTTTGTATCTAGTAAAAATAACTTACTTGCTTTTTGTACAGCTGTGGTAAGATATTAATTAATCCAATAATTGTACAGTATAGATATATATCTATGCTGTAAGTAATAATTAATACATATGCAAACATAATTTGCCAATTTAATCTGAGAGGTTAAACACTACATGTTGTAATCAAGAAATTATGAATTTTTATTTGCATCACACTTTTTAGTTATATTTTTGTACAGTTCTCTCTACTGAATGTAAGTGGAAGAGAAAGTCTTCATCTTCTACAACATCCGATTCAAAAAATTGTTGTAGTATTGCCATTGATTCTAAAACTCTCATACAAGAAATGTGTTGCACTTCGTTCTCCTCACCATCCATTTCACTTTCCTCTTCATCATCTGGATTACTCTGAGCGATAATTGAAGCTACAATATCACTATCAAAAGGAGCTTCAAGAGAGTAGATTTCTGTCTTCAATTTCAAACTTGTCCAGGATGCTTACTCTCTTTGTTAAGAAAGATGCCATTTTTTTTTTTTCAGACCATTTTGATAGTGGAAAATTATCATCATGTTCCTCTGCTTCAGTTGTTGAAAAGCCAGCATGTCGAAAACAATTTCTAATGGCTTGTTCTGTTATGCAACACCAAACTTTATCCATCATTCCAATTGCATTTAATGCAGAAATAGCGTTTGACACATTTTTCTCCTGGCTTTCAATTGCATCCGATTTCAGAAAAGTTTTTTTAGATTTGAGATGGCCGTTATAGGCAGGTTTGCCTTTATTTCCATCTTCGTTATGACAGAGTAAATTTATCATTGAGTCAAAGGTAATTTTGCTGGGACCAGTACGTTTTGCTGTTACAGCCGAGTGCTTGTTACATCCGAGCTTGCTATAAGTGAGTTTTACTGTATACATAATTTTTTTCTTGTGAGCATAAGTTTTACTGGCCCAAAATATGGGGGCACATGGGGAATTCTCCAAGTGACCCAGCAACCCAGTCCGCACCTGTAACACATCATGTGCTACTTCACTTCCCTGCAGCTCAATACTTTCCTTCAGAAGTGAGGAATTTATATATAGCAAAGGATGGAACACCTTAAATAATGAGTAAAATGTAAAACTGGACAAAACTTTAACCACGCAATGTTTCACCCTGTCACAAAACTCCTGTTGACATATTCCTGTTTACCTGAATGGAGTTGATGATTTTGGAGAATGAACAGATGTTTTTTCTAATGAGTTCTGTAAATATGAATAAATAAGTGGTGTCAAATTTTGTAACATCCCTTTCTTTCGTGTATGTGCATGGGGAAAGGTGTGAGTGCATATGTTTGTGCACTAGAAATACAGCATGATGGATGTTTTGAATATACACATTTATTATTAGATAGATTTTATATGTAATTTAAATGTGTGCAGTTCTTGATATTATCATATTCTTTAGGCAGTTTCCCTCTCTTGTATAATAGGCTGTAAAACTTTGTAGTAGGGTCTAGTCATAATAGATGGGTTTTGGGGAAGGGGGGTGCCCAAAATTTGAAAATTAAGCCAAGCTATAGGGCTGAACACACTAATGTATGTATGTTATAGCAGCCATTCAATTTAATTTTAGAACTTGAAAATAAATATCAAAGATCAGAAATAAATTTGTTGAGAAATGTGCAGGTATCACTGACTTATTGCATTGTAATATGAAATTCTTCAAAATTTCATTGTGATAGAGATATTTAAGGATATGTCCAAAAGATAACAATATACCCTAATAACTTATTAATTAAACTTCTAACATGGTTTTCTTCTTCTAGGAAATATTTATTTTAAATCACAGATTTTCGGAGAAAACTCTTCTTCATCAGGCAGCCTTTTGTTGTCACTCTTCCTGCGTCATTTGCGGTTACAGTTAACCTTGACAGTTATGGTTATTTTTCACCAAATCTTGCCAGATGTTAGGCAGGGGCAAACCTCTACAATAATTGATGATGGAATTCTGATTTTTCTCAATTTCTATTCCTCATTTTAATTTTCTTTTTTGAATGTTGCTTTGGAAACTGATGACTTTAAGGGAATTCCAGTCCATGTTGTGACCAGTTTCTCTAACATGCCTAACTAAACCTGTCTTATTGGAGTAATTTTTTATAGACTGCCTGATGAAGAGAAAAGATTTTTTCCGGAAATTTGCGATTTAAAATAAATATTTCCTAGAAACAAAAACCCATATTAAAAGTTTAATTAAGTGTTTAATTTAAGACACTAGGAAGCCAGTTTTCAACATAAGCTTTATTCAAAGAATACCCTAACAACTGAAAAGACAATAAAGTCTCATACCTAATTGGTGTAGAAGCAAAGATATTTTAATTTGCCAAACTTTCACCTTCCAATGGGAGACATTATCAAGTTAAATTAGATGAACATATAACCAATTTGGAGTTTAAAATTAAAATCCGGAGAACAGAACTAGGTTTGAAATCACATAAATTTAGCAATATAAATGTGAATTTGTTATGGTCATTGTGACTTGGGTCTAGTGTTCACATAATAATGACCATCGCAAATTCATGTGTTTGTGTTGTTATGTTAATGTGATCTGTTACCTAGTTCTGTTCTTAGGATTTTAATTTTATATTCCAAATGGGTTATATGTTTGTCTTGTCTGGATAGAGCCTCTCGTTGGCAGGTGAGAACTCGGCTAATTAAAATATCTTTTTTATTATACGCCATTCACGGATTAATGAGACCATTGTTTTTTCAGTTTTATTGTGATATTCAACATACAGTTGTTCCTGTCCTTCCTATAATTGTTTATCCAGGTTCACATCAGAGTGTGTTCCTGTAAATGATTCAACAGGCAGGTAATGAAAACATGATCACAAAGGAAAATGAATATTGATATTCTTTATATATGAAAAAAATTCTTCAGAAATTTGCTCCTCGTTGAACTCTTTGAATGGCTTTTTAAAATTCATCCCTGAAATTTGACAAGATATTTCTATAAATTATATAAACTTGACTCTCACCATTGAAGAAAGTAAAATGAGTACTCACATCTACTAAAAAAAAACAAAAAAAAAAAACTCCCAACACGAATAAACTTTAAACTATATATATTTTTATCCAGTTTGCATAAAATCTCCTTGTAGCCAGAATATTTTAGGAATAAATAAATGCTGTTCTGGATTCCAAAAAAGAAAAGATTTAAAAATGTGAACATGAAAGTGTTGAATAGTATAGTAAAACCCGCATATGTATAATGAACCTGTGTGTAGCGAGATCTCAGATTTACTGAGCAAAAGAGGAACTTTTATCTGGTATAATTTGAATTCAAAGCTAATTCCATCATTTTTAATGAACAAAAGGAATGAAATCCTCGGATTTAACAAGGGAGAGAAAAGCTAAGATGATCACTTTTACCAAGCAGAGTAACAAAATTTAATGAAGTTCTATATTATGACAAGGCAGAGAAAATCTGCTATGAATTGGAATGGAAGAACAGAAATGGTAGTATACAGCATGGAATTGCAAAAGTGCAGGGGGAATCTTGGTGCGCTAGTGGAAGAATGTGGATAGAAAGGCAATGGGAAGGGAGTACATCAAATGCTCAACAAGTGAGTTGTGTCAGAGATTCTTTTCACCATATTTCTATGGCTTGAATGTATTGCGCTAGCACAGCTGAAAACAGGTAAGCAAACAGAGGATGGGTAGGTAAGCTTGCAAACACATAAGTGGATTTCTAGGAGACAATTGCAGAGAATGATATGAGAGTAATAAAGTGGAGATGTCACCAAAGGGGAAACAGAAGGCAATTCCAGGAATTGTGTCCATTGCTTCTTTCGCCCTCCAAGTGAGCATTGCGTTGAGAGGATTTATGCTGCTTTTGGTTCCTGTGTTTTGTGTTGTTAAATAGTGGTCAGTCTCACGTAGCCTTCAAGATAAATGTACGTGGAAGTTTTCATTAATTATAGCACTAATGTAGTTAAATAATTAAAGCTTTCAAATATATCCAGTTGTTATGGTAATATAATGTAAGCATGTCTGCATATTATCACATATGCATATTTTTAAGTGGTGGGAATTTTTACCCAAAAAATGGATTAAATGAGCGCTTGGATTTAACAAGGGTTTCTATTGGTCCCAAGAAAAGATTTTTCCATTGGATTCTTACAATCAGAAGTACTCTTGCACCTAAAAATATGCACTGTGTACTCCTTAATGGCAGAACTGTGAAAAAATAGAAAATATATATGCGAAATATTCTTTGTAGAAGGAACTGGAAAAGGAATTTTTAAACGTTACTTTTAGAAGCAGAGATAACAGTAAAAGATTTTTATACAAACATACCCCTAGTGAGCATGCAGTGTATGGACTGTCATGATTTCTTCTTTCTTTCAAAATTTCATCATAAGGCCTCATGGGTACCATAACACTGCTCTTCACTGTAACACTTTGCTCTCAGTCATGGTCCGTCTTGCAGAGCTGCTTAGTGACTTTATCTATATCTGAGAGGATGTTCTGTAAATCGCTTATCCTCATTTCTTATAGAGGAAGTTTTTCCTCTCTTTTCTCCTCGTCCTTTTGGCTCACTTGTGTGGCCAATTTTTCCAAGTCTTCCTTGGAAAGAGGTTGCCCATGGCTTTCCAAAAGTTCTGTTACATCTTCATCTGTCACTTCATCCAAGCCCACCTCTTGTACTAGTCTTCTTACGTCATCTATGACTTCTCCACTGTTGGAATCCTGTGAAGAAAACAAATCCTGGCAGAAGTTCGCCCCACATTTCATTCAAATAACTCATTGATACTTCCTCCCAGGCTATGTTGATGTTATTAATGCCCCTCAAAATGTCGAATGAGCACCAATAATCATTTACAGTTTTGTTTTAACTTTCCAAAACTCTCAGCCTTTCTTTGAAGGTATTGCAGAGATAATAGGCATTAAAGGTTGCTATTAAACCTTGGTATATTGGTTGCAAAACTGACATAGTGTTAAGAGGCAGGAAAATGATGTAGACATCCAGAGGTGTTCTGACTTCTGCTAGGTTTGTCGGATGGCCAAAGAAGAAGGGTCTTGGTCGGCAAGTCATTCTCATGACAAAAGCAGAGCACAGTTGGTCAGAAATAGTTGATGTACCAATCCAAGACATCTTGTGTCACCGAAGCCTTTCTATTTGACTTCCAGTAGACTTGCAACATGGCTTTGTTGAGGTCTTGGAAAATGCAAGGTATCACCAAGTGATATACCAACATTGGCCTTAATTTTAAAATGCTAGAGACATTGGCACCCAGCAAGAGTGTTACTCTCTTGTTTGAAACCTGATGCAGACTTCTCTTTTCTGGCAATGAAAGTTTGTGAAGGCAGTTTCTCCCCCAATACAGGTCTGTCTCGTCAACATTAAAAATGAGATCAGGAGGTTAATCACCCTGCTCTACAATGGTCTGAAATTTTACAGGATATGCTGCATCACCACTTATTTAGTGTGAGATTTGAATCGCATAAACCAGCCCTTGCTCCCTAAAAATGTCTTTTTACTATCCTCTTTTATCTTAAGTTCCTCAAAAATTGACTTCGATTTATCCATGATAGCAACTTGAATCAAGGGAATGTTTGTTTGTTTGTTTGTTTTTTTCATGTCATCCATCCATAGCAACAGTATTTTCTCCATTTTTTTTTTATAAAAGTTTACTTCTGCTATAACTCACTTGAGTTGCACTTACTCTCATAGCTTGTTACGTTGACTGTAACAAGCACATTTTTAGCAACACATTCACTTCCACTTGTTTTCACTGTACTTCTCTCTTATTTTTTATTTTATCCACAATTTAAAATTGTGTAATAACACAGCTGCTACTGCAGAATTATGGCCAAGGAACAACACAAACCCATTAGCTCACAGTTTTCAGCACATTCAATGAATGAACAAAAAAGTGAACTGAACGCATTTTATCTAGCCCTTTATGTCTTATCCTCCTTCCACCCCTTTCCATGCCGGACACCCAAATGGGAAGACCCTCTTGAAAAGCAAGTGGAAAGGGAACCAAAGCAAACTTTCCTTACTCCTTTTCCAGACAGAAGGGAAATAACTCACCATGACAAGTGACTTATGTTCACGTGACTGTCATGGACTGGTGTCGGTTTCTAAGGAGATTACATCTTACAATCAATGAGTGAGTGCAAAATTCGTTAGTCCCCATGATTGACAATCATTTCAACTAGCATTCACGTATGACATTGACCTATAGGAAATCATGTGATAAAAATAACCCTGGAACCTCCGCAAAGATTAAATTTGTCCTTTATAAGTTTGAAGTGCTGAGAATAAAATCGCATGAGAGCAAACTCGCACATGCAAAAGGTTGCATTTTACAAGCCGTTTTTCCCAGTTTATTGATCTCATTAGAGCAAATTTGCATTAACAAAGCATGCATAATTGCAGAGATGAACGAGTTTATAACTTTTATTCAAAATCAGCGTTATGAAAATTATGATTTAGTGTAAGGAGCAGTGCGAGAAAAATTGTAAAACGTTATAAATAAATATACATTTTTTTCCACTTTTTGACATTCTGGTTTTAAAATCTGTCTTATTCTGAAGTGGTGCAAGTTGTACTAATGCAAATAGGGCTACCTGTAGTTGCAAGCAAAACTGCATGCTTACACCACATAGCTTCAGATGTATGCATCATAAAAATTTCAAAAATGCCTGTGATAAAATGGCACCTTATGGGGGGGGTAATTGGACTTTTAGAAACAGAGTGATCTGGGGGCAATAAACATACATGTTTATTACCCCCAGATCAATAAGTGGGAAAATAAATAAAATGTTTTTCACAATGAGACAGAGTAGTATCTGACTGTTATATTTTCCTTTTGAATTTGGTTTTTAGATGCATAGATATGGATGGAAATATGTTATAAACAGAAATATGCACTTAGCCTTTCCAGTGGGAAAACTGTTATGAAAATTAGGAATTACATGCAAGATATTCTTTGTGATAAATGATATTCTTCCTGTCACAGAAAAAAGTTTTGAAATTCTACATTTCAAAGCAGAGATATAGGAAAAAACACAGTTTAAATTTACATCCCCTAGCTGAAAAATTTTGCATTATTTTGAAGAGGGAAGCATACAGAAAATGTGTCCTATTGCGAGTAGTATTTGATCAAGAAAGAATGTTTCAGTTCCCCTTTCTGAACCACGGATACAGCTCTAAATATATTGCAAACAGAAGTGTACACTTGTGACAGCTAGCTGAAAAATTTTTCATTATGAAACATTTGGAATTATATGCAAAATATTTTTGCCGTGAACACTATTCGATCCAAAAGGAATTTTTCAAATAGAACTTTTATAAATAGAGATATCAGGTAAAATACTATGTATATTTAGTCCTGCTAGCAGGAGAACTATCTATTATTCCAAGGTGAAACTGTATGCAAAATGGTTTTCATGGTAAAAGGTATCACACCAAAAAAGAATTGTTTCAGTTGGGTATTTTGGAGCAATGATACATGGAATTAAATTATTTTGAATTTGATAGCATCTACATTTGTGTTGCTATCAATCATGGTTTAGGGAAGGAAAAGTAAGTTGACTCCCCATAGACTTAACACAGTGTACGCTTTTCACTGCAGTTTTTATTTTCCTTTGAATGTCACTGGTTTTGTGGTGAAGGGAACTATCACAATAAATAAATGCTTGAGTGGCCATGAAAAGCATTTGCTGCTTAGAGTTCATACTTCAGAGGAAGGCCTATTGAGGATGCTGAGGGGATTTCAAGGAAACCCATATTGACTTCAATGCTTAGTTCTGTGGAAACAACAGATATATTCAGACAGGCTATCTCCGGTCCCTCTCAACCAAAAGTTCATTGGCGGGCACATCCTTCCGTGGAAATAGATGATCCCGATAATTTGTCATCATGTGCAGAAACGTATTCATTTAGTAGCCGTAGTACAACCAGCAATAAAAGTGAAAATGAAGAATGCAACGTTCTATCTCATACTCTGCCTCAACAGATTTTAGCTACACACTGGTCTGATGTTCCCAACATCATGAGAATAATTTTGTTAACTAATGTACTAGGACTGAAAATTAATATGACAGGTTTTGAGCCAATCAAATTTTTCAATCTTTTTGCGGCTGAAGAATTTTTATCCTGTAGTTACCATCTACAGGATATGCATTTACAATTTATTGCAATTTAAATTTGCAATTTATTAGTTACCTTCTAGAGCATATGCATTGTTTTGCAATGTATATGCTGTAGACGTGTTTATATCCCTGGGGTTACTGAAGGTTATAATTATAAATATCAATTATGGATAAATTTTCCCGTATTTTAGAATAGCAGGATCATGCAAAGCTATGAGATCCGAACACGGCTAGGTTGATCCAAATGCATAGGTGCTCATTGATGATGCCACGTGATGCCTTGCTGCATCTCGGGACATTTGCCCGAGTTTCTTACCAGCACCCCGTGCTTGCCATTAAAACAACACGGCGGCAGCGAACATGTTAAAGGACATGATAAATTTTTACATAAGTAAAATTGACAAATACAAAAACTTTGAGGTAAATGAACATGTTTAAATTACATCAAAATTTTAAAGTAAGGAAGTTTTTAACTTATAACTTCAGTCGTTTTCAATCTGAGACTGGATGGATAATGGTAAATTTGTGGCACTGCATGCAATGAAAAACTGGTGGAAGATCTGAAGATCAACATTAGATTGAACAATGTAATAAGCTACTATAAATGTTTATCTTTTCCATTTGAATTTCAATACCTACTTTTATTAGCATTTGTCCTATGGATTCCTATATATACACTGACGGAAAAAAAAATCCCAACACCACGAAAAAATAGTTGTAGAGGAATAAAATGGCGGCAATACATTTGTATAGGTAACATATTTAATCGATTAAGGTTTCAAGATCACAGCGTAATGTAAGCGCGAGAAGAGCCATTCTAAATGTGAAATGCTGGTACATTAATAACCGGTGTAACCGCCAGAATGTTGAATGCAAGCATGCAAACGTTCATGCATTGTGTCGTACAGGTGCTGGATGTCAGTTTGTGGGATGGAGTTCCATGCCTGTTGCACTTGGTCGGTTAATACAGGGACGGTTAATGCTGGCTGAGGGTGATGCTGGAGTTGTCGTCCAATGATGTCCCATACATGCTCGATTGGAGAAAGATCTGGTGATCTAGCAGGCCATGGCAACATGTCGACACTCTGTAGAGCATGTTGGATTACAACAGCGGTATGCGGGCGAGTGTTATCCTGTTGGAAAACACCCCCTGGAATGCTGTTCATGAATGGCAGCACAACAGGTTGAATCACCAGACCGATGTACAACTGTGCCGTCAGGGTGCGTGGGATAACCGCTAGGGTGCTCCTGCTGTCTTAGCAAATTGCTCCCCAGACCATAACTCCAGGTGTAGGTCCAGTGTGTCTCGGCCGCAGACAGGTTGGTTGCAGGCGCTCACCTGGCCTCCTTCTAACCAACACATGGCCATCACTGGCACCCAGGCAGAACCTGCTTTCATCAGAAAACACAACAGATCTCCACTCAGTCCTCCAATGAGCTCTAGCTTGACACCACTGACGTCGCAAAAGGCAGTGGTTTAGAGCAAGTGGAATGCATGCTACAGAGCATCTGGCTCGGAGCTGTCCTTTAAGTAACCGATTTGTAACAGTTCGTTGTGTCACTGTGGTGGCAACTGCAGCTCGAATTGCTTCCGCAGACGCAGTATGATGCGCCACGGCCATATGCCGTACATGGCGGTCTTCCCTCTCAGTAGTGCCACGTGGCCGGCCAGAACCCGGTCTTCTTGAGGCAGTACCTTCCCTTGACCACCGCTGGCAACAATCGTGCACAGTGGCTACATTCCTGCTAAGTCGTTCTGCAATATTGCGAAAAGAAAATCCACCTTCTCGTAGCCCTATTACACGACCTCGTTCAAACTCTGTGAGCTGTTGATAATGGCATCTTCGTCTTAAAGGCATTCTTGACTAACATCAACACACTACGTCGAATCTCAACGATAACTAACGCTCACGAACGTTACAGCGCGTATTTACAGCAAACCTGCTTTGCATGTTCCGAGGGGTGCTACTAGCGCCACACGTATGCGCCGAGCGCGAAATTTGCATAGACGTCATCTTACAGATGTACTCTCACCGCCTACCAACTGTCGTTTGTCCAACACAACCCCTTCTTGGTGTTGGGATTTTTTTTTTTCCCTCAGTGTATATAGGACGAATAGCATTCGTTGCTGGTGTTCAGCCTAAACATTTGATAGTAAGTGATTTGCCCTCTACAATGGTATATTTTTAAAAAATTCTACAGCCAGCATGCTAGCTTTTTAAAATTTCAAACTCTGAGAATTTGATGCAAGGAAAATATATTTTAAATTTGCTACAAAAATTTTTTATCTAGTAACCAATTTTTTTAGATAATTTTAAGTGTATGTTTTCGAATTAATAAAATTATGTCACTTTTGCTTATGGATTGAAATTCTCACCTACAGCTGATAGCTGTAAAAAAATTCTGCTGTTATGGATGCTTAATTTTGTTATTGTTGCAACTGATATATTACTTATATCAGTTGCAACAATAACCAAAAATTTTGTAATTTTGAACTTTTTTTCTCGTGCATTTTGCAAAAAGAATGAATACAAAAATTCAGTTCTGACAGATAGGTTATGCTTTTTGTTTGATAGCTGAAAATGTAAAACTAAAGTCTCAATAGTTTTCCTTTCATTAGTACTTTAATTTTTAGTAGCATTTTATCTAATTTTTTAGTGAAATTTGTTTTATTTTCTAGAACAATCTTGCTAGTCCTCAAGCTATTAAGAAATCACATCAGGTAATAAGTTTTATTTGTTGTAACTTGCATTGCTTTTTTGTGTAGTTTAAAGTATTAAATTTTTGTGTGGTTTTGCCAGATTTTTTTGTTTTGAATTTTTTGAATATGTATATGATACTAAGCATTGACAAATACATTCAAGTATTGTTAAGAAAATCGATGCTAAAGTTATGTAAAAAGGGAATATAATTGTGAAATTGGGACATTTCTGTAGCTACTTTCATCAGCCACCGAATGAATGAAACAACATGAGGTGTTAATATGTAACTTTAGCATCGATTTTCTTATCAACACTTGAATGTATTTAGTAATTTATTTCTGCCATTCCTTTTGTGGGGGGGAGTACTAAGCATCTCCATTTACAAAGGATGCTCACACATTTTACAACGATTTTCCAGCAATATAATTAATGTTTAAAATAAAATTATTTCTTCCTTATATGTTTTATCTGCTAGCCCTTTCTCTTTACTATAAACCTACATCTAAATTTCCAAGATAACAGGGCATGTCTTAAAATTCGTTGTGGTATTTTATTCCACTCCTCTTCCATTGCTTTCCATAGTCCAATCATTATTTTAGGTCTGCGTTTAGAAAGTGCTCTTTTTAACAGTCTGAAGACACAACAGTCGATTGGTGACACCTCAGGGACCTACAAGGAATGTGAGCAAAATGTATAAGACTTGATACCTGTCTTTTTATTCATTTTTTCAAGAAATAGAGTGGTAGATTTCGATGTATGATTGTATCCTTATCCTGATGGTGTTCTACTCTTTGAAGGCTCTGGTGGGTAAAGGAATGGTATTTCCTCTTTAAATGTAGGAGTTAAAACATTATTTTGGTAATGTGTAGAAATGATTTTAGCATTCTTTTCAACTTTTCTTAACTTTAATTTCCTATTATATGCGAAACCAGCAGTAATCATGAATCTTTTACTGAAACTTCCTTTGGATTCTTGGAACCAAGTTTGTAAGTCTTTTTCTGCTCTTTTGTGATAGTAAATTGACCTATTTTGTTAGAGCCGTTTAGGTAGACCCATGCTTCATTAATAGTCACAGTAAATTTCCATCTGTCTCCGGCTAAGTGATTTTCATAAAGAAGTCTACACCATGTTCTTTGCTCAGTCTCATGCAAATGGCAGTGAATATTGTGTTTTTCGTTTTTGTTTTTCAGATTCAAATCCTTGTTTATTACCATGTTTACAGTTGATACAGAGATTTTTAATGACTTAGCTATTGCTCTTTGGGGCAGTGGACTTTCTTTTAAGACCAGAGACCTTACTTCTGTAATAGTCATAAAAGTACATACCTTCTTTGGATATTTGTTTGATGTTCTTTCTACTGTTAAAAGCAATGGTTGATGATTTTTTCTTCTATTATTAATAATATTACTTATTTTACATTTAGAAATGTTAATTCCGTAATTTTCACAGCGTTTTTTAATTACAGAATACAAATATTTATCTTCATAAAGATTAAAAACATAACCTGTCCACAGCTTGTTTACATGCGCCATTTTCTTAGCAGACAATATTTAACTGCAGCAGATGTTTCTTTCGTGTTCATCTAACATGCTGTTGCCAGTTTGAATTCTTCATTTTTTTTATTTTCTGTAATTTCTTATTAAAACATTCTAAAAATGTGTGAATTTTGTGTATGATGTGTTTTGTATTCATTAACTTAACATTAACTGTCAATTGTTTTCATAAAATCGCTTAAGTTTGTGTAGCATATGTTGTCATGAAATTAGAACATTTTACTTGTAAGCAGAAGTTTTTTTATGTTTCCTAAAGTTACTGAGATTGATTGGACATATGCCACTGGTTGGTTGGGTGTCGATTCATCATCAGCATCAATTCATTGCAATCCCAACTTCCAGTTATATAAAAATTGTGTACAGGAAAGCATGTGATTTTGATTGTCTTTCCATCTGGCTCTCTCTACTGTTAAAATTGTACTTACACTTCAAAATCTTAGTTTGCTGAAATTTTCGTCTTTCCCATGAATGAAAGGACCATACAAGATCTCAAACACCACTTTTTCGGTGCACCGATCATCATCAGTTGATCTGTGTCCATACCCCAAAATTATATTTGTGCTTCTAACTTCCAGATTGAAGAAATTATTTCTGTGGATGATAGAGACAAGTAAGACAAGTAAGCACACAGGAATATTGAAATCTGTTCTTCCGTTCATTCTGTCCATCTCCAGACACAACACTTTCACCTTGAAATGTTGTATAAAAATTTGTTCTCTGCCCTATAGTAGAAAATACAAGCATAAGATTTTAGGCATCTCTCTGTTCATCACTTTTAATCTTTCATCAATCCACAGAACTGACATTTCTGCATTAGAAAAAGTTAGATTGCAAAATTCCTATCCCTATTCACTGAAGAAAAGACAGCCGCCCCAGTGGCGCAGTGGTCTAAGGCACTGGCCTCTGATCATTCGTCCCTAAGGGGTCCGGGTTCGAATCCCGGTCAGGCATGGATGTTGTGTTTGTCTTACGGCACTGGCTCTCTCCCTTCCCTGGAACCAGTGACCCTAAATTAGGGACGGGCGACTGCTTATAGCCCATTGAGTTGCTCACGGTGGTCGTTAAGCCTCCAATCAAAAAAAAAAAAAAAAAAAAAAGAAAAGACATGTATAAGAATTCTGATTTCTATCCTTCTGTTTGTCTGTTCATCCATCCACAGAACTCATGTTTCTGCTTCTTATAGCCTCATTGAAGATTCTTTCTGTTACTGATAGAGACAGGAATGCACACCAGATTATCAATGTTTTTGTTCCTTTCATCTGTCAGTTTCCAGGAATTACATGAGGCTATTAGTAGTAGAGATATAATTTTCAGTATTATAAATATTTAACAAGAATTATCGAGGATAAATTTATTAAGGTACATTACCTGTCAAATTTTCGATCTATACACTAGATCATCTTCAGGAGTTCTTGCGTCTTACTACTTCCACAGGTCTCTAGACTTGTGGAAGTATTTAATGTCACAATGTTGTTCTTCAAAAGCAAAGTTTCTCACGTCGCAGAAGAAAGATAACTAACCATGGCAGCAAATGTCTGTGTGCGCATTCCAATCACTTTCCATGGGCTATGGAGGGGAGGGATCGCAGGATGTATTTCAGATGCCGTAACTTTAACTACATGCTTGCGTTGTCACAGGTGCTGTCCCCGAACTTTTGGATCCTACCTCGTATTTATCAATGCATGTGTACATGATGCCAAAATAGATAGTGTTGGTTTGTCTTGGGAATTTCCATATGTGCAGGTTGCTGTAGGCTGAGAGCTAAGGTGAGTTGTTGAATATATTGTCCAGGATGAAGAGTATAGGCAGGATATTCATATTGAATGAAAATAAGGGGGAAATGAAAGTCAACAGTTTTTGAGTGAGAAACTGTTAGTACCAAATGAAAGATCAGTTTAAATGATATAGTTTTAATCTAGATTAATGAATTTGTGTATTTGGAAAGCATGTTTGAAAGGGAAAATGGATTAGATGGCAAAATTTGTAGGCAATTGATTTTAGCTTTGAGATTCACAGCTGCTGTAGGGGTATTTCATAGGATTGATGAATTTTCAAAAACCACTAAAACTGTTTGTACATGAAAACGTTATTATTCCTACTCTGATGCATGATAGAGAAACCTGAATACTGCAGAAGAGACACAGGAATAGTTTGTTTGCTGGGGAGACTCATAACATTATGGGAGATTTATGGCAGGACTCATTTCAATTATGTGGGGAATGGCAATGGGTTACAGATGTGTAATGTGAAGTAAGATGTTGTCAGTAGAGTGGAGACAAATATTTTGAGGAGTTTTTGCCATGTTGAAAGAATGAGTGATGAGTGCTAACTAAGAGAATTTATTCAGCCCAGGTTTTAGGAAAGAAAGGTAAGAGAACAGCCAAGGAAATCAAGAAAGGACCAGTTTCACGAATGCTTGCAGGAGAAAAAGAAAATGAGTGTGAGACATGTGATGGATGTTGGCAAAGCTTGAGTTGCGTGCCAATATCACTGTAAAGGAAATATTTTATACATCAGCTGTAAGTAACACTGTCACTTTGATATGGCAGATGGTCTTGATCTTTCTTTGTGGAGCAAATTTCTGAAACTTAGAGAACAGCTTAGTAATAGGTATATATGTGTGTAAGTTATTTGCAGACTTGTAGGTTACTAAACTTACTGAACATAACAGTTTTATCAATTTCATAAACAGGCATTGAACATATAAAAAAATACATATAAGTAACAGTGTTTAGTTATCTTTCTCATTAACTTAATAATCAAAGGATTAAAATCTCAGCTTTTCTGTGTAATCAAGTAATCACCTTTTTTCTATTTTTAGCTGAATGAGAAACAGTTTATATGGACTGCTGTTTCTGCTTTGTCTATGCTTCAAAGGTGGTCTGATGTGGAGACCCTTTTCCAAAGCAAGGTATAAATTAATACATGCTTATTTCCTTCTTGAATGTATTGGATATAATTTTATTGATGCTAACATGTCTATATTCATTGTATGCTGACATTTTTAGTTTAAGTGTCAAGTCTAATTTTTTTAAATATTTTGTTTTTTAACTGTAAAATAGTATTTGACCTTGGCTTAAATCATAGCATTCTCAAATTCCAGATTTTCAAAAAGTAGTGTCACTGTTCTTCGAGGAAGTTCTTTATAATACATGCATTTTCATTTTTTCATAGGTATGGTTAAACTTATTTTCTGTCAGTTTGTACCTTTCTGCCTTTTTTTTTCAGAGTTTCACCCCCCCCCCCTTACGTGTTTCTGTAATTTCGAATTTTACTTTTTTTTTGTTTTCTGGTTCCCCACTAAGGATGTTGCTGTCATTTCCTGACTAACTACCCATCATTTCTAGATTTTCTATCTAAATTTTCTTACAGTGCGATTTTTTGTTGTTTTATTTGTTAATTACGTAATTCTCCACCAGAGTGTGTGGTAGTCATCTGAGACTGATAGTCCCACTATTTCCAGAGTTTCAGTTGGTTTTTTCACAGCATGAGTTGCTGTAGTTTGGAATTTTATATCTTAGTTCTGCGACTTTCTCCCAGAGGCATTGTAGTCTTTCTCAACCTGACATATCTACTATTTCAAATTTTGTAATTATTTCTTCACAGGCGTAACTAGGTATTTCTGCACCCGGGGCAAAGCACAAAATATTTCGCCCACATGTATCTCAGGAATTTGTTATGTGTGTATATATTAATAATTTAACAGTGCGCACGCGCACACACACACACACACACACACACGCACGCACACACACATGTACATTGCTCAACAAAGCCAAATTAATGTCACATCCCACTGTATCTATCTATATTGGAGGTACAATCGAACTGTGACTATTTGCATGGCTTCAGACTTAGGACGTTCGGAACCACATCAAACAGACCAAATATATCTGGAAGTCGAGGATCACAGTCGCAGAAATGTTTAAATACTCCCCAGAGAATCTTCAGCAACATGAACGAGATCCTTATCTTCCACCACACGTACAAGTGCATCTTCATTTCTGATTGAGAGCAACTAATTTGCCCTGGACGTTTTGAGGAAGAAATGTGAATTTTAAGTTGCTGAGACTCTCAATACTGGTGCAACATATAATAAGTAAATTCTATAAATGGACAACTAACAAAGTATGGCGATTTAAACTGTACCAGAAATTGGTGCAAAGTTTCAATTGCAATTTTAATCAGATTGTTAATACTGATTTCTGTGCCCTCTCTTCAGCTGCACCCAGGGCAGCTGCCCCACCCTAGTTATGCCTCTGTATTTCTTTCTCAGAACCAATTGCACTAGATTTTAATTTTCTTCTCATTGGCGATTCTTCATTATGGGGGCTGTAATCGTCTCCAGACTACACCCATTATTTCCAGATTTTCTAGTTATTTTTGCACAGAACAAATTGCACACAATTGTAATTTTATTTCTTAGTTCTGCGATTTTCCACCAGGAGCACCGCAGTTGCTCTCATACTGGCATTCTCACTTTTTTCAAAGTTTCAATTTTTTTTTACTGTACAATTTTTGTACAGCACAAGTTTTTGTACTTTTATTTTTTAGTTCCACAATTCACCACCATGGGCTCTGTTGTCATCCCCTGACTGGCAATCTCACTATTTAAAGAGTTTCAATCTTTTTTTTCAAAAAATGAGTTTTTGTAGTATGGAATTTTAATTTTTAGTTCCATGATTTTCCACCAGTGGGCATTTTAGTCATTTCCAGGCAGCATCTCCCTTTATTTCCCCAGTTGTGTTCCACACAAAGTGCTGCCGAACAGTATAATTTTATTTCCTAGTTCTGGAGTTCCCCACCAGGTGCACTGTTGTTGTTCCTAGACTGAACACTAACTATTTCCAGTTTTTCAACTGGTTTTTTTTTTTTTTTTTTTTTTTTGTAGTACAAGTTTTGGTAACTTGGAATTTTATTTCTTAGACCCAAGATTCTCCACCAGGGCTGCTGTAGTCTTTACCAGATTGTCTGCTTCTCTTTCTTGAGCTCCAAATGTTTTCCATACAGAGTTTTTCCGAAGATGGTAATTTTCATTTCTTAGGTGCACCATAGTTGACACCCCACTATTTCCAGAGTCTTTTTTTTTTTTTTTTTTTTTTTTTTTTGCAGAATGAAAAAAAAAAAAATTATTTACAGTATGAGTTTTGTAGTTTTATTTCTTAGTTCCACAATTCTCCACCAGGGCATGCTCTAGTCATTCTCCTACTGACTCACAATTTTTAGTGTTTAAATTTTTTTTTTGCATTATGCCGCAGTTATGAATTTTATTTCTTAGTTCTGCAATTTCCAGAAGTGCCAGCTCTCCATATTTAGGCGGGAGACTCCGGATTTTCAGCCATTCCTCCTGCCCTCCGGATAAATGTCAAATTCTCCCGATTTTTGCCGATAATTAGCCGTTACGATGGTCGAAATAATGAAATTCCATCAACCGCCGCCTTGGATCAACGCAGAAGAATAAGATTTTGAACCGCTTGTGAAATCTTTTTCTTTCTGTGTCGATGCAAGACTGCATTTACAGTCATCAGTATCGTACTTTTCCTCTCCTCATATCTGCAAAAAGAAAGCCACCCCCGGCAGCGCAGTGGTCTATTTTATGTTGGTTACAAACACACTCGCACACCAGCTGTGACCTACTTATCATTTCAGGTCTCCTCGCTCTTAGCTGTGAGCTCTGTTTGTTTTCTTCAGAGTTTTACGGAGTGCTTTTCGGTTTTGTTTTACTGTGGAGATTTTTATTTCTTGTTTTGCACCATGTTTGTCTCTTTTCCCTTCTTCGTCACATTTTGTAGAAGATTAATGTGCTCCTTTGTTCATCTCTAATTGCGAATCTGTTATTGTCAGCTTTGTTTTATCTTCTATTGTTGCATTTTGTGTACACTTAGTTTGTGAATTTGTTTGTTTTTTTCTTATTCCTTTCGCTTACTTTTTGCTGGAGATTTTTCCTTTTGCATTACGCCACTTTGGCAGTTTTTAATGTTTTATTTTATGTTATATCTTCGACAATTTGTTTCTTCTTTACATACTAGCTGTTATTGTCTTTGCTGCATACTAAAGTTATGAAACTGAGTGCCGGCTTTCGACAAATTGTCCAAGATGGGTCCGGGTTCAAATCGCAGTGGGGCATGGATGTTGCATACTTGCTAACTTTTACGGATTTCTGCTTAATTTTACTGATTTACAGTTAGAAGTCTTTTTTTTTTTTTTTTTTTTTTTTTTTTCGGATTTTTTAATATTTCGATTGCTTAATCAAAATATTTCAATCCCCTGCAAGTCTGCAACCATCCATTTAGATTTTCTACCGGACCTTGAGAGTGCCGTATTACGTGATGATGTCACTTTGACTCGCCAGCTTCGTGCGGAGCCATCAAGTATAACAATTTCTCTGCGTCATGCGGTAGCTCTCTCTCTCCACTGGAGTGCTCAAGTGATGTGCCGACCATAGTTCTCCAAAATGCGTAATCTAATTACGCGTCTAGTACTCATCGAAATTTTATTGACGCATAAAAATACGCATCTGGAATTTTTCTCCCCGCGTAAAAGTATGCGTCAAGAATTTTCTCGGGGCTTAAAAAAATATGCATCATGAAATTTTCTCGGCGTGTAAAACTACTCATCGAAGAATTTTACCAATTTGTAAAAATACGCATCTGGACAGTATTTCGTCTTTCAAAGACTGAAGTAAACGAAATAAAGATTTTTTCCATAATCGTAATTTTTTTTCCTGTGATGTTGCCTCTGTCCAGTATTGTTTTTATATATCATTTTATTCCGTAAATATTTGTATTTCTGTCTGAAAATGGAGAAAAAATTTCAGAAAACGGAAATTCGAGGGCGAAAAAAAAATGCTGTTAATTGTATCTGGTTGACAACTGTTTTCACTATGCTTTTTATTTTGCATATAAACATACAGTCTGCATTTAGAATAACTTTTTAAACATTAAAAAGGCTATCTACCAATAATACTACTTCTGGAAAATTGCTCCTGCATCTGAAAAATGTCGATAAAAAATAGCGCTTATGTGATTTTATGAGCTGTAAAAAATCTCCTGATTTTTAGATTTTGAAGGTTGGCACGTCTGAATTTTCCACCAGATGTATTGTAGTCATTCCCAGGCTACTTCTCCTATTCTTGTCCAAGTTGCAAAGATTTTCCACACAAAGAGCTGCCAAACAGTGCAGTTTGCATTTCCTATTTCTGCAATGCTCCACTAGGGGAGCTGTAATCATTTCCAGACGGATACTCCTACTATTTTCAGAGTTTCAAAATCTTTTTCCAGTATGTGTTTCCATAAGTTGGAATTTTATGCTTTTTGTTCTTCTATTCCCCATTAAGGGTAATGTTATTGTTTTCAAACTGAGCACCCATTATTTCCAGATTTTCTAATTTTTTTTCACAGTACGTTCTTTGTAGTTTTATTTCTTAGTGATGCACTTCTCCACCATGGGATGTGGAAGTCGTCCAAGACTGATACTATCACTATTTCCAGAGTTTCATTTTTTTTTTTTTTTTTCGCAGCACGAGTTGCCGCAGTTTTGAATTTTATGTCTTAGTTCTGCAACTTTTACCCAAAGGTGGTGTTGCCGTTCCCACGCAGACGCAGATTCTCCAATTATTTCCCAAGCTGCAAAAGTTTGTCGCACAAAGAGCTACCGAATAGTGTAATTTTTATATCATAATTTCTCAACTGTCCACCATTGGTACTGTAATCGTTCCCAAAAAGACGCTCTCAAATTTCCACTATTTCAACCTCTTTTTTGTTGTGTGTTGCAGTTAGTTGGAATTTTACTCCTTAGTTCCATCATTCTGCAGTAGGAGCGTTGTTTCGATTCCCAGTCTGATCCTTCAAATGTTTTTGATGTCCCATTTTTTTTTTCAAGAAGAGCTGCAAAGAAGTGTAATTTTTTATTTCTTAGTTATGAAATTCTTCACCAGGGGCAGTATGGTCATTCACCGACTCTCATTATTCCAGTTTACAGATTGTTTAAAGGTTTTATTTCCCAATTTCTCAATTGTCTACCATTGGCACTGTAATCATTCTCAGACAGACACTTACTATCCATAATTTCAACCTTTTTTTTTGTGGTACGTGTTGCCATAATTTGAAATTTTACTTTCTAGTTTTGTGATTCCCGCTAGAAGTGCTGTTGTCGCTCCCAGACTGACCCTTCCAACGTTTCTCAAGTTCTTATAACTTTTTTGACAAAGAGCTGCGGAGAAGTGTCATTTTTATTTCTTACTGACACAGTTTTCTACCAAGGGCACTACATTTCCCAACTGTCACTGTTCCAGTTTTCTGATTTTTTTAAAAGGAAGACTCACCAAAAATTGGAATTTTGTTATATTTTGGTCTTTCTCCCCCAGGGGTTCTGGTTTTGTTTTCACAATGATTTCTTTTTGGGTTCTGCGTTAGGATTTCTCCCATAGGAAGAAGTGTCTAAAATTGGAAGATATGCTTCTGTATACCTCCTCTCGTTTCCTCCAGGGGCTCTCGAGTCGTCAAAATCTGGATGGGGGTACCAGTTTAACTCTATCTGCTATGTATCTTTCCCAATTTGGACAGCTATCACCAGAAAATCTCCCATGTAAATCTGCAGAATTCTTACGTACTTTACTGTTTATCTCAGAAGTTTTACGGTGAAGCCTACTCATTGGGAATGTGGTACTGCATAAGTAATTTCCACTAAACTTTGGGAATCATGACATTGCATTGATCGTACAGGAGGTGCTCAACTTTTTCTGGAAAAAGGAGCTCAATTTTGCGGCATGAGGGGAATAGATTCTCCGGCGTGAAAAATACCCCTCCAACTGGGATTTTGCCCAATATTGCATCATCCTTCTAGCAGAATTTACTGTCATCACTGTTGCAGATTCCTGTTCTGCAGTCAGAGTGTGTCGTCAAGGGCATTATGAATTTAATCTATTCTCATGAATAACAAGGAACTGTACTCCAACTATACTTAAAATAGTATAATTATACTAGTAATCTGACGGTTGACACTATAATTCGTGCATAAATACTAATATTAAAAGAAATCCGTCTTGTTGCACGATGATATTTATTCAGCTAAAAAATGAAATCTATATACAGTTTAAAAATAAATGAGC
Source organism: Macrothele yani (assembly GCA_039090855.1). Taxonomy (NCBI): domain Eukaryota; kingdom Metazoa; phylum Arthropoda; class Arachnida; order Araneae; family Macrothelidae; genus Macrothele; species Macrothele yani. Next base: position 115,848,123 of record CM077011.1, read on the forward strand.
ACTTTCGGTGTCACATTGACACCTTCATCAGATGTAATTTCACCATGTGGCTACATGCTGGTCTTAAGTACGTGGAGTAGATGCATCATGGGAAAGGTAATGTCAATGTCACATGATATACCAGATAACAAGACAATCAAAAAAAGGCATAGTTAGCCAATGATCACTTAACAGAAGCAATTGCTATTGTGCTGTCCTTCCCAACAAGATTGCTCCAAGGTTCAGGTAAAACATAAGGATAATAGTCATTACAGCAACTTGTATTATAAGCCGAAATATAGAGGCTTTCTGCAAATAACAAGGAATGAACAGAGTTAGGTGTGTTTATGATTTTAGCGTTGTCCCAGTCTGGGATGGAATTTCCAGCACTTATGGTTCTTGCAAAAGAGGTGCTTTGGTGATTCATTTTTAGATCATATCTGTGTTCATTTAATCTCAAATCCAAATTTCTTTTGGTAGAACCCACATAATGATTGTTTAGTTCACCAGAGATAGTGTCAAGCATAGGAATAACATACACACCCCATTTTTTCCCTTTGTCAATTTTGTCACGATCATTGCGAATAATGGTATATAGATTGCATGATCGTATTCCAAATTGTATTTTATGACGAGAACATATGTTGGTAAGGAGGTTTACAATATGTGGATTAAAATCAACAGATCCAACATACTTTTTAGGCACCTGCTCACTAATTAAAGCAGTTGACATAGAAAAACGTACTTTATTGTGCACTCCCCTAACAACGTTGTCCGGGTAACCATAGTTTTTAGCAAGGGATGATATCCATTGTAGTTCTTGAGCTCTGGCGAAATGGCTAGAAGAATGTGAATATGCTCTTCTATAATTTGGCCATATACCATAAATCAGTTACAGCAGTTTGTCAACGCTATGTCTGCTCAATACCCCTCCATCAAACTCACGATAGAACTTGAAAATAATTTCGTCTTACCTTATCTTGACTTTCAAATTACTCGTACCCCTTCTGACAATTCCCTGTCTTTTGCTGTTTATCGAAAACCTACATCCACACCCACTCTAATTCCGTACAACTCTGCTCACATTTTTCAGCATAAAATTTCTGCTCTGCACTTCCTATTTAGAAGAGCATATTCACATTCTTCTAGCCATTTCGCCAGAGCTCAAGAACTACAATGGATATCATCCCTTGCTAAAAACTATGGTTACCCGGACAACGTTGTTAGGGGAGTGCACAATAAAGTACGTTTTTCTATGTCAACTGCTTTAATTAGTGAGCAGGTGCCTAAAAAGTATGTTGGATCTGTTGATTTTAATCCACATATTGTAAACCTCCTTACCAACATATGTTCTCGTCATAAAATACAATTTGGAATACGATCATGCAATCTATATACCATTATTCGCAATGATCGTGACAAAATTGACAAAGGGAAAAAATGGGGTGTGTATGTTATTCCTATGCTTGACACTATCTCTGGTGAACTAAACAATCATTATGTGGGTTCTACCAAAAGAAATTTGGATTTGAGATTAAATGAACACAGATATGATCTAAAAATGAATCACCAAAGCACCTCTTTTGCAAGAACCATAAGTGCTGGAAATTCCATCCCAGACTGGGACAACGCTAAAATCATAAACACACCTAACTCTGTTCATTCCTTGTTATTTGCAGAAAGCCTCTATATTTTGGCTTATAATACAAGTTGCTGTAATGACTATTATCCTTATGTTTTACCTGAACCTTGGAGCAATCTTGTTGGGAAGGACAGCACAATAGCAATTGCTTCTGTTAAGTGATCATTGGCTAACTATGCCTTTTTTTGATTGTCTTGTTATCTGGTATATCATGTGACATTGACATTACCTTTCCCATGATGCATCTACTCCACGTACTTAAGACCAGCATGTAGCCACATGGTGAAATTACATCTGATGAAGGTGTCAATGTGACACCGAAAGTGCTCATGTGTTTTTAAACTGTATATAGATTTCATTTTTTAGCTGAATAAATATCATCGTGCAACAAGACGGATTTCTTTTAATACTAGTAATCTGAATTTCTGGACATACAATAGAAATAAATTTCCAAGCTTTCACACATCAACTAGATGGCTTTTTTCAAGGAAGGTAGACAGCAAACTACCTTCCTTGAAAAAATCCATCTGGTCGATGTGCAATAGCTTGGAAACTTTTATTTCCATTCTACACCAAGAAATTCAGATTACCAGTATAGTTATATTATTTTAATCTAGTTTCTTTTGTCTGTTAAACATTACAAAAACTTTTTGGGTGTTCTTCTTATGTAACCAAATTTATCTAGCATTTCTACTCCTAAAATACTGGGAAAAAGAAAGAGTTGTTTTAACAGTGGAAAATAAATGAGAGATTATTAAAACACAAGAAAAAGATGAAACTGTTTCATCACTTGCAGCCAAATTTTGTATTGGCCAGCAAAATAACAGTTGCAAAAATATTACTTAAATTCATGGAAAGTGTAGATGATGTTGATTAAATTAAAGTTTTACAAATTCGTGCAAATGCAAGAAAAATAAAACAAAAATAATAATACTACAATAAACGAACAAAAATCTCACAGACTTTATATGTGTGTGTGTGTGTGTGTGTGTGTGTGTGTGTGTGTGTGTGTGTGTGTGTGTGTGTGTGTGTGTGTGTGTGTGTGTGTGTGTGTGTGTATTTAACTCAATTTGGATTAACCATGTTTTTCAAATATCCAGGCTATATTGTCTCCCAATTACCATGGATAATTTATGTTTTACTATACTTTGTAACTTAAGTGTGTTTCTAAACTGTTAAATCTGGTGCACCAGTCATTATGGACTTATATTAACAATCTACAACATGCACTCACTCACACATGCAGATAAACTCAAATGCACATGTTTTAGCTGGTGAAATGTTTATGTGGTTCATAAAAGTAATCAAGATTTTTGCATCCTTATATCAACATCTATGCAGATAGTCGAAGGTCACATTTGTAAAAAAAATCGACATTTAAATTAAATAATGAAATGCATGCAGTAGTAAACTTGTGTTACCCTGCATGTGCATTGTTTCAGTATATCATTATTTTCAGAGCTGGCTTGGAGGAACAAAAATGAAATGCTGCATTGGATTTCATAAAGTAGTTGAAGTTCTTGCTAAAGAAAAAGCTCCTATGCAGGTAAGTGTTTGGCTGCCAAATTAGTATCATCCTTTATCTCACAAATTTATTTTAAATGAAAGAGTATGTAAATATTTGGTTGGTGATCAACACATGGATAGGCTATTGGAGAATAACTACCTGCATGCTTCTTAATTTGTGGTCATCACGGGGTGTGTCATCAAGGGGGCTTTTTAAGCAGTTTTTAATTCTTCACTTCTTTAGCAGTTAGCCTTTATGGTCTGTAATTGTGGCTCCTTCTCTCTTTTCAGTGGTCAGTATTGTTTTGCTTTTACACTCTGAAAGGTGCAGTTGTTTACTGACTTTTCAGAGAATACCATTTGGAACCCCACTCCATTTTATTTATTGATTTGTATGTGTGGTCCCATTTTGCTAACATCATTGTTAATTGCAGAATTGTGCTCTGCTACAAAAGTTCTTTAATTTCCACCCACTTAACATGAGCACTCTGTTCTATTGTGTATTAATTCTTCTATATTCATCACAGTGTTCTTTGTTTGTTAAATCATGGGAATGTTGTTGTTATTGTTATCTCATAATGCTCACTACCCACCAGATGTTGTGACTGAAGTTTTGGTTCATCAGTGATTCCCATTCTACTCAAGAACCTAAGAATTAGTGAAGACATCTTTGAAAGTCATGGCAAGTTCCAAGGAGTATCACTCTTTACAACTGCACTCTATCAATTCCAATATTTTTGAGGTGTTTCGGTTTTTTGTTTGTTTGTTTGTTTTAAATTGCTCTTAATGCTCCAACCATTACTGAAACAATTGTTGCTCCTTTCTTCTAGTGTGTTAAATTTCAGTATGCAGATCTTGATATTTTGGTCTTTTTTTGAAACTGCGTTGTTAATGTCAGATGAAAAAAATTAAAGTTATTCCTAAAATTGGAAAAGATTTGCAAACTAAAGTAGATATTGCCAAAGATGTTCATATTCCAGCTAGCACACTGCCAGTGTACTGTTCAATTAAGCCATGGGAATGTTGTTAATGTTCTAGAAAAGACAAGGAAAATATTCTAGAAGCACAGTTACGATACAGCTACAATACAAAGAAGAAACATTTACATGAGGCTGAGTATCCTGAAATTGAAAAGTGTTCGTTGAAATGGTTTAAACAAGCACAGCACATAAGTTTACAGTTCAGTAGGTCTTAACTGCAGAGTAAAGTACAAAACTTCAGAAAACAATTTGGAATAGTGAATTTAAAGCAAGTGCATAGTGACTTTCTGGATTTAAAGAACAAAGTGCCATAATTTTTTGAAAAGTATGTTTGCTGTCATCATTGAACTTGAATGCATATAATAGTTTGCAAAACTACCTGAACTAATCCATGATGGTATGCTGAGGGATATTTTTGAAATAGGTGAAACAGGTTTGTTCCTTAAATGCACTTCAGATAAAAGGTTTGCTGTTAAAGGAGGTACTTGTACTGCAAGGAAGAAAAGTAAGGAGTGTGTGACAAACTTATTGGAGTAAACATGAGTGGGACATGAAATGAACCCATTTTAATGATTGGGAAATCAGTGAAACCAAGATGTTTCTCCAAATTTAAGTATTTGCCCATAAAATATGTGGCTAATAAAAAGCCTTGATGATGGCTAAAGTTTTTGGGATGGATTGAAGGAATTTGACAAAAAATAAATGCATCTGCAAAATGGGAATATTTTGTAGTATATTGACAACTGTAGCACCCACAGTGTTCAAAACACATTGCAGGGTACAAATCTGCATCCCCCCCTACACACACACACACACACACACACACACACACACACACACACACACACACACACACATGACTTCATGCATTCAGCAAATGGATCAAGGTGCCCATCCAGAATTTAAAACATTTTTAACACAGTGCAGTTGTTTTCAAAATCTTAAATTAAATGGCTACCGGGGCTGAAAGAGTTCCGCCAAAAGATGGAATTCCACCTTTTTGGAAGTCATCTGGGGAGTTTCTGAGATCGATGCAGAAATGCAGTAATTTTGTGTGGGAGGGGGCAGGTCCGTTTAAACAGTCTTGCAAAGCTGGAGGCAGATAAAGCTATCACAAATCAGGAGGATGAGTCGCAATGCCAGCATCAAATTCTCCAGCACAGAAACATCTGGGCTGGAGAACTTGACTGTGATTGGCTGCAGCATGCCAACTGCAAAGGCAGTAGGGTGGGGCTTCCCTTTTGAAGCTTTGGGTTACAGCTGATTGGCGTGACACTAGCGTGGGTGTGAAGATGTCGGTGACTTCACACTGACTGCAGTTTTCTATGTGGCTATAGGTGATCAAGTAACTGCTTTTTCAAGATGCAGTACAGAGAGTTTATTAATCGTCATCATAATCGTTTTCTGGTCTTGTTGGCAGTTCACAGTTGGTAACGAGCATGTGTGTGTGTTTTTAGAAGTAAATTGGAATTTTTTTTGTTTTGTGTTTCACAGAAATGGCTTATTTCGTTGCAGTAACAGATGAATATAAAATCAGATGTGTGATGACTGCGAGAAAAATAGTTCCATTTTGATTGGCTTGAAAAAGTACTGGTTATTGATAAAATTAAAATAACTGTTGGAGAAACTATAAGTAGGAATGTTTTGTGCACTTTATGTGCAGATTTAATATATTATAGAGATAAAGGGTTCACTGTTATTTCAAACCATCCAGAACTTGTGCCAGCATCATGGAAATTTTTGTGTCAATAAACTATCTAATTACTCAAATCTGAAAAGGAAAAAAAAATCAGTATAAATATGGGATTGACATTATTGGTTTGGTGTAAGCACACTGACTAAAATAAAATTCTTATTTATTCCTGAAGAAATGTTAGACAATTATATGGCTTTTATATATGCATATATGGTGCTTAGAGTAGTTAATAAGTACTGAAAGGTTACTTATTTTTGCATATTTCGATGTGGGAAAAGTTCATCCTTTTTCTGCTATGACCACTTTCATGCCTGTGGCTATGGAAAACACTCTATTGATCGTTTGGATGCAGCACACATGATAAACAAAGCCTGGAAGGATATTTTGAAGCAAACAGTAGTTCATTGCTTCAGGAAAGCTGGTTTCCAGTTCGATTCCAGTGAACAGCTCACGAGCATACATCTAACATGCCATGATGGTTCAACAGAAGAATGGAAGGAACTTGCTGAAATAACACAGGTGTTTCATTCAAGACATTCATTTCTGTGGATGATAATGTAGTTAGTTGTGTTTGGAAATATTATAGATGCAGTCACTGTTGCAGAAGGGCAAGTCAAAAGTGACTCTTCTGTTGATGACAAAGAACCTCTACAGAAACAAAAAGATATGCCTTTTGTTTCACGATTGTGGGAAGTTTTATCACTACTTTGAAGATTTATTGAAGCCCCAAAAAATATTGGTTATCAATATTTCGATATTTTAGGCAAATAATAAAATTTAGCATGTAAAGAAAAAATGACAATATTGAAACAGCCAGAAATGACCACCTTTATCAGCTGAACATGTAAGGACACTAAATCACTAAATTAAAACTTTTTTTTATAATCTAAATTTTTGTTTAATACAAATATTTTTTCTTCCCTTCCAATTCGAATTTGTCAGGTTGTTCTGTATTTTGAGAAAATGTTACATTTATTTTACAATATTTGAAGTTATTATTGTGCAATATAGCTCATTATATGAGTGCCTGGTTCTTGAGCAGGATTTTAGGAATCAAATTAAATCTGCTGGTCAGGTAGATTAAAGTTTTAAAATGTTCCCAATTTGTCTGAACATTTAAGCAATTCTCTTTAAAAAATATTGACAATACACACACTTTCATGTGCAGATTAGTTATATTTTCAGAACAAAAATGCACTAAATACATTTCGACATCCAAAATAATCAAGCAAATTGGCTCACAACTGTGTGAACACTTCATTACCTTAATTTAGCCCTCAAAAAGATTCAATACAATATTTCAAGATAACAGCTATTAAATTACATAGCATTTTTCATACTAATCAATGTAACATTTTCCACTTAAGCTGTTTTCCCACTAGAAGACTTGACCCATGAAAGAAAAATGAGCATTGAACAGGATAAGGTAGAAAATTCCTCTTTTAACAGCTGATTTATGTATGATTATAAAGAACCATCCAGTGAGTTGTCCCCTTTACTTGTGTCGAGGAGAATGAAACAGAGCTACACTTTCTTTGGCATATTTCCTGTGACCTTACTTGTTCAGCTGTCAGTGTCTTCCATGAATCAGTTTTTTAATATGATCGATAAAGTAATCCAATAATGGCTATATAATGACTGACAAATGCCTATAGACAATGAATTACAATATTTTCTGCAATTTCTGAATGGGTTTTTTCATTCACATTGTCTACTTTGTATTTTTAAAAGGCATAGGCTGTGAGCTCTAATCAGGAGATTAAAAAAAAAAGAAAGAAATTTTTTGTGCTGTCACCTTCCACTTTGAGCATCAGCATAGTCTTTGAGTGCCCTTTGACCTATTGTGGATGCATAGACAGCTGCTTTCTTGCATTCGCATTGGACACAATAATAAAAAATTTAACTTTTTTATAAAGATAGAAGTTTCTAGATGTTAATATTTGGTCCCAGTTTGCTTTATAATACAGATGTTACCCTGTGAAAACAACTGCAAGGTCCTATTCAAAGTATCACTCAGAATCAGTGAGCTTCATTTTTATAGTTAAATAGAATGAATTTTGCAGTCCCAGGAAGTAGTTTCTATGCTGGAGATGTGGTACTTTTACAGCAGATATAGCTGTGTATTATTAGAGTTTCCTGATACCTATTTCAAAAGTTCATTCCGTTTGTACCTAAAAAGTTTTATGATGTATGAATGAAAATCATAGATGCTCACCTCATTCTGCAAAGTATCAGCTACTGTTTTCTATAGCTCTTTGCCAATGTTCCACCAGAACCACGATCCCAAGGTGGTGCCACTTGCCAGGTTTCAAGGGCAGAAACTCACTGATGCCAGATTTCACATCCACCATTGAAGCGAAGTGCCATCCTTGTAGGAAATGGGCCATGGAGTGGAATAGGTGGCAGTCAAATGGGGTGAGATCCAGATTGTGTGGAGGATGGGGTGAGAATCCAGATTGTGTGGAGGATGTGGTAGGATCTCAAACCCTTACGATTCCTGTATTTTTTGGTTAAACATTATGGAGGTGTGTCTTGGGACATTACCTACTTGTAGCAACACCCACTTCATATTGGTAAGCACTGGGTATCATTGACACAGGGTATCGTGGACTTGCTGCTATTGTTCAGCATAAAAGCTCCCGTCCACAGCCTGACCATCTGGCTCGAGTTCCCAGTGCACAGGACCCTGAAAATTCCCCCAAATGTACAGCATTACTTTTCTTTTGAACCACCTTCTTTGCACCACTGGCTGTGCTTCCTGTAATGGCCTCTGCCACTGGTTCCTAGTGATGGAATAATGTAGGAATATCCACTTTTCATCACCTATTAGTATACAATGCCAAAAAAACTATTGTCCTGTGGATTTGACAGCAATCTGTGACAGAGAGAAGCATGTCGTTCCACCTGCTGAGATGTTAGTTCAAGCGAAAGCATTCGATGGCACCTGAAAGAGAAACCAAGCTGGTGCAGGTGCTGAGCAAGCAATAGTGGATTGAGAAGACCCCACCTCAGCTGACAATTTTTATGTGCTGGTACCAGGGGTTCATTCTTATAGCTTATACCAGGGTGTCAATGTTGGTGGTCATTGACGTCCTGACCTCGGCTTATCTTCAAAACTGGTGTCTCCAGTGTTGAAATGTCTGAACCATTTCCGTCTATGCTGCTGTCCACTGTTTTCTCACCTTGAACTACACAAATTTGTGTTGCTACTTTGCTGTGTTTAACTCTTTTTCCCAGTAATGATGTATGAGCATTAGAACAGCACTTTTATTGACCTCTGTCCTCTGCTCACCTGATAACACACTGTGGCTCTATACCAAATGCACATCATCAGCACCTTGTGTTCCACATCATCAAGGTACCCAGTCAGTGTTTGTTCATGACTCACAAGGAAGGAGGCCTATGTGTTGCTCAAAATGGGACATACTTTTGACTCACTCTGGTATATTACATATCCAGCAACAGGAGCAGCTCTTATCAAAGGGATTGTGGGGTCCATCCCCATGCAAAGTTTAAAAGCCCAAACCTTTTTATTAATTTATTTATTTATTTTTAATAGTGAAATACATAAAATTTTCACAGATTTAATCATTCTGTGAGTCTGCTTTGATTTCTAGCATTCTTTCTCCCTCACCATGGCTTGCAGCATCATTTCATTCTCTCTTCCCCAAATTGAGCATGTTGTGTCCTCTTTCCTCGTGATGTACTAAAAGTGATGATAGCGAGTTATCCCAGTTTTGGGGGGACATAGTTTCCAACCGCCAATCAAGGGTCCTCAGTGCCCGAGAGGTTTTAATGAGCGTGCATGCACAGAATGCCTCAGTGAGAATAATCTCAGCCATCTCTCAACCTTTGGAGTTTTGAGTAAACACATAGAAGCCATTCTCTCGATCTTCAGAGGTTTTGAGACAAGTGTCACTTATTTCTCCCTGTGACCAATTTAGTGGATGTGGTCGCTATGCCTATCCTGTGATGCAGCTGCTTGAAAATGAAAAGCATGAGCTCTTCAAATGACCGTGTTATGTTTAGTGAAGCATAAACATGATTGTCACACGCACATACATTAAACCTTCATTTTTGGACCGAAAGAAGTATATTTTTAACTGAAACACAAGTTCTGTACAATACAATGAATTTCGAAGGAAATTAGAATTGAAACATTTAGGATCATGTTTACCTGATGAATTTGTTCTTCTCAATAGTAAAGTTGAATGTGACAAACCTAAAGGCAAGTTGATATTTATAAGTTGATGGCAAGTTGACAATGCAAATGCAAGTTAAAAAACAATTTATCAAATCTGTGACTATCATCATCATAAAAACATTTCTTTGTTTTTAATTTGGGTGTTTAACGAAGAGTACCATGAGTAACTCAGTGGGCTGTAAGAAGTCACCAGGACCTATCTTGGACAAATGGTTAGAAACCAGCATTTAGATCATTTCACCACTGGGGCTGCTAAAAACGATTTATAGGACCTATTATTATTATTATTATTATTATTATTATTATTATTATTATTATTACTATTATTATTATTATTATTATTATTATTATTATTAAAACAATTTATAGGACATACAATTATTATTATTATTATTATTATTATTATTATTATTATTATTATTATTATTATAACTGGTCCTATAAATTGTTTTTAGCCATTGTTATTATTATCGGTTTGTCAATATTAAAAACAATTTACAGGACTTTAATTTATTTTTATTATTATCAAAACAAATTCATACTACATGCAATATGTTTGTTAGTTACAGCATTGCTGTTTTAGACAGTAGTTATCTGATTCTGTAATTCACCCAGCACATACATACATACATATACATATACCACAGAAGAGTAGTTAAAACTTGTAGTTAGGATTAGTTTGAGTACTCAAATCTATGAGCTTGGGGGGGGGGGGATCCCCTCCTGTTAAAACACATTAGAGCCACCACTGTCCAGCATTACCGATTTTTGGGTTTTAAGGTCTTGGAGTTATGGTATTTGTGCACATATGCACACATTTTCTTTCATTGTTGTAGTAGATGTAAAGTTTTCTCATTATAGATGTTTGCCTATGTTTGATATGTGTTATGCAACTTTTTGTTCTATTTTCAATTTTATAATGTGTAACTTTTTTTCAGATAATCAGCAAGTATATCAAAATGATTGAAAATTCTGAAGACCGCTTAAATGTAGCTAAGAAGTTCAAGTGTCATCAAGTTGTGATTGAAGTAATTAACCTCTAAGTTCCTATTTTTTATTTTTTATTTTCTGTTGCTGTTGTTTTTTCACATCATTTGCATTCATTTGAACATTTCTAAAGGTTTTAAAATTTCTCAATTTTTTATTACAGTTTTTCCATATGTGCTGCTTTATTGAAGCTTCCCAGATGAGAATTTTTTATTTTTTTATTTCTGAAGTATGGGATTTCTCTCAGATGCATTCATTATGCACATTAATGCTTTCAGCAACTATAACAAATGTGAAGAACTACTTGGAAATCTTGAGATTGGGTATTATTTTATGAAATACAATTACCAGTCAATTTTCCTCAGATTACTTAAATCATTATGCCATCAGCATTAGCACATTTCTAAATGACGTAAATGTTTTTTTATTTGGCAATATTCGAAAATTTTAAATGTGTGAATCTACACATTTTACCACCTTATTTCTATTCATTCCATTGCTAACAAAAAATATTAGCAATTGCCAAAATGTTTCATTAACAATTTCTACTTCAATGTAAATAATCAGTGTAGGGCCAATTTTAATATTGTATTAAGAAGATTTCAACAGCCTCTCCATTGTCATCATGTTATTATACTACTATTTTTGACGAATAACTACTATTCTTCTAAATTTTCTGTTTCACATGTTATAATTCAGATGTTTTGACCAAGGAAGGCAGTGTGTCTAAGAATCGGTATTATACAATTTACAATGGCAACAAAAATGCCAACTTACCATTTCTTTAGTTGAATATCCCACTGGCTGCTGTTTGAGTTAAACACATGAAATATATTCTTGATCTCAAAGACTACAGTCTTGTGACGATTATACGTATTAAGAGAATACAACGTGATTTGCCGCAAATATTTATTTTTTTCACCATGGTTTCGCTGGGTATTGACCTAGCTCCATCAGGAAGAATGGCACGTAAATATTCAAATTGTATATGATATCATAAATGGTGTTTACAGTCACGGGTTTTGGTTAGTTGCTTCCAAACACTTGATAGAAATGGGGTGGATGCCATGTCATTATGAACCACCAAACTTGATATTTTGGAAGCTTTCCATATATATCAGAATTCTTCGCAACTTGTTAAGGACATGGCATCCACCCCATTTCTTTCTAGTGCGTGGAAGCAACTAACTAAAACCCGTGACTGTAAACACCGTTTATGATATCATATACAATTTGAATATTTACATGCCATTTGTTCCGATGAAGCTAGATCAATACCCAGCAAAACCATGGTCGACTTGAAAAAATAAATATTTGTAGCAAACCGCGTTGTATTCTCTTAATACATGGAATATATGTCGTTTTATCTGATGAACTTATAAAAACTACTACTTCATTCTGTTTTATTAATAGTTTTTATAAGTTCATTAGATAAAACAACATATATTCCTTGTGTTTAACTCAAGCTGCAGCCAGCAGGATATTCAGCTAAAGAAAGGATGAGTTGGTATTTTTGTTGTCATTGTAAATTGTATAATACCGCTTTCTAGAAGTAATAGATTGCACACTGCTTTTCTTGGTCAAAATATTCAAAGTATGCCGTGTGAAACAGAAGATTTAGAAGAATAGTATTTATTCTTTGAAAATAGTATTAACAATTACCACATAGGCAACAGGAATCTTAATTGGAGCTTGAGCTATATTTGATTTGGTTTGATTTATTTTATTTAGCTGTCACATTCAATACATACAGAACATCATAAACATGTGACAATTGGGATAGTAAAGAGGGAGAAGGCTGAATGACCTAACAAGTCCTCTTCTCCCAACTGAAAACAAGCAAAAACAGAAATACAAGTCAAGTCAGAACTGTTCAAACATTAGATTATATAACTGAAATCAATAGATGTAAGTCAAGAAAAAAATCATGTTTGTTAATAGTTAAAAAAATAAAACGGGAAGTTTCAAGAATAATAGAGCAGTAGCATCATAAGACCCTAAGAAATGCCCATAATAAATGAAAGCCATGTATGGGCGTAACCCATAACTATATATAATGTTCATCAAAATATTGGTTTACAGTTTTAAAAAGTTTGGCAAGGGCATTAAGTAATTTTTAAGCTTTGATTTAAATAATTTTAAACTGTTGATTGATAGCAAGGATATGGGCAAGGTGTTCCAAAACAATGGACCAGCAAAATTTATATGAGATTTCAATCGTTCAGTTTTTATTGACATAGGGACCAATAAATGAGCATTGCGAGTAGACTGTGGATGAGTACAAATATTTAACTGAATTAGATCTTGAAAGAGATTAAGTTTCACCTTTTTAACTTTATGCTGCCCAAATTATATTTGATAAGTTGATCAATTGTTAATAGATAAAAATCGTTAGGATGAGCATGCCTAACATTGAGCAGAGTTCGATGTTGAAAACATTACTTTTTCAGTTGCAATAATCTGGTAAATTTGTTTTATATATCTGATGTTATTATATTATTTTTTTTGGTGATTCTGCCCGCTAGAGTGTGCCAACAGTGAATATCTACTTTGCATATCTGTATCTATTGCACATGCAATAATCTGCTCTAACAGTGAATAAATATAATCAGTCTTTCTCTGTCTCTATGTGGATGTATATAATCATTATCAACTATCCTTTTACTAGATGAAGGGCTTTCCAAGTATCTTCCGCAGATCTCTGTCTTATGCACTTCTCTTCCATGTCACTCTGGCAAGCTTTAGAATTTTTTCCACTCATCTTCCGCATGGGTTTTTATGGATCTTTTCCTGCCCTTTAGTATCCAGTCTAGTATTTCAGTTCTCCAACTGTGCTCACTTCTTTTAGCAAAATTCCAGCCCATTGCCACTTGAATGGTTTTACTTGATGATGATGATGATGATGATAATATCACCATCGTCAACAGCAACAATCATTCTTAGTGCACTGCTGGACAGAAGCGTAACTAGGGCTGGACAAGCAAGACAGCTACCTTGGGGCAGCTCAAGACAAAGAGCGCAAAAAATACTGCTTGCAATCTGATTAAAACTGCAATTCAAACTTTTGCACCAGTTTCTGGTACATTTTTTAGCACCATACTTTATTTGTCCATTTACAGAATTTGCTTCATAATATGGTTTGCCAGTTTCAGTAGTCTTTACAATGTAAAATCCACATTTCTTCTTCAAAATACTTAGGCAATGTCAGTTGCTTACATTGAGGAATGAAGGTGTGTTGTATAGTCCATTCAACTAAAGAAGAACCACTGCTTCGTCTACAACAATGGTGTCTGCAGTTTTTCTTTAGTTGGGTATGTTGCAACATAAGGATGTAATTCACATTGTTGAAGATTCTATGGAGGCTATTCGATAATTGCCATGGCTTAGCCTTGACTGCCAGTTGAATTAGGTTCATTTGATGTGGTACCAAAGGTCTGAACTCTGAAGCAGTTAGCGAAACTTATTCGATATGATGTCAATTTGATATGAGTTTGATATCACGTCAATTTTGATTTGAGAGAGAGAGAAACTGTTAAATTGGTATTATATTTGCATAAGAGGGAAATGAAGATGGAGGCACAATATTTTATGGTTGCCCCAGGTATAGAAATGCGTAGTTATGCCTCTGCTGCTAGATGAAGGTCTCCTAAACTCTCTTCTGCAACGCTGGCTTGGCTAATTCTATTGCATGTCATTCTGGCATGCTTTCGAATTTCATCCAACCATCTACCATTGCTATTCTTCTGAGTCTTTTTGAATCCCTTGGTATTCAGTCTAGTATTTCAGTTGTCCAACAGTGGTCAGTTTTTCTAGCAATGTGTCCAGTCCATTGTCACTTCAGGGTCTTTAACTGTGATCATGTAGTCATCCCAACAATGAAAAATGTATTACATATGTGCTGATAATGACGGTTAATCTTTGTAATTTTTATTCATCATGCATACTAACACAAACTTTGCAAAAGATGAAGTTTTACTGAACAGACTTTGCAAAAGATAGTGAATGTAGTCAGAGGTTGCTGAAATGTGTGACAAAAACCAGAATTTTCACTCAAAATTCAGTTAATTTTCAGTCATTGTTTATTAACTTCATGGCACTTACTGTGGAAAACCCTGCACCACACACATGGGTGCAATATTTTCCTAGCAGTAACTAGTAATACTGTACTTCTGTTCTAACAGAAGGTCTGCATTTCCACCTTTTTACTGTACTTCTGTTCTAACAGGAAGTCTGCATTTCCACCTCTTTACTGTACTTCTGTTCTAACTGAAAGCCCATTGAAGACCAATAGACAAAAATTGTATGTTCATCTGGCATTGCTACAAATTTTAGAGGTGCTGTAATAGCCAGCAGTGTTCTGCCTGATAAAAATTGCATGTACATCTGGCATTGCTGCAGGTTGAAGAGGTGCTGTAATTTTCCATAGTGTTCTGCCTGATAAAAATTGCATTTTCATCTGGCATTGCTACAGATTAAAGAGGTGATGTAATAGCAGAAAAAAATTGGATGTGAGCATGTAACTGTAAATAATAAGTATTAAAACTTTAAATCATAACTTAAGCATGTTTTAAAGTTTTAATACCTAGTGTTCTGCCTACTGGAAAATTTTAAAAGTGTACATTGTTTTATCTTTAATTTCTGTATTCTGAAAAGCTTACAAAAAATGTGAAAAAATGTTAGCAAAAAGTAACATTTCTTAATACCCTTCTAAATGCTTAAATATATTTTGGGTTGTGTAAAAGGTATTTTTCATATGTTGGAGATGTATGTCATTGATGCCAGTTTTAAAAGTTAATTTGCATTGCAAACGCCTGATATCGAGCTGTATGGAAAGTTCGTCCCAAAAACAACATGTAAAAGAACATCACAGGGGAAAAAAAAAACGAAAAAAAAAACAGACCTTTTAATCAATGATATATGTACCCTGTTGTTGTACAACCTATTGCCATTGGTCATGCAGGCTGAAGATGCTGTTTTCCCAGAATTTCACAAGTTTCAGTACAAAAAACTGGTCTAGGTGATTTCTGATCTGATCGAAAGAATCGATAGAATCAATTCCTGTGTCATTAAGGGGATTCTGAAGCTATCTGAAAAGGTGGTAGTTTGAGGGATTAATGTCTGGAGAATATGCCTGGTGAGGTCGGACATCCCACCCAAACTCCAGCAACTTCTGTCGTGCCCTCAAGGAGACACAAGGTCTTGCATTGTTCTGCTGGAACACAATAACAGTCCTATTTGCTAAAACAGGGCACTTTTTCTTGATGGCTGCCTGCAGAACACCCAGCTGGGAGCAGTACTTATTGCTATTTATCATCTGGTTGTTCGATAGAAGCTCATAGGGCAATGCACCTTTACAGTCCTACCAAACACTGAGCAAAATCTTCTTTGGGTATAGTCCTATTTTAGGGATCACTAAGGGTGTATCACCAAGCTGCAACCATGACCATTTCCTCATCACTTTGTTGTAAGTGATCTATTTTTCATCACCAATCACCAATCTTCTCAAAAATGGATCACTTTTGTTGCCTTTCAAAAGCATGTTACAGATGGAAACTTGATCAAGCAAGTTTCTCTCGGACAAATTGTGTGGAATCCATACATCATACCGGGGGCGCCTTCCCCGTGCGCAGCTCAAGAGAGGGGGCAAAAACCACTGCTTGCTGCAGTTCAATTAAAATTGAAACTGTAACTTTTACACAAGTTTTTGGTACACTTAAAATTCGAATTTCTTCCTTTAAATGTTCAGAAGATTCTAGCTGTTTACATTCAGGAATAAAGGAGTGGTTATATGGTCCGTCGAACTAAAAAAGAACTACGGCCTTCATCAGCAACATGTGACATACTACGGAGGTAAAGCATGCGTCAAGATGACAAATCTGCAGTGATACATTTCATCGGTGTAGTTTAGTTGGCTAGAACATCTCACTCCGGAGCAAGGAGATGCGGATTTGATCTCCATCATCAGCAAATGTGCGAATTGGCATCCGAATGTAAAAATGGATCTACTGGCCATTGGGTTCTTCGAAAAATGTGTGATGTTCGTTCCACACATCGTCTGGAATTAATGAAAATTTCTTCCTTCACTTAAAATTTTTTAGAGGGAGATGATGCGACTCAAACCGGAGCAAGAAGACATGGTTTCAAAACTGTCACCAGCAAATTTGTGAATTTCACAAACAATGGGGCCCGCTGTTTTTTCTTTTTTTTTTTTTAGTTGGATTCACTATACGTACGTTGCAAGAAAAAGTATGTTGTTCACATTGTTGAAGATTCTCTGGGTGCTATTTGATCATTTCCAAGGCTGTGAGCTACTACTATGAACTGAATTTGGTCCATTTGATGTGGTGCAGTAGATCCAAACTCCCAAGTAGTTGTGAAAAACTACACAAACAGGTACAGTTAGATTGTACCTACAGGCTCAGAAATATCTAGTTACGCTTCTGCTTCTTGCTATTTGATCATTTCTAAGGCTGTGAGCTACTACTGTGAACTGAATTCGGTCATTTGATGTGATACAGTAGGTCCGAACTCCCAAGTAGTTGCGATAAACTACACAAACCGTCACAGTTAGATTGTACCTACAGGCGCAGAAATATCTAGTTACGCCTCTGCTTCTTGCTATTTGATCATTTCTAAGGCTGTGAGCTACTGCTGTGAACTGAATTCGGTCCATTTGATGTGGTACAGTAGGTCCAAACTCCCAAGTAGTTGCGATAAACTACACAAACAGTCACAGTTAGATTGTACCTACAGCAGTGGCGGCTCGTGGTTGGAAAAATAGGTGAAGAGGTACAAGAGCAGTATGAAAATATATCTACTGTCTACAATGAAAATCCCTTAATGAAGACTTACTTATTTTTTTTATATTAAATCAATTTTTCTTCCTTTTAAAGCTGCAGATTTGTCCATTATGTCGTCATTAGATGGTTGTTTCTTCATGAGCATCAATAAAATGTCTTCCTGAATAAAAATATTTGCCAGAGACTGGGAACTAGTGTTTCTTGAGCAAGTTTGTATTCTTTTAAGAAAACTTCTTTCCACTGGCACACTTGTAGATGGAATTGTTAAACTGAGGAAAACCAATTTATAATCTCCTGTAAAAATGTCTCTGTGAAACACTCGGAGTTCTTGAGTCAATATATTCCTTAATTTTTCATCGGCATATACAAGACTCAGTTCATTTTTAAGGCGCTGTGTTTAGTAAATATGTTTCCGTAAAAATGTTGATTTTCAAGAGCACGAGAGGGAACGCATGCATTAAATTATTCGAATTTGGTTGTGTCAGCAAGTCAGACAAATTGAAGTTTCTTACAGTCTTGAAATCTTATATCCATTTCCATAAGAATGTGGCCCAAAATTTTAAAATACAATTGTTTATAATTTTGAAAAATTGTTTCCTGTGTAAGAGCAGCATATTCCCGTGCTTTTTTCCGTGATTTTGCTAGCTTTTCCAAACTGTGCTTCAAATAACTCATCATTCTTTTTATGGCTCAAAATTTCACGAGTTTTTTTTTTTTTATTATTTGAGTTACACAGTAGTTTATGTTTAGTTATTTTTTTCTTCAAAAGTTCAAATAATAGATCGGTGGAGCCAAAAATGTAAATTTGAACGTGTTCATATCATTCAAAAACCCCTTGGCAAGATGAATTGATTTTTTGTCTGATTATTCGCTATTCGTCAGAAATCCGAACACTTCCTTCAATTTATTCCAATCTTCAACAACTGCACTTACTAATTTCGAAGTGGAGGACCATCGAGTTTCTGCTATGGTTGTTCTGCATCTTGCGGTTTTGCCGCCACGGTGGCACAGTGGTCTAAGCGATGGCCTCTGATCATTCGTCCGAAAGGGGTCCGGGTTGGAATCCCGGTGAGGCATGGATATTGTGTTTGTCTTATGGCACTGGCTCTCTCCCTTCCCTGGAACCAGTGACCCTAAATTAGGGACGGGCGACTGCTTATAGCCCATTGAGTTGCTCACAGTGGTCGTTAAACCTCCAATCAATCAATCATCTTGCGGTTGTTGATATAAGTGTATAAGACCGCTTTGCAGAATGGTGAACAAACAAAGCAATTCCACTGAGGCTTCCAAAAAGTATTCAACACTTAGAAATTTTAGAAAAACTCTGGTGTAATACAAGATTCACACGATGAACTAAGCAATGAACAAAAACAGCTTGAGAAGCTTTATCCTTGACTTTTTTCTGTAGCCCATTTAAGTGTCCAGACATTATACTTGCCCCATCGTAACATTGTCCTATTTATTTGTGTTGGTAATCAGACTGTTCCAAAATTTTGTCTAGCATTTTGTATAAAGCTCCTGACGTTCTATCTTCATTCACATCATGGAAACCCAAAAATCCCTCAACCAATACACCTTCCGAATCAACAATAAAAAATTATTTAATTTTTGACGTGATCGTTTATATATTCAGAAATACATTCAATTAATTCATTTTGAATAGTTTTTATCCTTTCGTATTTATTTTCAATTTCTAAAGAACTTCTTCATATCAACAATGAAAGTAATTAAATGAAATTTCCACGATTTATTGAGCCCATGCTTTCGTCATGGCCATGGAATGCTAGTTCTTGTTGGCTCAAATACAGTACAGACTAATACTGCATCAATCACTGTATGTAGGAAAAGTCTATTTAAACTAACGGTTTCGTTAAAATGCTTTTTCAAAAGCCTTGCATTTTCCCTCAGGGCATCGGCAGTGGTGTTTTGAATTTTTTCAAAATTCCTTAACATTAATCCGCATTTCAGGTTTTTGCTAGAATCCCGATGTTTATGAAGTCACCGTGTTAAGCTCAATAAATCTGAGGAATGTTTATTACTAAAAAGTAAGCAGGGCCAATAAAAAAAAAAAAAATTAACACCCGCTCCACCGTGATCTCTCACGACTTTACACTCAAAAACTGAAAGATGCAGAGGTGAGGCACGTGCAGCTGAAACACTTCACTTGAGCGAGCAGATTGGGGAGGGTGACGTCACGGTTACCATGACAACTCGGCCGAAAAATGCAGACTTCCAAGCATTCTCATTTCGGCTCTTCACTTGCGCTGTTTTGCGTGTAAGGATTTATTTTCCGTATTGAGCATGCCATGTGAATTAATATCTATTCAAAATTTTGAGTATTTTGGAACTGAATAAAGGCAAAAAAGAATATATTATAAAAAACTACTGAATAAAACTTCATTTTGAGTAAAATAGGTGAAGAGGCACTTCACCTACTTCACCTGAGAAGCCGCCACTGACCTACAGGCACAGAAATATCTAGTTATGCCTCTGCTTCTGGAGGTGTTGTGGATGGTGGATTTCGATAGATTGAGTACCTCTGCTAAATTCAGTGTTGTTTGACGGAGGTTGGCTTCCAGCTGTGCACGGAGTTGGTCCTTATCAGTGGCACTGCCCAAACATTCTTCATCTTCCACATTATGATACATGGACTTCTCACACATCCTTTTATGTAAGTGCCTCATCTAGATATAGTGACTGTACAGGGGCATGTGGCGACCAATCATCAACAAGCTATGCAAATTCAGCACATACTTTCCAAACAACTCAATAATTACTTATTCTGAAAGGTGAGGTTCTGACATGTATATGTATAAAAGTAGTTCAACATGATCGGTTCAGGTGTGTTCATTTGCAATAGATTTAAAGATGGGAGACAATAAGGTTCATTTTCACCATCTAATTTTTTTCCTATTGCAAGGGTAATAATGTGGGGCAAACACAAAAATGTGTGTGCTGTGTAAGGTAAGGATGATGTAAGCATTCAGTTGTGTCAGTATTGGTTTGCAAAGTTTTGTCATGGACATTACTCTACTCGCCGATGAATTTCATTCCGGAAGACCCATTGAAGTTGATGATGACAAAATCAAGGCATTAGTTATCCACACAATGTGACCATAGCATCTGCACAGATGCTGCAGACATCCAACTGCACCATGGATTGCATTTGCCAAAAGTTGAATGCGTAAATCTCCTTGATGGTTGAACACTGCATGATTTGGGTGAGAAAAATATTCTCAAACGTATTTTCATTCTGTTTGAGCAATGAACTGTTTTGAGTTGATTGCTCAAACAGAATGAAAATGACCCATTTCTGAAACAAATGGTGATGGACAATGATAAATGAATTGTGTACTCTAACGTGAAGTCGAAAAGATCATGGAGCAAGCTATATGCACTTCCATTAATCACTCCAAAGGCCAATCTGCATCTCAGGAATATCACAGAATAATGATATGAATGGCCATTAATCACTCAAAAGGCCAATCTACATCTCAAAAAGATAGTGGAGCAAATGATATGATAGAGGCCAATCTACATCTCAAAAAGATTGTGGAGCAAATGATATGATAGAGGCCAATCTGCATCTCAAGAAAGTAATGCTCTGTATGCATTGCTACTGGAAATTGTATTACGAGGTGATGCCAAGAAACTGAATGATCAAATATGAAAGTACTATTTCCATTTGAACCAGCTTAAACACTGCACTTGATGACAATTATCCAGAAAGGGTTGACAGGAATGGTGGTGTCTTCTACCAGTACAATACCTGACCTCTTGTTTCTTTTGTCACCAGGAAAAAAAGTTGTTAGAACTTGGCTGAAATCTGCTGCCTATCCTGGTTATTCATCCAACCTTGCATCTTCAGATTTTCATTTATTCTGATCTTTGCATAATTCACTCAGTGGAAAGAACTTCACTTCTTTAGCTGTTTGCAAAAGTCATCTCGACCAGTTCTGTGTACCAATACCTGCACAGTTCTGGAAGATGGAATCCTCAACCTGCATGTTAGATGACAAGAGGTACTGGGGAATAATGGTGCCTACATTGCTAAATAAAGTTACAATAGTATGTAAAAGTTTTATGTTTCACTTTTGCTTACAAATACAGAAAGACTTCTTACACAACTCAATTGTACTGATTCAGTATGTAATTATGGTGCTGCCTCACTTTACATAATTGATATGTCAAAAACATGAAAGCAAGTATTATTATATTGCAGTGCATAATAGTTTATTAAAAACTAAATTTGTTTTTGTAGACATTAACCCAAATGAAAGATAGGCAGGCTTTGCTTAGCTACAAAAGGGAACTGCTGCCACATTCAGTGGAGTATTTACATCTAGAAGATGCTCTAGTGTCAACGGTAAGTGTTCTTAACAAAGCTCTTTTTTTTTTAAATTCTTTGTTAATGAATTACTATGTTATGTGGAGGAAAATGATGTAATGGCCCAAATATGATATAGTCTCAGGTGCAGTAGGGTCATCAAAACCTTTCAAGCTGTGGTGCAACATTTTGGTGTTCACTTCAAAATACTGTTACACAGTGAGGAAGGTATTGCTAAACCTGTGTTGTTTTTTTCAGTGGTTTAATTACCTGTTTCTTATTTAGGGTTACTGGTTCCTCAAGTTGCAGAACCAGTGCTTTAAGGACAGCACAACATCCATGTTATGCCTCAGAATGTGAACCCAGACCCAGCATATGAAAATTCAGACAGCCATTTTCTAGATCATTTACCCACAGGGCAACCATATGAGGTGCCATCAAAAAGTATCGAGACTGATTGCAGTTTCGGCATTGCGCAAACCAAAAGTAAGCGGTTTGGCACAGGTTGACCGTAAAAAAACTGCTGCATATGTGCTGTGAGTTATGTCTTGTCTGTTTTTTGTTTTTGTTGTTTTACAGTAGTGCTTTATTCTTTCATGTGGAAAGCTGTTGGGCGCATTTGTCATGTCAGAAAAAAATTATCAGCGAATTTGCATCAGATTTTGTCCAAAACCTGGCGAAACTTTTAAAGACCTATACTCAAAGTCACAGAAAGTCTATGGGGAGGATTGTATGAGTTGTGCACAAGTTTATGAGTGGTATAAATATTTATATTTTGAAGATGGTCGTGAAAGTGTGGAGAGCGATGAATGGTCTGGGAGGCCCGCAACCGGCAAAACTGAAAAGTGTCGAACTTGTGCACCCAGCTGTGCAGGGAAATCGCTGAATCGCTATTTGTGAGTTATCTGAATACTTCAACATCAGTTTTGGTTCAGTTCAGTCAATTCAATTTTTACTGACTATTTGGGTGAGATGTGTGTCTCAGCCAAATTTGTGCCAAAATTGCTCTCAGCGAAGCAAAAATAGGCCTTTGTTTCAGCTTCTAGTGATCTTCTTGAGTGTGTTGACAATGATGAAAACTTTTTAAAAACTATCATAGGTGGTAATGAATCGTGGGTTTATGTGTATGACCCCTAAACTAGAAGGCCCAGTCTTCACAGTGGAAGACTCAAACTCTCTCAGACTCAGAAAAACATGACAGAACCAGGGCAAAGTTCGAACAATGCTGTGGTTTCAAAACTGGTGACAGTTTTGAAACTGTGTTGTATTTTCAATCGTGAGGGAATTGTGTATCATGAACATGCTCCATCAGGCCAGACAATCAAAAAGGAGTACTACTGTCAAGTTTTGCGGTCCTTGAGGGATGTAGTTCGTCACAAAAGGCCAGCATTTCATGCGAGTGCCGAGCGAGCATCAACTCCACCTGGACAATGTGCCAACCCATGTATTGCAACTGGGGCAGCAGTTTCTTGCCGAGCACCGCATTGCACAGGTCCAGAAGCCACCTTATTTGCCTAATCTGAATCCGTGCAACTTTTTTTCTCCCCCCCCCCCCCAGACCAAATACCACTTGAAAAGGGAAACATATTTCAAGATATTGAAGAGATGCAACAGAATGTGATGAATCAGCTGTTCACTATTTCAGAAGATGACTTCAAAGGATGCGTTGAGCAGTGGGAACAGCACTGAGCTACGTTTGTGGCTTTGGAAGGGGATTACTTCAAAGGTGATTAAGTTAACATGATAAAAATGGACATAAACATGTAACCGTTAGTACTAAGTATAAAAAAAACTTGAAAAGACATTTATGTTATGTAAGAAAATTTAATTTAAGGAAGCTTCCAACTGATAACTTCAGTCTTCGTCAGCCTTGTTGATAGATGGAAATGATGACAGTCGTAGTGGTTGCCAGATCCGTAAAGTCATATACGTTATTTCTTCTTTAATGTGGACTTCCATATTAATGGTATGATAAAAGGGAAATCAGAATTGCAGTTCTTGGAGCTGAGAAGAATTTCCAAACTTTTCTGACAGCGTAACGAAAAATGATCAACGAACAGGGCAATTTGTTTGGTGTCATTCCAAAGAGGTTCAATAGAAATGTCCTCCATTTCTGAAAGCACCTTGTGCAGCATCAAAAGCCATTTACTGGAGCACAAAAATTATGTCCATAAAGGAAATTTTGAAACTTCATTGGCATCCCTAACTTTGGAGGGCATTTCTGCTGAACTTCTTGGGAATGACATCAAACAAAGTGCCCTGATCATTGATCGTTTTTCGTTACGCAATTGGGAAAGTTTGGAAATTCTTCTCAGCTCTAAAAACTGCAATTCTGATTCCCCTATCATACCATTAACATGGAAGTCAGTATTAAAGAAGAAATAACGTATATGACTTTACGGATCTGGCAACCACTACCACTGTCATTGTTTCCATCTATCAACAAGGCTGATGAAGACTGAAGTTATCAGTTGAAAGCTACCTTGAATTAAATTTTATTACGTAACTTAAGCGTGTTTTAAAGTTTTTTTATACTTAGGTGATTTAGTTTCAAATCTGTAAGTCTTGTACTTTTTTTTAATAAAACCAGTTTGGGTACTTTTTGATCACACTTTGTATTTCATTTCTCGTGCTAATTTATAAAACACAGGCTGGTTGTGTGCAGCAAATGCAGTGTGATAGATGAAAAATCAGTGTATGTGCAGTTTTAAATAAGATTTAAATATGACCCCATTTCACCTAAAGACTTCACTGTTGTAATAAATTCTGATCTCAGCCATTGACGATAGTTTTTATGGACTTGTAGCAAACATCATAATCACTGGTGCAAGAATGTTAAATGCATTTTACCTTATCTTCCCTTCACCTTTTCAGGGATTAAGATTACTTCTAATAGGGTATTGGACAGCCTAATGTGCCATTCCACCAGTTGCACCTTAATGACAGACATGTGTATCTCACAAAAATCCAGTAACATCAAAATTAGGCTGTTGATTACTGAAACCCATCTGTTATCTTTCTTCCTTTCTATTTCCCAGGATTTAATTACCCCTATGAGCATTTCCATTTGCAATTCTGAGCAGTTGGTTCTTTGGAAGAGTGGGAATCATCACTGAAGGAACAAACACAGCATCCATGGCTTTCTGCAGGATTTGAACTGTTACCCAGCAGGATGAAAATTTATAATCCTGCATCCTACACCATTGAACCAACATATAGTGCACTCCTACAGAGGGCAAAATTTGCAGTCCAAATGCACTAGCCAAAAAAAAAGTCCTGCATGCCACTCCTTAGCTTTTGAAATCTTGTCCACCAGACAACAGATAGCATTGAGTTATGCCTTTATACGAGCATGGATTCATAAGAATAGCTCAATAATATGCATCTCCCAATTTCGTTTTACGGATTCCACCAATTTAGAAAGAACTCTGAGAGCATAACCCACTATCTTTAGTTTACTTACACTCAGTAGGAATGTGCAATAACCACCTCTTTTTCCTGTTCAAAAAACATCCTCATACTTGAACTGAAGTCACCATCTGCAGTGTGATGGTGACTTAAGTTCAATTACAGGGAAATACGTCCAGTGGTTTCGGATCAAATATGCACTATTTACCCACTGCATTAATGAAGGTTGGTGAATCTCTGCCTCTCTGCACTAAAACATGACATATCAATGGCATCCACTGGATTGAAATTGTGTAATGTTGGCCCATTCACAGCAATCATAAGAAGATCACTCATTTTATCAGTTTTTAAGAAGTTCTGGTGCAAAGTTTTGATCTAGTTAAAGCAGCTGAACCAAAGTTCACATGATGCTGTTGTGCTTAGTGGCAGAATAGCACAAAAAGTTACAATGGGCAACAAATTGGGAAATCTGTCAGAATGTTGATTTAGTTTCTTAAGCACTTCATCAAATGATAGAGATGCCAATGTAAGTTTGTATTCTGTCCACTCAGCTAACAAAACATCCATTTACCCCTTGTAATCATTGGGTTCAGGGCCAGCTTTAGTGCAGGTGCCAAGCTCAGAGGGTTACCAAGCTAAACTTTTTTTCTTTTCTTTTCTTTGTGAAATGGTAGAGTATATATATATACATATTCTATAAAGAAGATACCTAAGCAAAAAATTACATATATAATTTTGACTCACACCTAGTACAACATAGAAAAGGTTATGTATCTACCTGTGTGAGTAAAAGGAGAAAATAAAAAAAAATAAAATAAAACAACTGAATGTAGAAGGTGTCATGAAATGACAAACGTTGTTTGACATGTAAATCTGCAGATCCTAACCTGTATTCTTCTGTTGAGGATAATTGCTCCAACAAGTTTTGCAAAGCCTACAATACCATCTATAAGCTCACCTGTACTGTCTGCAACCTTAGCTATATTGGCCAAAGTAAAAATCCTCTTCATCTTAGGATTAATGGTCACAGGTCTCTAGTAAACAAGTTCTCTAATTCTGGAGTGAACCCCTCCACAAATGCCAACCAGTACTCTACCTTTGAATTAGAGCATTTCCATACTCATGGTTTTGACAAAGTGAAAATAGAGGTACTACATATTATCCCTGACCTCTATGCTCGGCTAGAAACTGAATCCCTTGAAATTTTGCAGCATCAGTCTCTTTATCCCTATGGCCTTAATTCCACTCTATCTGACAATAAGCATAATCAGCATAAATTTTCAATTCGTGAACTCTTCTTTCTTGTTAATAATAAGAGCTGCTCTAGAGGTAATAGAGGACAGAGGTTATTTCGCACATCAAGCAAAGTTGATTTTGCTAACTTGCTAAAAACTCTGGAAAGCTTTAAAACTGGCACTAATTTTGTTAAAAATACTTACAAAATTCTCAAGTCCTTCAAGCACTCTGTCCTTAAATGTTTTTTCAAATTCTGGAATGAAACTGCTGACCATGTTGATAAGCATGTTTTTGCTTTGGTTCTGGACATTCTTAAACATATTCTTAAAGATAAAATTTCTCTTAAAGAATTTTCCAGTAATTTTGTTACCATCAGGTTCCTAAATAAAGCCTACGATAATCTCAATGTAAGGAAGCTGTTCTACAATAATGCAATTTTTTTTTCCCATCCACAGGCACCAGTCTATTGTAAGTTTTAAATATGTTAAGACCTTAGGGTCAATAGTTAAAAACTACAAACTTAACTCTTCGAGCTACATTCCTGTAATTACTACTTGTTCTTGTGATGAACATAAAGAAACAGTTCACTATGATAAGAATTACAACCATATTATCACCGGAAACTTGAGTTTTGTTGAAAATGAAAAGCTTAGGAATTTATTAGAATATGGCTCTAAATTCAGACCTTCCTTCACAATTTCCAAAGAAAGGATTCTTGAGAGCTTCACTCAAGATGTAAATAAGTACATCGTAAAAAACCAGTTTAACGTACAATCAGCCTATTGAGGCCTTCGCAGAATGGAAATATAATATAATCAATAGCTTCACCGGTGAGTTGGCAGGTCTGGACTTTTGTTTCGACAGAAATCTCTTTTTCTCTGGAGAAGCTAAAAGGTCACTCTCCAAACTACAAGACCAATTTATTTTTACCACTACGGATAAAGCTAGCAATAATTTTGCAATTATCTGTAAGAAGTTCTATTTTGAATTGTTAACTATGGAACTCAATAATAGAGTAACATACGAGCCCGTAAGTTATTCTACCAAGCAGTTAGAAAATCGGTTTAAGGCATTCTTCAAGAAACTTAAAATTCCACAAACTAGAAGATATGGGCCTGAATTTCCATTTCTTTTTGCAACGGTTAAGTTTCATAAGGATCCTGTGAAGTTCAGGTTCATAGCTAGTGGAGTAAGGAGTCATAAAAAGAAAATAGATCTTGCTTTTGAAGATGTCTTAAAGAAGGTTTTGAAACACATTAGAAACTGTTCTAACTTGATGTACAGAGATTTTTGGATAATTAATAATAATGCAGAAGTAATTTCTACTATACTCAAAGTTTGTCCCCTAGATATTAATAGTTATGATTTTGAAAACCTATATACTAATCTGCCTCTATTAGATATAATCACTACCTTTAAAGAGCTGTATGCAGAATTTAAACTTAACCAATTTGTTGATGTAGGAACTTGGAACTCTTATCTCAATTACTGCATAAAAAATAACCATATCTTATATAATAATACTCTCTATAAGCAAGTGAACGGTATTCCAATGGGAACATCAACGTCCACGAATATCGCTAATCTATTCCTGTTCTTTAAGGAATATAAATTCATTAAAAATCACCCCACCTGCTCAGATAACTACCTTTACACTTTTAGATATATTGATGATCTGCTGTGTATCAATAATTCCGAAGTTATAGAGAGTGATTTTGATAATATCTATCCTAGCTCTCTTAACTTATGTAAAACCAACCACAGTAATCAGGAACTTGAGTTCCTAGACTTAAGCATTAAGCTCAACAGAGGTAACCCATCTATTAGCCTCTTTGATAAAAGAGTTAATTTTCCTTTCAAAGTAATTAAATATCTACACTGGAATAATAACATTTCAACCAAAGTAATTGAGAATGTACTAATTTCTCAGGTCCTAAGAATTTCAAGAATTTGCAGCAACAATTTGGACTTCAATTACCACATTAATATACTATTAGAAAGTTTTCTAGAGAACGAAATTCCTTCTTCTTTCATCAAAAGAACTTTAAGAAAAATTATTCTGAATAATAGAGTAAGGTTGGCAGATCTGCTTTAATTTTCTACACAGTTAATAATATGATTCTGACCAATCAAAGCCGTAAGGAAGTTGGCTAGAGGATGCCTATTAACTACCTAAAGGAACCTTAGTGCTATGGATATGACGGTCCTATTAAAACAAAAAATTAAATAATATAAACAAAATCACAAAAAAAGCTTAAAAATCTGTTTATAAAAGAAAATAAAAACAAATAAAAAAGAAAACTAGTTATTCATCACTAGGATAGCTATACTAAAAATAGTAAAACCAACATTAAAATTAATAAGATTCTGATTAATCTATAGAAGCTCACTAAGGTGATTTAATACATGCAAAGATTATTAAATAAACTGCTCGTGTATTTTATAATATTTCTCATGTATTCTGGAGAGTTAATTCTGCTCATTCTGATCATACAGATCCACAGTCTTAAGTTTATATATTTTTTTCTCTGGTTAAAATCTCCGCGCGTTGGTTTCTTGCTGTATGAGGAGGCCATCAGCCCCACCCTCACTGCCCCCCAGCGTCTAGGGAGTGGCAGAAGAGGTCAGCCATGTTCTCCTCTTGTGAGGAGAAAAGTTTTTGTAACACAAGAGGTAAGCTCTCTTCCTTGTTTTTGGGTTCTAGGTTTTATAAGTTCAATGTTTGTACTTCATGTACCTTTTCTCTGTCGTTTTTTAGCTTTTCAGCTTTTAAGCATTGGTTTGTCTGTTAACATTTATGCGGGTTTTAACTCTTACTTTTCTTTGTAACTTTGAGCGTCTTTTGGGGTACCTAGGAACAGAAGATGGCTAAGCTTGTTCCTTTTCTATGCGCTGTCTATGCGCTGTTTTTTCAAAGTAGTTAAGTTCTTAATAACTAATTAATTATGCACTTAAAGCACTGCTGAAATACTTTGTACATATTGCAACTAACTGTTTAAGGTATATAACTTTCACAAAGTTTTCTTTAGTTAATTATTATCTTTAACTTATTCTCGTTTTCGTGCTGTCATAAGTTGTAGAGTAGGGGGTTTTAGACTCAAGTTTTCTTTCAAAAATCTGTTCGTTATAAATTAACATTTCCTTTTTTAATTGCAATGTAAAATTTGTTTTTCAGGTTTAAATTCTCTCTCAAACGAACTTGGAATTTCGTTATAGCTGAAAATCATTTCTATTTATTATGTCACTCTCACAGCTTGAGTTCTCTTTAATCTTCTTCTCTCTGTTTAATAGTAACAGATGAAGAGCATGGGTCGGGCCATGAAGGTTAATGGATGCAAGCGAAATTGTTAACTAGTGCTATGTCATGCTACTCTACGGAGGACATGACTTATATATATATTTTTTAAACTATTTTAGGTGGGAATGTTACTTGCATCTATGGCCTTGCAGAAACCCATTTCCAACTAGGTCTTTGTGGAAGTGAGAAAATGCAGAGTTTTTGCTGGTCCTTGATAAAGCCAAGGCTCAGTATTCTCGACACCTTCTACATTCAGTTGTTTTATTTTATTTTTTTTCTTTTCTCCTTTTACTCACACAGGTAGATACATAACCTTTTCTATGTTGTACTAGGTGTGAGTCAAAATTATATATGTATTTTTTTGCTTAGGTATCTTCTTTATAGAATGTGAATTCTGAACTTTCAAAACTGCTGCGTTGCGCGTTTTGATTTTCAGGTTATTTTGCACCCTTCGTTTTAAATTCTAAAATTTTTTCCTTAGTCTTCAGTTTTGCTCTTAAGTATATATATACATATATATATACATACATACACGGTCAAGTCACATTATTGCAGACATGCCAACTCTCCGGATTTAGGCGGGAGACTTCCAATTTTCAGCCATTCCTCCTGCCCTCCGGATAAATGTGAAATGCTCCCGATTTTCGCCGATAATTAGCTATTACGATGGTCGAAATAACCTAATTCCATCAACCATTGCCTTGGATCGACACAGAAGAAAAAGATTTCGAACCGCTTGTGAAATCTTTTTCTTTCTGCATTGATGCAAGACGGCATTTACACTCATCAGTATCGTACTTTTCCTCTCCTCGTATCTGCAAAAAGAAAGCCACCCCCGGTGGCGCAGTGGTCTATTTTATGTTGGTTACAAACACACTCGCGCACCAGCTGTGACCTACTTATCGTTTCACATCTCTCCGCTCTTAGCTGTGAGCTCTGTTTATGTTTTCTTCAGAGTTTTGAGGAGTGCTTTTTGGTTATGCTTTACTGTGGAGATTTTTATTTCTTGTTTTGCACCATGTTTGTCTCTTTTCTCTTCTTCGTCGCATTTTGTAGAAGATTAATGTGCTCCTTTGTTCATCTCTAATGCAAATCTGTTATTGTCAGCTTTGTTTTATCTTCTATTGTAGCATTTTGTGTACACTTTGTTTGTGAATTTGTTTTGTTTTTTTCTCGTTTTTTTCTCTTACTTTTTGCGGGAGATTTTTCCTTTTGCATTACGCCACTTGCGCGGTTTTTAATGTTTTATTTTATGTCATATCTTTGGTAATTTGTTTCTTCTTTACATATTTAGCTGTTATTGTCTTTGCTGCATAATAAAGTTGTGAAACTAAGCGCCGGCTTTCAACAAATTGTCTGAGATGGGTCCGGGTTTGAATCACAGTGGGGCATGGATGTTGCATACTTGCTAACTTTTACGGATTTCTGCTTAATTTTACTGATTTGCGGTTAGTAGTCTTTTTTTTTTTACGGATTTTGTAATATTTCGATTTCTTAATCGAAATATTTCAATCCCTGCATGCTGCAGCCATCCATTCAGATTTTCTACCTTGCCTTACGAGCGCAGTGTTACCCGATGATGTCATCTTTGACTCGCCGGCTTCGTGCTGAGCCATCAAGTATAAAGATGGCTCCGCGTCGTTGGTAGCTCTCTCTCTCCACGGGAGTGCTCCAAAATGCGTAATCTAATTACGCGTCTAGTACGCATCAAAATTTTATCAACACGTAAAAATATGCATCGGGAATTTTTCTCGACACGTAAAAATACGCATCTGGAATTTTTCTCCCCGCGTAAAAGTATGCATCTGGAATTTTTCTCAGGGCATAAAAAATGTGCATCGTGAATTTTTCTCGGCGCGTAAAACTACTCATCGAAGAATTTTACCAATTTATAAATATACGCATCGGGACGGTATTTCGTCTTTCAAAGACGGAAGTAAACGAAATAAAGTTTCTTTCCGTTATCGTAATTTCTTTTTCCTGTGATGTTGTCTCTGTCTAGTATTGTTGTTATATATCATTTTATTCCGTAAATATTTGTATTTCAGTCTGAAAATGGAGGGAAAATTTCCGAAAACGGAAATTCGAGGGCGAAAAAAAATGCTATTAATTGTGTGTGGTTGACAACTATTTTCACTATGCTTTTTATTTTGCATATAAACATACAGTCTGCATTTAGAATAACTTTTTAAACATTAAAAATGCTATGTACCAATAATACTACTTCTGGAAAATTGTTCCTGCATCTGAAAAATGTCGATAAATAATAGCGCTCATGTGATTTTATGAGCTGTAAAAATCTCCTGATTTTTAGATTTTGAAGGTTGGCACATCTGTTATTGTGGCCACACCAGCTAATATCCAAAGTAACCGCCGTGTGCAGTGCAGACAGCAGCTAGACGGGCTGAGAGTGGTTCAATAAAGTGCTGGAAAGTGTTCAAAGGTATGTGGACCCATGCTGACTGCAGTGCATCTGACAGCTGCTGAAGGGTGTGTGGTGGAGGATCCTCAGAGTGAACAACACAATCGAGATGGTTCCACAGATGCTCAATTGGGTTTAAGTCAGAGGAATTAGGGGGTCAGGGAAGTACTTTGAAGTCTTCATCGTGCTCTTCCAACCACTCCCGGACATTTCTAGGTGTGGGACACGTCGCATTGTCATTCTGGAAGATCCCATCCGCCCCAGGGAAGACAATCAGCATGTATGGGTGTAGATGGTCTTCAAGGATGGATTCATAATGAATTTGGTCTATAGTGTCTTCCACAAGTATGAGTGGATGGACCCAGAGAATGCCACGAAAACATTCCCCAGACCATAACGCTGCCCCCATCATCTTGTGTTCTTCCAGTAACGGTTGAAGAGTGTTTGTTCTCCAATGTTTCTCACCTTATATGCCAACGTCCATCCATTCGATGAAGCAGAAAACATGACTCTGGCAAAGGATTGCCTTCTCAGCAATCCTTTGCCAATAAGCAGAGGTCCAATTCCGATACTGCCGTTTTCTGCTGATGCATCTTCATTAGCATAGGTGCAGTGACCATCCATTTGTATCAGAGCCCCATACGCAGCAGGGTTTGCTGAACTGTCATTTTAGACACACTTCTGGTAGCCCCCTGGTTCATTCAGCCAGTGAGTTGCTCCACTGTAGCATGTCGATCAGCCCTCATGCACCTTCGAAGCCAACATTCACCTCTCAGATCAATGACACGTGATGCTCCGCAGTTTCCACATCGCTTATTCGCAATGGTGCCATTTCTCCAATCGTGATGCACTTTAACCACAGCAGCACGCAAACAGTTCACAAACTGCGCTGTTTCAGAAATACTGCCACCCTTGGCCCGAAAGCTGATAATCTTCCCTTTTTGCAAATCTGATAAATCGCTCCTTTTATCCATGATAGCAACGAGTGTTACTTTTTCAGAATGCCTATAGCACACCTTATATACCCTCCAAGCCAGCTCACTACGCATGCCTTCATTCATTGGCTACACAATGTTGATGTCAAAAGTAGGAGGTGGTCACAATACTGTGGCTTGACTGTGTATATATAAATACAAAGAAAATAATACCCTGGGAGTCTTGAAATTCGAGACGATGAGCAATGATGATTGGAGGCATTGAAAGGTTTAGCCAGCACCAGGTCAAGGCATGTTTTCTTCTGACGGAAAGTTCCTCTTCGGAATCCTTAAATGTGTACTTTTTGCTGGAAAAAATTTGCCTAATGCTTTTGAATTCCATATGCACATGTGCATTTAACTCTTCCCCTCTACCCCCAAAAAACTGAGTTAAGGTGTTTTAGTTCTTTTCAAGTATACAGTAACATAAATTGCCACATGGTAAATGACGATTTCATTCACATTTACAGATCTAGAATAAACACTCTCTTTATAAAAAAGAACAAATCAGCAAAATCAAAGTCTTAAAGGACAGCACTTTTACTCTTTATTCATGTACAAAATTTTAACACCTCTTAGATTTGCCTCAAACAAAACTTATAAATACTATTTTTTGTTTCTTCAGAAAAAGAAGATAAGAAAAGGTGCATTGCAAAGGCGACAAGCAAGATAGCCTGTGGCTAAACAGGTGGCAGGATTCATTGGTCAGTATCGTTTTGGGGTTTATAAGCCACTCCTTGTTTTCTTCAGCTGTAAAATGAAGTTAGGCAATAGAAGCAACAAAAATATTTTTCTCTCCATATGAGCTACATAATATCTAAACTTTTAGAAGATTGCATTGTTAATGATGCCACTCCAGGCAAGGAGCCTCAATGCTTTGCTCACTGGCTTGAGCTGGCCCTGGGTCTGTCTATCACTGGAACAATCCAAATCATCACAATGGCATATTATTACTTTTGAGATCAAAAACAGGAGCATTTTTTTTGGTGTTGACCTTGGGATCTCCATGCACCTTCACACGCTTCTGAGGTCCTCCCCTGAAATTTTATCTCCCATGTCCCGTTCTGTGATCTTCAGCCAATAGAACGCTATTTAAATTGTGACTTAGCATTGGCGTGGGGCTTCTTGAAAGTTCTGCGGAAATATAGGGCACCTGGCAACACATATATAGAACAGCCATCTTCTTACAAGATGAAGAGCTGTAAGTGGCCTAGTGGTTAGACGTACAGCCCTCCAAGCACATTGCTGCAGAATCAATCCCTGGCTAGCTGAACAGCTCGGAACTACTGAACACCCACCTTCAAAGAAAAAAGCAGTACTTGCTTGTTTTCAAATGATGCACTCAAAGGCTTCAGTTTTTTGTAAAAGTCAAGAAGAAAATGTAACAATTTTACAAACTGAAATTGCTTTAAATACCGTATATCATCATCATTGTCAACCATTATCAATCCACTGCTGGACGAAGGTCTCCCCAAGTTTCCTCCACAACGGTCTGTCTTGTGCCAGTCTCCTCCATGTCACTCCCGCATATTTACGAATTTCATCCACCCATCTCCCATGTGGTCTTTTTCTGGGCCTTTTCCTGTCCCTTGGACGGTGAACCAAAGGGCGAAAAAATACCGTATATACTCGCGTATAAGTCGAGAAATTTGGGACAAAATGAGAGCTTCAAAGTAATGGGGTTGACTTATATGTGGGGTCTAAAAAAATCGTAAGTCCAAAAGTTCTTCCCGTGAGGCAAAAGGCAATCCATCCCAAAAAAAAAAAAAAATGCCGATGCGGTATTAATTACGAAATCGCAACCCTCCGAAAGAAAAAAAAAAAAAAGAAAGAAAGAAAGAAAAAACGCCGATGGGGTAGAATTACGAAATCGCAAACCTAAGAATTTCTCCGCGCTTTGAGAAGTCTCTCTCCTGGCTTTGCGTATCCACAGAGCAGTCACAATCGCGCATAGAAAGCTCCGCCCTTCCGACTACTAGTTGATTGCACTGATCTTCGATGTAACGGCAAAGAATATTGCGCGAAGCGTTTTTCTTTGGTAACGGAGCCATGCGACAGCCAGTGTTAGGTGTTGCTTGTTCTTAATCACAGAAACGGATGTCTTATAACGCAGGATTCAAGTTGAAAGTGGTTTCTTTTACAGAAAATACTAACAACTGTGCTGCTTCACGTCAATTTGGTATTAACGAAAAACTGATTCGAGATTGGTGTAAAAAAAAACGGACTTGGTGAAAATCCCAAAATCGCAAAAGGCGCTGCGCCCTGGAACGACATCTTTCCCAGAGCTGGAAAGTGTCTTGAATGATTGGATTGTGGGCTGCAGACAAAATGGTTACATTGTAACGCGAACTGGTATACGTTTGCGAGCAATGAAGCTCGCAAAAGATGAAAAGTTTGCAGCCGCAAATAACACTTTTCGTGCCTCACCAGGTTGGTGCACAAGGTTCATGAACCGCTATGGGTTGTGTCTACGCCAGCGCACCAAAATTGCACAAAAGTTACCTCGTGACCTCGAAGCAAAGATAGTGGAATTTCAA
Organism: Macrothele yani; assembly: GCA_039090855.1. NCBI lineage: Eukaryota > Metazoa > Arthropoda > Arachnida > Araneae > Macrothelidae > Macrothele > Macrothele yani. The sequence goes on from CM077011.1 coordinate 115,884,119, forward strand.
AAGTACGTAATTCAAAAGAGAAAAGAGACTGCTTTTGAACTTTCCCAAATAGGAATCATGGATGAAACTGCCATGTGTTTCGACCTTCCTGGAAATAAGACGGTGAACCAAAAGGGCGAAAAAAATATCTTGATCAAAACGACTGGCCACAAAAAATCCAGTTTCACGGTTGTTCTTTCCTGTTTAGCCAACGGCAGTAAGCTACCTCCGGTAATTATTTTCAAACGCAAAACTCTGCCGAAAAGCGTTGTCTTTCCGTCTGGTGTGCTCGTTCGTGCCCATGAAAAAGGATGGATGAACGAATCCAGATCAATTGACTGGTTACAGAATGTGTGGAACAAAAAACCAGGTGCACTTTTGAGGAAACCTTCTCTTTTGGTGTGGGATATGTTTGTTGCACACCGTTGTGCAGAAGTGAAAAAAACTGCAGAAAATTCAAAAACAACTCTTGCTGTCATCCCAGGTGGGTTGACATCTGTTCTTCAACCACTAGATGTCTGCCTTAATAAGCCCTTCAAGGACAATGTGCGGAGGTATTGGGCAGATTGGATAAGTTCTGATTTGCCGACTGAAACCAAGGGCGAAAATCTAAAGAAGCCGGATATCGTTTTGATTGCGCAATAGGTCAAGGATGCTTGGGATGCGATACCTGCGGAAATTAGGAGAATTCAATTCGTGCAGAAATAGTCCAAAGTAATCGAGGTAGTTGCCTTCAATGCACGATCTTAAAAAACAAGAGTCACTCACAATACAAATTTAAATTCGTTGGCGGAATTTAAATATTTTATTGTATATAAGAACTTTCGGGTTTCCCTAGAACCCATCATCAGATACAGGAGAAGGAATAAATTTAAATAAAGTGTTACGTGAACATAATATAGATATCAGATATGAATATGACATAATGTCACGTGGCATCAAATTGTCAAACGACGTGGCATGTATCACGAAATAAAGAAAATAAAGGAAATAGAATGCAGGCATACATATAATACTGCATTGTAAAAATAAAGGAAGGTTAGTAGGTATAAATTGTGTTGTTCTCATCAGGAGCCACAACAAAGAGCACTACAGCAGAAATCGAGATTAAGTGATTTCGTCCTCAGTTTGCACCTCGTATTCGGTACTGTAAATAGTTTCCAGATTGTAGGTACAGATACTGGAACATTGTCATTACAGCATAAATGTCTCTGAGTAGCAATTACAAGGCTCTCAGTGAACAGCAATGTAGAGACAGCACTAGGTGTTACGATGATGGAAGCATCATTCCAAATTGGATAGTGCAGGCCATCGCAAACGAGTCGAGACAATGCAGAATTTTTAAGTCCATTCTTTACGGCGTATTTATGTTCATTCAGTCTTGTTGCTAGTGTACGTTTTGTAGATCCTATATATTTACTATCTGGAGTGTCATCATCAATACTTTTTAAGGGGATGCTGTAAACGCCAAATTTGTCTAGCTTTGTTACCTGGTCTCGATCTTTTTTAATTAACTGGAAAATGTTTGTAGTACGTATTCCAAAATCCAGGTGAAAGTTTCTGCAAATGGCTTTGAGAACAGGTGTTATGGTTGGATAATAATCTATGGAACCTATATATCTACGAGGTTGTTGGTCCCTTTGGAGAGTAGTTGAGTTTTCTTGGTGGAGCTTCTTAAGAGCTTTTTATGATAAAGGTGGGAAATCCATGGTTTAGGGTGATGCTGAAAATTTTGTTAATTTCACATTTTCGTCTGCTGAAACTAGATGAATGCGTGATGGCTCTGCGTAGAAGGAAAAAGATTGAGGAGAGTTTATAGCTTTTTGGATGTGCTGAAGAAGCCGGGATCAACGTAGGTACCGAAGTGGGTTTCCTATATACAGAGTGTTGCAAAGTGCAAGTGACAGCATCTCGTTCAAGCATAAAATCCAGGAATGGCAATTTACCTTCACTTTCCAGTTCAATGGAGAATTTTATGGTCGGGATTTGGGATGATAAGTGTTCAGCAAAAGTTCGTAGGTCAGCTGGTTCATGATCCCAGAAGAGAAGTACATCATCAACATATCTTATGTAAAAGCACGGAGGTTGTTGATATTCTTGTAGCACTTTATTTTCTTTGTGCTGTAGTAGAATTTCCGCTAGAATCGGAGATAGTGGTGATCCCATTGGGGCGCCCTCAGTTTGGCGATAAATAATGTTGTCGAATTGAAAATATGATCTGTTTTGAACTAGTTTTAAGGCTGTAATGATGGATTGGATCGTTTCTGGTTCGTATTTTAGTTCAAGTAGTTTTATCTGAATGATGTCATGAACAGTTTTAATCGGAACATTAGGGAACAAAGAAATGACATCGAGAGAAGCCATAATAAAGGTTGAGTTATTTGCATTAAAGGATTTGATCTTGTTAATAGCTTGTACTGTGCCTTTAACAGAGTAGAGTGAATTAGTAACTAATGGTTGAAGGAAATTAGTTAGTGTCTTCTCTATAGGTCTGGTTGGTGCTGCAAATCCAGATACTAGCGGGCGTAATGGGTGTCCGGGTTTATGAGTCTTTAGTTTACCAAAAAGTTCAGGAACTCGTGCACCTGGAGGGTAGTATAAGCATTGTGAAATGGCTGTTGGGAGGCTTGAGATTTTCTTTAATTTATGTATGGCCGCGATGGTAGCGTTAGTAGGGTTCGAACTAAGAGTGGCGTGCGGGATAGTATCAATTGCCTCTAGCATTTTCTTCCGATAGTCTATTTTGTTCAGAATAATAATTTGCGAGGTTTTATCGGCGGATATGATCGATATATTGGGATCGTTGCGTAATACTAAAAGTTGTTTTTTCTCTTCTGTAAGACGAGTCAAATCCGTGTTGTGTCTTTGATTATGAAATTTCCTAATCGAATTGATTATTCGATGTCGTGCTTCGTTTTGTTTTCTTAATGGTAGATAAGAGATGATGGCTTCTGCTTGCGGAATGAGTTTCAACTTATTAATCCTGGAGTTCGGGAAGGCGAATTTTAGGCCTTTATTTAGTGCTGATATTTGGATTTGGTTTAGAAGATGATCACTGTAATTGATGAAGTTAATTGAAGGTTCTGATTGATTCTGGTTAGGCCTACGTGTACATGAGGTATGGTTCCTCTCAACAACGTCCTGGTCCACAAGATTACGTAGTTTATGGATGTGCCGTTGTTGGGCTTGCTTAACTTCAGATTCGATAATAGCCGTAAGTACCGTGAGGTATTTATTAAAGTGAATAGCATGGCTAACACCAGCCAGTCGCAGGTATGAGTCATAGGATCCTCTTTGTAGCGTGTCCAGTAGACATCTTTTGGCTCTGATTTCAGCTAGGAGTCTTTTATTTTCGGCGAATTTCAGCACTTGAGCGTCCCTCCATGAATGAGGTTTCGTCCTTAGTCTCAGGAATTTGGGTATGATGTGCAAGTCTCTGCACTTTATTAGAAAACACAAATGTGTTTCCTCCACGGCGAGTCTTAGTCGGAGCGTTTGAAAGCGTTAAATATTTCCTTCTTCATCCTGTGAGTGGTGCAAAAATATATACGTGTAACTAGGATGATATTAGGAGAATTCGAATTCGTGCAGAAATAGTCCAAAGTAATCGAGGTAGTTGCCTTCAATGCACGATCTTAAAAAACAAGAGTCACTCACAATACAAATTTAAATTCGTTGGCGGAATTTAAAGATTTTATTGTATATAAGAACTTTCGGGTTTCCCTAGAACCCATCATCAGATACAGGAGAAGGAATAAATTTAAATAAAGTGTTACGTGAACATAATATAGATATCAGATATGAATATGACATAATGTCACGTGGCATCAAATTGTCAAACGACGTGGCATGTATCACGAAATAAAGAAAATAAAGGAAATAGAATGCAGGCATACATATAATACTGCATTGTAAAAATAAAGGAAGGTTAGTAGGTATAAATTGTGTTGTTCTCATCAGGAGCCACAACAAAGAGCACTACAGCAGAAATCGAGATTAAGTGATTTCGTCCTCAGTTTGCCTCGTATTCGGTACTGTAAATAGTTTCCAGATTGTAGGTACAGATACTGGAACATTGTCATTACAGCATAAATGTCTCTGATTAGCAATTACAAGGCTCCATTAAATTCTCCATTGAACTGGAAAGTGAAGGTAAATTGCCATTCCTGGATTTTATGCTTGAACGAGATGCTGTCACTTGCACTTTGTAACACTCTGTATATAGAAACCCACTTCGGTACCTACGTTGATCCCGGCTTCTTCAGCACATCCAAAAAGCTATAAACTCTCCTCAATCTTTTTCCTTCTACGCAGAGCCATCACGCATTCATCTAGTTTCAGCAGACGAAAATGTGAAATTAACAAAATTTTCAGCATCACCCTAAACCATGGATTTCCCACCTTTATCATAAAAAAAGCTCTTAAGAAGCTCCACCAAGAAAACTCAACTACTCTCCAAAGGGACCAACAACCTCGTAGATATATAGGTTCCATAGATTATTATCCAACCATAACACCTGTTCTCAAAGCCATTTGCAGAAACTTTCACCTGGATTTTGGAATACGTACTACAAACATTTTCCAGTTAATTAAAAAAGATCAAGACCAAGTAACAAAGCTAAACAAATTTGGCGTTTACAGCATCCCCTTAAAAAGTATTGATGATGACACTCCAGATAGTAAATATATAGGATCTACAAAACGTACACTAGCAACAAGACTGAATGAACATAAATACGCCGTAAAGAATGGACTTAAAAATTCTGCATTGTCTCGACTCGTTTGCGATGGCCTGCACTATCCAATTTGGAATGATGCTTCCATCATCGTAACACCTAGTGCTGTCTCTACATTGCTGTTCACTGAGAGCCTTGTAATTGCTACTCAGAGACATTTATGCTGTAATGACAATGTTCCAGTATCTGTACCTACAATCTGGAAACTATTTACAGTACCGAATACGAGGCAAACTGAGGACGAAATCACTTAATCTCGATTTCTGCTGTAGTGCTCTTTGTTGTGGCTCCTGATGAGAACAACACAATTTATACCTACTAACCTTCCTTTATTTTTACAATGCAGTATTATATGTATGCCTGCATTCTATTTCCTTTATTTTCTTTATTTCATGATACATGCCACGTCGTTTGACAATTTGATGCCACGTGACATTATGTCATATTCATATCTGATATCTATATTATGTTCACGTAACACTTTATTTAAATTTATTCCTTCTCCTGTATCTGATGATGGGTTCTAGGGAAACCCGAAAGTTCTTATATACAATAAAATCTTTAAATTCCGCCAACGAATTTAAATTTGTATTGTGAGTGACTCTTGTTTTTTAAGATCGTGCATTGAAGGCAACTACCTCGATTACTTTGGACCTGCGGAAATGGTCGTGAAATCATTCAAGAAATGTTGCATTAGTAACAAACTTGATGGCACAGGGGATGATGAGATTTTTATGAGTGATGATGACAGTGATTCTGATGACACAGGCATAGATGGGAATACTGATGTTTATGATGACGCGCCGATGACGGAGAAAGACTTTTTGAACTGTTTTCCGAGTCTGACTCGGAATCGGATTTTGAAGGGTTCCGATGAAGTTTTTGGGTATGCAAATTAAATTTAGTATTATATATATAACTTTTTTCGTTTTCAAATGTTTTTGAATAAATTCATTGAATTTTTTTTCTCATTCCGGGATCGACTTATACGCGAGTTCGCGAGTTTCCAATTTCTTACGATTTTTTCCTCTGAAAGTGGGGGTCGACTTATACACGAGTATATACGGTACTTCAACAATCCTCTTGCTTTTGAAGTATCTGATTCATTAAGAACCACTGAGTCCTCAAGATCCATGACAGCAGTTTTCGAAGACTGAACGAGAGCATGAAGTGCATTTGCTTTACTTGTTATCCACCTTACAGCATGAATATAGGGTAAGTTTCAATACCCCTTCTGCTAAAACTTTAGCAGTTTCATTAAACTTTTAACTTATGCAATCTTTTTATAGAACCATCATAAAATTTGTATATTTTTCTTACAGTGTTGTCAAATGTTTGGAGAAACTCAGTGGTTTTGCATGCATCTAACACAGCAAGCTGTAGTCTGTGAGCTACACAATGAATACTTACCAGTTTAGGACAAATTGATTTCATTTTGATGGACAGCCCAGACTTTTGTCCAATCATATTGGCAGCTCCATCTGTACCTAAATCTACAATGTACATAATATCCTTGTACTCGCTCATGCCTACACTGTTGTTTAACAGTGTTGTTAAAGCTGTAAAATAGCCTTCAGAAGTTACAGAGGTAAGATCAATGACAGCTAAAAAGTCCTCTTTAATAATCCCATCATGCAAATGCCTCACATATAGCATTGCATGTTCATCAGAAATCCTGTCAGTAGAAGCATCGATCAAAATACTCCTGATAAAGTTCGAGTTTCTTATATTGGGTTGCCGGAAAAGTCATATCGTATTTTGGCGCCCGATGGCGGTTGGGCAGTTTTGGAAGTGTTAGAGGCATGCACAGCTCTGTTATCGCTATGGCATTCGACAGGTGCCAGTTCTAGCTGCAGTTTAAAAGGAATAGTGAGCGATTTGGTTGATTTGTGGAGATTTGACATCAAGTTAAAAGATGGAAGACCAAACTGTGCATTTTCGCCATACTTTACTGTTTTACTTCCGTAAAGGGAAGAATGCGCGTCAAGCTTGTGAAAAGTTGCCTAAAGTGTACAGTGATAATGCTCTACAAGAACGTCAGTGCCAGCGGTGGTTCGCAAAATTCCGTGCTGGTGATTTTGACCTCAACGATGCTCCTCGGTCCAGGAGACCAACCGAGGTTGATGACGACCAAATCAAGGCATTGATAGAGTCAAACCCACGTTACATGACACGAGAGATTGTAGACACATTGCACATCCATCATTCAAGTGTTCATGACCACCTGAAGAAGCTGGGATACTTAAGCAAGTTCAATGTGTGGGTTCCTCATGAACTCAAAGAAGCTCAATTGATGGCGTGTATAAACATTTGTGATATGCTCATTAAACATGAGGAAAATGATCCTTTTTTGAAGCGAATGATAGCTGGTGACGAAAAGTGGATTGTGTACAACAATGTGCTGCGCAAACAGTCTTGGTCCCGACATACTGCTTCACCTCAAACGACATCCAAAGCAGACATTCATCAGCGGAAGGTTCTGGTCTCAATGTGGTGGGATTTTAAAGGTGTCGTGTTTTTCGAGCTCCTACCACGGAACCAAACAATCAATTCGAATGTGTATTGTCAGCAATTGGACAGTTTGAACGAATCCATCATCCAGAAACACCCGGAGCTCGTTCATCGTAAAGGTGTTGTGTTCCATCACGACAACGCGAGACCACACACAAGTTTGATCACCCGCCAAAAATTATTGGAGCTTGGGTGGGATGTGTTGGCACACACAGCATACTTGCCTGACCTTGCGCCATCAGTCTTCCACTTGTTTTGCTCTCTTCAACAGTCCTTGCATGGTATAACGTTCAATTCAGATGAGGCTGTAAATCAGCACCTTGTACAGTTTTTCGCCACGAAAGACAGGTCCTTCTAAAAACGAGGCATTCTGCAGCTCACTGACAGATGGCAAAAGGTCATCAAACAAAACGGGCATTATATCATTGATTGATCTTTGTTCTTTCAATCAATAAATGACCTTTGCAAAACATGGCTAAAATACGTCATGACTTTTCCGACAGCCCAATATTTTTGCTTGAGCTGATTTCTCAAAATTTCTGCTATATAATGGATAAGAAATTTGCATTCCTTTTCATTCCCATATTTCAGCAAAACATTGACATCCTGTTATTCTGCTAAATGTAACAGATCTGGGAAATCTTTAAATGGCTTTTCATTTTTAGCAATATAATATGCTGTAATGAATAGATTAGTCATATGCAAAAACATCTGCTCATCCATTTTTTATGCATCTTTCAGCCATATTCTGGATGGCACTGCTTTTGCTTTTTTTTTTTTTTTCTTTCAGGTGCTCAATATTAGCTTTGTGCACTTTTATCATGATTCACAAATGTTTCATTTTTGAATGGCATGCTGAAGGCATCAAACCACTTTTGATCAGCAGCACTTGCAGGTAATTGCTTCCAGTACTTGCAATAAGCTTTTTATAACTTTTTGTCATAGTTTATCCATTCATAGATATTTTGCAAAGCCTGATTAAATTCTATTTTTGCTGGAAATTTCTTACTCAAAGAACCTCATCGGATTTCTGTTTTCAGCCTTGAGAAAGATTTTTGCCACTTACTTCAAGTTTTAGCTCTGGGCCAGACACAATAACAAGACTGCCAGCATTTATTGACTGCTGACTTTCAACATGTGGTGATGAAGAACACGTTTTCCCAAAAGAACAGCTGATGATTCATTGTTTCTGCATTTTCTAAAAAAAAATGAAAGCACTCAAACAAAATTATTCAATTTTGGCAAGCATGAAAAGATTAAATCTGAACTTCCAAAGGAACAATGCAGACATGATGAATGATAACTGATTACATGCACATGAAGATATAAATAAGTTACTGCTTGCAAGAAGTCAGCACAACTATTTCAGAACCTCATGCTTGCTCGGTGATGTCACGCTCTAGGGACACAAACCAGTCGGTGGTTTGTGTGGCAGTTGGGGAATTCCCCCACTCTCTGCACAATACATGAAGATTTTGCAAATGTGGTGATCTTTTCAAATCAGAGATCATGACATTACATGAGAGAAGAAGCATTGACCAGTAGACAAACTCGCTGTTCGACAATCAGAAAAAAATTCCCATTTCCACGATGTGAAGTTGGGAATTGCTTATTCCTTATGCTGATTTTTTTTTTCGTAGAGAAAGACTGTTAGCATAAGCATTTTTTTCACTGAAGAATTGTACAAATGCTGCTAAGGAAAAAAAAACAGCATTTTACGTATTTATAATAAAATTTTAAGGTTTTACCAAACTGTTGGTAAGTAGATTCTAGTTCCATCAGTTAAACATTTATCTGGCAGTTTGTCTTTCTTTGAGGAGCTAACCACTGAATCTCAGAGAACAGTTAAGTGATATGTAAGTATGTTAATTCATTAATTTAATGAGAAAAGTTTTCCTCACCAATGACAAATTTTGACTCGTCAAGGACGAGCTGGTGACCAGAAATTTCGTGTCCTGCACTCTCATAATCTAATGCTTCATAATTTCATTTCAACAGGATGCCCCAGTAGGGAAGGAAAAAAAGCAAAGTATAGAAAAATTAGTATTACTAAGCTGTTCTCTGATATTCAGAGGTTAGCTCCACAAAGAAATAAAAACTACCAGATAATTTTTACTTACTGTTGCCATATCAAACTTCTCCGTTTACAGCGATCTTGACATACAACTCGGGCTTCATTCACATCCATCACACGATGTACACAAGATCTTCTATACTTCATACTCATAATCTTTTTCTCATGCAGACACTCCTGAATCTCATGCTCTCATGATTTCCTTGGCCTTCTTCTACCTTTCCTTCCTGCCACTTGGGCGAAAAAGATTTTTTTAGTAAGCATCTCATCATTAGAGTTGTCGGAATATACTGTGTCCTTCGTTAACCCTGCAATGACCATGATTCTAAAATGTTTTGTCGCTCAGAATACCATAACTCCCAAAAATGTCTGCCACTCTTTCCGAAATTTATTCCCCTTCCGTTCTGCCATAACAAAAGAAAGATTAGTGCCGGGCCACTACTTAAAGCTTTTGATCTCTCTAGGCTTGACATACACTGACTCTCAGACTATTTCCTGGGGCAATCAGTGCATTCTTATACTGAGAACCTGAGGCAGATAGGATGGAATGGTAACAGCTGGAGAGTCTTGTTTACCTTTACCCTTTTCTTGTTCTTTCTTGAAAAAAATATGCTGTCAGTGTGTTAACTTAAATTGAATAAAATTAAATAATTTTTTGCAACCCCCCCCCCCCCACCTCCCCCATAAACTCCACTTTTGGAATAATGCAAAATTTGAACTCTTGTACCTGTCAACAATGCAAGAGTTCAACTGAGCAATGTCAGAAGCCTGAATGATATAGCCCTCAAACAAACCAACTCAAGGTGCACTTCCATTAGCAACAACAATTATGACTGAGGGTGACCTCTGCTAATTCCTCGGACACAATGAAAATTCAAAGAACATGGAGAGGGGGAGTAGCCTACTTATACTCAAGGATGCTTTAAGAACCTCTGAGGCCTCTGGCGTGTTATGGCATGAGCCCCTCTCCTACTGTACCATGTGTGCACAAGTGCATATAATTCCATTTTATCATCTAAAACTTAAAATGTTGCTAGATATATCTTTTCCTTTTCATCTTCAGAAAATACAATAAAATTTTTTGCAGTGTGTCTTAGCAATACATTTTTATATGTAATTGGTATATACTACAGTAAAACCTCGAAAATCCGGCATCAACGGGACCAGACGAGTGCCGGATTTACGAAAATTCCGGATTTCTGAAGCTATCCAAAAATTGCATAACGGGCGTTACGTAAAGCACGTACTTACACGTAACAGGTCACTTTCACGCAAATTTGAGGGATCGCGCTGTCAATCGCATTTTCGCAATTTGTAGAAAAAAATCGTTTTGGCGATGGAAAAAAGTTTTTGGGGAAAATATTGGCAATTACCTTTTTGTACTATTTATTATAAAACTGTCGAAAAAATTTCATTTGGTGAATGGTTAGGCAAAAACTTAAAAAAGCCAGAGCAACCACTAGAGCTGAGCGATGTATCGATACATCGCGAAAACCCAATGTGAATTTTACATCGATGTTTCTGTGGAATAATGTTTTTACGGGTCTTATAGAGGTTATTTTTCATGAAAGTTGGTTGTCAAATTTTCGAACTAAAGCCTAGTTCGTCATCAGGACTATGTCCTTATAGAGGTTATTTTTCATGAAAGTTGGTTGTCAAATCGATGTTTCTGTTTTTAGACTGACGAAACTGCAATACGTGACAAAGCATCATGAAGGCTGATGTAGATGTCATTACACAATCGAATCCACATGCTGCCACCACCAAGCACAGATAATCGCACGTTCGACACACATTTGAAACGTACATGCCGATTCGTCGTATCATTAGTCCGCATCACTTCAGCGCGGACCAATGAGATGACAAATTTGAGAAACCTCCTGATGTTACACGTTGGCGGCTATCGGCAATTCGCACGCTGAGATCGGATGATCTTACGATGTGTTGTTGAGACTGTGCATTGGGAGATTTCCATGTTTATTGGTGAAACATGGGATGTTCTCACGAAAACGAAATCAGAAAAGTGCCTGTTTTCTGGATGCTCCAGCTGACCCCATGAGGGTTTGTTCATTTTCCACAACTGCCCATGGGGCAATAAGCTTGGTTGCATTGCAACTTTTTAAGGGAATGAGATACCCAGTAGGCCTACAAAGACTTTGAGCACTGTGTTTGAATTTGCTTTAAACTACAATTTTTATTTTTATTTTATTATTATTATTTCCTTTCCATATTTCTTTTCTCTCCCTGTTTTTTAGATTCAAAAAATCTTAAAAGGTAAATAGAAAACACACTTTCTGCAGTGTAAATCAGAGTGGGGAAAGAGTGCAACACATGTTTTAGGCGACTCAGTCAAAATGGTGTTTGACGAAGGCCCCCTGTGAACACCGGGTATGCCCATGTGATAAAACGTCCGCTCATACTGTCCAGGTGACTTTGGTGCTTGTGGTTGTCTGCATGTAAGGGTGCATTGGGTGCTGTGGTTGTGAAAGGGTTAAGAAAGAAAGTTATAATCTAACCTACACACCTGAACTGGCATGGATGCCATACATTTCTCAACAGCATTTGGCCAAAGACTCCTGGTTGAGCAAAAGTGCAAAAGATCCACACAAGGACTGCAACCTGAAACGAAATAAAAAGAGAACATTTTCAATATCCACACAAAAACGAAAGGGAACAAACCAATGGGCTCCAAAAAGAGCCTTTTCTTATTGTACTTTAAAATTTCTTCCATTTTATCCCTATCTCCTGTCATGAGTTCCGAACATAATGGACTCGGGAATTTGTGGCACTTCTGATCACCAAGAAATATTTGGCAGTGGTAAGGCAGCTAAGTTTTTGGAAATAAGGAAAAGTGGGTGGGTACAGAATGAATCAAATAGGATATGAAAATCAGGAAAATATAAATGAAAAATAAGATATAGAGTTTTAGTAGCAGAAAGAGCTTGTTTTAAATGCACTAACCATTTCTCTCCCTCCTTCGATTTGCTAAAGTGCAAGAAGAAATTTTTTGTGATTTTTAAAAAAAATGCCATCTAGTTCCAGTTAGCAATTATTTTATTTTTCAGTAACCACTTTTTTTTCTCAGGGATAGTTTCTTAGATATGCTTTCATCTTTTGTACTTTTATTCAACTTTGTACATTGCATTTATATAATGACTGCACTTTTATAAAGTGCACAAAACATGCAGTTGTTTTTGCAAGTTTGTGTAGGGCATAAGTCAAGAACACTGATCCCCCCCCCCCCCCCCATAAAAGCTTCATTTAACACTTTTGCTGCCAGTGGGTGCAGGTGCCAGCAAAAAAAATCATTGTAAGCTAAGCAAAAAAATTGTTGCTGACGCCAGTGACTTCTACTTGTTAATGGGTTTCGATTTTTGTTTTGTATTACTACCGCTAGGTGACGCAACTTCTTCGTGTTTTGAAGTATTAGGTTGCTAGGCAACACAGTGCAGGTGTTGTAATGCAGATGGCCTGTGGATAAGAAGTCCCAGGCGACTTCTATGGCCTAGGAATGTGCTGTTATTTTTTTTATACATTTTGTAAAATATCAGGTTTATTTCCAAACTTTTTGATGTTTTAAATATTCAGCTATACATATATAAAGATATATATGGCTCTAAATTCAGACCTTCCTTCACAATTTCCAAAGAAAGGATTCTTGAGATCTTCACTCAAGATGTTAATAGGTACATCGTAAAAACCAGTTTAACGTACAATCAGCCTATTGAGGCCTTCGCAGAATGGAAATATAATCTAATCAATAGCTTCACCGGTGAGTTGGCAGGTCTGGACTTTTGTTTCGACAGAAATCTCTTTTTCTCTGGAGAAGCTAAAAGGTCACTCTCCAAACTACAAGACCAATTTATTTTTACCACTACGGATAAAACTAGCAATAATTTTGCAATTATCTGTAAGAAGTTCTATTTTGAATTGTTAACTATGGAACTCAATAATAGAGTAACATACGAGCCCGTAAGTTATTCTACCAAGCAGTTAGAAAATCGGTTTAAGGCATTCTTCAAGAAACTTAAAATTCCACAAACTAGAAGATATGAGCCTGAATTTCCATTTCTTTTTGCAACGGTTAAGTTTCATAGGGATCCTGTGAAGTTCAGGTTCATAGCTAGTGGAGTAAGGAGTCATAAAAAGAAAATAGATCTTGCTTTTGAAGATGTCTTAAAGAAAGTTTTGAAACACATTAGAAACTGTACTAACTTGATGTACAGAGATTTTTGGATAATTAACAATAATGCAGAAGTAATTTCTACTATACTCAAAGTTTGTCCCCTAGATATTAATAGTTATGATTTTGAAAACCTATATACTAATCTGCCTCTATCAGATATAATCACCACCTTTAAAGAGCTGTATGCAGAATTTAAACTTAACCAATTTGTTAATGTAGGAACTTGGAACTCTTATCTCAATTGCTGCATAAAAAATAACCATATCCTATATAATAATACTCTCTATAAGCAAGTGAACGGTATTCCCATGGGAGCATCAACATCCACGAATATCGCTAATCTATTCCTGTTCTTTAAGGAATATAAATTCATTAAAAATCACCCCACCTGCTCAGATAACTACCTTTACACTTTTAGATATATTGATTATCTGCTGTGTATCAATAATTCAGAAGTTATAGAGAGTGATTTTGATAATATCTATCCTAGCTCTCTTAACTTATGTAAAACCAACCACTGTAATCAGGAACTTGAGTTCCTAGACTTAAGCATTAAGCTCAACAGAGGTAACCCATCTATTAGCCTCTTTGATGAAAGAGTTAATTTTCCTTTCAAAGTAATTAAATATCTACACTGGAATAATAACATATCAACCAAAGTAATTGAGAATGTACTAATTTCTCAGGTCCTAAGAATTTCAAGAATTTGCAGCAACAATTTGGACTTCAATTACCACATTAATATACTATTAGATAGTTTTCTAGAGAACGAAATTCCTTCTTCTTTCATCAAAAGAACTTTAAGAAAAATTATTCTGAATAATAGAGTAAGGTTGGCAGATCTGCTCTAATTTTCTACACAGTTAATAATATGATTCTGACCAATCAAAGCCGTAAGGAAGTTGGCTAGAGGATGCCTATTAACTACCTAAAGGAACCTTAGTGCTTTGGATATGAAGGTCCTATTAAAACAAAAAATTAAATAATATAAACAAAATCACAAAAAAAGCTTAAAAATCTGTTTATAAAAGAAAATAAAAACAAATAAAAAAGAAAACTAGTTATTCATCACTAGGATAGCTATACTAAAAATAGTAAAACCAACATTAAAATTAATAAGATTCTGATTAATCTATAGAAGCTCACTAAGGTGATTTAATACATGCAAAGATTATTAAATACACTACTCGTGTATTTTATAATATTTCTCATGTATTCTGGAGAGTTAATTCTGCTCTTTCTGATCATACAGATCCACAGTCTTAAGTTTATATATTTTTTTCTCTGGTTAAAATCTCCGCGAGTTGGTTTCTTTCTGTATGAGGAGGTCATCAGCCCCACCCACACTGCCCCCCAGTGACTAGGGAGTGGCGGAAGAGGTCAGCCATGTTTTAATCTTGTGAGGAGAAAGTTTCGTCGCACAAGAGGTAAGCTCTCTTCCTTGTATTTGGGTTTTAGGTCTTATAAGTTCAATGTTTGTACTTCATGTACTTTTTCTCTGTTGATTTTTTGCTTTTCAGCTTTTAGGCACTGGCTTGTCTGTTAACATTTTTGCGGGTTTTAACTCTTTCTTTTCTTTGTAACTTTGCGCGTCTTTTGGGGTACCTAGGAACAGCAGATGGCTAAGCTTGTTCCTTTTCTTTGCGCTGTATTTTCAAAGTAGTTAAGTACTTAATAACTAATTAATTATGCACTTAAAGCACTGCTGAAATACTTTGTACATATTGCAACTAACTGTTTAAGTCATATAACTTTCACAAAGTTTTCTTTAGTAAATTATTGTCTTTAACTTATTCTCGTTTTCGTGCTGTCATAAGTTGTAGAGTAAGGGGTTTTAGACTCAAGTTTTCTTTCAAAAATCTGTTTTTTAAAAATTAATATTTCCTTTTTTAATTGCAATGAAAAAATTTGGATTTCTTTTGCATTGTTTTTCAGGTTTAAATTCTCTCTCAAACGAACTTGGCATTTCGTTATAGCTGAAAATTATTTCTAATTATTATGTCACTCTCACAGCTTGAGTTCTCTTTAATCTTCTTCTCTCTGCTTAATAGTAACAGATGAAGAGCATGGGTCGGGCCAGGAAGGTTCATGGATGCAAGCGAAATTGTTAACTAGTGCTAGGTCATACAACTCTGCGGAGGACATGACATATATATATTTTTTTAAAACAATTTTAGGTGGGAATGTTACTTGCATCTATGGCCTTGCAGAAACCCATTTCCAACTAGGTCTTTGTGGAAGTGAGAAAATGCAGAGTTTTTGCTGGTCCTTGATAAAGCCAAGGCTCAGTATTCTCGACACCTTCTACATTCAGTTGTTTTATTTTATTTTTTTATCTTTTCTCCTTTTACTCACACAGGTAGATACATAACCTTTTCTATGTTGTACTTGGTGTGAGTCAAAATTATATATGTATTTTTTTGCTTAGGTATCTTCTTAATAGAATGTGAATTCTGAATTTTCAAAACTGCTGCGTTGCGCGTTTTGATCTTCAGGTTATTTTGCAACTTTCGTTTTAAATTCTAAAGTTTTTCCTTAGCCTTCAGTTTTGCTCTTAAGTATTTATATATATATATATATGTATGTTTGTATTATATATTTTTTTATGGCAAGTAGCATGTGGTAAAAAAAATATGAGGCATAAATGTTATCCCGTTTGGAAAAATAAGTAAAATTAATAAAAGGAAAGCTACACTCAGTGCAGGCACCTTGAACATTTCAATTAATTTGGTTTTTATTTTGTATTCCTTTCACTAGATTTACCCATGTTTTGAAGCATTAGACTACTACGCAACATACTGAAGAAATACATCGTAAATCAGATGGCCATAGAAGTCGTTCGCAACTTCTATGACCCATAGGTATACTACAATAACAAGGCAGAATATGTGTAGCCTTCCACATCGCATAACTTATGAAGTTTTGTACCATATTTGTGGGCCTTTCTGGGAATGTATTGCCTGAAACCAAGTCTTCCTCTAAATAGCACAAGACTTTCATCCACAGCAGAAAGATCTGTAGCGGGGTTAATTATTCCAGATGGACCATCAGTGGGATCAGGTATCCAAGGAGAAGGAAATCTGACATCGGATTCTAATTTTCGCCTTTTGGAGTAAAACTTTTTGTTACTTATGGGGTCGGCCATCCTCACGCTTTGATTACAAGAGCAGTTATGGGATTTTCGTCAAACTACATATTAGTGCGGTTGGGGAGAAAAACGAAAAAAAAAAAAAAAGTTGCACGTATGTTTACATCTCGAAATCTATTATGCTCAAGTGAAGTAAGTGCTGTCTAACGGAAAAAAAGAAATTTATAGCCCAAAAGGGAAGGAAGGAGGCTACTTTTCCTGCAGCATTTGTTTATATAAACTGCATTCGAACAGAGGAATATTGTTAGTAAGAGAAAAGTGTTTACCCAGTTTTCTCTTGTTTTGCTTCCACCAGCCACCCTGTGCTAAGGAATCAGTGTGTGGAACCACCTAAGTGGGAATTAATTGCCTTCTCCCAGTAGGGTATTATAATTCCATTGTCTCCGACCGATACGGTGTCCCAGCTCAACCTCCGCTAGACACAGCACACTATCACAAAGAAAGGAAAGAGGGAGGAGCACTCATTATTTATAAACTTTCTACAATTCCTTTTTCTATTTCCCTGCAATGATTGCTTCAAGAACTGAGATATGCCCCACTTGTACCTCAAAATTGCCTTTTTTTACATAAGTTTGTATGAAGTTGCCCGCGCCTGTATGGCCTGTACAACATCACGTTTAACTTTTGGGCCACATCGGTCGCACGCAACATCTGCATATTTTGCTATAAATCGACTTGTGGTCAGCCAACTAGTAGGTGGTATAAATATTTTGGGAATCCCATTAGTGGAACTTCAGATATTTACTTCTGTAAATTTATCGGGCCCCCTAGGGCGATTTCTACAGAAGGTGCGTGCGCCCGCTGGCAGCAAAAGTGTTAATGCAATTTACTACTCTCCCCTCACTTTGTAAAAAAAGAATGTACAAACTTTTAATTTAAAAATCCAAGCATTACTTATAGCTACTTTGCTTTGTTCTTCTGTTCAGTATAAGAGCACTGTTTGTTATATATTATTTTGCATTTATTTTTATTTATTTTTTTCAGAATGTAAAGTGGAAGAACTGAGAAGCTGGGCTTTATGCAGACATGACTGTAATAGAGCCTTATTTTTGAAACTTGATTTTTTGTATCATAAACATAAAAAGATACCATCTTCAACTATAATTTAAATACATATTTATATTGGTAAATTGATACGTGGCTGATTATCGTGCTTTTTGACGTATCTACATTTTTCCAGTTAAATTTAATATCAGTTGAAATGAAGTATTAATTATATTCCATATTTATTATTATTTTATGTTAAAAACATACAAAAACTATCATTTAAAACAGAACAGTGTTTTGAAGAATTTTGGCATACTGTTTTTGTTAGTGCTGTTTTGTAGACATCTGCATGAAAAAAATTCCTTACTTTTAATTTGTGTTACACTCCAACAGCATTGGATTAATATCATTTGTGAGAGTATAAACTCCTTGTTGTGGGTAAAAGCCTTTACCCAAAACAGAAGTTAAGAGCTTTCTGTTTTAATGCCGAGACTTCTATAAACATTACCATGTGTATTTGAATATAAGCCAACCCCCATTTCAACAGTTAAAAAATGGTGAAAAACCTTGATGCCCATATACAAGATGACTTTAAATTTCAAGATTTTGGAAAACATAAATATTGTAATGAAATATGGAAATTTCTGAGATTATCTTCTGTAAAACCCTTCAAAGTATGATTCGCTATCTGATCTTCCATATAATTCCTCTTAAGTCATCAAATAGAAGTCATCGCTCTTTCCATGTTTATAAGTGAGTCACGAAAAAATTCTCATCGGCCGCCACCGGGAATCGAACCCAGGGTCTTCCAATTACGCGCCGGACATGCTTCCACTGCACCGCAACTGCCTCGAAATTCTCCAGACTCACATACAACAAACTGCCAAACCACCTGGCAGGTTGCTTCTTTGGAGCCCCGTGCAATGCTGGGGATTCACCAAAGATGAACAGCAGCAACTGAAAAAATAACTATAAGGCGAATGAATAATAAATACACAATTGACGTGGATTGAACATCAAATTTATAAGTGAGTCATGGAAAAATTCTCCCAGTGGCGACCGATGAGAATTTTTCCGTGACTTACTTATAAACGTGGGAAGAGCGATGACTTGTATTTGATGTTCCTAGTCCACGTCAACTGCCATTTATTTTATCCTCTTAAGTCCACTTCCAATGCACTTGCATGTTCAATATAAACATCACGAAATTTGTCATCTTGCCTTTTATCTCCCTTGTCTGAATCATAAATCAAATCATCTTCTGCTCCATCCATGACATTTTTTGAAGGACTTTATAACCAACCATTTCTGGTGAAATTGCATCCCACGCTTCTTTCACCTAAGAAGTAATAACGACGTCTGCCTTTTTAAAGTTGCCACCTTTTGTCATTTCTGCAATTATGTACTTTTAAAATGATTCAATTTTCCATCATAACTGTTTTGGCAGTTTCTGCACAATTCTTGTTTATTGATGTAGGCAAAGTCCAAACCTTCATAAATCTTGTGCACCAACAAGCTGATGCTGTCAATGTTGGTTTCACAGACTTGTTTTTTTTTTTTTTTTTTTGACAATCATAAGGCTTGAAGACGAGTACTTTTTTGTGTTACTATGAGCTCATTTTGTCAGCATTCCAACACCCATTCATTTAGGCACATTTCTTGTTGAGGAAAGAAAGCAGATCCTTCTTTTGTGGTATTCTTGGCATATGTTCCAATAGTGATATATTTTTTCTCCATTATCAAACTTGCTTCTTATTCATACAGAACATGAGCAGCAACATAATTATTTTTCTTCTGAATGCTTTACAACTTTTTATTTAAATCCTTCGTTATAAGAAAACCTCCTTCTTTTTCTGCTTTTTGGCACTCATTTTGCAGTAAAGTATCATATGTGAGGATATCAAAAAAGTGAAGCTAAATCAAAACACGTCTTTGCTCTTCCAAATTGCAGACACAGTGGTGGGAGCTAGGCAAAATATCACCAACATCTGCTCTGAAAACTCAGGAGATGCCTTATTGGTTGTGCCCTTCCCCAACAGCCAAGTGATTTATCTGGTGTCTGACTCACTGCATCTCCTGTTCAAAAGATGGGGTGGCACAGTCTCACTGTGTAAATAATAAGGGGATTCCTTCATGTTTGGAAGCAAAAGATTCCAGAGTCTCAATTTAAAATGGGATTAGGTATTGCACTTATCATATTATTTTTTACTGCACATATAAGCTGACCATCTCCCCCATTTCCCACTTTGAAAGCAGAGTTTCAGTGAGTGTATACAGTAGTTTGAGAAGAAAATAAGTGGAAAAAAGAAGTTGCATTTGTTTTCAAGGAGGTTATATTTCTTATAATTTTTAATCCTGTGTATAATGGGGATTACAAGGATGATATTTTGAACCTATTATTGTCAATTTTTCAGTTTGCACACCAACCCGCCATCAGTATTGATTCAAGAGAGTAGGTGTTGCTATTCGTGTACTAATACCCATCCTTTCTGTTCATTAATTGTGGTTCTTCCTCTTATTTCTTTTAATTCATATTAGTGCCCTATTTTTTATTTGAACCTTGAAATGGAGGCATGTAAAAAAATCTTCTAACCATATATCTCATGGGTTGGTCAAATATTTAAGTGAACCAACTTGTGAATGTAAGTAAATGAATAGATAAACTGTCTGTCCAGAAGCATTGTAATGCTTAGTGCTCCCAATATTTTTATGTTGTATAGATATTTCCTTATTCATCCATGCAACTGAAACCAAAATCTGAAGAAGAACCTGCATAATAAAATCTCCTTAAAATTAGGAGTCATCTTGGGCATCCTCATTCCCTAAATGTTCAAATGATTTCAAGCTTGGAATATGAGGGGAAACAGGTTTTAATTTCAGGATAATTGTTTCAGCCAGGGTCATTTTGGATAGCACTGCCACTTGAATTTTTATGTTCTGCAGATTTTAGCAACAAACTGGTGATGTGTGGTGTCTAGGGATGAGTGCCACTTCATTTTGAGAACAGATGATCATCGTGTGCGGGTGTGGAGGTCCCCGAGTCAACGGCACAATCCCAACCTCGCTATTAAGCGCCACACCTCCTCCACTGCAGGCATTATGGTCTGCGGACCCATTGCCTACGATAGCCGATCAGCTCTAGTAGTGGTACTGGATCATTGACGGGCCAGCGGTATGTGGATGAGATCCTACGGCGGCCCCATGTGCTCCCATTCCTGGCCGGGATTCCAGGTGCATTATACCAGCAGGATAATGCCCACCCGCACATGGCTCAGGTTGCCCAGAACTGCCTACGTCATGTCCAGATACTTTCATGGCCTGCCCGCTCTCCACACATGTCCCCTGTTGAGCATGTCTGGGACCAGTTGAAATGCTGGCTGCCATCGTGCCACACAATCTGGGAATTGGAGCACACTGCAGTCACACACGTGTCGGCCAGTCTGCCGCAGGACAACATCAGGTGTCTGTTCGCTTCCATGCCGGACCATATTGCAGCCTTGTATCGACGCACAAGGCGGTGCGACACGCTATTGAAGATGACCGAACTGCGTGCCACATATCCCTCTGTAATTGTCCTGAAGCTCTGTTTTTGCCATCATGTGTATCATTCATCTGTATCATTACGTCCATAAATTTTCAGTTCAATCCGATGCTTCCTTCTTGGTGCACAAATTTCATTGTCCATGAGTGTATTTACTTCAGATTTGTGTGATTAAATGGAAATTCTTTGAATTTATGTTAAGCACCCTATGAACCCATTAAAGCACGAGTATTTTAGAATACGTATTTTCCAATGACTCGTTAATATGGTTTCCAAATAATTCAGTAGCTTTAAGAATATTTTTTATGATGCCTGTACAGTTGTTTTAGCTGACACTATGCATGTTTGTGTGTTATCTTGAAGCTTCAGTATTTAGCTTATAGAAAAAAATATTACTATTTAATGCGAAAACCAGTTACTTCAAATTATATATACAGGGTGTCTGAGAATTATTGGACACATTACAAAATTATGTACAAAAAAAACTATGAGCATTGTCTGTTTTTCTATGTCACGTATTACTAACACGCTTTCTATAGTTTTGTTTTGCAGAATTGTTATTCCCAGAATCTGATAGATGGCGCTAGGTGTGACCTGATGAGGAATGTATGAGAAATGTGCAATCAGTAGTCATGTCATCCGTACAGAAAAAAGTGATGTGTGTGTTATGGCTTGCGGAATTAAAGTCTGTCATTAAAGTTAAAAGACAGTACCGTTTAGAGTATGGTTGTAATCCTCTATCAACGAATTCACTTAAGTAGTGGATGAAACAGTTTAAAAAAACTGGCAATGTGGAACATCGTGGAGGAGCCAGTAGGCCTAGCGTCAGCGGTGAGACGGTTGACCAAGTTAATGAAAGTTTCCGACGAAGCCCCAGGAAATTCGTTCGTAAAGCTAGCAGAGAACTGTGCATTCCGAAATCTACAGGTCACAATATCTTGCACAAGATATTAAAGTTTCATGCTTATAAAATTCAAGTAGTGCAAAAGATGCATGTAAATGATCACATTCTGCGATACGATTTCGCTGTGGATATGCCGAATTGAATGGAAAACAATGAAAACTTTCTCAGTGCTGTAATTTTTAGTGATGAATCCACATTTCATGTATCAGGTATTTTGAATCGTCACAACTGTAGGATATGCGGCAGTGAAGCGCCTCATGGTGCTATTGAACTGGAACGTGATTCTTCAAAAGTTAATTTGTGGTTCAACCTATCAAAAAGAGAAGTGATTGGCTCTTTTTTCTTCTGCGAAAAAGCCATAAATGGGGACATATACTTGGATATGCTGGAAAATTTCGTTATACCCCAAATCAAAAGATATGACAACGTCGTTTCCCAACAAAATGGCGTGCCTCCGCATTGGTCAACGTGTGTACGTAAGTGCCTAAATGAGTATTTCCCCAACAGATAGATTGGGTGTGGTGGTCCCATTCCGTGGCCTCCTCGCTCTCCAGATCTAACTCCATTGGATTATTTCATGTGGGGTTATGTGAAGGATCGTGTCTATCAGACACCTTGTACTGATCTGCAGGAACTAAAGCAGCATATCACAGCTGCTATTAATTCCATAACTCCTCAGATGCTTGCCAATACATGGCAGGAAATGGAGTATCGCTTGGACGTACCACGAGCAACTAAGGGATCTCACATCGAAATTTATTAACTTGTGTAGTTGCATTGTAAGTTAGTACAGTCAGTTTCTTTCTATCGGTTTAATGTTTTGTTTTATATAATTTTGTAATGTGTCCAATAATTCTTGGACACCCTGTATATATATATACGGCGTACAAAACTTTACAAAACTTGCCTGGAGAGCTTTTGGAAGAAACAGCATAATTTTTAAGAGCAATATGCCATTATTTCTTAAAAGAAAAGTGTTTGATCAATGCATCCTTCCAGTGCTTACGTATGGTGCAGAGACGTGGACCTTAACTAAAAGAGACATACAAAGGCTGCAGACAACTCAAAGCAGCATGGAGAGGTGCGTGCTTGGTGTAACCAGGAGAGATAAGAAGAGGAACTCATGGATCCGAAAAATGACGAGAGTGGAAGACATCATGATCAGAGTTAAATCCCTGAAATGGCAATGGGCTGGACATACTGCCAGAAGGTCAGACCATCGATGGACAGCCGAAATTTTAGATTGGATTCCAAGGGACAGGAAAAGACCCAGAAGAAGACCACATGGGAGATGGGTGGATGAAATTCGAAAGTATGCAGGGCTGACATGGAGGAGACTGGCACAAGACAGACCGTTGTGGAGGAAACTTGGGGAGACCTTCATCCAGCAGTGGATTGATAATGGTTGACAATGATGATGATGATGATGATATATAAGGACAGACCATCGATGGACAGCCGAAATTTTATATTGGATTCAAAGGGACAGGAAAAGACCCAGAAGAAGACCACATGGGAGATGGGTGGATGAAATTCGAAAGTATGCAGGGGTGACATGGAGGAGACTGGCACAAGACAGACCGTTGTGGAGGAAACTTGGGGAGACCTTCGTCCAGCAGTGGATTGATAATGGTTGACAATGATGATGATGATGATGATATTTCATGCGAAAACGAATAAAAATTGGAAAAAAATGTTCTCGTACAAGGGGCGGCAAATCTGGTCTTGCACCCACGTGGTAAATGTCCTTGGAGCGCCCCTGTGGTGGGTGGCACAAAACAGTGAAGGTCCAAATAAAAATATACTGGAGAAAACATCTCCCAAAATATTGGAAAGAGATAAAAATATTTTTGCAGTATTAAAGTGTGTTTCCAAATTATTCGCAAAATATATATTTAAAAACATGTACAATATATCAATATTTAAAAAAAACAGAAGCCAATAACGAAGGATCACGAGATACCTCGTGGGGACGGTTCGGGCTCCTGTGCCACTCCCACAGAATGCGCCACTGCTCCGGCCCTAATTTAGGATCATTGGTTCGAGGGAATGCAGCATCAGGGGGAGGGGGGCAGAAGCTTACTTTGGAGGGAAGATTGCTCTGTTCTAAAAATAAAAGATTGATAGAGTTATTTTTCGGAAGGATTACAAGCGCGCTCTCTCACTCACTCGCAGAGTTTCCTTACCTTGGCATTATTGCCATTGCATGGCTTTTTAAAATCCTTTTCCATTAAAAAAAACTGTTCTGAAGTTTTAAATCACAAAGTCGGCAAAACAACTGTAAAAAATCATTACTATTATGTTTTCATGGTGTGCTTTGCGAGGAAAGGAGCTTTGTGCTTTTAGATATCAATTCTGGATAGTACTTTCAAAATAAGTGTAACCGCTTCTATTTGGACGGTGTAATTTAATAGAAAATTTTCCAGTCTGAATCATTGAATCGTGCAATACGACCGGTAATTCCTCATTAAAATGTTCGTTTATTCTTTCGCAATGCATGATTCGCACTTCTGTTTACTTCCAGTGGCAGCCGGTGACCACGTGCTGCCATGCTGCAGGCACGCTAAAAAATTTTGAATTCAGATTCGTATTGTTTATTGTAGCTGAAAGTGCATGCATATGATTTGCTGCCAGCACAAAGCCTTGATTTCAGATGGGCTGTAATCAAAGCTCCTGTTCGCCATTTGATCTGTTATGTCAGTTAGCACACGGGAATAACAGCGTGGTTCTGCTGCCGCCTACACGTTCAGTTTTTTGTGCTACAAACCAAATAGCATGGCCCCAACAGTGTGTCATTCCTGCCTCCTACACCATACCCGTCTTGGGGATCCTTTTCTCAACCCATCCACAAGAGTTTCCAGTGTGCTGTATTTCTCTCAGCATCATATAAGATCACCGGCAGCAAATGGCGTTGAAACCAAAGACTCACATTGGCCCATCCCCCTCTTTCTCCAATCGGAACTGGGGGTAGGGCAGTTGACCAATAATAGAATAGAGGGAAAACTTATCTGACATGCCACATATCCTGCAAAGAAATATTAAAAATCACCCATTGGAAAAGAAAAAAAACAACAACCTTACAACAGATGATAGTTCAAAGACATTTGGATATCCAAATTGGTTTATGTACATACAAACAGGTATACTTGCACATACTTCATTAGTCAAAAGTTGACTTTTTCCCTTTACAGAAAAAAAAATTGCCTGCGGCTTTGGCCACAGTTCATCTAATGGCACTTGTCTAGTTAAACTCTGCCGCATTTTTGGAAAAAAAAATTTACACAATCTTAATTGCTTCGGTAAGGGATGAAGATTACCATTTCCCTTATCCAGGGAAACCTTTTAGTTTTTTTATGATTCTTTTTCGATGGGACTACTTTCCATTCCGCTGCAAGTTGTATTAATTGTTGCTGTTATTTACGGGTTTGTTGTTGACGCTGTGTGACAAACATGTGCAGTAGCCTTAAATAATAATCTCAGTGTCCTAAAACTTAAAAAAAAAATTTCATTGACAGTGCTGATTAAAAAATATCTTAATCAACACCATCAGTGAAATAGTTCTTAAAGAAAGATTACCGAGTGAAAAGCCGAGAAACTGAGAAAAGCTAAGTTGAGGGGCCAGTGTGATCTCACTCTATGTGAAAACTCAGAAGTGATAAAGAGGATCTAAAGCATTCTAATAGGTGAAGGAGGTAACACAGTACATTTTTGCTCCAAGAAAAGTCTCAACACCCCGCCAAAAGAAAAAAAAAAAAGGCTCTGAAGGGGGGATGTAGGAGGGGGAAAGCCCAAAAGATCACCTCTGCCAACTGGGCATCCTTGAGTAGGAACAGAGAATTGCCCAAATAATGTCTCAAAAATACCTAAAAATTACTTGCATGGAATGTGAAGCTTATTCCCATAGACAGCAACCAGCAAATATGTTGCACACTTGCAGGCATTAATAATTTCAGTACATTACAAAGAAACAAAAACCTCATTGTTTCCCACTTGTGCTTGCTACATTTTTGGTGTACATTTCTTGAAATGCAGTTAATCTTTCAACCAGTGGTGCAATCAAGGCCTGGTGGCCCTGGCACCAACAGACCACTTTTTCTCCCAATGATTAGAGGTGCCGAGTTACTTTTGATCTGAATGAACATTTTTTTTTTTTTTCTGGTGATGTTCATCTAAAGCAAGTTTTATTTTTCCTGGTTGACTTTTCAGAAACCTAAAACCTAATTAATATTAGGTTTTATTAATAAACCTAAAACCTTATTTCAGGATACTAGTTGGTTACTTTTTCTCTTCATGCGTAAAAGGAGAGCAGCTATACATATATAAGTTAGCAATAACATTAATGAAAATTGTGGAAGAAGCTGGATTTGTTGTGTTGCGCATTGTTACTGATAATCATCGAATACGCCACTCTAAAGTAAATATAAACAAGAACATAAAGATCTGTTAATAGGCGTAGAAACTTAATTTATTTTGCAAGCTTTCACTTCCAATGGGAAGCTTCGTCAGGCAGCGGAAAAATAAAACAGAACAGCATCGGAGCATAAACGCAATTCAAATATGTCAAACAATCAAACAGGAGCATGAGTGCTCACAAGCTCATAATGGTCATGTTGCTCATGAAGGGCGCGCTCGCTGTATACCTAGAATTCTGATCCAAATCTCTTGTGAGCACTCGCGCTCCTGTTTGATTGTTTGACATATTTGAATTGCTTTTATGCTCTGATTCTGTTCTGTTCTATTTTTCCGCTGCCTGACGAAGCTTCCCGTTGGAAGCGAAAGCTTGCAAAATAAATTAAGTTTCTACGCCTAATAACGGATCTTTATGTTCTTGTTCATATTTACTAAACACTTCCCTTTTGTATCATTTGTGTAAGGGGGAGATAACTCCCTATATTCCACATCCCGTAAATTCAGAGAGAGTACTTTTCCTGTCCTATGACTTCTGTCATATCTTAAAAAATTTACGAAATCAGTTTGTATAAAAAAAAAAAGAGCGTTGTGTAATTTAGGCAAGTGTTGAGCCACTAGAACGTTTGCATAGGATTCAAGAATCGTGGGTGATTAAGCCCATTAGGTATCTCACCGATAAACACCTTCACCCTTGTAACTTCGAAAAAATTAGCATCAAACTGGCAGTGCAGATTTTTCCTCTCAATACCATTTCTGTATTGAAGTTTCTCCATCAGCATGGATCAACATATGGTGTGTATGGATTCAACAACTGCGAGGCAACAATACCATTTTTGGAACATGTAAACAAATGGTTTACGATACACAATGTCAAAAACACAACAGACCACACACAAACAAGAATCCACTCATGAGCCACTTCTTCTCTGCAGATGATGAAAGGTTGCACTGGCTAGAGAATGATTTTTTTCATTATCTCAGTCAATGGAAAGCTTCAACAAATCATCAATTACAGTTCCTCACAGAAGAGACGTTTGCTGCAGTGAAACTTACTATTCTCTCTACAGTACAGAGTGTGAGATACCTTCTACGGGAAGGATTTCATTGTGTGTTGAGCAGAAAATTTTCATCTGTAGAAGCTCTGTTTGGTGCCATTTGTCAGCTGAATGGATCAATTGATCAAACCAATGCAGCCAACTGTGTAGCATCTCTACACAAAATTTTGATAACTGGTCTGATCGAATCATCACAGTATGCATCTCTACAATCTTGTAACAACATAGATGATGAAGTCCCTCTTTGCAATATCATTCATAGCAGCAGTGCCCAAAATGCAAAGCAGGATGTATCTGTTTCTGACATCAGAAGTATGCTACAAGAAAAGCTTCTGGAAATTGAAGTATTTGTTTATGCTCCTGTACGAAGTGTAAAAAGCGCTGCCATTGCTGTAGTAGCTGGATTTATTTGCAGAAGTATTCAGAACAACATTGAATGTTCTGCATGTTGCCATCTGCTAATTGTGCCTAACAACTTATCTCCAATCTTTGGAATAATTAAGAACCTTGGCAAAAGTGGTTTGGTATATCCAAAGCCACAGTTTATTGGTTTTTTTTACTGTGCTGGAAACTGCAGTAAACATTGCATTTCCAAAAATTTTACATGTGGAAAGATTACAATCTATTTTGTCTAGTTTGTTTTTACCGCACATGGAAAAGAATTCCATGTTTTACTGTACAAATGAAACACTTCCAAAAAGCCATGCAAAAGTGTTATGTGAACTAATCTTAAAGAAATTTCTGAGGCCGTACATCACAAACTTTTGTGCAACTAAAACACAATCTGTTCAAAAAACATTTACAAAGTTATATCAAAAGCCTCTGTCACGAAAATTGTTTAAACTGCAGTAACTTTTTCTTCTTTATTAATCCAGGAATAGGAACAGAATGTATTTTTAGGCCCAAGCCAAATACTATATATTCTGTATGCTCTGAGGGTAGTTTTTCTTCCCTTATATCAACCATTTACTGTCCTAATGTTTTGCCAATATCATTTGCATTTATTTTGTTGAAATTGCTTTTAAAATATGTACTTATAAACATGCATCTGTATGGTTTATTTGTTTTGGGGAATGGAGGCACTTTTGTTGGAATCATATCTGCTCTCCTGGTGTTTTGCCAGTATAATTTGCATTTTTTGTGGAATTTCTTCATAATATATACTTATAAACATATATCTGTATGTTTTATTTATTTTGGGAAAGGAGAATTTTTGCTAGATTCATATGTGCATTTTTAAAGGCTGAGAAATGCATCATAATTTGAATTGCAATGATCAAACTGCAACTATTAATTGCCTGACCACAACCAGATTCCTTTCAGTACTTGTATCCATGTGACTTGTATGGTTAGTTTCCAGAAAAAAGAAGTTTTTACAAATTATATTGATTTCTTGGTTTGGTATTATTCTACTATTACCATGCAGGATTTCTGGTAAAAGTATGATTTTGCACTGTATGTGCCTTGCGTGATACAATATCCAGTAGTCTTAGACAGAAGAGTCATTTAGTTAGGGGTTTTTTTATGATTTTTTTTTCTTTTTTAACATGTAACTACTGTTTGCTTGACTTATAGCATTCCTAATGGCCGTGGAATGCTATTTTGGGTGTAAGTGTTGGTGACTCGTCCTAAGCAGAAGTTTCATTGTGGGACAACCATGACCAGCTAATTTGCTGGGAAAAGTCTTCTTTCAGAGCATATGCTTATGCACACAGGTGAAAAGCCTTACCAATGTGATGTATGTTCCAAACAATTTGCTCGGAAAAGTCATCTTGCAGAGCATATGGCTATCTATGCACACAGGTGAAAAGCATTATCAATGAGATGTATGTTCCAAGTAATTTGCTCAAAAACTTGATCTTTCAAAGCATTTACTCATTCACACGAGGGAAAAGCCTCACCAATGTAATGTATGCTCCAAACAATTTTCTTGAAAAGTCTTCTTTCATAGTCCATCCTTCTTCACACAGGGGAAAAGCCTCATAAATGTAATGTGTGACCCATGCAATTTGCTCAGAAAGTCATCTTTCAAGGCCTGTGTTTGTTCATACCGGTGAAAAGCCTTACCAATGTGATGTATGTTCCAAGCAATTTCCTCGGAAAAGTAATCTTTCAAGGCATGCTTGTTTACAGGTGAAAAGGCCTTTTCCTATTTAGATTGTACAGTCATGGTGTATTATAAAGCTGGGGGATATGTAACTGAACCCTGCATGCACTTTTTAAGTTTTATTTTGTGGTGTTGAAATGTAAGTATTTTGTATTGCTTTTGAAATTGTGCCCTTCCTTAATGAAATATATATTGGCTAAACTTCCATGTTTGGCCCGCTCGGCTGACAGCTAGTTCCGAAAGCAATAATAGATGGCGCCACGGTAGCACTTCACCTCTCCTCTGCTTTTCATTATAGCTTCATGTGTTGTAGCTACTTATGTAAGTTAGTTCTCCGTCTCTGCTCCTGTGTTACATAACTTATTTTTCGATCTGTGCTCCTGTGATATGTGGAATTGAAAAAGGTTCTTTAATGAAGTTGGGAAGGATGAGGAAACGTCTATTTCTGGGTGTGAAGGACAGGATTTATTTCCCACCTCTAAAAGATGTTCTGAGGGCCATCTCATGACTCTATGTGTCGATGCGTCTCATCGTTTAGGATAATTCACGTGTCGAAAGAAGCACACTTCAGGGAATGATGAGTATTCTTCCCATACAGTTGGTACGAGGTTTCGTTATGCTGAGATTCCTATTCATAGAGTGATGATTCTGATGTATTGTTTCGCCAAAGGAATGTCCTAATGATGAGGCGATTGAAGAAACCTCACATGGCAATGTTACCACATCCACTGAGACAGTGACTGGTATTCGTATTGCAGACAACTAGTCTCACAGTTTATAGTAGCCTCGCAATGTAAATGTACTTGGCAGACCATATTCTGGATATTTATTCCAACAGAATTGCCATGTTTCCTAAGAACATTGCTTTCAAGTCCTGATTCCTGCGATCAGACAGTTCTTCCCTGGCAGATAAGCTATCTACACAGTTTCATATTCATGAGGAAAAACAATTCTTTCGTGAAAATAAATATTTCACACACATGCCATAATCAACATTCAAAAATAAATATTTCACACACGACCACCTTTAATCCATATCATTCACTTCCTTTGCCACTTTCGGCCCGGAAATAGTGGCATATGTGTGAAATATTTATTTTCACGGAAGAATCGTTTTTTCTCATGAATAGGGCGCGGATTTCTATGACATGTCATATTTTATCATAGAAATTCATATTTTGATCTTTTGAAAATGTTAGGTCATATTTTGACTAATTTTGTAATAAACGGTATATTTGGTCATATTTTATGCAATCGTTGGCTATGCGAATGTGCAAAATGGCGTCATAAGGACTCCACGACTCGCAACCGAAGCATTTTGAACGGCCTGACTTTCCCGTGGGAACGTTTACCTGAAACTTTTTTTTTTTTTGCTTAATGTCTCGTTTGGATTATTATTGGCATCTTGCCAACCACTGAAATTAGCCTAGCATGGTGGTGTCTTCACGAGTACTTGTAAATCAGAGCTTAATTCTCTTTCATTTTTGGTTTATTGTACCCAAGCTAAAAGTAAAACTCCATTCTCAACTTCAGTTTAATCTCAACATGTCCAAAAGCGGGTGTTCGATGAATGTGAAATTCCGGCGTTTTGTTCAAGAGTTTGGGGAGCGGATTTTCAGTAGTGATGGTGATATTTTCTTTTGTAAATTGTGTGAAGTCAAAGTATCGGCCCAAAAGCGTTTTAATGTTCAACAGCACTGTGCTACCACGAAACATAGGTGTTTAGCAAGATTTTCTTCTGCTGAGAACAGGTAGCGTCTCCTTTTCGAGACATCTTCAACTGCAGGTTCATCAAACACACACAGTCAGAATATTGTAAGAATCTCTGTAAAATGATGATTACTTCTAATATTCCCTTAAGGAAATTAAGTAGTGGTAGCCTCAGATATTTTTTGGAGAAGTACACCAGTCATCCGATTCCAAATGAATCAACTCTTAGAAAAAACTATATCCCTGCGTGCTATGAAGATGTTTTAGGTAAGATAAAATCTGCTGTTGCCAACAATAAGATATGGGTTTCAATAGATGAAACAAGTGATGTAGATGGAAAATACATAGCTAATGTCATTATCGCCACTCTGAAATGTGACTAGCCTGGTGAAGTATTTCTTCTAACATGTGAAAATCTGCAATAAGTAAACGATTCCACTACTGCTATGCTCTTCGACGATTCAATGAAATTACTCTGGCCAGATGGTGTACAAAGAGAAAACATCCTCTTGTTTATAAAAGATGCCGCTCCATACATGACTAAGGCAGCAAAGGAACAAACTACTTTTATCCAAAAATGGTCCATATCACATGCCTTGCACATGGTTTACAGAGTGGCCGAAGATATTCGAAGTAACTATCCTGATGTAGATAAGCTAATTTCAAATGGGAAAGAAATGTTCATAAAAGCTCCGCTTCGCGTGCAGAAGTTCAAAGGAATTGCTCCTAATTTGGCACTGCCTCCCCAACATGTCTGAACGCGGTGGGGGACCTGGCTGGATGCGGTTTTGTATTGTTGCACAAATTATGATTCCTTAGACAGGACAGTTAAAGAATTTGATTGTTGTGATTCTTCTTCCATCAAAATTGTGCAAGATTACTTTTCTGATACCTTGGCTAGAAACTTGGCATATATAAAATCAGGGTTCCCACGCCACCTGGAAAACCGGGAAAACCGGGAATTCTCAGGGAATTTAAAAATTGTTCAAAAAATCAGGGAAAACTCAGGGAAAATCGTGTTTTCCCGTAAAAATCAGGGAATTTCTTATCAGGGAACTGAAAAGTCAGGGAATTTTTTATTTTGCCAAAAAGATATTTTCTTTCAGACTTTTGTAGAATATATTTCTGTATTGCTAAGTTTTAAAATAATTCCGAGTTGTTTTATCCTTCGAGGCAACCCACCCACCGATTAAAGTGCAGCTGTGCTGGGGAGTGCGTCTCTTCGCGGTTTCCCCCATCTCCAGATGCTCTAAACTTCAACCGAACAAACGGACACGTCAAAGCGTGAGAGAAAGCCATTAATCACACCCCCACTTCGCAGGCTCTTATCTGCTGCGTTCGCTCAGAGGCAGTCACTTGTTCCTAAGTAGGCGGGTTCTCTGTGTAGACTGGGAAAACAATTATGAAAAAGCTATTTCCTCAATTTTTTAAATAACCGACTGAAATTTTTACAGTGGGCAAGATATATGAAAATAACGTTCCATTTTAAATTTCGCCGAAATTCATCGGAAACTTTAGAAGTTGCGCTTCCCCCCCCTTTCTTTTGCATGTTTCACTTGTCTTTTATCAAACCGTACAAAAACATTTTATTTTGCCGGATGTTGGTTATCCTAATAAATTCGTCCCCCCTTCCCCCTTCAAGAGCAGTGTATATGAATGTTGCAAATTGAGGGCACAATTTATTTTTTGAAAAAAGTTCGTATCACTTACGAACTAAAGCTTCACTTTCGTAATTCTGTAGCAGAGTTGGTATAGTTGGAAAAGTATGTACCTTCAAATGTTTGAACAGGGAAGATATGAAATAGGAAGATTCTTCAAAGAGGGGGAAAGATTAATTTTTTCATAGTACTTACGAGTATTTTGTATGAAAAATACCATGCAATGAAGCCCTATTGCATACCTACCAAATTTCCCAGATTTCACGGCCGTTTTCTAGATTCGTTGTTTTACGGCCGGAAAGAGATTTTTCTTGATTCTGTCTTATTTCTATTTCATAATGCATGAAGAAATTAATTTATAGCTATTTTGGCGATATTCCGATTACTGCAAGAGCTGGCTGGTTGCGAAAAATAGGGTAGTCCGACGCCCGGAACCATAGATTTTCATATCTGGGTCATTCCACGCAAAATCGTCTGATATTGAAATAATTTTCCACCAACACATCTCCGATTCTTACGGGTAGCTGCCTCCAAGTTATAAAAAAACCCCTAAAAGTTTCAACTTTTTTTGTTTCTGATAGATTAGAAGATATTATTTTTTGAATTTTTGTGCATAGTGGAACCGTTTTCCGTAAAAACGCAAATATCTCCGTTATTTAGAATAAGAAATATAAAATTCATCATTCTCTCGTAATTTTTCCTAAGGTTTCAGCTTATACATAGGGAAAAAAAATTTGCGAGAACAAAAGTTAGACGGGGTAGAAATTTTCTTGTAATCGTAAATTCTTTTTCTTGCGTTGCAAACATTATGAATTTCGTGGTTCTGCGGATAATACGACTAAAATTACAGGTAATATGCCGTAAGTGTCATCGTAAAAGAGTTTGCGCTTGCTATCGTATCGGTTCCCCACGCACTTTTCCGTGTGACAGGAGAAAGGTTACTTTAGCCAAAACTTTTCCTGCTGCAGTTGAGGCAGTGCTGTTCGCTTTGCATTGTTGGTGAATTATAAGACGTCGTACTGTCGGAAATCACTTTTTCGAGCCCCGTTCGAAGTGCAATAACGATCAATTCGTCGTAACGCGTGGTCCCGTGATGACGGATGTTTATATTTCTTGCGGACTTTCGCCGCGCGGGAGAACGAAGTGCAGTGTTTTATTACTAGAAGCTCTTCACATTATTCATTTCTTTTTCCCAAACAAACAGACACAATCGCAAAACTCCGTGAATTACGAATCCCCATCTTTTTCCAAACTCGTGTTAGCACAGGATGATTTTATTGACAGCTTGTTCCTCAGACTAGGAGACGTGCTTTTTTCCACTGCGTGAAATTGTTTTCTAAGGTTATTTGAAGTGGCTTGTAGTGAGAGTGAAAGTTTGCCAAGTGATGGTGAGGATTTTGAATCATCTGAGTGATATTGGCCTAGCAACATCAAGCCAAAAAACTAGCCACCGTGCCACGCACACCATATCTTCTTCAGAAGGTGAAGATCTTCATAGTGAATCTTCAGATCATGAAAGTTCTGAAAGTGAATGGGAGGATGTTAATAGAGAGAAGTGATGAACAACCTCAGCATCTTTTTTTTATTAACATGAAATGCAGGGCCCAAACATGCTCCAGCAACTGATGTGGCACCTATTGCATATTTTTTACTTGTTTTTTTACCAATTTCATCCTTGGAATTATCGTTTCTGAAACAAATAAATATGCAAAGAGGTTTCTCCAGGAACATCCAAATCTTTCTCCCAAATCTTGAGCAAGGAAATGGAAAATGTTACAAATGCTGAAATAAAGGTTTCCTTGCGTGCCTTCTAATATGAGAGTAATCAGTAGCCCATGTAGGACGAGATGATTGCCGAAGGCATATCCAGTCAAAACAAATACCAGGATTGTGTAAAATTAAAGACTCGATCAAAGCCTTTGGATAATTTTTTTGCAAAAAAGAATGAAAATAGCGTGATAAACGCTGAATTGCTGTTTACTACAATCGTTGTGGAGCATAACCTACCTATAGCAAGCTGTGATCATGCTGGTCGCTTCTTTCATGCTATGTTCCCAGACTGATATTGATGAAGCTGGATATCCTTGAGCATATGTGGCATGGAATGAAATATCTAAGACAAAGGATTCATCTGGCCTTCCCAAGTATTCCACATTGCCTAAACTAATGTTGGTAATATTGACTATCCCTCACAGCAGTTCCTCTACGTATAGAATATTTAGTATAGTAAGGAAATACCTCACGTACTTTTGCCCAACAATGAGCACCAAAACATTAAGTGCCCTTCTTGTACAGAAAAGTAAAGCATTTTCCTCAGGTGAGCTGTGTTATAAAAAGTTTTCTGAAAAAGAATATACCACTGCAAAACAAGCAACAAGGGAGTTTTTATGTCAGCAATGACATGAGGTAAGTACAATTGATAATTTAATTTCATATTTTTTTTTGTGAGGATAGTGTAAACATATAAAGTTATTACACATTTCACGCATTAATTTCTCATGAAATACCCATTCCACACGTTAGCGATGAGGCTTCGTATGGTGATTACCGATAGGCACCTCATACAAGTATTACAGGTTACACAGTAATACTATAATATTGTCCTTAACTTTGAAAAAAAATTGCGTGTTACATTACTGAAAGTTTGTCTTCAATTACTGAAACATTATTGTAAAATACTCTATTGATTACTGATGCGTTCTGCTAGAGGTTGGCCCCTCTGAAATAGCATAGATTCGATGTTCTCATTGCCATGTGCAAGAACTAACGTTAGCTAAAATAATTACAATTTTGATTTTTAAATGTCAGCAGTATTTTCTCTGATTGCTAGAAATTGTTGGGATGGTACTGGCACACGTTTTTCCTCAGACGCAGAAATGCTGTCACGATTTCTGTTCTCTCTCTCTTCTTTTTTTTATTTTTTAATAACTGTTTTACTTTGCTTTGTCTTTAAAGATTCTAAGTAAATTCCAATAGAAAATACAAATTGGTAGATCGATTTGATAGAACCGCTCTAACAAAATGTTAAGAGACTGTCAGACACTCACCATTTTATCATTCCCATTAGACTTCAATTTCAGCAAAAGTTTCCGTGTTCTTTGATACTTATGTAAAATAAGCACTTAAAGGATTTAAAGCTTCAGCATTGTATCATTTAACGACAATTTATTCTCTTCAGTCTCATTCTCCCAGCTTGCATTTTTAAACCTAACTGGAACTCTAAATGTTGTGAGTCGTTTAAAATATTATTTATATACTTGTGTGCACTTAAAATACAGATAAATCAGTTACATAATTTCACCTAATCGATTGAAATATTTCAGATATGTAGAATTTAAATTAAGTCTTAGTTCAAATATTCTTTAAAACATGTAAATACATGGTTTGCCACCTCGGTGGTCCAGTGGTCTAAGCTCTGGTTTCTGACTATTCGTCCAAGTGAGCCTGGATTCAAGTCCCAGATGAGGTATGGGTGGTGTGTTTATCTTACGGCACTGGCTCTCCTTCTTTGTGAAGCCAAAGGTCCTAAATTAGGGATGGACTGATATAGCCCAACAAGTTGCTTATGGTGGTCGTTAAACCTGAAACAAAAAAATAAGACATGATTTTGTTAAATATTATGTAAAATTTATGTTAAATACACTAATTTTTGTAACTATAAAGTAATTAGGGAAAATGAAAGTTATTTATCCTTTATATTCCATATTTTCTGTTTATCTTTATGGACTGTATAATCGGGACGTTCATTATGTGGCGTCTTTTTAATTCTCCCTCATGTGTGAGATGAACATAACATTATCAGTATTAATTTCAGGTAAGCAATTATTTGCAATTACAGCCTGTCTAGAATTTGATAAATCTTGCTTTCAATACATTACATTATTCCTTAGTTCTCTAAAAATTATCAAAACTGAATTTAAAAAATTGCCTGTAGACATTACGGTTTTATTCGATTTCTGCAGATAGTTTGCTTCATATTTTGTAACATGGAACAATTAGGCACAGTGGCCTTATACACTCTTGCTTGAGAAACACATCACAAGAGAACCACTTAAACAATGGATCAAAGCCCTTTGTTGGTTGATTCTCTTTCGACATTTCTCTGAGCAGGAGCCCATTCGGTCATTAAGCTTATCTACACTGTGCTATAGAAGAAAGGAAAACAAACTATTCAACATACAGATTTTTCTTACATATGAACTGTTTCTACGGGAATGTATTAACAAATTGTACATGGGCAGTATACCACTTAGGTTCAGAAAAGATCATGGAATTATAATACCAAAAATAATATGCCTCATGCATTTAATTGTTATTCATAAAAAGCAGGTAATTGTATAAAGAACAGTTATTTAAAGAATTAACAAATGTATGCTTTCGTAAGGAACGCAAGAATGTAAGGAAATGCAACAATTTGTCGCAATGTTATTTGATTTGCCCCGCTCTGGAAAAACTCTCAGAACCACCTGGAAAACCTGGAAAAGTCGGAATTTTTTTTCTACTTTTGAGTGGGAACCCTGAAAATGTAACTTCAGTGGAATATCTAGTGCTATCACTCGCCTTGAAACTGTAGGAATGAAACTTACCGATGAACTAGAAATTGTGAAGCAAACTGTAGGTAATTTAATGCAAGCAAAGGGTAGTTGAAAAAGTTTGTGACAAACTGCAAAGAGTGCTGCAATGTAGTCTAGTTATTCAACACTTTGCAAAATAAGTGACATTCTTTGTGTAAGTAAAGCAAACTTTGATAACTTCGAGCCAGAATTTTCTTCAGATGAGTTAGCATTATTCAAATTTGCCCCTGTAAGCACTTGTGATGTCGAGTGGAGTTTTCTAGGTACAAGAACATACTGACGAGCAACAGAAGGAGTTTTGAGTTTGATAATCTGAAGATGCACGTAATCATCCAATGCAGTTCTATGATCGACGAAAACCAATCCAGGTATGGCCATTATTTTACTCTCAAAATGTTCATTTGATTCCTTGAAATGAACATTTTGTTAATTAAACATTAGTACTAATTGTTTAATTAAATAGAACTCATCAAGTTCTAAGTATGTAGAAGTGATGAAGAATAAACCTTTTAGTTAAAAACTACAATTTATATGTGCATAAGCACTGAATTTTAAAAATTGGGTGATAATTTCATAAAATTTATGGTCATATTTTCGATTTAATTTGTCATATTTAAACGATTTCATGGTCATATATGCCTGCATATTTTTGACATTTTTAGGTCATAAAAATCTGCACCCTACTCATGAATATGAAACTGTAGCTAGCAGAATAAAAGCAAGAAAAGTTCTATCTGCCAGCGCCAAGGAAGAACTATCTGATCACAGGAATCAGGACTTAAAAGCAATGTTCATAGGAAAGACTGCAATTCCATCGGAATAAATATTCCAGAATATGGTCTGCCAAGTACATTTTCATTGCAAGACTGTGAGACTAGTTGTCTGCAATACAAATACCAGTCACTGTCTCAGTGGATGTGGTAACATTGCCATGTGAGGTTTCTTCAATCGCCTCATCATAAGACAATTCTTTGGCGAAATAATACGTCAGAATCATCACTCTATGAATAGGAATCTGAGCATAAAAACATAAAAAAACCACGTACCAAGTGTACGGAAAGAGTACTCATCATTCCCTGAAATGTGCTTCTTCTGAAACATGAATTGTCCTAAACGATGCGACGCATCGACACATAGAGTCATGAGATGGCCCTCAGAACATCTTTTAGAGGTGGCAAACAAATCCTGTTCTTCACACCTGGAAATAAACGTTTCCTCATCCTTCCCAACTTCATTAAAGAACCTTTTCCAATTCCACATATCACAGGAGCACAGATCGAAAAATAAGTTATGTAACACAGGAGCAGAGATGGAGAACTAACTTACATAAGTAGCTATAACACATGAAGCTATAATGAAAAGCAGAGGAGAGGTGAAGTGCTACCATGGCGCCATCTATTATTGCTTTTGGAACTAGCTGTCGCCCGAGCGGGCCAAACGTGGAAGTTTTGGAAGTTTAGCCTTAAAATGACGAATTGCATACTGTTTGTACCTCAAAAGAAGACGGGAACTGCTCGGAACGTTATAAGGTGAGATTGCGCTAAAAGATCCAGAATTGCATAGAAATCGTTTATGATCTATCAAAAGTAAAATTAGAAGAATTCTTGAATCAGGTGCAGCCAAATATACAGAAGGCAAATATATGTCCCCACTTCTTCCTGCGTGAGCGAAATAAAGAGGTAACATAATATTTGCCCTTTTTAGGTATCAATAACCAGCAAAGTGCGTATATTTACGTGCAATTATTTAATGATATACTATAAAAACAACTATTCACTTTCCCTAAAGGTCTTGGTCATTTTTTATCTTGTAACACTTCAAGCACGTCAGTTATTAATATAAAGAGGTAACATTACGTTACCTAGCTACAGGAGATTATTTTTCGTCTCTGATGTATTTATATCGAATGCACAGAGCTATCATCTCAAAGCTGTCATCAGAAGTTTTCAGTGGATATACAATGCGTACGTCATGCATTGTATATCCATCTAATTTCAGTACATAATTTTTTTCTACAGTAGAAATACAATCTTGCGAAATATTGTTCACAGTATTAGAAACGAATCTTCTGCAAGTCTATTTATTGGACCACAAGAATATACAAATCAGTAGATTGCAAAAACGCCACTTTCCGTGAAGAAAAAAACCAAAACAGGTTGTAAGTCAAAAACGAAAACTGTCGCATCTCATTTCAGTACATGATTTTTTTCTACAACAGAAAGTGTATACACATGCTGTCAAATAATAAAACACAAAACAATGCAAAGTGGATTAATTTTTTATAACTATGCAAACTTAAAATAACTGGAATACATCAGTAAAGCCAAGGTTGAAGTTTGTGTTTAGAACTGGCTGAATGGCAGTTTCCAACTAACAACAAGATGATGCATGCATGCTGCATTACTATTCACCTAAACATTTATTTCTGACACTTGTAAAAAAAAAAAGTATATAAAATTTTTTAGCACATTTTGTTAGGCATCTATTTTTAATTACTCTTCATTTCTTCTGTACTCAGTATGTACACATTTACAATAAAAATGTAAAAATGGCAATAAAAAATTGCATTTTTCATTTCACGTGACAAGAATAAAATTTACTGACCATTTGCTCCAGTAAAATAAATAATTCAGTGGTCTGATGTAACTTTTACTGACCAATGGCCTGTGGACCATTGGGTATTTAAACACTGGGGCATATTTTTGTTGTTGTTTTGGGTTTTGTTAACTACCATGAGCAAATCATGTGTTACGGCCTGACCCTTATTATTTAGGTGCCACTGGCCATCAAACAAGCTTGTCACACCTGGACTGGAACTGTGGCCCACTTCAGAGAATACGGTCAGAAGCCAGTGCCTCAGCCTACTGCTGTGGTCTGGCGATGTCGCATAACATTTATAAGAACTGCAGTATTCTGGTATTGCAATACAGATGTAGTGTTAATGAATCAATCAAATCCAACTTTACTTAATGACATCATAATGTTAATTAATTTCTTTTATCATTACTAATTTACTAGAATTTTGAAATCCCACAGAATATGTTTACTATATAGGCAGCAGGGAGCTCCTAAGTATTATAAATCACATGGGGGTGTTGTAGATTCATAAACATGTGGCCAAGTAGTATGTAATTCTGGTTTGGGGTTGTGTGAAGCAGTAGCTAAGAGAATTTAGAAGTTATTATAATATTTTGTAAGGTACACATAATATCCCGAGAGGTAGGATTAATAAGAATACAATCCACACATAACAGGTAAATGTAAGTTGTGGGAAAGCATGTTGTAATTATGTTATATTTTAGAAATACAGAGCACTTTTGACCCAACTTGGATCTTGATCACCTGTGAAACAAGTGATCAAGAACTAAGTTGCACCAAAAGTGCTTCTGTGTTTCTGAAATTTCTTAATGTATTCATAACTAGTATGCTTTCATACAACCTACATCCAGAGAGATAATTCTAATGGTAATCTACAAAGCAATTGCAAAACATTTTATTTTTCCATGCAGGTTCTGTGTATCAGTACTTTTCCGTGAAGCTGTGGTAACTGAGCTAGAATGTATAAATATAAAGCTGTGAGCTTAAACAATGAACAATCAGTTTCACGATAACAGATTTCTTTTTGCGATTTACTATGGGTTACATTGATGTAATAAAATTTGATAAAGACTATTGGTTCCCCTTTTTGGTGTGTGTTTTATATTACAATTTCAATGTGCTGTCATTATTTACTTTAAATTTGCTCGGGATTAAAACTGGGAGATCATACCATCAGATAAAATTATTCTGAAGGATTTATTGACCTAGAAAAGTTTTGTTTTCTTTCATGTGTACTGAATTGTTTGTGAATCAGAGCACTAATTTTAATGAGAAAACATTTAGGGGGAGGGGGCTTTTATTTTGATTATTATTTTATAAGCTATGTAGTAGGATCATTGGGAAACAAGGGTTCCTCTAGTCATGCTTTGAAAAAGAGTATTCTTCAAGGTTCTGAAAGCTTAACCAGGTCCACTTTTTTTCTCCCACTCTAACCGTCCTTAACAGTTACCACTTGTCATTCATCATGGTCAAACTTACAGAACTGAAGAAGCAAGTTGTTGCAGCCAGTAGTTTTACAGCCAAAAGTTATTCAGAGTTTTTGGTGGGGGGTTTCCCATGAACAAAGGAAATAAAATTTTTGATTTATTATGTAGTCATTGGTCTGCCTCAAAAACATAAAATAAATGCTGGTGATACTCATCCAAGCACATGACACTCAGATCTTCAATGTTTGCGAATATTAAAACTCAATTGTTCATTTGGAAGCAACAATTACAATAAGGTTTGTTTGTGTGTATGTGTGT
Source organism: Macrothele yani (assembly GCA_039090855.1). NCBI lineage: Eukaryota > Metazoa > Arthropoda > Arachnida > Araneae > Macrothelidae > Macrothele > Macrothele yani. The sequence continues at coordinate 115,926,042 of CM077011.1, forward strand.
GTGTGTGTGTGTGTGTGTGTGTGTGTGTGTGTGTGTGTGTGTGTGCGCGCGTGCGTGCGTGCACGCGCATATCCACAATATTTTGCAAATAGTTCTGCTGTCAAAACAGGAATGGATTATAACTTCTTAGCCACTACTAAACTGCCTGGAAGTCTCTATGCAAATGATTGATAAATCAGTTTGATCACCAATCATTATGATTTCAAAGTAACTGTATACATTAAGTAAATGCAGCAGCTCTATACAAAATAAATAATTAAATGAAATTAAAAAATAGCTGTTTTCATGAGCATAATGTAGCAGGTACATAATATAAACCATGTTTTGTGGTAAAATGCTCACTTCATACTGAAGATCTGCTAAAGATCATCTGCAATTGTACTGATAGATTTTGGGTATATCTGTACTGTAACTGTACAGGTAGAGCTATTTACATGGGTATAATGTAGCACATTTTACACATACTGTACTGTGATTATGAAAACCTGGAACTGGGCACACCACAGAATTTCAGTTGCTACGTTAACTTTAATTCATAATTTTTGGATGATCTGTATGTGTTTGTAACTGGAACTACATTTTTTCTGATTTATTTGTTGCCATACTACTGCCCACAAGTACAAGATGGGGGGAAGGGCAGTAACTGAAACTTCAAAGTACTTTTCATTCCTTTTTGTTCCAGACAGTTAACCAGATCAACGTTCTTTCGCATGGTAAATAGTCAAGAAACTACTAGACATAGAAGAGATACTTTAATGCTAAATACCTATAAGGCTAAAGGATAATGAAACTATCTATACTGAAAACTCACCTTTTTGTCACACCATGGAAATGAATATATTTAACACACACACATGTGAGTTTTCAGTATACATAACTTCATTGTCCTTTAGTCTTCATAGGTATTTAGTGTTACTGCTGTACAATTTAAAAATATTTATAACCAGTGAGATTTTTTTTTTTTTTTTTTTTTTTTTTGAGTGGAGGTTTAACGACCATTATGAGCAACTCAATAATGGGCTATCAGCAGTCTCCCGTCCCTAAATTACCAGTGATATAAGGTTAAGCTTTTCTCATTGAAGTTTACAGTAAAGCATTATACTTTAAAGGTTTTAAATTACCGATGTAACAAATGTCAACTCTGAATAAAATGCTATGGCATTACATGCAGTTATTTCCATTAAATCCTAATTTAGGTGTTTATCCAAGCCTAAGAAGCAAGTCTTATTTCCTCAACCAGTGTTGCTGCAAATTTCAGGAAATCTCACAACACAAAGGCATATTTAACCAGCCTCCCCCCCCCCTCCAAAGTTAAAGAAAAGACATTCAAAGGGTATAATAGTAATAGAAAAAGCGCTAAATTTTCAACAAATGAGATGCATTACAATATAGTGGTCACTGTTGCCTTGATTCCCAATTAGCATTACACTGGGTAGATGTAATATAATTCATACATAACCAGTTTTCTCTCCCACAGGCTCATTTTTCATACTTAAAAAAGTTCAAATGCTACACACATACAGCACATGGATTTGTACTCTCAGTCAAACACGAAATGGAATTTATTTAAAGAGAACTGTGGGTACTACATGAAATGTCCTAAAGAACCTGGTCAAAAAATAAAGAGAGACATATTACATATGTAAAAAGCAACACTTGATACCATGGTAATGATAATGGCATTAGTCTCCCTGAGAAATTTCAAGTAGAGTTGCAATTTCTAAGGGGAGCAAAACTTTACATTCATGCACCTATATTTCAGATTGGAATCTGATTTGCAAAATGAAAAAGAAATTTAAAAAATGCCAGAATCAGAAATGTATTTTAGAATGTATATAGAACTGAAAAAAGTATCACTGTTATTCCTCCTCCCCCAAAAAAACAAACTGTGTGCCTTTCATGGGCTGGAGTAGTTGATAGCTGGCTGTATCTGGATCCAGTAGTGGGCACAGCCCTATGAAGTTAATCCTTCTTTCAATACCATTGACATCTAAGGACAAAGGGTGTTTCCTATTTAAACAGGTTGTAACCCATGTATTTTTCTTTAAAAAAATTCTTAAAAACATGTAAAGACCATCACAAACATGCATAATAAATTACTTCAGGGCACACATGAATCTGGTATCAATAAATCAACATGAACTTTTATTTAACAGTTACATTACAAAATGCACATTAGTATCACACTATGAGATGATTCCTGGTGTACCTGGATGAAAACATCCCAACTTATGTGCTGCAGTTCTTTCACTAATCAGATGTGGTTACATATCCATACTTGAAGGGTCCTTTGAAATGACAATCTCTTTAGATGTGTTCTGCTACGGTGTTACCTAATGCTTCAAATTCATCTTCTTTAGAGATCTGACACATTCCCTGTGTAATTTATCTATTACAGTTTCAATATGTGATGTTGAACTTCTTTTCCTTTTAGTTATTTTGTTCCAAGGCTTTGGCGGTGATGTTGCTTCTGCAACTTCTTCAGAAGCCTCTGACACCAAAGCACGGGCACAAACAACTTAAGAAGGCATATAATCTTCATCTTTGTATATATGTCAGTATTTAATAGCTAAATATGGTAAAATAAATTTGAAATGATACAATCATAATGATTAAATGAAAATGCCATAACTTCATTTCAGCCAAGTGGTTAAATTAAAGAAAGTAATCAAAACTGAAATGAGACAAAAGTCCACTAGTTTGCTTGTTTAGGAATAAAAATGGTAAACTGCTATATGGCACATTTTATGAACAGGGTTTGTTAATGAGACATGCAGTTCTGATAATTTAATACACAAAATTATTTATCGCAATACACAATTTGTGCATGCCTTTCCTTCCCATAACACCCCACCTCATTTTTGTAATGAAAATCAGGAAGGGCAGTTGCAGATGGAGGGGTCTAGGGGCACGTGCCCCCCCCCCGGATGAAACCTTTAATTTTCTGCATTTTTATACCTTGCTAAAAAAAACACATCTATTTTTTGTACTGTTAAAGCTTGTAAAATTATTTAGGTAGTTCTTGAAACACTTGATGTTGCCTTTTTTAGAAAGGAATCAATCAAGCATCAAGCTAATGTAAAGCAGGAAGAAAAGTAGATTCTTTTCCAGAATCTGCCATAGAATGCATTACAACAATTCAGACCAATGAAGATCTCATTTGCTTGAACATCAAATGTCTGCTAACAGTATTAGCTGTTATTTCTGTTACAACAGCAATGCCAGAGAGATCCTCGGCAATAAAAAGGCTGAAAACATATCAAAGAACCACATAAACCAGCTGTGTCTTACAGGACTAGGTTTAATGCATATTCACCAAAATATTGCCTTAAAAATATTGATGAGATTTTGGAGAGATTTGTCTGAATGCACCCAAGGAGACTCGCTTATGTGTAACATACATTCCATTCTTTATTTCAAAACGTCATTCAATAAATCTGTGCACTTAAAATGACTCTACAATAGACCCAATCAAAATACTCATTAATCATGCATCTGATTTTCTGGGGGGGGTGTAAAATCGATAATACGTGTATTGAACATTTGCACACCATCCTATGACACTAAGGTAAGATATTCTGACATTTGATCAAACTCATAGTGGTATTAAGGTGCCACTCCCCCTTTCAAATGTCTGCAACTGCCACTGAAAATCAGTATTAACATGTGAAATACTAATAGCTCTAAAATAACAATCATATCAACAGATTATGAGAAGTTCAATACTGTGAAAAGAAACTGAAGGAAATTAATTCCCTTCACCCTTAGAATATTTTATGTTATTCAGCTCTATTGCTTTTAATCTGCTGCTAAGTATCACATTCACATATGTTGAAACCAAGACATTGGTGGTAATTGAAACCATAATGAATAATCTAAGTATGTATTTTGACATTTCAAAAATCACAAGTCCACATGAAGTCTGTGAAATTTTCAATTTCTTCTCCATAGACCACGAGTTATACAACATTTTCACCTGTGTATGTAATACATCAAGCAATTACACAATAAATATTCAGAACATCTTTTTCTTTTCAGAAATACTGTTAAATTTATGCATTGTTAAATACATATATCAGGCAATATTTCATTTTGGCAGAATTTTTAAAAGCAGAAACCACATATAAAGAGACATTCTAAGAAGAAAATGGGGAAAACAACACACTTTCAGATTAACATTAGCAAAATATGATAAACATATTACTGATGTTTTTCTAGTCAAATGCAGTTTTGCTGACACGTTTCACTAGCTTCTCTGAAAATTTCCAAATCTTTTTCTTCCATAGTAAAGAAATATTTAAAACACCCAATCTTTGAATGCAAATTGAGAAACAAAAAGCTGCATACACATCTTCCCAAGCAGAATATTCTACCCTATGAAATTTGTTGTAATATTTGGCATAAAATGCACAAATTTGCTTGCTGGTGGGATCTTGATAAAATAGTGTAGGTTCGGTTGACCTGTGTGACCTTGAATAGTTCTGGAAGTATTCTAAACTCTAAAATTATTACTGTATTGCAAAATTAGAAAGACAGCTCCCAAGTCCCAGTCAGACTTAGCCTATGTCAAAAATTCTGTATGAGCATTGGATTCATTAAATATTTACTTTTGGCTCTACAGATATAAAACTATTCAGGAAAGAATGTACAAAAACATTCAAAATGAAGGAGTATAAGAAGTACTAGCTAGCTATTGACTATCACAGAATGAAATGTACTATGTGATGTACCACAATGGAAAATTTCACTGTGCCACCTTGGAGAACCATTATTTACTTTGTAAGCAACAACTGTTCCATGTAAGTAAAAATATTGTATACTCTTTGTATTAATGTCATTAACCAGTAATATAGGCTCACAAAACAAAACCTTAAGATACATCTATACTTGCTGGGCATTTATTCATTTGTATTAGTCCTTAATACATTCCAAATAAATTTCATAACTTCAGAAAGTGCGATAACCACAATATTTATTGAATTACCACAATTCTCTTTAAGTGAGAAAATAGCAACAGTGGTGAGTTGCTTTCATAGCAACAAAAGTTCATACTGTCAGTAAGGTAATCAATGAAGTCAGAAGGCAATAACTGCTATTAATGAATAAAGAGTTAGTTGTCTTGGTAAGCAACGAATTATCTCTTGCCCATAATAGATCAAATGGTGGGAATTATACAATGAAGTATCTTGATTTCCTTTTATGCATTGCCCACCAATGAGGGAAAAAAAGATCCCATTTTGACTTAGCTCAGTATTCTACTAGTATAATCTCATCATGCCAACCTCAAACTTCTTGTGGTTGGACTGAAGTGGCATGCTTATGGTGTCAATATTAAATCTGTTAGGCCTAATGCAGTTCAAAGCAGTTGGATCAAAATAGTTTAGGAGGAATCAGTGGAAATTGAAGATAAGGCACTGGAGGGATGGGGACAACTACTGTAAGGTTTACTGCTTGTAGAAGTGGCTTTGGGAAGCTATTCACATTACATCAGCAGAAACCCTAGAAAACCATGGACTGAATAGTCAGCCAACAAGGTTTCAAACCCTTAGAGAAAAGTCAACACCCCACACTCCCGTATGGTGTTACTAATTTGCCAATTGTACCAAAATGGTGGTTATATACATACAAAAATTATTAGAGACCAGCCTGATGTAGCAATTCAATATGTAAATGGTGAGTGTGTCATTAGCATTACAAAACTTTTATGAAGTATTTTTTTTATTGGTGGTTTAACGACCACTGTAAGCAACTCTGTGGGCTATAAGCAGTCGCCCATCCCTAATTTAGGGTCACTGATTGCAGCAAAGGGAGAAAACCAGTACCATAAACAAATGCAACAGCCATGCCTCATTGGGATTTGAACCCAGACCCATCTCGGACGAATGATCAGAAGCCTTCGCTTAGACCACAGCACCAACAGGGAGGCATTAGGAAGTATTACTACCAAATGAAATGCATGCACATGGCAGATTCAATTCTCTTGTCTTGGACATTACTCACATTATGAAAACATTATATGGGAATTATCTGCTTCATGATTGACGTATGCTCACGATTCACAGTCATTTACAAAATGATTTGTTTGAGTCATGTTCCATACTGTAATATTCACATTTCTTTTTACTTCAACCCTAAACATTTGCCACTAATACCATCACTTGTGTCTTGTACCTGTTATTAGCAATTACATTCTTCCTGGATAGATTGATTTCATGATGCATTATGCATGCAGAACAAATTGCAACCTTTATATATATACAGTTGACTCTCAATAACTCGAACATAAAATTTCCTGCACATGTTCTATTCACATAATGTTTCTTTGATAACTCAAATTTTTTTCATGCTCCCTTTGGATTCGACCATATGCATTGCACGTATGAACACATAATTCTGATTGAAAAAAAGTTACAAAATGTAACATTTCCACATACCAGAAGAGAATGTGTGTTAGAAATTCTTTAGAAAGAATGTATCATGCAGAATCAATTTTTTCTTTACATGGTCTCTTGAGAATACTTGAAAATTAAGCAAGGCTGCTGCGTCTTTTCTTTTTGTACACCATTATCAGAATGCTGAAACATGTTTTTCAGAAACAATATTTCTGATACAGCAACCACCCAATTCAGATGCTTTTAGAAAGAACCATTAAAACCTGTTTAAGGGGGAAATGCCAGCAACAGCTACACTATTTACCAACAAGTAATTGGACACCTGTGATAGCAAAGGAAAACGAAGTTTATTCACCTTCAATAGTTGGTGGAGCCTTCGTAGCGGCGATTACAGCTGCGACCCTCCGGGCATACTCTCAACCAGGCGTACGAAGTCGTCGCTCCAACTCGTCCCAGAGGTGCTCGATAGGGTTAAGGTCGGGCTCTGCGCAGGCCAGTCCATTCGATTAACCCCATTGTCACCATACCAAGCCATGGTGGACCTAACAACATGACAGGTGGCATTGTCATCCTGAAAGTAACATGGGTCCACCCCGTAAAACTGCCACAACGTAGGAAGCGCATGGTCATCCAAATTGGTGCAGTAGGTCTCGGCGTTGAATCTACCAGGAATTGTGAGCAAGGGTCCCGTGCCATACCAGGCGAAACGCACCCATAGCATAATTCCACCGCCGCCGAACTTCACAGTTGGCACAATACATTCCGGCAGGAGGCGTGTTCTCCAGGCAGACGCCAAACTCAGACCCTGCTATCCGAACAGTAGAGGGTGAACCTGTTTCCACTGTTGACGTTCTTTGCACCACGTTAGCCGAGCAGCGCTATTGGACTTGGTGATCAACGGCTTGTGGGCGGCAGCACGTCTATGATAACCGAGCAGATGGGCTTCCTTACGGATGGTATTCATTGAAAGAACACTCCCGGATGCCTGTTGAAACTCTTCGAGGATGTGGCCCATCGATTTGGTGCGGTTCTTCCGAATTTCTCTGGCCAGCCCCCGTCGGTTTCCAACTCCCAGTTTTGTGGGTCTGCCGTGTCGGGACACATTCCGACAGTCACCTCTCATCTTCCACTTTCCAATCACGTAGGCCACTGTCGATTTTGGGTACTTCAACTCGCTGGATATGTCACGTATGGATCGGCCTTTTTTGTGATACACGACGATGACACCTTTCTCGAAATCAGAGCTCCGAACTGCGTGGCATCTTGCATACGACTGGTTGCGTTGTTGTTTCCCACACGATATTAAACGGCAGCGGCCGTGACGTGTATCAGGACCGCAGATACCGTCGATTGGAGGGGTGTCCAATTACTTGTTGGTAGATAGTGTATTTTCTACTACAAATCACATGTTTCTGTTGAAGTACAAATGTTATTCATATTAAAATGAATCACATTTTTTCAATTCATATATGTTATAGGTCTGCTATCACTTAGCTGCCTTCTAAAATTCAAAACAAAATGGTTGTCAATTAATACTTTATAAATGTGGAAGGAGTAATGAATTCTGTTTGATGTTGATACTTTTTCTATTGGATTAATATTTATTCTATTGGGTAAAACAGAAATATTTTCATTTCAAATTAATCTACTGCCGTGATTAATCAAGTGTAAAATAAATGAAAGCACAGGCATCTCTGACTTGAACCGTTAATTTTCTGGTATTCTTGAAATCTTCTGACCATGTCTATCCACCTGATGTTTTAGTGCCTTGCCATGATAATGATGACAGCTAAAAAAATAACAACCTGCTGATAATTTTGTTGTTTTGGGGTTTAACAACTGTCACAAACACCCATAAGTTTATATGCAGTTGTCTACCCCTAATTTAGGACAACTTGTTGCAGGGAAGGGAAAGAGCCAAATTCACAAAGACAAACACGTCACCCATGCATACTTAGAATCAGGGATTTGCTCAGACAACTAATTAGATAACACCTCTGAATGCTTAGCTACCAAAGTGGCACTGTTAATTCATTTGGATTAATTCGTTTTTCACATAGTTTTTAACAGTTTTATCTCATGATATTGTAACTTATTTTCTGAAAAAAAAAACACACTGTAATGCAGTCTTCTATGAAAGATTTGTGTCAAATTCATCAAAATAATTTTGAAAGCCTTCAAGTTAAAACCCTAAAAAGGAAAACTGTCAATACTTTTATCATAATGAGCGATATACATTTTTTTTTTTTTGATTGGAGGTTTTTTTTTTTTTTTTTTTTTGATTGGAGGTTTAACGACCACCGTGAGCAGTCGCCCGTCCCTAATTTAGGGTCACTGGTTCCAGGGAAGGGAGAGAGCCAGTGCCGTAAGACAAACACAACATCCATGCCTGACCGGGATTCGAACCCGGACCCCTTACGGGCGAATGATCAGAGGCCATCGCTTAGACCACTGCGCCACCGGGGCGGCCGATATAAATTGTGCAGGAAAACTATTTATGTATAACAACTGAACTTAAAAAACAGATGTCCTTAATGTCTGAAAGTCTGATCATTTTGGAATGCCCCCCCCCCCCCCGGTGGCGCAGTGGTCTAAAGCACTAGCCTCTAATCATTCGTTCGTAAAGGGTCCGGGTTCGAATCCCGGTCAGGCATGGATGTTGTGTTTGTCTTACGGCACTGGCTCTCTCCCTTCCCTGGAACCAGTGACACTAAATTAGGGACGGCTTATAGCCCATTGAGTTGCTCACGGTGGTCGTTAAACATCGAATCAAAAAATTTGGAATGGCTAAAAGAATTTTTTTGCCAGTTTTTTTACAAGCCAATGTTGGAGCCAATAACTACGCAAAAATGACTACGTTACTGATATGTACAGTGTCTTTTGCTAGTTCCTTTTTCAAGGAATGAAATTTTAAATAAACAATAATAAAACAAATTACCAGATTTGTGACACTTCGTCGCGTGGTCGTGACAGACTGGAGAAAGAACAATTAAGAAATTCAGGCCCTGCAATAAAGCTCCATTTTAATTCATCAGGGCTAGTTTTATTTCTTAAGTTCCTGACTTTTGCATCTTCTGTAGCTCTTAGCTAAATAATGTCCTAATACACTTTATCTCATTTTTAAATTTTCAAGCATAAAATCCCGAAAATTTACCTTTTCTAGAAACGTCACGCAACTGCCGACTCCTGTTCACTTCGCCTTTGATACTCTATAAACATTCATATTCCTTGTATACCTCAAGAAATTTCAAAGTTTTCAAATCAATGCATCCGGTAATTATGAGAAAACAAAAATTGTCGATTAATAGTGAAAAGCTACCGAAACAAACAAAAAGCTATCGATCAAAGTTGTAATGAATTAGTTCGATTGATAATGCAAAACACTCAAACAAATAAACAAAAAGCTACGGATTAAGGCTATAATAAAAAAATAAGATTAATCGCGCAAAACACTCAAACAAAATAAAGCTACGGATTAAGGCTATAATAATTTTAAAAAATAATATGATTAATAGCGCAAAACACTCTGCAGATCAAGGTTATAATAATAATTAGTGCGACTAATAGCCCAAAACACTCCAACAAATTAACAAAAAACTACCGATTAAGGCTAATACGCACAGCTCCCGTTCGCATTGCAGACAGTTTTGGGTCATAACGAAGCAGACGACGGTCATTTCTGTCTTCCAACTTCTTGAACAAGTTGCTTGAACGAAGCGTTTCCACGGTCAAGTTCGAAAGAAAGTAGACTTCTAGGGGTCTCCAAGCAGCATTGGACGCCATAAGTCACCGTCTGTGCTGCAAAGACGTCATGAGCAGGCACGACGCAGCCGCAGAAGGGAAGCTGCTTGGAAACCAATGAAATAAAAGCTTCTAAGCGTATAAACAAATAAAATGAGTAATTCAATAATCTTTATCAATGATACACAAGCTTATTGGTTCATCAACGGTATAATTTAGTTCATTTTGCCTGCTTGTGACGTCATACCACATATGACAGATTAGCTGTGACCTATGGTGGCAGAGACAGTGGTGTCTCCAGTAATATAACCTCCTTGGTCTACGACATAACATCGCAGGTTAAAACATCGCACGACCAAGGAGGTTATATTACAGGAGACACCACTGGCTCGGCCGCCATAAGTTACGGCTAATCTGTGGTATGACGTCATAAGCAGGCAAAAACGAACTAAATTATACCGTTGATAAAACAGTAAGCTTGTGTATCATTGATAAAGATTATTGAATTACTCATTTTATCTGTTTATACGCTTAAAAGCTTTTGTTCCATTGGTTTCAAATCAGCTTCTTTTCTGCGGCTGCGTCGTGCCTGCTCATGACATCATTTGCAGCACGGACGGTGACTTATGGCGGACAATGCTGCTTGGATAGGAGTGGTGTCTCCAGTAATATAACCTCTTTGGGCACGACCTATGATCGCCGACATAACATCGCGGTACTAAAACATCGCAGGTCAAAACATGGCGGCACCATAACATCGCAGGTCATAACATCGCAGTAATCTCTAAATAAATTGCTTTAGATAGATTTTGATGAATTGCCAAAAAAGCCGCGCAGTGGTCTAAGGCGTTGGCCTCTGATCATTCGTCGGAAGGGGTCCGGGTTCGAATCCCGGTGAGGCATGGATGTTGTGTTTGTCTTACGGCACTGGCTCTCTCCCTTCCCTGGAACCAGTGACTCTAAATTAGGGACGGGCGACTGCTTATAGCCCATTGAGTTGCTCACGGTGGTCGTTAAACCTCCAATCAAAAAAAAAAATTGCCAAAAAAGTGTATTTAAGGGGTGGGAGACTTCGTAGAAATTGATGTCCTGATTAAATTTTGGTGGAAATCGGGGTTCCCCGTACCGCTTTTCCGACAGTATTTTTCTGTGAAGCTGATAAACGGTTTTTGGAAGGGGTCATCACGAAAATATATATTTAGGAGTTATATTACATTTTCATGTGTCGACAAAATTTCGGTAGAAATCGGGTAATCGGAAGTGGGTGTTCCCGATAGCGCCTTCTTTCTTTTTTTGGGGGGAGGGGGATCTAAACATTTGATCTTTGGTAGGAAAAATCAGCACAGAGACTGGATTAATTTTCAAAAGACTAATATGTGGCACTTGTCAACATATTTGGGTGAGGGTGGGGGTGGGGGCACATTAACCCATTTATACCTCATGCTCCATTATTCGAACGATAGTCACGTGGGAGTTATTTGCATCCTACTGCTCAAGGACAAGGTCATCAACGAGGTCTGATTTCTCACATCTGTCTGCTTCCTAAAGGTAGATGCTATCACGTTAATCACTGTTGGCAGTCAGTAGACGGTTTTTGGAAGGGGTTGGGGCACAGGTTCAAGGGGCCCCCATACAAGATTCTCGTAAAATCTACAGATTCAAAATTTAGAACCACCAAATTTGGTATACTATCTCATGGTACTCTAACATAGACGGTTTTTGGAAGGGGTCGGGGTCAAGCGGCCCCCATACGCAATTTTCGTCAAATCTACAGTTTTCAATTTAGAACCACCAAATTTGGGATACTATCTCATGGTGCTATAACTTAGACGGTAGAGCAGTGGCGGCTTTTCAGGTGAAGTAGGTGAAGTGCCTCTTCACCTATTTTATTTGAAATAAGGTTTCATTTAATAATTTCGTATAATATATTCTTTTTTTGCCTTTATTGCGAGCTAAAATACACAAAATTTTGATTAGATATCAATTCACAATGCGCGTCCAATCAGTGGCGGCTCGTGGTAGGAAAAATAGGTGAAGTGCTACAAGAGCAATATGAAAAGATATCTACTGTCGTAAATGAAAATCAGTTAATGAGAACTTACCTATATTTTTATATATTAGATCAATTCTTTTTCCCTTTAAAGCTGGAAATTTGTCAATTATGTCGTCATAAAATGGGTGTTTCTTCGTGACATCAAGAAAATGTCTTTCTGAATAGAAATATTTGCCAAAGAAGCAAGTTTATCTGGAGAAATAGTGTTTCTAGAGTAAGTTTGTATTCTTTTAAGGCAAGAAAAACTTCTTTCCACTGAAACACTTGCAGATGCAATTGTTAAAATCACGGAAACCAATTTATAAGCTTCTGTAAAAAGCCTTTATCTCCATGAAGCACTGGAAGAAGTTCATGAGTCGATATATTCCTTAATTTTTCATCAGCATATACAAGACTCAGTTCATCTTTAAGACGCTGGTGTTTAGTAAAAAAATTTCCGTAAAAATGTTGTAGATTTTCAAAAGCGTGAGAGGGAAAGCATGAATTAAATTGGTTGAATTTGGTTGTGTCAGCAAGCCAGGCAAATTGAAGTTTAAGTTTCTCACAGTCTTGAAATATTATATCCATTTCCATAAGAATGTGGTACAAAATTTCAAAATACAATTGTTTATAATTTTGAAAAATTGTTTCTGGTGTACGAGCAGCATATTCCCGTTTAGATCTGCTTATTTCTGTAATTTTGCTAGCTTTTCCAAACAGTGTTCCAAATACCTCATCGTTCCTTTTATGGCTCAAAATTGCATAAGTTGTTTTTAATTTGAGTAACACAGTAGTAGTTTATGTCTATTCATTTTTTCTGCAAAATTTCGAATAATAGATTGGTGAAGTCAAATATTTAATTAAATACTATTCCCCAAAATGTAAATTCAAAAGTGTTCATATCATTCAAAAACCCTTGGGCAAGTTGAATTGATTTTTTTCTGATTGGTCACTATTTGTGAGAAATTCGAATACTTCCTTCAATTTATCCCAATCTTCAACTATTACACATACTAACTTCGAAGTGGAGGACCATCGAGTTTCCGTTATGGTTGGCATGCATCTCGCGGTTGTTGATGTGAGTATATGGTTTTTTCACCACTCTGCGAAGCGATCGCTTCGCTGAGTGGTGACAAGACAAAGGAATTACACTGAGGCTTGCAAAAAATATTCGACACTTAGAAATTTTAGAAAAACTCTGCTGTAATACAAGGTTCAAACGACGTATTAAGCAATAACAAAAACAGCTTAAGAAGCTTTATGCTTCATTTTTTTTCTGGAGTCCAGTCAAGTGTTCAGACATTACGTTTGCCCCATCGTAACATTATCCTCTTCCTTTGTGATTGTCCTATTGACTTGTGTTGATAATCACACTGTTCCAAAACTTTGTCTAGCATTTTGTATAAAGCTTCTGACGTTCTATTTTCACTCACACCATGGAAACCCAAAAATCGCTCAACCAAATACACCTTCCGAATCAACAGATCTTATTATTAAAGAGCACTCGGAAGTCTGGCTATGTCTTCCAATCTACTTGAATATAAAAGCATTGAACTTCATTTATTTCATTTTTGATGTGATCGTTTATATATTCAGAAATACATTCAATTAATTCGTTTTGAATAGTTTTTGAGTCACCTGTGAAGACATTTTTTATTGTTTCGTATTGATTTTGAATTTCTAAAGGAGTTCTTGATATCAACAGTGAAAGCAATTCCTTGAATTTCTACGATTTATCGAGTCAATGCCTTCGTCATGGTCAGGGAATGCTAGTTCTTGTTTACTCAAATACAGTACTGCATCAATCATTGTCTGCGGGAAAAGTCTATTTAAACGAACGCTTTCGCTGAAATGCAAGCCTAGCATTCTCCCTCGGGGCATCGGCAATGGTATTCTGATTCTTTTAAAAATTATTCAGCATTAATTCGCATTTCAGGTGTTTGCTAGAATCCCCACGTTTGTAAAGTGACCGTTTTATATTTAAGAAATCTGAAAATTGTCTTTATTCCATGCCTAATTTTATTACTAAAAAATAAGCAGGGCCAACAAAATAGTTTTTGTAACACAGAAGGGCTACAAAGCCATTTATATTCAGTAAACCAACAATTTTTAAAATTAATATTGTAATATTTGCCGCTCTTCTTGATTTCTTTCTTGGCGACAATTGTCAGTGAATCCGTCGGTCATCGTTGAAGTAAAATGTTTCTTTTATTTTCATCTTTCCACCGATTGAACGGAGTTTGCAATAAATTACAGACAATGTCGTTCACAGGATACATACTGAAAACTAAAACTATCACTGTCAGTTAAACTGTACACGAAACTAAAGTAACTAATGACGTTTTTAACAAATAATCACAAAACACGAAAAAACAAATCTCTTTCGGAAAGTATGTACCGAAACATCGCAAAGCCGTAGCTAGTGGATTGCCAAGGATTCCCGTTCCACTGCGATCTCTTCGGAAGGTCACGACTTCAGGTGCAGAGGCTTGGCATCTCAAGCTAAAACACTTCACTTGCCCAGCAGATAGGGGAGGGTGACGTCACAGTTACCATGGCAACTCGGGCGAAAAGTTCAGACTTCCAAGCATTCTAATTTCAGCTCTTCACTTGAACTGCTTTACGTATTGTAACGTACCAGGAGATGTGACGTACCTGCCCGAAGGACGCACACGACATAAAGGCAGATAGGAATCAGAATAAAACGTCTGCGTAGCTCTATTGGTAGAGCAACTTATTCCGGAATGAGGGGATCCGGGTTTGAATCCTGGCGTGGATAAAAATGACGGAGGAATTTACTTCGTTATAATGGCGCCCGAACTATCCGGATGACTCGACCGTTCAAAATCTCGCATTGGTGTGATGTTATTTCCACACCGCGAGATAGGAAAAATAAGAGAATCCCTTCTCCAGCACTTCGAAAAAAAAATAAAAAAAATAAGGGGGAGATGATGTAACGTACCAGGAAATGTGACGTACCTGCCCGAAGGACGCACACGACATAAAGGCAGATAGGAATCAGAATAAAACGTCCGCGTAGCTCAATTGGTAGAGCAACTTGTTCCGGAATGAGGGGATCCGGGTTCGAATCCTGGCGTGGATAAAAATGACGGAGAAATTTACTTCGTTATAGTATAAGGACTTGTTTTCCGTATTGGACGCGCATTGTGAATTGATATCTAATCAAAATTTTGTGTATTTTAGCACGCAATAAAGGCAAAAAAAGAATATATTATACGAAATTATTAAATGAAACCTTATTTCAAATAAAATAGGTGAAGAGGCACTTCACCTACTTCACCTGAAAAGCCGCAACTGGTCCTTGTCAAGAGATCTCGTTCTGGATCCCTTCAAACCAAAGTTTATTACAGGCCAACATATGTCTCGAATGTAATCTTACCCCATCTATGGGACCCGTTACGCACAAATTAGGCATTTTCAGACATAGGGCTAAACGTGCCTTTATTCTCTCCTCGGACACTGCATCCAGACTTGAAGAAGTCGACAACCTAAGAGATCTGGTCTCTTCCGCTGTCTACAGTGTGTAAGTGGTCGAGGACATTATCAAGAACGCCAACGTTGTTTTCTCTAACCCGGGTAGCCGCCATACCAAGCCTTCTCTGCAATACATTGGGGCTTGCCCTTATGTACTCGGCCTTACCTACTTCTTGCAGAACCACTTAAAAAAACTCGGGCTCAGCTATGGGATACGCTCACCTAGATCGATATCACGCCACCTGCTATTATCCCGGAAGCGTATTTCACAAGTGAATGTACGAAATTGCGATTAGAGCCATTTCCGCCACGCGATTAGTTCAGAGCTCCTTTGGAGATTGCGAGTGGGCGGGGCCTATGAGGAAAGTCATGTGACAGGAACTCTGTCTTTTTATCTGGGGAAGTTCTGTTTGCTAAGAAATTCATTGTGAGGTTACTTAACATATGTGACAAATGATCATATTGAATTATATCGTGAAAAGTTTTATCGTGGGAAGTTCTGCTTCCTAAGAAATTCAGTGAGGTTACTTAACATATGTGACAAATGATCATATTGAATAATACGGTAAAGTAATTTTGTGCACGATATCATAAGGAATATTTGCAGTTTCTCGGATGAATAAAAGTCGAAATCTATCTTAATATTGAAATTGAGGACGACTTTAATAACTAACTAGTTGAATACCATACTCCGTATCGGCCAATAGATGGCAGCACGTCAACAACCCATCAAGATTCGTGCTGTTTCCTTTCTATTACCCTTAAAAGGATCTTTAAAAATGAAAAGTATGTCTCCACAACGAAATATTCTGACGATAAATATCTTTTCCTCATGAATGTGAGGAGGTCTAGCTAGAAAATCAAATCAAATAGAGTGATTTTGTATTAGCTAGTAACTACCTAATGGAACGAAGTACGACCAGTGATGTATTCAGGCATCTTTTCGGTGAGTCTTAGCCCACCCGAAAATCCATGGACGCCCCCGTATGTTTTTGAGTGATCACCCTTTATATTTAGTCTAATTTTTTGTTTACAGATGAAAATTTGGAGAAATTAATTTTAAAAATTTCAGAAAGCGAGGGAAAATATTATAATAAAAAAACCTCATTCACATGGACTTCATATCTCAGTAGCATTAAGATTATTTTAAGCATTAAATTAATTGCTTTGTTTTATACACTAAAATAAAATTGTCATCGGCATGTATATTTACGTTTTCTAAATCCAACGAGTCAATGCAGCCAATAATGTATACAATACCTCGAGAAAAAAACAACGGAATTTTCGTTGTTAATTAGAGGCATAAATGACTTCATACAAAGTGTTAACACTTTAAATAACTTTTTTTAATGTAGCTCTAAAATCAAAGTAGTTATGAAAATATATATACTCTATAGAAAAATTAGTTGCTCTAGATGAGAATGTTTTTGTAAATTTGTTTATAAATGGAACAATTGTCCATGTTAAAAATCTATTATGAAGTCCTCCCAAAATTACTCAATACTTTCTCCGGATAAAAATCATAAGGGTAGAAGAAGACCAGTTCATCTTGATCACATATGCAAGAGGGGCAAACAAGAAAACCAAACATTGTTTCACTATTCGGTAAATTTTTTAGAGCCTTTATATTTGATAGTTAAGTTTACTGTGGATTTGTAATCACCAACGGCTTGCACTGCAATACATCATCATATTTTGGAAGCTGGCATTCAGCTTTAATTCAGTCTTCTGGACGCCGACTTCCTATGTATATGGTTAAGTAAGCCTCAATGTAGCTAACCTGACGTTAGGGCTTCCAAAATAACGAAATATGTGAGCTACCCAATTTTTAACGATAGCAAATTATTAAAAATGATTCCCATATTTTTTTCCTGGCGGTATGTGGTTTACGCTCTGTGACAAAAAGAAAATCCAGGAATTTCAAACGATTAATTAGTTGTTTTTCTTACTACTATGTGCTAACCTAAAGGGGCTGAAACCAAGTGGCAGCGGAATGGTTTGCACCATACGTTTTCATGTAGCACTGTAATGATTCCTTAATAATCAGAAAAACGCTTGTTGTAAAACTAAAATATTTTTTCCACTCCTAATGCTTAGGGGAGGGGGAGAATTTTCTCCAGCACAGCAGCTTTATCTTACTAGCATCCTTAATATTTTAAACCACCGTAGCATGGTGAAATCTGTGGTGCATTACTGAATTAAAATAAAGGTATAACTTTTTTACATTTTTAATCACTTGCATGTGTAGATTTCAGAAAATTTGTTATATGTCATCATCATCATCATCATTGTCAACCATTATCAATCCACTGCTGGACGAAGGTCTCCCCAAGTTTCCTCCACAACGGTCTGTCTTGTGCCAGTCTCCTCCATGTCACTCCCGCATACTTTCGAATTTCATCCACCCATCTTCCATGTGGTCTTCTTCTGGGTCTTTTCCTGTCCCTTGGAATCCAATCTAAAATTTCGGCTGTCCATCGATGGTCTGTTCTTCTGGCAGTATGTCCAGCCCATTGCCATTTCAGGGATTTAACTCTGATCATGATGTCTTCCACTCTTGTCATTTTTCGGATCCACGTGTTCCTCTTCTTATCTCTCCTGGTTACACCAAGCATGTACCTCTCCATGCTGCTTTGAGTTGTCTGCAGCCTTTGTATGTCTCTTTTAGCTAAGGTCCACGTCTCTGCACCATACGTAAGCACTGGAAGGATGCATTGATCAAACACTTTTCTTTTAAGACATAATGGCATATTGCTCTTGAAAATTATGCTGTTTCTTCCAAAAGCTCTCCAGGCAAGTTTTGTACGCCGATTAATTTCTTCATCAATGTGACCCTCACTTGATATCTGCTGTCCAAGATAAACGTACGTGTCTGTTATCTCCAGCTTTTCTCCATCAATCGATAAATCTTCATTTCTTGTAAAAGCATTGTACATCACTTTTGTCTTCTGAAAGTTCATTTTTTCATCCCACTTCTTTACTCTTGTCAGCAAGTTCCTGAATCATACTCTGTAGCTCTGATGGGGTAGTTGCAAAAATGACTATGTCATCAGCAAAACGAAGGTGGATTAGATAATCTCCATTAATATTTATCCCTTTGTTTCCCAGTTCAGTGATTGAAAGACATTTTCCAATGTGACATTAAAGAGCTTCGGAGATATGGTGTCACCTTGTCTCACTCCTTTTCCAATTTTTATGTGTGTTGTATTTTCAAACAGCCGAATCTTTGCACTTGCATTTTCATAGATGTTATTAATAATATTAATGTATGCATCTTCAATACCGCAGGATTTCAGAGCCATTGCAACTGCTGATAGTTTCACCGATTCAAAGGCTTTTTCATAATCGATAAAAGCCATGCACAATGGAAGTTCATATTCCCTCGCTCTTTCAATTAGTTCTCTCAGTACGTGGATATGATCTATTGTGCTGTAGCCACTCCTGAATCCAGCTTGTTCTCTCGGTTGAGCCATGTCCAGTGTTACCTTCAAGCGGTGTGAAAGAACTTTAGTGAAGATTTTATAAACCACTGATAGGAGGCTGATAGGTCTGTAGTTCCTGAGATCCTCAATGTCACCTTTTTTATGTAGCAAGATCATTGTAGCGTTGTTCCAATCCTCAGGAATTTTCCCTTCATTAAGGCATCGAGTGAAAATTTGGGCGAGTACTGTTTCGATTTCTCCACTTGCTTCTTGTATGATGTCTACAGTAATTCCATCTTCTCCTGGAGCTTTTCCCCGCTTCATGTTCTTGATTGCATGTGCAACTTCTGCTGGAAGGACTGGAAGAACTCTGGTACTGGTACCTTTCATGATGTCTGGAGTACATGTATCATCCCTTTCATATAATTTGGAGTAGAAATATTTCACTCTTGTCAAAATTTCGCCTCTATTTCTTGTTACAGAACCATCTTCTTTTCTCAGTGCCATAATCTGTTTTTTTCCCTTACTGAGATGTCCCTTTGCTATTTTTAGGCTTTGGTTGTTTTCAATTGCTTTCCTTACTAGTTCACAGTTGAATTTCCTTACGTCTTCAGTGATACTTTTTCGTACTGTCTTGCATAGCTCTATATATTCCACTTTGGAAGTCACATCTTCTTTAGTTGTCCTCATCTCTCTTCTTTTTTGCATCAACATTTTGGTTTTTCCTGATAATTTGTTCACATGCAATTTGTTCTTAGACCCAGCTAATTTTGTTGCTGTTTCCATAAGAGCTTTGGTTACTTTTCTGTTAACTTCAGAAATATCCACTTCTTCTGATGTTAGGCCTTCTAAAGCAGAGAATCTGTTCTTCAGTTCCAATTTGAAGGTATAATGGTGTTTTTTAAGGTTGGTTATGTCAATACATTTTGTTTGTCTTATGAGCTTGCTACGTTCGAGTTTAGTGTTGAGGTGCATCTTACATCTCACCAATCTATGGTCACTGCCTGTGTTGAACTTGTTTAGCACACTGCAGTCTTCTATGACGAATTTTTTGTTACACATAATAAAATCAATTTCACTTGTCGTCCCATTTGGATGTCTCCATGTCCATTTCCTGTGTGGCTTTTTCTTGAAAAAGGAGTTCAAGATGAAAAACCCTTCTGCCTCTGCAAACTCTACGAGAGTATTTCCACGCTGGTTTCTGTTGCCGTGACCGAATTTACCTACTGAAGTTTCATTCTGTTGCCGTTGCCCTATTTTTGCATTGAAATCTCCCATAATTATCTTCAAGTGCTGCTTACCTTTATTATTTAGATCACGAATTTCCTCATAAAATTCTTCAATTTCTTCTTCAGGATGACTTGTGGTATGTGCATAAGTTTGAATAATCTGAGCCTGGTATCTTCTCGAGAGTTGGATAACGAGTCGTGCAGCTCTGTCAGAGGAACTTTCAACTTCTAGAACTTTATCCTTCAGTTTCTTGTTTATTATAAATCCAACACCACTAGTTCTGCCAGTATCTGTCCCACGATAGTAGAAGAGATGTCCACTTTTCAGTTCAATGAAATCTTCTCCTTTTCTCCTTACCTCACTTAGCTCGACGATGTCCCACTTGATCCTTTGTAGTTCCTCTTCCAATTCAAGAAGCCTTGAATCAGAAGATAGGGAGCGTCCGTTATATGTAGCCAAGGTCAGCATCAGATGGCAGCCTAGTCCGGTCCTCCGGGGATTCTTAGCACCCTCTGCCTTCATGTCGCACTGGCCGCTGCCTTGGCCAGGTACATTCCATCTGCCGGAGACTGAGGGCCAAGATTTAAGTTGTGGTGTCATTTTGGAGGGGTTTGGCCATAACTCACCACGCTGGCCAAGCGGGTTGGTGAGTGTGGGATAGCATTTCCTCTAATCCCGATGGTATAGTTATACCGCTATTGGCGGTCGTCAGAGCCCCCTTTAGTGGGAACAGGATGTACCACGAGAAGGCGGGGTTGACATTTGTCAAGGAGAGGCTGTGATGTTACGCATCACCTGATCTTACATCCCTTGTTATATGTATTAATGTATATATAAATAATATAATATGTATTAATGTATAAATAAATAACAAATAATAACAAGTTTGAGCCCCCCTCAAAATTTGCGATTGACTCCCCAGAAAAAACTCTGAATGTAACGCTGAGTACGACCTAAAGACAGTGTTGTGTTGAAATAAGACACTTCCGTTGGAATAAATACTCCAGAATGTTGTTTACCATATATTGTGTCTGATAAAACAGTAAGTGATCTGTCATATATATATATATATTTCTAATATTTCGGAAATTCCTCATGTTTTCGTCACTCCAAACTTCAAAAAATGCCTTCAATTCCACATTTCAACCCGCCTTCTCTCCGAAAAAAAAAATAAACAGCTCATGGTTCTCCAACGAGATAGAAGTACGTAGAGCGCTTACGTCGGGGAACGGGTGAAGCTACCGGAAACAAGTGGCAGCCATGTTTGATGAGGTACAGAACGATTTCCGTTCCGTGTTAAGAAAGGGAGTTTTCGTAATATATGGTTTGATGTTAAATAAGGATATAACTCAGAAATGTTGTTATAAATACCTGGGGGGTGAGACTAAAACTTTAACGTATCAAATTACGCTTTTCATTGTTAGTTGGCGGCAATAGTGTTTTAAAAAGAAAATGATATTTTAATGGATGCAGCTTGCTCTCGTTGAATAAAATCTCATGCCGTAATTTTTTGACATTTCACAAATTTTTTGGAAACAATTTTCAGTGAAATATAAGTCAGCGGTAATAGAGTAAATGAAAAAAAAATAAATAAAAAAATAAAAATACAGTTGCAGTCAATCTGCAATTTCGATAAAAATCTTAGATATTCGTGTGTCATCACCATGAGAATGCTGAATCATCCCACAGCTTATCACTCCAAATACATAGACGCCAAATATTTTATGAGAGTTTTAAATGAAAAAAAAAGTTCGAAGAAAAACGGAAAACAAACAATGAGTTTACACAGCCAAGAGGTACCAATATTAAAATACTTTTACCAACTGCCCCTATCTTATATAATCAGAAGAAAACTACTACTTAACTGGTTTTTATTTAATAAAAATTAAAAGTCCTTAGCACTGGGCATGTTTCTAATCTGTTTGTTAGCCTTAACATTCGACAACACAGATCTGTAAGCCTTATTCGTGGGTAGGCAAGGCAATTGTGGTAACTTGACCATAATAAAGGTATCTCCCAGTACATACACTAAATACTTCACACAATATAATTCTCTCTCTCTCTATGTATATATAAGACCCAGAAGATGACCCCATGGGAGATGAATGGATGAAATTCGAAATCATGCAGGAGTGACACGGAGGAGACAGGCTCAAAACAGACAACTGTGGAAGAAACTTGGGGAGGCCTTCATCCAGCAGTGTATTGATAATGGTTGATGTTATACATATATCAGTAAAAAGAAGTAAAGCACACTCATGTAGTAATTAGACCACATCAACACTGCACCTTGCTGCAGGAATTAGACGTAGTAGAAATAAACATAGAATTAACCAGAAGTAACCCACTTTCATGGTTCTAGACAAAAATGACATAGAATAAAACAACTCAGGAACCCCAAACCACTCTTTAGGGAAAGACATCTGGAGCCCCAAAGTTAAATCATAGCTTAAGTGTTACCGAAAAAACCCCAAAAGACCCCATGGGAGATGGGTGGATGAAATTCGAAAGCATGTCGGAGTAACATGGAGGAGATAGGCTCAAGACATACAGTTGCGGAAGAAACTTGTGGAGACCCTCATCCAGTAGTGGATTGATAATGGTTGACAATGATGATAATGATATATATATATTTTGATTATATACAGTATACATATATTGTAATGATAATAGTTGTCAATGATGATGATATATATACCATTATCAATCCACTGCTGAATGAAGGTCTCCCCAAGTTTCTTCCACAATTGTGTGTCTTGAGCCTGTCTCCTCCATATTACTCCGGCATGCTTTCGAATTCCATCCACCCATCTCCCATGAGTCTTCTGTCCCTCGAAATCCAGTTCAAAATTTCAGTCGTCCATCGGTGGTCTGTTCTTCTGGCAACATGTCCAGCCCATTGCCATTTCAGTGGTTTCACTCTCTCTCTCTCTGTATATATATATATTCTTTGAGTTGTCTGCATTCTTTGCATGTCTTTTTTTGGTATCAAAAGAAAAATCTTTCTATATATCCTGCTTTTCTCTGGGCATTTATTATTTTAGATATTTTTCAAGTTCTGGGCTGAGTGACCAAAAAATTCAGATTATGGACTTTAATTTTTTTATGGGACAAAAAATTGTATTTTTTTTGTTTCAGTATTAAGTATTTAATATTTTTTATTTGCACTTTCATATTTTACTTTTTTTTTAAGAAGCCTAGTTTTTTGTTGTCCCAAAGCTGAAATTTTGTAGTTTTCACCTGATATTTGTACACATTTTGGCAATTGTTAAGATGTACTGCACATAGTTTTTTTTTTGTTGTTTCAATTTTAAGGGCACAGCCTCTTATTAATATGAAGTGAGAAATTAACAACCACTGATTTGCATTCATGATGTGTAAAAAGTTTGGCGAGCAAATGTTTATGTTTTGTGTTATTATTTTGTGGGTTCCTTCAACAGTCTTGCTGGAAATACAAGTGCGTCTGATTTGTATTTTAGAGAAATACAGGCACAACTTGTTCAATTCAAAGAAAGATTGATTTACGTGAGTGATATTTGTTCAATACTAACCTCTCATATATATGGTTGATGCAAAAGGAATAACTGGCAATTTATACATTGACATACTGACTGTACATTCATTATGAATCAGAGGTCACATTCTTCAAAAACAAAACAAAAAAACACCACCTATCACGCAAAAATCAAATGCAAGTAGTTATTACAAAATGCTGCTAGTCCCTTTCTTTTGTATTATTCCATAATTTTTTTCAATTGTCATTTCATAATCATTTGTGCCAGTTTTCATAAATATTTTATATTATTTGCATTTTTGAGGTACCATTGTACTCCCTGTTTCCTATTTTCAGTTTTAAATCAATATTGCCTGTATTTTTGCTACCCAAAAACCACACACATTGTACTAACACATTCACTAATAAAGAGTATTCTGTCAAGAAATTTTCAAGCTCCCCACTCTCACTTTGTTGCAGTAATACTACAGAATAATCACTAATCAGAGACAAATGCCTAGAACACAAGCTGGGTGACCCTGTGCTTTCAGATAAAATACTAGATTGTTTCCTGACAGGTGTCAGCAAGCAATAAATTTATATTACCAATCACAATTATTACTTCTGCAATTTAAGTAACCATAAATTGATTGCTTTACCAGTATTTGCTATCTAATGGGCATTAGCCATGGGTACATGATCTTTATCACATAAAATGAAATTGCTGCTTCCTAAGATTTTGAAATATTTGTTGTCTTGTCAGACAAGTTGCAAGTACACTGTACAGATTCTAGAATATATATGCAAATGCCATTTGCAAAACATCCTCAAGTATATGTAAAAAAAACAACAACACTAGCATAAGTAAAAATTGTTCCCAAAAAGCCTCAAAGTTGGTAACTCACAATTAACCTCATCTTCCCATAAACATGATTCAGTGTTCACATTGAGTACGACTGTTTACAAAATATAAGGAATAAAAAGTCTTAAGATAACACAGATATTGAAATGGTTCATCTGCTGGTTTAATCACCAGCTACACGGATTAGATGTTCTATTTTCTGCGTTTGATTAACTGAGCATTTACAGCTCAACCTTATTTAAAAATGCTTACTTGTGAAATGTAGGGCTAACCTTCCAAAAGTGGAGTAAATGGCATTTTATTGTTGAAATAATTATCCAACATGTGCTGATAATTGTGAATATTCACAAAACATAACACGATCTCCGAGCAGCTGAAAGAACCGAGGTGACTCCTTGACACACGCAGAATTTGTACCTCATCAAAGATGGCGGGCTCTCCCTACGTTGGCTTCAGCTGCCACAGCAGAGAACCAATCACAGAAGCACTCTATGTATTTCTATCTCGTTGTGGTTCTCCATACAAAACACATCAGTGTCAGCACGTCATCTATCGGCTCTGTGAGAACTATATAGATTGAAGCATGGCTTTCTGCGATTAATCAAAGATAAGTCACAAGTCCATGAAGTCATGTTGATATAAAAACTCAAAAGTTCCCCTACCAATAAAGTACACTCTCTATTTACCTCCTGTCGCATTCCGACTGTACGGGTAAAACAACTGGGGTTAACCATTGTCGCAATGAAAACACCCGAACATTAAAATGGCATATGACGTGTGCAGCCATGACTTTCTGCGATACATGTCTCATTCACATGCATTGCTCACATGACTCTCCTCGTAGGCCCCGCCTACTTGCAATCTCCAAAGTGGCTCTGAACCAATCGCGTGCCGGAAATGGCCTTAATCGCGATTCCGTACATTCACTTATGAAATACGCATCCCGGAACACCCATACCTCTCTGACTGATGCGGGAATGTACTCCATACCATTGAATACATGGGTGGTACCATCAAGCATTACATCGGAATAACAGAACGGTCTTTCGCTCTTCGACTAGTCGAATACAAGCACGAAAGATTGACAACCGCCTTATCCAGGGAAGTGGTTACCCATTCGACCAGATAAAGCGAATTGCTCCTGATACTGTCGCCAGGGGCACTGCCATCAGGGAAACCATGGAGATTTTGACTAACCCTGTGGTTTGCAACGATGACGTTTCACTTGAGCTTCCCCAAATATGACGCACATTTCTTCACGCTTAGCACGCTTATGTTGACATCGCTCGTTGTCGCATGCATCCAACGCAACATATCACGTTTTCAAATTCTGTTCATGTTTATTTTAAAAAATTCTATTGTTTATTCCTCTTGTCTTACCTAACCACGAACAAGTCTGAAGAAGGCACCCGTTGGTGTTGAAAGCTTAGGCTTTATTAATAATATTTATACGTCAATAAACAGATATTTTATTTCCTTTTCATACATTACTGGAAATTTAAAAAAATCATATACGAGAACGCATAAAAGTTTAAAAAGTCGCTAATTTGTCACTTGCTCCACTTTGCATTAAAAATCAATCACTAAAACCTTGTAACAGGGGAAAAACAACTATTTGTAAGAATTTATTTTAGAGGAATACTTATTATTTCCTACATTAAAATATTCGCAATTCAAAAAATTTCGCTATGCAGGTACTTTTTTTTATCACTTTGTAAGGAAGTTTTTATAAGAGTCATAATACAATCTCAACCCCATCTCCCCGGAAAGGAAATTGTAGATTTCAACACTTTTTACTCTCTCTCTCTCTCTCTCTCTCTCTCTCTCTCTCTCTCTCTCTCTCTCTCTCTCTCTCTCTCTTTCTCTCTTTCTCTCTCTATCATTTTAATCATATTAGGGTCTTTTCTTAAGCTTAAAGCAAATATTTCTTTGACATAATCATTTCGTCTTTATGACAGTTTTCTTTGTGAAATACTACAGAGGTGAAGCACATGTCAGGACGGAGAAGTTGAAACAATAAATTATTTCGGTGTAGCTTAATTGGTAAAGCATTCGGCTCTAGAGTAGAAGGATGAGGATTCGTTGTACCGTCAAAATTTGTGAGTTTCATATCGTGTGTGTTCTTTGAGAACATATTTCACGTAACGACTTTATTAAAATATGAGATTTATTTCCTAGTGCCAGCAATGAATTTTTGGTTCGGGCCCCGCAATAAAATTTCGCCCCGGGCCATGTAAAAGCTTCCTCCATCCGGCTCTAGTTCAGAGGGAAGAGGTCGTGTGCAGAATATTTTCTTTTAATATCGGATCAAATATTCGATGTATTGCAGCTAGAATCAAATATTGATTATACCTATTACCGGCAAAGTAAGTCTGTTATTCTTTAGTAGAATTTTATATGTTTTAACAAACTTGATATAAAATTTCCCTATCAATCACAACCCCACAACGGGTACGGAGAACTGACCACCGGAGAAGTGGCCGCACGAAGAACTGGCCATAAAAAAATTTAAGGGGCCGTATAAAAATTGCGTTGTAGACTACTACGTGGCTACGTCTCCCGAGATATCTGACACACATAAAATTTCCATAATTTTATATTCTTATCTACGATATTTTTCTAGGTCTACAGACTACAGCTAAACAAATTCTCTGCTGGTATGTGCAAACCCAGGTAACTTGTCGGGGGGGGGGTTGCTTAAAACCTAAAACATGAAATATGAAGAATTTCCGGTCCGATCGGGAGTTTTCAGTGTTTACAAGATTGTCTGAGTGCATGTGCCTACGCAAGAAACCTGTCGGGGAGGAGGGGGAGGGTAATACCAAAAGTGTAAAGTGTAAAATATAAAGATTTTCTCGTCTGATCGAGAGATTTTCAACTTTTACAACCAGAAATACTTTGTTTTATATTTTAGGTATTAATTAAGCCCCGACAGGTTTCCTGAGCCAGCGCAAGCCCTCACAGAGTTTGTTCAGATGTAGGTTGTAAATGCTGAAAATCTCCCGACCGAATCAGAAGTTCTTTATATTTTATACTTTTATTGTTACCCCAACAACCACCCCCATCCCGACAGGCTTCCTAAGGCAGCACATGCCCTCAGATAATTTGTTGAGTTGTAGGCTCTAAATGCTGAAAATCTCCTAACCGGACCAGAAATTCTTTATAATTTGCCCCCCCCCCCCCCCCCGACAGGTTTGCTGAGTAGGCACATGCCCTCAGATAATGTGTCGAATTGTAGCCTCTAATTACTGAAAATTTCCCGATCGGACCAAGAATTCCTTATATTTTACACTTTTGGTATCCCCCACCCCCCAACAGGTTTCCTGAGTCAGCACTCAGCACATGCCCTCAAATAATTTGCAGACTTGTGCGTACATTGTAAACCTTGAAATCTTTTGTTGAGTTGTAGATCATAAACATTTTAATAAAGAATTACATTAATTATCGCAATTAAGAAAAGACGAAATTACAGAAACTTTATATGACTCAGATAACCAACCTCTGGTGGTCGTGGCCACGAAGCGGTCAAAAAACGCAATTTTTATACTGCCCCTTAAATTTTTTGTGGCCAGTTCTCCAATGGGCACTTCTCCGGGTGGCCAGTTCTTCTACACCCCAATTACAACGGGCCTTGTAAACGCTTTGTTCCGACATGTAAAATTACTTTACCTGGGTCAATCACATGTTACCAAGAGCTCAGTGGCGCATTCCGGATTTCTTTATGGGGTATCCCAAAATTTTAAAGATGCAAATGAAAAATACCCCGAAGAAAATATCTCCCAAACTAATACGAACAAATGAAAATATATTCGACATCATCATCATCATTGTCAACCATTATCAATCCACTGCTGGACGAAGGTCTCTCCAAGTTTCTTCCACAACGGTCTGTCTTGTGCCAGTCTCCTCCATGTTACTCCCGCATACTTTCGAATTTCATCCAACCATCTCCCATGTGGTCTTCTTCTGGGTCTTTTCCTGTGCCTTGGAATCCAATCTAAAATTTTCGACTGTCCATCGATGGTCTGTCCTGCTGGCAGTATGTCCAGCCCATTGCCATTTCAGGGATTTAACTCTGATCATGATGTCTTCCACTCTTGTCATTTTTCGGGTCCACGAGTTCCTCTTCTTATCTCACTTGGTTACACCAAGCATACACCGCTCCATGCCTCTTTGAGTTGTCTGCAGCCTTTGTATGTCTCTTTTAGTTAAGGTCCACGTCTCTGCACCATACGTAAGCACTGGAAGGATGCATTGATCAAACACTTTTCTTTTAAGACATAAGAATGGCATATTGCTCTTAAAAATTATGCTGTTTCTTCCAAAAGCTCTCCAGGCAAGTTTTGTACTCCGATTAATTTCTTCATCAATGTGACCCTCACTTGATATCTGCTGTCCAAGATAAACGTACGTATCTGTGATCTCCAGCTTTTCTCCATCAATCGATAAATCTTCATTTCTCGTAAAAGCGTTGAACATCACTTTTGTCTTCTGAAAGTTCATTTTTAATCCCACTTTTTTACTCTTGTCAGCAAGTTCCTGGATCATACTCTGCAGCTCTGATGGGGTAGTTGAAAAAATGACTACGTCATCAGCAAAACGAAGGTGAGTTAGATAATCTCCATTAACCTTTATCTCTTTGCTTTCCCAGTTCAGTGATTGAAAGACATTTTCCAATGTGGCATTAAAGAGCTTGGGAGATATGGTGTCACCTTGTCTCACTCCCTTTCCAATTTTTCAATTTTTATGTGTGTTGTATTTTCAAACAGCCGAATCTTTGCACTTGCATTTTCATAGATGTTATTAATAATATTAATGAATGCATCTTCAATGCCGCAGGATTTCAGAACCATTGTAACTGCTGATGGTTTCACCGAATCAAAGGCTTTTTCATAATCGATAAAAGCCATGCACAATGGAAATTCATATTTCCTCGCTCTTTCAATTAGTTCTCTCAGTACGTGGATATGATCTATTGTGCTGTAGCCACTCCTGAATCCAGCTTGTTCTCTCGGTTGAGCCATGTCCTGTGTTACCTTCAAGCGGTGTGAAAGAACTTTAGTGAAAATTTTATAAACTACTGATAGGAGGCTGATAGGTCTGTAGTTCCTGAGGTCCTCAATGTCACCTTTTTATGTAGCAGGATCATTGTAGCGTTGTTCCAATCCTCAGGAATCATCCCTTCATTAAGGCATCGAGTGAAAATTTGTGCGAGTACTGTTTCGATTTCTCCACTTGCTTCTTGTATGATGTCTACAGTAATTCCATCTTCTCCTGGAGCTTTTCCCCGCTTCATGCTCTTGATTGCATGTGCAACTTCTGCTGGGAGGACTGGAAGAACTCTGGTACTGGTACCTTCCATGATGCCTGGAGTACATGCATCATCCCTTTCATATAACTTGGAGTAGAAATCTTTCACTCTTGTCAAAATTTCTCCTCTATTTCTTGTTACAGAACCATCTTCTTTTCTCAGTGCCATAATCTGTTTTCTTCCCTTACTGAGATGTCC
This sequence comes from Macrothele yani, assembly GCA_039090855.1. Taxonomy (NCBI): domain Eukaryota; kingdom Metazoa; phylum Arthropoda; class Arachnida; order Araneae; family Macrothelidae; genus Macrothele; species Macrothele yani. The sequence goes on from CM077011.1 coordinate 115,956,218, forward strand.
TTTTGCTGTCTTTAGGCTTTGATTGTTCTCAATTGCTTTCCTCACTAATTCACAGTTGAATTTCCTTACGTTTTCAGTGATACTTTTTCGTACTGTCTTGCATAGCTCTATGTATTCCACTTTGGAAGTCACATCTTCTTTAGTTGTCCTCATCTCTTTTTTTTTGCATCAACATTTTGGCTTTTCCTGATAATTTGTTTACATGCAACTTGTTCGTAGACCCAGCTAATTTTGTTCCTGTTTACCTAAGAGCTGTGGTTACTTTTGTGTTAACTTCAGAAATATCCACTTCTTCCGATGTTAGGCCTTCTAAAGCAGAGAATCTGATCTTTAGTTCCAACTTGAAGGTGTCATGGTGTTTTTAAGGTTGGTTATGTCAATACATTTTGCTCGTCTTATGAGCTTGCCACGTTCGAGTTTAGTGTTGAGGTGCATCTTACATCCCTCCAATCTATGGTCACTACCTGTGTTGAACTTGTTTAGCACACTGCAGTCTTCTATGATGAATTTTTTGTTACACATAATAAAATCCATTTCACTTGTCGTACCATTTGGATGTCCCTATGTCCATATCCTGTGCGGCTTTTTCTTGAAAAAGGAGTTCAAGATGAAAAACCCTTCTGCCTCTGCAAACTCAACGAGAGTATTTTCACGCTGGTTTCTGTTGCCTTGACCGATATAAATCCAACACCACTAGTTCTGCCAGTATCTGTCCCACGATAGTAGAAGAGATGTCCACTTTTCAGTTCAATGAGATCTTCTCCTTTTCTCCTTACCTCACTTAGCCCGACGATGTCCCACTTGATCCTTTGTAGTTCCTCTTCCAATTCAAGAAGCCTTGAATCAGAAGATAGGGAGCGTCCATTATACGTAGCCAAGGTCAGCATCAGATGGAAGCCTAGTCCGGTCCTCCGGTGATTCTTAGTACCCTCTGCCTTCATGTCGCACTGGCTGCTGCCTTGGCCAGGTACATTCCAGATGCCAGAGACTGAGGGCCAAGATTTAAGTTGTGGAGTCATTTTGGAGGGGTTTGCCCATAACTCACCACGCTGGCCAAGCGGGCTGGTGAGTGTGGGATAGCATTTCCTCTAATCCCGATGGTATAGTTATACCGCTATTGGCGGTCGTCAGAGCCCCTTTAGTGGGAACAGGATGCACCACGAGAAGGCGGGGTTGACATATATACATATATATATATATATAGGTTCTATAAAGAAGATACCTAAGCAAAAAAATACATATATAATTTTGACTCACACCTAGTACAACATAGAAAAGGTTATGTATCTACCTGTGTGAGTAAAAGGAGAAAAGATAAAAAAATAAAATAAAACAACTGAATGTAGAAGGTGTCGAGAATACTGAGCTTTGGCTTTATCAAGGACCAGCAAAAACTCTGCATTTTCTCACTTCCACAAAGACCTAGTTGGAAATGGGTTTCTGCAAGGCCATAGATGCAAGTAACATTCCCACCTAAAATAGTTTAAAAAATATATATATAAGTCATGTCCTCCGTAGAGTAGCATGACCTAGCACTAGTTAACAATTTCGCTTGCATCCATTAACCTTCATGGCCCGACCCATGCTCTTCATCTGTTACTATTAAACAGAGAGAAGAAGATTAAAGAGAACTCAAGCTGTGAGAGTGACATAATAAATAGAAATGATTTTCAGCTATAACGAAATTCCAAGTTCGTTTGAGAGAGAAATTAAACCTGAAAAACAAATTTTACATTGCAATTAAAAAAGGAAATGTTAATTTATAACGAACAGATTTTTGAAAGAAAACTTGAGTCTAAAACCCCCTACTCTACAACTTATGACAGCACGAAAACGAGAATAAGTTAAAGATAATAATTAACTAAAGAAAACTTTGTGAAAGTTATATACCTTAAACAGTTAGTTGCAATATGTACAAAGTATTTCAGCAGTGCTTTAAGTGCATAATTAATTAGTTATTAAGAACTTAACTACTTTGAAAAAACAGCGCATAGACAGCGCATAGAAAAGGAACAAGCTTAGCCATCTTCTGTTCCTAGGTACCACAAAAGACGCTCAAAGTTACAAAGAAAAGTAAGAGTTAAAACCCGCATAAATGTTAACAGACAAACCAATGCTTAAAAGCTGAAAAGCTAAAAAACGACAGAGAAAAGGTACATGAAGTACAAACATTGAACTTATAAAACCTAGAACCCAAAAACAAGGAAGAGAGCTTACCTCTTGTGTTACAAAAACTTTTCTCCTCACAAGAGGAGAACATGGCTGACCTCTTCCGCCACTCCCTAGACGCTGGGGGGCAGTGAATGTGGGGCTGATGGCCTCCTCATACAGCAAGAAACCAACGCGCGGAGATTTTAACCAGAGAAAAAAATATATAAACTTAAGACTGTGGATCTGTATGATCAGAATGAGCAGAATTAACTCTCCAGAATACATGAGAAATATTATAAAATACACGAGCAGTTTATTTAATAATCTTTGCATGTATTAAATCACCTTAGTGAGCTTCTATAGATTAATCAGAATCTTATTAATTTTAATGTTGGTTTTACTATTTTTAGTATAGCTATCCTAGTGATGAATAACTAGTTTTCTTTTTTATTTGTTTTTATTTTCTTTTATAAACAGATATTTAAGCTTTTTTTGTGATTTTGTTTATATTATTTAATTTTTTTGTTTTAATAGGACCGTCATATCCATAGCACTAAGGTTCCTTTAGGTAGTTAATAGGCATCCTCTAGCCAGCTTCCTTACGGCTTTGATTGGTCAGAATCATATTATTAACTGTGTAGAAAATTAAAGCAGATCTGCCAACCTTACTCTATTATTCAGAATAATTTTTCTTAAAGTTCTTTTGATGAAAGAAGAAGGAATTTCGTTCTCTAGAAAACTTTCTAATAGTATATTAATGTGGTAATTGAAGTCCAAATTGTTGCTGCAAATTCTTGAAATTCTTAGGACCTGAGAAATTAGTACATTCTCAATTACTTTGGTTGAAATGTTATTATTCCAGTGTAGATATTTAATTACTTTGAAAGGAAAATTAACTCTTTTATCAAAGAGGCTAATAGATGGGTTACCTCTGTTGAGCTTAATGCTTAAGTCTAGGAACTCAAGTTCCTGATTACTGTGGTTGGTTTTACATAAGTTAAGAGAGCTAGGATAGATATTATCAAAATAACTCTCTATAACTTCGGAATTATTGATACACAGCAGATCATCAATATATCTAAAAGTGTAAAGGTAGTTATCTGAGCAGGTGGGGTGATTTTTAATGAATTTATATTCCTTAAAGAACAGGAATAGATTAGCGATATTCGTGGACGTTGATGTTCCCATTGGAATACCGTTCACTTGCTTATAGAGAGTATTATTATATAAGATATGGTTATTTTTTATGCAGCAATTGAGATAAGAGTTCCAAGTTCCTACATCAACAAATTGGTTAAGTTTAAATTCTGCATACAGCTCTTTAAAGGTAGTGATTATATCTGATAGAGGCAGATTAGTATATAGGTTTTCAAAATCATAACTATTAATATCTAGGGGACAAACTTTGAGTATAGTAGAAATTACTTCTGCATTATTATTGATTATCCAAAAATCTCTGTACATCAAGTTAGAACAGTTTCTAATGTGTTTCAAAACCTTCTTTAAGACATCTTCAAAAGCAAGATCTATTTTCTTTTTATGACTCCTTACTCCACTAGCTATGAACCTGAACTTCACAGGATCCTTATGAAACTTAACCGTTGCAAAAAGAAATGGAAATTCAGGCCCATATCTTCTAGTTTGCGGAATTTTAAGTTTCTTGAAGAATGCCTTAAACCGATTTTCTAACTGCTTGGTAGAATAACTTACGGGCTCGTATGTTACTCTATTATTGAGTTCCATAGTTAACAATTCAAAATAGAACTTCTTACAGATAATTGCAAAATTATTGCTAGCTTTATCCGTAGTGGTAAAAATAAATTGGTCTTGTAGTTTGGAGAGTGACCTTTTAGCTTCTCCAGAGAAAAAGAGATTTCTGTCGAAACAAAAGTCCAGACCTGCCAACTCACCGCTGAAGCTATTGATTATATTATATTTCCATTCTGCGAAGGCCTCAATAGGCTGATTGTACGTTAAACTGGTTTTTACGATGTACTTATTTACATCTTGAGTGAAGCTCTCAAGAATCCTTTCTTTGGAAATTGTGAAGGAAGGTCTGAATTTAGAGCCATACTCTAATAAATTCCTAAGCTTTTCATTTTCAACAAAACTCAAGTTTCCGGTGATAATATGGTTGTAATTCTTATCATAGTGAACTGTTTCTTTATGTTCATCACAAGAACAAGTAGTAATTACAGGAATGTAGCTCGAAGAGTTAAGTTTGTAGTTTTTAACTAAGGTGACATTGAGGATCTCAGGAACTACAGACCTATCAGCCTCCTATCAGTGGTTTATAAAATCTTCACTAAAGTTCTTTCACACCGCTTGAAGGTAACACTAGACATGGCTCAACCGAGAGAACAAGCTGGATTCAGGAGTGGCTACAGCACAATAGATCATATCCATGTGCTGAGAGAACTAATTGAAAGAGCGAGGGAATATGAACTTCCATTGTGCATGGCTTTTATCGATTATGAAAAAGCCTTTGATTCGGTGAAACCATCAGCAGTTACAATGGCTCTGAAAACCTGCGGTATTGAAGATGCATACATTAATATTATTAATAAAATCTATGAAAATGCAAGTGCAAAGATTAGGCTGTTTGAAAATACAACACACATAAAAATTGGAAAGGGAGTGAGACAAGGTGACACCATATCTCCGAAGCTCTTTAATGCCACATTGGAGGGTGTTTTTCAGTCACTGAGCTGGGAAAACAAGGGGATAAAGATTAATGGAGATTATCTAAACCACCTTCGTTTTGCTGATGACGTAGTCATTTTTGCAACTAGCCCATCAGAGCTGCAGAGTATGATCCAGGAACTTGCTGACAAGAGTAAAGAAGTGGGATTAAAAATGAACTTTCAGAAGACAAAAGTGTTGTTCAATGCTTTTACAAGAAATGAAGATTTATCGATTGATGGAGAAAAGCTGGAGATAACAGACACGTACGTTTATCTTGGACAGCAGATATCAAGTGAGGGTCACATTGGTGAAGAAATTAATCGGCGTACAAAACTTGCCTGGAGAGCTTTTGGAAGAAACAGCATAATTTTCAAGAGCAATATGCCATTATGTCTTAAAAGAAAAGTGTTTGATCAATGCATCCTTCCAGTGCTTACATATGGTGCAGAGACGTGGACCTTAGCTAAAAGAGACATACAAAGGCTGCAGACAACTCAAAGGAGCATGCAGAGGTGCATGCTTGGTGTAACCAGGAGAGATAAGAAGAGGAACACGTGGATCCGAAAAATGACAAGAGTGGAAGACATCATGATCAGAGTTAAATCCCTGAAATGGCAATGGGCTGGACATACTGCCAGAAGAACAGACCATCGATGGACAGCCGAAATTTTAGATTGGATTCCAAGGGACAGGAAAAGACCCAGAAGAAGACCACATGGGAGATGGGTGGATGAAATTCGAAAGTATGCGGGAGTGACATGGAGGAGACTGGCACAAGACAGACCGTTGTGGAGGAAACTTGGGGAGACCTTCGTCCAGCAGTGGATTGATAATGGTTGACAATGATGATGATGATGATGATGATGATGATGATGATGATATATATAATCTCTTTGGGAAGGAGACACTATGTAATATTTTGAACATGTAAAATAATACTTTTGCATGTTTAATTTGTGACATACGTCGCTCTTGATCTCTTTGGGGAGTAGCCCCGGTGTCGCAGTGGTCTAAGCGATGGCTTCTGATCAGTCGCCCAACGGAGGGGTCTGGGTTCGAATCCCGGTAAGGCATGGATATCGTGTTTGTCCTACGGCCATCCCGGTGGCCCAATGATTTAAGCGATGGTTTCTGGTCATTAGCCCAACGGAGGGGGTCTGCGTTAGAATCCCGGGCAATGGTTGTTTGCGTTTGTTTTCGGAGGTTTTTTTGCTGAGTTCCTAGTTCACCTATGTACATTCCTGTTGTTGAAACACAGAATTTCTATACTGTATGTATATGTCCACCAAGTTCAGTGTGTATGTCAATTTATCTTTGGAAAACTGCTACACATAATTCGGAAACTTGGAAAACTGCCACAAATTCGAAGTGCCCCTCGGAGGAACAGCAACTCGTGCCCAGCCCCTTAATGAAAAACATGTGGGAGTTTTCCTGTTTGGCGGTTTATAGTGAACCGGATCATATACGCCATTTTCTGTAAGTAGGGATCTCCTATTATAATTTTATGCCACTATAATAACTCCTACACTTTAACAAATCTAGAACGAAATGCAATTTGCGTATACATTCCCTTATACACTGAGTGCTGGACACTTTATTATGACCACCCCCTCAATACTTCGGCGGGCCACCTTTTGCCTTTAACACTGCGTCGATTCTTCGTGGCATGGACTTCCCGAGATGTTGATAGGTGGTTTGTGGAATCTGAGACCATGCTTGATGAATAGCACTTTCCAGGAGTGTGAGATTACAGAGTTGTGGATCCAGCTGTCTGATGGCTCGTTCAACTTCATCCCACAAATTCTTATTGGGGTTGAAATCTGGAGATTGTGGGGGCCACCTAAGCAAAGTAAACTCACCGGCATGTTCCAGAAACCAATCCTGTACAATACGAGCACTATGGAAGGACGCATTATCTTGTTGAAAGTAGCCATCGCCATTGGGATAAACCATCCACATGACAGGATGCACTTGGTCCGCAACGATGTGTAGATATGATGTGCCAGTCAGACGTTGATCAACACGAGTTAAATGGCCCAAAGCATGCCAGGAAAACATTCCCCAAACCATAACGTTGCCTCCACCAGCTTGAAGGGTTGTAGTAATGCATTTGGGGTCCACGCTTTCGTGCTGTTTCCGCCAAATTCTCACTCGGCCATCGGCATGATGCAACTGAAAACGTGATTCATCGGACCACATAATTCGTGTTCAATTATCGACTGTCCAATCCGTGTGCTCCTGTGCGAACTGGAGACGTTTTCTCTTGTTAACTGCAGACAGCAAAGGTGTTCGAACAGGGCTTCGGCTGCCACATCCCATCTGATGCAGTGTACGGCGAACAGTGCGTGCAGAGATCATTTGAGGGATCCTTGATTAAGATGGTCTGTAATTTGCTGCACTGTTGCCCTTCTGTTGTCTGTTACCAGTCTGGACACTCTTCGTTCCGCTCGAGCAGCCACTAGTCGATGACGTCCACACGTTGCACGTAGAGACCCAGTTTTTTGGCTGACAGTCCAGTCTTTAAACACTTTAACAACAGCTGCTCTGGAACATTTCACAAATGCGGTGGTTTCGGTGATACTCGCTCCATGGCTCCGAACTCCTACAATCATCCCACGTTGAAAGTCCGTCAAATCGCATTTTTTACCCATCTCGTCACCCAAAAATCCCTTCTACTACTGTCGCAAGCCCTGAGCTTTACCTTTTTATACTAGCTTCGCCCTCCGGCGGCAAGAGAATGCAGCCATAGCTCATTTGCTTAAAACTGTCAGGTGGTCATAATAAAGTGAAGACTCAGTGTCTAAGGTGTAGGAGTTTTATGCGGTGTGTTTTGCTAACGGTGGAAGAAAGAATAGGAGTTTTCCGCCAAGAGAACAGCTGTTCAACAACGACAATCACCAAAGAAGAAAGACCTTCCTTTAATGCAATTTGTATATGTCCCTGTAACGTCTCACTAACAGAAGGGTACCAATCTCCCGGGTACGAGTTTTCTAAAATTCAATTTTAGGAAAATGCCGTGATTGCTTCAATTTGTAAAATAATTTACGAATTTGAAGAGGGGAAAATGTATTGGAATAGTTAGAAGAGGTGAAGATGATGCCAAATCCTGAAAATCAGGCATTAAAACTGAACAGGAGGGAACGGAACTGCATGGGTACGAGTTTGCTGGGCACCAATTTGCCAGGTACCAATCTCCCGGGATCCATTATTGGATTATTCAACATTGTGTGTAAATATATTTATATTGTCTAGCATAGGCGCCAACTTCGTGGGTTCGAGACAGTTTTTGAACCCCCCAATGATTTTGTTGAGGGTTTCTCGAACCCCTAGTATTTTTGCGCGTATTTCGTGAAAAAAATACAAGTACGCATATGTGCATAAACTTTGGTTTCGTTATCAATTCTTCAAGGTTTTTATTATTCATTACCCGTTTATTATAGTATATAAAAAGTGTGTATAGAAATTTACCCCTCGGACTGTTTATTGTGCCTCAAAAAAGAATTAGTGTTTGTTCGTGTTCATAAAATTTGACGCGACAGACAATACATCAAGTACCGTTGTTTAAGAGCATTTAAAACTGCCTCCTTTAGAAAATTCTTCGGTTTGTCTGGGTTTCCACAAAATACAAAAGTCTAACTCTACAATCGGAGACGAGAACCTATTCGAGGTCATAGTGATAAAGGTGGAAATATGTTGCACAGTCAGTTGACCCCCCTATCTTCGGGCAGTCAGGAAACAAGAAGGTTAGAAGAGAGAGAAGATGGCATCAGCAACCGCTGCTGAAGCCTAGTCTGATCATCTGGTTTCTTGGGCCCTCCGGTTGGGGAGGTTCTGTCGCGTGACGTCACTTATTGAAGACCTGTGCTAGAGCACAGGTTGATAGCGGCCGTCTCTTACTCTCAGCAGCATTCCCTGAAGGTCAACATAACTCCCACAGATTTAGCTAGGCCGTGATTGGTTAATACGCAATATGCACTTCCGCTCGACAAAGCATAATTTTTGTTTAATTTTTTTAAATATTAAACAGTATTTCTGTAACTTTTTGCAAATTTTTAGTTATGTGCATGTGTATTTCGGTCTCATTTTTTCCTGACTGTACATGATGCACAAGTGCCTCTGAAACCTCTTCAAAGTCAACGATTTCCCCATAGTATAAGTACAGAAGCAGCCCGAGTTGAGCATCCTGGACATACACAGCTGATACGAAATAGAACCCACGGAAAACGTAGGGCATGGGGCTGATGTCATGTCCTCTCCCTTCTAACCTCCTATTTAAACTCAGAAATCATTTGAAGAAAAAAGTTTTGGAAGTTTTAAAATTGGTAAAAAAAACCTTAAAATATATTTTACATGTTTTAGTTACTTTTATAAGACAATTGAGTTGAATATTCACATAGTATCTGTGTATTGTATATGATAATGCCGCGCCTGCAAGAGCAAAATAAATAAAATAAATAATTATCTGGAGAAAAAAATCTGTAATTAACTATAATTTGCTTCATTTTAGCATTTCAGGCGTCTTATTATGCCAGATAACCTCACTGAAAGAAATTTAAATTAGACTTAAATACTCTGAAAAATGAATTGGTAATTCGATTAAAAATTTCCGGAACCCCCAATAATTTTTCAAGTCGGCGTCTGTGTTGTCTACTGTTACATAAGTGAAAAACATCCAGTAAGGATTCAATTAAAGTATTAAGTTTATGTGGTTACAATTCCTTTAAGTCATGACATACTGTTTTTAATTTATTTTTAGCGAATGATAAGGACCTTTATTTTTCATTTATTAATTTCATTTTATTGACTGATCAATAGTTTGCTTCATGTATTGATTAATAAATGGTAAGATAATTGCAACAAAACATTTATTTTGTGGTAAATTGTTGTTCCGACTTTTGACTTAAAATTTGTTTTTCCACAAAACGAAAAATGCGCCTCGTCACTGGGTGACATGTGATCTGTAAGAATAGCTCACAATTCCCAAAGCCACTTGGATTTGGGCGGTGGAACTGATGAAGAAGCATTGGTATAGTTAAGTTTTTCATCCCCCCCTTGCTCATGAGGGAAGCAATCTTAGTATGTGCCCGTCGCATTGTGATTCCTTCCCCAGGAGACTACTTCCTTAAATGAGAACAATGGGTTTGGTCTTTAAAAAGTAAACCGCAGCAAGTAAACATCTGGAGATGGAGTGGTTGTTTTGCTATTGTTCCACAGAACGGCGCAATGTGGAGGAGGTAAAAGAGCGTAAAAACTCAGGGCTATTGGTACAAAGCTGGTTCTTTTAGTGAAGCACACTTTGCTTCCCGAAGAGGCAGGCTGTGGCACAGTGGCGGTGCACATATCTCTTCGCAAGAGTAATCTAATCCCCTCCGATATCTAAGCGCACGGAGCAAGCGTGGGAAGGAATTAAATCTATGTTTATACCCCAGTAAATCCAACGAACATCACTGAAACACATTAAAACAAAAGAAATATTTGTTTTGAAATCATTAAGCAGAATGTTTCATATTCAAAGATCTAAAAGCTAAAATTATCAGCAAATACCAATATTTTTGACCCCTGAAAAAAGGATTATCGAAAAATGACCTGTCCATAGAAATTTCTAGTTCTCTCCACAACGTATTGCATCATCCCAAATCAGAAATAACTTTTAGTTCAACTCCAGTAGATTCCAAAGCTTGATTTATTAAAAAAAAGCAATATTTTTTTCATTTGTAAGTTAAAGAATATTGGTTGCTTCCATTGCGATAATAATCCTCGGATTAAGAAAAATTGGGTTTTCTTGAAAGGGCAAAGAATTTTGTCCATTCTGGTGTCGTAGTGTAGCCTAAAGTCAATATGAATTTCGTCAAAGCTTAAAACATAAAGCTTTGCAGAGCGATTTAAACTTTCATAGCTCTTTTTCCCCCATCAACAAAAGGACATCGTGTAGAATGCCTGGATTACGGGTCAATTTTGCGCACCATTTTTCAAAGTAATGGAATAATGTTTTCCCCCTCCAGAAGTCATATATGATTTTTCTAAAGAGAGCTCTTATTACGATGCATTTCGATACATCTTGAGGTGCCCATTTTATCCATTGCTTCCTTTCGTAAGATCACTTGGGCGTCGTAAATATATCATGGATACCTTTACCTAATCTTTCCAACATACTATAGTTTCTCTTAATTTCTTTTAATTGCTTCTTGAGTTGGATAATTTGTTTTGACCAGAACCTTGCAATGATGTATGCATTTCTAATTTGTGCAGAGATATTTAATAATCGCGCGTTTCTCATTCTTTAAAGCACCTAGTACACTTTCAAGATCAGATATTTTTTCCTGGAGTCTTTTACTCTCCTTCATCTTTTCACATTTCAAACATACATGAAGTTGCGGAATTACTATCTTGTTTCGTCCTAAACGAATCTACCCCGCTGCTGATACGGGAATTTTTTGAATTTAAAGTTTTAATTCGACCCAAAGAACTTTCTAAAATTCTTGGTCTCCGATAAAACGTCACACACGAAAACTGACACACATCTTTCAGCAACTTGGAAAACTGCCACATGCTTTTCATTAAGGGACCGAGCACAAATTGCTGTTCCTCCGAGGAACACTTTGAATGTGTGTCAGTTTTCCCAGTTTGCGAATTATGTGTGGCAGTTTCACAAAGTGCCTAATCACGGGAAGGAGTTATTTTGTTTATCAGAATTTTCATGCCGGTTCACACGAGTTTACGGCAACTGGCCACAAAAGTTCAACGAGGGGGGTATGAATAAAGATCGCCGTTTCTTGGCATATATATATATTTTTTTAGAGTAGAATTGGGAACTCCAAACAATTTCGAGAAAATGTTCTACGTAAGGCAAGCGAGAACTGCACTTTAATTTGAAGAAACACTGTAAACTGCCGAAAATTTCATATGGGGCACCCTCGACCCCCCATTTCCCCAAACCCTCTACGGTCTAAGTTAGAGTACCATGCGGTAGTATACCAAATTTGGTGGTTCTAAATTGAAAACTGTAGATTTTACGAAAATTTTGTAGGGCCCCCCTTCGGACCGGGCCTCCACCCGTGCCAATAACCGTCACCTTCTAAGTAAGAGCACCATGAGGTGGTACTCCAAATTTGGTGGTTCTAAATTGAAAACTGTAGTTTTTACGAAAATTTTGTAGGGGCCCCTTCGGACCGGGCCTCCGCCCGTTCCATAAACCCTCTACGTGCTAAGTTAGCGCACCATGAGATAGTATACCAAATTTGATGATTTCAAATTGAAAACTGTAGATTTGACGAATATTGCGTATGGATTTTGTAGGGGCTCCCTTCCGGACCGGGCCTCCGCCCGTTCCATAAACCCTCTACGTGCTAAGTTAGCGCACCATGAGATAGTATACCAAATTTGATGATTTCAAATTGAAAACTGTAGATTTGACGAATATTGCGTATGGAGGCCCTTTGACCCCGTGCCCCATATCTTTCCCAAAACAGTCTACTGTCTAAGTTAGTGCACCATGAGGTAGTATAACAAATTTGGTGGTCCTAAATTGAAAACTGTAGATTTGGCGAAAATATTCTATGGGGCCCCACGACCCCGGTCTCCGACCACTTCCAAAACCCGTCTACGGTCTAAGTCAGAGCACCATGAGACAGTATACCAAATTTGGTGGTTTTAAATTGAAAACTGTAGATTTGACGAATATTTCGTATGGGGGCCCCTTTACCCCGTGCCCCATATCTTTCTCAAAACAGTCTACGGTCTAAGTTAGTGCACCAAGAGGTAGTATACCAAATTTGGTGGTTCTAAATTGAAAACTGTAGATTTGGCGAAAATATTCTATGGGGGCCCCTTGACCCCGGGCTCCGACCACTTCCAAAAACCGTCTACGGTCTAAGTCAGAGCACCATGAGATAGTATACCAAATTTGGTGGATCTAAATTGAAAACTGTAGATGTTACGAAAGTTTTCTCCTCGACCCTGGCTCAGACCACTTCCAAAAACTGTCTACGGTCTAAGTCAGAGCACCATGAGTTAGTATACCAAATTTGGTTGTTCTTAATTGAAAACTGTAGATTTTACGAAAATTTTCTATGGGGGCCCCTCGACACCGGGCCCCCTACCCCTTCCAAAAACCCTCTGCGTGCTAAGTTAGAGCACCATGAGATAGAATACCAAATTTGGTGGTTCTAAATTGAAAACTAGATTTTACGAAAATATTGTATGGGTGCCCCTCGAACCCGGGCCGCGTACACTTTCCAAAACCGTTTACGGTCTCAGTTAGGCCACCCCGGTGGCGCAGTGGTCTAAGGCGTTGGCCTCTGATCATTCGTCCGTAAGGGGTCCAGGTTCGAATCCCGGTGAGGCATGGATGTTGTGTTTGTCTTACGGCACTGGCTCTCTCCCTTCCCTGGAACCAGTGACCCTAAATTAGGGACGGGCGACTGCTTATAGCCCATTGAGTCGCTCACGGTGGTCGTTAAACCTCCAATAAAAAAAAAACAAAAAAAAAACGGTCTAAGTAGAGCACCGTGAGTTAGTATACCAAATTTGGTGGTTTTAAATTGAAAACTGTAGATTTTACGAAAATTTTGTGTGAGATGAGAGTTTAATTAGTGCCCCCTCCTGAAATATTTTGATAAGTGCCACATACTAGTCTTCCGCAAATTAAATCAGTGTCTGAACGAATTTTTCTTACCAAAGATCAAATGTTTAGAAAAATACAAAAGAAAAAAAAATGAAAAGAAAAAAAGCCGTTTAATTAATGCCCGATCCTGAAATGTTATGGCTCGCGATGTTTTGTCACCACGATGTTTTGACCTGCGTTGTTTTGTGCCCACGATGTTATGACTTGCGATGTTTTGTCACCGCGATGTTTTGACCTGCGATGTTATGTCCGCGATATTATGTCGCGCGATGTTTTGACGTGCTACGCTGCCCGGTGGGTATTAATAACCAACTTTCTAAACCCCAATTATTTATGAAAATCCCCAGGAATGAGATGAGAGATTAATTAGTGCCCCCGCCCTCTTGAATTAATTTGATAAGTGCCACATCCTAGTCTTTTGCAAATTAAACCAGTCTCTGAACGAATTTTTCGTACCAAAGATCAAATGTTTAAAAAAATACAAAAGAAAAAAAGAAAAGAAAAAGCCGTTTAATTAATTCCTCATTCTGAAATGTTATGGCTCGCGATGTTATGACTTGCGATGTTTTGTGTCCGCGATGTTATGACTTGCGATATTTTGTCACCACTATGTTTTGACCTGCGATGTTATGTCGCGCGATGTTTTGACGTGCTACGGCCTTCAAGTGCTACTTGTTCAATGTTCAAGCCAACTTTCCCAGTGTAAACCGGGCTTAATCGACACAAGCAACAAGATTGTGTTTAATCCTCAAGTAAACCAGTATTGTTTCTCTGTGGTCGATTGTAGTCATAATCAAGTCAAGTCAAGTCAGTAATGGCAACATTAAGGGTGTTATTGGCTTTGATTAAGTGAGTAAGTAATCTAGCTGAAAAACATTTTTCGGTATTTAGATGAGTAGATCAGAGTATTTCAGGTACGCATTTTTAAAGAGAATATGTGTATGTTTTCTGGAAATTTCATTGTTTAATGAAGCAGAGGTTTCACCTAAATTTTAATTCAGGTAATCCCTGTTTTCTTGAAGTTAGTGTCTAAACACGTAGGCCTTTTTTTATTGGTTTTAATCTTTGTATACGATTTTTCTTAAAGTTCCTTCGGGGGCTCATGTATTTTAGTATATAAAGGTATTACTTGAATTTTTATTATTGGTACAAAAAAAGTATTAAAACTGATACATGTGCTAAGAATCAGGTTCTGTTTTTTTGTTGTTTGATTTTTATGAAATTCGATCCGCACTCGAAACTTACTGGCCTTTGAATTTCGACCTGGGTGTCTGTGAAACTGAAATGAATGATCCTGAAACATGCCGGTATTGTTCATATTTTTGAGTGTAAGTATCAGTTTTAGTAACGTTCGGGTTTTAATGGTATTCATAATCACGCAGTTCGGGTGATCAACCACCCCAATTTTAGGCCACCTATTCTAAGGAAGGAAAGAAACCACCCCGGTAAAGACGAACACGGGGCATTAATGGCTACAGGAAATTTTTATGCAATCCAGCTGTTCTAACAGGAGCTGGTGTGTAGATTATGGGACTATGTCACTGGTTTTGAAGAAACTTGGCAGTGTTACTGGTAGAGATATTTTGAGTGTTCATTTTGTAGTTATGTGCAGGGGAATTATTTGTGTACAAGTTGTCTTCGAAAAATACATGTGGATGGTGAGAAATTCTTTTTTCTGAATTTTTTTTTTCTGTCACATCTTTTACTATTCTAGCAGTTGATATAATTTCATGAAGTCCTGCTGTATGTTGAAGTAACACGAAGGCTCTACATAATTACAGAATTACTAGCCCATCCTAGGACGGTTGTTTTTAAGCTTTAAATAAATATTAATGTATAGGAGATGTTGGTTGTCTTATGATGGAGTGAAATTCTTAATTGAAACAGATTGAAAACAAATCAAATAGATGCCGGATTTCTGTAAGGAAATATTGGAAAAACTTGTATAGTAAGAACTCATTCATGTTAGAACTGAAAATTATATGCTATTCACAGCTTGTTTTAAACTGTCCTGTTCGATGGTTAGTTTGAAACTTCATGTTAAAGCTTTTTGTACAAAATTTTTTTTTTTTTTTTTTTTGATTGGAGGTTTAACGACCACCGTGAGCAACTCAATGGGCTATAAGCAGTCGCCCGTCCCTAATTTAGGGTCACTGGTTCCAGGGAAGGGAGAGAACCAGTGCCGTAAGACAAACACAACATCCATGCCTGACCGGGATTCGAACCCGGACCCCTTACGGACGAATGATCAGAGGCCAGCGCCTTAGACCACTGCGCCACCGGGGCGGCTTTGTACAAAATAATGCAACATCTGGTATTGCAAATCAGAACTATCTAAGTTCTTGACATTCTATTGGGGTGACATCTGGTTTTAGATACAGTTTTGCTCACTTTGACATCTCAAGATTTCAGTTTTTATTGTAGGTTAGAACATTTAGATAGATTGATATTTGCAAAATGTATAATACAGGGTGTCCGAGAATTAATGGACACATTACAAAATTATATAAAACAAAACATTAAACAGATAGAAAGAAACTGACTGTACTAACTTACAGTGTAACTACACAAGTTAAAATGAATATCAATGCGAGATCCCTTGGTTGCTCGTAGTACGTCCAAGCAATACTCGACTTCATGCCATGTATTGGCAAGCATCTGAGAAGTTATGGAATTAATAGCAGCTGGGATACGCTGCTTCAGTTCTTGCAAATCAGTACAAGGCGTCTGATACACATGATCCTTCACATAACCCCACATGAAATAATCCTATGGAGTTAGATCTTGAGAGCGAGGAAGCCATGGAATGGGATCACTACGCCCAATCCATCTGTTGCGGAAATGCTCATTTAGGCACTTACGTACACACATTGACCAATGCAGAGGCGTGCTGTCTTATTGGAAAACGATTTCATATCTTTAGATCTGGGGTATAGCAAAATTTTCTAGCATATCCAAGTAAATGTCACCATTTAGGGTTTTTTCACAGAAGAAAAAAAGGCCAATCACTTCCCTTTTTGATAGGGTGCACCACACATTAACTTTTGGAGAATCACGTTCCAGTTCAATAGCAGCATGAGGCGCTTCACTGCCCCATATCCTACAGTCGTGACGATTCACAATACCTGATACATGAAATGTGGATTCATCACTAAAAATTACAGTGCTGAGAAAGTTTTCTTCATTTTCCACTCAATTCAGCATATCCACAGCGAAATCGTATTGCAGAGTGTAATCATTTGCATGCATGTTTGGCACTATTTTAATTTTATAAGCATGAAACTTTAATTTCTTGTGCAAGATATGGTGAACTGTCGATTTCGGAATACACGAGTCTCTGCTTGCTTTACGAACAGATTTCCTGGGGCTTCGTCGGAAACTTTCTTTAACTTGGTCAACCGTCTCACTGCTAATGCTAGGCCTATCGGCTCCTCCACGATGTTTCATATTTCCAGTTTCGTTAAACTGTTTCATCCACCGCTTAATTGAATTCGTTGACGGAGGATTACAACTATACTCTAAACGGTACTGTCTTTTAACTTTAATGACAGACTTTAATTCCACAAGCCCTAACACACACATCACCTTCTGCTGTACGGATGACATGACTACTGATTGCACATTTCTCATACATTCCTCATCAGGCCACACGTAGCACCATCTATCAGATTCTGGGAATAACAATTCTGCAAAACAAAAATAAATGTAGAAACCATGTTAGTAATATGGGACATAGAAAAACAGACAATGCTCATAGTTTTTTTTTTGTACATAATTTTGTAATGTGTCCAATAATTCTTGGACACCCTGTATAATCAGCACTAAACTCGGAAAGTTAGTTAAATTAAAAAAGTAAAAAATAATTAAAGCATACAAATTATTATTTGAATTGTACTAAATTAAATTAATATACAAACAAAACTTGTCGTTACATTAAGATTTCAATTTGAATTTTGTAGATCGGATAAATATAACTTGAGTCATTGATAATCTAATGTTTTTTAATCAGCACAGGATCACTTTGACATCTCAATGTATCATGTGCAAACTCAACTTTCTGGGATATTAAGAATTCAATTCGAATTTTGTACATTGGAAAAATAGAACTCGAGTCATTGATAATAATCCAATGTTCTTAAATTAGCAGGTGATCGATCACCTTGACAGGTAAAAGTGATTGCGTGTTATTATATAGCAGGCAATCACTTTGACATCTCACAAGCACACACAAATTGATCGATATATGATGGCGCAACAATGCAGATGTTACTGTGACATCAAGTATTCCAGAGAAAAAGATTGGGGTGTTTACACACTGGTGTGAAAAAATTAAGGACAAAGAGGAGAAATTAGCATAACAGCGGAACGAGCAGGCAGAACGGACCGAAAGACCACTCAGGAGATAGACTAGGGTCCGGTACGGTAGGGCATGCATATATATGCAGCATGACATAGGCGGAGAGTGTCGGAAAGGTATAAAGCACACGGGCCGTGTACACTCAGCATTTCGGTGAAAGCTATTGCACGGTGTACGTCGGTTTGAACGACGTCGAGTTGCTGCCACCATGTAAATTGGGTCCTTCCTTGGAGCAAGGGAAGGGGGAGTTATCGCTCACTGGCCAATGAGGGTGTCCGGTAGTTCCTAATATTATTAACCAGGGGTGGCAACCTTAGTTTCAGACAATATATTTTTCAATTTCAAATTTCTCCTAGGGAAGTTACCCAGACTCCCCCGCCACGCTCCCGCACGGTGGTCCGCGATAAGTAAAGAAATGCTTAAAGTGGTCCATGAGAGAACAAAGTTTGAGAAACACTGCACTAGGTGGTGTTTTTGTACTTCAGTTTGCAGCTGTATTGCCTCTTCCAAAAACTTGATTGAAAAATTTTCTTCTTTACTGTATGTGCCATTCACTACAATACAGATGTAGAGCATTATCCTCTTTTTTTTTTTTTTTTTTTTTTTGTTTTCTTGCTGTCTCTGCTCTCTGCATCTGGGAGATGTATTTGAAAAATTCTTTTTCCTTAGCATAGCTTTTTCCGTGAATATTTTTCTGCTATTTCCAACTTACCATTATTCTCAATTCTTCCGCTAACAGGCGTAAACATATATCATGTTTCTTTCTATATTTCTTCTTTTAACCGATTCGATGTGTGCCCTTCCCATTCTTAAATTCTGCATCTGTATGCAGCTAAAATGACTGATTGAATTAATAATTTTCACGTTCAGGGAAAGGATTTTCCGATAGGCCTTGTGGTAATTGCACCACCACAATTCAGTTTTGCATTATTGGGTAATTCTCCATTTGGTGGGCAGATACCTCTAATGGGAAGATCAGGCACAGTACTATCAGCAATAAACTGTATCGACATTATTAGTGCCACTTAATGTATATATATATCCTAGCTTTTGTCCCTTTGTTTTAAATATTATTAAAAAAATTAGACATCTAACTTCAATGGCCTCTAAAATAATTTATGTATGTGTAAATTAGGATAGTAAAAGTAATGATACTATGGCACTGAAAATAAATTTTAAAAAAATCAATCATTTTGAAACAAAAGCATATGCAATATTTGCAGTCAATCTAATGATACTTTGCAGTAACTGCTATGCATCTTTTTTATGAAGTTAATGGGGGAGAGGTCCTCATTAGAAAAAAAAAAAAAGAACATTCACCCATTTAATTTTATAGAAATATAAGGTAGAGAAGTTACTGAATTATTATTATTATTATTATTTTAACTTTGCATGGCCAGCAGATTTTTTCATTTGACTAGTAAAATTTTTATTCCATTAGCCAACATTGGCTAGCAGAAATTTCAGCAGTTTTGCAAGGGCTGTGTGAAATGTATAAAAATCAACAGTATTGTATATAAAACAGTCAGAAATGAACAGCAAGTTCATATGCTTCAGTTTAATTTCTTCTTGGTAGCGCACAACACGTGGCTGGACTGTTGCTGCTTACTTGTCCAGTGATAAGATCAAACTTCACTCTGTAGGATGAAGGAGTAATTTTTTGCAAAATCCCAGATTAAGAGAATCTCCTCTTGACCACAATGCTGTCTTTTAAGAAATTGTAGAATGATTCTTGCCGTTGTGCTGTAAACTCAAAGTTTTCCTTGTCTGTTACCAAAAGCTCCAATAAAGTTATCAACTTCTTTAAATACAGACTCCAGGGTACAGCGATCTGTAAATACTCCGTTTAAAAGTAAACTGATCAACAGACTCGTCCTCAAACTTTTGAATCAAAACATTTTTAAATAGCAACTTCAGGGCATCCCTACACTCATTCATATGGCATTCTGGGTGTGCTGGAAAAATCTTCAATTCTTTTGTCATAAAGACTAAAGAAATTAGTGAATTTCCTACTCCTTGTACAAAAACAAGACTTGTAAATATTTTTACCTGTCTTTTTCGGTGTTTTTAAAATTGCCAAAAAAAAAAAAAAATGTTTAAAAACATGTTCTCTTATGCTTAAAAAAAAAAAATGTTTTTTACACTTCAGGATTAATGATTGAGTTTGTTAAATAAAAATTTGGTTTTAAGATTACAGAGGGAACAATTAATTCCTATCATTTTCATTAGTTTGAGTTAAGATTTGTGTGTAAAGTGTAACATTCAATTCTGTAATTTTTTTTTACTGGCAAACTTTACAAGACAAATCATAAAAAAATAACATTTAAAACCAATATTATGTAGTTACAATCCTGTACAGAAATCAAATGTTGAGCATTTTATTCTTGGTGTACATGTGTGTCACTAAAATCTTATGTAATGTTTATTTTAATTTAAAAAAAAATATGATCCATTCTGAAAATTTTCAGATCAACTCATGAAGTATTTCAATTGCATATATTTTTTCAAAAATAGAAAAAAATTAAAAATAGTATTTTGGGGATTTTCGAAAATCAAAATTTTGAAGATTGGTCAAATGATTTTTCTTGACAATTTAGTATGTGCTGTATATCAAATTGAAGCCCCTTTTAAAGAGCTTTAAAATGATGCATAGATGATCTATCTATCAATGGTAAAGGTCACAGATTTAAGGGCATTTTTGTATATCAAAAGTGAACTTAAATTTTGTATTTTTTGCAATTTTCAAAAATGTGTATTAAAAAACAAAACAAAAAACTATTGCTTCAAAAAATCAAACTTGGATTTTCCATGTGCTCCATAGGTACTACCAATATACCAAACTCAAACAAATCTGGAATATCAAAGTTGAAAATGAATTTCTAATTGACATGGAAATGACCTTACTATTCTATCCTTTCCTTTGTACTAACAGTGAACATGGTGATATTCATCGATCAGTAAGCTTAAAGAAAGAACAGAAGAAAGTGTCACTGCTTCAGTATATACAGGATAAATATTAGAGGGACTTAACTGTAATATGTAGGCATCAGATTGCTTTGTTATCAAGTTTAGTCACATTCATGTTGTACATGTAGAAAAAAAAATGAATTCAGGTCAAACTGTTAAATGAACCAGTTTTGTATGTACTTTATTTATTCCTATTAGGTAATTCTTATATTTTTTCAACATTTCATTTCTTTTTTCAGGAATTGTACTTCCAGAATGGTGTAACTTTTTTGAACATAAAATTGATACTTAAGATACTGAGCAATGGCTTCGTCCCTGAGCACAGGGAGTTCTGATGAGTACAGAACTCAGTTATTGAAAAAAGCTTTGGAAGAAAAGAGAAAGCTAGGATTGGATACCCCACAAGCAATTGTGAAGCATAGTTCTGCTTTACAAGCCATACGTTGTTATGGTGTAGATTCTGGGGATGCTTCTTCATTTGGTGAAGTGGAAGAAACCAGCAGTCACAGCCATGCGTCTGAAAGACGCAAAACCATTGACCTTTATCCAAAGCATACCGGAAGAGCTTCATCGTATGGAAAACAGGTGCCATCTTCTAATTTGTGTCACTCTGATAGTAAGAAGGATAGTAAGCCTCTAAAATCCATATTGAAGAGAACAGATAACACAGGTGACACTTCAGATACCAAGAAAACACATTCTCCTTATATTTCTGCCATAGATACACCTTTTTTCCTTGATAATGCAGAAAATGAGGATGAATTTTTGTATGGAAAAAGCATTAATGAGCAGTCAGTACGAGTTAGTGCACTTTATGCTGAAAGCAAGAGTGGCAGCAGAAAATTTAACAGTGTAATAAATTTAGGTGCACAAAACTCAAAAAAATTCACAGTTGACAACAAAGTTAAAACTAATGTCATAGATAGAGGCTCCCTGAATTTCAAATCTTTCAGTATTCCCAGCAGCAAAATCAGCATGAATGACAGCGTTGGACGAAATTCAAAATCATACGTGAATATACCTGTTGAGAAAAGTAAGCCCAGTGTCAGTGCTGCCAACAAAACAAAGAGCAAGATGGATTTGTTTGCCGAAGATTCCAAGACAGCCAAATCTTTTCCTGGTAGCAATAAAAGTAAGTACAAGGTGGGTGATACAGCTGCGTGGAATTTTAAATCACCAAACCTTTCATCTCTGAATAGACCTCTTGAGAAAAGTAAACCCAGTGTCAGTGCTGCCAACAAAACAAAGAGAAAAATGGATTTGTTTGCCGAAGATACCAAGACAGCCAAATCTTTTCCTGGTAGCAATAAAAGTAAGTGCAAGGTGGATGATGCAGCTGCATGGAATTTTAAACCACCAAACCTTTCATCTCTGAATACACCTCTTGAGAAAAGTAAACCCAGTGTCAGTGCTGCCAACACAACAAAAAGTAAAATTGATTTATTTGTCGGGGATGCCAAGACATCCAAAACTTTTCCTGGTAGCAATAAAAGTAAATGCAAGGTGGATGATATAGATGCACGGAATTTTAAATCGTCAAATCTTTTTGGATATGCCTCACTCCTTAAATTTTCAAAAGGTGAAACAAAAAATGCCCAGCCAAAGCCCAAACATGAAGGTTTTGTATCGTCACGAAAGTCTGAAAGCAGTAGCGATAAAAAACAGAGCAAACCTGGTGCATTTGATAACCCTGCATCTAGCAATACATCAAATAAAATGACTCAAGCAACAAAAACTAGTGCAGATTCACCACCAACTTGGCCAACCCCCCCAACTTTCAAGAGCAAGCCTGTTGCACAATTACTTCCTCGTTCCATCCAGCAGCTCCAATCTAAAAAACCTGTTGATCAGAACACCAAGAGTAAGAACAACTGTTCTAAACCCAATGAGAGTAAGAACAACTGTTCTAAAACCAATGAGAGTAAGAACAACTGTTCTAAAACCAATGAGAGTAAGAACAACTATTCTAAAACCAACGAGAGTAAGAAAAACTATTCTGAAACCAATGAGAGTAAGAAAAACTGTTCTAAAACCAACGAGAGTAAAAATAACTGTCCTGAAGCCAACATGCAGAAACCACCATTAGAGAAAGGTTCAGCTCATGACTCAACAGATACTAATTTATCAAAAAACTCCCAAAATTGTGCCAATAAACCAGGTCCTAGAAAAGGTAAAGCTTCTTTTACAAAAGATGAGATGATGCTGTTTCAGTATACGCGGAAACGTCGTAGGCCAACTAATATAAATGCTGTTGCAACTGGAGAAAAAGTTGAATCAGGTCCTGTTGCTAAACCAATGACTAATGTAAAAATTCCAGAACCAAGGCTCATTTTGAGTTCACCAGTTAGGGAAAAAAATGAGAGTTTTTCTTTTGAAAATACCAAAGTTGGTCCTGCCAGTAAGTCGGTGTCTGATTCAAAACATCCTGTTGATGCATCTACTGTTGCAGAAGTTAAGGCTCCCCAGGAATTGCACAAGAAAGAAAGAGAAGTGAATTCCCAGTTAGGCAGAAAAGAATTTCTCTTAAAGTTATCAAGCATTAAGAAAAAAAGAAATAACATTCCTTTCTTCAACCAAGGAAAAAAATATCTGCAGAAAGAATTCTTTCCTAAGCGATCTTTTAAAAAGCGAGGCAGTGTTTTCAATCCTGAAAATAAGGATTTTTACACTGCTAAAAGTAAAGAATTTTCAGAAGATTTTAGTTCAATAAGAAAGAGATATGAAGACAGAAATCAGGGGGCTTATATGAAAAACATTTGTGGCTTAAGTTCCGGAAATAAGGTGTATGATGACAAAAACTTTCGTTCTGATAATTGTGGTGTTGAAAATGATATTGGTGGCAACTCAATTGTACATGATAGTGCAAAAGTTCCTGTACACAAGAGATCTGGTAAAACAGTTTTGGATTTTGACACTGACAGAAATATTTCTTCAAAAAGTATGAAGCAGTATGATAATGTACAGAGCCCAGGTAGACTCTGTACTGGTAAAAACATGTGGTGTGATAACAACGAACAACATGGAAGTAGAGGTGTTTTGTTACCTAAGAGACACTTGTCGTACAAAAGTCATAGCCGTGAGGATTTTGACCCAACTCCGGATGGATATGCCTTTGATAATAGTCCAAGGCATTCCCTAGATTGGAGTCCATCAAGAAATACATTTGGTAGTGACACTAGAAGGCATTCATTAGACCATAGTCCTGGAAGGTATTCATTTGATGGTAGTCCTAATAGACCAACACTAGATAGGAGCCCAGGACGACAGTCATTTGATGAAAGCCCTGGCAGGAATCGATTTGATAGAAGTTGTAGCCCTCATTCATATAGGGGAAGTCCGGATTGTTATTCATATGACAGAAGTCCAGGTCATCATTCTCTTGATAGAACTGATGAACATATATATGATCAAAATTTTGATCATCCATATGATGAATATCATGATTCACATACCTATGATGGGAGCCCTGATCGGCATTCATATGACAAAAGTCGCGATTCTCTCCAATATAACAGAAGCCCTGTTCCCTTTTCATATGACAGAAGCCCATACTTAGATCCTTATGATGCTAAAAGTCTTAGTCCACATTCACAGGACATGGATCCTGATTCACATCCATATCACAGAAGTTCCAGTAATCATTCATATAATGAAAGTCCGCGACGTGGATCTCGAAGTATAAGTTCAGGAAGACGCTCTCAGGAAATGAGTCCGAGGAGATACTCTTTTGATGCTAGACATCGACCGTATTCACGTGATGGAAGCGCTGAAAGGCTTTCCTATGATATGAGTAGACGTTCAGGCAAAAGAGGCCCAAGAAGACTTTCTGTTGACCGGAGTCCAAGAAGGCTTTCTCTAGACCGTAGTCCAAGAAGACTCTCTCTAGACCGGAGTCCAAGAAGACTCTCTCTAGACCGGAGTCCAAGAAGACTCTCTCTAGACCGGAGTCCAAGAAGACTTTCCATAGATATGAGTCCAAGAAGACTTTCCATAGATATGAGTCCAAGAAGACTGAATGTTACTGTGGATGTGAGTCCGAGAAGGCTTTCTGCTGACATGAGTCCAAGAGGGTTTTCTGCTGACATGAGTCCAAGAGGGTTTTCTGCTGACATGAGTCCAAGAGGGTTTTCTGCTGACAGGAGTCCAAGAAGGCTTTCTAATGACTTAAGTCCAAGAAGGCTCTCACCTGGTGGAAGTTCTAGACAGTTTTCTGATGACAGGTATTCAGGGAGGCTTCCAGTTGAATTGAAGCCTCGAGAATGGTTTTCTGGTAAACAGTCTAAAGGTAATTCATGTGATAGAAGTCCCGGAAGGTTTCGGAAATCTAGAATTGATTCCTACTATGATGGTCCTGGCAGGCGGCATCGTAGAAGCCCCCACAAGGAGTCATCTAAAACCTTGAAGCATCGGACACGTAGCAGAAGCCCTGGAGGTGTTTTTGTTGATTCGTGTGACAGATTCAGTGAAAGAAGTGGAAAATCTGCCCATAGTGATTTAAGCCAGAGCTTAAACACTAAAGTACCTTCAAACTGCCAGTCACTGGTTGTAACAAGTAATTTATTTGAGGAAGAGCACAACAAAAACCCTGCAGAAATGAAACTTCCATTTCCAGTTGATGAAATTCCAAAGCAAACTGACCTTCTCAACATTCTGGACCCAGAACTGGCCATTCCTGATGTTAAAAAAATTGTTAATGCTATTGATAACCTTGCTTCAAATTATGTAAAAGGTGCAGAAAGTAAAGATGCTCATGCCAGTTCTCAAAGCTCTACTTTACAACATCTGGAATCATCGTTACCCGCACCAAACGTTCAAGATTCATCTCAGTTAAGGGCAACTTCAGTAACGTATCCTGCACCTTATCAAAATTTTAGCCAAGTGAACAATAACCCACAGTTTAATTATAACACTGAAATTCCTCAAGCTTCATTTCCACCTTATAACCCCTCCACTGCTCCTCCATATCCATCTCAGTACTCATCAGCATTTCAGGCACAGCCATTGCTTTATCCCACAAGTCAGACCTTAACCAGTTCTGTCGCAACACCCTCATTGTTTAGCAGTACCACTGTACAGACACCATTTAACAATGCTGTTGGTGCAGCCACCACATTTAGTACTGTTAACACCTCTCTCACATCGTTTAACGACACCAGTGCTGCATCTACTATGTATTGTGGCATGGACTCCGTGCCTTCGCCTCCACCGCTGGATACCCCTAATTTTATGCAACCACCATTCAGTGCCGTGAATGCAGAAATGTTTCCTGCAGATCAATCAGATTACTTTGCTAACAATAACTCGTTGGAACGTGTTAGTACATTAACAGCCATACCTATAGAATCTGACGTGGTGTCGAATTATAACTTCCTCAATAAGAAAGACAACTCACATAGCAATAAAGGTGCAGTTACAATGAAGTTTATACCTCCTGACAAAATAGAAAAGCTGCTTAGACGGAAGTCTGACATCAGGAAACAGATGCTAAGTTTAAAGAATGAGTTCGAAAAGTTACAGAAAATGCAAGGTGATGCCATGAGAAGAAAACGAAGGGAAAAAGATGGGCATAAAGATTTACTTCTTTTGGAGTATAGTAAAATGCAAGAGGAAATAAAGACACAGATCCGTAAGTTTATAGATGATGTAAAAGGCATAGAACAAGAACTGGAAGATGGGTTTCTGGGTTGTACTTCTGTTAAGGAGGATAAGAAAGATCGTTCTACCATGAAAGATAGTGTAAGTAAAACTTTTCTGATTCTGTGAAATGCTTTTGTAAGAAAGTACATGTTGCTTAAAGGCAGTAATGAACTAGTGCTGGAAGCTCCAAAATTTTGTCTTATTTTATTTTCCAGTCTACTTATAACGCAAATAAATGTTGTTGATAAGTATAAAAAACTTTATGCCTAAGTTACGTCGTCTCCATCTGTCAACAAGGCTGATGAAGACTGAAGTTATCAGTCAAAAGCTTCCTTAAATTAAATTTTTTTACGTAACTTAAGTGTGTTTTAAACTTTTTTCTACTTGTTAACGGTTACGTGTTTATGTCCATTTTTTTTTTTTTATAAATGTTGAGTGTTACAAATCAAAACGTTCATCATGCGTGTGGAATTTCTAGAGACTGAATTAAATTTTTTTGAAATATATGTTTTAGCATGTTATTGTAAAGTTAGTAAACTTTTCAAAGTTAGCTTATTCATTTCTGTGTATTCCAAATGACCCGGCTCATTTGTTTTAATTTTCGACTTCATTTCATTCATTTTTAATGATAAATATATGTATATTGATACAAAATTAGTGGTCTAGAATAATTATAATTAACAGAGAGGGTGGGCTTGATAGGCATGATTAAATTATGTTAATGAGTTAATCAAATATTTGGCCAATTACCCAATTAATCATAGAAATTAGTACGCTTAATTGGGGAGGTCTGTTAATGTGCTTTAGCTGAGTTAAAAATGAAAGGATGGCAAGTTGTGAAGAGCCCACCCGGAGACAAAGGGACCACCCAATGTTGCGACAGAGCGACACTTGGCTCCTCATAAATAGGTTTTCAAGTGGGGCATTAATGTCAGGAAGCCATTAAGCGACGCCCATATTATGATTATTGTGGTCAGAGGGCAGCCACCTAGCATGCCAAGTGATACAAGTAAGCGCCCTGTACAAAAAAGAGCAATCTCCAAAGGCGACAAAATGCAGGCACCTGGCAACAGAGAAGTGAGCAGAAGGACAGAAGAGAAAAACAGTTAGTTGAATTTCAGTTCCTGCAGAAGTAAGATGGGACTGGCTGGACCTATTTGCCCATGAAAGGGAGTGTAAGTCTCCTACTAGCCAGGGCAGTCTAGCGGAGCACCTTTTCGATAGAAAGAAAACACAAAGCTGATCGCTGGGTAGCTGCTGTCCGCTTACTTGGGGAAAAGTCCCAACAAGATAATTTTTTATGAGAAGAAATAAAAGCTGCAGTCGGCAGAGTTAAGCCAAATTGAGTTAGCGTTGTAGCTGGTGAGGCAGAGCGTCCGCAGTGCTAAAGTGGAGAAAAACCTAATGTAGAAGTTTACCTAACAGTGGTGATGCCTAAGATAGTCCAGAAGTTTACCTAACAGTGGTGATGCCTAAGATAGTCTTCATGAAGCCGGAGCTCCTAACTATGCCAGGTCATTGACCGTGCGAACACCAGGATACCTCTCCAAGCACCTCGGCAACGGAGAACTAAAGGGAATGAGAAATCCAGCGAAAGAGGGTAAACCTCTCCTACCTGCATCAGTGCCAGACCTTCCTGTGTGTGTGTTTGTTTATGGGTCTCCCGTTCATTGGCTCGTGGAAGTCTGCAAGGGACTGCCTCGTGCTGCCCCGTGTGAAGGAATCCTCACCTTTGCTGGATTACGCTAAATCATCACTTAATTGTAAGTACTCTATATTTATCCTTTTGTGTTTGCCTTATCCTGAACAGGAAACCTTAAGAAAGTGTGCCAGTGAGAGTCTGTGAACTTTGCTGAGCTGACGAAATATCTGCATTTTCTGAACTTTTACGAACTCAGATATGCCTGGAGGTGAAGTATTAATTCCTGGCTTCTAAGCGCAGGCCCAGACAATTGTTAAAAAGAAGGGGCGACAAACTCCCAATTGTACCGCAATACGAAATGCCTCCTGGCCGAAAGGTTCTCCCAATTAAAACTACACTGGCGTGCAAAAAATAAGGACGAGACGGTTTTTCGAATGTAACGTCGTGCAGAAGTGCTCCACATCGACTCAAATCATACTATAAGATACCCAAAATGTAAGAATATGGGACAAGTGAGCAAAACCATCCAAACAAGGAATTCAAAGGATACAAAAGCACTTTATTGAAAAGGTAGCTTTGAGCACAACCGGACAGAAGACAGAAACGTTCATGTGACAGGTGGCTGCCATGAAAAAATCCAGTCTTTAGTAGGGGATATGATCACCCATGACTGCGTTTCAGGAAATACGTCTGTTCATGCTGAGGACAAGGTTGTCCAGGAGCTGTTGAGGCATCGCGGCCCATTTCTCTTGTAGGGCCGATTGCAGCTGCGGAATCATTGCTGGAGGCTGCTGACGTGCTGCCAAGCATTTCCCGAGAAGGTCCCACCCGTGTTCGGTTGGATTTAGGTCCGGGAACCTTGCGGGCCAATCCATGCCTTGAATATCTTTACTCTCCAACAGCTCCAGCCACTGTACAATGAGGTGTAGTGTTGCCGCCCATGAAGAGGAACTCAGGACCCACAGCACCTTTAAACAGGCACATGTGAGGCAGGAGAACCTCGGTACAATAGCAGGCACCAGTGACTGAACCTCCTTGGAAGATGTGGAGGTCAGTACGACTACCAAGCATGATACCGCCCCAAACGAGAACTCCGCGACCTCCAAATCGGTCCCTTTTGATGATGTTGGAGGTGTGATTCCGTGTTCCCTGCTCTCTCCAGATGTGTATACGTCCAGAATCGCTCGTCAGACTAAATCGGCTCTCATCCGTAAAGAGAACTCGATCCCATTGCTGATGTGTCCAGTTCTTGTGTTCCTGGCACCACAGAAACCGTCGTCTCCGATGAGCAGGCGTTAATGACACACACCGTACTGGTCGTCGTGCAAATAGACCACCTTTGTGCAGCCTCCTGGCCATGGTAAAACGCGATAACGGGCGTCCAGTTGTCTGTTGCATGTGCCGTGCAATTTCTCCCGCTGTCTGCCGTCTGTCTCTTCTCGCCTGTAGGACAATATACCGGTCGTCCGCCTTTGTGGTTGCTCGTGGACGACCACCGCTAAACTCTCAGACAGCTGTTCCTGTCGTTTGAAATGCTCTCCAAGCTCGTGAAAAGATGCTGTGAGCGATCCCGAACTCCTCGGCCACACTAGTCACACTTCGACCTTCTTCCAACTTCCCAATGACGCGACCTCGGGTAAAGTCATCCAGATGTCGCCTACTGGATTGCCAGCCATATCACACGGTGGCAGCAACTTGACGTCGTTCAAACCAATGTACACTGTGCAATAGCTTTCACCAAATTGCTGAGCGTACACCGCCCGTGTCCCCCCCTACTTCGTCCTGCATATATACGGATGACCTATTGTACCGGACCCTAGTCTATCTCCTGAGTGGTCTTTCGATCTGTTCTGCCTGCTCGTTCCGTTGTTATGCAAATTTCTCCTCTTCGTCCTTAATTTTTGCACACCAGTGTAGTTGTGTGTTTAATTCTTGCTCTCTGTTTTTTTTGGCTCTAGTACTACTCCTGTATATCAGTTTTGCTAGTATCCGTTTATGCCGCAACATACCTGCTCCCAAATATTAAAGAACCTCACGTTAAGAATCAAACCTAACCATGCGGCATGTTTTATCAATAAATATATACATGGTCAAGTCACATTATTGTGACCACCAGCTACTATCCAGAGTAACCGCCATGTGCAGAGTGGACAGCAGCTGAATGGGCTGAGAATGACTTAATAAGGTGCTGGAAGGTGCTCACAGGTATGTGGAGCCATGCTGACTACGGTGAATCTGACAGCTGCTGGAGGGTGCGTGGTGGAGGATTTATAGAGCGAACAACACGATCGAGGTGGTCCCACAGATGCTCAATTGGGTTTAAGTCTGGCGAATTAGGGGGACAGGAAAGTACTTTCAAGTCTTTGTCGTGCCCTTCCCACCACTCTCGGACATTTCTAGCTGTGTGACACGTCGCATTGTCATGCTGGAAGATCCCATCCGCCCCAGGGAAGGCGATCAGCATGTATGAGTGTACGTGGTCGGCAAGGATGGATTCATAACGAATTCGGCCCATAGTGCCTTTCACAGGTATGAGTGGACTCGGGGGGGGGGGGTGCCTTTTCACAGGTATGAGTGGACTCGGGGGGGGGGGGGGGGATGCCATGAAAATATTCCCCAGACCATAACACAGCCTCCACCAGCTTATATTCTTCCAGCAATGGTTGCAGGTGTTTGTTCTCCGATGTTTCTCGTCTTATACGCCAACGTCCAAAATGTGACTCATCAGAGAAGGCAATCCTTTGCCAATCAGTGGAGGTCCAATTCCGATACTGCCATGCAAATGTAAGCCACGAAATTGAAAGCGTCATCAAGCTAGCCACTGATGCAGGATATTCATTGAGTCAGATACGTAGCTTTATCCAAAAAGCCAGAGCCAAACATTCCAGTCTTCCTGTGCCGCAGCTACATTATTTAGGCTCAATTCCCTACATTCCAAGTGTGTCTTACAAACTCAAAAACGCCCTCAAGAAGATGAACTACGGCGTCGGTATAAGGTTCCTTGCATCTTTACATACTATACTAAAGAGAAATAGTGAAAAACCACCTCTCTCCTGCGAAGCAGGCGTTTATGCGATCAGCCTACAATATCCGAACGGCTCTAAACGATACTACATTGGAATGACCAAGCGTTCGTTTGGAATCAGAGTCAACGGACATGAAAGGGACACAAAATACGGTAAAGTAGCCACGGCACTATCCAGAGAAGTCAAATTCAAGTCAGCTACTCCCATGTGGGATGATATAAAGAAATTAGCTTGCTACTCTACCCCTAAATGTACAGCCATTCGGGAAACTTGGAGATCATTACCAACAGCGATACTTGCAATGATTGTGTCTCGCTCGAGTTGCCACGAATTTGGAACCAATTCTTCAAGTAACGCCTTTTTTCTACCAGGATCCAGCGTGCAACCAACGTGATGCCTCGTATCTTTAAATGAATATAATGTCGCATCTATTTATTGTCAAGTTCCCATGTTCAAATTGTTAAGCATTCTATTTTTCAGTTTGCAGTTTCTGTCTAACTTCCTTGAAAAAGCCATCTGATTGATGTGCGAAAGCTTGGAAACGCTTATGTGTTTATTTCCTACGCCAATAAATCGGATCACTAGTACAGCGTTATTATTTACTACTTAATTAGTGTACTGTTCCTCGTTATAAAACTCCTTCAGTCTGTTGGTTGCATCTTGTGGGATGTCCTCAATGTTGCTGAAGAGCTCCCATTTCAAAGCACATTTAACCTTTGAGAAGAGGAAAAGATCTGCAAGAGCCAAATCTGGCAAATAGGGTGGATGTTTGATCACACAGATGGACTTCGAAGCAAGAAACTACTTCACAGGTAGCACACAGTGCATGGGCATGTTGAGGTGTGCAGCACAAACCTCGAACAAATCATCCTCTTGACTTGTGTGCAGATCTTTTTCCGAGATTACCCTGGTCGTTTCCTTACCGACACCAAGGTGAGCAGCGAGTAGCCTAGTGGTTATTTGCCTGTCATGGGCAACAGTTTCTTTAGCCTTCACCAAGTTTCCATTTGTCCGTGCCAGGGTTGGGTTTCTGGTTTCTGCCGTGCCAGTGAGTGAAACTGGATATAACCGGTTTAAACCAGCAGAAAATGGCAACAACTGGCTGAAACTAAAAAAAGTATCTAAACCATTTTTGTATGAATTAGTACACGGAATTTACAGTAAATCAGAGATGACAAATATTTTTTATTACAATAATTTAGTATTATAGTAATTCGTAATAATCATTTTAATAATTAAAATATGTTACATACAGTTTATATGCTTCATCCAAAGTACATGGGATCTAAATTGTCACATGAGTAAGAAAAAAGTGTTAGGAAATATCTTTATGACATCCACCTAAATTTAGTGCCTAACATCAGAGCTTTTCAAGCAAAATCAGCTCCTTTTCCTGAAACATATTACTCCAATTGAAGTCTTAGAAAATGTCTCAGCTTCTACATGGTGGTCTAGTTTAAAGAAAACAACTGTAAATGAAGTTTTCATAACTCTTGCTTGCACAATGATGATATTGCCTGCAAGTCGAGCTGGGCTTGAAAGAATATTCTCAAGCTTTTCGTTTATTCACAATAAATTAAGAAATTGTTTGGGTTTGGAAACAGCAGCAAAATTGGTCTTTTGCTATCGATTACTTCGTGGAAAAAGTGCACTTGAATGGTGAATTTACTGCTATGTAACCTTTGAATAAATGTTTTAAGCAGTGCAACTGAACTTGTTTTACTTTAAAATGCATTTGATTTCCCTATGCTATTCATTATATGGATTCATTATATGCCATTTGTGGTACTTCAGTAATTCATTATATGCTATTTGTGGTACTTCAGTAAGTTTTTATTACAAGACATAATTATTTTCTGGGTTTCTACCAGTTATTGCCACTTTTATGGCACAAACTAGTTTCTGCCATGCCGGTTTTAACTGGTTACAACCAGTGGTTTTAACCGCCTTGGCAGAAACTTGCCAACCCTGGTCAGTGCAGAAATGGTACATCCTGTGTATGATTCATCCTCGAGGGACTCCCTCACATCTTTAAAAGTTAAAAACCAGCAGAA
The DNA here is from genome assembly GCA_039090855.1 of Macrothele yani. Lineage (NCBI taxonomy): Eukaryota > Metazoa > Arthropoda > Arachnida > Araneae > Macrothelidae > Macrothele > Macrothele yani. Next base: position 115,989,360 of record CM077011.1, read on the forward strand.
CAGCTGTGTACGGCTCAGACAGTCATTGCAGTAAACTTTTCTTAGGTCTTGGTACACTTCCATGGCAGTTTTTCCTAATTTACAGTAAAATTTTATCACAGCTCTTTGCTCCATTATGCAACTTCTGACACTGTGCACTTACACAGTCGTACTTCAATGGTGGCCACACAAAAACTGCTGCATCAGCAGGCTCGAAAGTTGCTTCTGCAATTACTCACACTCTAGGGGTCAGAACTATAAACACGTTTATTACTTTTATTCAAAGGGATGTCCTGTAAAAAATCAGATTCACTACTTTATGGGCACATTGTGTATGTATATGAAAATAGAAATTCATGTGTTTTTGTTTGTACATATTCATATAATTTAGTTGTAAATATCCATTACCTGCTGAGTAAGAAAGCCAACATCACCCAGTTTATTTCATAATTGTGTACAAATTTAGTAAGTAAAATACCCACCTTTTTCACCACAATATCTGTAAACATTTTTAGCACGTGTTATGTTGGCTTCTTGAGAGAGTTGCTCATGTTTGGTCCATGAACGAAAAACAAACTGAACCTGTATAACCCGATAATACGAATATGACAATTCACCAACACTTATTCCAAAAACTTATGCAACATTGATACCAGGCCTTAATTTCGTTTTTTTTTTTTTTCAGCAGTAGCAACACTTGCTAGTGGCCTTTATTTTTACTAGCAAATTGCATTATCTACTAGCGAAAGTTTATTAACATTATGCAAAAAAAGCTTTAACATGTCCCCCTCCATTAGTCAGTCATGACAAATTTTGATTTTCACCCCTGTAACTGTCGCATTGTAATGCTGAAAAGATTACAAATATTTAGATATAACTCACCTTTTTATGACCTGACAGATTAATTCTAACAATTTGATTCAAATGCAAATATTAAATTTTTTTTTATTTAACTTTATTCACAAAATTCAAGAACATTATTCAAAATCTTAAGTTATTTTCCGTATGATTTATGATCTGGGTTTCGAGTCTTTTCATCATACCACTTTAAAACAGCAGGCCTGGGGTCAAACCTGTCTTCGGACAGACCTTCAACTTCAATACTACTCATGAGAGCATTCAATGTTTACAAGTTTAAACGGCACCTCCAATTATCCTGGATTCAAACCTACATGCAGATACCCAAGTCACATGCAGAAGTAGATGAGGGAAATATACCGGATAATTCTACTAGTGCCAAAATATTTTTTAAATGCTCGTACTTTTCAAGAAACATTCATTTCCAGAAAGCAGTTGCTACTTTTTGTATGTGTCTAAAATATTCCACATGCGTAATGCAGTGGCGTTTTACGGTTCACACTAAAACATTGAAAATTTTTCCACTAGCAACTTTTGCTAGAACCACTTTTTATCATTAGCAAAATGCATTTGCTTGCTAGCAATTTGCTACTAACTGCTGGTCGAAACCGAGCCCTGATTGATACCAAACCAAAAAAGCAATTTACACATCATTAAAAAACAAGACTGGCAAGACTACCTGTGCTCCAAACATTCACAGAAATTGCATACCACCATATAAACAACAAAATGCTAAAAACGAATTCTTTCATTAATAGGTCAAAACAATACTATGAGACAATTTAGTGCAGTTCTCTATCATAAGACCTTAAGAAATTCATGTAACAGAAGTAATGTAGCAATAATATAAGTTTGCGGACGACTGCTTCAGGATTATCTCCCGCACCAGTGGTCAGTATATAAATGTGCTGTAATAAAAAAATATATTATATTTGTTTATTACAGCACGTTCATATACTAACCACTGGTGCAGGAGGTAATCCTGAAACAGTCAACAAACTTAAATCACACAGTTTGTCTGTTTTGTACATAATTCCCTGTATGAAAAGGGTGTTCACTATGAGACCCCGCCCCCATGATGCTAAGCTTGGTGTAGTTTTCTTCCTGCCATACTTTTGAATGGAACCCATGCTCAATCCACTAACAGTTGATCTTGTCTTAGGACACAGCAGGTAGTTCCCGTTCCTTCTGGCAGGCAAACTTTTCCTCCCTTCAAACACCCGCAGCAGAGATAGAAAAACCTCCCTATTCTTTCACTGACCTGAAAAAGTTAAAAAGTTAGGCAGACATGAATTCTCTTCCTCTGCTACTGTGGGGCAGCTGAAATTTGAGTTGGTCAGCTGTTCTCAGTGCGTTGATGCTTCTGCGAAGACTTAAACAAACCAATGGGTACACACACACACACACACACACACACACACACACTCTCTCTCTCTCTCTCTCTCTCTCTCTCTCACGCACACACACACACACACACACACAACACAAAACTAAATTATGATGCTTGACATGGTTGCTGTGGGGATATCTTTTGTACTATTAGATTTTGCAGTTTTTTTTTTTTTTTCCTGTGCCTTGTCTCCAAACAAGCTTTTATTCAATTTTCTTTTCTGTCGCAACTTGACTTCTGCAGCATCTATTACAAATTCCAGACAGAGCCTTTAGCCTTATAGCAGCCAGAGTTTACTCTTTTGGTTGGTCCACAGTCAAGATGCTGCTGTTTTTCTCTTTGTCTTCTACTTTTTTCCCCGCCTTGCTGATTCTGGAATTTGTCAGAAAAACTGAGTGTGTCGTGAATTGCAACTCAGGGTTCAAACTGTCTCGCTCTGTATTTTTCTCTTCCACCAAAAACTGGGACCTCTGACCTCAGCTATCATTGCAACAACAATGATAGCTGACAAGTAACCACGGGCTTTGCCTCTTTTGCAAAGCCCATGGTTACTTGTTACTTGTACAAATGGGGGGTACTTGACCCAGCACCGCGACCTAAGGTCTATTGTGCATCCCCAGCCCTAATCTCGAAAGAGACCAGATGCACGAGCAAAAGCAAGAATGCTCTTGACTGGTATTAAAGAGAGATCACTTGGTCTCAAGTTGTGAGTACCAAAGTGTTCAAGCCTGAGTGCTGCAAAAAAATCACAGTCACAAAGGAAATGCAAGGAAGTCTCCTCTTCCAGATGGCATCCTCTACAAAGTGGATCCTCTTTCACCCCAATCAAATTAAGGTGCCTGTTAAGACGACAGTGTCCTGTGAGTAGACCAACAATCAGTCCAATATCCTTTTTTTGGCAGTTTAAGGAGTTCCTTAGCCCTATGAGGCAAGGGTCCTTGATTAAGTTTCTTTGCCTGCCTCTGACCCCTGGTAGCATGCCAGAGGTCAAACAGCTTAGTCCTCAGCAGCCTTTTAGTTAGTGACCAGAGGTGAGCCCTAATGCTGGCTCTGGATCATAAAAAGCCTGCTCTGCCCCCTCTTTAGCAAGAAGGTCAGCTTTCTCATTACCTTCAAAACCCCTATGTCCTGGAACCCAGAACAGTTGCACTTTGTTCCTGTTTGCCAGTTCAGCTAGGGTCTGGAGGCAGTTCCAAACAATTTTGGATAAAATGCGGCACTGACAAAGTGCCAGTAAAGCCGTCTGGCTGTCTGAACAAATCTGGATATGCACATTGTGATACCCTTTGATCAGACATTCTGAGGCGCATGCTAGAATAGCATACACCTCAGCTAGGAACACGGTAGCATGCCTTCCAAGGCTTTGGCATGAACCATAACCTCTGGATAGGCAATATTTCCCTGCTCCAACTCCTACATTTGTCCTGGAGCCATCAGTAAACCAAACAGTTTCACCGCTGCACCCAGGGACAAAGGACGTTTCCCATTCACTGCGACTGGGAAAGTTCACACTAAATGCTTTATCAAAATGATATTTTACTAACATGTTGTCGGTTCCCATTTGAAAGATGGGCTCCTTACAAAAATACTCCTGAATAGGCTTGGTATGGCTGCCAACCCACAACGAGGGTCTCCACATGCCATTGCAGCATAATCTATATCCCCCCATAATGGCCTCACCCTCAATATGAAGGTGAAGTGGCAGAATATCAAGAAACAACTCCAATGCAGCTGTTGGAGTAGTTCTCATTGCTCCTGATATGCCTATGCAGGCCAGCCTTTGTAACTTGTTAAGTTCAGCCTGCACCGTGCAGAGGTTAACTCTGCACCACCACACCGTTGAGCCATAAGTGACCATAGTATATATCCAGTGCAAGATCCTCGGGTTGAGACCGCACGATTTGCCAATAGCACCCCTACATGCCCAGAACACTTTCTTGGCTCTGGCAATACAGTAATCTTGGCGATGTTTCCAGGTTAAGCCTCCGTCCAAAATGACTCCTCGGTACTTAACCTGTGTATTGAGAGGAACTGTTTTCCCAAAGAGAGCAATATCTCCAAGGTCCGAGATTCCTCTTTCTAGTGAAAGGCACAAGGGAGCAAATTCCATGTCAGATCAATCACCTTCTTGACCTCACCATTTCTGATTTTGATGAAATTTGGTATGAAGCACACATATGACAAGGTAAGTAATTCCGCCAATTTTCAGATTTTTATTTTGAAAATTGTCCAAGATACACACATAATAAAAATCGAAATTTTCGTAAAAAATGACAAACTCGCACACTTATAAATGGCTGTAAATTTTTTCCTAATTGTAGTAGAGTGACAATTCAAACACAGTTGCAAAGCTAAAGGATTGAGTTTTCTATAGATACCATACATGACCTTCTTACAACAGATTAAAGTTTCAAGGTCATCCACTGTGACCTTTGACCTTGAATATCTTAAAACATGCTATCTTAAAAAATTACGAAAAAAAATATTTTATTGCTACAACATTCTTCTACCCATGTGCCAGATATTAGGCCGGCACTGCTATGGCAAGGCAGTGTAGGATTAATAGGAGTGTCATGCTGCACCCTTCTGTATGTAAAGCACAGAGACATACCATGCAATAAATATTTCTTACTTTGAGGATATGTGTTTATTATACATGAAATGTGTATATATTATAACAGATCAACAGATTTATCAGAAATATGCTATGTGACAGCAATTTTACTTGATAGACACAATTTTCAGCAGTAAAAAATGTCAACAAATCTTTGAGATCAGAGATTGAAACTCCACCCATTTTAGCCAATGGCAGGGCTTCTTCTTAGCCAATGACAGAGCTTCTTATTAGAGCCAATGACAGGGTTTCTTATTAAAGCCAATGGCAAGGCTTCTTATTACAGCTAATGAGAAATCTTACTGGTACACCATTTTACATTTGCTGTTATTTCAATTCTGAGCTTGTGAGTGTGTGGTTATCAATTTATCTGTAACATTGTTTAATTGTTATTTTATTTTATCTTTATTGTTATCTTTGTTTAATCAATTTCTTTTTATCAAACTATATTTATTTATCATTTTTTTTCAGGTGCAGTTTCATTAACCAAAATGGACTTTAAAAGTCAAAATTTTTTGTTGCAATCCTCTGGGTAAAAGTGGACACACAAGGTTTAGAAAGAATCTGAGAAAAGTACAGCCTTGGATGGTTCAAAAATGTCCAAATATAACATTAGAACAGAAAATATGTAGTTCATGCAGAAAATCTATCTCTGAAATGCCAGGTCCTTCATGTATAATTGAAACAGATGCAGAGGTAGAACAACCTCGGTTAAGTGAAGATAATTCAGAAGGAGTGGTGAAGAGTGAGATATGGGCTGACAGAGACACAACTTTGGATAGTATGAATGATACGTTACTTTCTCTAGGCGAATCTCCTGTGAAAAAAAAAAAGATTAGGTGTTGGACAGTACAGTAAGAAGAAATATCAGAAAATTGGTGGTGATAAAAGACTACATAGGTGTTCCAGAATGTGATAATCCTGTGACAGTGTCTGATGAATCGGTCATGATTTCACAGTTGAAAGAAAAATTTCCAAGAAACAGACTCCAGCAGTGTTAAAGTCCAAATACTAACAATATTACCTAGAACCTGGAGTATTCGTAAAATTCAGGAAGAATTTGGTGTAACATATTACATGGCACGAAAGTCTAAAAATCTTGTGGAAGAGCAGGGTATTTTAGCAACTCCAAATCCTAGGCCTGGGAAAACTCTCAGTGACAGCACAGTTGAAAACGTTATTGCATACTATAATAGTGATGAAGTGAGCCGCTGTTTACCAGGAAAAAAAGATTTTGTTACAATGATGGAATCAGGATCAAAAGTACAAAAACAGAAACGTCTTATTCTAGGAAATTTGAAAAAGATATTTCAAGGATTTAAAGACAAGAATCCTAATGTCAAAGTAGGGTTTTCAAAGTTCTGTGGTTTACGCCCAAAGAATTGTGTGCTGGCTGGTGCAAGTGGAACACACTGGGTCTGTGTGTGTTGTGCTCATGAAAATGTAAAACCTAAGCTAGCAGGGTGCAAATTGCAAGACTTAACTCGTAATGATGAATTACCAGTTAGGACTGTATACAAAGATTGCCTTGCAAGAATAACTTGTAACCCTCCTCTTCCAGAATGCTTCTTCTTCAAGTGTGATTCTTGTCCTGGTATAGCACACTTACTAGAGCAAATAAGTAGCTTATTCACCATGAATGGGATTGATGAAATTGTATATAAATTGTGGACTACAACTGATCACACAACACTTATGACAGTCTGTAACACTGTAGAAGAATTCCTTGAGACTTTTGAATCAAAAGTGAAATTGCTATTGCCACATTCTTTTATAGCTATTCAGCAGTCATACTTTCTGTCAAATCTGAAAGAAAACCTTGATGGTCATCAGTGTGTTGTGTTGTGTGATTTTGCTGAGAATTATTCCTTCATACTGCAGGATGCAGTCCAAGGATACCAATGAAACAATTCCCAAGCTACTATTCACCCTTTCGTCGTGTACTACAAAAGTTCACACACACTTCAGTTGGATCATGTTTCTTTTGTTGTCATCTCAGAATGTCTTAAGCAGGACACTATCAGTGTTCACCTTTTCCAGAGCCAATTGTTGCAGTTTATATCATCACATTTTGACAAGAAAGTAGAACACATCTATTACTGCTCAGACGGTGCAGCCTCACAGTATAAGAACAGGAAGAATTTTGTCAATCTGTGTCATCATGATGTAGATTTTGGTATCACAGCTGAGTGGCATTTCTTTGCCACCTCACATGGAAAGGGGCCATGTGATGGCGTGGCAGGCACCATTAAGAGATTAGCTGCACGTGCCAGCCTTCAGTGTTCATACAATGACCAAATTATGACACCGCGACAACTGTATGATTGGGCTTCCAGAAACATTCCTTCGTACCATTTTAAATACAGCACGGACAAGGACTATTAGAACCACAAGGAGTTCCTCGAGATACGTCATGCTAGTGCTCGACCAATTCCTGGTACTCAAAAACTTCACTGTGTAATACCAGTAAGCCGCACAGCTATTAAAACCAAGATGTATTCAAACTCAACTGAATACAAGGTTGAGTCAGTATTGCTAAATCCAATAGAACTGGATCTGGAGGATATTCGTGGCTATGTTATTGTTGAGTATGATAACCAGTGGTGGGTTGGTTGTGTTTTGGATGTGAACATTCATACAGAACAAGTTAAGATAAGTTTTCTGCACCCACATGGACCTTCAGTGTCTTTCACATACCCACAGAAGCCAGATATATTAGAAGTGGATAAAACAGCGGTCATTACGAAGGTTGACCTACGAACAGCAACAGGTCGGACATATTTTATGGAGAGAAGCGAAATAGAGATGGTCACTAGCAAGATGGCATCACATTCTTTTGGTTTGCAACCTTATTAACCAAGCGGTTCACTTGTATGTGTACACCACTAATATAACCTGTAACACATTGTGAAATTAATACATACATGCATCTGGAAAACAGTTATTGTACATTTGTCCGAACCTAACCTGGAGGACAGATACTCCTATTAATCCTACACTGCCTTGCCATAGCGGTGCCAGCCTAATATCTGGCACATGGGTAGAAGAATGTTGTAGCAATAAAAAATATTTTTTTCGTAATTTTTTAAGATGACATGTTTTGAGATATTCAAGGTCAAAGGTCACAGTTGATGACCTTGAAACTTTAATCTGTTGTAAGAAGGTCATGTATGGTATCTATAGAAAGCTCAATGCTTTAGCTTTGCAGCTGTGTTTCAATTGTCACTGTACTACAATTAGGAAAACGGTTACAGCCATTTATAAGTGTGCGAGTTTGTCATTTTTTACGAAAATTTCGATTTTTATAATGTGTGTATCTTGGACAATTTTCAAAATAAAAATCTGAAAATTGGCAGAATTACTTACCTTGTCATATGTGTGCTTCATACCAAATTTCATCAAAATCAGAAATGGTGAGGTCAAAAACTTATTTTTTTTTATTGATCTGACGTGGAATGTCCCAAGGGTGGTTTTGTCAGAGTTTACTGATAGACCAACCTTCCTGCACCAATCCGCAACAAGTCCCAGTGTTCTTTGCATTGCGCTCGAGACTGTTTTAGGGAATTTTCCCTTGACAATTATGGCCACGTCATCTGCATAGCCAAAACAGTCGCAACCAGACCCCTCCAGGATCCCTAGCAGTTCATCCACCACCAGGCACCACAACAGGAGAGAGCAAACTCCTCCCTGAAGGCAGCCCCGGCAGGTGGAGAACGACAGTCTCCCCGAGTAGCGAGGCCACGACCGTTCTGCTTGTGAGCATGGCCTTAATCCATTGACAGCAGGTTCTATCAACACCATGTCTTTCCACAGCTCCTACAATGATCTCCGTAGAGATCCTGTCAAAGGCACCTTCAATATCAAGGAAAGTGGCTAATGCCACCTCCTTAAATTCTAGTGCCTTCTCCAGGCTACAAACAATGCCATGGAGAGCTGCTTCTGTTGATTTGCCTTGTTGATAGGCAAACTGAAATTTTGAGAGGGGTTTAGGAAGTAAAACCACCTCTCTAATATGCCTATCCACCATCCTCTCAAGAGCCTTGAGAAAGAAAGATGTTAGACTAATAGGTCTAAAGGCCTTTGCCTCTTGGTAATTTGACTTACCTGGCTTAGGAATAAATATAATTACATAATTGGGAGGGGCAAATCTTGCAACATTATACCTTATAGTTTTTCAGTGTATCTGTTTTGGTAAATGTTTTACATATGATTTACTAATTTTTCATGTTGCACAATTTTGACATTAGGGACGTAAGTGCATTTTTCTGTTTTTATTATCTGCAGCCATCCATGTCTATGATTCTAAAAACCTGATTAAAATTTTTTTTTGGTAAAATGTCTCTATGGAAAGCATTTCATGCATAATTATTTCCCCCACCCCCCAAGAAATTCAGTTTTTTTGATATAAATATATATATATATATATCATCAACCATTAGCAATCCACTGCTGGATGAAGGTCTCCCCAAATTTCTTCCACAATTGTGTCTTGGGCCTGTCTCCTCCATGTCACCCAGCATACTTTCGAATTTCATCATTCCATCTCCCATGAGGACTTCTTCTGGGTCTTTTCCTGACCCTCGGAAACCAGTCTAAAATTTTGGTTGTCCATCGGTGGTACGTTCTTCTGGCAATATGTCCAGCCCATTGCCATTTCAGTGATTTCACTCTGGTCATGATGTCATCCACTCCTGTCATTTTCCTTATCCACAAGTTCCTCTTCTTATCTTTCCTGGTTACACCAAGCTGGCTTCTCTCCATGCTTCTTTGAGTTGTCTGCAGTCTTTGTATGTCTTTTTTACGCTTTCCAACCATAGGTTGAAGAAGCGTATATTCTCCAGCTTTTTCCGTCCGTCCGTCTGTCAGCACGATAACTCAGGTAAAAATGGTTCGATTTCGATGAAATTTTAGTATGTGATAAAGGACCACCTGGGGACGAACCCTATTGAAAATGGGACAAATGGGGTTAAAGGTCACGACATAGCAGGATCCATTCCATTGCCCTTATGCCTCATAACTTGCGTAAATATGGTTCGATTTCAATGAAATTTTAGTATGTGGTAGGGAACCGCCTGGGGACGAACCCTATTGAAAATGGGTGAAGTGGGGTCAAAGGTCAGGACATAGGAGCGGGATGCATTCCATTGCCCTTATGCGTCATAACGTGCGTAAAAATGGTTCGATTTCGATGAAATTTTAGTATTTGGTAGGGGACCACTTGGAGAGGAACCCTATTGAAAATGGAACAAATGGGGTCAAAGGTCAGGACATAGGATTGGGATCCATTCCATCCCCCTTATCCCATACTATTAAGTTGGACGTCAAGTAATTTTGCTTTCTATATTTCCAATGGAAAAACTTTTCTACACATTTCTTTCACAATTAGTGTGTTCCCAAGGATGGAAATTTGAACATTGATTAAAATAACTTCATATTATAACTTGGAATACTTAACATCTTCTAAAACATAAGCATAATTATATTAAAAGAAACAATAATGTTTCCTTTGGTGGTGTTGAAACCAGAAAAAAGATGGCGCGATCTGACTTTGATGACATCAGTAGACAAATAAATGTTGGATTGCATAATTATGGTTATGTTTTAGAAAATATTAAGTATTCCAAGTTATAAAATGAAGCTATTTTAATCGATGTTCAAATTTTCATCCTTGGGAACACATTAATAGTGAAGAAAATGTGTACAGAAGTTTTTCCATTGGAAGCATAGGAAGCAAAATTACTTGACGTCCACCTTAAAGGAGCAATTTTTGTATCTATGAAAATTTTATTTTGAAAGTGGCTCTAAGGATTTTGATGAAAGTCGTTAACTTACCGTTTTCTGTACTAGAAATCACTTTAGCTTGATCTCGACTATAGGAAAATTCGTTTAGTGGGTTAAATAACCACCCCGAATTACCACATTTTCAGTGTCATGGCGTCGTTCCATTAATGTTACCCATGCTTAGAAATCTTATGACGTCACAAGCTCGTGATTGTGATGCTGGCGCGCGGTCACGCCGTCTGTCTCATTACGTCACGTGTTGTGTGTGGATCCTATTAAAGTTTTATGTCGCACTCTTTCGAGCAGATGGTTGCGATTCCCATCTGCCTCATTACGTCATGCGTTGTGTGTGTATGCCCGTCCGCACGATAACTCGCGTAACAATCGTTCGGTTTCGATGAAATTTTAGTATGTGGTAGGGCACCACCTGGGAAGGAACCCTATTGAAAGTGAACGAAATGGGGTCAAAGGTCAGGACATAGGAACGGGATGCATTCCACTGCTTTTATGCGTCATGACTAACGTAAAAAAGGTTCGATTTCGATGAAATTTTAGTATGTGGTAGGGGGCCACCTGGGGACAAACCCTATTGAAAATGGGTGAAATGGGGTCAAAGGTCAGGACATAGGAGCGGAATCACTTCCATCGCCATTATGCGTCATAACTTACGTAAAAATGCTTTGATTTGCATGAAATGTTAGTATGTTGTAGGGGCCTGCCAGGGGACAAATCCTATTGAAAATGGGCGAAATGGGGTCAAAGGTTAGGACACAGGGTGTAACATCACAGACACTCGATCACAACACAAAACATTTATTACTTTACACAAAAACATAAACTGGAATACACTCCGCGGTACAAACTGAATTGTTGCCTTAGCCAAAACTCGGCATGTCCTACTCCTTCAATATCTCTCACGCTACTCCTCACATCACTCACCACATGCTCAAGTCATTAAATGTCAATGTATCATTCCGCACTTTTGTGCGTGGAAGTTCGTATTTTACAACCCCTCCTCACTCCAGAGGAACTTTTTCCAGTGGTAAAAAGTTCTTGTCATTTTACAATACAATAGTCATAGTTCACATAATGAGTCATAATCCATTTACAAAGAGAAATATATGAGTTAATTTAACAATCATCTTTACGTGTTTTCCAACAATTTCTATGTAGTATATACCACAACCAAAAAAAAAAAAAAAAAAAATGTTTTCACTAGCAGACACATAGCATGATCAAGGTGGATCATCTAAAGTTGGAACTCTGCTCAGTCCATCCGCATTTTTGTGCATAGTTCCCGATCGATGAATTATAACAAAATCATATGCTTGTAAAGCAAGTGCCCATCTCATCAGGCGAGCATTTGAACTTGCGTTGGTGCATAACCAAACGAAAGGGTTATGATCAGTTTGTATGAGGAAATTTTGACCATCCAGGTAGCATTTCAGTTTCTGTACCGCAAATATAATGGCGGCACATTCTTTTTCACTGGTACTGTATGTCTTCTCTGCTGTCGAAAGTTTTCTGCTTAGATAGAGTACAGGATGTTCAGCGCCATCTTCTTGTTCTTGCGAGAGGACGACTCCCATTCCTTGATCTGAAGCATCAGTTTGTAGAATAAATCTACGTTCATAGTCAGGGGCATACAGAACAGGAAAACTAGATAAAGATTTTTTAGTTCCACAAAAGCTTTCTCACATTGTTCTGACCATATAATTTCCTCTTTACGATTTTTACCCTTCAAGATGTCTGTCAAGGGAGCTGCTATCGAAGAAAACATTGGAATATATCTGCTGTAATATCCCGCCAGGCCTAAGAAAGATCTTACTTGCGTCTTGTTCTTTGGCGTAGGAAAATTTTGTATGGCCTGAACCTTTCGTTCTGCTGGTTTTCGATATCCTTGTCCAACAATATGACCCAAATACAAGACGTGATCTAGAGCAAACTTACATTTGGAAGGTTTTATGGTCAAGGAAGCCCTCTGCAACCTCTGTAGCACTTCTTCAAGATGTATCAAATGATCCCCCCAGTTTTTGGAAAAAATGGCAACATCATCTAGATATGGTACGACAAACTCTTCGCAGCCTCTCAAAAGTTCCGACATCATTTTGCTAAAGAAATAAGGTGCGTTCTTAAGGCCAAATGGCATCTTTAAGGGCCGATACATTCCAAAAGTAGTCACAAACGCTGCCAATCGTTGAGCTCTAGCACTTAATGGAATTTGCCAGTACCCTTTTGTTAAATCTAATACTGTACTATACTTCGCTCCAGAAACCTTCTCGACTCTTTCTTCTATGTTGGGCAATGGATAGAACTGGGTCCTTGTCACTTCATTCAATCGCCTGTAGTCAATACATGGGCGTGGATCTCTTCCGGGTACTTCTACCGAAATCATGGGTGATGTATAGTCTGATTCACCAACTTCTATAATCTTGTACTGCAACATTTTATCTATCTCGGCTTTAAGAATATTTATCTGCCTGGGCAACATTCTATAAGGCTTAACTCTTACAATAGCATTACTAGCTAGCTCGATATCATATTCGACCAAATGAGTCTTTCCTGCAATATTAGAAAACATTTTCAAGTAATGACATAATAGTTTTTTCAGATCCTGAATTTGTTGGCCACTTAGGCGCTCTCGAAGTTTACTGTTCTCCTCGATATCAGAGAAGTTAAATATATTTGGATTTTTTTCAACTTGCGGAAATTTAATCTCTAAATCCATTTCACCATTTTCACAACCGGGCAATAAGTTCACAAATTCTGGTCGTTTATGGTATGGTTCAGCATGTTAATGTGATATACTTGATGCTTTACATTTTTACCTTCCAAGCTTACTACATAATTAGTCTAAGAAATTTTTTTCTCAATTTTCCCTGGTCCTTTCCACTGTTCCGCTAACTTATTTGGCCTGCAGGTAACAAAAACCAATACTAAATCTCCTTCTTGAAATTCACGTTTTACCGCATTTCTGTCATACCAATATTTTCTTTTCAATTGAGCCACTTCCATGTTTTTAATGGCAAGTTCTTGACATCTTTTTATCCTATTTATTAACTCAAATACATATTCAGTGACATAGTTTTCTTCTTCAGGATGACCTATCCATTTTTCATACAATAGTGTCATTGGCGTCCTCAAATTTTTTCCATGCTCCAATTCAGCAGGCGTAAACCCTGTGCTTTCATGTGTCACAGTTCTCAAAGCAAACAGCGCCGCCGGTAGCTGTTTCTCCCAATCCGAAGCAGACTCAAGACATAAAACTCTCAACATGCTTTTAATAGTTCGATGGAATCGTTCTACCGGATTACTTTGGGGACGATATACAGAACTATGAGTAACTTTTATTCCAAACCGCTCCAGAAATTCTAGTGTCAAAATGCTTACAAAACTGGCTCCTTCATCAGTTTGAATTTCTTTCGGAAATCCCATGCGGCTACAAATGTGTAACAAAGCGTCAACTACTGACTTGGATCCTATGTCTGGTACTGGTACTGCATCTGGATATTTGGACGACAAACACATAGCTGTAATTATGTATCTATTTCCGCTTGAAGTCTCGGGCAAAGGCCCACAGGCATCAATGTTGATTTTTGTAAAAATTTCAGGAATAATTGGAACTATTTTTAAAGGTGCTTTCTTTTTGTCCCCAGCTTTTCCAGCATGTTGGCATGAATCACAAGATTTTATAAATTCTTCAATGTCTTTATAACATAAGTTAGGCCAATAAAAATACTTCGCTAGTCTGTCTTTGGTTTTTGTCACTCCTAAATGCCCCGAAGTTCCCTCATGACACGTTTTTATTTGTTCTCTATATTGTTCTGGAACAACAATAAGATCTCCCTCTTCGCCAATCTTGTTGATCTTCTTCTTCACCAACATCCCATTTCTTAGTACAGCATAACCATTTGCCTTTTTTAAAATCTGTTTTCTCTATTTCTTTGAGAATTTTTTTCAATTCCAAACTTTGCTGTTGATCTTCCATGAAACTTTTTGAATCCATTTTTACCAACTCTAACATGGCTTTATCTTCATCATGCCTCAGTGGCAGAATTTCTTCTTCTAATTCATCTGATTCTTCGGAACTCACAGCCTCTCCTTCAAGGGCTTGTTTTTCTTTCTTCTCTGAATCATTCTTTACTGAATTTCTCTCTTCGTTGTTTCGTTTCTGTTTTTCTTGATACCGAGTAATCACAACATTTACCTGTTCTGAATTAAGTGGCCACTCCATATCAATTTTTTTAACAAAGCGGCAGTCTTATTTCCGAGTAAATATCTACCTTGATCTAGCGACTTTCTAATCACTACAGCCTTAGTTACAATATGACCTAATTCACATTCTAGTTCAACTTCTGCCAATGGTAAACAAACCTTTTGTTCATCCAGAAGATGCTGTACCCACACATGTTCTCCAGTAAACTCACCTGGCGACACTCTTGACAAATGATATCAACTGATGAACCTGTATCCCTGAGAATAGGCATGGTAACTCATTTATTTTTCCTTCAAAGGTGTAGGGTGCCAAGAGATCCCTTTCAGTTTCCTCTCTGATTCTATTTACGCTTCCCGAGTTCTGCGATTTTAGCTTTGGACACTGAGGTCGAATGTGATCATAAGATCCACACTCGTAACACTGAAGCTTCCGTCTGCAATCATACTTTTCTTCATTCTGAGATACATTCCGGTTTGACCACCCTTGTCCTACATCTGACTTAACATAATTTTTGTTATAAAATCAATTTTTTTAAAATTTCCCCGATCATAGTTATCTCTAGTTTTTTTCTCACTGCCTTGCATTTTCTTTGAAGCACAAAATTCATTTGACGAATTTTTCTTGGTTCCTCCTCTTACACTTTCATAATTGTCCACCATATCAGCCAAATCTGAAGGTGAGACAATATTTGACCATTTATCAATAAAATGCTCCCTTATTTCTATAGGCACTCTCCGCTTCAATTGATCTGTGATCATTAATTTTTTTAGCCCTTCAAAATCGCCTATTTTAAGTCCTGAAATCCATTCATTAAAATAATTTTCTAACTCGAAGGCAAAATCTCTCCAGGTCTTCTCTGATGTACGCATGTGTTGTACAAATTTCAATCTAAATTTCTCTGGACTTAACTTATATCTTTTAAGAAGTAACCTTTTAACATATTCATAGTTTTTAGCATCTTCCACATTTTCTCTGGCAATCAATTGTGATATTTCGTAGGGCAAAAGTCCTATCAAATTCGCGACCCAATCTTCCCTTTTTATTTCTGCTTGTTGTGCTTGCCTTTCAAATAAAACTAAGTAAATACTTATATCACTGTCTTTTGGGTCAAATGTTTTCATCAAATGACAAAGTTCTAATCTCGGTTTATGAGAATTTCCATTTTGCTCCAAACTACTTCCCAGCGGCTGACGTCCAGCTTCTATTCTGAGTTTTTCAAGCTCGAATTCCATTTGTCTTTCTGTTTGTCTACGTTTTTCAAGCTCCAATTCCATATGTCTCTCTGTTTCTCTACGCTCACATTACATTTGTCTTTCTGTTTCTCTACGCTCTTTTATACCTGCCAAAAGTTCTTTCACGAAATCCTCTTCATAACCTTCAAAGTTGACAATTTTATTTTTTAATTCCAGAATTTTGAGATTTGGCATAACTTCTATACCCAATTCTTCTGCCAACTGCAGAAGTTCTTCTTTTCGAGCTCTTCCTAAGAAAGCCATTTCCACAAGCTCTACGTGTACCCAATGTTTATTTATTATCGTATATGTGTATACATACGTTCACAGAAATTGTTTACAACAATATTCTACATTTTACCTATACTCTAGGCTCAAACAGTTGATCTGAATGTACTATTTCTTGACAGAAATTATTTCCTTCTATTATCGTATATGTGTATACGTTCACAGAAATTGTTTACAACAATATTCTACATTTACCTATACTCTAGGCTCAAACAGTTGATCTGAATGTACTATTTCTTGACAGAAATTATTTCCTTCTATCATCGTATATGTGTATACGTTTACAGAAATTGTTTACAACAATATTCTACATTTACCTATAATCTAGGCTCAAACAGTTGATCTGAATGTACTATTTCTTGACAGAAATTATTTCCTTCTATTATCGTATATGTGTATACGTTCACAGAAATTGTTTACAACAATATTCTAGATTTACCTGTAATCTAGGCTCAAACAGTTGTTCTGAATGTACTATTTCTTGACAGAAATTATTTCCTTCTATTTAATTCCGTGCCCGGAAACTTCTAAAAAACTTGCTTTGATATTTCATTCCTTTGGATCTCTTAGAACAACAACAAAAACAGTACTTACATAAACATCTAATGTAGTGTAAATCCGATACGGAACTTTTTTTTTTTTTCACGAACTAATTTCGGAAAAACAACAGTCACCATCCTTTGTTCTTCCCAACACAAAGAGGAAAAAAAAATATCCCTGTCGCGTTGGTTCTTTCTCACGTTTGAAGATCTTTCAACTCATCGATTCCCACGGTCATAAAAACGCCGCTGAAGTTGCGCAATCCCACCGGTGCCTCCACTTCTTTCTTTGGTCTGTAACATCACAGACACTCGATCACAACACAAAACATTTATTACTTTACACAAAAACATAAACTGGAATACACTCCGCGGTACAAACTGAACTGTTGCCTTAGCCAAAGCTCGGCATGTCCTATTCCTTCAACATCTCTCGTGCTACTCCTCACATCACTCACCACATGCTCAAGTAATTAAATGTCAATGTATCATTCCGCACTTTTGTGCGTGGAAGTTCATATTTTACAAGGGGTGGGATCTATTCTATAGCCCATATGCATCATAACTTACATAAAATGCTTCTATTGTGACAAAACTTTATCATGTCATTTTGGAGGTATACTGAACCGGTTCTGTTGAGTATCATCGAAACGGGATCAAAGGTCAGGGCACAGGAGCGAGATTTATTCCACAGCTTTTATCCTCATCACTTGAGTAATAACTTGAGTAATGATTTCTGGTATGTTGGAAAGCATATTGTAATCAATGCATTGCATGATTTTACTAACTTGTTTAGTTAAGGTCCATGTCTCTGCTGCATACATAAGCACTGGCAGGATGCATTGATTAAAAACTTTTCTTTTGAGACATACTGGCATATTGCTCTTAAAAATTGTACTGTTTCTTCCATCCATCAGAGTTTTATGCGCCGATTAATTTCTTCATCAATGTGACCCTCCCTTGATATCTGCTGCCCAAGATAAATGTAGGAATCGGTTGTCTCAAGCTTTTCTCCATCAATGGATAAATCTCCGTTTCTTGTAAAAGCCTTGTGCATCACTTTTGTCTTCTGAAAGTTCATTTTTAATCCCACTTCTTTATTCTTGTAAGAAAGTTCTTGAATCATACTCTGCAGCTCTGAAGGAGTAGTTGCAAAGATGACTATGTCATCAGCAAAACAAAGGTGAGTTAAGTAATCTCCATTAATCTTTATCCCTTTGTTTTCCCAGTTCAATGATTGAAAGACATTTTGCGATGTGGCATTAAAGAGCTTGGGAGATATAGTGTCACCTGGTCTCACTCCCTTTCCAATTCTTATTTCTGCTGTATCCTCTAATATCTGAACCTTTGCACTTGCATTTTCATATTACTAATAATGCTAATGTATGCATCTTCAATACTGCAAGATTTCAAAGCCATTGTAACTGCTGGTGGTTTCACCGAATCAAAGGCCTTTTCATAATCGATAAAAGCCATGCATAATGGAAGTTCATATTCTCTCGCTCTTTCAATTAGTTCTCTCAGTACGTGGATATGATTTATAGTGCTGTACTCACTCTTGAATCCATCTTGTTCTCTTGGTTGGGCCATGTCTAGGGTTACCTAAAAGCGATGTGAAAGAACCTTAGTGAAGATTTTATAAACCACTGAAAGGTGGCTGATGGGCCTGTAGTTCCTGAGATCCTCAACACCACCTTTTTTATGGAGCAAGATCATTGTAGCATTGTTCCAATCCTCAGAAATCTTCCCTTCATTAAGACATCTGGTGAAAACTTGGGCGATTGTAGTTTCAATTTCTCCACTTGCTTGTATAGTCCATGGTAATTCCATCTTCTCCTGGAGCTCTTCCCCATTTCATGTTCTTAATTGCATATGTAACTTCTGCAGGAAGGATTGGAGGGACTTTGGCACTGGTACCTGTCATAATGTCTGGTATATAGATGTATCATCCCTTTCATATAGTTTTGAGTAGAAATCTTTCACCCTTGTCAAAATTTCGCTTCTATTTCTTGTTACAGTACCATCTTCTTTTCTCAGAACCATAATCTGTTTTCTTCCCTTACTGAGATGTCCTTTTGCTCTCTTCAAGCTCTGGTTGTTTTCAATTGCTTTCCTCACTAGTTCACAATTGAATTTCCTCATGTTTTCAGTGATACCTTTTCGCACTGTCTTGCATAGCTCTTTATATTCCATGTCGGAAGTTACGTCTTTATTTGTCCTCATCTCCTTCTCTTTTACATCAACATTTTTGTTTTTCCTGAAATTTTCTTCATATGTAACTTGTTCTTAGTACCACCTGTTTTTGCTGCTGTTTCCATAAGAGCCTTGGTGAGTTCTCTGCTAACTTCAGAAATATCCATTTCTTCCGATGTTAGGCCTTCTAAAGCAGAGAATCGGTTCCTCAGTTCCAACTTGAAGGTATTATGGTTTTTTTTAAGGTTGGTTATGTCAATACATTTTGTTTGTCTTATGAGCTTGCCACGTTCGAGTTTAGTGTTGAGGTGCATCTTACATCTCACCAATCTATGGTCACTGCCTGTGTTGAACTTGTTTAGCACACTGCAGTCTTCGATGAAGAATTTTTTGTTACACATAATAAAATCAATTTCACTTGTCATCCCATTTGGATGTCTCCATGTCCATTTCCTGTGTGGCTTTTTCTTGAAAAAGGAGTTCATGATGAAAAACCTTTCTGCTCCTGCAAATTCTACGTGAGTGTTTCCACGTTGATTTCTGTTCCCATAACTGAATTTACCAACCGAAGTTTCATTCTGTTGCTGTTGACCTACTTTTGCATTGAAGTCACCCATAATGATCTTCAAGTGCTGTTTGCCTTTGTTATTTAGATTCCGAATTTCCTCGTAAAATTCTTCAATTTCTTCTTCAAGGTGACTTGTGATGGGTGCATAAGCTTAAATAATCTGAGCCTGGTATCTTCTCGAGAGTTGGATAACGAGTCGTGCTGCTCTGTCAGAGGAACTTTCAACTTCTACAACTTTATCCTTCAGTTTCTTGTTTATTATAAATCCAACACCACTAGTTCTGCCAGTATCTGTCCCATGATAGTAGAAGAGATGTCCACTTCTCAGTTCAGTGAGATCTTCTTCTTACCTCACTTAGCCCGACGATGTCCCACTTGATCCTTTGTAGTTCCTCTTCCAATTCCAGAAGCCTTGAATCAGAAGATAGGGTGCATCCGTTGTAAGTAGCCAAGGTCAACATCACATGGCAGCCTAGTCCGGTCCTCCGGGGATTCTTAGCACCCTCTGCCTTCATGTCGCACTGGCCGCTGCCTTGGCCAGGTACATTCAAGCTACCGGAGACGGAGGGCCAAGTTTGAAATTGTGTAAGCATCTTTGAGGTGGTTTGGCCATAACTCACCACGCTGGCCAAGTGGGTTGCTGAGTGTGGGATTGCATTTCCCTCTAATCCCGATGTTATAGTTATACCGCTACTGGCGGTTGTCAGAGCCTCTTTAGTGGGAACAGGATGCACCACGAGAAGGCGGGGTTGACATTTGTCAAGGAGAGGCGATATCATCATCGTTGTCAACCATTATCAATCCACTGCTGGACGAAGGCCTCCCCAAGTTTCTTCCATAACAATCTGTCTTCCATGTGGTCTTCTTCTGGGTCTTTTCCTGTCCCTTGGAATCCAATCTAAAATTTCGGCTGTCCATCGACGGTCTGTCCTTCTGGCAGCATGTCCAGCCCATTGCCATTTCCGGGATTTTAACTCTGATCATGATGTCTTCCACTCTTGTCATTTTTCGGATCCACGAGTTCCTCTTCTTATCTCTCCTGGTAAATAGGAGCAGCACCTAAACACAAATTAACTCAGGACTGTGTCAGGAAACAGAAGCAACAGCACATGTGTAATAATTAAGCATGATGTGTGGTTTGCATAGCGTGAGAACAAAAAGCACTTACGCAGTCTGATTGCATCAGTTGAATGAAAGTCACTGGACAGTGTGCATGAGTGTCACAGCCATTCTGTTATGTGCTAGAGACAACAAAATGGTCCGTTGAGATGATTGTACAGTACTCATGGTCGCATAATTAAGAGGCTCGAGGAGAGATGAACTGTGATGAGTGTGGTCCAAGAGTTTGGCATCAACCATAACATCGTATTACATGTGTGGTCGCCCTTCAGAATTATGGGTACAGCCGTGTGAAAGACCCAGGATGGTCATCCACAAAAAACCTTCCCCAGTGAGGACCGCTATCTTCTCCTACAGGCCAAGAAGGATCGACACACCAGACAGCAAGTAATCTTCCAAAACAACTGAACATGAGCACAGGATGCACAATATTGTGTTTTACAGTGGCCAGGTGACTGCACAAAGGTGGACTGTTTACCTGACGACCAGTACACTGTGTTCCATTAACAACTCCTCACCGGTGATACCGTTTATAGTACACTGTAAAACATAAGGACTGGGCAGTAGAACAATGGGGTACTGTACTCTTTACTGATGAGAGTAGATTTAGTCTCTCTAGTGACACTAATCTGGTGTGAGGTAGGCAATCGTTATCACCCCGAAAACAGTAATGGAAGGGATAGCAATGGTGGCTGCGCTGTTATTGTATGGGGAGGCATTCTGATCAATGGACGTACAGAGCTCCAGATACTGGAAGGACGTACTGCAACTGGTGTGCACGCTACTGTAATGAGGTAATCCTTCCCTATGTTTGTCTGTTCTGAGATGCCATTGGCCCCAGTCTGTGTTAATGGACGATAACACCATACCACACCTTACAGAGGCTGCTGATGAGCTGTTGGAAAGTAAAGGTATTCAGTAGATGGATTGGCCAGCACGTTCCCCCAACCTAAATCCCATAGAACACGTGGAACGCTCTGGGAAGTCACATTGTGGCATGTCAGCACACACCGGAAACTATCTAACAGCTGAAGATGGCACTGACAAAAGAATGGGCATTGTTAATTTAAGAATTCATCAACAACCTAGTGCGAAGTATGAACTGATGGTGCAAATCATGCATTGACATTAGGGAAGATCATATCCCCTACTGGGGACCTCCTCTTCCCCTTGTACTGTCTTTGGCAGTGATGTATCTGTATCATGGCATCCAGTGCTATGTAGCCAGTTCTAAATTAAGTTCTGCTGTATGCTTAAGTATCTGCAGTTGTGTTGGTGTTGTTTCTGTCATCATTCAGTAAGTAAGGAGTTCCTACAGTTTGAATTTCACGTATCCAGGCCACTCCTATGCGACGCTACATGTCAAAACCTGGCTCATCCTTAAATTTTGGCCTCCAGCGTATGAATAAATTTTGCTCCAGTCATCTTCAAATAATGCACAGATTTCCCCACAAAAAAGTGCAAAGTTGCATTACATTTTTCTCCATTTCTCTGCTTTTGTATGATTTTAAAAATCCCTTTTGTGTCAGATGTTTTTGCTCTGAGGAACAGTTTGTGTATGATGTATGATTTTTTTCTAATTCACATTTGTGTCTCTAGAGATGTAAGGTAGCTATTTCTATTTGCAAATATTTTACCTATTCTAGAATTCCAGTAAAAAATATCTTTTTGTAACTGGTTCCACTCATTATAAAGAACACTGTGTCCATTGTATATAAAAATATACAGTTTTTTCACTAAGTGGCATAAACACATTTTTTTTTTTTTTTTTTTTTTTACTGCTTTGTATCCACTTTTAAAATTCAGAATTGAAAAATTCCCGTTTTAGGGGGTTCAAACGACATGCTCGTTATGCCTGAGAATTTGGTGTAACTGGTTTTTTTTTTTTTTACTTGTTTATTGTTGTGAGTTATTGCATTTAGCAACAGCGTTTTTATGTTGTTATTGCAATCATATTGCTGTTGGCCTCCACGATCCCATTGTTAGCACAGTCTTGTGCATTTTTTTTTTTTTTTCATTCTTCATTGTTAAAGCTGATACCCTTTTTGGTGAAGCAATTTTTATTCATCTAAAGAATGTTTTTCACCATTCCATACATTTTGATAAGCAAAAAAATTATTTACCTCAAACAGGTGTTGTTGTAACTAAACTTTTATCCTAATAATTGATGACGCCATGGTTATCTTACAGTGAAAGAATTGAATTTATGGTTTTTATAGGTAGGCCTAGGCATTGTGTTTATACAGCGAAACCTCGGTTGTGTTTTTTTTTTTTTTTCTAGGGGATTGCCTTAAAAAACACAAATGAAAAAAAAATGTATTGGGTTGTCGGAAAAGTCATGACGTATTTTAGCCATGTTTTGCAAAGGTCATTTATTGATAGAAAGAACAAAGATCAATTAATGATATAATGCCCATTTTGGTTCGATAACCTTTTACCATCTTTCAGTGAGCTGCAGAATGTCTCGTTCATAGAAGGACGTGTCTTTCGTGGCAAAAACTGTACAAGGTGCTGATTTACGGCCTCGTCTGAATTGAACGTTATACCACGCAAGGACTGTTGAAGAGAGCGAGACAAGTGGAAGTATGACTGCGCAAGGTCAGGCGAGTATGCTGGGTGTGGCAACACATCCCACCCAAGCTCCAATAATTTTTGGCGGGTGATCAAACTTGTGTGTGGTCTCGCGTTGTCGTGATGGAACACAACACCTTTACGATGAACGAGCTCTGGACGTTTCTGGATGATGGATTCGTTCAAACTCTCCAATTACAGACACTACACATTTGAATTGATTGTTTGGTTCCGTGGTGGGAGCTCAAAAAACACACCTTTAAAATTTCACCAAACTGAGACCAGAACCATTCGCTGATCAATGTCTGCTTTGCATGTCATTTGAGGCGAAGCAGCACGTCGGGACCAAGACCGTCTGTGCAGCACATTGTTGTACACAATCCACTTTTTGTCACCAGTTATCAGTCGCTTCAAAAAAGGATCATTTTCCTCACGTTTAATGAGCATATCGCAGATGTTTATACGCGACCGTCAATTGAGCTTCTTTGAGTTCATGAGAAACCCACACGTCGAGCTTGCTTACGTATCCCAGCTTCTTCAGGTGGTCGTGAACGCTTGAATGATGGATGTGCAATGTGTCTGCAATCTCTCGTGTCATGTAACGTGGGTTTGACTCTATCAATGCCTTGATTTGGTCGTCATCAACCTTGGTGGGCCTCCCGGACTGAGGAGCATCGTTGAGGTCAAAATCACCAGCACAGAATTTTGCGAACCACCGCTGGCACAGATGTTCTTGTAGGGCATTATCACCGTACACTTTACGCAACTTTTCACAAGCTTGACACACGTTCTTCCCTTTACGGAAGTAAAACAGTAAAATATGGCGAAGATGCACAGTTTTGGTCTTCCATCTTCAACTTGATGTCAAATCTCTGCAAATCAACCAAATCGCTCACTATTCCTTTTAGACTGTAGCTGGAACTAGCACCCGTCGAATGCCATAGCGATAACAGAGCTGCACATGCCTCTAGTACTTCCAAAACCGCCCAACTGCCATCGTGTGCCAAAATACGTCATGACTTTTCCGACGACCCAATATAAACAAAATTTCGAAATGTTAAATACTATTGTAAAATTTGTGATTTAAAGGAGTATAAGATGTTCCTTAATAATGATTTAATTAAAGTCAAAATTGATGGTGAAAGAAGAGAAAGCATTTTAAATTACAGTACGAGGTCCAATCAAAAAGTTCCGAGACTTGGCTGATATACAACAAGGTACTTACGTTACTTAAGTCTGGCTATGATCTCTCTCAAAGTAGTCTCCTTTGGTAGTGATGCACAGCTGCCAGCGTTTTTACCACTGTTGGAACGCTACATGGAAGTCCTGTTCACGAATCATGTCAAGCACCGTCTGCGATTCGCGCTGAATCTTGTCCACAATTTCAAAACGGTGACCCTTGAGCTTCATCTTCGGGAACAGAAAGAAGTTGCAGGAGGCCAAATCCAGCAAGTAAGGCGGTTAAGGGTTAAGGAAGGGTAGACATGCTGTTGTGGCTGCAAATCTGGCGTGTTGCTAACTCTCTGTGATCTGCTGCATTGTCGTGATGGAGCAGAAATTCGTCTCTGCGACACATTTCGGGTCGTTTGTGGCAAATATCCCAACTAAGACGCCGCAGAACATCACAGTAAAAAATGGCACTAATGATCTGGCCCTGGGGGACAAATTCACGGTGCACAACCCCACGAATGTCTAAGAACATGATGAGCATGCCTTTGGTTGCGCTCCGGATCTGTTGGGCCTTCTTCAGTCGTGGAGATGCCGGGCTCTTCCACTGCGACGACTGTTGTTTGGTCTCCGGGTCGTAACTATAGATCCAAGGCTCGTCCCCAGTGATGACCCGTGACAGGAACGTTGGATCCTTCACCACCTGCTAACGAAGATTTTGACAGATTTCGACATGGAAAGCCTTCTCTTCAGGATTCAGAATCTTTGGCACAAACTTTGCAGCAATGCAATGCATGTTCAAAACCGACAGAAATTCTTGCACTGTTCCGTAGACATTGACGATGATAGCAATGTCTTGAATGGATCTCTGACGATCCTCGTGCACCAGTTCCCTAATTTTGTCCACATTTTTGGGGTTTTTGACATCTCGTCGTCTTCTAGTGCCGTTCTGCCACTCTTGAAGCGCGAGTGCCACTCAAAACACCTCGCACGACTCATTGCTGCATTGCCATAAGCCTGCCGCAACATTTCATGCGCCTCCGTTCCCGATTTGCAGAGTTTGACGCAGAATTTGACGTTCGCTCGTTGCTCTAATTTGCAGTCCATACCAAAATCGCAGCTGTGTTCTGCACGTGGTCACCAAATACTGTGTAGCATAGCTCCCGATGTTGACAGAACGACACCACTCGGCACAATGTCTGGTGAAGGCCCCTGCCCTCGACCGCTGCTCACGCATCCGCATACTGCCATCTGTTGGCGTGCTACGCACCTAGTCTTGGAACTTTTTGATCACATTACGTATATTTTACTGCAAATGAAAAATTGTAAAACCTATGAAAATCATACTTCTCGTTTGGCAACTCCGTTTATAAAATGATTGAATCTAGATTAAGTGAAATCCTCACAACTAAGAACCTGAGATCAGTGCTTCAGTATGGAACTTATGAATTAACAGGTTTTTGTTTTCCTCATGCTGATCCTGGGTACATCCATTTGAAACCAGAGAGTTGAATTTATCCGTGGATATGGTCTGTCCTGTTGTAATGAAGAAACCCCTTGCTATATCCCAGACTCATGGATACGCTGTCTGGAATGACCATTCGAACTCAAGTGACAACTCACACTAGAACATTTTTGCAGTTTTCATTGATGTTTACACACATATTTGTCACGCATCCTTCAATCATGTGACGGAGAATTTGATATTTAAACACCTGTTCCATTAGTTTGTAGTTCCCCATCTGAGGATAAACTCGTAGCGAGCTTGAAAGGTCTTATGGTTTTAAACTACAATATTATTATGTCTTTTAATTGTAAATTAAAGATTTTAGTAAGTCAGTGGTTTTAAATAAGGCCTTACTGAATATCGCACAAAAATGGAAGTTTGTTTTGTTCAGATTGTACAAATCGGCACAAAAAAATACAGATTTTCCTGAGTTGAATATTGATGATAACATTTAAGATTCTATTCTACAACACCACAAAATTGTGAAGCCACAAAGTTACGTCCCAGAGATTTATCAGTTTTTAAAGAGCACATATGAGCACGAGTCCTGAAACGCGAAAACAATTTTTCATGCAAGTCGAAAGTAAACAACGTACCCTTCTTCGATGGGATCAAGGTTTAACTTTGGCTGCACCAAAAAGGAACACAATGATGCTGTCTTAATTCTATCAAAGTAGTAACATGCCTCGTTATGTATAAAAGAATCAAAGAACCACATATTTTTGATAATTTGAAATTCAAATTTTAGCGTATAATTGCAAAAAGTGCATGAATGAATTACGTATAACAGCCCAAATAGTGGGATTAAAGTACTGCCTTAAGCATGTTAAAATTTTATTAACCAGCAAGACACACGTAGGTACTTAATGAGGTCTCGAGTTCAGATATGCTACATCGTAGATGACACGAATCAGCTGTTGCTACAGAACAAATTACAAAAAGTAAGTAACTTAATGCAGTTACATATAAGTTAAGATAAAGATGTACTGGTAGGTGACTTTGAGGGGATTGCCAAAGGAGGTTGATAAAAGTTAGTTTCTGCCTTGATAAGAAATTTCCAAGGGTGAGGTAGTGTAATGGGTTGTTTGTCATCACAACAGGTATTCAGGTGTTTATATATTACAATTGTTTCACTATATCTCAGGTGCCATACACTAGGATAACCTGCTATTAGGGTTATCTGATCCCAAAGCAGTGTGAATTGGCCTACGTATAAGAGTTTAAAAAGTGATAGAAACTAGAGTAAAATATCAAGACTAATGTAGAATTACATATAAAAGTGAAAAATGTATAACTGATGTTCCACTGTATTTGGTGGTCAGTTTTTTTGAAGAACCTAGTTCATCACCAGGACTTTGTCACTGGAGTAGTTGTTACTATTCAGCTGGGTGTGCCGAACCGGAACTATTCTTTAGATAACCCTAATAGCAGGTTATCCTTCTCGCTATTCCCATCCCTTCTTCAAGTTTCCTGTTTACTAAGTCAGAGACTCCAACTATTATGGATTCTCCATAGTTTTTATGGAAATTTTCAGTCGACCTACTGATTACGGGAAACATGGAATATACTATGGAAATTGAAATCTCAGTGAAATGTTATTAAAAGTATCTGTGTGAGGCTTGTATATCAATATGTTGAGATTCTAACATTCATTAAATGTTTTTGAAATTGCTTCTTGAAATTCCAAAAACATTTAATTAAAAATAATGTTAAAGAATGTCGTGACATTTCTTTAAATGTTAATTCAATGTCGTGACATTTCTTTAACATTTTTTTTACGTTTTATAGATGTCATAGAAGTTTCTGCTCATGTGATTGTAGCAGACCTGAGTGGGATACTATTTTTGTGTTGTTTCATTTATGGTAACCGATAACCTCATGCTGCTGGCTTCTTTTTTAGATGTCAACAGATATTTCTTGTGCTTTTGGTTTTGGATTGTAGTAGCAGCTAGCAGGCTTCTTGTTTATTTAGTTTGGAGATTAGTGTTATTCGTGCTTCAAACAATGAATTCTGGAAAACAAAATTCGACCTTTCCCGTGGCGCAACAGGTAAAAAAAGTGTAAAAGCAATAGAAAATTTAAAGATTTATATAGTTAAGTATTAAATTTCCATGTCTTCAACTGTCAAAAATTTCAGCCAATATGATGTTTTGTACTTATTTATTGTTCATAGGACATAAATAACGCCCACAGAGGGCAAGATGATTGTAGTCATCATGTGTTTTAAAAAAAAAAGAAGCACCAAGAATATGCCCAAGCAAAAGTGAAGTCAAAAGATGTTCAGGGCTTGAAAAATATCTGAAAAGTTACTTGCCCAGAAGTAAAATCTACATGCCCAGAAAAATTTATCTTTTTAAGATAACAAAATAGAAGCCTGATTTTTTTAAAGTTAAAAATTATGATAAACTTTTTATTCATCTTTTGCATCGCCATTAAAGTGTCTCTGTTCGAAGTGCACAAAACCATATATCTCAGGTTTTAAGGAAGGTAATCGATGGCATTTGAGAAATTTAGTGATGATGTCATGTTCAAGAATTTTTAATATACGTTCTGCGTTTTGCAAAAAAATTAAATAATCATAGTTAATTGTACAACAGTTTAAGTAGTGTTTTCAACAACAATTTTGAATGTAAAAATTATTTACCGTTTTCTCTTGTGTAAACAGAAGTGATGTTGCATCATAAAAAATCCCAAGAATTGTTTAGAAACAAAGGCAATCCTTATGTTTTCGACTACTGTTGTGTGCACTTATAGTTATTAAACTATATCACCTGACCCCCACATTCCTTGAACAAATTGCTGGTGGTGGTGGCAATTTTAAGATGGTTTTGGCAAAAACAAAAAATTAAAACTTTCCCTTTGTTTCAGTAGTACTGCTGTTGTTCATGTTTGTGTGTGTGTGTGTGTGGGGTGCTCGTGGGCAGAAGCTTCCATTTCCCCTCCCTCACTCATGCAAGTTGTATCAGAGACCCAACCCTGCCCAAGGCTATGCAATAAATATTCCGTTGTCACTCCCTCCCAAAGGTGTTCCCTCCCCATAAAGCACAGCTTTTTTGCCCATCAGTCTGCGTCCTCCTGTTTCATGGCAGTTGACGCATTTTGTCACTAAACACCGGAGGCTAGTTTCATCCAAGGCATGCATCCCGTTGTTAACTGTAAACG
Source organism: Macrothele yani (assembly GCA_039090855.1). Taxonomy (NCBI): domain Eukaryota; kingdom Metazoa; phylum Arthropoda; class Arachnida; order Araneae; family Macrothelidae; genus Macrothele; species Macrothele yani. The sequence goes on from CM077011.1 coordinate 116,018,544, forward strand.
ACATCTGGAGCAAAACTGTGTATGGCCCAAATTTCTGGATATAGAGCATAATATAATTGAAGAAGCGCTATTCTCCTGGCCTTGGCACTCATTCTGTAACAATAATACAACTTCTGGTGATTTGCAGTAAAATGAAAAACACATGACCATCTTTTTTTTTTTTTTTTTTTTTTCTCTCTTCTAGAGTAGAAAATTCTCCATTCCAAACCCCCCCCCCCCCCCTTAAATCTAGTTGCTCGACCGGGCAACTAGATTTCATTTTTACTTGCCCAGGCCAATAATTTACATGCCACGGGCATCTCGGGCATGGTATTTTTCAAGCCCTGGATGTTGCACCATTTTTCATCACTAAAGATGATGAAGCCTTCAGTGCCATAAAGGCTGAAGGTTTATTTGCTTGTTTTTTGATTGAACACAATCTGCCAATCACGCTAGACCGTTGTTTATGGCAACGTTCCCCAGTTCCAAGGTAGTGCGAAATTATTGTAGCAGCCATACAAAAACCACAACAAAATTCACAAGGTATGTCTCAAACAACTATGGAAGAAATTATTTTTTCCTTAAATTCACCCTTTGTAGTTAGTACTGATGGAAGCAATGACAGTGATGATATGGAATCGTATCCACTGTTAATTACATTTTTTGAGAAGGTGAGTGGGAAAATAATTACTTTGCTTGTTTCTCTGTTGACATGCAATAATAGCACTGGTGAAGGAATTTTTAAAGCTAAAGTGATGAATTTGCCAAACAGGGTTGCAGTGTCATAATTGTATTACATTTGGATCTGATAATGCCAGCTCAATGTTTGGCAAATTGAAAGGTGTTGTGGCATTTTGGAAAGCAACACTCTTCTCTCTCTCTCTCTAAAAAAAAAAAAAAAAAAAGTGTATATATATGTTTCATTATTTTCAGGGGTCAAAAAATGTGGTCGCCTGGTCGCCCAGGGCGACCAAAGGAATTGGCTGGGCCACCACGGAAAACATCAGTGAAAAACAGGTGCCATAATGTTTGTTGTATAATTCACGGATTAGCTGCTAAAAAAGTTGAAAATTTTGGTTCTGCAGATTGTACGCCAATGCGGATAATAAGCCAATTTAAGAGAAAGAAAAAAACGTTTTTGCGGTTTTATGATTAAAAAAAAAATCCACAGAGAAATTGTGCAGGAGAGGGGTATAATTGGGAACTCCCTCGAAAATTTTTTTTCTCAGTTCAGGTGTTTGTACGGAGTGCAGTGGAGAGGAGAGGAAAAGGGTGCCATAATGAAAGATCGGGAAAGTTGTAGGGAGGGACGGCAGAAGTCATTTTGTCTTTGTATTGTTGAGAAAGACAAAATGCGACTGCTTATGCCCTCTTTGTCAGCCAGCCAATGAAAGTGTACACACAGCACTTGGTGCATAAACGTACATATGCATACCTCCTTTTAAAGTTCTTTTTTCTGGATCTTGAGTGTGTTGTGCCTTGTGTTCAATTCGTCCTTCGCCGTTTTGACCAACGCCTTGCACAGAAAAGAAAAAAAAAAAGCACGAAAACCCACAGTCTATAAATGTAAACGAGCCCGTCGGTAAACTCTGCAGTCCAGCCATTTTTTACTGACCTGTGTGCAAGCCAACTCTCCAACTTTGAAAGCAGTGTTTCTTCCAAAAACTTTCAGCTTGCAATCGAGTATATACGGTATTTCTATAAATTGTTCTACATCAGCGTTTCATCATTGGCTAAGGTATAATGCAATACTCTAGAGCTGCATTGGTGTGATTAAATTTTGTGCTCTATGGATGCCACGCCACTAAACTTTGTGTCCGGAGACAGAAATATATTGTAAAAAAGTAACCTTGAAAAATGAATTATAAATTTATTTAGTAACTCATTTTTTTTTACTTTCAACATTTGCGATGAGCGGATTATACTGCGATTTTTTTTCTTTCTGAATGTCACGGTCTGCGGATTATACAAAAGTCAAAAAAGAAGAAAAAAAAAAAAGAATTGTGTGAATTCCAAGGTCTGCGGATTATACAACAAAAATTATGGTAATTCAAGAATTTGCGAGCCCTGAGGGGGTGGGGGGATGAGTGAGTACTGTGTTTTTTTTGTTTTTTTTTTCTTTGGAGCTAAAGGCTGAGGGTAAAAGCATTATTTTCTGGACAGAAGTGTACATGAGTTTGATATATATCCATCCCCCCTTCTAGTCCAATGTCTGGCCACTAAAAAATTTAGCTGGCCACCAGATTTCAGAATATTTTTCTATCCCTGATTATCCTACAGACAACATAGTGCCATCACAGGTTGGAAGTAGTTCAAACAAGCTGAGGTGCTTACTGTGTTGCAGGATTCTCTTTGGAACATACATTAGTTTTTTGAGGAAAAACTAAAGCAACACAAATGCTGGTGCCACTTGTTTTCCACAGAAAGTCTTCAATTTTTTCAACAGTTTTTAAGCAAAAATTTACTGTTTTATGAATCCACACTTTTATTTTGCCTTTACTCACATTTTGATTGTTACAGAGCACACACACTATACAATTTTTATTCATTACTACTGGAAAAACTACTGATTTTTCTAGCGTTAACTACTGAAAAAAAAACATGAAACTACTGGTTTTTTTTTTTGCCTTTACTACTGAAAATTTTCTTTTAAGGTCGGAGTCTGCTAAGTGTGATTTCTGGGTGATTATTTTTATTGAGTCACATTTCATGGAGTGTCCATTTGCCTGTGTATGTCTGTCAAACCCTTTCTTGTTTGCAATGTTTCTGATAGCTCCCTTATGTACTTCCATATGGATTTTTATACTTCTCCTTGTTTCCAGTATCATGAATTTCTTTTATTTTTAATAATTGTTCATTTTCTGGTGACAATCTAAGTAATTTTCCATGCGCACTGACCTCATAAGATGTAGATGTGGTTTTCATCTAATGATCCAAGTATCAAAAAAAGGACACTTATGCACTCTTCCACAAAGAAAAACTGATGAAGCAAATAACCTTTCAGCATAGATATACCATATATAAGTCGAGAAATTTGGGACAAAATGAGAGCTTCAAAGTAATGGGGTCGGCTTATACGCGGGGTCTAAAAAAATCGTAAGTCCAAAAGTTCTTCCCATGAGGCAAAAGGCAATCCACCCCCCCCCCAATGCCGATGCGGTATTAATTACGAAATCGCAATCCTCCGAAAGAAAAAAAAAGAAAGAAAAAAAGAAAGAAAAAACGCCAATGTGTTAGAATTACGAAATCGCAAACCTAAGAATTTCTCCGCGCTTTGAGAAGTCTCCTCTCTCCTGGCTTTGCGTATCCACAGCGCAGTCACATCCGCGCATAGAAAGCTCCGCCCTTCCGACTACCAGTTGATTGCACTGATCTTCGACGTAACGGCAAAGAATATCACGCAAAGCGTTTTTCTTTGGTAATGGAGCCATGCGACAGCCAGTGTTAGGTGTTGCTTGTTCTTAATCGCACGTGTCTCGCTTCTCCTATTATGGGTGACACTGATTGTGTAAAGAAACGGATGTCCTATAATGCAGGATTCAAGTTGAAAGTGGTTTCTTTTGCAGAAAATACTAACAACTGTGCTGCTTCACGTCAATTTGGCATTAACGAAAAACTGATTTGAGATTGGCGTAAAAAAAAACCGGACTTGGTGAAAATCGCAAAAGGCGCTTGCGCAGTGGAACGACATCTTTCCCAAAGTGCTGGAAAGTGTCTTGAATGATTGGATTGTGGGCTGCAGACAAAATGGTTACATTGTAACGCGAACTGGTATACGTTTGCGAGCAATGAAGCTCGCAAAAGATGAAAAGTTTGCAGCCGCAAATAACACTTTTCGTGCCTCACCAGGTTGGTGCACAAGGTTCATGAACCGCTATGGGTTGTGTCTACGCCAGTGCACCAAAATTGCACAAAAGTTACCTCGTGACCTCGAAGCAAAGATAATGGAATTTCAAAAGTACGTAATTCAAAAGAGAAAAGAGACTGCTTTTGAACTTTCCCAAATAGGGAACATGGATGAAACCGCCATGTGTTTCGACCTTCCTGGAAATAAGACGGTGAACCAAAAGGGCGAAAAAAATATCTTGATCAAAACGACTGGCCACGAAAAATCCAGTTTCACGGTTGTTCTTTCCTGTTTAGCCAATGGCAGTAAGCTACCTCTGGTAATTATTTTCAAACGTAAAACTCTGCCGAAAAGCGTTGTCTTTCCGTCTGGTGTGCTCGTTCGTGCCCATGAAAAAGGATGGATGAACGAATCCGGAACAATTGACTGGTTACAGAATGTGTGGAACAAAAGGCCAAGTGCACTTTTGAGGAAACCTTCTCTTTTGGTGTGGGATATGTTTGTTGCACACCGTTGTGCAGAAGTAAAAAAAACTGCAGAAAATTCAAAAAACAACTCTTGCTGTCATCCCAGGTGGGTTGACATCTGTTCTTCAACCACTAGATGTCTGCCTTAATAAGCCCTTCAAGGACAATGTGCGGAGGTATTGGGCAGATTGGATAAGTTCCGATTTGCCGACTGAAACCAAGGGCGGAAATCTAAAGAAGCCGGATATCATTTTGATTGCGCGATGGATCAAGGATGCTTGGGATGCGATACCTGCGGAAATGGTCGTGAAATCATTCAAGAAATGTTGCATTAGTAACAAACTTGATGGCACAGAGGATGATGAGATTTTTATGAGTGATGATGACAGTGATTCTGATGATGCAGGCATAGATGGGAATACTGATGTTTATGATGACGCGCCGATGACGGAGAAAGACTTTTTGAACTGTTTTGCGAGTCTGACTCGGAATCGGATTTTGAAGGGTTCCGATGAAGTTTTTGGGTATGCAAATTAAATGGTCATGAATTTTTTTTTTTTTTTTTTTTTTTTTTTTTTTTGATTGGAAGTTTAACGACCACCGTGAGCAACTCAATGGGCTATAAGCAGTCGCCCGTCCCTAATTTAGGGTCGCTGGTTCCAGGGAAGGGAGAGAGCCAGTGCCGTAAGACAAACACAACATCCATGCCTAACCGGGATTCGAACCCGGACCCCTTACGGACGAATGATCAGAGGCCAACACCTTAGACCACTGCACCACCGGGGCGGCATCATGAAAATTGTATTATATATATAATTTTTTTCGTTTTCAAATGTTTTTGAATAAATTCATTGAAATTTTTTTTCTCATTCCGGGATCGACTTATACACGAGTTTCCGATTTCTTATGATTGTTTCCTCTGAAAGGGGGGTCGACTTATACGCGAGTATATACGGTATGTGTAAAAAATTTTGAGATCAATTTAGCAATTTAAATTATGCTGCTTCTTATGAAGTCATGACATTTTCCAGGTGTAAATGTTAAGGAAAGGTTTTTTTTTTTTATAAAATTATAACACAATGGTCATCGTTTCAACTTATTTTAGGCACTGTCAAAGTATGATGAGTCAGTTTTTTTGTTACTAGCAGAAGAGCAGGGGACACTTTTTACGTAGCTAAAAAGACTGGGGAGTGTCCTCCCCTCTTTAATTATACTTACTGCATGTGTGTGTACGTGCTTGCTTGCACGTGCATATACTGCTGCTTTGGATAGGGCTATATATATCGAGAGAGAAAGAGAGCTTTTAAATGGTCATGAAAGTTGTTAATTGGTTGTGAAATTACATTTCCCAAATTTGGTAGACACCCTGATATTGCTTAGTTTGTAGGTACAGTCTATGCTCTAGACTACCCATTGTGTAATTGAATATCTTGCTGTTTTAGGGCTGGAAGGCATTTCTTTAGCTTGTTGTTCCAATCTGGTGCAAGTCTGGTTTTGTATTTTTCACTAACCTTTTATCATTTTTTAAAAAGTTCTTTGTGGCAAGTAATTTTGCTGGTGAACTAGAAGTTATTTTGTCATTGCTTCAACTACCTGGAGTTAATGCTGACCTCAAAAGTAGGAAGTATCTTAATGCAGAACTACAAATACCATGCAGACCAGTGTGTGTGTGTGTGTGTGTGTGTGTGTGTGTGTGTGTGTGTGTGTGTGTGTGTGTGTGTGTGTGTGTGTGTGTGTGAAATCACTGAACAGAGACTGGGGATTTCTGTCAACCACCGTCGCTTACAAGCTCTCTGCCCATTAAGTGCATAGGTGGCTGGGACGAGGGTATACAGGGCAGAAGATCACAGAACTGAACGGCGGGCTGAGGACATGTCGAGTCATCCTAAGAGCTGCTGTTATATGTGTCGCTTACTCTCATTCCCATGTTCAATGGCACCTCGCCTAAAACACACATTAGATGGTCTGACGTGAAGCAAATGCCAGCTCAAGTGAAAGAGCTCTGTAAGGAAAAGGAAGTGTTTGTGTTCCACTAGGGTTTTTGAAGTTTCCGCACATGTTTAATCTTGTGTTTTAGTTTACTATCCAGTGTATTTATTGTTGTGCTGTGGTAAAGAAAGGAGCTTTTCTGCATTGAAATTTGTCGAGACTTACAGTTGAGCTGAAGGTTGTCTCAATCGATTAGCTTCAATATCAATAGAGAGCATTCTTCAAGGAGCTGAAAAATTGCCACAACTTTCATGATGCAGTCATCAATACCTTTGCTTCCAAGAAGGACAGAAGAACTGACGTCAAGTACAAATAACGGCCGTCAGTAAAGTACATTTTTATTTTGTTTTATCATTGTTATTTATTTTATTTTATTGTTTGCTTTTTATGCATTTAGATTTTGGATATACAGTGTTTATTTACTCGCAGACCTCTGTCCCTTTGCATCCTATGTGCCATAAAAACCAGGAGTCGCTCCTGATGCATGCAGACTACATAAATCTAATACTGCAAGACAATTTTTGGAGAATATCAACTTCCTGAACTCTACAGAAGCCCAGAAAGACATCCACAGAGAAGAACTGAAAATAATTTTGACAGAAAACCCCATTCATGAAGAATATTTGTAAGAATAAGGCAAAAAGCAGGCAACAGCAAAATAACATAAAATTCACCAGCAAAATTACTTACCACAAAGTACTTATAAGAAAAACTAAAAAGGAGCAGTGAAAAATATAAATCAGTCTTGCCCCAGATCTGAAGAACAGGTTAAAGAAATTCCATCCTAAAACTACTAGTAAGAAGGAGACATCCAATTACAAGATAGGGTAGTCTATAGCATAGACTGTACCTATGGACTAAGCTACACAGGTGAAATGGACAGAGCTGTAAATGCCCATATGGAAGGAACATAAGATAAGACATTATTAGAAATGGTGCAAACAAAACCAAGTTAGACACACATATATACAAGGAGTGTTCAAATGAAAAGGTACGAAACGACACTGTGGGTATAAATGAAGACTTTATTCAAAGTATACACCATAGGCCGTAGCACAACCATCCCATTGATTAACGAGCCGAAGGATTCCTTGTTCCCAGAATTCCTGTGGCCGTGACGAGACCCAGTCCTGCACAGTGTCCTTGAGTTCGTCGTCCGAGTGGAAGCGCTTCCCTTTCAGATGTTTGTTTCAGGGGACCAAACACATGGAAATCGCAGGGCGACATGTCCGGGCTGTAGGGCGGATGGTCAAGCTGCTCCCACTGGAACTTGGCCAGTTCCGCGTGTGTAACCTTGAAGACGTGTGGACGCGCGTTATCATGGAGCAGAACCACACCCTCCATGAGCAGCCCTGGTCTTTTGTTCTTGATGGACCTGCGTAGGCTTCGGAGTGTCTCACAGTACACATCGGAGTTAATGGTTCGTCTGTGCTGGAGAAATTCAACAAGTAGTGGACCTTGGACGTCGAAAAACACGGTGAGCAACACCTTGCCTGCTGATGCCACGGCTTTGAACTTTTTAGGGGAGGTAACGACGCATGCTTCCACTGCATGCTGTCCCGCTTTGTCTCTGGCTCGTAGTGATGGCACCAGCTCTCATCACCTGTGACGATCCGCTCCCGGAAAGCAGGGTCTTCATGATACCGAAACAGATGTTGAAGTGCTAGCCCCATACGCAGTTCCTTTTGCTGGTCGGTGAGCTGCTTGGGAATCCACTGCGCACACACCTTCCGATAACGCAACCTGTCGTGAGCAATTGTGCACACTGTTCCAACGCTGACATCCACCTCCACCGCCAACATTCGCAATGTGACACGCCGATCACCTCTCACTAGGTCGTCCACCTTGTCGATGAGATCGGCCGTGATGACTGTGTTTGCCTGGCCTGGTCTCGGGTCATCAACCAAACTCTCACGGCCTGCACGAAAACGGGCACTCCATTTTCTCACTGACTTGTCGGACACACAGTCTTCCCCATATACGGTCACCATCCGGCAATGAATAGCGGCCGGTTTAACACCTTCCGCTGTCAGAAATCGGATAACGCCTCGCTGCTCCTCAATCGTCGAATTTTGCAATGTGAACGCCATCCTGTCCTCACACGCACTGCCGCGTCAATTGGACGGCGCTCTTTATAAGAGCCTCTGCTCTCTCCTGCGCATGCGGGCGCCCGCGCGTGCTCAGATCCACGCCGGCGACTCCAATTGCATTCCTAGATGTGTCGCTACGTTCTCCCATAGCGGCATAGGCAAATATGTTAACGGTTACGTTCTTATGACGTTTCGTACCTTTTCATTTGAACACCCTTAGTATATAGGCAACTGCACACATAAATTGACACAAAAATAATCACCCTCCAAAGTAATGAGGAAATTTGAAGGGTTGGAAATAGCGAGAAGTACCACATTAAAGGATGATTGTAATTGGAGACTCCTGGCTAAGTGGCAGCAACTATTCCAGTGACATAGTCCTGGTGATGAACTGGGATGTTGTTCAAAAATTTGACCAGCAAATTACCTCTAGCTACTGAGTAAAACCTGTAAATTAAATTCTTGTACTGCAAGATAAATTTTTATGATAAAGTCGTGTTAATATTTGTTAATATTTCTATTAAACTATTTCAGAGTGAAAAAGAATCAGAAAAGTCTGGTGAATGTTCTTCAGAAACCGAATCTAAAAAGTATTATGACTTCTACGATTCTGGAAGTCATTGGTGCATGCACTGTAACGTAATGTGTACCACAATGATCGGCTTGCTGGAGCATCTGAAAAGTGAAGAACATGCAGAAGTAAGTTCTGGCTTTTAAATTTTTGAATTGCTCTTAGTTTAATAGTGTTATTCTTGATAACCTTTTATATCTGTAATGTGGTGTACATGTAGCAAACTCCAGCAGGTTTTTGAATTTGGAGGAAACCTGTATACTCTTAAGAAATTCCAATGGGGGATTTGATTAAAGATTAATTATGCATACTAATTATGTTATTCGTGTTCCTGAATTCAATCAGAGCCAGATCATGATGGAATCTATTTTGGCATCAGTAACATTTGTGTAATAGTAAATCTCTATAAATAATGAAATACCGTACTCTTGGAAATTATGGAAGAAATATTCTTCACAAATACTTGGAACTACTACAGGATTATTAACATCACAATCAGAATAGCCTGAATTGCCTAGTTTACTGTTCAACACGTAACATTATGTCAGAAAACTTGAAAATTGCATTGCCCTGAAGCAAGAATCGAGCCCACATCTCCCAGTTTCCATTACAGCTTGCTATCTGTTAAATCATCCAAGACAATGAAGTTCCAAGTATCTGAAGATGAGGAATTCCCGATTTTTCTTTATAGAATATTCGAATGGAAATCAGGAGATGCAGGTTCGATTCCCTGTGCCTGGATGTTCTTATTTTCATGTTCTCTGATGGGATGTTACATATTGTACAGTAAACTAGGTAATTCCAACTGTTCTGATTGCAGTGTTGATAATGAAAATGTAAAATTTCAGAAAATCCATTGAATAATTAATTTTCAAAGCTGAATACAATCATTTTCCATAGAAACATCCCACAAGTTGTAGAAGAATTTCACTTGGCCAAGTTTTCTAAGTTCTCTTGTTGACAAATTATGTTTTCAAATAATAATTTGCTAACCTCTTTTCATGAACATTTTGAACAGCTTATATCGCATTATTAAACAAGTTTTGAGTGTGCCATTGTACTTTTCATATTAACTGAATATATTTGTGTTAAGTAAATGTGTTTATTTCTTAAACTAAGGATAATGCAGTCTTTTAAAAAACAAAACAAAAAAAAACAAACAAAAAAAAACAAACAAACACCGATGAGACATTATATTGTGACCACCCCCAGCCCCAGCCTAGAGAAATAGTGCGCCTGGAGACCGAACGGTGGTGCAGGTGAAGTGTACAGAGCAGTATACACTGAAGAGCAATTGAATTAGAGATACCTGTCTAGTAACGTGTAGCACCACCTTTCGCCCTGATGACAGCGGCGATTCGTCTCGGCATGGACTCGACAAGACACTGGAAGCGTTGGGAAGCCATACGGATGCACGACCCCTGAACAAGCTCCCACAGTTCACGGAGATTTGATGGGGGGGGGGTCAGAGCCTAGAACATCTCGATGGCATCCCAGATGTACTCGATGGGATTGTGGTCAGTTGACCTAGCTGGCCAAGGTAGTGAGGTCACGTCGGTGGAGTGTTCATCCAACCATTCGGATACAATTTGGGAACAATGGCACGGTGCATTGTCTTGTTGCAGGATGAGGTCCCCAGTGGGATGCTGAAGACACACAAACGGGAGCAAATGGTCGTCCAGGATATCCCAGTAACGTTGACCTGTGATGGACGATGTCACACGTACCAGGGGTTCCATTTCAGTCCACGTAAACAGTCCCTAGACGAGAATGCCACCCCCACCAGCTTGAAGAGTAGTACCCTGCTGGCAAGAAAGATCCATCGCTTCATGTGGTTTGCACCGTACTCGTATCCTGCCATCTGCATGTACCAACGTGAATCTCGACTTATCAGTCCAGGCAACATTTTTCCACATGTCTAGGGTCCAGTGGCGATGTTCCCGTGCCCATGCTAATCTTTGCACCCTGTGATGTGCGGTCAGCAGCGGTACCCTCGTGGGACGATGGCTTCTGTACCCCATAGCGAGGAGATGGTTCTAGATGGTGTGGCTGCTTACACGTTTTTGTGCACCAGTGTTAAATTGCCGAGTGATTTCTTACACTGTGGCCCGTCTATTTGCTGTTACAATGCGAGCTAGCCGACGATGACTTCGCTCATCACACACTGTTGTCCACTGCAGTTGGCCCTTGCAGAAATGGTTTTACTGGATTCGATGTACTCACGGTGCACCCGTGACACAGTGGCTCGTGAAAACCCCAGTGCCTGCACGACTTCCGAGAGGGAGTGACCCATTCGTTGCGCCCCGACAATTTCCCCATGATCAAATGCACTTAGATCCTTCGTTTTACCCACACTGCATCCGACTCCTACTGATTCCCGTCGCATCACTCCTTATATTGTCGGATCGCTGCATATGTCATGTCATTTCCGTTTACAGGGCCACCCACAGCACCACATTTGCATAACGCCAGCTGTCTCTAATTCAATTGCTCTTCAGTGTATACAACCCGAGGATTAGCTTTTGGTTAGTAGAGTGTTTAGAGTCAGAATGGGAAAAGCTGCCAATTTATCGGAGTTTGATACAGGAGAAATTGTGATGGCATGGCGTTTTGAAACTACGATCTTGGAAGTGGCACGGCTTGTGAGTTGTTCGTGTGCTGCTGTAGTGAGTACATATCAGAAATGGTGCACAGATGGCCAAATGATGAACCGTTGTCCAGTTGTGTATAGTCCACAGCTCATTGATGCTAGTAGCGAGCAGAGACTCGCGTATTGTTCACAGTGACTGCCCAAATTCCATCCAATTTTGAAAATACTTTCTGGAAATCCGATGTTTCTACAAAAAATCTGATTTTGTGGTTTTCTTATGTTTTTTTTTATTTATTTATTATGCATGGTATCCCACCCCCATCATTCATGATATCAGCCATCATTTTTCTCCAATGTCAACCTTGGCTTTGGGAGTCGGTAATGAATGGAGACAAATATATTTTTTAATCCACGGCACTTCAAGTGCCAAGGTTGTGAATTCTGCAATAGTAACAAGACAATCGGTGGCTCGGAAAGTTGAAGTACTACGATTTATGACGTCACATCCACGATGCTTGTGCGGTGCCTTGTGCAGGTATGGGAATTCTGTGCCAGTGTTCGCCAAAACAAAAAATCTTGCGCCATCTTGCTACAAAAGGCAGATTTTGTGCCATTGTGTACCAAAACTGCTGTGCCCGTCGCCATCGTTGGGACTTTGGTACAGTAAATTCTTTGCACAGTGTTCCGTTTGACGCTGAGTAAGACAGTGTGGTGGGAAGAATGATTAAGAGATTCCAAGTACTACAGATTTTTACTTTGGAAATGGTCAGTCCGCTACGTACTACAGAAAACATTGTGTATGCTATGGAAATTGAAAATTTCAGTGAAATAATGTCGTTAAACATCTGTGTAAAGTTTATTTTTGTATTTTCAAGGTTCTAACACTTGTTAAACATTTTCAGGAATGTTTCTGGGGTGTTTTCAATATTGTGACATTTCTTCAGTGTTTTTGTTGTTTTTTTGTTTAATTGTTTATTTATTTATTTATTTTTTTTTTTGATGGTATAATTGTTATAAGCATCTGGTCATGTGACAGAGTTTGCACGGCCCCTGGAATCCTGGTAAAATTCTGAAACTAAATTTCTTTTTTTTACCAAGCCTTAAAATTTCTTTTTTTTTTTTTTACCAAGTCTTAAGAAGTCCTTGATTTTTGCATTGTGGTGAAAGGTCTTGGAGTAGTATTGCTTTCTTTTGAGCAATGAGAAATTTTAAGAAAAAGGTGAAAAAATGAGGATAGAGTAGGGAGCGATTGAAAAAAAAAAAAAAAAAAAAAAATGGAAAAAAGTCAGTGAATCTCGCCAATGTTCATAAATAACACTGAAAATTATTGCTGTAGCAGCGATGAGAATGTCACGTCGTCTGCACATGGCTAGTTATTCCTCGTTGGAATAACTAGCCATGTGTAGACTCGAAGATCCAGTCCATGCACTGTCTGACAAACCTTCCCTGACTGCCAATTCATGCTTCCTGACGAATTATGACATAGCATTTCCATTTGCATACTTTCATCCACCCTTCGCTGTTTTGCAGGCAAAATTCGTTAGCAGATTTTACGCTTTGCTATGTCATTTGTGACGTATTATGCCAGTGATTGGATACCGAGAGATCTGCATTTCCAGACTTCTATTAGAGTTTTTGGTGAATGTAGGACGTCATTTTATACTAAATCGGTGATGCTTTACACATTTGCTATTGACTTTTTTTCGCTATCTCTCTTGGTTCTTGCGATAGGATTGCTAACTTCCAAAATTCGCCTCTAGGGGTGCTGGAATCGGTCTCATCTGATAGAACATAGTCACTTTACTATATGTACACACTACTTCCACAACTCTAGCATTTTGCGTTCAAAAGCTATTTCCCTGTTTAAGGACTTTCCTATACACCCTGTATATATATATATCATCATCATCATCATTGTCAACCATTATCAATCCACTGCTGGACGAAGGTCTCCCCAAGTTTCATCCACAACAGTCTGTCTTGTGCCAGTCTCCTCCATGTCACTCCCGCATATTTTCGAATTTCATCTACCCATCTCCCATGTGGTCTTCTATTGGGTCTTTTCCTGTCCCTTGGAATCCAATCTAAAATTTCGGCTGTCCATCGATGGTCTGTCTTTCTGGCAGTATGTCCAGCCCATTGCCATTTCAGGGATTTAACTCTGATCATGATGTCTTCCACTCTCGTCATTTTTCGGATCCACAAGTTCCTCATCTTATCTCTCCTGGTTATACCAAGCATGCACCTCTCCATGCTGCTTTGAGTTGTCTGCAGCCTTTGTATGTCTCTTTTAGTTAAGGTCCATGTCTCTGCACCATACGTAAGCACTGGAAGGATGCATTGATCAAACACTTTTCTTTTAAGACATAATGGCATATTGCTCTTGAAAATTATGCTGTTTCTTCCAAAAGCTCTCCAGGCAAGTTTTGTACGCCGATTAATTTCTTCATCAATGTGACCCTCACTTGATATCTGCTGTCCAAGATAAACGTACGTGTCTGTTTTCTCCAGCTTTTCTCCATCAATCGATAAATCTTCATTTCTTGTAAAAGCATTGAACATCACTTTTGTCTTCTGGAAATTGAAGAGATTGGTTTTTCTCCAAGAACTGGTTCATATACCATTCCAAAATTGGATCATTCAAAATCAGAAAGTTGTAAACCCAATGAAACATTAAAGAGGAAAAACGTGAATTTGACTTCTGTTAATAAGAAATTTAAAATGACTGCAGTTAACACCAAACATGATCAAAAATCTTAAACACATGCAATTAAAAAGCAACAAATACTGAATGAAAAGAAAAAAATCGTGTAAAAAATGCATTAAATAAGCGAGAGAGGATTTTTTTTTTAACCTTGAGTTCAACTATGAATCATGCTTATGTACTGTTTCTTTGCCATGTTACAAAAGTTTTTGAAAAATACAATATAATGTTTCAGCAGGAGGAACCTCGTGTGCATACACTTAAATCTGACATTGAAAGTCTTTTTAATGAACTCCTAATTGGATTTGTAAAAGTAAGTATTATTAAGCAAACAAAATCAATATTTCATGTTAAATATAATGAAATAGAGAACCAAATAGCCAACACAGAGTTATCAGTTGGTTTTGAAACCAAAGAATTGATTAAAACAGTTAGCACTGAGGAGCAGGACGAATTTTTTCCTAAAGTTAGAAATTATTTTATTAAGAACTGCGACTATATAATTTTTTAAATTTCCATGGAATTTGGAAATATTAAATCATGTCCAATTTGCTGATATTTCTAGAAGAGAACAGTCTAATTTTTCATCAATTCAGTATGTAATAGATATGTTCCCATGTCTCCTTTTAAGGTGTGAGAATGAAACAATTCCTGAAGCTGTTGATGCCATAGAAAGTGAATTTTTGAAAATTCAAGTAGCATCATTACCAGATAACATTTTAAATAGCAAAAGTATTAGTGAACAATGGTATTTATTATCAAAAGAAAACGACTCTTGTGGCAAATTTCTTTATAGCAGACTTTGTAAAGTCATGTTAGGGATTTTACTTAACCTTTCCTCATAGTAATGCCTCATGTCAAAGAGTTTTTAGTTTAGTAAGGAGAAATAAGATTGATGTAAGAGGCTCTTTGAGTACTTCAACATTTAAATCACTTTTAATTGCAAAAGCTAGTATGTCTGGACCTTTGCTTCCAACAAAAATATTCTGTTGAATTTAAAAAAAAAGGCAGTCAGTCACACATGTTGGTTTAAATAAAACTGAGATTTCTTAATGTTTGTCATGTGTGAAATTTAGTGTTTCCATGCTTTTAATGGAAAGCAAAAATCCATGAGCTACATTATAATTTTCTAATGGTTTCATATTAATACATTTTCCTGAACAATTAAGATTTTTGTTTAAATTTAATAAATGTTTGAAATGTTAAATATTGAATTTAACAATTAACAACATAAAAGTTTTTGCTGATTAGATTTAATTAGTTTCTCAAAATTTTGATGTAGGGAAAAATCTTTACATTCTGATCATCAAGAATTTATATAGCTGAAATAAGCTTAAAAAATTATCAGCACGCGTCCTGTTAACGATTTTTGTATCTGAGTGTTACGTTTTTTGGTTCTGAGAGGTTCGCAGGTCTGCTAACAACATTTTGCTTCACATTACACAACTCCAACACATCTTCATTCCTCACACAATCAGAACGTGTCTTGCCACAAATCCCCCGTAAGTAACTCATTTCTCCAGCACACAAACGACTCCTATGTTTCTTCTGCAGTACCCAGGTTTCACTGCCATACATAGTAGGAACAATTACACTCTCATACACAGCCATGCAGGACTCTCTTGAGAACCCATCATTCCTGTGAAAACATCCCAAAGCAACCATGACTTTCAATGACTAATTCACTCACTAATTTCACCATCCAATTTGTTCTCTCTGTCAAACATGCTTCCTAAATACACATTCACTCACCTGGTCAATCACTGTGCCATTTAGACTTATATTACATTCAGTACTACCAGTTCCTCTTTCAGAAATTTGGTTTTTCCCTTATTTATACTCAGTTTGAATTTCATGAAACTTTGTACATCCGGGACAACATACTCTGCAACTCACTTTTGCTCTCTGCCAACAGAACCGTGTCATCTGCATATGGTAATCTGAACACATGAATATCACCAAGACATAAACTAGTATTATCTATTTTGGCATCACTCATGCACACATCCATAAATATATTAAACAGCCATGGTGACACCACACAACCCTGCCTGACTCCTGCACCAATAACAACCCATTCTGATAAAACACCATTCACTCGTACACAAGCTTTACTGCCAACATACATGGCTTTTACACTATTAATTAGATTCCCAGTAATACCATATTCATTCAATACCTTCCACAGTAATGTCCTATTTAATCTGCTGTAAGCTTTCTATAAATCTATGAAGGTAGCAAAAACCTTTTTACCAACAGCCAGATACTTTTCAATCATCATGCATAATGCAAAAATTTGGTTAGTGCAGCTTTTATCAGGCATAAAACCACTCTGAACATACCACACTTTCTCTGATGTAAGACCCCATACTTTTTCAATTTTGACCTTACCAAACACTTTCTCTGGCACACTCAGTAGGCTAATACCATGATAGTTCTTGCAGTCAGTCTGATCACCTTTTTTCTTATACAAGGGAACAATGATAGCATCATTCCAATCCCAAAGGACCATTCCTAACTCCCAGCACAACTGGGAAATTTCAGTTAACCAGTCAATTACAGAGTCACCACCATATTTCAACATCTCAGCAGTTATGCTATCAACTCCTAGAGCCTTACCATCTGGAGAGATTCTAGAGCTTTACACAACTCTTCTCTTCAGATCCCTCCAGTGCTTCCATATCTCACTGTGGCATCATCTGCTTCTGCCTCAGAATCATTTTTGCTTTCTTGATCTAATAACTTGCAGAAGTATTCACCGTATTTTTCACATAACTTATTGGGCTCCCATATGATTTCCCTGATCCTATTTTTCACAGAACTTGCAATTTTGTTTCTGCTATTTTTCCTGAGTCTCATGTATTTCCAGAAAGTCTTTGTCTTTCCAAAAAGCCAATTCGCGCCTTTCCACCTTCTCCTTCCTATCTTTTGCCTTACTCGGGTGAACCAGTTTAGCTGCTTCACACTTCTTTCAGTGATATTCATCCACAGAAACTCTACCTTTCAACATCCCCAAATAGGCTTTCTTCTTTCTCTTGACTGCCTCTTCAATCTCACTATTCCACCAAGCATCACCTCTATTGTTACCCACTATTCTGGTGCCACAGACATCTTCAGCAGCAGTAACAACACAGTTACTTCTTTTTTGCATCCATCTCACAAGACTTCAGCACCTTCAGGCTCCCTAAAGACCATCAGTTCTCTGAGTAAGTCAGAATAACACTTATGGTCTTTAGGGAGCCTTTCAACCTTTATTCTTTCCATCCTGGGCCTCTTTCTATTCCTTTTCCTCTAACCAACATTCAGTTTCACTTGTGACACTACCAAGTAATGATTAGAGCCAACATATGCCTCTCATCACACGAGTGTCAACAAGTAAGTGTTTCAGACGCTGATCGTAGACAACCAAATCTGTCATCATTGTTCATTGAAATTTAAACATTCTTGTAGCCCCAGAGTTAAATATTCTGAAATTATGATTTGAAATGGAAAGCAAATTAGAATCCTGAATTTATGTTTTAGTCTTTCTGAAGATTTCACTTGTGAAATACAAGCAGACAAGGGAGATATAATAGAACATCAATTTATTTTTTGAAAAGAAAACGAAAAAACAATAACAACAACAGGGAAATATTCAATCATTGTTAGCTATACTCTTTTTGTGTATGTGTGTGTTGCATCATCCTTTTGTACTTCTCTTACAGTGTACAAATTCAGCTGATAAGCCATGGGCTTCGAAGCCTACAAGTGACAATACAGTGGAAAGCATTGAAGAGGGGAGAAAATTTCTCAGCCTATAAAAGGTGGGTACAGTTCGTTTGTAGTTAAGAAAAAGGCTCCTATTATGAATTTACATATTGTACATTTTGAATTCAGTTTTCTTTTCAGCTTGTTTATTTTTAAACTTATTCAATATGTGGAAAACCAAGTGCTAATCATGGTACATCTGAAAAGTATGGAAATTCCATTGCTTTGGAATTTTTTTAATGGGGCTCTTTCTTTCAAATGCATTTCATGGGGGCATCTGTTTTGCCATTTATTGAGGGAGTTTGTTCCTCTGTTTTGTATGTAATGTTTCTTGGTGCTCAATCACTTCGGAGCCCAAATACTCCAATTGTAGTATTATAACATTTAAATTTTGTGCAGTAAGTATTTATTTCTTCTGTCTCTTATAAGTATCATGCATGCAGTAAATATAATTATTTGTTTGCTTTTGTTTTACTATGTTAGGGCATAGTGGCCAACTCTGTGTTTCCTAAGTGACCTATTTTTCGTTATTTCATTACTGCATCTTAGATTTACCTTAATCTGTTTTTCAGAAGTTTTTGTGAAGAATCTGAAAAAAAAAAAAAAAAAAATACTTTGTGTGTGAGCTTTGGTTAGATATTTTTCATGGAGTCTTCTTGTGAACACATACAAAACCAAAGTTTATGAAATTGTTGTTCATTGTTTTTAGTAAGTTTTGTAAAAAAAAAACAAAAAGAAAAAACATTATTTTTTATGTCAGCTTCTCTTAGATGTTTTTTTAGGGAGAATTCTTATGAACATATACACAAACTATAGTTTCTGAAACTGTTGATCATTATTTTTGGTAAGCTTTGTAAAAAACAACAACAAAAGAAAAAACAACAACATAGGACCGCACATACGCACAAACAAACAACTACAGGATTTTTTAAGGAGGCAAACAGAATAGCCATTGCCTTGCTTACTGTTCAACATGTAACTTTAACATCAGGAAACTGGAAAATTACATCTCCCTGGAGTGGGAATTGAACCCACATCTCTTGATTTATCCAGGGCAATGTACTTTTTAAGTTTTCTGATGTAAAGTTACGTGTTGAACAGTAAGCAAGGCAATGACTATTCTGTTTGCCCCCTTAAAAATCCTACACCTAAATGAAACTTCCATTATTAATTTCCCTCAGAAAACATGATTTCTAGAAATGTAAAAAAGCTCATGAAGTAATATGAATATAATTAGTGTGATTCACTTAATTTCAACCACAGAGCAGGATTTTAACAGTGAGAAGGTACCACATTATGAGAAGGTACCACATTATTTAAATGCGCTTTATAGCAGCAGGAGGAGTGTAATGTTATTTTAATGCTGTTTATAACAGCTTAAGATTCCAAACTTTTTTAAGTTTGACTACCAGGGCACAAAGAAAACATCATTGTTTGCCAACTGCAGGAAGATGCCATTACGCAAACAGGATTTCTGGTTACAGAGAAAATTACAGAACTCTTTGTATGATGTGTGGATTTTTCTTCAGATTGGTCGGGCAATTATTGTAACACATAAAAATGGTGCATTCCAATCAGACAAAATTTACCAACTGAAATAATATCTTATTAAAACATTTTGCCAGCCGATAGATGGCAGCACATCAGGAATTGGAAGATATACTTCCAGCCCTGGGCCATTCCTTGTCTTGCTCTATGCGATATAGTGATTACAGATCAGCCGATAGATGGTAGCACATCAGGAATTGGAAGATATTCTTTGAAATTTCTAAGGACAAGGATTCATGCATTTCATGGTGTGAACAGGAGGTATTGCTTCTGACATCAAAGATGGTGTTCTGAGGATCATCCACTCTCAGAGTGGATTTGTCTTATCATTTTGGACAATTCAGGTTTCGGAAGAAACACATTTCACAAAGGGATGAACTGTGTTCCTGTACACTTGGGGCATGGTTCCATAATCCTTGTATTGCTCTTGATACTATCATGATGTGGACAACAGTTGGTATCTACTTGAACATAAGTCAACAGATTCTGGAATACTTGGTCCGATGAAATTGTCATCTTTTCTCAGGACACTGCTTCGTGGTGTTGATGTGTGTCATCAAACAGTTCTTCTATGTTAGGTAATTAGTGTTCTTGATTTATTCTGCTAGGCAGATAGGCTCCACTTCATGAGCAAAGAAAACTTTTTGTTCAGAATAAATATTTTGGAGTAGGGATGCAATTAACATTCCTAAAGGTTTTTATCCATCAGCAAAAATGCTGCTATCTGTCACATCAGCTGACCGATAGCAGAACATCAGTGCTCTCTCCTTTGTCGCACAGAACAGGCCAAGGATGGAAGTATAACCAAACATTTTGTCATTGTGCACCAAGTGTAAGACCTTTCATGTCAGTTTTGTATTATTAAAGCTGCATAAGATGTACTGTGATCATTCAACTATACTCGGGCAAACTTAACCTGTCATTGAAAGGAAGGCTACAGAGTGTATACTTTCACTGCATAAAATAGTTCCGGTCTAAAAGCTCGTACTCCAGCTTCAACTGGCACTTAAAAAGGACACAGATGTTCAATACGTTCTATATGTGTGCATTTAAAATATTCAGATCTCAGCGGCATTTCTAAAAAATACAGATATTCGTGTTTTGGTGACGTCACTGATATTCTCTGTCACAGCATTCTTGTTTGGGTCAGAGTTAAGCTGTCAACCCAGGGGATATTTATTGCTGTGGGGGGTGTGGGGTCATAAGCTGAAGGATGAGGGCGAAAAAAGTGTTTCCGAGGGCATTTCGCGTTTCTCCTTCTTGATTGTTGTTTCAAAACACTCTTCCGTCTTTTCGGTTTTTTCGAATGGCATCTGCCGGTCACTCGAGTGTATTTCAGCCGCATAAAATTGGGAAACCATTACGAAGCTCTGCTAAGGGGATCGTTATGAATGTTTTCACTAAATTGATGGAAAAACACTCGCCGAATAAATCGGAAAATTAAATAACAGTTCTTACGGCAGAACTCACTGGTGTTTCAAGTCGCACCATTGCGAGAATGAAGGTTGAATTTAGTATTGAAGTACCTCAGATCCATCGGCAATTTATTTCTTCAAATTAAAATACAATTCTCGCTTGGCTTACATAGAACGTTTTCTCGAAATCAGTATGGAGTTCCCAATTCAGTTCTCAATATAGGCCAAGAAGCGGCTATCTTTTCCTTTTGAACTTTTGTACGCAGTTGCCTTAAACGCGTATGAACCGGCATAAAAATTCAGACAAATGAAAGAGTTCCTTCCACTGCCACACATATTTCGGAAACTTGGAAAACTGCCACACATAATTCGGAAACTTGGAAAACTGCCACACATTCAAAGTGTTCCTCGGAGAAACAGCAATTTGTGCTCGGCCCATCAATGAAAAACATGTGGCAATTTTCCAATGCGTGGCAATTTTCCAATGTGTGGCAATTTTCCAAGTTGCTGAAAGATGTGTGGCAGTTTACAGTGAACCCTAAAATATCATTTACCACAGAGACAGGCTCTTGTCCAGTACTTATGGCAACACAGGGTAGTTAAAAATGCATACACGTTTAACGGGTGTGTTATAAAAAAAAAAAAAAAAAATCTAATCAAGGCAAAATTTTGGAAAGAACGAAATTTTACGCATAACTGATGACATGGTAAAAATACCTTTAATTAAATCCCACAGTTGGTAATCTTCAAGCAGTAAGTATAAATAAATGAAATATTTAAAATTAAAAAAAAAATGTGAAAACAAATATAGGCCACTTAAGACTTCTTCCCGTGTTTAGCAAAGATAATTTCATTTTAAAAGAAAGAAACGTTACACGCTCTGTAACATACCAAAAAAAAAAAAAAAAAAAGATAGAGAGAGAAATAAACTGCTTGTCTGCCGGTCTGCAAAGCGCGCGGGGGTGGGGAGGGGTTAAAATAGAGGGGTTTGGTAAGGGATCACGGTGACAGACAGCCAGGCCTGAGGGCTTGTGGGAGAAGTTTTCCGAGTGAAGGTTAATTACACACCATTAGTGCGGAGTAATACTGGGAGTGAAAAGGTCACCGTAGCTTCGGCCTCATTGCCAGGATAGCTTTGCCCCGAGTATAGAGTGAATTGCATTTTTAAATAAAAACATATTTACTGCAAGCAATTCCCCATGCAAAAAAATGGAGCTTTAATTTCTTTTCACAAGTTGTTTGATTGCTTTGCTGTCTGCAGATGAGGTTCCACAAAGACCCCGTTTTTTTTTTTTTCTTCTGTGAACTATGGGCTTTGCGTGAAGAGGAGAGCAGTGACTTAGAAACAACAAATATATATGCAATAATAGCAAGCAGGAAAAGCTGTTGCAAATGCTAAGCAAGTTGGAGTCAAAATGGGTATGTTGTCCTTGACTGCAGCAGTCCATTTCTTAGTGAAAGCACAGAACACATATTGGTGGCAATGGGAGGAAAATATTACAGTTGAACTGTGGGGAATTTGTCTGGAAAAACTATGCAATTCACCTACTCTCCCCCTGACCTCCTCCCAAGTTAACAAAAAATATTAAATAACAGTGGTGATAGTTTTAGAACTTTATCAAAGTTATGCCAAAGCAGTGTTTTAGCATTTTATTGTACAGTTGGATCTCGTTAGAATGAACATCATTGGTTCATCTAAATATTTCCTTTTAACAAAATTTCTTAAAAACAGAATTCTACATTTTATCAAGCAGTTTTCAATCAACACGTCCATTTATTTTGAAAATTTCAAATAAAAAATTTCAATCTAAGAGATTTTGCTTTATTTATAAAGTAAAGACAACACAAATATACATATCAAAACTTGTCACTCTTATTTTCACATCTGGAGAAAATCAAGGATTTCTGTAACAAGGCAATTAAATAATAACTGCAGATTTAAAAGAAAATCTGCTAAGAATGCATATTGGGGAAACATATTGTTCACAATGTTAATTAGCAATGACACAAAATGCCAAACTTTTTCCAAGCGCAAAAGTGCTTTTGAAGCACTAACATTCATCAAAGAGATACTAGCATCTTCTTTGCTACTTTAAACATTTTTTTTTTCATTTTCATTGTTCTTTATTGTCTAGATGATATTCACAACCGTCATTTTGTGAGAAGTAAACACATCCTCATTTGCAAACTAAAGATCTTCCAGCTGTATGTCATTAGAGTGGAAGTTGACTTAGCGTCTGATTAGCGCAAGGTTTCCAGCTCAGCACGTTTCTGTCTCAACAGTTTGCTCTAAATTCTTTTTGTCAGGTTTGGTCAGTGCAGCATAATTCCTGCAATTGGTTTTTGAGTGATATCGTTCCATGCTGCAGAAATTATATCCATAGCGTGTTGAATGGTTTTTTTTTTTGACTCTTTCTTTCATTTCAACATTGTTGACAATTTCTTCCATTAGCAGGCTATGGTAGTGACTTTTCTTAGCTTTTATGATCCTTTGATCCAAATGCTGTAAATTTTACTGGAAAATGTAACACAAAAAGGCAATATAAGGTTATGGGGTTATTATGAGGTATACAATTATCAATGAAAATAATTTTTTTTTTCATTTCTGTATTAAATTTGACCAGCCATTCATTAAAAATTTAGTTGCCATCCATGGTTTTGTTCTTCATTTATACTGCATGATAGTGAATACATGTTTTTTACACAGCAGGGATTAGCAGATTTGCCAATGATCAACACATTCCTGTTCTCAGTTCCTGACTTGTTTCAGTCAAAGGGTGCAGTTAGACATTGCTTTGAGTTTTACTTCCAATACATTTGTCCCCTTGAAGCTCCAATGTTTTCTTCAGCTGGGGTGGAAGAAACATCCCTGCTTGATCAGTATTAAACACATCATTAGGACTGTATGAACTTATAATAAGAGTAGCCTTTTGTCTTTTTATTCACACTTTCTGCAAGCAAAGCACCTGCCTGACCACACATCATTTTGGGGACAATGTCATGCTGTTCCAAGCTGCCCAACACTAGCCTAAAAGTTTTCATTTCCAACATCAGTAGTGGCAAGATGTAGCATTTTCTCACTGATTAATGGTTTACTAACTGGCGTGCTCTAGGAATGGATGCCTTGGAACCATGTGAACACCGCTGAGTTGACGTCTAAAAATTGTGCAAGTCATATTATCTCCTTTCTGGCTAAATATCTGTTTTTTGCTATTGATGTTCAGTTTTTTTCTCAAACTTTAAAAAAAAAGTCCATACCATTAATGGAGTAATGCCATATTTTTTTTTTAGCCACAACATCCTTTTTTGCTCCAGAATCAACTTTTTGATGATTTTTTTCTTTCTGAGAATTACTTTCTTTTTGAAGAACTCATTCAAAATTCAAACAAGGAGCAATGTAAGGAACACAAACAAGTGTAGAAAAGAAAGAGATTGAGTAGTAGTTCCTGTTGCTTTAGCACCACAGCATTCCTTTTGAACCCAAATTAGGTTGGACTGCTTTTGCCACAATGGTAGGCTGAAAATGACTTGCCTAGGAAGGTGAAGGGTGTTTGTTTGTTTCTGTTAATGAAAGAACTTGAGAATCCGAATTCAACATTTCTGCTGAATTGTAAGTATTGTTTCAAGTAATTTTGTTTGTAAATATGAATCCATTTTATCATTTTTATTAACAAAAAAAAATTGTGAAAATGAATTTCATTTTATTGAAATTAAACAAAAATATAACATCTGTGTGAATTTTGATCGTGATTGGTCTTATTTTCATTACAGTGGAATTTTTGTTATATCGGATTTCATGGTAATGGTAATTGACTGTATTAAAATGTAGGTCTATATAAAGTGAAGTGTTGGTGCTATGTTGGGGAGTTTTATTTATACACAAAATTGTGGAAACCTGTAGAAAAATATGAATTTCCAAGATTTGATAGCTCACAACATGTCTTTTTTAGAATAATACCATAAAATTATAAATCATTAGAAAGAAAATTTAATGCAGAATGTAATGCTACAAACTGTGTTGAGTTATCTTTATTCAATCAAAAGTTATAGCCAAATAACCAGAAAAAGAAAACACAACTGCCTTATGTAACAAGAAATAGATTTCCTTAAAGCAAAACTTATAAGTGAAGCTGATTGTTGTGAGAGCCATTCAGGTGTTATGACACAGAATGGAACCAATAAGGTGTTAATATGAATCAGCTCACATTTCCAGGTATCAGAGCTAATAATGGGACTCCTATTCAGTTGTGTGAGTGTCATCAAGTTGGCCCCACTGATTTTTCTATTCCCCATTTTTTTTCATGGATTTTTCTGTCCCCTGATAACTTAGTAAACTGTGTTATGTAGTATGATGACAGAGAGAGAAGAGTTGACTGGTCACCTAGAAAGCGATATAAAATACTAACTTTGCATGAAGAAGACTGCACTTATGAGGAAATCATAAGAAAAGTAGGTTAAAATGTAACCTAAGGAGATATTTCTAAACTGTGAAAGAGGTGTCAGCAGACTGTCAAATCAAAACAAAACTGGTAAAGGCAGGAAAAGGTGCACAATAGCATGTAGTGATAAAAGAATTAAAAGGCTGAGTTTAAGTGACAGAAGAAAACCATCTGAGTCAATTAAAAATGAATTACCTCAATGTGGTTTGAAGATGAGTTTTTAGGACTGTTAGACTCAGACTGTGAAAGACTTTGGTTTAAATTCTAGAATTCCAAGTAAAAAGCCATTTCTATCTCCCAAACAAAGAAGGAAGAGATTAGAATGGGCTAAAAATGATGCTAATTGGTCTAGTGGGACAGTGTCATCTGGAGGGATGAGACCAGAATATCCATATTTGGGAGGGATGGAATAAAGTATGTAAGAAGAACAAATGGAGATGATTTGGTGTCTGAATGCATTACTGATGCTATGAAGCATTCAGTTAGTGTTATAATCTGTGTTTGTATGACAGCAAATGGTGTGGGTTGAATTTGTGTGACTAATGGTGCTTTAAATGCATACATAAGATTCTTCTGTAAATTTGCGAAATTCCGTCCCCCCCATCATTTTTGAGATTGATGCAAAACAAGAGATGGGGGTGGGGGTTCTTCCCTGGGGAACAGTATTTTGTGTTTTAAAACTTTCGAAAACAAGTTAAACATGTTGCCTCTGTCCAGTAGTATTGTTAGGCATCATGAAAGAAATGCGGGATTACGCCATATAATACAAATTTTGAAGATGACAATCCGATTTTTGGAGTAAACGTGACAAGGATGGTAAGTCAGATAATATCCGAAAACTTGAAAATTTCATCGTCCGGAGCGGGACTCGAACCCGCGTCTCCCAGAAAATGCCCGGGTATGCTAACCACTACACCACCCAGAACGACCAAGTATCCGATCAATTTGAATATAACCATCACAGGATTCGCTAGTCGAAGCAACCAGCATTCATATTTAGCGAACCTGGAGGTTAAAAATCTTATCCCGTGTTTGCCTGGAGAAGCAGATAAATCATGAAAGAAATACGGGATTAATATTCTTAACCTCCAGGTTCGCTAAATATGAATGTCGGTTGCTTCGACTAGCGAATCCTGTGATGGTTATTGTAGGGGCAAGAAATTACGCCCCTATGTAAATTGTGTGATGGACATTAAATCCCATCAATCTTGCAAGATATGAACATTTCAGAACAACTATTTCCATGTGTATTATTTAGAAACTGGTGTAAAACGTGAAAATGTACCAGACCAGGTGACATTCCGATGTGCCTATTTATCATGACGATTGTATTCACGGAAGCAACGCTATTGTTCCTGGCCAGAGGGAAATACAAGCTGCAGGGCACACGGGAGCTAGAGGTCAACGAATGAGATAGAGGTCAACGGGAGAATAGCCCAAGGTCAGCGGCCAAAGACACAGGTCAGGAAGAAAAGGGGGAGGCACCGAGAAGGGGGGGGTTGCCTGCTCTTCGCGTGCTCCGATTAGGAAGAAGAGAAGTGCCTCAGGCAAGGAAGGCAGGTGCCAATCAGAAGCGAGGAGAAGTATCAGCGGGAAAACTTCAGGATAGGAGTGAGGAACTAGGCAGTTGACAGAGAGCGAGAGTGGAGGACGGTCGACGGACAGCAAAACCGGGGAACAGTTGAACAGTGCTGGGTGTCAGCGCTGGGAAAAAGAAAGTTAGTAATAGAACGTTCCAGCTAGAGCACGAGGAAAACGGTCGTAGTTGGAAGCAGACACGTGGGTCTGGAACGACGTACGGAGAAAGTGATTTTAGAGGACACGTGTTCGGGACAGACACGAGGCATAGCTTCCGGAATAAAGGAATAGAGGCGAACGGAAGGTTACGACGATTAAAACCTTTCACGTCTGTGATAGAAAAAGAATGGGCAAAGAGTATTAGCAGGAAAGAGTATTCTTTAATGAAACTCTGATCATTTTTCGTGGAAACTGCAGTTGCAGGAACTCAAGTCAAGGAACAATAGCTGCCAGAACGATTACTTTTGATTAAA
Organism: Macrothele yani; assembly: GCA_039090855.1. Lineage (NCBI taxonomy): Eukaryota > Metazoa > Arthropoda > Arachnida > Araneae > Macrothelidae > Macrothele > Macrothele yani. The sequence continues at coordinate 116,045,981 of CM077011.1, forward strand.
TGTTTTGTTAAGTTTTCAACAAGCCTGAGAGTGAATTCATGCTTGGAATTGTCTTGCCATTATTTTAACTTCCCCTCTCTTGAATAGCAGATTTATAGTAAAGCTGGGAGAGAAAGAACGCCGGGCTGTGTTCAACTTTTCGTTGATAGACAGTCTCCAGACAAAAAGAACCTTATAAATAGTTTTCCTTCCTGCTGTGGGGAATTTTCATCAGCGCAGGGAAGCCGGTGTTGTTGGGCCGATGAGCCATTAATTAACATAATGAGCTTCCAGCCCTACAGTTATATTCAAATTGATCGGAAACTTGAAACTTGGTCGTTCTGGGTGGTGTAGTGGTTAGCATGCCCAGACGTTTTCTGGGAGACGCGGGTTCGAGTCCCGCTCCAAAACTATAAAAATTTTCAAGTTTTCGGATATTATCCGACTTACTATCCTTGTCACGTTTACGCCAAAAATCGGATTGTCATCTTCAAAATTTGTATTGTTAGGCATCATTTTATTGCATAAATGTTCGTATTTCAGCATAAAACTGTTGGCAGCAACTTGCAAAAATGAAAGTTAGATAGAGCAAAAATGCACATGTAATCTTCAGGCATGAGATTCTTCCACTAATTCAAGGAATTCTGCCTTTGCCATTATCATTTTGGTCATTCACGAGATCGATGCACAACTGAACAGTTTTTTGGGGTAGTGGTAATCGGGGGGGGGGGGGTGCTAGAGGACGGAAGTTCATCTTTACAAAACTTTCAAAAACTGAAGATCAGTGCAGTGAAAGTATCATTGTTGCTTAGTATCATTGTTAACTATAATTTTATTCCATACATATTTGTATTTAAGTTAATGGAGGGGGATTTCTCCAAAAACCAAAGTTGGATGGATCAAAGATTTTTCCCCTGATGATGTTCCCACTCTCCTGCATTATTGTTAAATGTTATTTCCCCTCCCCCATAAGCGAGTTTGATAAGAGAGGGGAAATTTCTATAAACAGAAGTGACAAAGTTGGAAAATTTGTGAGGATTGTGATGCATGGTGTTCAAAAGTATTCACATTCTCAAAGTTAACACCACTTATCTAAAATAGTTAAAGCTTTGATATCGTGCACTTATGGTCCTCAGACTGAAATTTCTTTCAACATGATGAATGAAATTATTGTCATGGGGGGGGGGGGTGTCATTGATGAAACGGGGAAAGAAAGATATCAGCAGAAAGGAAAATTAAGCAATGGATGCTGTGTAGCTGCAGACTCATCAAAAGGCAAACAGAAAGTTAACCAGCATTCTTGCTGTGCATTTTGATTATTCACCCAGTTAAAAAGTTCAGCTGTTTTTTTTTTTTTTTCCCTTTGTCGGTCTCCTGTATGATTAGATAAAAATACATCATTGATATGCTTGAGCCAAGCCAGAAGCCTTTGTCACTTGATCTTTGCCAGGATAACGAAGCCTACATATTTAAACTCCTTGTCATGCTGCGGTTTTGTGCAAATAGTGGTTTCAGGAAAATCATATTACACTGTTAGAATGGCCAGGTAATATCCCTTACTTGAATCCAATTAAAAATCTGTGGAACAGATGAAACTTGTTAGATGCAGCCAAGGAATATAGCATAATTGATAAAAGCAATCACACAATCTCTGTTTCACATTATAACACCTGATGAATTAACATGCTTGGTTCACTCCATGGAGCACCATTGTAGGCGGTAATTGCGGCAAAAGGTTTCCCAACTAAGTACTAACAGAAATGGTGGTCTCACTGTCAGACGGTCAGATTTGATCCCCCTGCAATAAAGTACCTGATAAAGAATTCCTGTCCCGCCCCCTGGAGTTCATGTCATTCCTATTTCAATCTCCTCTAGACTCTCAGTATAATATTGGAAGTACATACCGAAGCATCAACCCAAAACTTTGTGAACACAAACATAAGGTGTCAAATGTTCTTTCATTAAACAATATTATCAGCACCAACCCTTGAAGACACTTCTGCAGTTCCCCTTTGGGTGGAAAAAATGCCTCTTTTATTAACAAAACATCCCTTTTATTTTCAAGAAAACATTAAAACTTTATTTACCAAGAACTGCAATTCAGAAAGCCCTCATTGAATCCCATTTATTTGGAATCTCTCTACTAAAATCTGACAACAATATCTGCACCTCCAATTCACATTGTAGTTCCAACTACCAGCCCTCTGATTCAGTTGATCGTGGGTTATCAAGGCCATAGATCAGTTAAAGGCTTCCACTTAATGAATTTTATTACTATACTATGTGTGTTCCCCACTTAATTCAATGATTAATGTGTATGATGTTTGACAGTTGTTACAGTTATGGTTGCTCTTGTCTGATTTTATTTTCAGCTGGTCATGGTTAATGTGTATGATGTTTGACAGTTGTTGCAGAGTTGTGGTTGTTCTTGTCTGATTTTAATTTCAGCTGGTCATGTGTTCAGTTGAACATGCACTTTTAGACGTCAATTTAAAATTTTGATTAGCCATTCATATTGTCTTGCACAAATCGATAAAAAGAGTCGGGAGGTGTTATCTGTGACCTTTTCTGCCAACGACAAATCTGAGGATGGGCTGGTTTAGGTAGCATGTTGATACCTTGTAGATATTGCCTGCACTTGTATGAGGATGCTGAAACAGTGCATTGTCATGAGTGTTATTGCAGCAGGTTCAAGGAATTTTCCATTGTCACGACATGTAGTCAGAGTTCTTGTAATATACACTAACCTGGAGCACAAATAATAGGAGATAGCTCCACAAACCGTATTGTTTACTGTTCAGATGGTATGTGGTTCAGTTACATTCACTACATTGTTGCATCAGTCACATTGGCCCCCACATGTATTTCCAATGACTTATTAAAGGCAGAAGAGTGATTTGTTGCTGTGTACTACATGATGTCATTCTTCTACTCAGGTTGCTCTCAAGACCCTTACCACTCCAAGTGCTGATGGTGGTGAGTGGGGGTCAGTGGTACATGACAGGATGGGCATCGTGCATGCATGCATATTGCCTGTAGTCAGTTTAAAATGATTTCCTGTGTGATTGAGTGACTGGTGCTTGGCATGCGTGCAGAAAATGTTCAGGGCCCAATATTTCCCCAGAAAACATTTTTTTTTTTGTCTGAAATTTCCCCAAAACTGTAGCAGATTTTCATACAAGTTTAAGCGATTATTAGAATATATGTCGATGATACAAGTTTAAGCGATTATTTGAGTATATGTTGATGATCAGCGGATTTTCATACACAGCCTATTACCTAAAAATTTGAAAAAAAAAATATTCCAATGAATAACTAGCTTTTTTTTTTCATGAGAAAAATTGTCCTTTTTTTTTTTTTTTAACGCACAAAAGATTTAGTGCTCCAGGTGAATCTTTCCCCTCTTGCAGGTGAAAGTTTTAAGCGAGACAGGAATAGGCGAATCAAGAATTCTTTTCTCGCCTAAAACGGCGGAACCCATTAACTTTCGACATACGAAGGATAGGAGAAATAAGAATAGGCGAATCAAGAAGTAACCCGGGGCTAAGAGGCTGAAAAACAAACAGCTAAAAAATTCTGTAATTAACTATAATTTATTTCATTCTAGCATTCCAGGCATTTAATTGTGCCAGATAATTTTACTGAATGAAATTTAAATTCGATTTAAATCCTTTGAAAAATGCATGGGTCATTCGCTTTAAAATGTCCGGAGCCCCCAACAATTTTTCAAATTGGCGCCTATGACACATTCGCTGCCATTATTATTATTATTTTCTATTGGAAGTTTAACGATCACCTAGAGCAACTCAGTGAGCTATAAGCAGTCGCCCGTCCCTAATTTAGGCTCATTGGTTCTGGGGAAGGGCGAAAGCTAACTCCATGAGACAAACACAAAATCCATGCCTCATCAGCATTCGAACCCAGACCCATCTCGGGCGAATGATCAGAAGCTATCGCTTAGACCACTGTGCCACCTGGGCGACCCATTAATTTTGGAAGCGTTTATTAGCGTGACAAGTGATTGCATCGCACTTGTTACTCACGCCACGCTGTCTCCGCCTTGGCATTAGTAAAGTTGTTTAGGCTAGGTGAATCGTTTGCGAACAGCAGTTCGCAGTACGGTACAGCCTTCATAACTTCTTGTATTCATAACGACACATTTTTCCAAATGATTACCTGATTACCGTGAAGTAAATTACTCCCATTTTTCACATCGTGTTCGTTGTTATTAAGTCAATTTTCCGTTTTATTATTACACTGGTGTGCAAAAATTAAGGACGAAGAAGAGAAATTAGCATAACAGCGTAATGAGCAGGCAGAAGACCGAAAGACCACTCAGGAGATAGACTAGGGTCCAGTACGGTTGGGCATGCATGCACATATATGCAGCATGACGGGGGGTTGGGGGTTGGAAGGGTATAATAAAGCACACGGGTGGTGTACGCTCAGCAATTCGGCGAAAGCTATTGCACGGTGTATATTGGTTTGAATAACGTCGAGTTGCTGCCACTGTGTGATATGGCCAACAGGCAATCCAGTAGACGACATCTGGATGTCGCTTCATTGGGAAGTTGGAAGAAGGTCGAATTGTGACTAGCGTGGCCGAGGAGTTCGGGATCGCTCACAGCATCGTTTCACGAGCTTGGAGAGCATTTCAAACGACAGGAACAGCTGTCCGAGAGTTTAGCAGTGGTCGTCCACGAGCAACCACGGCTGCGGACGACCAGTATATTGTCCTACAGGCCAGAAGAGACAGACTGCAGACAGCGGGAGAAATCGCAAGGCACGTGCAACAGACAACTGGACGTCCGTTATCGCGTTTTACCGTGGCGAGGAGGCTGCACAAAGGTGGTCTTCTATTTGCACGATGACCAGCACGGTGTGTGCTATTTACGGCTGCTCATCGGAGATGGAGGTTTCTGTGGTGCCAGGAACACAAGAACTGGACACATCAGCAACGGGGTCGAGTTCTTCTTACGGATGAGAGCCGATTTAGTCTGATGAGCGATTCTGGATGTATACACATCTGTAGAGAGCAGGGAACACGCAATTGCACCTCTAACATCATCGAAAGGGACCATCTTGGAGGTGGCGGAGTTCTCGTTTAGGGTGGTATCATGCTTGGTAGCCGTACTGACCACATCTTCCAAGGAGGTTCAGTCACTGGTGTCCGCTATTGTACCAAGGTTCTCCTGCCTCACGTGTGTCTGTTTAGAGGTGCTGTGGGTCCTGAGTTCCTCTTCATGGATGACAACACTGCACCTCATTGTACAGTGGCTGTCGCAGGGCTGTTGGAGAGTGAAGATATTCAACGCATGGATTGGCCCGCAAGGTCCCCAGACCTAAATTCAATCGAACACGTGTGGGACCTTCTCAGGAGATGCTTGGCAGCACGTCACCAGCCGCCAGCAATGATTCCGCAGCTGCGATTGGCGCTACAAGAGGAATGGGCTGCCTCAACAGCTCCTTGACAACCTTGTCCTCAGCATGGACACACATTGTAAATCCTGCAACGCAGTCAGGGGTGATCATATCCCCTACTGAAGACTGGATTTTCCTTGGCAGCCGCCTGTCACATGGATGTTTCTGTTTTCTGTCCAGTTGTGCTTGAAGCTACCTTTTCAATAAAGTGCCCTTGTATCCTTTGGATTCCTTGTTTGAACAGTTATGCTCACTTGTCCCATATTCTTACATCTTGGGAATCTTATGGTATGATTTAAGTCGATGTGGGGCACTTCTGCACGACGTTACATTCGAAAAACCGCCTCGTCCTTAATTTTTGCATGCCAGTGTACTATTATTATTTTACCCCCGGGCAAAAATTTCCCTAGAGCTGCTTTAATTTCCCCCGAACCTTGTTCGCGTGTTCGTACATATTCTGCACCCCTGGTGCTTGGTACCTCTGTTCATCTTATAGTTGAGTGCAAGCAAGTTGGTTCTGTAAGTTTCTGTTGCTGGATAATACAGTCTTTTCATCCTGTAGTCACTCTAGGCTAACAGCTGTGCATGCTTCATCTCGTAGGTTGTTCCAAAAGGGAAAAGAATTCATCGCATGGATTCTCACAAACATGATATCTGAACTAGTAATTGCTGTGTCGATGAACAAGGTTCAGCCTGCATAAATCTTAGAGCGATTGCTTTTCATACGGACTACCCTATTTTGTATGCTCAAATATTTTAACTGCAAAAAATCATTACATTTTTACTCTGAATAACAGGCAAAATGCATTTTACGGGAAAAATGCTTTGAAAAGAGAATTTTCAACAGGGAAATTAATTTCAAACATGGTAATATTTTCTTTGGTTGAATTTTAGATTTTCTGAACAGTGATCGGCACTTTTTAACAGTATAACTGTGTTATATTTTTAATAATATATAACTATTTTATGTAAGAACTATTATATGTAACTGTTAGGTGCCATTTGAGAAATTTGTGTTAAGTGACGAAATTACGAGAATGCAGTGCATCACATACGTATTAATTGTGATATTTACTTATCACAGTGCAGTTTTCATAAAATGTTATTTTAAAATTAATGTAAAGTTCTATGGATATTTGTCTTTTTGAAAGTTTTAAGTCTTTTTTTTTAATATTCTCATAATACATGGAAGTACGTTAAAATTATTAACTTAGCAAGCAGACATGCCTGAATTGCCAGTATTTACTGTTTTTAAAACATGTGAAATCAATCACATAAAGAAAACAAACTTGAAAATTACATTGGCCTGGAATGCGAAAGGATATTAAGCTCAAAACGTACATGCCCTAGAGTATGTAACAGATATCATGCTCTGGAGCGTGTAATGGATATCATGTTCAAACTGAAATCAGGAGATGCTGGTTCATTTTGCACTCCATGGTGATGTAATTTTAAGTTTTTTGATGTGATTGATGTCACATGTTGAACAGTAATACTGGCAATTCAGACATATCTGATTCCTAAGTGAATAATTCGGATTTATTACATCCACAAACTAAAATTATATGGGAAAATATTGCAAACTTCATCAGCATACTGCAGTTTGTATAGTTAAATCGTGTGTAAAGGTATATTTGTGCATATATCATTCTGAAATATGTAATTTGTAAGATCCTTAAAATTTTTTGTGGGGGGTGCATAAATGTCTTGAAAAATGCTTTGTGTTTGTGAGCTCGCACAATAGAGAGAGAGAGAGAGAGAGAGAGAGAGAGAGAGAGAGAGAGAGAGAGAGAGAGAGAGCCTGTGTTTTGGCTAAAAAGTTTGAGCTATGGGTATTTATTGTTAAATTTATGCAAAGGTTAAATTTGAAGGTGAACATTGAAATTTGACGAAAATTAAAATTTGGGAGATGGATAGATACATTTCGAAACAAAAGGAAAATTCTGTTTAAGGCCACGATACATATATAACTGCAACACTGAATCTTGAAATCCCAAAAGTTATTACTGTAGATTTGCATTGTTTGTGTTTTCGATGAGCTGAGAAACCTGAAAGTGACAAAAGGTATTTATTGTTTACATGTGCACCAATGTGTGTAACCAAACATTCACTAGTAGACAATGTACACATGTAAATAACTTTTGGAGGTGGTGAAGGTAAATTTTAGTAGCTGGACAAAATGTATTGGTTAAATAAAACAATATCCCAAGAACGTATCTTCGCTTAGGCACGCTAAGGTGGATAAGCATAGGACCGTGAGATGAAATTCAACCGGGACACATAATTCTTCACTGCACAAAGTTTGGATTTTTGAAAGGCCACTTGTCCTGCCTTTATTTTAAAAACTTAATCATAATGAACACAAAGCAGGCCATTAAGTCGAGGAATAACTATGTCAACAAATATTTGCTGCCTGAACACAACTTTGCACATTTTCAAAATTTCCAACTCTGGCCTCTAGGCCCTATAAAAATAATCAGATGGCACACAGCTTAGGTGCTTCAAAAGAAACAGATATTTGTACACACAAAATGAGATATTGCTTCAATTCTACCTAACAAGTGGTTGCACTAAATTTTACATTATCATAGCAGGCCGAAGCTCAACCAAACTTGGTTACTCGTATTAGCATAATATCTCACATACATCCGAATCGAGTTATTGCAGCAATTTAATAATCAATTTTATCCAGAAAATTATGAGTTTCAAAAGCACATGAAAACCCGTGTAAGTATAGCATACATACATACATATCACTAAGCTGTTCTCTGAGATTCAGAGGTTAGCTCCACAAAGAAAAGACAAACTACCAGATAATTTTTATCTGATTATTTACTTACTGTTGCCATATCAAACTCCTCCACTTACAGCGATCTTGGTACACAATTCGCGCTTCACTGACATCCATCACACGATGCACACAAGATCTTCTATACATCATGCTATGATGTATAGAAGATGTATAGAACACTCCTGAATCTGATCATCCTATGACTTCTTTGGCCTTCCTCTGCTTTTCCTTCCTGCCACTTGGGCTGAAATTTTTTTAGGAAGCATCTCATCACTCATTATTTCAACATGGCCAAACCACCGAAGCATATTAGTCTCCACCTTGTTAACAACATTTTGCTTCACATTACACAACTCCAACACATCTTCATTCCTCACACGATCAGAACGTGTCGTGCCACAAACTCCCCGTAAGTAACGCATTTCTCCAGCACACTAACGACTCCTATGTTTCTTCTGTAGTACCCAGGTTTAACTGCCATGCATCAGAGTAGGAACAATTTCACTCTTGTACACAGCCATGCAGGACTCCCTTGAGAACCCATCATTCCTGTGAAAGACTCCCATGGCAGCTATGACTTTCAATGAAGAATTCACTCTCCTACTAATTTCACCATCCAATTTGTTCTCTCTGTCAAACATGCTTCCTAAATCACCAAAAACCAATTGTGCTGATATTACCGAACTATGAACATGCCGTTTTATACACGATAAAAATGACAAAAATGGCATTTAAAAACCTTTAATGATAAGTTAAAACCAATTTCATGAGTACTTTCAATCCTACTTTAGGACCATCCTCAGATGAAATGAACACGGCCTAGAGATCACACAGGTTAATATAACAAGCACATTGCCAGATTACCGTATACGCATGATTAAAGTTCAACACAACTATTGACGTAAGCAATTAATATCCTATGAAATTGAGTCAGCATTCGCGGTGAAGAATAAGGTTGTGATGTCCAGACTGTATGAGGATCTTCCATACTCCCGATACAGATACCGGAACCTCATCATTGCAGCACCAGTCCATATTCTTAAGAAGTAACAAACTTTCTGCAAATAACAAAGCTGACTTACTTGATGGGGTCACCACTACAACCACTTTGTCCCATTCAGGTTCATATCCTCCTCCGCAAACAGTCCTTGTCAACGCTGTGTTTTGTGCACCATTGCGGATACTATATTTGTGTTCCATAATTCTAGTCTGTAATTTCCTGGATGTGGAGCCAATGTATGCAGACTCCGAGTTACCCACTTCATTAGAACGCAATGGAATATTGTAAATGCCCCATTTGTCCAAGTCCTTCACAGAATCTCGGTCGCTGCAGATCAGGGTGCGGATGTTTTTCGTCCTCACCCCAAAATCAATATGATATTTTTGGCAGATATTCTTTAGGGCCTGAACAATGGGCGGCACATATTGTACTGATCCTACATATCTAGAGATTCGGTCTTCACTGGACAGCGTGATAGTTGTCCGGTTCATAACTCTGTGAATTACACTCCGCATCATATCCTCAGAGTACCCGAAGGCTCAAGCCTGGTCCCTGATTATCTCTAGCTCCAAATTACTAAATTGTGAAGAGGACGAATGCGAAATGGCACGTTTGAACAGGAAATGTAAAGCTGACATCTTCTGACACCACGGGTGAGCCGACGTAAAGGGAATTAGAGATGGAACTGCAGAAGGTTTGCGATAAACCGAATAAGTAACATTTTGCAAAACTGGGTTCCGAGCTATTAAAATGTCTAAATAAGGAAGTGAAAAATTATTTTCCATTTCTACTGAAAACTTAATGGAAGGATAGAAGGAACCAAGTAAGTCAACAAATTCTTGTAAATCATCATTAGTAAACGGCCAGAAAAGTAAAACATCATCGACATATCGCATGTAAAGAATTGGAGAAAGCCTTCATTGGCTAAGAGCTTGATTTTCTAGATTCAGAAGCAGAATTTCTGCTAAAACCGGGAACAGGGGGGACCCCATAGGGGCCCCTTCCAACTGCCGATATATTTGGCTATCAAACTTGAAAAAAGACTCGTCTTTGATTAGCTGAAGAGCCTGGTAAATAGCCTGAACCTCTGCCTGTGGGTAAAATCCTGAAGATGTCAGCAGAAACCTAATAAGGTTGTGAACCGTGCCAAGAGGAATATTAGGAAATAACGAAATAATGTCTAGGGAGACCAAACGGAAGGGTTTACCATAAAACTGAAAAGAGCGCAATTTTTCAACAGCCTGTGTGGAACTAGAAATGGAAAACCTAGACCCGGAGGTCAGAGGTGCAAGAAATTTTGTGAGGGATTCCTCTAACGGTCTAGTGGGGCTGCTAGACCGGCTCGAAACCAAGGGACGAATCGGAAGGCCGTGTTTGTGCGTCTTGACTCTCCCGAACATTTCTGGGATCCTTGGGCCTGGCACAGAGTGCATTGCATCAGTGATCTCCTTAGGAAGATTTCCATGGTTTTTTACATGGCTTACTGCTCTTAAAATTACTGCCGTGGGGTCTCTGTTAATCCTGACATGAGGGATATCAGCTATGGTCTCACCCATCTTATCTAAATACTCTTGTTTGTTAAAAATGACTACCTGTGACGACTTGTCAGTTGCTACTATGGCCAACTCAGGATTCTCTTTCAGTAATTTGAGTTGTTTTTGTTCCTCATAATGCGGTCTGGACTCACGTCTTGTACGCTGATTATGGAGTCTCCCAAAGGCTCTTGCCACCCTCAGGCGGGATATGTCTTGTGCCTCTAAAGGTAAAGTTTTAATAACTTGTTCCACCTGAGGGATAATAATGTACTTATTGCCCGCTTCCTTGCGGTAAGCATACTTTAAAGCCTTTCTGCAACGCCATTTTTTGAACCTCACTGAGCCTATAATCACTTCTATTAATAAAATTAGGTTTAAGTACATTGTCCGCTCGAGTACTGTTTAAATTGTCGAGGTTCCTGGATTCTACCTCTTTCGCCACCAGAAGAAGTAATTTACCAATGTGAGTCCGAACTAGTTGACCAACCACATTCTGGCATACCGCCGTAAGTCGTCACAGGTAGTCATTTTTAACAAACATTAATTGCTTACGTCAATAGTTGTGACATTATTTGCTTACGTCAATAGTTGACATTAATTGCATTAATGTCAACTATTGGACATTAATTGCTTACGTCAATAGTTGTGTTGAACTTTAATCATGCGTATACGGTAATCTGGCAATGTGCTTGTTATATTAACCTGTGTGATCTCTAGGTCGTGTTCATTTCATCTGAGGATGGTCCTAAAGTAGGATTGAAAGTACTCATGAAATTGGTTTTAACTTATCATTAAAGGTTTTTAAATGCCATTTTCGTCATTTTTATCGTGTATAAAACGGCATGTTCATAGTTTGGTGATGCTTCCTAAATACACACACTCATTCACCTGGCCAATCACTGTGCCATTTAGACATATTACATTCAGTACTACCTGTTCTTCTCTCAGAAACTTGGTTTTTTCCTTATGTATTATACTCAGTTTGAATTTCATGCAAACTTTGCATATCCGGGACAACATACTCTGCAACTCACTTTTGCTCCCTGCTAACAGGACTGTGTCATCAGCATACAGCAATCTGCACACACGGATATCACCAAGACATAAACCAGTATTATCTATTTTAGCATTACGCATGCATGCATCCATAAATGTATTAAACAGCCAGGGTGATATTACACAACCTTGCCCAACTCCTGCACTAATAGAAAACCATTTTGATAAAACACCATTCACTCGTACACAAGCTCTACTACCAGCATACATGGCTTTTACACTATTAAGTAGACTCCCAGTAACACCATATTCATTCAATATCTTCCACAGAAGTGTCCTATTTACTTGGTCGTAAGCTTTCTCCTAATCTATGAAGGCAGCAAAAACTTTCTTCCCAACAGCCAGATACTTTTCAATCATCTTGCATAATGCAAAAATTTGTTTAGTGCAGCCTTTACCAGGTATGAAACCATTCTGAATATCCCATACTGTAAGACTTCATACTTTTTCAATAATGACCTTACCAAACACTTTCCCTGGCATACTCAGTAGGCTGATACCACGATAGTTCTTGTAGTCAGTCTGATTACCCTTTCCCTTTTTCAAGGGAACAATGATAGCATCCTTCCAATTTCAAGTGACCATTCCTAGCTCTCAGCACAACTGGCAAATTTCAGTTAACCAGCCAATTACAGAGTCACCACCATATTTCAACATCTCAGCAGTTATGCAATCAACTCCCGGAGCCTTACCATTCTGAAGAGATTTTAGAGCTTTACACACCTCTTCTCTTCAGATCCCTCCTGTGCTTCCCTCCTTCACTGTGACATCATCTGCTTTTGCCTCAGAATCACCTTTGCTTTCTTGATCTAATAACTCACAGAAGCATTGACCCCATCTTTGACTTAACTCACTGGGCTTCCATATCATTTCCCCAACCCTATTCTTCACACAACTTATAACTTTATTTCCCCTATTTTTCCTGTCTCACAAACTTGCAGAAAGTCTTTCTATCTTTCCAAAACGCGAATTCATGCTTTTCCATCTTCTCCTTCCTATCTTTTGCATTACTCTGACGAACCAGCTTAGCTGCTTCATGCTTCTTGCAGCGGTATTCATCCACAGAAGCTTTACCTTGCAACATCCCCAAATAGGCATCTGTCTTTCTCTTTACTGCCTCTTTAATCTCATTATTCTACCAACCATCACCTCTATTGTTACCCACTATTGTGGTACCACAGACCTCCTCAGCAGCAGTAACAACACAGTTCTTAAAACATTCCTACTTCTTTTCTGCATTCCTCTCACATGACTTCAGCTCCTTCAGTCGTTCTCTGAGTAAGTTATCATAATGCTGATGATCCTCAGGAAGCCTTTCAATCTTTATTCTTTCTACCCTAGGGCTCTTTCTATTCCTTTTCCTCCAACCAACATTCAGTCACTCGCGACACTCCCAAGTAATGATCAGAGCCAATATCTGCACCTCTCATCACACGAGTGTTTCAGACGTTGATCATAAACAACAAAATCTATAACACTCTTTTGACCAAGAGTACGATTTTCCCAAGTATATGTGTGGATATACCTGTGGTTGAAAAACGTATTAGATACACACAAACCATTCTCAATGCAAAGTTCAATTAAAATTTCACCATTATCATTTACACAAGGATCATTAACCTTACCCAGAACATTGTCAGAAATTGCATTCTTCACACCTACTCGAGCATTGAAGTCCCCTGCTATTATAACTCTCTCTAGCACCAAACTGGCTCAATACAGCTTTTTTTAGCTCATTCCAGAAATCCTCCTTCCTATCAAAAGGTTCTGAGTCACAAGGAGCATACACTACAACAATTACTATTCTCTGAAGTTTCACTTTCAGGCGCATCTAAAGAATTCTCTCACTAATGCAGCTGTAATGGATCAAGTTGTTCTTCATCTTTTCACTTAAAATCACACCTACACCAGCTTGTCCCCAAACATTTCCAATAGTCCAGACCACACACTCACTGTGCCATTCACTTCTTCTACCCCAATTTCTTTCTTTTTATTTTCACTTGCACACAGCACATCCAATTTATACTTATTAATTTTTTCAATCATCTCATTCATCTTGTCCTTTATACCTCTAGTATTCCATACACCAATTTTACACTCACTCAACCGTGATCTCTTTCTCATGCGCCTTTTAGAATTTCCAGGTCTCTTCCGTGGTGGACCGTCCTTAAGTGTGGTAGGTCCACCGTATCCCACACTTGAGTCATTTTTCATATCTTAGTGTCTTTCTAATCAGGTAAGTACATCAGTGTGTGGGATTAGACCACAGCTGACGGTTCCAGTTGGTCATTCAACCTAAGGATTCTGGAACAAAACCCAGTGAGTTGGGGTCTTTTCGTCAATGTCACACAGAACTAGCTGGCACCTCTACAAGATTCACAGAGGCCCTTGTTGCTGTTCTGAGCGCCATTGTCCACGGAGCGCCCCGAGGAGGCATGCCCATCTCTCACTAAAACCGCCCGCCTTGTAGGTATAGAGCATACATAAACTCCTGATTCAACATAGTGGACAAGTTCTGTCGCTGAAGTGCAATGTCTCTGTCTCATCTCAGTTTGGAAAGTTATAAGAATAGGTGTACTATTAGTTTTGCTTAATCCCTTGCGAACAACCCTCTCAAACCAGTTTTCTAGCCCATTTAAATTTAGGAATTACAACAACTGAGCAAACATTTACAAATAATCAAAAGTTACATTACTAAACGGTTCTACACTCCCAGGAAAATTTGCCTTACAATAACATAGCACAACACTCTAGCATTATTCGATACTGAATCAATTCTAGACACTATACTAAACATACTGTACTAAATACCTTACTCAATTCACTCAAAATTTATCATTAACTTGCAACACTGGCAAAAGAATTAAAATTCACACTATCATCATGAAATTCAAATACTTCACTAACACAAACTTGCACTGAGTACTCAATCAATATTTTACCATGTAAATAAGAAAGCAGACACTAATTCCCAACAGTCCTGAACTTGAACTCATATTTATATGTAATCTTACTGTTCACCAACATTTTAAATTACACAAATATTCCTGACAGGCAATTCATAAACAACTTAATCCAAGTTTTCAAAATTCCACTAGGTAAGTTTTTACCGATTTTAATAGACCCATGTAGTAAACAAGTGAGGTACTGGCTATACAAACATCTTATTTATCAGACCCACTTTCCTTGAAAACAAAAATTACATTCTGAGGAAAAATCAATAAGGCTTGAAGGTCTGATTGGGTCGTGAAGCCAATCAGGCATATGTACCAAAATTGGAGAACATATGTGTGACACATCACCCTGTACTGCTTTCTTCACCTACTGTTTTTTTGGGGGGGGGACAACACTCATAAACACACCTTGCTCGGAGCCCCTTCCTATGGGCCGATGATTTTACTCGGGGTAGAAGACAAATTCCCCCAAATTAGTCCTCATAAACACCCTTTCAGACAAAGGATGTTCACATAGGGAAAAGCATCCTGCAAGAACTCTCTTGTCCCAAATTATCC
The DNA here is from genome assembly GCA_039090855.1 of Macrothele yani. Classification (NCBI taxonomy): domain Eukaryota; kingdom Metazoa; phylum Arthropoda; class Arachnida; order Araneae; family Macrothelidae; genus Macrothele; species Macrothele yani. The sequence continues at coordinate 116,061,275 of CM077011.1, forward strand.
GCCCCCCTACCTCCAGGCACACAGCTTCCAGAGAAACACCATCCGAAAACTCACATTATTTCCAGAAAACTTCACTAAATCACTTTTTCCCCAGAAAATTACATCATATCATTATTTCCCAGAAAACACCATCTCATTATTTCCAGAAAAATGCACCATACTACTTATTTCCCAGAAAATTATCACCTCTCGAAAAAATCTCGCATTGTACAAAAATAATGAACAGGCCACACCTATGAAAGTCCTAATCAGCTTGCATACCCCTTTTTTATATCTTCCCCTCATGTAAATCCAATTTTCGAATCCACCAGCTGATATTAGAAACTAGCCCTACTACTTCAAAAATGTTACGGAATAATTTTACTCCCAAATTTAGCTAGACACTGAAATCATAACCTGCCTCTAAGAACAAAAATTTAAACTACATGGCACTTACTCTATGCTTATAAATACAAATGCAATTTATATAATAAAATCACTACACACAAGGAGAGTTAAATTTCCTTAATAATAATAAAGACTGGTCTGAGGGGTTGCTCTTGTTTAAGACAGCTTGTACCAAAATTATGACATCATCTATAACTGCATTAACCATGAAAATTTATACATTGCCTCCCCCTCCCTCCCCCTTTTTTTTGCTTATAGAAAATGACATGGTTTTTTTCACAGCATAACACTAAATCATGAGGTTTCTTTCCCAAAACACACTAGAACACCAAAATACAAACGGAAGACCTGAATGAAGGCATTTACATTTTTGTGAGCTCATTAACTGTCAAATAACAAACAACAACAACAACAACAACAAAATTTCACAGCCAAATAAAAACAATAAAAATAAAATAAAAAAAACAACAACAACAAAAGAAACCAGCCTCTCCTGGAGAACATTTCCACATCCAAAAGGCTTTCCCCCCCCCCAGTCATCCTTGGAGACTCTAGTCTCTCTCAATCGCTGATTTAAGAAGAGGTCTAAGCACAATTCTGTGATTTCATCAGCTCACCGTCAGCCTCCTACTGAGAAGGGCTGGCTCCCTCCAAAGTAACGTCGGCCATTTCCTAGCTCGCACGATAGGCATTCCGCATCTCACAGGGATAGCCGTCCTCTGCTGGAACTGCGTATTTTGAGGAATCGGTAAGCATTTACTCGCAGGATTAAGTTCTTTGAAATTCGTCAGTTTTGTCATCTAATTTGAGTCTCCAACTATACACAAGAGAACTCTTAGAGAGCTATATTTTTCTGCCGGGGGGGGGGGGAGGGTTGATTCTTTCCATACATTGGCGCCTTTGTCAGATGAATCCATGGGCCACTCCAATGCCACTATCTGAATACTTGGCTGTCATGCCCTCCTTTTCCTGCGGAATGGGTTCGATGGTCAGCCTAGCCCAGCGTGACTGATTTTTTTCCCACACAACCTTACATCTTTGGCGACAAATACGTAAGAGGGCGAACCTTGCCTAGAAGTGTCCCTCTTCACTAGCAACCTCTGACCTCAGCTCCCCCATTGGCTAAACTTCAACCCAGTAACAACTAGACTTAGCTCGCGATTGGCTGATGTTTTGCACCAAAAAGCTGTGAGGCTTTCCACATTGCTGTGACACTTCCACCCTTGCTAGAGTGACCTTGGCCTGTGGCTGGGGGAAGCAGCACTTTCTGCATGCCGATTTGAAAATAGCCTTTTCTCTGACCTCCGAGCCAAGATAAGATGCCTTTTTGAGGCAAATTGGTGACTTTCTGAGATTCCTAAAATGCTCAAAATGGCTAACTGAGAAAAAGAAAGATTTTTGTCTGCCCAAATGCACAAGACCATTTTTCCTTCTGTTTCGTGGTAAAAATAATATAAAGCAAGGATTTAGTTTATGAAAAAGTAAGGTGACAAACTTGCTTGCCTCTTTCTGAAAGAAAGGAAAATTAAATTCATTCAAAAATAATTTAGGTATTCCTTATTGCTCTTTTTTTTTTTTTTTTTTTTTCAAAATGAAATTTTGTTTGCCTGTTTAGAGTAAGCGAGAGAACTGCACGTTTTTTCCATCATTTAATCCTCCCCAGGAAGGAAATTTAAAAACGTGTTCTGGAGAGGATTTTTTTTTTCTTCGTAAATGTGAGAAAATTGATCAGTTTTTCCCACATTCATGAGAAAAAAAAATCTGCAACAGAACACCTGGTGCAGTTAAAATTATGCACTGAAAATGGGATTTAAAAAAAAAAATGTGTTTTCAATCACCAAATTATGGCTCAGGTTTCATTACAAAAGTAAACATGAAGTAATGTGATTTTAAGTGTTCTGTAACTGTTCTGACCTGTGGGAATAATTTCATATGAAATTTTAAGTGAAAAATTTAGATATTTCATTGTGTTACTTGTTTATTGGTCTGAGTTGTTGGCTTATGATCAAGCAATTACTTGTATGAAAGTTCTGTTGCTGCAGATTTTATAATGGATCTTTTTTTTTTTCTTTCTTTATCATGATAATGTAGGTGTTGAGTTTGTTATGCCTGTTGAAGGCTTTTACTGCTCACTCTGTAAGGAATTTTATGAGAAAACTTCCTACATACAGGAGCATTTAAGAAGTTCCAGACATTTTGAATCTTACCAGGTAAGTGTTGTTCATATGTACTACCACTTAGTTGTAATTACTGTCTGGGACTGTGCATATTCTAAGGTTCCGAATCATGTGTTTTGTGTTATAGGAAAATAATTTCTCACTTAGGTATCCCAAATTTGCAAAATACAGTATTTAAGTGTGAATTTCAAAGGTCTGCATTTTTGGAAAGTAAGACACACTGTGGAAGACCGTACTTAACTTTTCACTCTGCATTGGTTTTTGTATTGAAGCAAAGTGTATATATTATAAGAGTCATGAAAATTTAGATGTGATTATTCCTGACAAGGTTAAAAATTTTTACCGTGAATTCATGGCATTATTTAAAAGTTTCCAGAATTTAAGTAAATATGATTCCTTTTAACCTTCGGATTTGCAAATAAGTATATTAAACATAGTTCTTTTCAGAGCAGAAATTGACTCTGTACTTCAATACCAGAAGTAGATCTATATTGATCTATATCTATAGATCAATAGTACTGCCATCTATAGATATGTGATCATATATCTGTAAGTGTTGGCACTCATGTCATAAGAATGCTGGCTGAATTAATTCATTTTAACATATTTTCATGTGAAAATTTAACTTGTTTTAATTTGCATATAGTGACATAGCAATATGTTCACTGAAACTGCTGTTTCTCACGTTATTTATATTTCGGTACAAGAGGAATATCTCAACATAATGTGCTACGATTAAAAAGAATGTCAGTGTTGACCATTTAGTTCGAAAAGAACAAATGTTGTATCTGAGCTGAACTGAATACAACCAATCTAATGTTGCAAATGGTGTAATAGTCATTGTAAAATATTAGTGCATGGATTGAATAATATGCACTAAAGCACTAAATTCAATCCATGCACTAGTATTTTATGAACGACTATTACATCATTTGCAACATTAGATTGGTTGTATTTGGTTCAGCTGAGAAACAACATTCATTCACGGGTAAGCTTTTATGTTCTTTTCGAAACTAATTGGTCAACACTGATATTATTTTTTAATTGTAGCACAATATGTTGAGATATTTCTCTTGTACCTAAATAGCCTATAAATAATGTGAGGAACAGTATTTTAAGTGAACATATTGCTATGTCACTATATGCAATTGTGCTTACTACATATTTGTTTGAAAATTGTTTTCTTTTGAACTACATAATATTGTTTCAATTTTTTTCTGAAATTGTGATAGGTTTCTGTTTTGTGTTGTGTTCTAAGCCCTCCATATGTGAGACAATATTCACAGAATAAACTAGAACTTGGGGGTAAGAGGTATATTATGGGTTGAAAATATAATTTTTACCTCCTCCTGTTGATGTCAGTCTTTTGCCTATGTTAGTATTAGTTACTGATGTTCAATCTTTATTATTTCTTCTATAAGTGGTTTCATTTGAATTTCTGGGATTTGTGGGTTTTCAGTTTATTACAGTAGTATTAACATTCATTGGGTAAGACTGTTTTTTGCTGGTATAAACAACATGTAGAAAGCTCTTTATTTCCAAGACTAGAACTGCCATGTGTGGAGCAAATAATAAAAAAAAAATTGGGAATCATGGAGATCGATATCAATTAACATTTCTTTGCTTTATTAAGCCAAATAAAGCTGTTGAAAAATCACTGTACTTTTAAAAGCAGTGTACAATATTTGTGACATAAGTTTAATGATTAAAACCACAAGGAATAACAAAAAAATAAATTGATATGCCCGTGTTATAAAAGCAATTCAGTATTTGTTGCTCAGTTTTGTTATATAAATTTACAGAACACTGTGTGTGTGTGTATATAGCCTGTCACTTTTAAGCAAACCAGTGCTTTTTTATGTATATAGAAATACATAATTTTGAATGTTATTATTTTGAATTGCAGTTCGTTGCATTTTTGCATGCTTTATCCATATAAATAATTTTTTCATATATTAAAGTTCAGAGTGGTGTTTGTAAACTCAGTGTGAAATAGATTATCAGTGCTGCATAAATAACTCATTGGTAATTCTAGAGTTTACAAATTCTTTTTATAGCTTCATTTTTTTTTATGAGTTTTGTGCATTGTATTCTACTTTTGTCAGTATTTCATTTGTCATTCTTCGGGCATTACAGAGATGTAAAATGATCTCTTCTAAATGTACAGGTATTTAATTTTTTTTTTTAAATCATTCCACTGAAATTGTGTAAAGTTTGACAATATTTGCATTTATAGTGCTGTTAGTGGAAAACTGTTTCAGCCAGGTCAGGTGGTGAGGAATGTTAATTAGATAGTGCTTTCATCCACCCCAGATGCTAACCAGCACTAGAACAGCTGTTTACCTTATTTTTAAAAATGTTGGAGTCATGCATTCAAGTTAAAAAAGAAACAAAAATGATGATTAGTAAGAAAACAGCCATAAAATGAATACTTTGTTTTTTCAGAGTCTAAAATTTTTTTCTTAAAAGTTACAGTAGTGGTGTTGCATAATGTTTTCATGCCTTTGATTGCTGATAAGTGTGAGTCATAGGTTCGACCTTTCTCTTTCCAGAGTAAAAAAGTAAGGCTAGGTAAGCCTTTAACTTTTGCTACTTTTTAGCTGGACCAAAGGAACTTTTAGTTCAACTTAGATACAAGAGTAACTTACCTCTTGGAAATCATTTTGAAATCACTAAAATTGAATGACAGAAAAAAAAAAAAAAAGAATAAAACTGCGTAAATATAACAGGTTTAATGAACCCAATTAAAAATTCCATGATGTTTATGTGATTTCAGGAGCCAGGTGGCAAAAAATGAAAAGCTAAGTGGGCCCCCTAGCCAAAAATTGCAAGGGAGAACACTAACATAACAGAGATGTGAGACCTAAAAGCTGTGTATCAGTAGTCTTACAAACCTTTGAAAAGAATAGAACTACTACAGATGAAAATCAGCTAATTTACAATTGCAAGTCTTAACCTTTCTCCATGTTTGTTATGCCTTATAGGGCCTTCCATAGCTGATTGAAATCTTAGGTGTTATGGAGGCCTTTTATTTTACATACCACACATAAGATGAGCTATTTACAAAGCAAAATTTATTTATTTCCAGTTAACCTTCTTATAATCATCATTGCATTTTCTGTAGAAACTGTATGGAATATGACAATTTCAATTTTGTAGTGAATGGTCAGATTGATTCACATTTTGACATTTTCGTATTTCACACAGTCAGAGGTGGAGTCTGGCAAATTAATTACAAATATACAAGGGTCGATCAGGAAAAATTGTTACACATTCAAGTAGGAGAAAAGAAAACTAACCAACCAAGAAATGTTTGTGCGGTGTGACAAAGGGCACGAAGTACTATTTCTCGATGAAATCACCATGACAATTCAAACATTTGTCGGACCACACGGCCATCTTATCCATACCGGGCCAAAAAAATTCATGTCCCTGCTGGTATAGCCAGTTTGTTGCAGGTGTTTTCACATCATCATCACACTTGAAGAGAATACCAGACAGGTGCTGTTTCAGAGCAGGAAAGAGGTGAAAGTTACTAGGATCTAAACTCCATATTAAGTGGTGTGCATGCCAAAATCATTGAAAATCATTGCCTCCTCAATTTTGGGTCTTGTAGGCCCAAAGCATCAAGCTATGAGTCTGCAGAATTATACCTGTTGTAGAGCTAATTCATAGGCATATATGAACTGTTCTCAGCTTCCACATTTGTTTAATATCTGAAGCTAATTACACATTTATTGATTTTTGTTGTATAAGTAGTCTAAAAATTATGATTCATTAGTACCAACGTATGAATAATTACTACTTCCATTTGACTTTAAGGCTGGATGATTGGCTGAGATGGCACTTCTATTTTGATGCCCCCAGTATAACTTGTATTAGTTGTTAACTGGTACTTTGATTGATACTCGTAGTGTGGTACTTCTCTGACGCAGAGAACCTTGCATCCTGAGAAAATTGTTGATATGTTTATTATCTTAAGCAAAGTTGTGTTGTTTCTGTGTATGACCAATGCTAGTTAATGTAGTGCATTCACCTGAGATGACAATGGTCTCTCTGCATATACCACATCATTTATGTTTGTCTTGTTGAAGGTCTTCCTTGAAAATGTATTTTCTGTAATGTTTGGCCAGAATCACTGTTTTGAATGCTCATCATAAACCCTGTGGTATCCCCATATAAATTTCCTTGCTTCAACCACCTGTCTTAGGCTTTTTGTCAGCTTCTTGCATAACTGGTCTGCATGACACTCATGCAGTTCCTTTTGCTTCTACTTTTGCAACAATAATAGTATACCTCTCTAGAATATTATTTTTTATCATGGCTGTCATAACAGGCAAAAGAAGAGTATCATTTGCCTTTTCTGCTGAGCTGTTCTTAAGTATTCTAATCAGTGCTGACTAGTGTTTAAGACAGATCTCAAACTAGTCATGAGAATAAGAAAGTATATTCATTCGTTTTCAGTAAGGATTTATCCTTTTCCTTCCCCAATATACCAGTACTAGCTAAATACCCGTTCTTCAAACATGTTGATATTAAAACACAGTTGAAATACAGATGATATATATGATATACATTTGAAATGGCCATACATTGCATATTTCTTTGCTCTTTTGAGAAACACGTCTGCCTGATTTATTCTGCCAGATGACACATAAGCAATTTAGTTCATAACTGTAAATTTAAAACTTCAAGCCTACACGAAACAAATCAAAATATGTCGTTACTCTTCACTTTCATCGTTAAAGTATTAATAGACAACAGAACAAAATACGTTGTTACTTTCAGCATAAATGTAAAAATAACCTTTCTTATGAACAATTTCGTTCGAAACTGTACATTTAAAAGCTAGCAAGTCAGATGTTTTTGGAAGCGTGAGCAAAATTGTGTTGCCGTCGCTAATATCTCGGGGGGGGACAGGGGGGGGCTTTTTTTTTTTTTTTTTTTTTTTTCAAATTTCAATTACTATGAAAATCTACCCACATATTTATTGCAGTCACCGTACCACTTATATGGCGTCACCGTTGCTTCGATGAAAACAAATGTTGGTAATTTGATATTTACTCAAAAAACCTTGACATTCGATATGTCAAACGATAATATAAATGTTTAAATGCAAAGCATATTATGATATAGTGCTTTTTACGTGATTTTTAAGGTTTTTGTTAAATAAATTAGGAACAAAAAATTCAGAACAAATAAATTTAGACCAAAACATATACTAAGCAGGTCAACTCAAGTCATTCAAAATTTAGGGCTGGACAACAATGGCTCGATCATTGCAAAATGTCCTAGCGTTATCAAAGCTGGGTTATTTAAAAAAAAAACATTTCGATCGGCTTAAAGTTATCATAGGGGAAAATCCTTTGTTAGTGCGCCTCTATGTTGTAAAAGGAATATTCCTGCCAAATATGAAAGTTCTAAGTTCAGTAGTTTCTGAGATTCGGTGATGAGTCATTGAGGGCTTTCAGTTTTATATGTACAGATAAACCTGTGTTAAAAGGGGGCGGGGCTGGGCTGTAAATGAGGAAGTTGGCAATCAGAATTTAACTTTACATACTGACGGCAGTGGAAAATATGGTTCTCGTGAACATATGCACTGAGTGATCACTGAATTATGACCACCCTTATAAGAATAGAATGCAGCCCGCTGACCGCGGGGTTTCCAAGAGGGCGCAATTAATCAAGCAATATAACATGTACGAGGTGTAAGTGGAGCAGTAGGTAGTAAAATTCGGAGCATGGTGGGGCAACGGAAGTATTTATCAGACTTTGAGAAAGAACAGATTGTGAGAGTGGGTGCTACCTCGATTTCCAAATGGCTGAACTGGTGGGTTGTTTGTGAGCCACCATAGTTAAAGTGTATAAGGACTGGCATGAAAATGGCCAGACAATGATTCGAGGCAAAGCTGCACTGGACAATGAAAGGTTGATGTGAGAGGCGAGTGCTGAGTCAGATGACTCACACGGGCCAACAGATGCAGCACTGTTGACTTCCAATGCAACAGAAGTCAACCCGGAACAGTATCATGCATTGCAAGCTTGCATGTATGGGCTAATAACTGCAGACAACTTCGACATCTGTTGTAACCAGAGTTCATCTGTGCAAAAAACTCTCCTAGTTCAAAGATCATGCAGGACATTGAATGACTGGAAAAAAGTGTGCTGGTCTTACAAGTCACATTTTTTTACTCCACTCCATGGGTGTTCGTTTACATATTTGGTGCAAACGACATGAGGCACTTGATCCGTTCTGCATGGTCTCCACAGTGCAAACCAGTGGAGACAGTTGTATGGTGTGGGGCATCTTTACGTGGCTTGAACTTAGACCCCTGGTGCATGCGGAAGAACGTATGACTGGTACACACTATTGTGAATTGCTTGCACACCCTGTACACCCAACAATGTTGCACTTTTTCCTGAATGGCAACAATGTCTTTCAAGACGACAATGCACCAAGCCGCAGGTCCCATGTTGTGCAGGAATGGTTTGAGGAACACAGTTCAGACTTCCAGCATGTCAATTGGCCTCCAAATGCCTTCAATATCAATCTCATAGAGCATTTGTGGGACACTATGGAATGGCATATCAAGTGTCTGGATACACCAATCACCTCCATAACTGCATTCAAGGCCGCATTACGTACATCTTGGTTGGCTATACCTCCTAATTGCTTCCAACATCTTATTGAATTGATGCCACATTTAATAGCTGCTGTACTGAGAGCAAAAGAAGACCTATGGTGTACTGGGTAGGTGTTTATAACTCAGTGATCACTCATTGTACATACAGTTACGGAAAAATTAATAGCAACTCTAGAAATTTCTGACATTTTTGGGTTTCCAGTGTTGCTAGAAAAGTAGATATGCAGATAGTACTCACAACATGTATGTCATTTTAAAGCACATTTCATGCAGAAGCCAACTCAGTTTACAGAATGGGAATATCTTTAACAGAACTCAAGTTATGACCATAAATGTGCTGCGAAGGAAGCACACTTTGTTGTGAGAAATGTCATCATCGTTGCTACAAGTCAACGGAGCTTGCTTGTACATCCACGTACAGGCGATATAAAGGGCAGGTGATGTGTGTGTGGTTATTCCAGGCGTTTTCGCAGTGTGCGTAGGTAGTTCGTTTGCATTGGTGAGTGTGTAGTCATTACTCCTGTGGACTGCAGTGCAAATCTGAAGTTTAGATTACATTTCGTTTATTCTGTGTAAACTGTGTGCAGTTATTGGAAGATTAGGTGATATTTCACCGCGAAAAACTTTGCGAATGATGACTTTAAGTGAATTCGGCAAAAGCAAAGCAGAAATTTCCTGGATAACTGGGGTTCACAAGAGTACAGTTGGACGGTAGCTGGCGAAGATCTGTGATATGGGTGGAATCAAGAATAGCAGGCCAGGTAAGTGTGGCCAAAAAATGAAAACAACTAGAAGTAATAACGCATTGAAATGGTTATATCTGCAAAACAGGCTTGTCTCGTCAACTGTTCTTGCCAAAAAATTGCGGGAGAGCTGTGGTACTGTTGTTTGTCCTCGAACAATGAGGAACAGGTTACGTTCTATGGGTCTGACGTCTCATAGCGCGGTAAAGAAGCCATTGCTAACCGATGTACAATGCAAGAAACGTTAGAATGGGCAAAGGAACATAAGAAGTGGAACACTGATAGGTGGCGTCAAGTATTATTTAGTGATGAGACAAAATTGAACATTGACAGTAACAACACAGGGTGCCGAGTGTTTCGACGAAATAACGAGGCATTGCATCCTTCTTGCACACTCAAGACAAGAAAGTATCCATGCAGTGTTGTGATTTGGGGATGTTTTGCTGCTGCTGGAGTGGGCAAAATACATGTGTGTGAGAGCACTGTTAATGCACAGGTGTACAAAATTATCCTCCAGGACAAGATGGTGCTTTCAGGACGTGATTTGTTCCAGGGTCAGCCATACATCTTCCAGAACGATTTGGCTCCATGCAAAAATCATTAAAGCTTTTGTTATGTCTTTATGCAATGTTGTGCCTCTTCCTTGGCCTGGTAATTTGCCAGACTTGAACCCAATTGAGAATTTGTGGCGCATTCTGAAAATTAAAGTGCACAATGTCACCACTAATGAAGTGGAACTGATTAATGCAGTTACTGATGCTTGGCACAACTGTATTTCATTTAATATGTTGCATAAGTTGGTTGATTCCATGCCCAAAAGGTGTGTGCAGCCATTTTTAAATCAAAAGGTCACCCAACAAAATATTAGGTGCATTCTTGTATTTGAATTTGAACATGTTACTTTGCCATGATTTCTGTTAAAGATATTTCCATTCTGTAAATTGATTTGACTTTTGCATGAAATGTGCTTTATAATGTTATCGGGCATGTAATTCTTCCACTAATTAGCGGAATTCCGTGAATTCACTTTTTAGGGAAAAATGGAAATCCGCCAAACTTCTCATTTGCGATCTCCGGCTTTTGACAAAAGTTTGTGATTGTTGATATGTTGGAAGAAAAATCGGGGCAAAAAAGAGATAAATATTCGTTGGGTAGGTGGCGATATTTCAGTTGCAAGGTGTAATCTTTCTGCTGTTGCGTGGCAGACGCTACTGCTCAGCCAACGAGATAACCATGGGTGACGTCACTTAAAACGTCCCGTTTGCTCGAAACCAGTTTTTTTAGCGGAGCACTCCGCTGTTTATAGTTCACCTCCGTTCTTTCCATTGCTCTTTATTTTATTGGGGGGGGGATCGGTTGAAAGATTGGGCGGAGTCTTGAGCCATCGTACACAAAGAAAAGAAAGAAAAGTTCTGAAAACACGTGATTTGATATTTACGTTACGAATCTTCTCTTGCATTGGCGGGTGGAAGTGTCATAGGTGTTCCGAGATGCCAACTATTTCGCCCCCCGAATTACGAATGTATAATGAAAAATTACGGAAGTTCCGATTTTTGCTTTTATTAAGAATGTTTTCCTGGTTTAAAAAAGCCTCTGAACAAAGTTTGTGACGCAGCTCTTGTTTCTTTTTTTCCGAGGAGGAGAAATTTGTTTTGCTTGTTTGAAAGCTAAGTGGAAAGAACGCGCCAAGGATAACCTTGGAATGCACGGCGCTGGACTGGGATTATGTCGACCGGAAGCCTTTGAGCGCTGGACCGGGATTATGTCGACCGGAAGCCTTTGAACACAGTTCGTGGTGCAGCTCTTCATTTCTTTTCTTTCTTTTTTTTTTTCTAAGGAGGAGGAATTTGTTTTGCTTGTTTTAAAGCTAAGTGGAAAGAAAGCTAGGCACCGGGCTAGGATTACGTCAGGCGCAGTACAAGATGAGGCCTCCCTCCCATTCTTAAAAGAGTAAGTACGTTCGTCGTTACAAAATATTATCAATTACTTTAAAAGTTGATTTAGGCCGCCCCTGGTGCAGTGGTCTAAGGCGCTGGCCTCTGATCATTCGTCCGTAAGGGGTCCGGGTTCGAATCCCGGTCAGGCATGGATGTTGTGTTTGTCTTACGGCACTGGCTCTCTCCCTTCCCTGGAACCAGTGACCCTAAATTAGGGACGGGCGACTGCTTATAGCCCATTGAGTTGCTCACAGTGGTCGTTAAACCTCCAATCAAAAAAAAAAAAAAAAGTTGATTTAATAAATGGGATACTGTGCTGGGGAAAATAGGAAATGATATATACTTTTATTAAATCTTAATGTTAGCAAAGAAGTTCACACTTAAAAATGTAGACGGGTAAGTAAAACACTTTAATAGTTCAGTATTGCTATTTTTGCATTTAATTTTACTTGATTAAACACGCACACAATAAAATTAGCAATAATATTTTTTATTTTTGCGCTTGTCGCATTCGTTTTATTTATGTGTATCTCGGAACAGCTTTTGGTGTTTTCAGTTAATTGGATGCTTAGACAATCGCATACCTGTGATATACAGAGTGTCCGAGAATCATTGGACACATTACAAAAATATGTAGAAAACCAACAAACTATGAGCATTGTCTGTTTTTCTATGTCACATATTACTAACACAGTTCCTATTTTTTGTTTTGCAGAATTGTTATTCCCAAAATCCGATAGATGGCGCTAGGTGTGGGCTGATGAGGAATGTATGAGAAATGTGCAATTACTAGTTATGTCATCCATACAGCAGAAGACGACGTGTGTGTTATGGCTTGCGGAATTAAAGTCTGTCATTAAAGTTAAAAGACGGTACCGTTTAGAGTATGGTTGTAATCCTCCGTCAACGAATTCAATTAAGCGGTGGATGAAACAGTTTAAAGAAACTGGCAACGTGGAGGAGCCGGTAGGTATAGCGTCTGCGTTGAGACAGTTGACCAAGTTAATGAAAGATAATTAATACAGACATTTAACGTGGACCAGGAACATCAAACAAAGGACTTCGCTCTTTCCACAATTATAATTGAGTCACAGAAAAATTCTCATTGGCTGCCACCTGGAGTCGAACCCAGGGTCTTCCAGTTACACATCACGTTAACTGCCTGGTTTGGCAGTTAACGTGTTTGAGTCTAGAGGAATTCAAGGCCGCTGCGGTGTAGCGGAAGCATATCCGGCGCGTAACTGGAAGACCCTGGGTTCGACTCCCGGTGGCGGCCAATGAGAATTTTTCCGTGACTCAATTATAAATGTGGAAAGAGCGAAGTCCTTTGTTTGATGTAATGAAAGTTTCCGACGAAGCCCCAGGAAATTCATTCGTATAGCAAGCAGAGAACTGCGCATTCCGAAATCGACAGTTCACGATATCTTGCACAGGAAATTAAAGTTTCATGCTTATAAAATTCAAATAGTGCAAAAGGTGCATGTAAATAATCATACTCTGTGATACGATTTCACTGTGGATATGCTGAATCGAGTGGAAAACGACGAAAACTTTCTCAGTACTGTAATTTTTAGTGATGAATCCACATTTCATGTATCAGGTATTGTGAATTGTCACAACTGTAGGATTAATCCACATTTCATGTATCAGGTATTGTGAATCATCATAACTGTAGGATATGGGGCAGTGAACCGCCTCATGCTGCTATTGAACTGGAACGTGATTCTCCAAAAGTTAATGTGTGGTGCACCCTATCAAAAAGAGAAGTGATTGGCTCTTTCTTCTTCTGTGAAAAAGCCATGAATGATGACATTTACTTGGATATGCTAGAAAATTTCGTTATACCCCAGATCAAAAGATATGACATAATCATTTTCCAACAAGAGCCTCCGCATTGGTCAACGTGTGTACGTAAGTGCCTAAATGAGCATTTCCCCAACAGATGGATTGGGCGTGGTGGTCCCATTCCATGGCCTCCTTGCTCTCCAGATCTAACTCCATTGGATTATTTCATGTGGGGTTATGTGAAGGATCATGTCTATCAGACGCCTTGTACTGATTTGCAGGAACTGAAGCAGCATATCACAGCTGCTATTAATTCCATAACTTCTCAGATGCTTGCCAATACATGGCATGAAATTGAGTATTGCTTGGACGTACTACAAGCAACCAAGGGGTCTCACATCAAAATTTATTAACTTGTGTAGTTACATTATAAGTTAGTACAGTCAGTTTCTTTCTATCTGTTTAATGTTTTGTTTTATATAATTTTATGTGTCCAACAATTTTCGGACACCCTGTATATATTGTGTGTACTATCTGCATATTGACTTTTGTAGCGAAAACCCCAAAACGTCAGAAATTTCCAGAGTTGCTCTTAATTTTTCCGTAACTGTATATATGAAATATACTTCTCATACTTTTCATGTGGTGGAGCTGAACAGGTTTGAGCTACAAATGTTCCTAGTACCATTAACATGATTTAGTTAGGTTAATGAAAAACATAAAGTGAGAGTTAGTACACAGTCATGCAGCCACTAGTATTAAAGAATTCTATGGCTTCTGTTTGTGCAGGTACATCCACATCACAAGTTTTTTTTTTTTTTTTTTTTTTTGACTTAATGTTAGAAGTTTTGTATTGAAGCATTTGAGTTTTGATTACTGTGTAAAGCCACTTTCACTTTGTCTGCTTCCCTCACTCCAAGAAGTGAAAGCTACAGTACACACCTTCTTAAAATTATGTCACTTTCCAGCACAACAATTCTAGCAATTTATGGTAGAAGTGGTGTTTATATTAGCATTCTTCCATGAGGTAAACAATGTGTGCTGTGCCAGACATCTGAACAAGTGTTTTTGTCCTTACATTTCTTATGTAGTTTAGTCTCTTATGTATGTGGCCTTTCTCACTGGATAAATGCATTAATAAACCTTTCAGAAGAAGTTTTATTTTATTTGTTGTTGAATTCCTGTGTCATCAGGTATCTAGAAACCTGGTAAGACTGATCCACATTTAAAAATACAAAGTTTAGAATGAAAGTTTTTAGCTTTCATGTTCAAAATGAAAGTTGTTACTTTTCATTTTGAACAACAGAGCAAATGTTATGATTATGGGGTCTGTATAAAAGCCTTGCATTAAAAAAAAAAAAAAAGTAAGAAGAAAAGAATGAAAAGCAAAATGAAAAATATTATCAACCTTTCAATGCCCAAATTTAGACATGGAACTATGTTCAAATCTTTCATTCAGCCCAGGCATGCAGTTGTGTTAAGAAATCAAAAGCAAGGAAACTGAAGTAAGTGAACATAGCATCTAATCCAGTCTTTTCCACTGAAAAGGAAATTAAAGCTTCAAATATACTTATTTTAGAAACATTAAATAGAACACATATTATTAATGAAGAGGAACCCACTGTAAAAACAGCTGAATGGATTAAGAAAAACAAACTTGCAAAGGAGCATTACAGCAAGTTTGCAGGAGAGCTATAATTTGAATAATAAGTTTCATTTTGCTGCTCTTCAGTAACAAATATGAGAGTGAATACATGAGTGGAAAAGACAAAATCAATGCACTTCTATGGATGATAAGATCAGATACTCACACCTTGCAAGTGAATACATGTACAGTTCATAAATGAAGCCCTAGAAAAGGCAAATAAACACACTGGGACTGATGAGATAAGATATTCACACTTAGCTATGTTATTATTCAATCTACCATCTAAACATAATGCTCAGGTAACAAGTAAACAAGACAGACTGGCAGTAGAATATGTTGAGAATATATTGATTAGGATGTGACAATAGTAGAAGGACCCACACTAATATAGCATTTAAAATAAGTGACAAAAACTGGCAGGAGTGGAAACAAAGAAAATTCTTTGTGTAAAATCAATTGTCACATGAGGAGTGTTGACATTGGAGAAAAAAAGAAAGGAACAAGAAATACAGAAAAAATATTTGATGTTGAGATTCAGGCATACTGAGCTGCCATATTAGCAAGGAAGTGCAAATAGTGAAATTGAAGTAAAACATGAAAAAGAATTCTTCTTACCTAAAAGTAAAAATGAAAATAAATGGACTCTGTTCAGTCTGGTGCTACAAATCATATGACTAAGAACAAAAAACTTCTTCACAGAGTTTAGCTCAAATTCAAAAGAGGACGTTAAAACTGCAAATGGAGCACAAATGCATTCAGATGGTATGGGAACACGAGAACAGAATATCTAGAGTGCAAACATAATAAGGAAGGAATAAGTGAAGTACTTAACATTACACCATAACTGCCAACCAATGTCTTTTCTGCAATGAAGATTAGAAATAAAGGGTTTGACAATTTTTAGTAAGCACATTGTATTATAAAGTGAAGTCAAATAATCACAGCTATGAGCTTTACTCTCCTCTGTAGCCTGTGTAAGCTTGAGGCAGTTGGAGAAGAACAGTGGGAAACCAAATCAAACAAATCTGTGGCACAAAAGATTCAAATATAGTAAGTCCGACATCATCAGAATATAATGAAGGGGGAAAAAAGAATTTACTGTAGTATTGAAACCACGTGTAAATACAATGAAAAATTGTAGGGAAAAAAAAAAAAAAAGGAAACATATTCCAAGAAAAGTATATGTGTAAAGGTTGCCAATGAGCCTATGACTTGAGCTGATATGTAGTGACATTTGTCAACCCATTCAAGCAATATGTTATAAAGAAAAAATATATTTCACAACTTTTATTCGTGGTTATTAGAAGTACCCGTGCATGCACATATATTTAATAATAAACAAAAAAAAAAAATTTACAGAAAAGCTGCTTTTAACATGGTACGAAATGTAAAACCACTGTCCCATATTCACCACAACAAAATATTGTTGCTGTAAGGAAGAGATGGCTAGAACCATGCTCCTGGACACACACCAGAATATTGGAGAGAGTTCATTACAATAGCAGCATGCTTGTAAAATAAATTACCTTGCAAAACAGTGCAGAAAACATATCTGGAATATGCCATGCACATGGCATCTCAAGGTATTCAGCAATAAAGCATGCAGTTATGTGCATAATAAACAAAAGAGAAGGAAATTTGACATCTTGCTCAAGGAGATACAGTAGTTGAATGCAGTGATAGGAAAAAAAGGAAGTCAGTTCCTATTGCAGAATCATGTACCTGAGTGTAAAAAAAATATCTAGAAGAAATTCTAATTCTGCAAAAGTAGTTTGATCAAATTTAAGAAAAACATATTTTTGCTTGACAAGAGTCAAAAACTTGTCTCAGAATAAGGAGATGCAGTAAAAGAAAAACAAAACAAAAACATAACTCATATCCTATAGAGCTACAAAAGGAAAACTACCTGATAAATTAGCCTTGTCGTAGCTTAAATTTCATCTTTGAAATCTATAGGAGTATAAAACTGTGCGGGTGGAAGAGCATTTGGAAGAAACAGTAGAATTTTCTAGAGCAGTTTATCATTATGTCTTAAAAAAGCAGTGTTTAAGCAAAGCATTCTTCTAGTTCTTACTTATAGATCAGAGACACAAATGTCAACTAAAAAAAAAAAAAAAAAAAAAAAAAGACATACAGAGCTTGCAGACAACTCCCAGGAACATGGAGAAATGTATGGTTATTGTAACCAAGATAGGAAGAGAAAATACGTTTTCGTGAGAGCGTTGAAATATATACCTCTTCAAACTGCAGTACTGACAGCCTGTATTTTATCCCCATTATTTGGAAGTCACTTCTATCGTTTGGCAACAACCGAAATGAAGAACTTGAAAATGAAAATCTGGTAACTAGTCTTGCTTCATTTGTTTAACGGTTATCAAGATCCTAGTGGGGTTAAAAGCACTATTGTTTTTCTGATTTTTTGTGTGTAACTGAAATGTGTTTGTACTTAAAAACGTGCATAAGAAGCAGAACTTATGGATCAGGAAACTGACAAGAGTGGATGATATCATGATCAAAGTAAGAACCCTGAAAGAGCAATGAACTAGACTCATTGCTTAGAAGAACTGACCACTGTTGGTCAACTGAAATATATTAAACAGAAAGTAGAAAATGGCCCAGAATACCAAGTGGGTGATGGCAAATGAAATTCAAAAGCATGCTAGAGTGACATGAAAGAGAATTGCTCAAGACAGAGAGTTGTGAAAGAGGCTTGAGGGGAAACTTTCATCTAGCAGTAGACTGACAATAGTTGATGATGATGATACAACCAAAGTGCAAGCATGTACTAGAGCCTAAAGTTTAGCATGATATGTAAAAATATGCAAGAAATGGAAAAAACCAGAATGGCTACAAGGAGGAATTACATCTCTAGAGGAAATTGAAACATGGGAGCTTCTAAGGAAGAACACCATAAACGGATCTCTAAGGTAAAATACAGTGACTGTGCTGCTTATAAGAATCATGTTTGTGACTGTGCATTTTCAGTCTTATGAAAGTGGTGGATTTTTTAAACTTTCAAGTATGTATATGTATTGCATATTCTATTGCATATTTCTCTAGCAATATTAATTTTACATATGTTTTCTTAAGATATTTTGTTATTCAGAAAATCATCAAGATAAGAAGACAAAAGTTTGAATGCAGTAAAACCACCAAAATCCGGCATCCAGAAAACCAACAACTTCAGAAATCTGGCACTTTTCTATATATTTTTTTTTCTGATTTCATTTTTTTTATTATTTGTTGGTCACATTAAAATTGTACTTTTATTTTCAAGTTTTTACATTTTCTAAATGTATTAACACTTTAAAAAATTGCAAGTAAAACTGTTATAGTAAAACAATAACAGCTTCAAGAGTTACAATTTGCTAAGGAAAAAATACCGATTACAGTAAGAGTTATCCAATTGAGTGATGGTGAGCTGGGAAAGTAGAGATCAACTGAAATGCTCTTTCATCTAGAAACAAAGGTTTAGGTTTTAATTACGAACATCATCCTCTGGAGTCCCCCTTGCAGCAGCGTTAAAAGTTTTACAAGTCCAATCCCTTTAGCAGCATCCTCTATACCTCCAAATGGCGCTGATTTTGATTTTATAATTCTGTCTTCCTCCTTCCTGCTTACTCCCCCACTCACACACGCGCTCGCACCACCCCATTCTTGCCGAATAGAGCTTCTGTGCCCCAAATGCATTTTTAATTTCAGAAAACTGGCAGCTGTTGTTTAATTTTGTCATGTTGGGTATCGATCTGGGATTAAAAATTTCACAGATTTCAAATCCGCTTGAATTTTTTTCTACGATAATTACGTTCAGAGATAGCATTTCGAACTGGGAGTTTTAAAGAACAGGTGCTCCAATGTGGGAGGATGCTCCTTGCTGGACTCAGAAGCTACTACTATTAGCAGGTAAACTAACTGGGGGTCCGGGAGAATCACCAAACCCATAAAATAAATATTTTGCCCGTAAAACATGTCGCATTTCCGTAAATTTTACAGGTGAATTGTAAAATCTGGCAGGTATGGTCATAGTTTCTTCCTCCTCCCCTCCCCCACTGGTTTATGGATGAGACCTTTGAACACCCAGCTTTGGGCGGCACGTGCCACAAAAGAAAATTTCTTCCCTACACTACTGCAGTACGCATTCGCGCTCTTTTATTCCGACTTTGTTTCTCCTTGCAAACTGTTTGTTTTAATACAAAACGATACTTATGTCTCTCTCGAAACAAGTGAAGTGAAAGCATGTTAGTTTACCACTAGTAGAGAAAGTTGAATTATTACAAAAACTGGAAAATGGCTGGTCTGTTAAGAAGCTTTGTGAGCACTACGGATTGGAATCGTCAACTGTGTATGATCTTAAAAAGCAAAGAGAAAAAATTCTTAATTTTTACACCGAAAGAGAGAAAAAATTCTTAACTTTTACACCGAAAGTGATGTGCCTAAGGAAATGGCTAAAAGAAAAACAACTCGTCAAGGTAAAAGTGTTGACGTTGAAAATGTGATTCTGGAATGGTTTCGACAGAGGAGGAGCAAAGGTATTCCCATATCGGGAACTATGCTCATAGAACAGGCAAAAGCCTACCACAAGGAGCTAAAAATTGAACTGCCATGTGACTACAGCCAAGTGTGGTTACATCGATTTAAAGTACGTCACAGAGTAAGAAAATTAGCCGTTAGTGGGAAAAAACATTCTGCTGATGAAGAAGCAGTGGAAAAATTCATTGAAGAATTTAGTGAATTAGTGATGAAAGAAAAAGTTATCCCCAGAACAAATATATAATGCAGACGAGTCAGGATTTTTCTGGCATTGTTTACCAAAAGTAACCCTTGCTGATGCAAATGAAGTTGCGGTCTGGGGAATGAAAGACTCAAAAGAAAAAGAAAGATTAACTATTCTTACGTGTGCGAATGCTGCTGGAATGCATAAGTGCTAATTGCTTGTAATCAGGAAAAGCATGCATCCACGTGCTTTTAAAGGTGTGAAAGTGTTCTCCGTTATATACAAAGTCAACAAACATGTGTGGATGACATCTGATATAATGTGCGACTGGTTTTACAAGTGCTTCGTAAAAGAAGCATGCAAGCACTGTGATTCAGTAGGATTACCCCATGACTGCAAAATAATTTTGCTTCTAGATAACTGCGCTGCACACCCGCAGACATTGATGAAAGACGACGTACAGGTTGTATTTTTACCTGCGAAGTGTACGTCAATCATACAACCGATGGACCAAGGTATTTTACGGTTTGTAAAATGCCATCATAAAACTGTGCATGCATTCAGAAGTCGTCTCATAAACAAAGATGGTACTGATGTCGGGTCGTTTAAGAAAGATTTTAATATTAAAGATGCTGTCTGGGCAATTAAGCTATCATAGGACGAAGTTTTGTTTTCCACTTTAGTTAATGCCTGGCATAATTTATGGCCAGCGCAAATTTTCGATGAAAGCAATGACTATGATTCTGAATTTATGGTTTCAGAACAGAAAGTTTTGATTGGAGAACTCTTAGAATATGCAAAATCTTCCAAAACTGATACAAAATTCCAGGAAGACTATCTTCAGGATTGGTTAAGTGTTGATGAGAACGTGCCAGTCATAAATCATTTGACAGATTCAAAGATCGCAGATGCAGTTTTAAACAATAGCAAAGCAGATGGAACTAACAATCACTCTGATAAAGATGAGGATGAAGAGCAATCGAAAGATGGAAAGGTGTCATTAGACTCTTGTATAACATCAAGGAAACAATTAATTTCCACACTTGAAAAACAAAGTTGTATATCTAAGCTGAACATTTTACAACTCTACAGGATTCAAGACAAATTGATAAATGAGAGACCAAAACACTTAAAGCAGTTGAAATTAACAGAGATGTTTATTAAATCTTAAGCAAACACCGTACTTAATGCGTATTAAATATAGTACATATGCATTGTACTTAAATTGTTTTAAATTTGTCAGCAACTTTCTTTTGCATTATTGTGTTATTTTTTGTAATTCGTGAAATGTTAATACATAAATATTTAGTTTCTCTTCCACAGCGCTTTTATTTTTTTATTTATTTATTTATATGTGCATATTTATAAGGCGTAAAAATGAAATTTTTGGTTAAAGTGACCTGTTATGTGCTATACGTAACGCCCGTTACGCAATTTGTGGATAGCTTCATAAATCCGGCACTCATCCAGTCCCGTCAATGCCGGATTTTCATGGTTTTACTGTATATAGAATTTTTTTTTGTCTTAACCACATGTATTAATAAAGTAGACCAGTAATTAATACTTTTGCAATCAGTAGAAGTAGAAGAGATACTTTTTGCACAATATCAGATATCAGTATATCAGTAGAAGAGATATAAATATAAAATGAAAAAAAAAAATGCTATGGGAAAAAAAAAAAGTCCACAAGAGTTTGTAACAAGATTTATATTTCACTTTCAAGTGCATAAAACTTTTAGTAAGATATTTGGAATCTTCCTCTGTGTTCTAACATTTTTCTAAGAATTTTAGATGCTTCTTTTCCAGTTGATTTCTCAGTGATTTTATCACCCGTTTTTTGAAAGTTATTTGTGTGGCATTGTCTATATTAATCAAATTTACAAATACCTTGATCTCTCCTTGTTTTTAAGTCTCCTTTACAATTAAGGCCATTCGTTTCTTTTACAAAATCCTGCTTTTATGGAAGCAGTTAAAATGCACATGTTCATCACATTTTCCGGGCAATGGGAACCATGTGAATCGTGTCCAGCAATGAGAAATTTTTGGTGATTCTTAAAGCCAATTCCTCACCTGTGTATCCACAGATTTTTTTCTCGTGTTCGTTTGATGATTTGTTTCAAAGGCCTTAATGATTGTTCCTTCACAAAGAGGACAAGAGGCTGGGTAATCAAAGTCGTGTGTAGGAGCAAAACTTGTTTCACGTTTGTTAATGGCACTTTGAAAGGAGTTAAAGAACTTTACCTGTGCTGTCTGTCCCAAGTGGTCAGAGGCACCCATAATCATCCAAGAGTTCTGCAGGGGCTATACATGGTGCATCTGTTCCACAGCGCTGGTTGGCGCTTTTTAGCTACTAACTGTCTGACGTAAAAGAACTGTCATTTAAAAAATATATATATATTAGCATATCAGTTTTTTTATAACCTTCTGACATAAAAGAACTGTCATTTTAAAAAATAATAAGATAACTGTCTGACATTAACACACAACATTTTATATAAAAAATAGTCTTTATAAAAAAAAATAAAGAATAAACCCCATAAAAAAATAAAACAAATTGTTTGGCAAATATGCACCATAAAAAAATACATAAAACGAACTGTCTGGCAAATATGCACCATTAACAAAAAAATAAAACGAATTCTGGTCTGGCAAATATGCACCTTGAAAATGAACCGTGTGGTAAACCACGAGGAGCTATCAATGATGCTGAGTTGGAGATCTTGATTGAATCTAATCCACACCAGATGTTACAAGAACTTGGTGAGGAATTCTGAGTACACTATGCAACCATTTCTTGATGTTTAATGGCCATTGGCAAAGTGAGATGGATAAATAGGTCCCACATGAGTTGACAGAACAGCACAAAACATGATGTGATGTCTGCTCATCTCTGCTTATCCACAACCAAACAAACTATATTTTGAGGCATCTTGTCACTTGTGGCGAGAAAAGGATGCTGTGTGACAGTGAGCGATTTTGGCACAATGGCTTGGCCGCTGTGGAACACACCCCAAAGCCAGTAATACATCTCAAGAACAGCTGGTGTGATCCACCCCTCTGTCTTACAACTGTATCAAACCATTGTGGCAGACAGGTAATGTCAAGAATTTGACATCATGCGTGGAAAACTGCCCAGGAAACCATACATGAGAATCTTCCGCGGATTTGCGGAATCCTGGTTTTTCTGTCGTCATTTGGGTCATTCTCGAGATCGATTCAAAACTGAAAAGAAAAAAATGGGGACATTAATGGGGGTAGGGGTCGTTTTCCATCTGGAAACAGTATTTCTTCTTCCGAAACTTTAGAAAAAGGAAGTTAAACGGAGTGAAGGTTTTCCCGTAATCGTAATTTCTTTTTTCTCACGATGTTGCCTTTGTCTAGTATTGTTGTTAAGTATGATTTTATTGCATAAAAGTTTGTGCTTCAGCATGAAACTGTGGGCAACGATTTCCGAAAATGGAAGTAAAGGTGGCACAGAAAATTCCCTGAAGTTTTCAGGCATGATATTCTTCCGTGGATTTGAGGACTTTCGCCATTTCCGTTATCATTTGAGACACTCTCGAGATCGATGCACCACTGAACAGGAATTGTGGGGGAATGGAGGCGGTGGGAAATCCGTTTTTCGTTGGAGAACGGAATTTCGTCTTTCAAAACTTTCAAAAATGGAAGTTAGACAGAGGTGAAGATTTCCCCCATAACCTTAATGTTTTCTCTCGCGATGTACCTTCTGCCCAGTATTGTTACTAAACATCCTTTTATTCCATAAATTTTTGTATCTCAGTTTAAAATTAGGTAAACAATTTCTGAAAACGGAAGTCAAACAAAGCTCAGATTTCTTCTGTAATCGCAATGGTCCCCCCCTGATGTTCTCATTCTCCTGTGTTGATGTTAAACGTAACTTTCCCCCATAAATGTTTGGATTTAAGCGTGATAAGGGTGGTGAAATTTGCACGAATTGATGCATAGTGTTCAAAGTATTCATATTTTCAAAGTTATCCAAAATAGTGAAAGCTTTGATATCATGCATTCATGGTCCTCAGTCTGAAAGTGCTTTCAGCGTGATGGATAAAATTGTCATCTGAGGGAATTAAAAAGAAAGAAAAGAAAAGCTACATCGAAGAAATGGGAAGGGAATCATATCAACAGAAAATAAAATTAAGCAATTAATGCTGTGCAGCTTACAGAGTCAGCAAAAGGCAAATGTGGCCATGGAACTTGTTGAGAAGAAAACAATACAAGAGGAAACTTGAGCTGATGTCCCAGCAAGAAAAACAACAAAACAAAACAAATACTGTATTTAAAGCAGTGTCTTTTAAAACTATATTATTTTGCTTTGAATTCAAGAATTTTATATTGTGATACAGCATATGCTCCAGTTTAATATTTATGTAATAAATTACAGTGAACAATTCCATCTTGTGCTGCGTTATATTCACACTTGCTCGTCGTGCGTTCTGATTTTTCTTCGGGTTGAAAAGTTCAGCTTTTTTGTTTCTTGGTCGGTCTCATGTATGTGAAACTGACAGCACTAGTCAGTGGCCATGGGCCCATACTTCTCCATGATAATGCAAGACCTCGCATTGTATGCCAGAGGATCCAGAAGTTGCACCAGTTGAGGTACGAAATCTTACCTCGTCCACCTCATTCACCTGATTTGTCACCTCTTCAAGCACCTGTATACCTTTTTGCTGTGTAAGTTGTTTCCCAATCAAATATCAGTCGAAACTGAATTCTGTGAGTTTGTCACATTCCAAAGCTCAGTGTTTTTTCACAATGGTGTACAGAAGGTTGTATCTCATTGGCAAAAGCATGTTGATGTTGGCAGTGATTATTTTGATTGATAAAATTTATTTTGGACCAAATTTTTGGTGTTTGAAGTTTCCATTAATATTACAATATTTCATCTACAACAACCTAATACATTGGAATTGCACTTTGTTGAGATACCAGTGTACTGATGTGCGTCATAAACATTTATTTGTTACTGGCTGTCCTGTTGTCATGTTTATAGTTTTTCTTGTTACTGGCTGTCCCATAAACATCATGTTTATAATTTCTCTTGTTATTGGTTGTCCTGTGTACCATGTCTATAGTTTCTCTTGTTACTTGCTGTCTCATATATGATGTTTGTAGTTTTTCTTCTTATTGGTTGTCCCATGTGTCATAGTTTTTCTTGTTACTGGCTGTCTGTATGCCATGTTTATAGTTCTTCTTGTTTCTGGCTGTCCCATATGTCATTGTATTTGTACCACTTCTTATATAAAATGTCATATGTAATTTGTGTTCTACACATCTGAATTCTATAGTAATCTAACCAATTTTCTCATCAAATGAACAGCTGATTAATTTGTATAACTTTTGGCTCTATGTTTGTTTCAGAAGAAATCATGGGAATTAATTTTAAATGGTTCTTTGTGAAATGAATAAATATGTATCTCGTGCAGGCTGACCTTTGACCTTTTGCTGATGTTAATGAGCATTTACTGAATTATATTTAATAATGCTCTGATTTTTTAGCTATAATCTGTGTGCTGAGTAAGAATAATTAGATAAGATATTTTGCTTAAATTCTTCCATGGTTCCTGTGTATGAAGAATTCCATAAAGTGAGGCAGAATTTTATATTCCATTAATTTTTATTTTTTTGATTATTTTTTGCTATATCACCCCTACTTTCTCCACAAGCGTTAGAGTCACAGTTATGTCTTTCACTATCATTTGAAACCCTAATGTTACCATTTGGTTGCAGCAACATGAAACTTATTCTGGTTGAGTGGGTTTGAGTTACTGTCAGAACAGAACTATTTAGTGATGGGGACAGATTCAGGAAATGATCTGTTTTAATTATTTGCAAAAAAACTTCAGATTATGACATTAAAAAATATCATTTTTTTTATGTATATCTGCGGACCTTGAAATTCAGGAGAGGAACTAATCCTTCATACAAGGATTGTCCCAAAACAACTAAAAATGTTTTTATTTAAAAAAAAAATATGCATATTTTAACTATCAAAGAAGTGGTAATCTTTTTCGTCGTACTGTCCATTGCATCGAATACAGGTGTCGCAACGTTCCTCTCACTTTTTTAATGTCTTCTCTTCTGGAATTCTTCTGAAATGCATTCCTGCACAACTAATAAGTTGTTGATCAGTCTCAAATTGTCATCCCAGTAATGTCTTTCTTAAAATGGGGAACAACCAGAAGTCACATGGTGACAAGTCTGAACTCTATGCAAGTTGGAGCATCAACTTAGTACTCATTTCTCCAAATAAGAAATGACAAAACTGGTCATACGTGGCCTTGCATTAGGCCACACATGGAAACTCGAGTTGAACAAACTTGTTTCATGCCCAAATGCTCGGTTAAAATTCTGTGAATTGATGAATTTAAAATGTGAACCATATTTTTGAAATCTAATTGATAGGTGTCTGTCTTCTGATATAATAACACCTATTGTATTGATGTTTACTTCTGTAACACAGTTGAAGGTCTTCCTCCATGCGTGATTAAAGCTGTTGACTCACAACCATCAATAAATTCTTTATGGGTCATTCCATGTCAGATCAGCCACCCATCTCAGATTCTTGTAAATATTTGCTCACAGTATTGTACTGGTGAGATATGAAACCTGTTAAAATTTTAGGTCAGTTGGTCCAGTAGATCTTGAGTAATGCCACTTTAAAAATTGTGTAGCTTTGCCTTTGAAGTTTTTGTGCTATGAGTTTTCACAACTACACTGTAGGACAAAAAAATTCATAGCTTCACAACTAACTGTTGCAGCCACATAATAGTTTTTCTTAAAAGATCTGCATGATCCATACATTTGGGAACAACTTGTTTTTGCACATTTTCAGAATTAAAAGAACACTTTTTTTTTAATTTAATGACAAAAGACATAGAAAAATGAGGCTGCATTTTTATTAAACAAAACATTTTTTTCAAAATGAGCCCCCACTTCAAATTTGCTAAAAATATTTTCATGTGTCTATTATAATGTAACGTTTCAGCAGGAGAAAAAACTACTTTGGGCAATTTGCAATTTTGGCAAAGAAAAAAATAATCCAAAATGGCGTGTTTTATATAATGGAACATTCCAACATGATATTACCCAATTTTTTAATTAAGTGGTTGCTTAACCATTTTATGCACCTCCCCCCCCCCATAACTTAACCCTATCAGTGAGCAGCTCAAAACAATATTTTATTTTTATGCTCCACCATCTTGGATATAGGTTCACTTTTCTTTTCTGTGGCAGGCCTAAATAGGGCCTCACAGTGGTTTTGAAAAAAGGCGCATTCCTCTTAATGTAGATCGAAAGTTTTGGTTTTCACTATCTTTAAGATGGCATTTTAGGCATACATAAAATGTATTGAAATGATAGAAAATATTTTTTTTAACCTTGCTTAAAATGGCATTGAAATATGCAATACTCGCAAGCATAAATCACCATTTTTGTTAAGGTGACTGGGATTTCGAACCCCAAGTTGGGAATTTTTGTATAATAACTAGGGCTAGTAGAGTTTTTAGCTATGGAGAACTTAAGTATGGGTTTGGTCCTCTTCCCACTTTCCCCCACTCCTCAAAGTTGCAAAATTTTCAACTTTTGTTGATTTCAAGGTTACATATCTCAAAAGAGAGACCAGATGATTTTTTCCCCACCAAAAATACCCCTACTGGTACTCAACAGAATCTGTGTTTACCTCAACCAAACATAATATATGTGTCAGAGGTACTTCACAATCATTATTAGGCCAGTGAAAAGATGGAGAAGGCTCATGTAGGTGCATGAATTGAACAGTCATAGTTAATCTTTTCAACAACTCCCACATACCAACAGGAATCATATACACATGCTACGCAGTAGTTAGCATGTAAATGTAACTCATCTTGAAAATTAGTTACACTGATTTCGGAAATAATACTGTAATATTTATCAGAACTTAATCTCTTAGCATGAATTCTGAAATTGGGAAGTGGTGTAAAGTGATGCATTGTGCGTGTACTAGGAAGAGCTTTTGCTTTCTCAAAATGTGGACTAAGCTGATTACACACTTTGTTCATCTCTTCTGCACACACAAAGAAAAATGTAATTTCTTTTATATTATCTTTGCAGAAGTTATACATTGTTGCAGCAGATGTTATTTGTTGAGCTAAAGGTCACTGCAAACTGGATTTTGTTGTTAGCCTTTTTACAATCTGCGCCAATACCATCACATGGTGATTTGCCATGGCTTGTTGCAAAAAATGACCACTTCCCTACCAATCTAAAAAATCCTGTTCACGAGGCGCAAGTTCGGGAAATTCTTGCAGTTTTTATATTGTGCAGAATAACCATCAGTGAAATACTCAATATTTCTCACAGTCTGTGGTAACACACAGCTTTCTTTCTAAACTGAAGAAACTAGAAACATCCACAATGACTAGAAATTTTAGTAGGAGGCAGAAACAGAAAGCAAGTGAGGATAGAACTATATTTTGAAGTCCTGTAAAGAAGAATGATTTGGGGCAAGGGGGACTCAACATTCATTAGTACTTATGGCAAGCAGATTTCATTATTGATACAAAAAAATTTAAGTTGGACTTCTTTTTTTTTTCTTCATTTTCTAAAAGTATTTACATGCACGGGATGAAAAACTAACTAAAGAAAATTCCTGTACCCTATTACTTTACATTCAACAGCTTAAATTACTTTTATTTGATTGCACATTTTAAATATGAAAGTAGATATTTCTCCTTGTTGAGTTTATGTACTATGTGCTTACGAAAAAAATCTGAAGATCCAAAATAAATTATTTTATTTGCTGATGATCCAGTGATTGAAAGTTCGCGCCGAACTGCGCCAATTTCATTATCTTGTGCCAAACTGCTACAAATTACGAAAAAAATTTATATTTGCGCCCAACTGCGCCGAAACGGCAATCCACAGCACAAATTGCTGAGCGAAAAAATGTTTTCACCGCAAAAAATGCCGTTTTAAACGTCGAATCGAATGAAGCTTTTTTAAGGTCTATGCGTAATTTGGTGAAATCGACGTTTAATCAACACGTACCGTACCGCCAATCCCAAAATTTCGGAATGTGTTCACCTCCTAATTCGTTGTTTTTACAGCAAAAGTGACGAAAAAACGATTTTTGCGATGTAGGAAATTCAATTATTTTTGCCTACGGAGGAGTTTTGTTGTAATCACGTAGTATGTAGAAGAAACGATGCTATAAGTTATGAAATCCTGATTAAGATTGTTTATTGATAATGTTTGGTGGTCTTTCGGAGTGCTGTACAATTGAGATTGTTTATATGTTGTTCCCCGCTCTTTGGGATAGCGCAGTTATTTCATTCTGGGCGAGGTGCGCGATTACGTAAATACAGCATAAGGTAAGTCATTAGCAATTTCGTTGACGCGGAGGACGACTGAAAATGGCTCTATCGTGGCAGGATACAATGGTTCTGTTTCTAAAGGATTCATAGGTATTCAGAGATGCCAACTTTTCCGGATTTTCACTCCATCTTACGGTTTTATGGAAGTCACCCGAAAAAACTATGGAAAAGCCCTCGCAAGATCCCTGCACGCAATTTCTATTTTTTGTACCGTCTTTTGGTCGAAAAAATGCACTTTACGGATAGTCCCTTATGTGCCTTCGATGTTCTGACTTCCCTTGCCAACGGAGGCAGAGTTTGTCACGTAATTCCCCATACAGCTATTTGAGAGTACTGTGCGCAAAAGTCAAGAGGGAACTCAGCTCAGCACCTTTTTCCAACTCTTTATATTGATTGCATGTGGCTTTGTGCTTGTGAAAATTTCTGTGCAAACGTTTTAATCCTTTCCACTCGACTGTCGGGTGATACCTGACATTAGGAAAATCACTGAATAACACACCCACCACTCCGATGACGCCTCTATGGCTTGCATGTCGGTGGTCGCGAGACATTTATTTTTTTGTGGAATAGGTCGGGTGTCATCCCCCACGCCGATGACGCCCCTATAGCTTGCATGTCGGGACTCGTGAGATGTTTCTTTTTCACCGGATAAAGAAAAGGAAACGTCATCTGCGTGTCGGGTGTCACCCGCCAAGCTGATGACGCCACTATGGCTCGCATGTCGGCGCTCGCGAGGAATTTCGTTTTCACCGAATAGCTCGCATGTCGGGTGTTATCCGCGATGCCTATGATGCCTCTATATCTCGGATGTCGGCGCGCGAGAGGAATTTCTTTTTTGCCGAATACGTCGGGTGTTACCCTCCATGCCAATGATGCCTCTATGTCTCGCATGTTGGCGCTCGCGAGACATTTCTTTTTTGCCAAATAGCTTGCGTGTTTTGTATCATCCGCCACGCTCATTACGCTTCTATAGCTCGTGGGTCAGGGCTTGCAAGACATTTCTTTTTCGCCGAATATCGCAGGTGGCACCCTCCATGCCGATGACGCCTCTATAGTTCGCATGTCGGTTCTCGCAAGACATTTCTTTTTCATCAAATAGGTCGGGTGTCACTCGCCACATCGATGACGCCCCTATAGTTCGCATGTCAGGGCTCGCGAGACGTTTCTTTTTCACCGGATAAAGAAAAAGAAACGTCATCTGCGTGTTGGGTGTCACCCGCCATGCCGATGACGCCTCTATGGCTCGCATGGCGGCGCTCGCGAGGAATTTCATTTTCACCGAATAGCTCCAGTGTTACCCGCCATGTCGATGATGCATCTATGGCTCGCATGCCGACGCTCGTGAGGAATTTCATTTTCACCGAATAGCTCGCGTGTTGGGTGTTATCTGCTGACGCTTCTATAGCTCAGATGTTGGCGCGCGCAAGAAAATTTTCTTTTTCGCCGAATAGGTCGGTGCCATCCGCCGCATCTATGATGACTCTATAGCTCGGATGTCGGGGCTTGCGAGACATTTCTTTTTGCGGAATATCGCACGTGTCAGGTGGCACCCTCCATGCCAATGACGCCTCTGTAGCTCGCATGTCGGTTCTCGCGAGACATTTCTTTTTCGTCGAATAGGTCGGGTGTCACTCATCACGTCGACAACGCCCCTATAGCTCGCATGTCGGGGCCCACGAGACGTTTCTTTTTCACCGGATAAAGCAAAAGAAACGTCATCAGCGTGTTGGGCGTCACACGCCATGCCGACAAACGCCTCTATGGCTCGCATGGCACACCTCGCGAAGAATTTCGTTTTCACCGAATAGCTCCGGTGTTACCCACCATGCCGATGATGCCTCTATGGCTCGCATGGCGGCGCTCGCGAGGAATTTAATTTTCACCGAATAGCTATCTTGTTGGGTGTTATCTGCCACGCCAATAACGCTTACGTAGCTTGCATGTCGGCGTGCGCAAGGAATTTCTTTTTTCGCTGAATAGGTCGGGTGTCATCCGCCACGTCTATGACGCCTCTATAGCTCGGATGTCGGGACTTGCGAGACATTTCGTTTTAGCCGAAT
The DNA here is from genome assembly GCA_039090855.1 of Macrothele yani. Taxonomy (NCBI): domain Eukaryota; kingdom Metazoa; phylum Arthropoda; class Arachnida; order Araneae; family Macrothelidae; genus Macrothele; species Macrothele yani. The sequence goes on from CM077011.1 coordinate 116,092,744, forward strand.
ATCTCGCGTGTCGGGTGTCACCCTCCATGCCAATGATGCCTCTGTAGCTCGCATGTTGGCGCTTGCGAGACATTTCTTTTTAGCCGAATAGCTTGCGTGTTGGGGTGTCATTCTCTGTGCTCATTACGCCTCTATAGCTCGTGGGTCAGGGCTTGCAAGACATTTCTTTTTCGTCGAATATTGCACGTGTCGGGTCGCACCCTCCACGCTGATGACACCTCTATAAGCCCGCATGTCGACGCTCGCGAGACATTTTTTTTTTTTTTGCCGAATAGGTCGGGTGTCAGCCGTCACTCTGATGATGCCTCTATAGCTCGTATGTCGAGGCTGGTGAGCCTTCACTGCTAAGTTGTGGCCTCTACTGTAGAAAAGAAAAAAAAAAATGTGAGTTCTGTGTGAGTATGGGTGAAAAGTAATTTGAGTGGAAAGGGTTAATTTAGAAAACGAAACGAAACGAAGCAGTGAAACAGCCATGACAACAAAAAGAACGAAGTCAGATAAAACTTATCGTCAAGTGTATCGCGGTATGTATAGTAAAGAATGGCCTTTTTATGAAGCATCTAAAGTTTTGCTGAATCATGTTTTATAAGCCATGTGGCTGCGATTTTAGCCTGTCGCAAGGCATCATGCGGAGAGCAAGAAGCACAAAGATCATGTCAAAAAATTAAATGGAGATATGAGTAAAATTAATGTAACCAAAAAACTTCTGACAGCTTATAAAGAATCCTGGAAAAAATATCAAGAGCATATTAGTGCTGGAAAAATGCAGCAAAACAAGCAAAAAAGAGAAGAAATTGAACGTTCACAAGGTGATTTGAAATGGGAAGAAGCTGAACATTTGCAGCAGTTCTTACTCCCTCATAAAATATTAAACAATGCTGAGATGAACATTGAATGTGGCATAAAAAAAAGACACGAGTGCAATAGAAAGTGGACAGATACTATTAAAAGAAGCCAAACAAAACATTGCTAACTATCTTAAACAAGAAAGATTACACCGAATTTTCGGGTGTAATAAGCACGTCTTTTGAATCCGTTCTGAGGCAAATTAAATTTATCAAAGCTATTCAAAGTCAATGGAACCGGTATGGAAAACAATAGTATCTGACGGCAGAAAGAAGTTTTTCAATCAGGTCTTTAATCCCTCAGATATTGCTGTAAACAGAATTCTGAGCTTACGAACTCTTAGAAGCAGAGTTATCGACAAAAATAAGATGTGACTTTACGTCCCTTGGTGGAAAAACCATGCATTATTTTAGGAAGAAAGTATTCACAAAAGGTTTATCCATATGAGCGGTATCGGTCCAAGAAAAAAAAAATTTAGTCGAGTTTTCAGGAGCCCAGATTTTGCTACAAATACATCAGAAGTAGAAATTAACACTTATGACCCCTGGTGGCCAAACCATTCTTTACCAAACATTAGAAATTACGTGAAAAATATTTTCCGTCAGGTCTTGTATGCGATGCAGGAAGAATTTTTCAAATCGGAGTTTTAGGAGCAGAAAACGTAATTTACCATTATGCGCCCTAGCGGAAAGTCTATGATTTACTTGAAAATTTTGAATTTATAGGAAAAACATTTCGCATCGGAAACAGTATCCAACAAACAAGGAATTTTCCAAATCGGACTTTTAGAAGTAGAGATTTTGATGAAAATAAGATATACATCTACGCCCCTGGCGTAGAAACCATGCATTATTTCAAGAAGAAAATGTTCCTAAAATGTTTGTCGACATGAGTAGTGTCGGTCCACAAAAGACTTTTTTTCAATCGAGATTTTAGAAGCTCATATTTTGCTGCAAATACATCAGAAGCGGAAATTAAGACTTACGCCACCTGGTGGCCAAACATCTTTTTACAAAATTTTGAAATTACGTGCAAGCGATTTCCCATCAGGAGCTGTATCTGGTGCAGAAAGAATTTTTCAGATCGGAAATTTAGAAGCAGAGATATAGGGGAAAACACAATTTACCTTTACGCCCCTGGCGGAAAGTCTATGAATTACTTGAAAATTTTGAATTTATAGGAAAAATATGTCACACTAGAAACACTACCCAACAAAGCAGGAATTTTTTAAATCCGACTCTTAGAAGTCGAGATATTGACAAAAATAAGATATACATCTACGCCCCTGGCGTAGAAACCGTGCACTATTTTAAGAAGAAAATGTTTCTAAAAGGTTTGTCGACACGAGTAGTATCGGTCTACAAACGACATTATTTTCAATCAAGAATTTAGAAGCTCATATTTTGCTGCAAATACATCAGAAGTGGAAATTAAGGTTTACGCCCCCTGGTGGCCAAACCATTTTTTTACAAAAATTAGAAATTATGTGCAAACGATTTCCCATAAACCTGTATCCGGTGCAGAAAGATTTTTTCAGATCGGAGATTTAGAAGCACAGATATAGGGGAAAACGCAATTTACCTTTACGCCCCTAGCGGAAAGTCTATGAATTACTTGAAAATTTTGAAATTATATGAAAAACATGTCCCACGGAAAACACTATCCAACAAAGAAGGAATTTTTCAAATTGGACTCCTAGAAGTAGAGATATTGACAAAAATAAGATATACATCTATGCCCCCTGGCGGAGAAACTGTGGAATATTTTAGGAAGAAAATATTCCGAAAAGGTTTATCGATGTGAGTGGCATCAGTCCACGAAAGAATTTTTTCAATCGATATTTTAGAAGCTCAGATTTTATGGCAAATATATCAGAAGCGAAAATTAACACTTACGCCCCCTGGTGGCCAAAGTATTCTTTACCAAAAATTCGAAATTATATGCAAAAGATTGTGCATCAGGAGATGTATCCGCTGAAAAAAAATACTTCAAATCGGAGTTTTAGAAGAAGAGTTATCAGAAAAAGTGCAATTTACTTTTACGCCCCCTAGCAGAAAATCTATGCGTAGTTTGAAAAAGAAACTATATCCAAAATACTCTTCGACATAAATGGAATCGAAAGATAAAAGAATTTTTTTCAATCGGATGTTTAAAAGCAAATATGTGGAATAAAACGTATTTTTGAATTCAACATCATCTGCATTTACGCCCTCTAGTGGCGAAATTGTACATCGTAAAAAAAAAAAAAAAAGAAAATGAAGGATCATCATTCGCATATTTCAAGCTTTCGAATGCAAAAAGGTTTTTTCAAATCGGACTAATAGTTGCAGAGATACCGTGGGTACAGACGGACGGACGGACGGACAAACCGATAACATAAGCACGATCTTTTTTTACAAAAGACGTGCTAAAAATTAGAAAAGAATAGAAGTGAGTAATTAAATATTGAGAAAAGCAGCAAAAACTTATACATTTTTTGTAAAATAAATGATTAATAATAGAATCCTGCTATGGTTACACATTTTTTGATCTATTTGAAAACTAAAATGTTTGCATATATGTGTGTGTGTATTTCAATGCAAGATGTTTTAAATTTGAGTAGGGTGCATCTATTTCCAAAACATTTTTTGCTTAAGAGTTTGTTCTATCTACTAATATTTTACCTGCTCTAAAAAATGTTTTCTTACACCAAAAATGTATTTTATCTGCTCCAAAACCGCATTTTGTTGCTCCAAAAATGTATTTTACCTGCTCCAAAAATGCATTTTGCTGCTCCAAAAATGGTTTTGCAACTTTCCATCACTGGATGATCTGAAACGTAACTGTGTGTGTGTGTGTCCTACCAGACTTATGTTCTCCATAGCTGAAAACTACTAGCCATAGTTATTGCACAAAAATTCCCAACTTGGGATTTCAACACCCCAGTCACCTTGACAGTCCATCAAAAATGGTGATTTATGCTTGCAAATAGTGCAGATTTCAACGCCATTTTATGCAAGGTAAAAAAAATATTTTCTATCGTTTCTACACATTTTCTGTAAGCCTAAAATGTCCTCTTTAAGGTAGTGAAAACTTTTGATCTACAATAAGAGGAAAGCAATTGCCTTTTTTCAAAACCATTACGAGGCCCTATTTAGGCTTGCCGCATAAAAGAAAAATGAACCTATATCCAAGATGGTGGCACATAAAAATAAAATAAAAATTGTTTTGAGCTACTCACTGATGGGGTTAAACTATGGGGGTAAGAAGATGTGTGTAAATTGGTTAAGTACCCACTAAATTAAAAAAAAATGGGTAATATCATGTAATGTTCCATATATAAAACTCGCCATTTTGGATATTTTTTTCCCTCTCCAAAATTTAGAATTGCCTAATGTATTTTTTTCTCCTGCTGAAAGGTTACGTTATAATACACACATGTAAGTATTTTTAGCAAATTTGAAGTGGGGGCTCATTTTGAAAAAAAATGTTTTGTTTAATAAAACTGCAGCCTCATTTTTCTGTCTTTTGTCATTAAATTAAAAAAAAAAGTGTTCTTTTAATTCTGAAAATGTGCAGAAACAAGTTGTTCCAAAATGTATTGATGATGCAGATCATTTAAGAAAAAAATTGTGGCTGCAACAGTTGTGAAGTTATGAATTTTTTTTTTTTTTTTTTGTCCTACAGTGTAGTTGTGAAAACCCATACCGCAAAAACTTTAAAGGCAGAGCTACTCAATTTTTAAAGTGGCGTTACTCAAGATCTACTGGACCAACTGACCTAAAAGACATCCCTTATTAGTCCAGCGGCTCACAGCACTTCTGTGTGCAACTGTATGTACAGAGAAAATTCTTTCTGTATTAGTTACTTGGGTGTATAAGAAGCAAAAAAAAAAGTTGGGTGGCCACTCCCCACATTTTCTCAGATGATATCATTCAAGATGGCCACCATCATTCCACTTGCCTTCTGTTAAAGTAAGCATTTTAGTGAAATCGGTAAGTTTTATTGAAAAAATGTTTAAAGAAAAAGTGTTCAGTGTTCCATCGTCTACAAATTACCTTTTAATATTGTAGTATGGGAAATGTTTGTTTGCGTACTGTTACCACGCAAATCCCTGGATTTTAGCTCCTTCTTTAGTAGTACAAAAGTGAAGATAACCCAGTTATTGAGGCACATTTATTAACAAAAAGGGTATAATTTGAAATAAAGCTGGTGACAATATCATTACAACCGAAAACGGAAGGAAGAAAATAAGGGATGCAGCCGCAATAAGAAAGGACACAGCGTGGGAACAGTTATCAAGAATTGCAATCGAAGATCTGTTTTATTATCATTTGAACAACTGTTTTATTATCATTTGAACAACAATATTGCCATAAGAAAGCACTTGCCCTGCTAATAAAAAGAACAAGCTAACAATCTAGTGATGCCAGTACACAACCTTCAATTACAGTACCATACACTGAAGACAAGCCATGCAGGAAGAGATCGAGAAGACAAAGTCCTAGCAGTACTGTAGATGTCAGAGACCGTTTATGTGTGATATGCAATAACAAATCCCACAAGGGGTGATTTGTTTTTGTTTAAAGAAAAATTAGACTATGTTTAATGAGAAATTTAGAATATGTGAATCTCCACGAGCTGAAAGGTTTTTACAAGCCACTTCATTTTTACAAGATGATGTATTTGTTCGGACATGTGACCTGACAGATGCACCAAGTGTATTTGGTGCTGACATTAGGCACCATGGGAGTTGCATATCATCATACATCCTCCGCTATGAACGTGAACAAGAACAATCTGGAACATTACCACAATTATCACAAAGTGTAAAACTGCAGTTGTTTAATAAAATATCTAAAGAACTTGAGAAAGGAGTAAATAATGAATTAGGATACACTCTTGGCTATATACGTGAAAAGTTCAACTCTCAATCAAGTGTAACGATCAATAACTAGGATCTAAAAACATTTTGTTTAAACCATTTTGGTGACACAATAACATTTTCCAACCCTGTTGAAAATAACAAGCCACCTATGTTTTTCTCTTCCAGATTAATGCCAGAAGAAGTAGCAGATGTTATTTGAAGCCATAACCCAATCACAGAATGTGCAAATATATTGAGGGAGAGCATGAAGAATCTTGATAACGATTTATGTGATAAGTTCTGTAATACCAATAATCTTACAGATTCGTGGTTTAATACAAAAATACCTCCCGCCTTTTCAGAGTTCTTTTGTTCTCTGTTTGATATTTATCCAAGAGAAACAAATCTTGTTCAAAGCAATGATGACAAAGAAACTACTTCCAGTAGTTGGGCTATGAAAGTGCAATCGTTACTGCAAATCATGTATTACCTGTTACATAGTGGAAAAAAGAAGACTCCCCTACACATAATAAATGTGCAAGCTATTCATGAGACCTGTAGGAGTAAAACGCTTATTACAAGTTTCAACCACTTAGGACTTTGTGTTAGCAATGATGAAGTTTTACGTCACCACAGTGCCCTTGCCCAGTTAACTTTAACACAAAATGGAGATGTTCCTACGCTCAAGTTCGTGGGTATGAACTGGCACATCGGTTTCAGTTTGAGTTATCAGGTGTTTCAATGTTTTTTGATGAGAATGATCTTGTTAAAAGCAAAAAAAGTAACTCTTATGCAGAAACTAGAAAGATGCAAAAGCAACACAATTTCAGCCAGATGAAATTACTTGTTTCATCAGGGACTTTATGAACTGTTCGAGAAAGGTGGTAACAAAGGAAAAGAAAACATTTGGAAAATGTTGCCACTTCTTACTCGGCGTTTACATCATCACTCTCAGTTGGTGCTTCCAGGGTAGGCCATATCTTCGATAGCTACCAAGAGTGTTCTTCTAAAGACTGAACGTCTATTGAGGCAAAAAAAAAAAAAACAATCTCATAGTTTTGTCTAAAATATCATCAGAATTTAATCTACCAATTCTAATGGAAACATTTTGGCCCTCATCATCAAACAAATTGTTACTACAAAAACATATAACAAACAGTTTGAAAATCTTGATGGTGACAAGACCTATTAGACAGATGCATGTGTTAAGTGCATTCCCTGGTTCACCGGATAAAATTAGTGTCAACTGCATGGGTATTCAAAATGGTGCTGAAAAACCAATATGTACCACGGACAGATTTTTAATAGAAGAAGCAGACTTCAGGATGATCCAAGAAGAGAACGCAGCAAATCAAGGGCTAAAGAGAATCGTGTTTATAAGTGCTGCTACTGACATCTCGATCCTGGCTCTTATTTCACTGGAAAAGGTTTCACACCCTAGGAGTAAATGAAGTGTAGCTAAGAACTGGCGTTGGTGGCACAACAAGACTTGTCCCAATCCATATGTTAACTGAGACACTGGGACAAGACATGTGCCAGGCATTACCAGCACTTCATGCAGTTTCTGGTGCTGACTATACGAGCAAGTTTGGTACAAAAAAACTGCAGTTGGCTGTAACCCTGTGCAGTATCTGAAAGAGTTTGGCGTGTCACCACTATCTCCAGAGCTCTACAGAATCATGTCACTTGCCGAACAGTACTTAGTGCAATTGTTGAAGAAAGGCTCGTCTTGCAAGACACTTGAAGAGTTCAGGCTATGAAAGTACCTCCATGGGAAAAATATTTCTCTCGATGACCTACCTCCAACAAGAACCACTGCACTGGGACATCTTCTTCGTGCTTTCTTCCACACTTACCTAAAGATACACTGTCTCGATGAAGCATAAGAGACATTGGATCCACTTAAGTTCGGCTTTGAAATGACAGATAGTGTTCTAATGCCATCAAAGTACATTTTTTCACTACCAGACGATTACATTGGAGCATGTACATGCATGAAGTGCGCTAGATCAAATTGTGTGTGTAGGGATGCAGAAGTTACATGTTGTTTGTTTTGCAAATGCAACAGTGTTGACATTGATAAAATAGATTGTAGAAACCCATATTTAATTTAATTGTTGTTGCTAAAGAAAGATATAAAAGCATTTTACTTAAACCGATAATGTAGATTGTTTTTTGCATTTATCAATAAGGTGTTTAATGATTATAAAATTAGCACTGCTTCGTCTTGTATAGAATTTCTTTGTAAGGAATTATCAAAATGTTCTTAAGGATTTGCAAGTGTATATTTTTTACGTAATATGAATTTAAAGTAAGTGTACTTTATAAACAATTTCATTGAATATAAATTTTTCTCACTGTTAGTGTTAAATCTTCCTTAAGGATAATATTTGCGTACTTCAGTATGAAAAGGTTACTTTCCTTGAGAAATCAAGAAAATAGGCGTAAGCAAATTTATAGACGATTGAACGCTAAAAATTTTCAATAAATCTTACCGTTTTTGCTAAAATGCTTACTTTAACAGAAGGCAAGTGGAATGATGGTGGCCGTCATACTGAGAAAACGTGGGGGTGGCCACCCAACTTTTCTTTGCTTCTTATACACCCAAGTAACTAATACAGAAAGAATTTTCTCTGTACATACAGTTGCACACAAGTGCAGTGGGCTGCAGAACTATATGCCATCTGTAAATTGATGATTTTCCTAGACATTCATCTTTTGAAGCCTCTTGCACAAGTCAGAAAGTCTCTCCGACAGATTTCATGAGTAGACAGTAAAATTTAATGGCACATCTTCTTTCCTCTTTCCCATTCACATTTTTTCGAAAAATCACAACACAAAAACACTTATTAGGGGTTCACGAAACAGCGCTTATTAAACTGCGCACTACTGATGATGTATGCTTGCTAAACCGGTGTGGCTAGTTGCTATGGTTACTATGATGACATGCTAAGGTCAAATGCAGTATTGCACATCTTTTATAAAAGCATTCTTTAGTTGTTTTGGGACAAGCTATTTGTAATCCCCAAACTGTGAAAATTAGAAAAAATGAAATTGCTGTATAATCTGCACTTGCAATGTTGATCACAAGCTGTAATTTCGTACGAAAAGCCGCGCTCCGTGGGATTGCCCTGCAGTCTACAGAAGTGGAAAAAGGAGACCTTATTAAAAAAATAACTGTCATATTTTAAGTCCTTTTGATGTTACTTTCAAGTGAATAAAAAGCAAAAATCCTGATTTTTTTTAGCATTACCCACAGTTCCATAGTTAGACCTAGCGTTTCTGTTGTTGAATTCTACACTGATGAGCCATTATATTGTGACCAACCTAATAAGCTGTAGGGGACCCCCTTTAGCCCTCAAAACAGTGGCCACTCGGTGAGCCATCGATTCGATGAGGTGGCGATAGGTATCCTGGGGTGTCTGGTACCATAACGTCAACAGCAAGTCCTCCAGTTCCCGTATGCTTCATGGTGGTGGCGATTTAGCGAGAACCCGCTTTTCCAAGTCGAACCATAAGTGTTCGATTGGGTTCATGTCAGGTGAATTTGGAGTCCACGGCATTAAAAGAAAGTCACCAGCCTGTTCCTCCAGCCACTCCTTGACAATTCTGGCAGTGTGGCATGGCGCATTATCCTGTTGGTAATTGCCATCACCAGCAGGGAGCACAGTTGCCATGTATGGGTGAACTTGGTTCGCAACGATGCTCAGATACCTGACAGTTGTTAGGGATTGTGCTATTGGGATAATGGGACCTAGATTGTCCCAAGAAAACATTGCCCACAGTAAAACACCGCCACCTCCGGCCTGTTTCCACCAAACAGTGCATCCAGGTGCCATAGCCTCTGTTGGTAATCAGTGTATCCATGCTCGGTCGTCTATGTGATACACCAGGAATCTTGATTCATCAGAGCAGGCCACTTCCGATCATCCGTGGTCCAATCTCGATAATCTTGGGCCCGTTTCATGCGTTGTTGGCAATGATGTGCAGTGAGCATGGGGGCCTGGCTGGGCCTTCGGTTACACAGGCCCATGCGCAGAAGGCTGCGATGAACTGTGTGCTGTGACGCTTTGCCCTGATCACCCCGTTGTAACTGCAGGTGATTGGTCACTGTGAACAATAAGCAACAGTCTCCACTTCCCTCTGGCATCGGGGAGCTGCGGACGACATACGGCTAGAGGACTGTTCGTTGTTTGGCCATCTGTGCGCAACTTTTGATGCATACTCACTACAGCGGCACAAGAACAACCCAAAAGCCGTGCCGTTTTCGAGATCGTGGTTCCGAGTCGCCGTGCCATCACACCTTTTCCTTTACCAAACTCCGATAAATCGGCAGCTTTTCCCATTCTGACTTCAAACACTCTGCTAACAGAAAGCAGGTCCTCAATTTGTGTATATACCGCTCTGTGAACTTCAGCTGTACCACTTTGGTCTCCAGGCATGCTCATTTCTTTAGGCTGGGGGTGGTCATAATGTAATGGCTGGTCGGTGTATAGTGTGTAGTTCCGTAATTAGAACTGCAACACACACACAATGTGTGTGATGCTGAGCTTCCTACAGCATGTAATCATTCGTGGGAGCAAATAAACTTGCCTTTGTTGCCTTGAATTTTCTTTAAAAATGCTGATAAGAAAAAACCAAAAAACACTTCCATTTCAACAGTTGGCAGACCTCTATCTACATAGCATGCTAGGTCTTTATTGTTTTCATGCATTTTGGGTGTTTTCCAGATATACAATCTCTCCTGACAGTTGAGACATGATTTTTTTAAAAACCAAAGTTCTGCGGAACAAAATATTTTTTGTTTTAAAGTGGTATTTTATGTGCAGAGCCTAAATTTATTGCTTTTTCAACAGATAATACGCTGATTGTGCGAAGGAAGTTATAACAGTTAGTTTATCTTGTCCGTCTGGTAGACCCCTCCCATCATTGATGTTACACATTTTAAGTCAGTTTAATATGCATATTTAGTGTAGGGTAATTCTACAACACTAGAACTGCTTATGCAGAATGTCAGATGCAACTTCTGTTCTTCACAGATGGACTTCAGTCTATAGTACTTATGGCAACATCTTACTACATTTTTCCTCTGGGGGCAGTGCTGTACCTGAAGCTTGCGTCAGTGATTTTTGCAGTGACTGTATGAGGGCAGCTTGAACGTTTCCCCACCGTCCCATCAGCAATTAATAGGTTGCCAATCCAACCTGTTAGTTGCTGATGGGACTTTTCTTTTTCCACTGTTCCTGTTTCCACAAATTTTGTCATCCACAGTTTAATTAAACCTTTGCATTAGGTGGCTTCTTTCCATACTTTGTTCTGAACTTTTGCTGAACACTGACATGAGATTTTATTTCTGTCAGTTACACACCATATTGTATCTTCCCTGTCACAGACAGTATTGCCAGACTTTTTCTTGAAATACACTTTTGAAAATTTAAGGTAGCACTGGATGTAGTATCATTGTGAGGGAACACTAAAATCTTTTGATATTGCAAATGATACCAATAGTCCACACACTATTATTTAATGCCAAAATGCAGAATCAAATCAATATGACACTGGTGTACATTTTTGTGAGATATTAGTAGTGCTTCACTTTATAAAATAAAATTCACACCAAACACTAATTTTGGTGTAAATGATGGCTTTGGCCTTAATGTAGTCACAGTCATATTAATCTCATTTGCCTCAGCCTTAAAAAAAAAAAAAAAAATAATAATACAATTAAAAACTTACATTTCTTTTTGGACAATAACCCAGATGTTCTCTAATTAGGTTAAATAACTACAGTTCTTAAAAAAGTACCATTAACACAAATATCTAACAACAGATGTTTTTGTAATATTTTGGTTTTTAGCAAAATTCTGGAGAGAATTTGGTATAACAGATTAAAATTAGCTATCTAAATTTAAACTAATATTTTGTGATAACCAGTATGGATTTGGCAAAAATAAATTTTTATAGTAGGTATTGTGAATTGGCTCAGTAGATGGTGAATAATGAAAGGATACAGGTATGGTTAAATGGTTAGACAGCATTTCCCTGAAGATCATTAGATAAATCAAACAGGCAGTGATGTACCTCTTTTTTTTTTTTAACTCCATTGCCTATAGAGTTACCTTTCCTGGTCATTTAGTGACTCATAACCAAAACATTATTCCTCCTGGCACCTGGACAGAGAGAGCAGAACTGACTGACAAACACTTAACTTTCTCTACCTGACATCCATACATCTTTCCTGTCGGGCACCAGCCAAAATCTCTTAAAACTTCTAAGAACTGTACCTGGGGTCAGACACTTCTTTCATAAAAATTTCTAATACCAGGAGTCAGACACTCCCTTCATAAAATTTTCTTTAACAGTATTCTTTCATACATACACATCACTAAGCTATTCTCTGAGATTCAGAGGTCAGTTGCACAAAGAAATACAAACTACCAGATAATTTTTACTTACTGTATCAAACTTCTCCATTTACAGCGATCTTGACGTACAACTTGGGGTTCATCACACGCCATACACAAGATCTTCTATACTTCATACTCATAATCTTTTTCTCATGCAGACACTCCTGAATCACCTCCCAGGACTTCCTTGGCCTTCCTCTGCCTTTCCTTTCTGCCACTTGGGCTAAAAAGATTTTCTTAGTAAGCATCTCATCACTCATTCTTTCAACATGGCCAAACCACCATGTTGAAAGAATGAGTGATTGAAAAGTCTCCACCTTGCTAACAACATTTTGCTTCACGTTGCACAACTGCAACATATTTTCATTCCTCTCACAATGTATCCCCCTGTAAGTAACGCATTTCCCCAGCACACAAACAACTCCTATGTTTCTTCTGTAGTACCCAGGTTTCACTGCCATACATCAGAGTAGGAACAATTACACTTTCATACACAGCCATGTGGGACTCTCTTGAGAACCCATAATTCCTGTGAAAACCTCCCAAGCAGCCATGACTTTCAATGCCAAATTCACTCGCCTACTAATTTCACAGTACAATTTGTTCTCTCTGTCAAACATGCATCCTAAATACAAACTCATTTACCTGGTCAATCACTGTGGCCATTTAGACTTATATTACATTCAGTACTCCTAGTTCCTTACTCAAACACCATAACTAATTCCCCGCACTGATGTACTTACCTGATTAAAAAAGACACAAAGAATAAACATTGAAATATGCAATGAAAGCAGTATCAGTTGTGAACAAAATTTTAACAATTTAACAGTGAAAGAAATTCAAAACTCCACTCATGATTGAATGTAGCATCAAAACCATGCTATCATTACATGTCATTGAGCTGTTCTGTGATATTCAGAGGTTAGCTCCTCAAAGAAAGACCATCTGACAAATAAACATTTAACTGATGATACATATCCCTAAGGTGTTCTCTGAGATCAGCTCCACAAAGAAATACAAATCACTTGATAAATTTTTAACTGATCATTTACTTAATGCTGCCATATCAAACTTCTCTATTTACAGAGATCTTGACACACAACGCGAGCTTCAGTGACATACATCACACGACATACACAAGATCTTCTATGCTTCATACTCATAATCTTTTTCTCAAGCAGACACTCCTGAATCTGATCCTCCCATTACTTCCTTGGCCTTCCTCTGCCTTTCTTTCCTGCCACTTGGGCCAGAAAGATTTTCTTAGTAAGCATCACATCACTCATTCTTTCAACATGGCCAAACCACCGAAGCATATTAGTCTACACCTTGCTAACAACATTTTGCTTCACATTACACAACTGCAACACATCTTCATTCCTCACAGGATCAGAACATGTCTTCCCACAAACCTCCCTTAAGTTTTTCGTAAGTAACGCATTTCTCCAGCACACAAACAACACTTTGTCTCTTCTGTAGTACCCAGGTTATAGTGCCATGCATCAGAGTAGGAACAATTACACTTTCATACGCAGCCATTCAGGATTCTTTTGAGAATCCATCATTTCTGTGAAAACCTCTTAAAGCAGCTATGACTTTCAATGAAGAATTCTCTCGCTTACTACTTTTGCCATCTGATCTATTATATCTTTCAAACAAGCTTCCCAAATATACAAACTCATTTGCCTGGTCAATCACTGTGTCATTTAGACTTGCCCTGCATTTAGTACCAACAGTTCCTCTCTCAAAAACCATAACTATGGTATTTCCCTTATGCATACTCAGTTTGAGTTTCATACAAACTTTGTACATCCGGCCAGTGTGCTCTGCAACTCACTTTTGCTCTCTGCCAACAGGACTATGTCATCAGCATACAGCAATCTAAATGCACGGGTATTACCCCGACATAAACCAGTGTTGTCCATCTTGGCATCACTCATGCATGCATGCATCCATAAATATATTAAACGGCCATGGTGACATTACACAACCTTGCCTGACTCCTGCACAAATGGAAAACCATTTTGATACGACACCATTCACTCGTACACAAGCTCTACTGCCAGCATACATGGCATTTTCTCTATTAAGTAGATTCTCAGTAACATCATATTCATTCAACACCTTCCACAGAAGTATCCTATTTACTCGGTGATATGCTTTCTCTAAATCTATGAAGGCAGGAAAAAGTTTCTTACCAACATCCATATACTTCTCAATCATCATGCATAATGCAAAAATTTGGTTACTGCAGCCTTTACCAGGCATAAAACCACTCTGAACATCCCACACTTTCTCTGATGTAAGATCTCTTACTTTTTCAATAATGACCTTACCACTTTCCTTGGCACACTCAATAAGCTAATACCATGATTGTTCTTGCAGTCAGTCTGATCACCTTTTCCCTTATACAAGGAAACAATGATAGCATCCCTCCAATTCCGAGGTACCATTCCTAACTCCCAACACAATTGGCAGATTTCAGTTAACCAGTCAATTACAGAGTCATCACCATATTTCAATATATCAGCAGTTATGCCATCAAGTTCTTGAACCTTACCATTCTGAAGAGATTTTAGAGCTTTACACACCTCTTCTCTAGAGATTCCTCCTGTGCATCCATATCTCACTATGACATGATCTCCTTCTGCCTCAGAATCACCTTTGCTTTCTTGATCTAATAACTCACAGAAGTATTCACCCCATTTTTCACTTGACTCATTGGGCACCCATATTATTTTCCCGATCTTATTCACACAACGTGCAACTTTGTTTCCCTTATTTTTCCTGAGTCTCATGTACTTCCAGAAAGTTTTCCTAACTTTCCAAAAAGCCAATTCATGCCTTTCTACCTTCTCCTTCCTATCTTTTGCATTACTCTGACGAACCAGCTTCGCTGTCTCACTCTTCTTACAGTGATATTTATCCACAGAAACTCTACCGTGCAACATCCCAAAATATGCTTCCTTCTTCCTCTTTACTGCCTCTTCAATCTCACTATTCCACCAAGCATCACCTCTAGTGCTGCCCACTAATTTGGTGCCACAGACCTCTTTGGCGGCAGTGACAACACAGTTCTTAAAACAAGTCCACTTCTTTTCTACATTCCTCTCACATGACTTCAGCTCTTTCAGTCATTCACTGAGTAAATTAGAGTAATTCTGATGGACTTCAAGGAGCCTTCCAATCTTTATTCTTTCCATCCTAGGCCTCTTCCTTTTTCTTTTCCTCCAACCATCATTCAGTTTCACTCGTGGCACCACCAAGTAATGATGAGAGCCAACATCCGCACCTCTCATCACATGGGTGTGAACAACTAATTGTTTCAGACACTGATCGTAAACAACAAAATCTATTACACTCTTTTGACCAAGAGTGCGATTTTCCCAAGTATATGTGTGGATATACTTGTGGTTGAAAAACATATTAATACACACAAACCATTCTCAATGCAGAGTTAAATTAATTTTTCACCATTATCGTTCACACAAGGATCATTAAATTTACCCAGAACATTATCAGAAATTGCATTCTGTACACCTACTGTAGCATTGAAATCTCCTGCTATTATAACTTTCTCTTTAGCACCAAACTGGCTCAAAACAGCTTTTAGCTCATTCCAGAAATCTTCCTTCCTATAAGAAGGTTCCAAGTCACAAGGAGCATACCCTACAACAATTACTATATTCTCTGAAGTTTCACTTTCAAATGAATCCAAAGAATTCTCTCTCTTATACAGCTGTAGTGAATCAAGTTGTTCTTCATATTTTCACTTAAAATCACACCTACACAAGCCTATCCTCTCACATTATCCAATACCCCAGACCATACACTCACCATTCCATTCACTTCTTCTATCCCAATTTCCTTCTTTTTGGTTTCACTCACACAAAGCACATCCAATTTATACTTATTAATTTCTTCAATCACCCTCATTCATCTTTCCATTTATTCCTCTAGTATTCCATACACCAATCTTACCCTCACTCAGCCGGATCTCTTTCTCATTCTCCGTTTCCCAGTTCTGGATTGTTCCCATGGTGGACTGTCTTTCTCAAGTGCGGTTGGTCCACCATATCCCACACGAGAGTCCAGTTAATAAGGAAAGTACACCAGTGGGGAGGATTAGCCCACAGCTGTCAGTTCCAGTTGGTTATTCACCTAAGGATTTTGGAACAAAACCCAGTGAGTTGGGGTCTTTTTGCCAATGTCACACAGAACTAGCTGGCATCTGTCCAAGATTCACAGAGGCCTTTGTTGCTGTCCTGTGTGCCGTTGTTACCACGGAGCGCCCCAAAGAGGTAAACCCATCTCTCACTAAGATCACCCGCAAAAACCATGCTTTATTCAACCATAATCAAGCCACCCCAGTGGTGCAGTAGTCTAAGCGATGGCTTCTGATCATTCGTCCAGAAGGGGTCCGGTTTTGAATCCTGGTGAGGCATGGTTGTTGTGTTGTCTTATGGCACTGGCTCTCTCCCTTCCCTGGAACCAGTGACCCTAAATTAGGGGCGAGCGACTGCTTATAGCTAGTTGAGTTGTCCACGGTGGTTGTTAAACCTCTAATCAAAAGAAAAAACAACCACCATAATTGGGTTTTTTAAATTCCAGATAATTATTTTCCTTCTAAACAATTAGTTTTGATGAAAAAAAAAAATCACGAGTACTTTGAGGACCCTATTTCTAGCTAAATCACCATGGAGATCATTTTGAAAGTTGAAATATGCACATGTCACATAGCAATTTTGCTATATAATTAATTTTCATAGTTTTTGGTCAACAGTCGTCTACTGTGCAATGTTATTTGAATCACCTCCTTGAGTAGGCACCTTTTTAATGTTTACCAGGTTTGAAAAACACCATGACAGAGATACCCGGGTTATCTAAAATATTGGCCTGGGCAGGTAAATAAAAAATCTAATCGCTTGGTATGGGCAACTAAATTTAAAAATAAAAAAGTTTGGAATAGAATTTGCTACTACAGGAAAAAAAGCAATCATCACAGTTGTGTTTTATTTCACTGCTAATCACCATAAATTGTATTATTGTTACCGAGTGCCAAGGACAGAATATCATTTCTTTATTTATATTGTGCTCTAGGTCAGGAAATTGGAATCATATGTATAATAGTTTTGCTCTAAATGTTGTTTGTAGTCAGTGATGGGATGCTTGCTTCTAATGGAACTAACCTCTTGTGTTTAGTGACAAAGGGTGAAAACTTCAATGAAAGGAACATGACATAATCATTAAATTTCTCAAATATCAATTTTGTCATCATACCATATCAATTTCATCATCATACCATTCATACCAATTTCATCATCATACCATTCATACCAATTTCATTATCATACCATTTCTTATCAATTTCAGCATCAGCATCTTAAAACTTGAATTACATACGTTTGTGCATTGCATATTTTGAATACAAACTCTTACAACGGAAATGCGAAACATGTAAAAAAAAGTTCATTATATTTTTATAACTTAAAAAAAAAAAATGAGGGTTCTGATTTGTTTTGTTAAAAGTTAAATTTTTCTGGGCATCCAGCTTTTACTACTGGGGCAGGTAAATAATTTCTGCACATGCCTAGCTAGGCATGTAACTTTTCAGATATTTTTCAAGTCCTGTTTACCCATTACTTTGACCCATGTGAACTCTTTCTGGTAAATCATTGTTTCCTTTAAGATAAACATGGGTGGGACATGGATTTCGGCATATCTCTGATGGAGAATCACTGCATCATTATGTAGATATGGGGGTGAGAAAGATGAGCCATCACAATGCATACAAGTGTCTCTTCAAGATCTCAAAAGAAGGTAGGGCCTACCAATGACCCTGGGCCGCAAAGTGTGATGACCTACATCTAACTGTAGTTACTTCAGCTTAATTAATTATAAGAGTGAATTGTTTAGCTTAATTAACTTATAGGAGTGTGCTTGGTCCACTGGCACTTTTCTCACATAAGTAGAGAGAATTTTACCATTCAGAGAAAATAGTTAGATACAAGTAAACTTTTTTTTTCAAAGGGAAATAATGTTTCAGACAGAAATAAAGCTCAAATAAAGTTAATGATTGTTATGAATAACAATTATTAAAAACAAAATCCAGACAAAAGAATATGAAAAAGTGGTCCACCCCTAGCAGTGCTGCAATCTGTGTACGTTGCTCAATAGAGTTAGCAGTGACTTGCCGTGTGGAAATAGGGGGCAACATTTCATCGGCATGCTATCTGTTCTCTATTGTCTATATTTCTTTAAGAAGCTTTCCCTTCTCTGCAGAAATCCACTAATACATGGTTTATGGTTATGCTACCTAAGCTTGGAATAAATCACCCTCCACAGTCCCCACTCCCCACCTAGACTCAGTTCCTGAAGAATTCTCTTTACCAACTAGAAAGTGTAAGAAAAGTCTCATATGTTAAATCATGCGAAATCACATAAAAAAAAAAAAGAAGAAGAAAATATTATTTTTCTATCAGAGCCTGAGCCTGCCCGTGTCAGTACCACAGTAAATGTTATGCAGTCCTAGCCCAGTTCGGGCCTTTCAAAGACCTACTCTTCCCAGGGTATAAACACTTGGATATCACCAAAAATGTTAAGGATAATGTTAGTGATGGCAACAGTTTTATCATTAAAAAAAACAACAAAACAAAAAAAAAACTTGTCTTTGAGAGAAGTAATAAGCACTGATGAACCATCTCTTCATGTTGTCTGCAGTTTTTGCTCTTCAGTCTTAGTACTTCCATTAAATGTGTTTAATATTTATAATGCATGTAGCTGTTTCAATCAGTTCAGTGCTAAACCTGTGCAATGTAAGAATAATAAAGAAAAGATTGCACAGTGCAGTGCAAGTTTTTTTTTTATATGGGATTTGAAGTGTCAACATGTGTTACTAACTCCAGATATTGCTCACAAGAAGAAACAGGTCAGTTTGGTCCATTTTTGTTTAATTTTACAAGATTTTACCTTTTCCAGAAAAATTTCTTATATTGCAAAATAAAAGCAATTCAGAATTATTAAGTATTTGTGTAAATCCTAATGATGCTTGCTTTTAGCAAGAGCTGCTATTTGTTGTTAGCAGTTACATATAGGTGCTTTATGAATTTTTTTCTCTTTTTTCCCTTTAGTGTTACATTGCTGAAAATTCATCCTACGAAAGACAGTGGCTATTGGACAGAATAGGTAGACTATCTGTTGTTGAGATACAAGACAGGAGAACACAGTCTGAAGAGCAGTATCATCGTAAGAGGAGAAAGAAAGAAGAAAAATTAAGGCAGAAGCAAGATGAGGAGGAGGAGGAGGAAGATGAAAACTATAGGAGGAAGAAAATGCAAGATGAAGAGGAAGGAGAAAACCATAGGGAAAACGAGGAGGATAGAGAAAAGCTGGAGGATGCAAAAAGGTTAAGGGAAAAAGATGATGAGGTAAGAAGACTGAGAGAAAAGGAAGATGCAAAAAGATTGAGAGAAAAGGAAGAGCATGCAAGGTGGTTAAGGGAAAAGGAAGAGCATGGAAAAAGACTGAGGGAAAGAGAAGATGCACGAAGATCAAAGGAAAAAGAAGAGCATGCAAAAAGACTGAGAGAAAAGGAAGAACGATTTTATCCAAAAGAAACGGATGATATGCATTCCAGAGTAAGGTGGAAGCATAGAAAAGAGGTTGAAAAGAAAAGACATAGTGTTGATGAAGAGGAACTTGTGGAAAATGAAGAAAATTTGAAGCATAAAACAAAAGTGGTAGACCAACTGAGTCATGGGATAGGAGGAAGAGAAAACATGAAATGCAGTGAAGACCAGATGAAGCACAGAGTAACAGAAGAGAAAACATGGAAGGTGATTGATGCAAAACAGGAAGAACCAAAGAGAAAACAAATTGAAGAAAACAGTGTGCCTAAAAAGAAGCTCAAAATAATGAGTAATGATGAAGAGGATGGCCAGATTATTGGGAGAGCATTGGGTGATAGAGCTGTTAAGGATCAGCCATCAGAGAAGCAGTCAAAAACTGAAACAAAATTGAAATCACTTGATAAACAGAAAGAATTGTCAGGTAGAAAAGCCACTGAACTGAAATTTAAGCCTAAACAAACTGTTGTGTATATTGGACGAGCTCCTAACTTTAGGTTAAATAACAAAGGCATCTCTAGCTTTAGAGCAAATCTGTTAAAGCTGGCTGTCGAGAAAAAAGAAGCTGAGAGTGGTTTGTGCATAGATAAAGATTACCAAATGACTTTAGGGAGTGCAACAAGCTGTGTTGAAAATAATAGTTTATCTGCTAGCACAAGTTCACTTGAGTTAGGAACAACAAGCTCTTCTAAACAAGTCCTTATGCAAGGGACTGAAAATAATAAATCAACCAGTGATGCAGATATCAACACTAGTACTGGTTCTGGTCCATGTTCAGAAGACAAACAAATTCCTCCTTCCCAGGTTTTGGATGTGCATGCACCAAATCAAAATTTAGTGACTTACCCAATACTACAGCAGCACAGTTTGTCTGCATCATCTGAAACTTCAGTAACCAATGCTGTTTCAAACATTGTAAGCACTTATAGTTCTTATGATGGTAATGTTGCCATATCTGTGGCTCATTCAGTATCGCCTGCAACTCCCGCCCAATCTGTAATGTACAGCAGTGTAAATGCAGATCTTGGCAAAACACCCGCATCTTTAAATACCATCATGAATCCCACTGGTGTACCCGGAAACACATTTTATTCTGCTACAGGTTGCAACTCACATTATCTGCAGCAGGCAAATGTGCCAGAAAATGGGTTTCCTCCAGCACAAGTTAACTCCCATGCAAGTCATATGTTTGCTGAAGGTGTGTCAACAAGTACACCAGTAGTTGACTGTCGTTTACCATTTAAAACTGGTAAAGAAAAATTAAGTCATCAAAAAAGCCAGGAAGAAAAGTCCTTGGTCCTTTAACTGAAGAAGATGAAGACCTCCTCCTCTTAGGCATTAATAAAGAGGACCAGGTGCCTCTTGTTTTCCCCAAACCTCCACCTGCATCATTAATTTGGTCATGTAATAAGGAAGAAAATGTTCCTGAGGCATCTGGCAGTGAAATCCCTCCTGTGGTTCCAGACTTGAATTCTTCTGCAGTCCAACAGTGTCAAAGTTCTGCACAAGATGCTGGTTCTTCACAAAGTGCTATGCACAATGCTGGTTCTTCACAAAGTGCTATGTGCAATGCTGGTTTTTCACAAAGTGCTATGCACAATGCTGGTTCTTCACAACAACACGGCACGTGTTCCTCTTCAGATACCTCAACCATTTCCTCCAGCACTGTTCAGAATGTGCCCAGTAACGATGATGTGGCAGCTGCACATCAAAATTATAGTTACATGTATAATGCAAGTGCAGTTCAGCCACAAAATATAACATACTCATCTGCTGCCCAAGCAAATTTAGGGACTATGTATGGGTCACATAATTGCACTAATACATCAAGTGTGCAGCAAAGCTACACATATCCATACAATTCAAGCACAGAGAACCTAAACAATTTTCAGAGTACTTTTATGATGCCTAAGCAACCAGCAAATAATGGGTGTCCTTACCCCATGTCACAAGTTCCTCCTCCAGGACAGTTTCAAAGAGCACCTACATCTATGGGGTATGCTTACCAGGGACCTCCTCCTCACCCAGACTATTTTAATCCAAGCCAACAAAATGTGTATTTCGGGGCATTTCCACGTACTCAATTTCCATCTCCTAACATGCAGTCCGCCAATAATTATAGATCCCCAAGATTTCGCAGGGACTTTGGTCAACATGCTAAAATGCCTAGGCCAGTGAAAAAGTGGAATAAAAGGATGCCTGTTGGTGTGAGTAACAAAAAATGGCCTGTCAACAAGGAACCACCGTCGCAGAACGTAGAAAAGCAGGAGTCTGACATGAAGGCTAGTAAACCAGTACCGTCTGAAACCAACAATGTCCAGAGGTGTACCAGTGATGACACTTCAGGAACAATTACACCAGCTGGAAGTGCTACTGAAAATGAAGTGTCATGTGTATCTGAAGGAGTGGGTGGTAAGTTATCCAATGCAGGGATTGTTCCTGGTGGATCAGAATGTAATGCATCTGACTGTTCTTCACCTCGGGTAATTTCTGCTGCTGGTGACCATGTTGCCAGTTCCAAAATTGCGGGTAAAGATGTTAACCCGGATAATTTAAAAGCTGACAATAAACAGTTGTTACTTGAAGATGTGTCAGTAATTACCTTAGAAAATAGCTCTTTACCAGCATACAACATGCCAGTAAACAAGTCAGGTGTTTCAGAAAGTGATTATTGTCAGAATGTTACAATTCAAAATTCAGTCATTGCTTCTGATAAGGAAGTGAAACAGGGTAGGTATGAATTATTCAACAGAAAAAAAAATATCTTGAAAACATTTCTTTAATAGTATATACATGAATTATTATTATTTTTCTTTCCCCCTTCTTCCCAGTCTGTAAGCAACATCTCATCTTTCTAGATAAATTGGTTTTAGGCATTATATTTCATATCATTCATTAAAAGTTGCCTTTTGTAGAAACACATGCAACATAAAGCACTTATAAATGAATAATTGATTTCATCTGATTTTTTGGTGTAAATATTTTGGGATTGAAACAGAGGGCCGTGTTGTTCATAGTTTAAATTAATTGAACTTGACTTATGCTTGGCCAGATGGGTTCGCTGTTTTTAGTGAAAACTTTTTCAGACATTTTAACCTTACATTTTTTCTTAAACATAGTGTATGAAATACCTTCAATGTGCAACTGTACTCTGATTTTGATATCTAAGTTCTTACTATATTAACCTTCTTTTTATGTGGCTTTTTAAATCAAATTACTTTGGGATAAATTTTATGTCACACTCCAAACTCTATACTTATAATTTTAAACATTTTAGTGTCGCACATTAGTTTGAGATTTATGGCAAATTGCATTTTTTATTCAGTATTTGAAAAAAGTTATTATTTTTTTTTTTTCTACTCACTTCAGCCTTTCTCCATTGGCCTCACGGCATGCTTTCTCAGTTGACACTGTATTTTCTGCTCTTGTTTTTTTGAAAATCTTCATAGAATAGAATGATTCAAATCAAAAACTGTTAAGGAAACAAAGCTAAAGACTGTAAAATCAAATGCTAAGAGGTTTCAAAATAGTATTGCTTTTTTCCTTGTGGAATAGAATAAACTGAATTCAAAAGTTGTGTATTAATTAAATGATTATACAAGGGCCATCCAGAAAGTAAGCACCATTTGAAGATTAAAAGAAAAAAATTCATTGCTCATTTTTAATGTACAATGAATTCTACATACTGTAATCTACTTTTCAACATATTCCCAGTGAATGTTAAGGCATTTGTCATATTGTGGCAGAAGTTTCTGGATACTCTCCTGATAGAAGTCTGCTCCCTGGGTTCTGCATACCTTAATCTACTTTTCAACATATTCCCCGTGGATGTTAAGGCATTTGTCATATCGTGGCACACGTTTCTGGATACCCTCCTCATAGAAGTCTGTCACCTGGGTTTTGAGCCACAGCTTAACCGCCATTTTCAGATCATTGAAGCACTGGCTGGCAAAAAATAGTTTTGAGTGCAGGAACAAATTATAGTCTCTGAACAATTATAGTCTCATCATGCATAATGCAAAATTTGGGCTATAGGGTGGGTGGACCAGCTGCTCCCATCCAAATTTTGTGACCAGGTCTCGCACCACATTTGTGGCATGCGGTCTTGCATTGTAATGGAGGAGAACAACTCTCTTGCTCAGCATGCCACATCGTTTGTTTTGAATTGCATGATGCAGCTTCCTCAGTGTCTCGCAATAAACAGCCACGTTTACTGTTGTGCCATTCGGCAGGAATTCCGACAATTCCTTACATACATACATACATATCATTAAGCTGTTCTGAGATTCAGAGAACGCTCCACGAAGAAATACAAACTACCAGATAATTTTTACTTACTGTTGCTCTATCAAACTTCTCCATTTACAGCGATCTTGACATACAACTCGGGCTTCACTGACGTCCATCAGACGTTATGCACAAGACCTTCTATACTTCATACTCATAATCTATTTCTCATGTAGACACTCCTGAATCTGATCTTCCCATGTCTTCTGTGGCCTTCCCCTGCCTTTCCTTCCTGCCACTTGGGCCAAAAAGATTTTCTTAGTAAGCATCTCATCACTCATTCTTCCAACATGGCCAAACCACCGAAGCACATTAGTCTTCACCTTGCTAACAACATTTTGCTTCACTTTACACAACTGCAACACCTCTTCATTCCTCACACAATCCGAACGTGTTTGCCCCCCCCAACTCATTTCTCCAGCACACAAATGACTCCCATGTTTCTTCTGCAGTACCCAGGTTTCACTGCCATACATCAGAGGAGTTACACTTTCATACACATACATGTAGGACCCTCTGGAGAACCCATTATTCCCGTAAAAACCTCTCAAAGCCACTATGACTTTCAATGAAGAATTCACTCACCTACTAATTTCACCGTACAATTTGTTCTCTCCATCAAACATGCTTCCTAAATACACAAACTCGTTCATCTGGTGAATCACTTTGCCATTTAAACTTATATTACATTCAATACTATCAGTTCCACTCTCAAAAACCATAATTTTGTTTTTTCCCCCTTATTTATACTCAGTTTGAATTTCATGCAAACTTCGTACATCCGGGACAGCATACTCTGCAACTCACTTTTGCTCTCTAACAACAGCGCCATTAGCATACAGCAATCTGCACACACAGATGTCACCATGACATAAACCACTATTATCTATTTTGGCATCACGCATGCATTCATCCATAAATATATTAAACAGCCATGGTGACATTACACAACCGTGTCTAACTCCTGCACCAATGGAAAACCATTTTGATAAAACACCATTCACTCGTACACAAGCTCTACTACCAGCATACATGGCTTTTACACTATTAAGTAGATTCCCAGTAACACCATATTCATTCAATACCCTCCACAAAAGTGTCCTATTTACGTGGTCGTAAGCTTTCTCTAAATCTAAGAAGGCAGCCAAAACTTCTTAACCAACAGCCATATACTTCTCAATCATCATGCATAATACAAAAATCTGGTTAGTGCAGCCTTTACCATTCATAAAACCACTCTGAATATCCCATACTTTCTCTGATGTAAGATCCCGCACTTTTTCTACGATGACCTTACCGAACACTTCCTCTGGCACACTCAGTAGGCTAATACCACAATAGTTCTTGCAGTCTTATCACCTTTTCCCTTATATAAGGGAACAACGATAGCATCCTTCCAAATCCAAAGGACCATTCCTAACTCCCAGCACAACTGGCAAATTTCAGTTAACCAGTCAGTTATAGAGTCACCACCACATTTCAACATCTCAGCAGTTATGCCATCGACTCTCGGAGCCTTACCGTTCTGGAGATATTTTAGAACTTTACACACCTTTTCTCTTGAGATCCCTCCTGTGCTTCCATCCTTTACTGTGACATCATCTGCTTTTGCTTCAGAATCATCTTTGCTTTCCTGATCTAATAACTCACAGAAGTATTCACCCCATTTTTCACTTAACTCATTGGGTTCCATATCATTTCCCCGATCCTATTCTTCACACAACTTGCAACTTTGTTTCCCGTATTTTTCCTGAGTCTCGTGTACTTCCAGAAAGTCTCCCTATCTTTCCAAAAAAAAAAAAAAACCAATTCATGTTTTTCCACCTTCTCCTTCCTATCTTTTGCCCTATTCTGGCGAACCAGCTTAGCTGCTTCATGCTTCTTACAGAGATATTCATCCACAGAAACTCTACCTTGCTACATCACCAAATAGGCTTCTTTCTTTCTCTTTACTGTCTCTTCAGTCTCACTATTTCATCAAGCATCACCTCTATTGTTACCCCCTATTGTGGTGCCACAGACTTCTTCAGCAGCAGTGACAACACAGTTCTTAAAACATTCCCATTTCTTTTCTACATCCCTCTCACATGACTTCAGCTCCTTCAGTCATTCTCTGAGTACGTCAGAATAACGCTAATGATTTTCAGGGAGCCTAACCTTTATTCTTTCCATCTTGAGCCTCTTCCTATTCCTTTTCCTCCAACCAACATTCAGTTTCACTCATGACACTACCAAGTAATGATCAGAACCAACATCCACACCTTTAATCACACAAGTGTTAAGAACTAAGTGTTTCAGACGCTTATCGTAGATAACAAAATCTATCACACTGTTTTGATCAAGAGTACGATTTTCCCAAGTATGCAGTAGTGGCCAAAATTGTGGAAATCTTTTGGAAAAAGTGTATTTTTGATGTTTGATTGCTCATAACAGCACTTTGTTTTGGAGTAATACCATACAATTATATATGAATGGAAAGATAATTTCATCAAGAATGTAATGCAATAAAGTTTATTCAATTATCTGCATTCTGTGAAAAGTTATAGCCAAATAACCAGAAAAAGGAAGCACAACTTGCTTAGGTTGATATGAAGTAGCTTTCTTTCATTCAAATGTAGCCAATGAACATGAGTGTTTTAGAAAGCCAATCAGGTGTCATCTTGTTTTGGCAATGAGCCAATCAGGTCACAGTAGGATTCAGCGCATTGATGTGATGTATTGGAGCTGTGAGGAGGACATTTGTTGGTGTATTATGTGATTGCTATCAAGTTGGTTAGTTTTTTTTTTGTGTTATTTAATTTAGTGAGCTTGTAAAACGTAATAAAATTAAAGAAATGGCGCAAAGAATTTACTGGTCACCCAGAAAGCAATGTAAAATAGTACTATTAAGTGAACAAGGCTTCAGTTATGAAGAAATTAGAAGAAAAATTGGTGGAAACTGAACCAAAGGTGGCATTTTAAAATTTGTGAAGTATAAGGTGACTTGGTCACTACAAAACCAGACTGGTAAAGGCAGGAATAGGTGTACAACAGCAAGTGATGACAGAAGAATTTAGAGACTGTGCATACCTGCCAACTGCTACGGAATGTCCATAGTTTCTACGGATTTAGTTGTTTGACTATGGAACTCACTGTCAAAACTACGGGTTCTACGAATTTTTATTTTATTTAATTTTTTTTTAATTTTCCTATTGCAAAATAACACGAAATATTGTCAGAGGACGGTATTTCGTGTTTCAAAACTTTCAAAAATGGTAGTTAAACTGAGTAAAACAATTTGCTGTGATCGTAATTTTTTCTCTCTCGATGTTTCGTTTGTGCCCACTATTTCTGTTAAATGTCATTTTAAATCGGTGTAAAAATGAAAAGAAGGGGGGTCGTATTCCGTCTAGTGACGGTACTTCGTGTTTCAAAACTTCCGAAAATGGTGGTTAAACAAAGTAAAATTTTTTTGCCGTAAGCTAATTCTCTTCTCCCGATGTTGCCTTTGTGTCCAGTAGTCTTGTTAAATATAATTTTATTGCAAAAATGTTTGTATTATATCTTGAAACTGTAGGCAAAAATTTGTGAAAACGGAAGTTAGATGCCTCGACAATTTCTTCGTTGTTTCGCGAATTCGAGGAATTCCGCCTTTTTCGTTATTATTTTGGTCATTTGTGAGATTGATGCACAAGTGAACAGAAGTTTTTGGGGGTTGGGGGGCAACAGGGGTGGGGAATGTTCGTTGGAGGAACAGAATTAATTTTTACGAAACTTTTGGAAACGTGTCAACAAAGTTCAGATTTTTTCTGTTATCGTAATTTCTCCAGTATTACTGTTAAATAGCATTTTACTGCATAAATATTTGTATTTCAGCTTGAAAATAGGGGAAAAATTTTCAAAACCAGAAGTCGGAGAAAGCAAATATTTCTGTTGTAACCCCCCCCCCCCCTTCTGCGGTGTTCCCGCTCTCCTACATTGTTAAATATCCCCCATCCTATGAGTTTTTGCATTCAAGCTTTATAAGGGAGGGGGAATTCCCCAAAACAGAAGTGACAAAGTTGGAAATTTATAAAAATTGATGCATGGTGTTCATAAGTATTAATATTCTCAAAGTTGCACCATTTATCTAAAAAAATAAAGCTTTGATATCATGCAGTCATTCATGGCCCTCAGGCTGAAAGTTCTTTCAGAATAATAGATAAAATTATTGTTATCAGTGGGCATAAAAAAAAAAATAAAAAAAAAAGAAGGAAAAGCTACAATGGATAGGCAGAAAGAAAAATTAAGCAATGGATGCTCTGCAGCTACAGAGTCAACAAAAGACAAACTAACAGTAGTCTACATTCTTGCTGTGTGTTTTGATTTTTTACCCAGTTAAAACATTCAGTTTTATTTCCTTCTTTGGTCTCATCTTGTCATAAACTACAATGTCAGACGGGAGGCAGTATGATCATATGGTAAGTGGAGGTTTGCCCACTGCGCATTCACTTGCTTGGATTTCCCATCTGTCAAGTGTGAAATTCTGAATGCATCTCACTGATTTTTACTGGTGGTAGTTTCAAAATTAAATATCACAATGTTACCTATCATGCTTTCACCAAGGGAATCAACTTTGTGATTTGCACATGTTAAGTTTGTTTCATTAGTGTCCTTGTTTTTGTTGTAATGTTAAAGTGTCCTTGTTTTTGTTGAAAAGAAAAACAAGGACACTTTGTTGTAATGTTTTAGTGTCCTTGTTTTTGTTGAAAAGATTAAACTTCCAAAAGGTTTCCACAATTTTGGCCACTACTGTGTGTGTGGATGTACGTGTGGTTGAAAAACGTATTTGATACACACAAACCATTCTCAATGCATAGCTCAATTAATCTTTTACCATTATCATTCACACAAGAATCATTAAACTTACCCAGAACATTGTCAGAAATTGCATTCTGCATGCCTACTCTATCATTGAAATCACCTGCTATTATAACTTTCTCTTTAACACCAAACTGACCCAAAACAACTTTTAGCTCATTACGGAAATTTTCCTTCCTATCAGAAGGTTCCGAGTCACAAGGAGCATACACTACAACAATTACTGTTATCTGAAGTTTCACTTTCAAATGAATCCAAAGAATTCTCTGACTTATGCAACTGTAGTGAATCAAGTTGTTCTTCATCTTTTCACTTAAAATCACGCCTACACCAGCCTGTCCGCTCACATTATCCAGGCCACACACTCACTGTTCCAGGCCACACACTCAGGCCACACACTCACTGTTCCTTTCACTTCTATCCCAATTTCTTTCTTTTTGGTTTCACTTACACACAGCGCATCCAATCTATACTTATTCATCTCCTCAATCACATCATTCATCTTGCCATTTATACCTCTAATATTCCATACACCAATCTTACACTCACTAAGCCGAGATCTCTTTCCGATTCGCCTTTTACCAGTTCCAGATCGGTACTGTGGCGGGCCATCCTTATCAAGTGTGGTACGTCCACCATATCCCACATTTGAGTCAGTATTTGTATTTTTTTTTTCTTTTTAATCAGATAAGTACATCAGTGTGTTGTCCCAAAAGCCAATGGATATGACCTTCCTTGTTGACATTGTCTGTTTGAATCTTTTGGCCATGGGTGAGCCGGTGTATTTCCATTGCAAGTACTACTATTTTGATTCAGGTGTGAGATGAGAGACTCAAGTCTCTTCTCCCATTACTATACAGTTTTAAAAACCATTACCTTCCTCTGCATACCACCCCTAAAATTCCAAAGCAGATCCCATAGGTTTTGTTTTGTGCTCTTCCATCAGCATCTTCGGCACCCATCATGCACACACTTTGCAGTACTGGAGCTTTTCTGTGATGATTTCGAAACTTCAGGGAAATGTCCTGAAAGATTAAAAATCACGAAATGCCGACCCTCCCTTAAGTTTTCATTCCCTCTCTCCACCAAATCTTCCATGACCGGAGAAGGCCTACAACCGGGCAATTCGTCACGAATGCTCTGTCTTCCTTTCTTAAACATCCAAACCCATTTCCGAACCATTCGTGCTCTCGTTGCGTTTTGTCAATAAATTTTGCAGATTTGCCAGTGAATCTCACTTGGTCTTACATCTCTCATATTCAGAATTTTGCAGATTTGCCAATGAATCTCACTTGGTCTTACATCTCTCACATTCAGAAACTTTATCACAGACCAGACTTTGCAGTCGGCAGGCCGTTCTAGTAACTTAAACATTATTAATGCGCAGCACAAACTTTTAACATAAGCATAACCTCACAAAATAGCGTCAAGACATGGTTAATGGATGAAGCAACACGTCTGCGCATGTGTATCTCTGAAACGAATATTTTGTGCGGGAGTGACGTGCGAACTGTACTTACTTTATGGATGGCCCTTGTACGTATGTTATTGATTTTGTTGATGTATATTCACATCGACAGCATTTTGTAAAATGGAAGTTGGAAGAAAGTGTACAAATTGAAAGAAGAAGAGGTGCGTGATTAACGAACAGAAAGGCTGGAAATTGCCACTCGAGTGGCAGCACCTACTATTTTGAGGCAGTCCCAACTATGGCTCGGTGTGCAACCCAAAAGTTCGACAAAAAAGTAAATTATAGTTATTGTAGTAATCCCTGTATTAGTAAATTATATTTTTAAAATGTTAAAAGCTCTTTAAAACAAATTTAAGAACTGCAAAATCAAACGTTAAGAGATAATAAAATAGCTTCCTCTCCAAAATGCTCACCTAGCTTTCATCATTTGCACATTGTCACTCAGTGGAATGTATTTCATCTGTCTATTTATGCGGACATCTTCAGCTCATTGAAAAATTAAAATAACAAATACAGCATCAACAGAGTGTGCACCATGGAGCAGGTGAAGAAGTGTAAAGGAAGAGTGAGGTGAGTTGAAAGAACAACTTCTAACATAGTAGTAAGAAGCAAGACATGTGAATGGGAAGAAACAAGCAACACTAAGGCGAGTGGGGGGAAAAAACAACTTCCCAAACCATTTAGCCAACATTAGGCCATTTCTTTTTGAGAGATACAGTTAGGAAATGGAAATGTGTATCAGATGGGAAGTAGCCCAAATCAAACTTCCCTGCTTTCTGCTGAGAAATGAGAGTGGGCAAAACATTTGACACTGGATGCACACCCATATGCAAAAGCAGCATGAAGGACAGCATAAGAATGCAACTTAGAAATGAGCAACTGTTTATAGCTACTCAATTGGCTATAAGCAGTTGCCCGTTCCTAA
Source organism: Macrothele yani (assembly GCA_039090855.1). NCBI lineage: Eukaryota > Metazoa > Arthropoda > Arachnida > Araneae > Macrothelidae > Macrothele > Macrothele yani. Next base: position 116,123,990 of record CM077011.1, read on the forward strand.
GTTAGGGCCACTTGTTTCAGGGGAAGGAGACAACCAGTGCCATAAGACAAACACACCATCCATACTTTACCTGGGATTCCAACTCGGACGAATGATTAGAAGCCAGTGCTTTGTACCACTCAGCCACAGAGGCAGCAGTGCAGTTTCTACCACATGATAGCAATCACAGTGAAATGAAAAATAAAATAAAATAAAAGTTCAAGTATCATGTGATCAGTTTGAAGTATTCAGTGGAAAAGATGTAGAATCATCCGAAGAATATGCAAAATTCAGTTAAAATGCCGTTGGTATTAGTGCACACCTGCCAACTACTACGGAATGTCCGTAGTTTCTATGGATTTAGTGGTCTGACTATGGAACTCACTGTCAAAACTACCGAATCTACGAATTTTCATTTTGTTTAATTTTTTATTTATTCTGCAATTATTTTATGATATACATGAGATTCTTAAGCAGATTCGCTTAGTTCCGCATTTTTTTCTCATCATTTAGATCATTCACAAGATCGATGCAAAACTGAAGAAAATTTTGGGGATGAAAGGTTTGTTTTCCGTCTGGGGATGGCATTTCATTTTTTGAAACTGCCAAAAATGGTAGTTAAATGAAGTAAAAATTTTTGCCATAATCATAATTTTTTTCTTCCGATGTTGCTTTTGTGTCCAGTAAGTGGGTCTATAATTCCTGTTAAATATCATTTATTGCATAATGTTTGTACAGAGGGTGAGTTGAAAGTTTTGCAATATTTGGATCACTTTATGTCTTCATACGTACCTTTACGACAAAAGCTGACTAGCATTCAAAGTATAGGCCATTGTGTTACACTATCTTTAGCCATCTGTCTGCCAGTTCTTAAGATTTCGTGGTGGTACCAGTTCTTGTCCTTCAAGGCAAAGAACTCCTTCACCCCAGCTGCCACCTCCTCCTGGTTGTTGAAGTGACACCCGTGAAGGAAGTGCGCCATGGACCAAAACAGATAATCCGACGGGGCAATGTCCAGACTATATGCTGGGTGTGGCATCAGTTCGATGCCCTCAAGTTCCTGGAGTTTTGCCCGGGTCATTCATGTGGTATGAGGCCAAGCGTTGTTGTTGTAGGAGAGCATGCTTTCTGTTCACCAGTGCTGGGTACTTCTCCTCCAAAACGGCATACATCCACTCCAGCTGTTCAGAGTAGAGGTTGGCATTGATGGTCTGACTGTCTGGAACAAATCCGTAATGGATTGTCCCCACAAAATTCCACCAGATGCAGAGCATCACCTTGTGCTTGAAGCACCCACATTTCGCAACGGGTTCAGGAAACTGGCCCGGGCTCAACCACTGCCGTTGTGTGTTAGGATTATGGAAATAGACCCACTTTCCATTGCACGTAACAATTCTTTTGATGAAACATACGTTGCATGGGTTTTCTAGGAGTTATGTGCACACTTCCACTTGGCAGTTTGCTTCAACTGGTGTCAGTTCGTGAGGGACAATGCGGCAGCTCCTGTAGACATTGCCAAGGTCCTGAAGGTGACAAACCATGATGGTCTGTGATCTGCCCATCTCACCTGATAATCTCTGAGTGCTGGTTGTCGAATTTGCCTCTACGGCCTGGTGCATGGCTTCCGAATCCACGGCTCACGACCTACCTGACCTTGGCTAATTGTTGAGGTTTTCTGTCACCTGAGTGAAATTTCTTGAATCATCTGGTTGCAGTGCTGTGATCCACGGAACCTTCCCCTTTCTCATGACAAATGTTTTGCGCTGCTTGAGCAGCCTTAAGGCCAAGTTCAAACTCGTAAAGCAAAAGTTTCCTAATTAGCCGGTTGTGTTTGTTCATCTTTTAGGCATCCCAACCACAGACAGAACGACGACATGCAATGCTGTTCACAGCAACGACTACCACTTTACATCCTGTTCAACTGACTGAAGTGCGTTACTTGAACTAGTTTAAACACATGACATACCCGTTGCAGCACATGCATTTATAGAAATATTTCAAAACTTTTTACTCGCCCTCTGTATTTCAGCTTGAAATTGTAGGCAACAACTTACAAAAGTGGTAGGTGACGTAAAAGATTAAAATTGGTGATTTTTTCAAGTGGCCATTGGCCAGTGGGTGGACAAAATCTAGTGGCCACTTTCCTTACGGCTATTTCATGTTATATACACATTTTATCACTGCAGTGAATACCTTTCACTTATTTAAACATAGTTAAATTTAAGCTTAGTAGTTACAAGGGCTCGCTGTCCAGTGAAATTAAATGAATAAATATAATTGTAAAAGTTACATTTTTCTTCAACCACATCAACCAAATTTTCCAGACAGTTTTTATTGGAAAGATAATTTAATCATTTTTATTTGGTCTCTCACTATGTTCACAAATAAAATCTTTCCACCATAAATTGATAGCAGTGGATGGGTCAACATTTTCAAACAGTACTTACTTAATTGCTTACGTTATTTAATTTGCTGTATTTTCGAAAGTCTTTGCATGAGCATTGTCTTATCAAGAACATTGCCCACAATACTTGCATTCTCTTAACTTCTGCATTGTTTGGCAGCAGTATTGGGTATTTCAACAATTTGTGCTATGACCTTCATGTACTAAAAATTGCTTGTTTTTTGTTTCTCTAGCAGTTTTTAGTGAGTTATTGATGGTAAAAAATGTTCAGACATTATGTTTCGAAACTGCTTCCATTCTACTAATTTTTTTCTTTTCATTCCATTTATTTTTGGTTAGGTTCTTTTTGGTGTCAAAATGAAAACTGGCTGTATAGCTTTCAAAAATGAATTTGATATCTTATAGTAGAATCATTTTGTGGTACAGCGGAGATTGGGAGAAATGTGATACCAACCTGGTCACTTTATTTACAGACTCACAATGATTCCTGACCACTAACAGAAAATATTCAGTAATTTCCTGGGTTGTTCTAATAAACATTACATTAAAAACATTGATAAACCTTAACAGGTGTTGAAAATATAGTCATGACGAAATAAGAACACAAGCAGAGTATCCTGATTCCATCGGATTCTGTCCGGTTTTCAAACCCAGTGGCAGGTTTTTTTTTTTTTGTGTTTTGTTTTTTTCAGAAAATGTTCAGTTTTGGTAGAATTTTAATGATTTTTCATGTTTGCCCACCACAAACCTTCCAAATACTACGAATTCCCCATAATCACTACGAAAATCGTCGATCCCTGCGGAGTACGGGAAACATCGAATATACTACGGAAATAAAAAAATCTGGTTGTCGGTCTTTTTTCCTTCAGAAAACGTTGTTTTGGTAGAATTTTAATGATTTGTCATTTTTTCCTGTTTGCCCACCTCAGATCTTCCAAATGCTACGAATTCTCCATAGTCAGTACGGAAATTGTCGATCGCTACCGAAATACAGGGAAACATCAAATATACTTTTGATGTTTCCCTTTTTTCTGTAGGAGTGGAGTAAAGGACGGAATTCCATCTTTACGAAACTTTAAAAAATGGAAAATCGACTGAGTTCAGATTTTTTTTTTCCGGAATTTGTTTTTTCTCACGATGTTGCCTCTGTCCAGTATTATTGTTGAATATCATTTTACTGCATTAATATTTGTATTTTATTTCAGCTTGAAAATAGAGAAAAAAATTCCAAAACCGGCATTCGGATGGAGCAAAGATTTCTCCTATAATCGCTACACCCCCTCCCCCGCGATGTTCCCACCCTCCTGCGTTATTAAATATCCCTCGTGCCATAAGATTTTGCAATTTAGCTTGATAAGGGTTGGGAAAATTCCCGAAAATGGAAGTGATTAATTTGAAAAATTTGTAAATTGATGCATGGTGTTCAAAAGTATTAATATTTCAAAGCTATGCCATTTATCTAAAATAGTGAAAGCTTTAATATTATGCACTCATGGTCCACTTTCAGCATGATGGATGAAATTATTGTTATCAGAGGGCATAAAAAAGAAAAGAAAGAAAAGCAACAATGAAGAAATAGGGAGCCAAAGATATCAGCAGAAAGAAACATTAAGCAATGGACGTTGTGCAGCTGCAGAGTCAACAGAAAACACACTGACAGTGCCCTCATTCTTGCTGTGTGTGTTGATTTTTGACCCAGTTAAAACATTCAGCTTTTTTCTCCCTTTCGGTCTCATCTTCTCATAAACTGGAATTTTAGAGGCACTGTGATCATATGGTAAGGGAAGTTGCGCACTGCACGTTCATTTGCTTGGATTTCCCATCTAACTCATCTGCCTGATTTTTACTGGTGGAAGATTTGAACTTAAATCTTGTAATGTTACCTATCATGTCCTTGCCAGGGGAATCAACTTTGTGTTTCACACGTGTTAAGTTTGTTTCATTGGAGTCCTTGCTTGTTGTAACGTTTTGTTGTGGTGTGCATTACTTTTTCACAAACAGATGGATGATTTTGTGAAAAAGCATCTATGTATGCCATGCAGCAATGCTAGTTACTACTGACAAGGCTCTCACCAATGTTAGCAGGTATGTTAGTGAGACTATGAAGCATTCTTGGGAAGTGAAGGTGTGTCTGTCTGTGATATCTGTAACAATAGAGATTTAGCATTTGTCCCAATGATAGGAGAAGCCAGGCTCAAGCTGATGTTGCCTTAGCATTTGATAATACAATGATTACCAACTTAATTTGCTGGCAACTTGCACATGAACAAATCTTGTATACTGTGTAAAACATGATAGATCAAAAAATTGCAGTGGCCTATGGTCTGGTGGAAAATCCTAGTTTAGAAAAGGCAGGTGCTTATCTTTTTTTTTTTTTTTTTTTTTAAAGGAAAATTTAAATGCAGTGACTAAAATTATATAGAAGAGAAAGGTTATTGTAAGTGATTTCAATGATACAGGTGCAGCTGATAACAAGGGAATTGAAGATATGGATGAATCTGAGGAAATTTTTTCTTGGCAAATAGAAATGGGAAGAGATTGATTTTTCTGTTTATGAACAAAGAAATCAGTTATTTACTCTATTTTTAGACACAAGAACTATCCATAAGTTTATGTGGTATGGAAGAATGGTGACACAGGAATAGTACAGTTGGTTACATTGTTGTGAAAACTGGCTCAGAAATGTGATTAAGGTTTGTCAGAGTTTTTGAAATTGACAATGATTATCTTTTGATGTCATCTGTTCTTAAAACAATATGTCTAGTTCTTAAGAAGTATGAAGTGGTGGAAGGTGTCGAGATGAATCAGGATTCAGAAATTGAGTAAAGAGTAAAATTGGAGGAAATTTTCAGGAGGATTCGCTGAAGATTATGTTGAAATGAAACCCCACCTTGCAAAAGTGTAGGAACTGTTGTTTCAGATACCAGTTTGTGTGCTGTGTGTGGCATTTTGTAAAGATAGGAAGCTCAGAGTCTTTTAGTGGGCAGCAGTAGTGTTCTGTGAAGCTGTTGAAAGAAGGAAAAATTAGGTTGGAAATTTCTAAGTGTTAAATCACAGGCTGATTTGGCGGCAGTGAGAGCTTAGTGTGTTGTTCCCATTAGGTTATTTGAAGTAGCTCGTATGTAAGTGGTAAAATGAATATGAGGAATAAACAAATGGATTCAGTCAATAGTAATAAATATCAGCTTACCCGTTTTAGGTTAGCTTCTGTTGAACATTTTCTTGCACGTCAGGATTCTGAGTTTCCTGTAGGTTCCAGCCAGGTGTGGTCCTCCCATTTCACCATTGTTGTACTTCACACGTGCAAATGAGCAAATTAAGCAACACGAAGCAGTTTTGCAATGCCCCGTAGTTCACCATAACTTTAAAAATATTTTGCACTCCTTTGAATTCTTTTACTAACCTTAAATTCAAACTTAGGCAACTCAGGAAACCTATTAAACATACACGCACTTCACAAAACTATAACATACTATCAAATTCACCACACATCAAAACCAGGTACTAAAAGACAGACTAATTGTAACTAAACCCTAAAAACCTATTTACATTATATACAACAAACTGGCTGTTATTGCTATTTATGCCACCCTATCACATTTGTACACCTTGCCTCAACTCAATGCTCACAACACCTGCTGGTTAATCCTTTTCCCACACAGATCGCCTCAAGCGCTTTCAGCCATCCCATGGCTGTCCTCAGGAAGCATTAGCAATGTTAATCCATCTCCTGCTGCATAATGAGTGAGCGAAAAATCTGCAACTAGTCCGATCTCAACGTCATCATCAAACCTCTACTGTGGCTCCATCTATTGCACAATCTGGAAAAACTTTCATTTTGTTCTTTTATTGCTTTGATTTTTGTGTTCTATTTTAATTAATTCTTTCCATTTTTCACTTAGGATATTAGGATCATTAATATTACAAATTTTATCTCTATTTTTCTCTATCAAAACTGACTCCGCAATACTCATGTGTCTTTCGCTTTAACACAATTTTATAATTTTAATCTCATTAAATTTTGGGTATTTATGATTATCCAAATCCAATAAATCCAATACTGCCTGGATAAGAAATACATATATTTACAGTTGAACCCATTTACATATATTGAATTCAAAGGGGAGAACTCGATAGTTCGATGTACAAGTTTTACCGACCAACCTCTCTCTGTGGTGTTCTGATGTATACAATAGGTGAACACACAAAAACTAATATTATTTCTGTATTATAAACTGCGAATAGAGTTACGTGATCAAATTAAAGTCAGGATACACAGCAATGTGACAGGAAAGGAAGACTTACCAGAATTGATGCTTTAGGGCATAAAATAATCAGTTATCTTTTCAGGGTTCGGAGTTAACCTGAAATTCCTGATTTTTATTTTTTTGTCCTGAAATGTCCTTATTTTTGTTCTATATCCTGAAAATTTGAGTGTAATCCTGAAATGTTAAGAATAAACGGTACACCGTGTATAGTGATTCATCATCTAGCATTTACAAGTACCGCTTAAATAAAAAAAAAAAAATGGAACTAGAGAGAGAGAGATGGACAGTACTCCATCGTTGTGACGTCATCGCCTAGAACTCTTGTAATTTCAGATGCACGCGAATGCGTTTCCGCTTTGTGAGATTATTTGAGAATCGAAGCTGCCGTGAAGCCACTTCCTACAGAGGACGCACAGAGATGCCAAACATTACGGAATCACCGTAATCATTACGGATTTCCCCGGGATTATGGAATTGCGGATGACCAATTAAAAATTACGGATATTCAGATTTTCGCTGTTATTAAGAAAATTTTACTGGTTTTGTAATTAATCAATGTAAAAGCCTCTGAACTAAGTTTGTAACACAGCTCTTTCTTTGTTTTTGTTTTTTTCTGAGGAGGAGGAATTTGTTTTGCTTGTGTGAAAGAGTGCAAAAAAAAAAAACCATGGCACCGGGCCGAGATTACGTCGGCCCAGTGTGCTTCTTGTGCTGTGACCCAGGATTACGTCGACCTGGCGTGCTTCTTGCACCGTGGCGGGGGGACTACATTCGCCCAAAGCCTTTGAATAAAGTTTGTGACACAGCTCTTTGTTTTTATTTTCTTTCTTTTTTTTTAATTTTTTCAGAGAAGGAATTTGTTTTGCTTGATTGAACGCTAAGTGGAAAGAAAGCATGGTGTCTGGCTGGGATTATGGAGGCCCAGCATGCTTCTTTTACTGTGGCCCGGGATTGTGTCAGCCCAATTCCTCTGAACCAAGCGTGACGCAGTTACGGTTGCCTGGAAAGCTGTTGGATGGTGCTGCAATCAGCCATTATCGCTTGCGGTTAGGGGCCGAGAATTAAGTTGCACACCTAATACAATTTGATGATAACGATGATGTATCCAAAAATATGTGCATATGCTGCCTCACAGGATTGGTGACATCTCAGTCACCTGCACTTCAACGAATTTGATGTAAAACACTTCAGTGCTTCCGCTCCTCGCAGCGGCGTTGACCAAGCCTTCATGGGACATAGACACACTCACATAGCCTCACCGGAGAAACTTTCTCTTGCTGTCTCCCAGCTGTGGCGGTGGTTCAAGATAACGACCAACTGGGGGAACTCCTCCTTGCATTTTGCGTCTCGATGCTTTTCTCTCTGTTATGCTACATTCATTGACCTACTGTACATCTCCGATTCCTTCTGGCTTTTTATTCGAGCGGTGCTAGGTCCTCCAAATTTCAGCTAGAAGATTCTTTATTTCGCTCCAGCTTTTTAGGTACATGGTCAGTGTCTTCTCGCCTTACACTTTCTTTTCTACTGCTTTCACATGCGGATATAAGCATTCCGCTTTCTTCACGAAGATCTTTACTATTTCCTAATCTAACGAGTGCCGCCCCGGTGGCGTAGTGGTCTAAGCGATGGCCTCTGATAATTCGTCCGTAAGGGGTCCGGGTTGGAATCCCGGTGAGGCATGGATGTTGTGTTTGTCTTACGGCACTGGCTCTCTCCCTTCCCTGGAACCAGTGACCCTAAATTAGGGTCGGGCGACTGCTTATAGCCCATTGAGTTGCTCATGGTGGTCGTTAAACCTCCAAAACAAAACAAAAAAAAAATCTAACGGTTTGCTAATCTTCATCCTTCAAAATGCAGGAGATTTGCTGCTTCTTTTGCCAAAAATTTAGCAGCCAAAGACCAGGTCTTTTATGTCTGAGGTCATACCAAGCAACTACTTCTTTTTTTCTCTTGTCGCAAATGCTGAGCAAAATTACGAGCCACACTGACAAAGCAATTATCCCCGAGATTTACTTCATTTGACAGTTTTATGATAATGCATTCACCTTTTGCCACCAACCTCACTTAAGCTTCAGACTGTTTTGTCTACTACATGCTTTCTCGCCTCTTTACGACCGAAATGCATTAATTAATTGCGTAAAGCGCACAGGTGTGGAACGCAGCCCAAACTTTCCCCTTGACTCGAATATCGCTTTCACTGCTCTCCAAGTTTTTTTTTCTTTCTTTAAGCCCCTCCAAAGCCATAGTAGAACTAAAATTAATTAATTAATTAATTATTGCCTACCAAATTAAATACTTTCACCACACCCATTAATTCCAGAATTAATGGGGAGTGGGTCGTAACAATATGTATATATATACATAGATAGACAGAGAGAGAGAGAGAGAGAGAGAGAGAGAATTGGGCAGAGCATCACGGAACTAAAACGATGCGAAGAAACTAGAGAATCACGCTTAAGTTGTGTAAAAGTTATAATTTCGTATGGAAGATTTTGAATTATGGCTTTAATTCTTTTCAGCTGGAGTTTTGATGGAAACTGACTGGGTTGTTGCCAGATCTTCATCATTTGGTTTCTGTAAATGGTTGCCAGGTTCACAAGTGTTATACTTATTTTGAAAAATTGCAGATTTCTAGATCATAGGGATGATATGTAGACAGGACATCTATTGGAATATTGGTGGAATGTGTGTGTGTGTGTGTACAAGAGAGAGAGAGAGAGAGAACAGTGGTGTAAGTGTTCATGATTTATTCTTGAATTCCATATTGATTTGGTAAAAGTATTTGGGTCGTAAATGTTAGTTTTTCCAAAAGCAATCAACATCTGTAGTGCTGATCCTTTTATCTTAGGAAGTTGGGAATCTCAAAGAAGTTTGCAAAACTACCTATACCCAGGTACATGAATGGAAGGGTTTTTTTTTTTTTTTGAGTAGCATTCTGAATGTAAATGATTTGGGGCTAATAAATTTTTAATGTTTTTTTTTTTTTTTTTTATCAAATATCAGGTTTCCTGAAACATCAGAGTATACCTGAAATCTTTTTGTGAAATTCCTTCTGAAATAACTGTCTGCATCTTATGATAAACCTTTTCATGGAGAACTGTACTGTGCCCTCCACATGATACCCAGTTGGAAAAAGGGAAATAGTGTTCAGTTGAGCAAAACATGTAAAGGCTGGCCTGGTGAAACTATGCTGTGAGTGACAGTCTGCTGATCCTCAGGCTAGTTGCAAAAGTCATTGGCTGTTTAAGATCTTATGATGTGAAGCCATATCATACCAGAAACACAGACTTGCCTATTTATTAAAATGTTATACCTCAAAAATGTGATGACTATTAGTTACTTACTACCTGTGATTGTGAATGTTAATACTTAAAAGAATTTAACATGTACAGTATTCGACTGATAGAACTTTTCACATCCATATTTCTATGAATGTGAAAAGTTCTTCCAGTTGAATATTATGTAAATTAACTGTTTATTTTCTTTCTTCCATTTCTTTGATTTTCAAGCACTTCATTATGGGTTTTTTTTTCTCTTTTGGAACATGGTGCTTTTCTCATTTGGGTTATTCAGTCAGCATATTATTGTTTGTTCTGATGGTTAGTGTTTCTGTAAATTGCACTTCCAGCTTTCCGCCTAGAAATATAAAATATTAATATGTCCAGTTGTTTCCAATTGTTTTTCAACTAGGTGTAGCTGAGTACAACACTGAGTGTGCAAGTTCCAGCACAAATGAGGAAGTACAAGCCCCTGAGAAGGCTGAGTACAGCCTAGCAGTTCCAGACACTGGTGATCATCACATTACTCAGGAAGGTAATGCATTTATTGTTATTTTGTAAAAAGGCATTTGATCATCTTATTTCTTTTGTATTCTAAGGATATAATTATAAAATGTTGAAGTCTTTTTTTTTTTGTTATATAAAAAAAAGCCTATTGTTATTATTATTTATTTTGGGATTGTCATGTATTGGAAAAGATATTTTGTTGATTTTTTTTTTCTTTCTCCAAGAAAGAATCTTGAAGTATCATAAATGGAATATGGGATTACACCATGCAACACAAATTTTGGAGATGACAATCCGTTTTTTGGTGTCAAAATTTTTATTGTATTGTGTAATCTCGTATTCCATTCATGATTTATCTGCTGCTCCGGGCAATCACTGGATAGGATTCTTAACCTCCAGATTCGCTAAACATGAATGCTGGTTGCTTCGACTGGCGAATCCTGTGATGGTTATATTCAAATTAATTGGAAACTTGAGACTTGGTTGTTATGTGACTTACCATCCTTGTCATATTTACACCAAAAAACAGATTGTCATCTTCAAAATTTGTAATCCTGAAGTATATTATATTTGCTGCAGTTATTATATCAGTGATAATAAAATGCGATGTATGTCTGTCACTTACCTGTAGGAAAACTTACTGAAGATGAAGTTTGTTGGGTAAGCACACTAGTTATGTGAAGAAAAATTGAAAAGACAAAGCAAAGCATAGATATCAACCTTGCTTTGGTTTTCATCATCTGTAAACAGTTTAAGTGAGACTGGTTGCCAAATTTTGATTCTGAAGTGCTTCATTATGGTTTTTGCAAACAATAGGAGGGATTTCCATATGATAGAGATAAAATAAGGACTCTCAATATTGCAGTTAATGAGCTAGCAGACGTGCCAACCCTCCGGATTTAGGCAGGAGACTCCTGATTTTCAGGCCATTCCTCTTGCCCTCCGGATAAATGTCAAATTCTCCCAATTTTTGCCGATAATTAGCCGTTACGATGGTCGAAATAACGAAATTCCATCAACCACCGCCTTGGATCGACGCAGAAGAAAAAGATTTAGAACCGCGTGTGAAATCTTTTTCTTTCTGCGTCGATGCAAGACTGCATTTACAGTCATCAGTATCAGTAATTTTCCTCTCTTAATATCTGCAAAAAAGCCACCCCTGGTGGCGCAGCAGTCTATTTTATGTTGGTTACAAACACACTCGCGTGCCAGCTGTGACCTACTTATCGTTTCACGTCTCCCCGCTCTTAGCTGTGAGCTCTGTTTATGTTTTCTTCAGAGTTTTTAGGAATGCTGTTCGGTTTTGCTTTACTGTGGAGATTTTTATTTCTTGTTCTGCACCATGTTTGTCTCTTTTTCCCTTCTTTGTCGCATTTTGTAGAAGTGAATGTGCTCCTTTGTTCATATCTAATTGCGAATCTGTTATTGTCAGCTTTAATTGTTTTATCTTCTATTGTAGCATTTTGTGTACACTTAGTTTGTGAATTTTTTTTTTTTTTCTCATTTCTTTCGCTTACTTTTTGCGAGAGATGTTTCCTTTTGCATCACACCACTTTTGCGGTTTTTAATATTTTAATTTATGTCATATCTTTGGCAATTTGTTTCTTCTTTACATATTAGCTATTATTGTCTTTGCTACATAATAAAGCTGTGAAACTGAGCGCCAGCTTCTGACAAATTGTCCGAGATGTGTCCAGGTTTGAATTGCAGTGGGGCATGGATGTTGCATACTTGCCAACTTTTACGGATTATCCATAAAATGTACGAATTTCTGCTTAATTTTACTGATTTACGGATAGAAGTCGTTTTTTACAGATTTTTTAATATTTTGATTGCTCAATCGAAATATTTCAATCCCTGCAACCATCAATTTAGATTTTCTACCGGACCTTACGAGCGCTGTATTACGTGATGATGTCATCTTCGACTCGCCAGCTTCGGCTTCGTGCGGAGCCGTCAAGTATAACGATAGCTCCGCTTCGTGGCGTCGTGCGGTAGCTCTGTCTCTATGGGAGTGCTCAAGTGATGTGCCGACCAGAGTTCTCCAAAATGCGTAATCTAATTACGTGTCTAGTACGCATCGAAATTTTATCAACGCTTAAAAATACGCATTGGGAATTTTTCTCGGCGCGTAAAACTACTTATCGAAGAATTTTATCAATTCGTAAAAATAGCCATCGGGACGATATTTCGTCTCTCAAAGACGGAAGTAAAACGAAATAAAGATTTTTTCCGTAATCGTAATTTCTCTTTCCTGTGATGTTGCCTCTGTCCAGTATTGTTGTTTTATATCATTTTATTCCGCAACTATTTGTGTTTCAGTCTGAAAATGGAGGAAAAATTTCAGAAAACGGACATTCGAGGGCGAAAAAAAAAACGTTTATATGCAAAAGCTATTTTGCATATAAACGTACAGTCTGCATTTAGCATAACTTTTTAAACATTAAAAATGCTATGTACCAATAATACTACTTTATGAAAATTGCTCCTGCATCTGAAAAATGTCGATAAAAAAAATAGCGCTCATGTGATTTTGAGCTGTAAAAAATCTCCTGATTTTTAGATTTTGAAGGTTGGCACGTCTGAGCTAGATATTTCAATATTCTCATGGAAATGTAGATCCTTTTTTGTTTGATGAAAGAAGCAGTTTTTCTCAGTATTCTTCCTGAGAGGCATTTTCTGATGTCTCTGAGAAAGTCAATAATAATGCCAAGGAAAGATGAGGTCTTCCATAGGTAAGATACTTTTTCTTTTTATGCTCAGTGAGATGTTTAGTAATGCTGCTGATGTAAACTGTGGTACCAACAGAAGTGAAAATTAGAATTTTATACACACCAGGAACATTAAGGTCTCTAATTTTATCTGTGCCCAGGAGGTAAGATAAAATTAGAGACCTTAATGAGGAAAATTGAAGAGATTTTATCCTCCTGGACACATATAAAATAAACCTTTGTGCTCCTGGTGTGTACAAAATTCCCATTTCCGCCTCGGTTGGTACCACAGTTTACATTGGCAGCTCGTTTCACAGCATTGCTAAACATCTCTGGCTGAATATAAAAATGATGTTACCCAAGGGAGACCTAATTCTTTCTTGGTGTTATTGACCCTCTCAGATGCATCAGTAGTGGTGCCTCTCCGGATTATCGAGGAAATTGCTCCTTTTGTCAACAAAAGGGCTCTGTTTTTGTGGAATATTGAAATAGATACCTTTTTAAGCTGCAATACTGATAGACCTTATTCAGTCACCATTATTTGGAAATACCCCATATTGTTTGGTGACAACTATAATGAACACTTAAATCCAAATCTGGTAGAGTCTTGCTCTGACTGCTTGCAGGCAAGGAGGATAAAATAAGGGGAGGGAGAGTAACAAGTAATTCCTATGTAAGGCTCTGATCTGAAGACGACGCTCCTGAGCATCAGCCATCTTAGGCTACCCTTGTGACAGCATTCCCATTGAATTATGTACCTAGCTGCATTAGACTGGTTACCACTTTTAAAGCATTCTTGCGAAAAGAAAAAATATTGAAATTTATGGATCTGTTCTGTAATATTGCCACTGCTTTCTTTGCTTTCAAAGCAATGTTATGTCACGTTTTACCGTGTGCATGACAAGAATTACTTTAACTTACCACATGAAAAGTGCATGCTGTTTAAAGTAATGCACGAAGTAGTTCACAAAATCTGTAGTAAAAAATAATGCACACTGAAATATTTCATGCAATTGAGTGAATGTTCTTGAAAACACAAACACAACGAAATATTACCTTAAAAACGAAGTTCGTGCTAAACATGATAATTTACAAAACTTTAATGAAGAGTATAACTGGTGATGTTGAATTACACCAGGACAATGGATAAAAAGATGAAAGGTAATCCTTGTTTATTGGCATATTTAAACAACAGGGAAATATACACAAATTCCCCCTCAAACTTTCTTCGTCAAGGGACGGCTTCGCCAGGCGGTTTTTAGGTTAAGAGCACAGAATCAAATAAGAATTTAAATAATAGAAGTAATAACAATGTGAGGTAAACATAAACGATGTGCCTGTATTTATGTTTACCTTACATTGTTATTACTTCTATTATTTAAATTCTCATTTGATTCTGTGCTCTTAACCTAATAACCGCCTGACAAAGCCGTCCGTTGTTGGAGAAAGCTCTCGGAGGAATTTGTGTATATTTCCCTGTTGTTTAAATTTGCCAATAAACGTGGTTTATCTTTTATCTTTTTATTTAATGATGAGTACAGGAAATACACAAAATTGAAAAGTGTTTGCAGCACACAATAAAATCCGATTATTGGCATTGATAGGCCGATGCTGATTACTATGCACTAATAATAAATGTGATAATTTACAAAATTAAAAACAACAAAACAACGAAAAAAAAAACAGATTTTATTGTGTGCTTAAAAAATGACTTGGATTTTTACAAAGTTTTAATAGAGCATTTTGAGGAATACAGTTTAACTAGGAGTTACTGAAACAGGACAACTTTCTAGTTCATAATGAAAATTTTTAGATATTCCATCATAAGTTTTTAAACTTGAAAATAGAATATATTAGATGTATGACTCACCTGTGAAACATTGGAAAGTTTTTTATGTGCCTTATTGGTGCATCCTATGGCTGTACACGCTGGCATTTTTATAAAGTTCCTTTCTCACAAAAACAACATGACCAAGCGTGAAAATCAGAATAAAAAAAAAATAATAAAAAAAAATAGCACTACACTAGTACCCCATAATAGAAAGTTCCTGGGCAGTCTGCGACAGATAACATGGTGCCACATAATATTCTGTGGGCAAAATAGCTACTAGATGCGAAAAACAATAAAAATTTGCACAGGTAGAAATTTAAGAAAAAAGAAAAGACTGATCATCTTATATTTCTTCAACTAAAAAAAAAGCTGTCTAACCTAGGTACTACAGAAATTGCAATGATAACTAGAATCAAGAATACTGGCCCTCTGCACTAGAATTTTGCCACCGTTTTCAAGCTCAAATGCAAAGATTTATGGAATAAAATTACATTTAACAACAACAAAGGACAGAGGCATCTTTAGAAAAGAAAAGGAACGATTACAGGGAAAATCTTTGCTCTGTCCTACTTCTGTTTTTGGGGAAAAAAAAAATTCATTTTCAATCTCAAATACAAACATTTATGTAATTAAATTATGATTAAATAATACAGGATTCATACGGTCTTTAAAAGTTCTTAAGAACTCCTTATTTTTGATTTCCATTTCTAAGGCCCTTAAAAAGTCCTTATTTTTTAAAACAAGTGCTTATCCCCCCCCCAGTCTTCTTTTTGCACTGCAGTAATAGGCATTGCAACCCTGCTCCCATTATTATTATTATTTTATTTTTTTTGTGTGTCTGTAAATATGCTTACCCTTTCACCAGGGGAGCTTTCTTCTAGCTCATTGAAAGGAGATAATCCCCTGGAATGTTCTTAGAAATGATCCCCCTTCAACCCCCATCCCCACTCCCCACTTTTCCCATTGTAGCCTGCATGACTTACCTTGTGTGACCTTACCAGTGGGATTAAAATCTGTGTTGTGTGTCTTTTCAGGGGTCTGAGGGTCAAAGCAAAAGGTCAAAGGTGTGTTTTGTGGGGGGGGGGGGTCTGTTTGACTTCACAATTTATGGTGTGAGTTGTCTGATGTAGCCTGATCTATCTAGTGTCTATTGCTGTACTCAACTCACCTTGCTTCATTGTCACTGTGTCTCCTGCTTGTCCTTTTTTTTTTTTTTTTACTTGGGCATGTAATTCATTTTGTTCTTTGTATGCATAGTAGTTTATATTTGGGGCAAAATGCCTGATAAATGGCCACTAGTGCTGTTTAATCCCCTACATGTGTATGTTTACATACTGTAACACACACCTGGCGATATTCCAATGATGCAAATTATCAATTTGAGTGTAGGTCCTCAGAAAGTCCTTATTTTTTTCCACAGAAAAGGGTATGCACCCCGTAATACAGTGCAGAGAAAACCAGCGGATGGGGGGATTATGGGAGAAATTTTTGCTGCCTTTAGCTTTCGTTGTCGAAAGTTTTTGTCTCCATTTTTTAATTACGGGAGAAATTTTTGCTCCAATTTTTGCTTTTGGAAAATTTTCCTGTTTCCAATTTAAAACAAACATTTCTCTAATAAAATGATATTTAAATACCACACAAGGCTGAGAGAACATCGCAAGAAAAGAATTTAAGATTACAGGGCTTCATCTAACTTTTTTTTTTTATTATTATTGAAGTTTTAACTACCACCATAAGCAGTTGCCCGTTCCTAATTTAGGGCCACTGATTCCAGGAAAGGAAGAAAGCTAGTGTTGGAAGACAAACACAACATCCATACCTCACTGGTTTATGAACGGGGACCCTTCTTGGACGAATAGTCATAGACTGTGCCACCGGGGCGACCATTTAACTTTCGTATTCGGAAATTGTTACCTCCCTTTTCCAACTGAAACACAAACATTTATGCAATAAAATGATATTAAACAATACCGGACAATCCTCTCTCGAAACATCAAGGGAACGTCACGAGGGGGAAAAATCGTTATTATGAGAGAAATCTTCACTCTACCTAACTTCTGTTTTCGGAAATTTTGAAAGCCGGAAAACTTGCAGCCATGATCGGGAGCCTGCAAGAGGATTTAATAGGGTTCTGGGGACGCATTTTGTCTGCAGAACCTAAAGAAATCTTCTACATATGTCTCCTTTCGTCGCGTTTGTGCTACGGGGTGCCAGTGTTCACTCCCATAACTCAATGTACAAATGAGCAACTAGGGTAATGCAACATGGTGGCCATGCAACTCAGTTGGCTTCACCAGTGAAAGCACAATCTCACTCCCCTTAATCTATCCTCTTTGCTTGCAGGTGATCAAGGACCCTACTGGATCAAAAATCTTCCATGTGTTTTCAGTTTTTTTTTTTTTTTTTTTTTTTTAAAGGTAAATAAGGGTGCTTACCTAACTACTTTCATGTATTTGTTACTTGTGTATTACATACTTCCTATTTTTATTAAAATCTACTGAATGTAGAGGTTTGGCATAAATTTGTAGAAGCACCCACCTGCTTGTGTACAACTCAAAGCCATATTTTTGTTTTAACTCAAATTTTTTTAGATTTTAATTTTGGGGTAATCTTTGTGGGAACATCGAAACAGATAGGCAAGGGTTAAACAAGTAATCCTTGTTGGTTAGGTATCATCATCATCATTGTCAACCATTATCAATCCACTGCTGGACGAAGGTCTCCCCAAGTTTCCTCCACAACGGTCTGTCTTGTGCCAGTCTCCTCCATGTCACTCTCGCATATTTACGAATTTCATCCACCCATCTCCCATGTGGTCTTTTCTGGGTCTTTTCCTGTCCCTTGGAATCCAATCTAAAATTTTGGCTGTCCATCTATGGTCTGTCCTTCTGGCAGTATGTCCAGCCCATTGCCATTTCAGGGATTTAACTCTGATCATGATGTCTTCCACTCTCGTCATTTTTCGGATCCACAAGTTCCTCTTCTTATCTCTCCTGGTTATACCAAGCATGCACCTCTCCATGCTACTTTGAGTTGTCTGCAGCCTTTGTATGTCTCTTTTAGTTAAGGTCCACGTCTCTGCACCATACGTAAGCACTGGAAGGATGCATTGATCAAACACTTTTCTTTTAAGACATAATGGCATATTGCTCTTGAAAATTATGCTGTTTCTTCCAAAAGCTCTCCAGGCAAGTTTTGTACGCCGATTAATTTCTTCATCAATGTGACCCTCACTTGATATCTGCTGTCCAAGATAAACATACGTATCTGTTATCTCCAGTTTTCTCCATCAATCGATAAATCTTCATTTCTTGTAAAAGCATTGAACATCACTTTTGTCTTCTGAAAGTTCATTTTTAATCCCACTTCTTTACTCTTGTCAGCAAGTTCCTGGATCATACTCTGCAGCTCTGATGGGGTAGTTGCAAAAATGACTACGTCATCAGCAAAACGAAGGTGGGTTAGATAATCTCCATTAATCTTTATCCCTTTGTTTTCCCAGTTCAGTGATTGAAAGACATTTTCCAATGTGGCATTAAAAGGCTTCGGAAGATATGGTGTCACCTTGTCTCACTCCCTTTCCAATTTTTATGTGTGCTGTATTTTCAAATAGCCTAATCTTTGCACTTGCATTTTCATAGATGTTATTAATAATATTAATGTATGCATCTTCAATACCGCAGGATTTCAGAGCCGTGGTAACTGCTGATGGTTTCACCGAATCAAAGGCTTTTTCATAATCGATAAAAGCCATGCACAATGGAAGTTCATATTCCCTCGCTCTTTCAATTAGTTCTCTCAGTACATGGATATGATCTATTGTGCTGTAGCCACTCCTGAATTCAGCTTGTTCTCTCGGTTGAGCCATGTCCAGTGTTACCTTCAAGCGGTGTGAAAGAACTTTAGTGAAGATTTTATAAACCACTGATAGGATTCTGATAGGTCCGTAGTTCCCGAGATCCTCAATGTCACCTTTTTTATGTAGCAGGATCATTGTAGCATTGTTCCAATCCTCAGGAATCTTCCCTTCATTAAGGCATCGAGTGAAAATTTGGGCGAGTACTGTTTCAATTTCTCCACTTGCTTCTTGTATGATGTCTATAGTAATTCCATCTTCTCCTGGAGCTTTCCCCCGCTTCATGTTCTTGATTGCATGAGCAACTTCTGCTGGGAGGACTGGAAGAACTCTGGTACCTTTCATGATGTCTGGAGTACATGTATCATCCCTTTCATATAATTTGGAGTAGAAATCTTTCACTCTTGTCAAAATTTCGCCTCTATTTCTTGTTATAGAACCATCTTCTTTTCTCAGAGCCATAATCTGTTTTCTTCCCTTACTGAGATGTCCCTTTGCTATCTTTAGGCTTTGGTTGTTTTCAATTGCTTTCCTCACTAGCTCACAGTTGAATTTCCTTACGTCTTCAGTGATACTTTTCGTGCTGTCTTGCATAGCTCTATATATTCCACTTTGGAAGTCACATCTTCTTTAGTTGTCCTCATCTCTCTTCTTTTTTGCATCAACATTTTGGTTTTTCCTGATAATTTGTTTGCATGCAACTTGTTCTTAGACCCAGCTAATTTTGTTGCTGTTTCCATAAGAGCTTTGGTTACTTTTCTGTTAACTTCCGAAATATCCACTTCTTCCGATGTTAGGCCTTCTAAAGCAGAGAATCTGTTCTTCAGTTCCAACTTGAAAGTATTATGGTGTTTTTTAAGGTTGGTTATGTCAATACATTTTGTTTGTCTTATGAGCTTGCCACGTTCCAGTTTAGTGTTGAGGTGCATCTTACATCTCACCAATCTATGGTCACTACCTGTGTTGAACTTGTTTAGCACACTGCAGTCTTCGATGACGAATTTTTTGTTACACATAATAAAATCAATTTCACTTGTCGTCCCAATTGGATGTCTCCATGTCCATTTCCTGTGTGGCTTTTTCTTGAAAAAGGAGTTCAAGATGAAAAATCCTTCTGCCTCTGCAAACTCAACGAGAGTATTTCCACGCTGGTTTCTGTTGCCGTGACCCGAATTTACCTACTGAAGTTTCATTCTGTTGCCGGTGCCCTATTTTTGCATAGAAATCTCCCATAATTATCTTCAAGTGCTGCTTACCTTTATTATTTAGATGACGAATTTCCTCATAAAATTCTTCAATTTCTTCTTCAGGATGACTTGTGGTGGGTGCATAAGTTTGAATAATCTGAGCCTGATATCTTCTCGATAGTTGGATAACGAGTCGTGCAGGTCTGTCAGAGGAACTTTCAACTTCTACCACTTTATCCTTCAGTTTCTTGTTTATTATAAATCCAACACCACTAGTTCTGCCAGTATCTGTCCCACGATAATAGAAGAGATGTCCACTTTTCAGTTCAATGAGATCTTCTCCTTTTCTCCTTACCTCACTCAGCCCGACGATGTCCCACTTGATCCTTTGTAGTTCCTCTTCCAATTCAAGAAGCCTTGAATCAGAAGATAGGGAGCGTCCGTTGTAGGTAGCCAAGGTCAGCATCAAATGGCAGCCTAGTCCGGTCCTCCGAGGATTCTTAGCACCCTCTGCCTTCATGTCGCACTGGCCGCTGCCTTGGCCAGGTACATTCCAGCTGCCGGAGACTGAGGGCCAAGATTTAAGTTGTAGAGTCATTTTGGAGGTGTTTGGCCATAACTCACCACGCTGGCCAAGCGGGTTGGTGAGTGTGGGATAGCATTTCCTCTGATCCCGATGGTATAGTTATGCCGCTATTTGCGGTCGTCAGAGCCCCTTTAGTGGGAACAGGATGCACCACGAGAAGGCGGGGTTGACATTTGTCAAGGAGAGGCTGTGATGTTACGCATCACCTGACCTTACATCCCTGGTTAGGTATACGTGTCAATAAATTCCAAAGGTAATTGTTCCAACACACTCTTGACACGTTAACACATTTGTTTGAAAAACACAAGCACTTTCGGGATGCTCGATATGATATGGCTTCTGGAAACTTTTAACTATGACTGTGTAAAGTGTGGTTTCTTTTAGTATTTTATTAGTGTACACCTGAGGATGGGATCATATCGAGCATCCCGAAAGTGCTTGTGCTTTTCAAACAAATGTGTTAACGTGTCAAGAGTGTGTTGGAACAATTAATTATCTTTGGAATCGAAACAGATGCTGTGGATATATACAGACCTGTTTGTAATCCGGGTGTAGCCTGGAATTCCGGGTTTTTGTCACATTCCAAACCCGTAAATCCGGGTTTTTAAGTTTTAGAAGAATTTGAGATGCTTTGGACATTTCATTTCTAAAAATGCTACAAAATGGTAACTAAACTTCAGTTTCCATTTTCATTGGGAATTACAGTGTTTGATTAAAAACACTGCATGTCCGTGCGAATGGTGAATGTAGACAATTTGTGACACCTTGTGAGTTTCTTTTGTTACCAAACAAGCTCTCAAGATAACAGCGTGCTGAAAGGAAGGCTTCTTTTCATTTTTGAAAGTTCAAATAATTTGATTATTGTTTCTAACTATTTTTAGAAATTGAATGGAATTCACTGTAGGCTTCAAGTTCAAGTAAAACTGGTCTACATAGACTGCTCAATTAACATATAATATGAAGTGCAAAATTTGAATTTAAAGATGCAATGCCTGAAGGATTTTGCACAGTGAAAGAAAATTGGGTACAAGAAAAGATGCGAAGTTTAACTGCACAAGCACTAGGGCCTATTTGTTGTGTAGCTAGTTTATATGTGAGTATTATACATTATATGTATATTGGCACTGAGCTGAGAGTTTCAGGGTTTCTTGTGTCACCTCACAATCGCCCCTGTATATAGCAGCACGTTCATTCTCAAAAAGCATACCTACGTCGTAACCAGATTTTTATGCAATTGCAAAATGATCTCAGGTGGACATTGTGGAAGAAACATTCTTTACCTAATATGTGAAAATACGTCCCAGTTATCATCACAACAATCAAACATCTTCAAATTGTGTGTATTTTACCATTTCTCACATAAAATTAATAACATCAGAAAATTCGAAAACTAGCACTATGCTAGTGTTCGGATGCAATTTTTTTTCTCGCTCCAGGGAGATGTTGTTTTCAGGTTTTCTGATGTGATTTATGTTACGTAAGAAACAGTAAAATACACACCATTCAGAGATCAGATGTCTGATTGCTGGGTTGATAATTCAGATGATTATTCTGGGAAAAGTCGACACTTCATTTTGGCATGTCATACTGTGTGCCTAAAGTTTTATGATTTGGTTACCTCTGAGTGGTGGCTTAGGGACTCCATGTAGTAAACTGCAGTCATATTCAGAGGTTTTTCTGCATTCAATGTACTCTGTGCTTTACTGACAGTGCATTTCACATTCACACTTACTGCTGCAGATAGTAATCACTCCATTATGGTTGTTACCCTGTGAGTGAACAACATTTTTTATTTGAATTCAGCCATTTATTAATATTCTGTTTTTAAGTGCAGTGGTAGTGAAGAAAAAGGCTGGCAATTGATTTAAAAAAGAGAAAAGCCTTTGTAATAAAGCTGTATATGAAACCATTCGTGTTAGGCAAATGTGCCAGAAAAAGCCTGCAGTTATTTTTTTCTTCTTCTTGGAAGACATTATAATTAGATGAAAAAATGGCCTATTAATTAGATTTGCACAGTGCTATTCATAAGTCGAATTGTGTATTTTTAGTTAAACCCAGCCCCATTTGCTAGTGACTGTGTACAGATAATTTAATTCAACTGAGAGCAAATTAATTTTTATATTATCATCATTGTCCATTTTTAGTCCCAAGTCATTTAAACAGTAATGTTTAATTGAAATATTTGTTCAGAGAAAAAGATTATGAAATAAATAGATTGTAAAGATCTAAAACTTTTTTTGAAGATATTAAATTATGAAGGGAGTCTCATCTGTACCTAGCTCCCACTTTCTGTTGAGATTATCCTTATTTTCCTCTTCAGAGTAAAAATTACTGGTTCGTATGTGAGTATATGTGTTTAATCCATGTGAACTATTGTGTTTCTTTGAGATTCCACAATGGAACCAGTTATGATGGATTACAAATGTTTCCTCATAAGGAAGCATTTTTTCTTATGAAAGGAAAGTTAAAGATGCAACCGAAAGAATTAGAGCTACAAGAAAAAGAGAAGAAAAATTTTTATTGTGAAAGATGTTTAGAAACTCTGTATCATCTCCCCTACCTCTATTTTTTACCAGTTATTTTAAATTAAAAATTTGTGACTGGTGTTTAAGTTCTCAAAAAAATGTGATAATGAGAGAAAATCATTACTGCTGACCATTTGTATAATATATTTCTGTATGTGGTGTGTGTAATATATAAATATATATGTGGTGTGTATGTGATGTAAGATTGACAAACAACCAGTGTTTCCGAGGTATATATATATATGAAGATGTACGTTTTTCATGATCATAAAACACTTCATTGATGAGTATCAATATGGTATAGTGTTTCTGTCCGAGACTAGATTAAGGAATTGTAGAATTCTGTTGCACATCAGTGTTTAAAATTTAAAATGAAGAGTAATGCCAAATGAAGAGTGCAAGTTTACAAGTGCTCATACAAATGGATGCATACTGTGGAAAGCAAACATTTGCATGAAACTGAATTCAGGAAGCAGCATCATAGCACATGTGCCATGTTGACTGAATTTATTGCACATGTGAGTAGCATTACCCAGCTCATCATTTTTCAAACTTAGCTGGTGGGCATGAGAGAGATGGGTGGTGTGTGTGTGTGTGTGTGTGTGTGTGTGTGTGTGTGTGTGTGTGTGTGTGTGTGTGTGTGTGTGTGTGTGTGTGTGTGACATGAAGTTTTTATAGTATTCTTATGTATGTATGTAAGTCAAAAAGGTAATTTTGAGTATGTGTTCATATGTTTGCACAGATCCTGTTGCTGCTAACTTGCATTGGTGCATGAAGTATTGTGCATAAGTAACAACAATAAAATATATTATTTTTTCTGGTACCATTTGGTCTTTTAAGCATGATATGAACAATGAGCACCATTAAATTCTGAAAGTACTGTCACTGGTTCACTTAGCTTGTTGCATTGGTGATTTTATAGATATATTTATGTCCTTAACTGAACAATGTGCAAGAGTGACATAATAATTAGAAATAATTGTTCAGCTATAACGAAATGCCAAGTTCGTTTGAGAGAGAATTTAAACCTGCTAAATCTGCATTTACATAAATTAAAATTCTTTGCATTCCACTGTGAACTTGAAACTAAGAATGTAGCAGCAAGAAAAGGTGACATCTGTTGAAAATTAGGAACTTAAGAGTTAATATTGGCGCTGTCGGTGGTAGAGCATGCTAGCAGAGATTATAACTTACCACATATGTAAGTGAATTTGCGAGTAGGTTTTGCTTACCTTGGAGTTAGTTTTTCATTTTGAAAATTGAGTAAAAATAAAGTCAAAACAAATTTAAAAATAAATAACACACAAGCATGTTAAGTTGGTGTAAAGAGAGGTGGAAGTGTATATGCGCTGTCTGCACCTAAAATAGTGAACCCAAAATGCCTCAAAAAAAAAAAAAAAAAAAAAAAAAATTATATATATATATATATATATATATATATATATATATAGGGATGTAAGGTCAGGTGATGCGTAACATCACAGCCTCTCCTTGACAAATGTCAACCCCGCCTTCTCGTGGTGCATCCTGTTCCCACTAAAGGGGCTCTGACGACCGCCCATAGCGGTATAACTATACCATCGGGATCAGAGGAAATGCTATCCCACACTCACCAACCCGCTTGGCCAGCGTGGTGAGTTATGGCCAAACCCCTCCAAAATGATTCCACAACTTAAATCTTGGCCCTCAGTCTCCGGCAGCTGGAATGTACCTGGCCAAGGCAGCGGCCAGTGCGACATGAAGGCAGAGGGTGCTAAGAATCCCCGGAGGACCGGACTAGGCTGCCATCTGATGCTGACCTTGGCTACTTACAATGGACGCTCCCTATCTTCTGATTCAAGGCTTCTTGAATTGGAAGAGGAACTACAAAGGATCAAGTGGGACATCGTGGGGCTAAGTGAGGTAAGGAGAAAAGGAGAAGATCTCATCGAACTGAAAAGTGGACATCTCTTCTACTATCGTGGGACAGATACTGGCAGAACTAGGTGTTGGATTTATAATAAACAAGAAACTAAGGACAAAGTTGTAGAAGTTGAAACACAGAAACTGACTTGTTATCCAACTTGAAAGTTGAAAGTTCCTCTGACAGACTTGTTATCCAACTCGAAAAGATACCTAGGCTCAGATTATTCAAATATGCACCCACCATAATTAACTAAAGAAAACTTTGTGAAAGTTATATGAGGAAATTTGCCATTTAAATAATAAAGGTATAAGCAGCATTTGAAGATAATTATGGGAGATTTCAATGCAAAAATAGGGCAACGGCAACAGAATGAAACTTCAGTAGGTAAATTCGGTCATGGCAACAGAAACCAGCGTGGAAATACTCTCGTTGAGTTTGCAGAGGCAGAAGGGTTTTTCATCTTGAACTCCTTTTTCAAGAAAAGGCCACACAGGAAATGGACATGGAGACATCCAAATGGGACGACAAGTGAAATTGATTTTATTATGTGTAACAAAAAATTCGTCATAGAAGACTGCAGTGTGCTAAACAAGTTCAACACAGGTAGTGACCATAGATTGGTGAGATGTAAGATGCACTCAACACTAAACTTGAACGTGGCAAGCTCATAGGACAAACAAAATCTATTGACATAACCAACCTTAAAAAACACCATAATACCTTCAAGTTAGAACTGAAGAACAGGTTCTCTGCTTTAGAAGGCCTAACATCGGAAGAAGTGGACATCTCTGAAGTTAACAGAAAAGTAACCAAAGCTCTTATGGAAACAGCAACAAAATTAGCTGGGTCTAAGAACAAGTTGCATGTGAACAAATTATCAGGAAAAACCAAAATGTTAACAGACAAGCCAGTGCCTAAAAGCTGAAAGGCTAAAAATATACAACAGAGAAAAAGTATCACTGAAGTACAAACATTGAACTTATAAAACCTAAAACCCAAATACAAGGAAGCAAAGGGACATCTCTTGGGACTAAACAGATTCTGGCACTGTTTTTAAAAAATTAATATTTCCTTTTTTAATTGCAATAGAGCGAAATTTTGACAAGAGTGAAAGATTTCTACTCCAAATTATATGAAAGGGATGATATATGCACTCCAGACATCATGAAAGATACCAGTACCAGAGTTCCTCAGTCCTTCCAGCAGAAGTTGCACATGCAATCAAGAACATGAAGCGAGGAAAAGCTCCAGGAGAAGATGGAATTACTGTAGACATCATACAAGAAGCAAGTGGAGAAATCGAAACAGTACTCGGCCAAATTTTCACTCGATGCCTTAATGAAGGAAAGATTCCTGAGGATTGGAACACCGCTACAATGATCCTGCTACATAAGAAAGGTGACATTAAGGATCTTGAAAACTACAGACCTATCAGCCTCCTATCAGTAGTTTATAAAATCTTCACTAAAGTTCTTTCACACCGCTTGAAGGTAACACTGGACATGGCTCAACCGAGAGAACAAGCTGGATTCAGGAGTGGCTACAGCACAACAGATCATATCCACGTGTTGAGAGAACTAATTGAAAGAGCGAGGAATATGAACTTCCATTGTGCATGGCTTTTATCGATTATGAAAAAGCCTTTGATTCGGTGAAACCATCAGCAGTTACAATGGCTCTGAAAACCTGCGGTATTGAAGATGAGACAAGGTACACCATATATTTTTAAAACAATTTTAGGTGGGAATGTTACTTGCATCTATGGCCTTGCAGAAACCCATTTCCAACTAGGTCTTTGTGGAAGTGAGAAAATGCAGAGTTTTTGCTGGTCCTTGATAAAGCCAAGGCTCAGTATTCTCGACAGCCACATTCGTTTTGTCACTGAAGAAACACATCAGAGCTGCAGAGTATGATCCAGGAACTTGCTGACAAGAGTAAAGAAGTGGGATTAAAAATGAACTTTCAGAAGACAAAAGTGATGTTCAATGCTTTTACAAGAAATGAAGATTTATCGATTGATGGAGAAAAGCTGGAGATAACAGACACGTACGTTTATCTTGGACAGCAGATATCAAGTGAGGGTCACATTGATGAAGAAATTAATCGGCGTACAAAACTTGCCTGGAGAGCTTTTGGAAGAAACAGCATAATTTTCAAGAGCAATATGCCATTATGTCTTAAAAGAAAAGTGTTTGATCAATGCATCCTTCCAGTGCTTACGTATGGTGCAGAGACGTGGACCTTAACTAAAAGAGACATACAAAGGCTGCAGACAACTCAAAGAAGCATGGAGAGGTGCATGCTTGGTGTAACCAGGAGAGATAAGAAGAGGAACTCGTGGATCCGAAAAATGACAAGAGTGGAAGACATCATGATCAGAGTTAAATCCCTGAAATGGCAATGGGCTGGACATACTGCCAGAAGGACAGATCATCGATGGACAGCCGAAATTTTAGATTGGATTCCAAGGGACAGGAAAAGACCCAGAAGAAGACCACATGGGAGATGGGTGGATGAAATTCGAAAGTATGCAGGGGTGACATGGAGGAGACTGGCACAAGACCGACCGTTGTGGAGGAAACTTGGGGAGACCTTCGTCCAGCAGTGGATTGATAATGGTTGACAATGATGATGATGATGATGATATATATATATATACACACAAATGAAAAGAAAGAGTTGGATAGCAACACTGAACTAAAATAAAGGATGTGACGAAAATAGAAAATCATTTGAAGCTACATAAAAGTTATATTTTGTATGGAAGATTCCGAATTATAGCTTTAATTCTTTGCAGCTGGAGTTTTGATGGAAACTGGATTTGTTGTTGCCAGATCTTCATCATTCGGTTCCTGTAAATGGTTGCCAGGTTCACAAGCATTATATTTATTTTGAAAAAGTATGGATTTCCAGATCATGGTGATGATATATAGCAGGCCATCTATTGGAATATTGGCGGGGGGGGGGATGCGCGCAACAGATAGAGTGAGAGTGAGTGAGTGAGTGAGTGAGTGGTTAGTTAGTTAGCTAGCTAGCTTACATTTCCCTAAAACAATCCACATCTGTGATCCTGTTTCTTTGGTGTTAGGAAGTTCATAATCTCAAAGAAGTTTGCAAAAGCACACCCAGGTACATGAATGAAGGGAAGGCTTTTTTTCAGTAGCATTCTGAATGAGTTTGGGCTAATAAATTTCTGATGTTTCTTTTGTTCAAATATCAGGAAGTTTCCTGAAACATCTTCAGAGTATACCTGAAATCTTTTTGTGAAATTCCTTCTGAAATAACTGTCTGCATCTTATGATAAACCTTTTCATGGAGAACTGTGCTATGCCCTCCACATGATACCCAGTTGCAAAAAGGGAAATAGCGTTCAGTTGAGCAAAACATGTGAAGTCTGGCCCGGTGAAACTATGCTGTGAGTGACAGTCTGCTGATCCTCAGGCTAGTTGCAAAAGTCATTGGCTGTTTAAGATCTTATGATGTGAAGCCATATCATACCAGAAACACAGACTTGCCTATTTATTAAAATGTTACATCTCAAAAATGTGATGACTATTAGTTACTTACTACCTGTGATTGTGAATGTTAATACTTAAAAGAATTTAACATGTACAGTATTCGACTGATAGAACTTTTCACATCCATATTTCTATGAATGTGAAAAGTTCTTCCAGTTGAATATTATGTAAATTAACTGTTTATTTTCTTTCTTCCATTTC
The DNA here is from genome assembly GCA_039090855.1 of Macrothele yani. Lineage (NCBI taxonomy): Eukaryota > Metazoa > Arthropoda > Arachnida > Araneae > Macrothelidae > Macrothele > Macrothele yani. The sequence continues at coordinate 116,152,747 of CM077011.1, forward strand.
TTTGATTTTCAAGCACTTCATTATGTTTTTTTTTTTTTTTTTCTCTTTTGGAACATGGTGCTTTTCTCATTTGGGTTATTCAGTCAGCATATTATTGTTTGTTCTGATGGTTAGTGTTTCTGTAAATTGCACTTCCAGCTTTCTGCCTAGAAATATAAAATATTAATATGTCCAGTTGTTTCCAATTGTTTTTCAACTAGGTGTAGCTGAGTACAACACTGAGTGTGCAAGTTCAAGCACAAATGAGGAAGTACAAGCCCCTGAGAAGACTGAGTACAGCCTAGCAGTTCCAGACACTGGTGATTACATTACTCAGGAAGGTAATGCATTTATTGTTATTTTGTAAAAAGGCATTTGATCATCTTATTTCTTTTCTTTTGTATTCGAAGGATGTAATTATAAAATGTTGAAATCTTTTATTTTTGTTATATAAAAAAGAAGAGCCTTTGTAATTTTTTTTTTTTTTTTTTTAATTTTGGGATTGTCATGTATTGGAAAAAATATTTTGTTGAGTTTTTTTTTCCAAGAAAAAATCCTGAAGTATGTTATATTTGTTGCAGTTATTATATTGATAATAATAAAATGTGATGTATGTCTGTCAGTTACCTGTAGGAAAACTTACTGAAGATGAAGTTTGTTGGGTAAACATGCTAGTTATGTAAAGAAAAATTGAAAAGACAAAACAAAACACACAGTAGATGTCAACCTGACTTTGGTTTTCATCTGTAAACAGTTGGAAGTGAGACTGGTTGCCAGATTTTGATTCTGAAGTGCTTCATTATGGTTTTTGCTAACAATTGGAGGGATTTCCATATGATAGAGATAAAATAAGGACTCTCAGTATTGCAGTTTAAAGAGCTAGATATTTTAATATTGTCATGGAAACATAGAGCTGTTTTTGTTTGATGAAAGAAGCAGTTTTTCTCAGTTTTCTTCCAGAGAGGATTTTCTGATGTGTCTGAGGAAGTTGATAATAATGCCAAGGAAGAATGCGGTCTTCCATAGGTAAGATACGTTTTATGCTCAACCAGATGTTTAGTAATATTGCTGATGTAAACTGTGGTACCAACAGAAGTGAAAATTAGAATTTTATACACACCAGGAAAATATTAAGGTCTCTAATTTTATCTGTGTTCAGGAGAAAAAGATTCCAAAAATGTAGAAGAGATTTTATCCTCCTGGGCAGATACAAAAATGAAGGCCTTTGTGCTCCTGGTGTGTACAAAATTCCCATTCCCACCTCAGTTGGTACCACAGCATACATTGACAGCTTATTTTGCAGCATAACTAAACATCTGGCTGAGTATAAAAATGATGTTAGCCAAATGAGACCTAATTCTTCCTTGATGTTTTGACTTTCTCAGATACATCAGCATTGGTGCATCTCCAGAGTGCCTAGAAAATTGCTGCCTTTATCAACAAAAAGGGCTCTGCGTTTTTGTGGAATATTGAAATAGCTACCTTTTTAAGCTGCAATACTGATAGACCTTATTTAGTCCCCATTATTTGGATATCCCTCATATTGTTTGGCAACAACTATAATGAACACTTAAATCCAAATCTGGCAACATCTTGCTCCGACTGCTTTCAGGCAAGGAGGATAGAGTAAGGAGAGGGAGAGTAACAAGTAATTCCTATGTAAGGCTCTGATCTGAAGCCGATGATCCTGAGCACCAGCCATCTTAGGTTACCCTTGTGACAGCATTCCCATTGAATTATGTACCTAGCTGCATTAGACTGGTTACCACTTTTAAAGCATTCTTGCAAAAAAAAAAAAAAAAAAAAAAAAAATATTTAAATTTGTGTTCTGTAATATCACCACTGCTTTCTTTGCTTTCAAAGCAATGCTATGTCAAGTTTTAATCATGTATATGACAAAAATCACTTTAATATACCTGCCAAGTTTTACAATTTACCCATAAAATTTACGGAAATCCCCACTTGTTTTATGGGGGAAATGTTAATTTCACAGTTTTGTTGATTCTCCCAGATTTTTTTTTTCTGATGATTTTGCACCCACCATTAACTTTTTATTTTACTTAATCTATTTAAAATGAAGTGCTGATGTTGGTTAGGAATAAACGTTTCAGTTACATGTGTTTATGTGGGAACATTTGTCCACAGTTTTCCCACGTTTTTAGGTTTATAGTGTTGTGTCGTTTCAAACACTAAAGCTTGCGCTCCGCGTTGACACAACAAAAAATTGGGGTATAACAGGAAGTTAAAAAAAAAAAGAAGAAAAAGTGCAATGTTCATTTGACCCAGTGCTTCTCCAGCAATGATTTATTTTGCTGGTTCGTTAATCAGCAAGTTTTCCAAGCTTTCCAGCCGCGCATTGCCCATCTGCACGATAACACATGAGAATGTCTTGGCTTGATTCAACGAAATTAATATGTTGGGATCCGCACTAATTCATTGAATTCCTGTTGAAAATAGTCAGAGATCAGGACATAAGAGTAGGATTCATTCTTCCGCCCTATTGCGTAATGATTTGTGTAAAATCAAAGCACGATTGCGATGAAGTTTTGGCACCTATTGTGGACCTATCCTATTACAAATGGTTACTATCAGCATTCACGGCGACAGTGTGTACAAGCGCAAGTTTTGTTCATCAGAATTTTTGCACAATAACTTCTGTGGAAATTGACCGATTTGGGCGGAATTCTTAATTATAAAATGACGCGTGTGGTAGATTTTTGGCACCTATTGTGGACCTATCCTATTACAAATGGTTACTATCAGCATTCACGGCAACAGTGTGTACAAGCGCAAGTTTTGTTCATCAGAATTTTTGCACAATAACTTCTGTGGAAATTGACCGATTTGGGCGGAATTCTTAATTATAAAATGACGCGTGTGGTAGATTTTTATTTTAGAAATTAACAGGCACAAAAAAAAAAAAAAAAAAAAAAATCTAAAACAAAGCAAAAACACTCAAAATATATAGCCCCTCAATTAATTCCTACTGAGGTTTTCGTTTGTAAAGAAAACAAAGTATCATAGAGAATGTAATTTGTTGCTTTGCAAACCCACACTTTTTGTAGGTATGAAATTTTGGGCTTTTAGAAAACAACTCTGAATTTTAAAAAATCAGGATTTTGACAGCATGAGTTTAATTTAGGAAGGGAGTGAACTCTTTTTTTTTTTTTTTTTTTTTTTTTACTTTATCTGTTTGAAAAAAAATACACCATTGGTTTTGTAACTTCTATCAAACCGGATTACGTGATATTTAGTGCTTTTCATTTCTAAACAAAAACGTGTATTCTAAATTTTGACATGTTAGGCCTTTTTTTTTTTTTTTTTTGCAGAGATATAAGATTCAATTTAAATCCCAGTTCCAGCGTTTTGTGCCATGGCTACACCTCAAGGGGAGGAGGCGATAAGATGTGGTGGAAATCGCCAACGAAGTGGCTGTATCATTTCCCATGATGCCTGGCGTAAAAGACAGCGCTGATTTTGTTCTGGCGAAACACATTGTATTAGTTTACTGCAGGAGAGAGGGGGTGGTCCAGAGGGTTATGGTCCTAGATTGTTTTTGTAAAGGAATAACTAGAGAACCTCTATTTGGTAAAATGGGAGAGGGGGGGCAGGAAGGGAAGTCAGAATTATAAAATCAGTGCCATTTGGAGGTACAAAAGGATGCTGCTGAAGGGGGTGGATTTGGTAAAACTTTTAATGCTGCTGCAACGCATCGATGAGCCTGTGTGGAATGATGGGGGGGGGGGGGGACAGATGATGATGTTCTAAGTTCTAAACTAAAACCTGAACCATTTTTTCTAGATGAAAGAGCCTTTCAGTTGATCTCTGCTTTCCTAGCTCAATCAGATAACTCTGTAATTGGTATTTTTCCTCTGCGAATCGCAGCTCTTTTAGCTGTTACTGTTTTACTATAGCAGTTTACTTGCGTTTTTTTAAGTGTCAATAAATTTAGTATTAGTGATTTGCTATGAGCAGCAGTATAAAAGGGAAAAAAAGTACTATCAAACATTCCGTGATGTGTATTCTGCATAATTCCTATGTATTGCAAAATCTTCAAAAAATGAATTATAATGTATAAAAGATATAAAATTTATTTTTATGGAAGTTTGCATTTATCTAAAGGAAAGGATGTTCCAGCATTTTGCACTATGTGTCGATGTAATTTCAGCATTTCGCGTGGTGGAAGAAATGATATTACTAATCATATCTGTAGTGCTAAGCATAAATCTAATATTGACTGCTTGGAAAAAAAAATACGAAATTAACTTCCTTTGTTAAAAGTTATAATAAACTGGATGCGATTTGTGCAAAATGTTTGTTCACTTCATTTTTAGTTAAACATAATTTACCAATTAGTGTCACTCTTATTTCTTTCTTTCTTTTTTTTTTTTTTTTTGGCTGTCTCATCATCCGTCTTTTTGTAAGATAAACCTAGCATGAAAATGGTTCGTCTTTGGAAACATTTTAGTATGTTCCATGATGGCATGGGATACTATCCTATTGAATTGAGGGTCAAAGGGTGGAACATCCTTCCCTTTAGATAAATGCAAACTTCCACAAAAATAAATTTTTATATCTTTTATAGATTATAATGATAGCACAGTAATGAGAAATTATTTATGGTTTCTATTTTAATCGATATAAATGTGCCAATAAATTCAGACATCTGTAGTCATATCAATTAAAAGTTGATACTTGATTTGGGTAACATATCGTTCTTAATCGATAATTTCGGTACATTTAATCAATATGTGTCACAAGTAATTTAATCGAATAAATCGATTAAAACTTTCATCGAATTCATCAATTTTTTTTTTTTTTTACGGATTCCTATTTCTGAAAGTTGGCAGGTATGCTGTAACTTACATACATACATACATACATACATACATACATACATACATACATACATACATACATACATACATACATACATATCACTAAGCTATTCTCTGAAGTTCAGAGGTTAATTCCACAAAGAAATACAAGCTACCAGATAAATTCCTAACTGATTATTTACTTAGTGTTGCCGTATCAAGCTTTTCCGTTTACAGCGGTCTTGACACACAACTCGGCCTTCACTGACATCAGTCACACGAATACACAAGACCTTCTATACTTCATACTCTTTTTCTCATGCAGACACTCCTGAATCTGATTCTGTCATGACTTCCTTGGCCTTCTCTGACTTTCCTTCCTACCCTTTGGGCTAAAATTTCTTAGTAAGCATTTCATCATTCATTCTTTCAACATGGCTACACTTTCATACACAGCCATGTGGGCCTCTTTTGAAAACCCATCCTTTCTGTGAACACCTCCTAAAGCAGCCAGGACTTTCAATGAAGAATTCACTCGCCTACTGATTTCACCATCCAACTTGTTCTCTCTGTCAAACATGCTTTCTAAATACACAAACTCACTCACCTGGTCAATCACAGTGCCATTTAGATTTATCTTGCATTCAGTACTACCAGTTCCTCTCTCAAAAACCATAACTTTGGTTTTTCCCTTATTTATACTCAGTTTGAATTTCATGCTAACTTCGTACATCTGGGACAACATACTCTGCAACTCACTTTTGCTCTCTGCCAACAGGACCATATCATCAGCATACAGCAATCTGCACACATGGATGTTACCCAGATATATGTAAGCCAGTATTGTCCATTTTGGCATCACACATGCATGCCTCCATAAATATATTAAACAGCCATGGTGACATTACACGACCTTGTCTGACTCTTGCACCAGTAGAAAACCATTTTGATTAAACACCATTCACTCGCACACAAGCTCTACTGCTAGCACGCATTGCTTTTACACTATTAAGTAGATTCCCAGTAACATCATATTTATTCAGCACCTTCCACAAAAGTATCCTATTTACTGTTAGTAAGTTTTCTCTAAATCTATGAAGGCAGCCAAAACTTTCTTACCAATAGTCAGATACTTTTCAATCATCATGTGTAATGCAAAAATTTGGTTAGTGCAGCCTTTACCAGGCATAAAACCACTGTGAACATCCCACGCTTTCTCTAATGTAACACCTCGTACTTTTTCAATTATGACTTTACCACTTTCCCTGGCACATTCAGTTGGCTAATACCATGATAGTTCTTGTAGTCAGTCGGATTGCCTTTTCTTTTATACAAGGGAACAGTGATAGCATCCTTTCAGTCCCGAGGGATCATTCCTAACTCCCAACACAATTGGCAAATTTCAGTTAACCAATTAATTACAGAGTCACTGCCATATTTCAGCATCTCAGTAGTTATGCCATCAACTCCTGGAGCCTTACCATTCTGAAAAATATTTAGAGCTTTACACTCCTCTTCTCTTGAGATCCCTCCAGTGTTTCCATCTCTCGCTGTGACATCATCTGCTTCTGCCTCATAATCACCTTTGCTTTCTCGATGTAATAACTCACAGAAGTATTCACCCCATCTTTCACTTAACTCATTGGGCTCCCATATCATTTTCCCGATTCTATTCTTCACACAATTTGCAACTTTGTTTCCCCTGAGTCTCAGGTACTTCCAGAAAGTTTTTCTGTCTTTCCAAAAAGCCAATTCATGCCTTTCCACCTTCTCTTTTCGATTTTTTGCCTTACTCTGGTGAACCAGCTTAGCTGCCTCATGCTTCTTACAACAATATTCATCCTCAGAAACTCTATCTTGCAACATCCCCAAATATGCTTCCTTCTTTCTCTTTACTGCCTCTTCAATCTCACTAATCCACCATGCATCACCTCTATTGTTATCCACTATTGTGGTGCCACTGACCTGTTTAGCAGCAGTGACAACACAGTTCTTAAAACATTCCCACTTCTCTACATCTCTCACATGACTTCAGCTTCTGTAGTCTCTCTCTGGGTAAGTTAGAGTACCGCTGATGATCTTCAGGGAATGTTTCAACCTTTATTCTTTCCATCCTAGGCCTCTTCCAATTCCTTTTCATCCAACCAACATTCAGTTTCACTCATGATGCTACCAAGCATTGATCAGAGCCAACATCCACACCTCTCATCACACGAGTGTCAACAACTAATTGTTTCAGACACTGATTGTAAACAACAAAATCTATAACACACTTTTGACCAAGAGTACGATTTTCCCAAGTGTGTGTGTGTGTGTGTGTGTGTGTGTGTGTGTGTGTGTGTGTGTGTGTGTGTGTGTGTGTGCTTGAAAAATGTAGTAGATACACACAAACCGTTCTCAATGCAGAGTTCAATTAATCTCTCACCATTATCATTCACACAAGGATCATTAAACTTACTCAGAACATTATCAGAAATCACATTCTGCTCACCTGCTGTATCCCATGCTATTATAACTTCCTGTTTAGCACCAAACTGGCTCAAAACAGCTTTTAGCTCATTCCAGAAATCTTCCTATCAGAAAGTTCCGAGTCACAAGGAGCATACACTACAACAATTACTATTCTCTGAAGTTTCACTTTCAAACGAATCCAAAGAATTCTCTGACTTCCGCAGCTGTAATGAATCGAGTTGTTCTTCATCTTTTCACTTAAAACCACACCTACACCAGCTTGTCCCCTCACATTATCCAATACTCCAGACTACACACTCGCCATTCGATTCATTTCTATCCCAATTTCCTTCTTTTTAGTTTCACTTACACACAACACATCCAATCTATACTTATTCATTTATTCAATCACCTCATTCATCTTGCCATTTATACCTCTAGTATTCCGTACACCAATCTTACACTCAGCCGAGATGTCTTTCGCCTTTTGGACATTCCAGTTTGATTTCGTGGTGGACCATGCTTCTCAAGTGTGGTAGATCCACCATATCCCACACTTGAGTCCGTTTTTTAATATTTTTGTGTCTTTTTAATCAGGTAAGTACACCAGTGTGGGTGATTAGCCCACAGCTGACGGTTCCAGTTGGTCATTCAACCTAAGGATTCTGGAACAAAACCCAGTGAGTTGGGGTCTTTTTGCCAATGTCACACAGAACTAGCTGGTACCTCTCCAAAATTCACTGAGGCCCTGGTTGCTGTTCTGTGTGCCATTGTTGGCCACGGAGCACCCCGAGGAGGCAAATCCATCTCTCATTAAGACCACTCACTCACTTAAGCGCATGCTATGTAAAGTAAATTTAGGATACAGCTGGGGCAGTATCCTAAATTAACTTACACCGTCAATTGAACCAATTTTCTCCACGGTTTCCAGGAAAATTGCACTGGATCAGTCTCGATGCTTGCCACGGGCCTATGAACAGCTGCAATGGCCAGTCCAATTATCTATCAACATGCTTCCGCATTATACTTACTATACGATGGGCTTGCTGGCCATAAATGATTGACACTGCTCACTCTGAATTCTGCCGCTTACTAGTGCGATAGCCCCGGTGCCTGTATTGTATTTGTTTAATAATCTGGGTTTATAAACAATTTCTTTTTCTTTTTTTCTTCAACTTAATTCCTCTTTGCTACCAATTGGTTGCTTTTTTTTTCTTTAACTTGATTCCTCTTGGCTACCAATTGGATCTATCAAAACTAGATCCCTCGTATTCTCTCTAAACAAAAGTCTCCTCGACCACTCTCCCGTACGCTATCCGTAAACGGTACAACTATAAAAGAGGTTAGCTCCCTATCTTATCTAGGGGTTACGTTGCATAATGACCTCAGATGGAACAAACGTATGGATAATCTGTTACTAAAACTCACTAATAACATTGGTGTCATCAGCTCGGTACTCACTAACCTTTCCTTCAAATCACTAATTCAGTTATATTATATTATGTTTCAGACACATGTCAACTACACAATACTATCTTGGGGACAAATGACCAAATATAATTTTACTAAACTTCTAATCCTTCAAAACAAATTTATTAGACTAATTGATCTAAAATCCAAATCATATACTCAACTATCATTATACAATAATGCAAGAGTTTTCCCTAACAAATTTAACATTCTTACAATTAACCAATTATACTACTTTAATATTGGAAAAATTATGTTTAGGCGTATTAAAAACAACTTGCATGCTAATATCATATAAATTGTAACTAAGACGCACTCACACGACACACACACAAAATCACATACCCGACCAATTCATCCCAAGACGGAAACCATGAAACAAACTCTAAACTACATTGTCCCTTCTTACTGGAACTCAGTACCAACAGAATTAACATAATTAAACAATATCGACCTTAAAAAAAAAAAAAAAAACAACAACTACGTAATGAACTGCAGCCACTAGATCAACTATAGTAGAGAGGGACTACTATGTATATACATTAATACTAATCTTTTGTCATTGATATATATTGCAATAATGCTTTCTTTTCTCCTGTTGGCCACTGTATTTGGCTGTACTATGTCAAGTTTATCAACTATTTTTTTCCACCTTGTAAATACATGTTCAGTGAGCATGGGACTCTGTCAGGCCTTTTTTGCCTTTTTTCCAGGCTCCCTTGTTGTGCTTGTTTCCATTCACTTGTAATACAATCTTTCCTGCACAGCAAAATAAATTATTATTTTCAGGTAGAACCATTTAATGGTGGTTTTAACTGTTGTAACTTTTTACATGTTATATTTCCTTTGAGTGAAAAGCAATTTCTCAGTTGAAAGATATATATTCGCAGTGAAAATTAATAACTTCCAACTGAGAAATTGCTTTTCACTCAAAGGAAATATAACATGTAAAAAGTTACAACAGTTAAAACCACCATTAAATGGTTCTACCTGAAAAAATAACGTATGAAAAACATGTTTTTAAATCTCAATACATTGAGAAATACGTGATCAAAATAAATTAATTGAATTGAATTGAATTAATACACGAAGCAGTTCAACAACTCTGCAGTAAAAAATAATACACTTTGAATTATTTCATGCAGTCAAGTGAATGTTCTTGAAAACTCAAACACAACAAAATATTACCTTAAAAATGAAAGTTCGTGCTAAATGTGATAATTTACAAAACTTTAATGAAGATACACAAAATTGAAAAGTGTTTGCAGCGCACAATAAAATCCGATTATTGGCATTGATAAGCTGATTACTACATGTATATGCCAATAATAAACATAATTTACAAATTACAAAATATTAAAAACAGCAACAACAAAAAATTTTATTGTGTGCTTAAAACAATTTGGATTAAGTTTTAATACAGCATTTTCAAGAATGCAGTTTTTAACCGGCAGTTACTGAAACAGGACAACTTTGTAGTTGTATAAGAAATTTTTAGCTATTCCATCATAAGTTCTTAAACTTGAAAATAGAATATATTAGATGTATGACTCACCTGTGAAACGTTAGGAAGTTTTTTTGTTTTGTTTTTTATCTCTGCCTTATTGGTGCATCCTACGGCTGCACACAGTGGCATTTTTATAAAGTTTCTTTCTCACAAAAATAACACGAACAAACCTGAAAATCAGAACAACAAACAAAAAAAACAAAAAAAAAAAAAAGACACTGAACTAGTGCTTCACCAGTGTTTTACTCCCATAATTTAGAATGCACAGATGAGCAAGTAGGTTAATGCAACATGATGGCCATGCAACTCAGTTGGCTTCACAAGTGAAAGCACAATCTCACTGCCCTTATTCTATTCTCTTTGCTTGCTGGTGATCAAGACCCCAGCTGGGTCAAAAATCTTCCATGCATTTTCAGTTGTTTTTCTTTTTCTTTTTTAAGCTAAATAAGGGTGCTTACCTAACAACTTCCATGTATTTGTTACTTGTGTATTACATACTTCCAATTTTATTAAAATCTACTGAATGTAGAGGTTTGGCATAAATTTGTAGAAGCATCCGCCTGCTTGTGTACAACTCAAAGCCATATTTTTGTTTTAAATAAAGTTTTTTAGATTTTAATTTTGGGGTAATCTTTGTGGGAACATCGAAACGGATGCTGCGGATATATAGCAGCATGTTCATTCTCAAAAAGCATAGCTACGTTGTAACCATATTTTTATGTAATTGCAAAATGATCTCGGGTGGACAGTGTGTAAGAAATTTCTTCACATAATATGTGAAAATATGTCTGAGTTATCATCACAACAATCAAACATCTCAGAATTTTATTTTACTGTTTCTCACATAAAATTAATCACATCAGAAAACCCAAAAACTAGCACTATGCTAGTGTTCAGATGCAATTTTTTTTTCTCGCTCCAGGGAGATGTTGTTTTCAGACTTTCTGATGTGATTAATGTTATGTGAGGAACAGTAAAATACACACAATTCAGAGATGTCTGATTGCTGGGTTGATAATTCAGATGATTATTCTGGGAAAAGTCGACACTTCATTTTGGCATGTCATACTGTGTGCCTAAAGTTTTATGATTTGGTTACCTCTGAGTGGTGGCTTAGGGACTCCATGTAGTAAACTGCAGTCATATTCAGAGGTTTTTTCTGCATTCAATGTACTCTGTGTTTTGCTGACATTGTATTTGACATTCACACTGCTACAGATAGTAATCACTCCATTATGGTAACACGGTGAGTGAACAACATTTTGCAATTTGAATTCGGTCTTTTTTTTTTTTTTTTTTAATTTTGTTTTAAGTGCAGTGGTAGTCAAGGAAGAGACTGGCAATTGATTTAAAAAAGAGAAAACCATAAAGATGCATATATGAAACCATTGGTGTTGAACAGATGTGCCAGAAAAAGCCTACACTTATTTTTTGTCTTCTTGGAAGACATTATAATTAGATGAAAAAATAGCCTAGTAATTAAATCTACATGGTGCTGCTCATAAGCTGAATTGTGTATTTTTAGTTAAGCCCAGCCCCATTTGCTTCCTTATAACTGTATACTGATGATTTAATTCAACTGATAGTAAATTAATTCTTATATCATCATTGTCCATTTTTAGTTCCAAGTCACTTAAACAATAATGTTTAATTAAAGTATTTATTTATAAAAAAGATTATGAAATAAATAGATTTCGAAGAACTAAAGTTTTTTTTGCGGATCTTAAATTATGAAGAGAGTCTCATCTGTACCTAGCCCCCACTTTCTGTTGACATTATTCACATCTTTCTCTTCAGAGTAAAAATTACTAGTTCGTATGTGAGTATATGTGTTTAATCCATGAGAACTATTGTGTTTCTTGGAGATTCCCCTATAGAACTGCATACTTGCCAACTTTTACGGATTTCTGCTTAATTTTACTGATTTACGGATTTTTTAATATTTCGATTGCTTAGTCGAAATATTTCAATCCCCTGCAACTATCCACTTAGATTTTCTACCGGACCTTACGAGTGCTGTGTAATGCTGACATCTTTGACTCGTGGACTTCATGCGGTAGCTCTCTCTCCATGGGAGTGCTCAAGCAATGTGCCGACCAGAATTCTCCAAAATGCGTAATTACGCATCTAGTGCCCATCGAAATTTTACCAATTCGTATACTTTTTTCCCGTAATAGTAATATAATTTTTCCTGTGATGTTGCCTCTGCCCAGTATTGTTGTTATATTTCCTTTTATTCCATAAATATTAGTATTTCAGTTTGAAAACGGAGGAAAAATTTCCGAAAACAGAAATTCGAAATTCGACGGCTAAAAAATTTCACTGTTAGGTGTGAAAGTGTGATGGCTTCAAGGAATTTCTCCTTTTCCGAAATAATTTAGGTTATCCTCAAGATCAATGCATAACTGAACAGAAATTTTGGGGGCAATTAGTAGTAGTGGAGGATGCTTTTCTCCTGAAACTTTCGAAAGCGGAAGTTTCATCTTTCAAAACTTTCGTAAACGGAAGTTAGACGGAGGAAGAGTTCTCCTGTAATCATAATTTTATTTTTCACATGATGTTTCCTCTGCCTAGTATTGTTGTTAAATATCATTTTATTTCATAAATATTTGTATTTCAACTTGAAAATGGAGGGAAAATGTCCGAAAATGGAAATCAGACGTAGTAAAGATTTCCCCCGTAACTGCAATTTTTTTCCCAACGTTGATCAGAACATTTATCCTGTATTCTTAAATGTGTCCCCCCCCCCCCCCCCGAAAACGAAAGTGACGAAGCTGAAAATTTTGTAAAAATTGATGCATGGTGTTCAAAAGTATTTATATTTTCAAAGTTACACTATTCGTCTTTTATCTAAAATAGTGATAGCTGTCATGCATGCATGCATGCATTCATGATGGTTAAAATAGTCATCCAAGGGCATTAAAAAAAACGACAATAAAGAAATGGGAAGGGAAACAAAGAGATCAGCAAAATGAAAATTTAAGCACTGGATGCTGTGCAGCTGCAGAAAAACGAATGTGGCTGTGGAACTTGTTGAGAAGTTTATTAGATATGTTTAAATGCCTCTATAAACCTCAAAACTGCAATGTTTTCACTTCTTGAACACATTGCTGTTCCATGTGGTCATTACAAAACATGAAAATTTGATGTTATTGTCTTAAAATATGAATGTTATATTTATTTCTAAAACAAGAAACAAAAATAGATCCAAATTCTAAGTACAATGAGCAGTAGTGAAATATTTTTATATGAAAACATCTGGATTGATTTTTCATAATTGCCTAGCATTTTCCTATTTTATTTCATCTGTTAATTTTTCTAAAATACTCCTGTCCTTAAAAAATTAATCCCTAAATTTTTCAAAGAAATAAAAATAGCCCTTTAATGTTTTTTTTTTTTTTTTTTTTTTTTTTTTGGCAGACTCTGGTGCCAATACTAGACACGTGTGCAGAGTCTGTGATGGTGGCCATCGCATTTTGTATTTCCACGGCCCGACTTGATAGAGCGAGTGGTAACGCTGATCGAGCAGCCGTGGTATTTCAGTCCCTGTATACACTAGTTCATCATAGCAGTTGATTGGTCTCCTCTTGGGAGAGAAATCACAGCCAATGAAAGAGAAGGGTAAAATCCGCAAGCACAGTGCTGAGCAATTTTGTTGTAGCTGCAAAAGAATACTTTATGTGTGTTGTTTTTAGTGTGTGGTGTTGTTTCTTTGTTGTAAAGTTGAATTACCGGGAGGAATGAGTTATTAGTTTAGCTTTTATGCAAATCTTTATAGATTTGCAAAAAAGCTAAACTAACAACTCTATAGTACTAAGATTATACATACATGAGATTCTTCCGCGAATTCGCGGAATTCCGCTTTTTGTGGCATCATTTTGGTCATTCTCAAGGTCATTGCAAAAATGAAGAGAAATTTTTCAGGATTTTTTAGGGGGGGGGGGTTGTCGTTCTATAGAAAAATTAAAAAAAAAGCGGAATTCCGCGATTCCGCTTTTTGTGGAGTAAAAGAACTAAGCGCTTTCTAGATTAAAGCGTTGTTTTTCGAGCAGACGCGGGGGCAAGAAGAAATGTTGGAAGGTAGAGTCAGGAGCTCAATTCGTTTACTGCTGTCAACAATGGATGGGATGTCAGTCACTTGAGCATCGCAGCGCAAAGGGTGGAAGCTCCGCCTACTTCGTGCGTTAGGGAAACTACCGCAGCCCTTTCCGTGTCTTGCGGGAAATCGCCACTCTGCATTCTATCAGGGCCAAACTATCTGCTTAATTCTATCCGTGACGTCATCGCCAGAAACTCTCTCTTGTAATTTGCAAATGTACCCGAATACGTTCCCGCTTTTCTGAGATCGTTCGAGAATCGAAGCACTCGGGAATCCCCTTCCTACGGAGTATGCCAAAAAATACGGAATCTCCGTAATTATTACGGGTTTCCCCCAGGATTACGGGTGACTAACAAAAAAATTATGGATATTCAGATTTTCGCTGTTATTAAGAAAGTTTTACTGATTTTGTAAATAATCGACGTAAAAGCCTCTGAACAAAGTTCGTAACACAGCCCTTTGTCTTTTTTTTTTTTTTCTCAGGTGGTGGAATTTGTTTTGCTTGTTTCAAAGTGTGAACAAAAAAAATGCCCGTCGTGCTTCTTTCGCCGTGGCCCGGGATTATGTCTACCTGAAGCATCTGAATAAAGTTCGTGACTCAGCTTTCTTTTCTTAAATTCGTTCTACTCCCCCTCCCCCCGAAGAGAAAGAATTTGTTTTGCTTGTTTGAAAGCTAAGTGGAAAGGAAGAATGGCGCCACTCCGGAATTATGTAGGCCTGGCGGCTTCTTTTGCCGTGATCCGGAATTACGTTGGTTCAGACGTGCTTCTTTTGCCGTGATCAGGAATTACGTTGGTTTGGACGTGCTTTCGCTGTTGCCCGGAATTGCGTCTGCCCGATGCCTCTGAACCATGTTCGTGACGAACCTTTTTGTTTTTTTCTAAGGAGGAGGAATGTGTTCTGCTTGTTTGAAAACTTAGTGGAAAGAAAGCACGGCGCCCGGCTAGGATAACGTCGGCCCGAAGCCGCTGAACAAAGTTCGTGACGCAACTCTGTTTCTTTCCTTTCTTTTTTTTTTCTAAGGAAGAATGTGTTTTGCATGTTTGAAAGCTAAGTGGGGGGAGGGGGCACGGCTTCAGGCCGTTATTACGTCGGGCCGAAGCCTCTAAAAAGTTCGTGACGCAGCTTTCCGTTGTTTTTTTTTGCTTTTTATTTTATTCTTTCTTTCTAAGAAGGAATTTGTTTTGCTTGTTTGAAAGCTAAGTGGAAAGAATGTGTCATGGGAGGCTCAAAAACAGGGTGAAAAACAAGAATTCGGCAGAGAAAATCTCCCCACTTGCTTGTCGTTGATGGAGATTCATGTCACCATATTCACAATGCAAGCAAAAAATTTTGCAAGCCATTTTATAAGGTTACGTTGAGAAATACTTTATTGACTTCTTCAATGACTAAAAACTAAGCTGTGGATATATGTTTCTAATTCTTGCAAGTTTCTAATTGCTTGACTAAATTCACAAACTTTCCTAGACAAATACTTTTCACCTCAGGATTTAGCTAGTAAAGATTCACATGTAAGTTTTAAATCTGATTTTTTAAAATATTTCATTTTATTTTGTTCTTAAATCCCTACTTTTCTATTGTGAATATAATAATGTGCTTCACTTTAATATTTACTTACATAATTTACAGAAAATAATTCCATATGGCTAGCATACTCTTAAATATTGTATATATGCTGTATTTGAATTTGCTCACCGCGCGTTCGAGTGTCCCAATTTTCCACCCAGTTAAAAAGTTCAGCTTTTTTTGTCATCGGCCGGTCTCATGTATGATTATACCATTTCAAAGTTATTTCTTAACTTTTAAGGAAGCATACGCCACATAGTCCCAGTGTATCAGGAAATCTAATAAAGGTGTAAAATTTGCATTTTGCGATATTTGCCAAAACGATTTTAACATTGCCCACAGAGACAGAAACAATATTTTTAGTCATGTAAATGGTCTCAAACACACAGGTAACGTGAAGTGTACTGATAGTAACTTCAAACTGACTACGTTTTTTAAAACATTGGATAAATAGTCAAGGGAATGTAACTCATGCCGAATTATTGTTTACGTCTTTTTTTATACAACACAATGTGCCATTCAGTGCTGCGAGCCATGCTGGTCCACTTTTTGGCAGATGTTTCCAAAAGATGAAACTGCCAAACGTTATAGCTGTGGAAAAACTAAAACGACGGCGATTGTCCATGAAATAGCTTTAGATCGAACTTCCGCTGTTGTGAAACTTTTACAAGAAGGGCCATTTTCTGCAGCATGTGATGGAAGTCATGAAAGTGATTACAATATTATGTAATCCTGATATTCAAGATGAAGAAGATTAGAAGGTACTGTGTGTAACATACAGTTTTGAATGCAATGTGTAGGTACTCTTAAAGTGAATATTTCCTTTTTGCAGGAAATGTTGGTATTGAAACACCACAGGTTTGCAAGGCTAACATTGAACAAAATGAAGATTTTACTTTATGGTTTTTTAAGTTATTATTTTAAACACAGATAATACTAGTTTAGTTATTGTGGCATTTGCAGAGATTTTTACTACATATTTATTAATATAATTATGTTTTGTTTTGTGGTAAATGGCCTTTGTATAAAAGTTTTACTGATGCACGTTTTTGGCAAGTATGGAACTGGTTTTGATGGATTGCAAATATGTTTCCTCATAAGGAAGCATTTTTTCTTATGAAAAGAAGGTTAAGGATGCAATTGAAAGAATTGGAGAAACGAGCATTTTTTATTGTCAAAGATGTTTAGAAACTAACCCCCCCCCCAACACACACACGTTTTTTACAAGTAATTTTAGTTTAAAAATTTGTGGGCTACTTACTGTGTTTAAGTTCTGACAAAATAAGAGAAAAACATTAATGCTGATTATTTTTAATATACAATGTGTGTGTGTGTGTGTGTGTGATACAAGGTTGACAAACAACTGGTGTTTTTTGGGGTTAATATTTGAAGATGTACATAGTTGTATCAGAATAATATGACCACCTACCTAATAATGGGAATAACCACCGTTGGGTAGCATGGGCACAATAAGGCCCGGAAAGGTTGCCCGAGGCATACGTGCCCATTTGGACTCCAACAGAACACGGAGATGACGTGGTTGTGGGTCGGCCTGTTGATCCAAATAGTCCCACAAGTGCTCTATGGGATTGAGGTCGGGTGATTTCACCAGCCAACTGAGATATCGCTGTCGTGTTGCTGGAACCAGTCATGCACCCCTTTAGGGACGAGGCGTGGCTCATTGCCCTGTTAGTAGACACCATCACCACCAGGGTAAATGTCCAACATGAAGGGATGCTGTAGTCAGTGAGGATGGACAGGTTGCCATTGGCGTTCAGCGACTCATCCAGTGGTACCAGGTCATACTAGGATAACCTAACCCAGGCATGCACACTGCCACCGTCGGCCTGTACTTGACCGTCAAATGCGTCCGGGTGTTGGTTCTTGTGTGTCTGATGCTGCGTCCGCCGCCACACGTCACTTCTGTGGATTAGAACCCTTGATTTTGTTGGAGAAGGCAACTTTTTCCCAATCTTCTACTGTCCAAGGACAGTAGTCCCATGCCAACTGCAAGAGTCGTTGCTGATTGACCTGGGTTAACATGGGCGCCTTGATGCAGCGTCAACTCTGGAGACCCATGCATATCATGGTTCGCTCTACTGTTATTGAGGACACATACCTGAGTGTGCCCCTGTATTCATTTGTGTGGTCAATAGCCACACTGTTGTGCATTGATTGCTCTTTGCCAGTCAACTGAGGTGACATTCTCCTCTGGGGTCGATGACCTTTTGGGGCTCCACAGTTATGATGTTTGGAGGTACTCAGTGTGCAAGCAGTGCTTTTTTGGTACACCCTTACTACAGCACCTCGGGAACAGCCCGTGAAGTCTGCTTTTTCTGAGATGCTTTCCACCTTTGTCATGGTAGCTGATGATCATTCCTTTTTGAATGTCTGGAATATTGGTGAGATGTGTGTGTACGTGTGTACGAGAGAGAGAGAGAGAGAGAGAGAGAGAGAGAGAGAGAGAGAGAGAGAACAGTGGTGTAAGTGTTTACAATTCATTCTTGAATTAATTATTGATTTTGTGAAAGTATTTGGGTCATAGATGTTAGTTCCTCCAAAAACAATCAACAAGTACGTTAGGAAGTTCAGAATCTCTAAGGAGTTTGCAAAATTATGCCCAGGTACATGAATGGAAGATTTCTTTCAGTAGCATTCTGAATGTGCATGAGTTTGGAGTAATACATATTTGATGTTTCTTTTGTTCAGATATCAAGAGGCTTCCTGAAACATCTTCAAGTTATAACTGAAATCTTTTTGTGAAATTCCTTCTAAAACAACTGTCAGCATATTATGATAAATCTTTCTATGGAGCACTCTGCTATGCACTCCACATCAGATCCAGTTGCAAAAAGGGAAGTAGCATTCAGTTAAGGAAAACATTAGAAGGCTGGCTTGATAAAACTACACAGTGTGTGACGCTTTGCTGATCCTCGGGCTAGTTGCAAAAATCTTTGCCTTTTAAGATTTATGATATGAAGCTACTGTATATCTTACCAGAAACACAATCTTGTCTATTTTTAAAATGTTATAACACCTGAAAAGTGTAATGACCATTAGTTGCATATTAGATATGATTGTGTATGTGAGAACCTAAGAGAATGTAGCATTTGTATTGAACCTTTGGGGGAAATTTATTAGAAGTTGATGTGCTGATTTCTGTGTATAGGGAGTTAGGAAGAAAAAGTTGTTTATAAACCAAGATTTCAGAAACATGACTGTGTATTGTGGGTTTCCCCATATAGGTTTTGTGACTCCAAAGTAACTTTTCTTTTGCAATCAGTTCTGATTACACAACTGTGCTAAAGAAAAGAGGAGGGGGTGAGAATTGAGATAACAGAGTTGAAAAATATGGATCCAGTTCTTTTATGTCTCTTGTCTAATCTGAACTTGTATTGTATTAACCTTCAGTGAAATATGAACTGTTCATCATGCATTCACACACACATAGATGGTTAGGATGCTGGACTTAGTGGAGAAAGTGACAAAAATATATATATAAAATACCCCCCCCCCTCAAAAAAAGGAAATTTATTTTTAATTGAATGATCTCTATGTTTCAAAAATTTTGGCAAAGCTGCCTATCACTAATTTTGGCCAGTCAGCTCTAGTGAAGAGAAGAAATCAAAATGAAAGAACAAGTGTAATTAATTACTGGGACACAATGAAGTTTCAGATCCTTGATGTCCTCACACAGCAAGGGACAAAACTGAACACCAGCTATATATCTTCAGAATGTTTACAACTGACTATGTGGAGGGAGGAAGGTAGAAAAAGTATCTGACACCTGAACATTATACCAAGTAGCAATTATTTTTTCAATTACAATATGTTTGCATGGAGTCTGCTTACTTATAATATACACTATATTGACAAAAGTCACCGGACACCTAGAAAAGAAACACAACATAGCATTTATTGACATACATTACTATGGTGTCAGTCCACCTTTGGCCTTAATGCATGCACTGACCCTTCGAGACATGCTTTTGACAAGGTTTTGGAACACAGCGGTAGGTATGCGCTTCCATTCAGTACATAATGCTGCCGCTAACTGTTGCTTGGTATTAGGCCTTGGTTCCAAACTTCTTATTTGGCACTCTAATGAATCCCATTGGTGTTCTTTATCCCATAGGTGCTCTATGGGATTAAGATCAGGGCTCTGTGCTGGCCAGTCCACACACGATAGGGAATTTTCATCAAACCACGCCGTAACAGTCCTTGCTTTATGGCTAGCTGCATTATCCTGCTGGTACCAACAAGACTCGGTTCCATAGTATTGCCACAGAGTTGGTAGGGCATAATTGTCCAGAATATTGAGGTAGATGTGCTGGTTAACAGGTTTGTCCACGATAACCAATGGGCCGGGACCCTACCGCGAAAAACACCCCAACACGAGTACACTGCCAGCTCCAAACTTGACCATAGGAACAGTACACTGTGATAAATAGCGTTCCCCTGGCTACCGCCATACTCACGCATGGCCATCAGACTGATGGATCATGTATCTGGATTCATCAGTCCATAGGACCCATTTCCATTAATCTACGGTCCACAATAAATGTTCTTTTCACCATGCTAAACGACGAGTAGCATTCCGAGTGGAGATGAAAGGCTCATGAGCAGCTGCACGATTACGGTAACCCATGGAATGAAGTTCTCTGCGAATGGTAAGTGTACATGCCAAGGTTCCAGCATTTTTACTCACCTGTACACTGAGATCTTGTGCAGTAACTCTGTTGATTAGCTGTAATGACTCTCCTGAGGCTTCAACGTCCTCTATCACTGATTTTCTTTGGTCTGCCGGTACGTTTTGCCGCTTCAGGCACACCATGTGTCTTCCATTTATTCAATACGTCCAAGTCTTCCATTTATTCAATACGTCCAAAACAGTTGACTTGGGTATGTTTAAACGCCTCTCGGTTTCTCTTGTGGACAACCCACTAATATAACGCTCCACAATCTTTCCTTTCTCAAAGTCGGTTCTCTCCCGCTGCGACATTTTCACTCAATCTCACAGAGCGATATGATCGTGGCCAGCTGCAGGCTTGTTTCTATACCGTTTGCAGCTGTACTGTGCATCTTAACAATGCAGCGGATCCGTTCGTTTGCTTTTGAAGGGGTGTCCGGTGACTTTTGTCAATATAGCGTATATTAGAATTTTAAGTTTGAGGGCTTTGTAGAAGAAAATAAATTGGATGCATAGCTAGCTGTGTTTTCTGAGATTACCGACAGCCATAATGAAAGACTTCTTCACTCTCTTCTGCTATTTCTATAGATGTGAAAAATTCTACCAGTTGAATATTTTTCAAATTAACTGCTTGCTTTCTTTCAAGTACTGTGCACATTTTTTTTTTTTTTTTTTTTTTTTGTAGCGTTGTGCTTTTATCATTTAGGTTATTGAGTCAGCATGTTATTGTTTGTTCTCATGGTTAATTTTCCTGCAAATTACACTTCCAGTTTTTCACCTAAAAATATAAAATATTAATATGTCCAATTTTGTTTCCATTTGTTTTTAAACAAGGTGTAGCCGAGTCCAACACTGAGTGCGCAAGTTCAAGCACAAATGAGGGTATGCAAGCTCCTGAGAAAAGTGACTACACCCTAGCAGTTCCACATGCTGGTGATCACATTACTTACAAAGGTAATGCATTTATCATTGTTTTGTAAAACAGCATTTGATCATCTTATTACTTATATTGAATCTAAGAATATAATTATGAAGTGTTGAAATCTTTAATTTTTGTTGCGTAAAAAGAATGCCTCTATAATTTTTGTTTTATTTTGAGAATGTTGTGCATTGGGAAAGAGATTTTGGTAATTTTTTTTGAATAGAGAAACATGTTATGTTTGTTGCAGTTATTATATCTGTAGTAATGAAATAGGCTCTATGTCTGTCACATGCCTGTAGGAAAGCCTACTGAAGATGAAAGTAGTTGGCAAGCACAGTAGTGTTATGTTGACAAAAGTTGGAACCCCCGCTCTCACAACAAAAACAATAGACTGTCAACCTGGCTTGGGTCTTCATTATCTGTAGACAATCAAAGTGAGACTGGTTGCTAGAAAGGTGGCATCTGTTAAAAAGTGGGAACTTCAGAAAACTGAGTAAAATTAAAGTCAAAGCAAATTTAAAAGATTAAAAACATTTTAAGTGGGGGTCAAGAGAGGGGCTAGTGTAGCATAGGCTGTCTGCACCTAAAATAGTGAGCCCAAAACGTTATGCATATCATCATCATCATCATTGTCAACCATTATCAATCCACTGCTGGACGAAGGTCTCCCCAAGTTTCCTCCACAACGGTCTGTGTTGTGCCAGTCTCCTCCATGTCACCCCTGCATACTTTCGAATTTCATCCACCCATCTCCCATGTGGTCTTCTTCTGGGTCTTTTCCTGTCCCTTGGAATCCAATCTAAAATTTCGGCTGTCCATCGATGATCTGTCCTTCTGGCAGTATGCCCAGCCCATTGCCATTTCAGGGATTTAACTCTGATCATGATGTCTTCCACTCTTGTCATTTTTTTGATCCACGAGTTCCTCTTCTTATCTCTCCTGGTTACACCAAGCATGCACCTCTCCATTCTTCTTTGAGTTGTCTGCAGCCTTTGTATGCCTCTTTTAGTTAAGGTCCACGTCTCTGCACCATACGTAAGCACTGTTAGGATGCATTGATCAAACACTTTTCTTTTAAGACATAATGGCATATTGCTCTTGAAAATTATGCTGTTTCTTCCAAAAGCTCTCCAGGCAAGTTTTGTACGCCGATTAATTTCTTCATCAATGTGACCCTCACTTGATATCTGCTGTCCAAGATAAACATACGTGTCTGTTATCTCCAGCTTTTCTCCATCAATCGATAAATCTTCATTTCTTGTAAAAGCATTGAACATCACTTTTGTCTTCTGATATATATATATCAAAGGAAAGTTAAAATACTACTCATGTAATATAAACTACAGCAAAACTGCACTGTGCTTCAAGTATTAGATGTAGGTAGTGTATGCAAAAGAATATTAACACACAAGCAACCAACTTTCATAAATAGATAACTAGGGCCCTATGACTTCCAGATAAAAAAAAAAAAGCACTGTAAAAAGAATTATAAAATGACAAAATAATGTTAAGTAAATTATTATAAATACACACTCAGAACCCCTGGACCACCCTTCAGGGAAAGACATGCAGTGGCCCTGAGCATACAAATTCAGTTCAGGTTTCATGAGAATGCCAAATATCTCAAAAAAAATAAAATAAATAAATAAATAAAAAAAATAAGCAATAACAGACGTCCACTTTAAAGTTTTGTGTTATAAATTTCAATGCATCCTGTCTTCCCTACCTGAACTATAGAATATACAAAAAGGAGGCACTGAAACTAAAAATGAACTATAAAACTCCTTACCAAAACAGTAATACTGCCTGAACTGTTGTGTATATGAAGAACTGTTGAAACTAAAAAAGCCATAGAACTCCTTACTGGAATTGTAATCCCTTTAAAAGATAGCAACAGTAACATCAAACCTCCCTTGACACAAACGTAAACATTCGTAGAGAGTCGTGGTTAAGATCCAAATCCAAGTCGGAATATCAAACTCCAAGTGTGTTCAGAAAATCTCAGTGAACAAATATAGCTGCTATTTCCTAGGTGTGTTCTGAAATAATCCAATTTTAACAATGTCGAACTAGTGGTTTTTATGGATGTAAAGAACAGGTATTATAAGTCTCCGGGGCTACTCGGAAGAAAAAATTTAAGTGTGGTCCTAAGAAGTGGTTAATTCAGTTTTTTTATAGTGTAATATTACAAAGTTTAAACTTGAAGGACGTGTAGATTGTAGTAGATAAGAAGTTACAAAAATAAAATTTACAAAATTTTAGTGGATAAAAATTATTTTTCAAAGTGGAAAAAAGCTTTTTCAACTGTTTGGTGGTGTTATCTCTGTTATTGCAAATGCGAGTAATATGTAGAAATTGAGATATAGTAATATTTCTATGTATTGTTCTCGGAAGTCCATACACTCAGCAATTTAGGGCTGAATCAAAAACTTGTTCGTTTATCAAATACATCTATTGAGAATCTTCCACACCTTAGTGTATGTGTAAGTCCAATTTCAGAATTCCTATTTGTTTTTTCCAGAACCAAGCTTGGAAGATAACAATTTTGCACATTAAAAGTCTTGTTTTGAACACAGAAACTGATGAGGTCATCAACATATCTAAAATTATGTACAAATTCCACATCAAACTTTCCCTCATAAAAATGCAGAAATAAATTAGCTAACAGGCTTGAAAATGAAGTACCCATAAGGATACCTTGTTTTTGAATCATTATTTTGTTTTTATCATAAATATATATAGATTGTGGGATGCTAACACCAGAAAAACTAATTATAAATATAATGATCTGATTTATTGGTGTCAAAGTAAGAAATCACACGAATTTCACTCCACAAACTTTCTCCGTCAACGGACGGCTTCATCAGGCGGTTACATAGAGAATACAATACAAAATCAAAATTGTTGTGATTCTGTCAATTTTGATTCTGTATTCTCTATGTAACCGTCTGACGAAGCCGTCCGTTGACGGAGAAAGCTTGCGGAGTGAAATTCGTGTGATTTCTTACTTTGACACCAATAAATCGGATCATAATATATTTATAATCATAAATATAGTTGTGGAACACACAAAAGTTACACAGATGTCCCTAGTATTCCTTGCTTGCTTTCAAAAGGTGACTAAATTCATCGTAATACCATTGGAGAACTTTATGTAGATCCTGTAAATCAATAGAAGTAAACAGACTGTTGAAATCATATGTACTAATTTCATCCTTAAAAGGTTGATTATCCTTGATAAACTGTAGGATGTTTTTATTATCTGTAATAATCCAAGTTGAATCTTGAATATTATTGTAAATAATCTGTAACAGATCTTGAAAATTTTTACCAGGCCTTATTATTGTAGCTGTTGAAACCACAGGTGATGAATCTGAAACACACAGGGACTTTATGAAACTTGGGAGTAGCAAATATATATATGGAAATTCAATCTTGAATTCTCTAATTTTTAGTAGTTTAAAAAACCCAAAATCTTCTTCTGTATAATCTTGACATGAGAACAATTTTCAGTTTGATAGGTATTTTCGTTACTCAATTCATTTGTCAAAATTTCATGCATATGAAAACAAAATTACCCCCACACTTATCAATGGGTGCAATAACATACTTGCTTTTCACCTGTTCAATATCTTCTTTGATTTCTTTCCAACCCTTTAGGAAATGGTTTCTGTTATAGAACCTCTTAATATATGTAAAGATCTTCTTAAGCACAACTGTAACCCACTGAAAAAAAATTTGTACAGGAATTCCAAATCTATTGGACAAATAATAAATAAAGCAATGTAAATCCTTGGTAATATTTCTTTTTATAGTATTAAATGAAATGAAGATCTGTATTCTGTACTTCACACCAGAATCCATGATTTTCCTTAAATTAGTATTTTTTCACTATATTCAAATTCCCTGTCAGAACATAATATTCATCAACAAATTGAGAACAACCGTCTTCATGGCAAAGTCTCCTTATCAGTGTCACCCAGGTTCTTGCAAAATGCATTATAATTAAAAATCCTTTTACCTAGGGTTGGATCAAGTTTAAATGCAGGAACCACCTCACAAATGTTGCCAATTGGGAACACTGAAGCAAACCTCTGCAATATTCTTCAAAAAGGAATTCTCTCAAAAAATTTTTGCTTGAAATCTGATGACACAATATTTTCTCTGTAGCTGTTTAGAAGTAACATCCTTCTTATTGTTTTTATAATAAACTGCCGGACAATTGCTAAGGACGGATGACAATAGCAACGATAGCAACCATAAAATGGAAGGCAGGAAAATGTGGAAATTAGCATAAGTGCGGGATACAGTAAGACGTGTTGTGCGTATGCAAATTTTGGATTGCCGAACTTGTTCGTGATGTCATAGCGCTGATAAGAGATATAAAGGATTTGACGCGTATTGACCGTTGTTGTTGAAACGCAAAGTTGAAAAGGGAAAGAATCAATTGACAAACTTGCAATTTTCAGTATGTCTTCCTGACATCACCTAGATGATTTTACGCGTGGCTATATTATTGGCAAGATTGAAGAAGGGTGAAAAATAACAGATGTTGCCAGGGAGTTCGACGTCAGCCACAGTGTTGTTTCAAGGCTTTGGAAATCATTTCAAACAAATGGAGAGTGTAGCAAACGTCATGGGGGAGGTCGTGTTTGCAGTACGACACCTGCAGAAGATCCGTACATAGTGCTATCAACAAAAAGACACCGGCGCAGCACAGCTAGTGAGGTAGCAAATCAGTTTATGGCTGCTACTGGCAAGCGGATCTCTCGAAAAACTGTCGCCAGACGTTTGGATGAAGGAGGACTATACGCCCGCCGTCCTGTTGTGTGCATCCCATTGTCCAGACGTCACCGTACCGCCCGTTTGCAATGATGCCATCAACATCGCAATTGGACTGATAACGACTGGTCTGCTGTCCTCTTCTCAGATGAGAGTAGATACAGTCTATCGTCTGATTGTCGACGACAACTGATCTGGCGTGATAGTGGTACTGCATATTGTCCAACAAACATACAGGAAAGGGACCGATATCCGACATGTAGTGTCATGGTATGGGCTGGCATCATGATCAATAGCCGTACGTCCCTCTATGTGCTTCCAACTGGGACTATGACTGGCCAACGATACATTAATGATGTTCTGCTACCTCATGTTCGCATGTTCCGTGGTGCCGTCGGTGATAGATTCATTTTCATGGACGACAACGCAACATGTCATCGAACAGTCGCTGTCCAGGAGTGTCTTGAGAGCGAGGATATTCAACGCCTCGTATGGCCAGCACGTTCTACAGATCTGAATCCCATTGAAAATGTGTGGGATGCTTTGGGGAGGAGTCTTGCTGGTCGCCAATGTCCTCCAATAAACAAGGACACCCTCATCCATGCACTGACAGAGGAATGGGATAAATTACCCCAAACAGCTGCTTGATAATGTTGTGCAAAGCATGACACGACGTGTGGAATCTTGCATCGCCCTCCATGGTGGCCATGTCTCGTATTGACATCTTACGCCGGAACGCCTGCGGACGGTAATTGCATTTTTTTCACGTTTACGTATTCTGCACAAAATGGCCTGTTTGTCCCTTGAACACGTTCCAAAGCCTTCTAGATTTCAGAGAACAATAAATTGTCTTTCTTGTAATGTCCTGGCATTCTGACATTATTTTATTTCACTTGGCATCCAACCACACTTACTTTTTTATGCGCTATATAGCCGTTTATGATTCGTCCTTAGCAATAGTCCAGAAGTGTAACAGATGTCAATTAGGAGATCCCTAACATTTTTATTTTTGAGAGAAAAGACTTATTTTTCTTAACAATGCTCTGGTCTGCAAAATGAAGGTTTTTCATTGCTGCAACAATTTTCTTGATACCATGGGGACCACTTGCCAAGTTCTCAATTTCCATCAAGAAGTTATCAAAAGTCAAAATAAGCTTGTTTGTTTTTCCATTCCCCCTACAACCTCTCTTTTTTTTAGGGGTTTCTGTATTCTCTAAATTTCTAAAGACACTACAGAAAATATTTTAAATGTTTCTTTTTCATCATAAGGTACCATTCTTGTTCCATTGAAGAGGTTATTGAGTCCATAAGGATAAAGGCTCCTCTGCATTAACATTTCATGGTTTTCCATTGCGATTCTCATCTGCTCATTGCATTCTATACCCAAAATTGAAATAACAACATTATCGAAACTATGTTCCTGAAAATGGGCGAGTTCGATATCATTAGGATTTTTAAATTTCTTATATCAGACCTGTGTCCATTGATTCTCAAATGTAGACAGGTGGAGGTCTGTCCAATATACTCTATATGACATGTGCCACAAGTTATCTGATAATACAAGTCTGACACCTCAAGTCTCCACATTTACTAAATGCCAGTTTGAAGGAAGAAGTGGAAGGAAAACCGGTAGTAGATGAACCCAATTTTTTTTTTTTTTTTTTTGGAAGTTTTTGTTATTATTATTTTTCCCTATTTTTAATTTCATCAAAAAACTTAAATGGAGACAGTCTCTTACTTATCAGGGGACCAAACCTGCTGCCTCATCTGGACGCACAGCCCTGTTTATGCAGCGCGGTGGCTGATGCTGCATATTCACTTTAATATTTGTTCCTGCCATAAAAAGTATCAGCTCGAATGTCAATACATTAAATCACAGTATTTAAACTCAACAGGTTACTGCGCAAAAGCTGCTAGTGAACATGTCAAGCAGAAATATCAATAGAAAGTTAAAATACTACTCATGTAATATAAACTATAACAAAACTAAAAAAAACTTATTGCTTTTTTCGAGATATTTGGCATTCTCATGAAACCTGAACTGAATTTGTATGCTCAGGGCCACTGGATGTCTTTCCCTGAAAAGTGGTCTAGGGGTTCTGAGTGTGTATTTATAATAATTTACTTAACATTATTTTGTCATTTTATAATTATTTTTATCTGTTTATGCTGTTTTTCATCTGGAAGTCATAGGGCCCTAGTTATCTGTTTATGAAAGTTGGTTGCTTGTGTGTTAATATTCTTTTGCATATATATATATATGCTGAGAGAGTTGGGCAGCCATACGTAACTGAAAGAAAGTATGTGAAGAGCATGTAGAATCACGCTTAAGTTACGTGAAAGTTATATTTTGCATGGAAGCTTTCAAATTATGTTTTTAACTCTTCTTCAGCCAGAGTAAATGGAAACTGACTGGGTTGTTGCTAGATCTTTGTCATTTGGTTCCTGTAAATGGATGCCAGATTCACATGCATATTTATTTGGAAAGAGTATGGATTTCCAGACCATGCGGATGATGATATATATATACATATAACACCTATTGGAATCTTGGTGGGATATGTGTGTGTGTGCAAGGGAGAGAGAGAATGGTGGTGTAAGTGTTCATGATTCATTCTTGAATTAATTATTGATTTTGTGAAAGCATTTGGGTCATAGATGTTAGTTCCTCCAAAAACAATCAACAAGTATGTTAGGAAGTTCAGAATCTCTAAGAAGTTTGCAAAACTATGCCCAGGTACATGAATGGAAGGTTTCTTTCAGTAGCATTCTGAAGGTGAATGAGTTTGGGCTAATAAATTTTTGATGATCCTTTCTTTCAAATATCAGGAGGTTTCCCAAAACATCTTCAGATCTTTTTGTGAAATTCCATATGAGACAACTGTCAGTGTATTATGCTAAACCTTTTCATGGAGAACTGTGCTATGCACTCTACATCAGATCCAGTTGCAAAGAGGGAAATAGCATTCAGTTGACCAAAACATTAGAAAGCTGTCTTGATAAAACTACACAGTGAGTGACACTTTGCTGATCCTCAGGCTAGTTGCAAAAATCATTGCCTTTTAAGATCTTATGATGTGATGCTGTAACATACCACAAACACAGTCTTGTCTATTTGTTAAAATGTTATAGCACCTCAAAAATGTAATGACC
Source organism: Macrothele yani (assembly GCA_039090855.1). Taxonomy (NCBI): domain Eukaryota; kingdom Metazoa; phylum Arthropoda; class Arachnida; order Araneae; family Macrothelidae; genus Macrothele; species Macrothele yani. The sequence goes on from CM077011.1 coordinate 116,182,183, forward strand.
ATTAGCTATTTACTATCTATGGTCGTGAATATCAATACCTAAGGGAATGTTTAGACATACCAACAAGATGTGAGGGTTCCTGTAATATACACTAAACTGAAGCATAAGAACATAAGAGTTTCTAAATCATGATGCTTGCTATTCAGGCAGTATCATGCAAGGGCTTTTTGTCAGATCAAATGGAACTTCTCATCCTGTTGTGTCCTTAGGCTGACCACGTCCAAACCAACTGCTGTCCATGCCTTTCATCATCCATGTGTACTGCAACAACTGACTGTGGCATTGTTGCAGCTGACATGATGCAATTAGCTGAGTTGACAAGCCAACCTGAAGCCAATAATGCATCATTTTTCAAAGTATATTTGCTGATGATAATCATAAACACTGGTAGATGCTCAGCATTCTTGTAATGGTGTTCCTCCAAAAGCCACTTTTCAACAATTTGTGGCAGTGTTACACTGAAAAATGCGTAGATATTTTACTCGTGGATTACCACATGCAAACTGTTACAACAGCTTCAGCTTTTCATGAGATATGTCCTTCACGTGCATGTGACGCTATTGTGAAATCACTTCTCATTATTGTATTCAAATATCATACTCAGTTCTAATCTGCTACTAACATCTGAAGATGGTATTCTACATTTTTGAGGTTACTCAAGTTTATTCCAAAAATCTTTTAGGAGGTTTTCGTCTACACATTTCCAACACATATTTTTCTTAGTTACATCGTGGTTCAAGGTCCCCCCCCCCAAAAATAACACGCCCTTTTCAACTCACTCACGCAAACTTCATTCCCCCCCCCCAATGACCAAATGCCAATTCAAAATAATCAACCACCACAGTATACATAATTCCACTCTCTAAAACACTAATATCTAATTAAAACTTCAATCAATAAAACTTAATATTACACATTTCCTAAAATGTCAAAGTTAAAAACTGTAACCCATAATTATTTACAACTGCACACTGGTAATAAATTGAAAAAAAAAACCCTAAAACCTGGCACAACCACACTATACTCGACAATCTCGGACCTCTCCACACTCAGCAATAATCGTACTATCCTAGCACTTTCAGCCTCAGCACAGGCCATTCTCAAGGAGTGGACGCAACAGATGAACCACCTGTCACCGCCTTCAAACATAGCGAATGTTCCAGTGCTTGTGCATCATCGTTTCATTCCCATTCTTCACCGCTCAGGCGCAGTGGCGCCATCTATCAGATGACCCAATAGCCTTCTTTTTCTTTTTTGGTATAAATATCTGTTCGATAGCTGACCGTAGTTGATTCTTGAAATTAATCATCTTGTATTCTATCATAACTTTTTTTTTTCCTTTCCTTTTCCCCTCTGTTCTTCTCTATGGCTTGGGCAGAGGTCCAAGATTGTAGAGTATAGTGGTTGTGTCAGGTTTTAGGTTGTTTCAATGTATTACCAGTGTGCAGTTTTAAATACTGATGGGTTACAGTTTTTAACTTTGACGTTTTAGGAAATGTGTAATATAAGTTTTATTGATTGAAGTTTTAATTAGATATTAGCGTTTTAGGGAGTTGAATTATGTATACTTTTGGTTGATTATTTTGAATCAGCATTTGGTCATTGAAGAAAGGAAAACAACAACCGAAGTTTGTCTGAGTTGAAAAAGACGTGTTTTTTTTGGGGAAGGGGGGGGCTTGAACCACGATGTAACTAAGAAAAATACGTGTTGGAAATGTGTAGAGACAAAAACCTCCTAAAATATTTTTGGAATAAAGGTGAATAACCTCAAAAATGTAGATTATGTCTAAATAGCACGTTAATAATTAAGCAGCTAAGTGACATTTGCAATGTTGTATGAATATATGATCTGAAGATGGGTCCGTTGCAGACTTGAAAGCTCTAATGTTTACTGTATATATTAATATTAACCTTCACATTAAATTATTTAAACTGTCAATTGCATTGTTTGAATCCAACAAGATCGTATTAAGACGACTAGAGATCTACATAGAAAGCTTCAGCTTTGCTGGATGGGTTCGATAATCGCATCATTTTCACATTGGCTCATTATAATTTTGCATACAAATCCCATCTCTACTTCCTGGTATAGAAATTAAGGAAGACATATTCCTCAGAAATACATGGGAAATTCACAAAATTATTCAAAGCGATGAGAATTGTGTGTAGTTTACTGGTCTGCATGTAACATCTCCTTAGAAAACTTTAAAATTACATTTCCCTGGAGTAGGAATTGAACCCACATCTTCTGATCTCCATTTGAGCTTGCTATCTGTTACACCACCCAGGACAACAAAGCTCCAAGCAACTAAGGCTAATAAAAGCATTTACTGCTTAGGAATCTGAAACTCGGATTTTCATTAGTTGGAGTGATCCTGCCTCATTGTAGCATCAAAGAGCCTGGATGTGAAGAGTATAACGTTGATGCTACAATGAGGCAGCATCGCTTCGAATAGCAAAAATCTGAGGTTCAGATTCCTAAGCTGCAAATGCTTAGCCTTAGTTGCTTGGAACTTGCATTGTCCTCGGTGGTGTAAGGGATAGCATGCTCATGGAAATCAGGAGATGAGGGTTCAATTCTTGCTCCAGGGTGATGTAATTTTCAAAGTTTTCTGAGATGTTTCATGGAGAGCAGTAAAGTACAGGTGATTTCAGTACACAATTCTGATTGCTTTGAATAATCTAGTGAAATATTCCATCTACTTGTCAGGAATATTTCTTCCTTAACTTCTGTATCTGAAATACTGGTGAATTAAGACCTATACAGGGTGTCCACAGAATTATCAAACCTGATTTCCCTGACCAAATATATAAGGAATCCCTGACCTTACACAAATATGTTTATTTGAGTTTTTCAATATATGTGCCATGATAATAAATAAAATTGAATTGTATAATTGAGAAACTTATATTATTTAAAAGTGTTTCCGTTTGACGTATAAAGTTTCCCAAATAACTGATTCATTTAATTATTTTTTTATTATTTTTCTTTATTGGCCTCCACCTTCCCTATAGCCATCCAACTCGCACCTTTTTAATTTTAAGTTTACTCTTTTCTTCATGGTTTTACATTTATTGAAGAAACACTCAAACAAACCCATACACAATATTCAGAACAGTTACTATAAAAATGTTACAGTAGGAACACAGTCACTGTTTTTATATTACACACCACTTTTCTTCTTTTCCCAATCTGAAATCTTCGCCTGCAATGCTGCTTCTTCCAACTCTAGTTCCTTCCATACTCTTTGTCTTTTTCCTTCAATTCCTTTATTTCATGATCAATTTTTCTTCTTTCCTTCAGTTTTCTTTCTTCGTTTTGAAAAGAACACTTTTTTTCTCAAGATAATCCTGATATCTTCGTCTGGAGGCTCTTACAGAAAGAAGAAGCCTTCTATTGATGGCAATGTGTTCTACTCCTCCCACATTTTTAATGACATCAAAAACTGTTCTCTGACAAATCAGGGATTCTACCAGGAGATTTTCCACAAGAAGAGACTTATTGACAGAAAATCCACCTTCCACTGAAGCATTTCCATGAGACATAATGAGATAAATTTTTATTACATCCCAAAGTTCACCGAATTGTTTTTGGTTGTCAAGTAGAGATTGAGCTTCTACACACAATGAAGCGTACTGTTTATTTAGTATAGTCCTAAATGCAGCCAATTTGCATTCCAACAGGACTTTCCATGAATTCTGCAAGAAACATGTGCTGTTTGCTGGAAACCGATGATTCTTGAACATATTTCTTGATATGATCATAGACAAGCAATGCCCTAGTCAAACAATTAACATTTTCCAATCACCTTACAGTGCAAAATTTCAAAGGGAAATCTTTACATCCAGTAATCATAGTATAATTTGCACTGCGAGCAGGACTATCGTTTAAAAGGTAGTACAAGTTACGCAGAAAGTGATGTATATCCCATTTCACTGCCTCAAGTCCAGTTTTCATAGCTCCATTGACCACATGAAGACCACATACTCCAATGTCAACTAATAATTTACCATCTGGATTTTCGGTTCTAACTTTATCTTTCAGCTTTTGAAGAAAGCTGAGATTAACGTTAGGTCCATACATTGACACTTGTGGCATGTTATCCAAGGGAAGAGGTACACCTTTAATGAATTTCTCTAAAAGGTCATTAGCTGTTGCTTGTCCTAAAAACACACTATTTAAGTATCTAGTGGAAACTTTTTGCAGATTGACGTCCCAATAACGAACAAACTGATCCATTTGCCCACGCTGAGCAATTTTGTTTAGTGATTCATCAAAACAAATTACAAAGTCAGTGCACTGCTTCAGATTGTCCATTAAACACTTTTTGAAATATGGTGCCAATCCATGGTTTATCACATAAGATGCTTTGCTTTTGCCTAAAGCAAATTTTGAAGCTATCGCACTGTCAGAAAACATTAACTGAAATGTTTTGTTAATCTGTGTACAAGAGTTCAGAGACATTCGCTTGGACAACACTTCCATGGCCCATATTATTTCCGACTTTGTTACATCATCTTTCACTACATAAAAGCATTAAGGTCACTGGGCTTCACATCATCTTTCACAACATAAGTTTTTGAGTCATTAGACTTAATATTTTCTAGAAGTACTGATTCCACATTTCCTCAGCTTGTTGATGGCAAGAGTTTGTTTATTACAAAGAGAGTTCTTTTTCACAGAGGAAGTGAAAGAAGCAAGACTGGGCTGAGACATTTTAGCATGGATGTTTTTCAAATGATTAGGGCCATTTCCGTGGCTGGAGACTGCCCGACTCCCCATGTTGCTAAGCTTAAAAGTTTTAGAGCACACTTTACAAAATGCTGATTCATTGTCACCGTTCACAGCAGCTATCCAACCAGAAAACTCGGGATTTAATTGTTCGTCCAACCATTGTTCATTAAACACACAACGCTTGACATTGCTGCAGTCTTAATTGCCTTATAACAAGGTATAACTTATATCACAAATTTTCTTCTACTCCTTTGACCTAAAACAAAAAGAGAAATGTTAACAAGTAGTGTAACACAACTTACAATAATAGGTAGAAAATACAAGGTTACATTAGTAGGACGGGGAAGTTAGTGACTGTCTGCAACACCAAGTGCAAGTGTGTTGGGCAATGAGGGCGTCACTCTCTGACGCCGGGTTAAAACTAGTTGTAGTCTAACTGTGATTGAAATTCCCCTGACTTTTTTTTAAATATCACTGATTTTCTCTGACTTATACGAACATTTCAGGCACTTCCCTGACCAATTTTAATTTCCCTGACTTTCCAGAATGTGGACACCCTGCTATATCCGTGCCTAGATGTGAAAGGGTTGTTGATGCTACGACGAGGCAGGATCACTTTGACTAGCGAAAATCTGAGTTTCGGATTCCTAAGCTGCAAATGCTTAGTCTTAGTTTCTTGGAACTTCATTGTCCTGGGTGATGTAAATTGGTGGCATGCTCGAACGAAAATCAGGACAGGCAGGTTTGATTTCCGCTCCAGAGTGATATATTTAAAAAAAATAAGAGATGTTACATGGGGACCAGTAAACAGCAGGTGATTCAGTACACAATTCTGATTGTTTTGAATAAACGTATCACTGGTGTTGAGATTTAAAAAATAATAATTTTACAGCGCACAGCAGATTACTGCCATATTTTTTTGTTGAAATCATAGTAAGTTATACATATTACACGTAAATGTAACAACCTATCTATATATTAATTCTATAAGGTTTTTTACTGTGAGTCCTATTTTGAGAGAATGGCTGAACCTAAAGATATGGTTGAGGTATCAAAATAAAGGTGTTACCATGTAGATGTGTCAGTCGAAGAGAAAAATGAGATTGGGGCTATGGTTCAGGCGTTGTGGGGCGGCAAAGTTCCCATGTAAAGTCTACGGGAGAAGCGTGCGGTTGACTTATGCGCTGTTGAAAGCGGAAGCATGGAGCGACTGAGATAGTCCAAAGTCTCTTTTCTGAGTGAACCGTTCCGCAAAGCAACACAGGCATTCGTATTAAAGTTCTTCTCATCGGAACAGTGAACACTCTTTGAAGACCTGATTGCATTATGCTGTTGGACTGTGTGATGTATATATACAATTTAATATTCATTTGATCCAGTTTATTCTTGTAGGTAAGACGTTTCCCATTATGCAAAGATGTAAATAAACATTTCGTTGACCATAGTTAGTGAAAATATTACGGGCGACTGCTTATACCCCATTGAGTTGCTCGCGGTGGTCGTTAAACTTTCAGCCCAAAAAAAAAAAAAAAAAAATATATATATATATATCTCATGAACCTGGACTAGTGTCTTTACTGAAGTGGTTGAATGAATTTGTCAATCAAATAAAGTTTACATTTGTTGTTTCATATGAGTTTATTCTTTAAAAAATAAAACAAAAAAAAATTAACCTTCGATTCTGACGGGTGAAGAGTATTTGCAACGCGAATCTCATTCCAACAACATTTACAAACACAGTTGAAAGTGAAAGAATGCGCTATCCAGTTAAATTTTTTGCACACGATCGAGATGAGTGGACTTATGCCTCTTATTTTATAATTGAAAAAGGGTGCAGTCGTGATGCTCGTCACGAACCTGGCCGTCCCGGTGGCGCAGTGGTCTTAAAGCGCTGGCTTATGATGATTCGTTCATGAAGGGTCCGGGTTCGAATCCCAGTGAGGCATGGATGTTGTGTTTGTCTTATGGCACTGGCTCTCTCCCTTGCCTGGAACCAGTGACCCTAAATTAGGGACGGGCGTCTGCTTATAGCCCATTGAGTTGCTCACAGTGGTCGTTAAACTTTCAGTCAAAAAAAAAAAAAATCACGAACCTGGACTATTGTCTTTACTGAAGTGGTTGAATGAATTTGTCAATCAAATAAAGTTTGCATTTGTTGTTTCATATGAGTTTATTCTTTAAAAAAAAACAAAAAAAAAAAAACTAACCGTCGACTCCGATGGGTTTCGTCTAGTATATGCATAAATTGTATGTGAAATTTTAAGAATCTTTTAAAAAACCTAGACATAAAATTTGACTGAAAACAGCTGACATGTATATTGTAGGAAGGTCATTCCAAAAGTTTTGCACACTGTGGGTTCTCTTAAAAAAAAAAAAAAACGAATTTATTTCACAATATACCTTTACAGGCCCACAAAGTAATATCTCCACGTTTCTTTATGACAGCTGCTCAAACTTTGGGCAAGTCTTGTATTCCAGTCAAGGTCACCTCCATTGTTGAGGCATCGGATTACTTGGGTCACCTCGTTAAAAACATCCTAAATCATTTCCTGCAGAGTGGCTTCTTCAGTTTCTGGAACAAGCCATAGTCTGGTAGGCTCATGCCAGGACTGTATGGCACGTGGGGAAAAAAATTTCCATCCACACTTTTCCAGAATGCCTCTTTCTGTACAGGCAACATGTGGCCCTGTGAGAACTCAAGTGACGTGCCGACCAGAGTTCTCCAAAATGCATAATTACATGTCTAGAATGCATCGGGAATTATTCTCTGCGCATAAACATACAAATCTTTAATTTTGTGGCCCTGTGAGAACTCCAGTGCTCAAGTGACGTGCTGACCAGAGTTCTCCAAAATGCATAATTACACGTCTAGAATGCATCGGGAATTATTCTCTGCGCGTAAACATACAAATCTTTAATTTTTATCGCCGTGTAAAACTAAACATTGAAAAATTTTACCAATTTGTAAAAATAAGCATTGGGACGGTATTTAGTCTTTCAGAAACAAAATAAAGATTTTTTCCGTAATCGTAACTTCTTTTTTCTGTGATTGTTGCCTCTGTTTAGTGTTGTTGTTATATATCATTTTATTCCATAAATATTTGTATTTCAGTTTCAAAATGGAGGAAAAATTTCCGAAAACGGAAATTCAACGGAGAAAAAATTTCGCTGTAATCTTAAGGTATGAGAGTGTAATGGCTTTAAGGAATTTCTCCTTTTCTGTCATAATTTGGGTTATCCTCAAGATCAATGCATAACTGAACAGAAATTTGGGGGCAATTAGTAATGGTGGAGGATGTTTTCCGCCTGAAACTTTCGAAAGAGGAAGTTTCGTCTTTCAGAACTTTCAAAAACGGAAGTTAGATGCAGTGAAGATTTCTCCCATAATCGTAATTTTATTTTTCATGTAATGTTTCCTCTGCCTAGTATTGTTGTTAAATATCATTTTATTTCATAAATATTTGTATTTCAACTTGAAAATGGAGGAAATGTCCGAAAACGAACGTAACAAACATTTCCTCCTGTAACTGTAATTCCCCCCCCCAACGATGATCAGAACATGTATCCTGTATTCTTAAATCTCCCCCTCCCCACCCACCCACCCCACCAAAAAAAAAAAATTGCATTGCATTTCAGTTTGATAAACGCTGCGGGGAGCGGGGCGGGGTTCAATAATGAAAGTGACAAAGCTGAAAATTTGATGCATGGTGTTCAAAAATATTTATATTTTCAAAGTTACACTATTCATCTTTTATCTAAAATAGTGAAAGCTGTCATGCATTCATGATGGAAAAATTGTCATCCAAGGGCATTAAAAAAAACATTTATAAAGAAGTGGGAGGGGAAAAAAGATATCAGCAAATGAAAATTTTAATTTAGTATTGAAACACCACAGGTTTGCGAGGCTAACATTGAACAAAATTAAGATTTTACTTTATGGTTTGTTAAATTATTATTTTAAACACAGATAACACTAGTTTAGTTATTGTGGCATATGCAAAGATTTTTACTGCATATTTATTAATATAATTATGTTTTGTTTTTGTGGTAAATGGCGTTCGCACAAAAGTTTTACTGATACACATTTTCCAAAGTTGGCAAGTATGCAGTATTTATGACAATGAATGGACCTTCACTCAGAAGTGGTTAGTCATACCTATAAACTTGTTTTTAAGGTCAATTTTTAGTGCTGTGATCTTTATAATAAAGTTTTCTCCTGTTTTTGTATACTGAAAAAGCTGGCTGTGCTTTGTTTTCAGAAGTGGTTACAGAGCCCGTGGAATTAAAAAAAATTATTACTGAGAATGATAATCTGTGCATCGTTGTAGGTTTTGCTGTAAACTGAAAACAATTATCATTAGGTGAAATGTATTTATGTGGCTCCTACAGTTTGAAGGAAATTATTTGTTCTTCAAAGTTTTAGTTATATTTTACTATTTGTGTTTTAAAAATTAAATTTCAGGTACTAGTCAGGAAGAACAGCTCAGTAATTTGGAAACTGGTGGAAAGAGTGAGAGTATTGAAGGTAAAACATGCCTATGACCATCTCTCTGTTACAGCAGTGGCTCACAGTAAGTTTTAATTCTTTTTACTACATTTTTATTTGCACAGTAAGCTTGCGAGAAAGGAAAAGGATAAATGGAAAAGACTCAGTTGAAAGCTTCCTTATTAAAATGTTCTATTATGTAATTGAAGCATATTTTTAAAGTCTTAATACACTGGCGTGCAAAAATTAAGGACGAGGTGGTTTTTCGAATGCAACGCCGTGCAGAAGTGCTCCGCATAGACTCAAATCATACCATAAGATCCCTAATATGTAAGAATATGGGACAAGTGAGCAAAACCGTCCAAACAAGGAATCCAGACGATACCAAGGCACTTTATTGAAAAGGTAGCTTTGAGCACAACTGAACAGAAGACAGAAACGTCCATGTGACAGGCGGCTGCCAAGAAAAATCCAGTCTTTAGTAGGGGATATGATCACCCCTGACTGCGTTGCAGGATTTACAACGTCTGTCCATGCTGAGGACGAGGTTGTCAAGGAGCTGTTGAGGCATCGCCGCCCATTCCTCTTGTAGCACCAATCACAGCTGCGGAATCGTTGTTGGCGGCTGGTGACGTGCTGCCAAGCGTCTCCCGAGAAGGTCCCACACATGTTCGATTGGATTTAGGTCCGGGGGCCTTGCGGGCCAATCCATGCATTGATTATCTTCACTCTCCAACAGCTCTGCGACAGCCACTGTACGATGAGGTGCTGTTAGCATTGTCGTCCATGAAGAGGAACTCAGGACCCACAGCACCTCTTAAGCAGATGCACGTGAGGCAGGACAACCTGACTGAACCTCCGTGGAAGATCTGGAGGTCATTACGGCTACGAAGCATGGATACCGCCCCAAACAAGAACTCCGCCACCTCCAAACTGGTCCCTTTCGATGATGTTGGAGGTGTGATTGCGTGTTCCCTGCTGTCTCCAGATGTGTATACGTCCAGAATCGCTCATCAGACTAAATCGGCTCTCATCCGTAAAGAGAACTCTACCCCATTGCTGATGTGTCCAGTTCTTGTGCTCCTGGCACCACAGAAATCGCAGGTCGTCGCCACCGTGGTTGCTTGTGGACGACCACGGCTAAACTCTCAGACAGCTGTTCCTGTCGTTTGAAATGCTCTCCAAGCTCGTGAAACGATGCTGTGAGCGATCCTGAACTCCTCGGCCACACTAGTCACACTTAGACCTCCTTCCAACTTCCCAATGATGCGACCTCGGGTAAAGTCATCCAGATGTCGTCTACTGGATTGCCTGTTGGCCATATCACACGGTGGCAGCAACTCAACGTCGTTCAAACCGATGTACACCATGCAATAGCTTTCACCGAATTGCTGAGCGTACACCACCCGTGTGCTTTATACCCTTCCGACACCCCCACCATCCCCGTCATGCTGCATATATGCGCATGCCTTACTGTACCGGACCCTAGTCTTTCACCTGAGTGGTCTTTCGGTCCATTCTGCCTGTTCGTTCTGCTGTTATGCTAATTTTTCCACGTTGTCGTTAATTTTTGCACACCAGTGTACTTTTTGTTAGCACAGCTAAGCTTCGCAAATGATAAAAAGTTGTGTAGTGTGCATTTAAAACTGAAGTTGTAGAGAGTGTTTTAACGTATCATCAACCATTACCAATTCAGTTCTGGATGAAAGTCTCTTCCACAACTTTCTGCCTTCAGCAAATCTCTTCCATGCTAACAAATTTTGGCACAAGTAGAGAAGCCTACATTTGCCAGTAACATATATTATCATTTTAATTTCGTTGAGGCCCCCCCCCCCCCCCCCTAGAAAAGAAAAAAAAAACATGTTATGAAAGCATGTTTTTAGTTTCAATAGCTTATGATATAGATTTAAATCCGAAGTGCAGTTTTTGTTAGCTTATGATACAGATTTAAGTTCAAAATGCAGCACATAAATTCATATAAATCATAATTATGAATTGAATTGCTTCCACGTACCAACTCCTCAGAAAACTTTAAAACTACATCACCTTGAAGCAGGAATTGAACTCGCATCTCCTGATTCCCATTTGAGTATGCTAACCATTACACCACCCAAGACAAAGTTTTAAGCAACTAATGCATTAGGAACCTCAGATTTTTTAATGTGTTCTCATGTATCTCTGATAAAATATTTCTTCCTCAAATTGCATATCTGAAATACTGGTGAATTAGGCCTACATCCAACCCTGGATGTGAGATGGGCAGATGAGGCTGACTGCTTCAACTAGTGAAAAATCTGAGGTTTCTGATTCCTAATGGCCTAGTTGTTTGGAACTTCATTGTCCTGGGTGGTGTTAATGGCTAGCATACTCGAATGCAATTCGGGAGATGTTGGTAAAGGGATGACCAGTAACCACAAGCTTTCCATGTATTTCTGAGGAAATATTTTTTCCTCCAATTATACAGGGTGTCCAAGAATTATTGGACACATTACAAAGTTATATAAAACAAAACATTAAACAGGTTGAAAGAAACTGACTGTACTAACTTACAATGTAACTACACAAGTTAATAAATTTGGATCTGAGATCCCTTGGTTGCTCGTAGTACATCCAAGTGATACTCGATTTCATGCCATGTATTGGCATGCATCTGAGGAGTTATGGAATTAATAGCAGCTGTGATACGCTGCTTCAGTTCCTGCAAATCAGTACAAGGCGTCTGATAGACACGATCCTTCACATAACCCCACATGAATTAATCAAATGGAGTTAGATCTGGAGAGCGAGGAAGGCCACGGAATGGGACCACCACGCCCAATCCATCTGTTGGGGAAATGCTCATTTAGTCACTTACATACACACGTTGACCAATGCGGAAGCGCACCGTCTTGTTGGAAAATGATGATGTCATATCTTTTGATCTGGAGTATAGCGAAATTTTCTAGCATATCCAAGTAAATGTTGCCATTTATGTTTTTTGCAGAAGAAGAAAGGGCCAATCACTTCTCTTTTTGATAGGGTGCACCACACATTAACTTTTGGAGAATCATGTTCCAGTTCAATAGCAGCATGAGGCGGTTCACTGCCCCATATCCAACAGTTATGATGATTCACAAATACCTGATACATGAAATGTGGATTCATCACTAAAAAGTACAGTATTGAGAAAGTTTTCGTCATTTTCCAATTGATTCAGCATATCCACAGCAAAATTGTATTGCAGAGTGTGATCATTTACATGCATCTTTTGCACTATTTGAATTTTATAAGCATGAAACTTTAATGGTTTTAATCCTCCATCAACGAATTTAATTAAGCGGTGGATGAAACAGTTTAAAGAAACTGGCAACATGGAGGAGCTGGTGGGCCTAGCGCCAGCGGTGAGACGGTTGACCAAGTTAATGAAAGTTTTCGACGAAGCCCCAGGAAATTCTTTCGTAAAGCAAGCACAGAACTAGAACTGTGCATTTCGAAATCGACAGTTCACGATATCTTGCACAAGAAATTAAAGTTTCATACATATCACTAAGCTGTTCTATGAGATTCAGAGGTTAGCTCCAAAAAGAAATACAAACTTCCAGATATTTTTATTTATATGGAATGCACAGTTCTAGTTCTATGTTTGCTTTATGAGCGTATTTCCTGGGGCTTCGTCGAAAACTTTCATTAACTTGGTCAACCGTCTCACCGCTGGCGCTAGGCCTACCAGCTTCTCCACGTTGCCAGTTTCTTTAAACTGTTTCATCCACCACTTAATTGAATTCATTGATGGAGGATTAAAACCATACTCTAAATGGTACCGTCTTTTAACTTTCATGACAGATTTCATTTCCGCAAGCCATAACACACACCGCCTTCTGCTGTATGGATGACATGACTACTGACTGCGCGTTTCTCATACATTCCTCATCAGGCCATACCTAGCACCATCTATCGAATTCTGGGAATAACAATTCTGCAAAACAAAAATATAGAAACCATGTTAGTAATACATGACATAGAAAAACAGACAATGCTCATAGTTTTTTTTTTTGTACATAATTTTGTAGTCCAGTAGTTCTCAGACACCCTGTATATCAGACTTAAATGTTATGAAGTTTGCAGAAGAGGAATTGTTTTGTTGCTTGTGATTTCTGGGTCACTGAAAACCAGTTCAGGAATGGAGAAAAATAAATTGGCAATGGATCGTACACTAAGAACAGAAAAGACTGCGGATAAATGATCCATTTTCTTTGTGCTACTAGAGTATCTTAATGATTGGCTGCTGGATTTTTGCTCCATATTGACATGAGTATACATAGTTTGCAATGTAAATTTATGCATGCCCTCTATGGCAGTGAAAGTTGGTGCAAATTAAGAGAACGCATTAGGTGTGGCTCATATGAGAGAGGCAGTAGTGGTGTTTGCATTTCAGGTATAACACGGATTTCTGTGTTTCGGGACTCGCAAGGGGACCTTACAGCTGACCACCCGTGGATTTCGGTGAATTTTTTTTTAATGAAAGTACAGGCAAAATGAAGATATACGTGTCCCGGTATTTGATCTAATGCCTCTTAATTTCGGAATAAAAAATCATAACACGATCCGAGGATATCATAACGAAATTCACGATTTCCTGTAAATGATACTTTACTGTAATGTCATGAGGTTCTGCAGCAGTGCATTATAGCATACATTTCCTGTTATAGTGGGTAATGTCGAAAAGTGGAGAATGAACCGTAAACTACAGTAGCAGCAAAGAACGGAATGCCTGCATTTTCCCTCCTCCCTTAAAGCTCTCTCGTTCTCACTTTTCAGAATTCTGTAAGAAGTTACAACAACATTGTGTGATATAGGTAGATATTGAATGAAACATATGTATTTCTGTGCAATATTTGCATGAGCTAGCTATGTCGTGAGCTGCAGGCCTTGTAGTGATGTGGACCTTACACTTAACATTATATTGTGGCATTGTCAATGGCAATTTGGTGTAGTTTCACTAACAAATAATAAATAACGTGTAGAAGTAATCATTGAGTAATGGAGTTTAATAATAAATAGCACATATGGGGACAGAGAAATCGTTAGGAGAATTGAATTATCACTTTTTAGCTTATAAAGTATAATTACGTACTTTTATTTGAAGACCTAACATATATGTTGTTAGGTATCACTATCGGAGGTTTCGCTATCGTTTATTGGTACACAAAGTTGCAGATGATAATAATCATAAAAACAATGAAAACATAACACTTCTCTACAACACGAGCATTTAATAAAAGAACTGTTTGAGCACTTACATTTCATTTGTCGAACGTCATCCGGAAAACACATTCTGTTCACATTTCCAAAAATCTTTCTTTCATTTATTAACTTTGCAGCAAACCAAGCGTACTGCAACCTATTATTGAAAATCGGCGCTGGAAGTTGATGATATATAAGTGAATGAATCTTCACGACATTTTCTCGCTTGTTTAAATGCCTATTTTCTTTTAAAAGTTCGACAGAGTTTTGTAATTTTTTAATAAAAATTTTTACTTGACGGAAAAGGTACACATCACAAGGTTGACAGAATGGGGTACAATGAGGGGAATGATTACATCAGTAGGAGAACAAGTGCCGTCGTCCTTTGTGAAGACACTATTAAAGAGTGCTGGATCTGTTTGATCTCCCCATGAATCCAAGATCAATAGGAACTTCTCTTTTTCGCAAAATGGTCAGATAATGTTTTTCACGAAACTGCTGAAATGCTCTTCCGTTAATTTCCCTGATTTCGACGATGTCACGAATACTTTTCCATATTCTGCTGTTAGTCCTTCCACAATCTTGGAAACAAGAGGTCCAAATTGTCCCTGAGGCTCTTGCATACATAGAAAAACTTTTGGAAGTAATGCTCTAGAAGTGGTCAATGCATACTGTGCAGTGTAACTATGCGTTACTTTGTTTAAATCTCCCAAGAATACCTCTGTTCACATCAATTCCATACTCACATCTTGTTTGATCAGTGTTAAGGACGTAATCCAATGGAAATTCTTTGATCAGTCGTGAAAGATGTTTTTGGAATTTCTCTGCTTCCGCGATAGTAGTTGACAAATACAATTCATTTTGTGACTTGATGTAATGCGTCACTTTTAGCTAACGGGTGCCATGAAACAGTTTGAATTTTTCAACCCACCCTTGTGATGCCTTAAAAAAATTGTCCAATTGATGTTTCACCACTGCAGCAGAAGCTCATTGTTGTATCATTCGGGTGGTTACTGGCTGCTTTTTCTCTCGAGCTTCACAAAATTGATCGGAGTTTCATTTGTTGATTATGTCATATTTTCCCTTTAATTAGAAAAGGTTTCATCTATTGTAGTGTTTTAAATTTATCAAAAATTTGGCTATACCAATGGCGGGGTGGGGGTGGGTCGACCCCCACACACACACACACACTCCTGGGCGCCCTTGTGTATTCGTGACATCATCGAAATCAGGAAAATTAATGAAAAAGGTTTTCAGCAGTTTTGTGAAAAACATTATCTGACCATTTTGCGAAAATGAGAAGTTTCTATTGATATTGGATTCATGGGGAGGTCAAAACAGATCCAGCACTCTTTAATAGTGTCTTCACAAAGGACGACTGCACTTGTTCTTCTACTGATGTAATCATTCCCCCTCATTATACCCTATACTGTCAACCTTGTGATGTGTACCTTTTTCGTCAAGTAAAAATTTTTATTAAAAAATTACAAAACACTGTTTAACTTTTAAAAGAAAATAGGCATTTGAACAAGTGAGAAAATGTTGTGAAGATCCATTCACTTATACATCATCAACTTCCTGCGCCGATTTTCAATAATAGGTTGCAGTACGCTTGGTTTGCTGCAAAGTTAATAAATGAAAGAAAGATTTTTGGAAATGTGAACAAAATGTGTTTTCCGGATGACGTTCAACAAACGAAATGTAAGTGCTTGAACAGTTCTTTTATCAAATGCTCGCGTTGTAGAGAAGTGTTATGTTTTCATTGTTTTTAATGATAATTATCATCCGCAACTTTGTTGTACCAATAAACGATGGCAAAACCTCCGATAGTGATACCTAACAACAACATATATGTTAGGTCTTCAAATAAAAGTACGTAAATGTATTTTATAAGCTAAAATGTGATCATTTCATTTTCCTAACAATTCCTCTGTCCCCATATGTGCTATTTATTATTAAACTCCATTAATCAACAATTGCTTCTACAAGTTCTTTATTATTTGTTAGTGAAACTACACTGAATTGCCATTGACAATGACACAATATAAAGTTAAGTGTAAGGTCCACATCACTACAAAGCTTGCAGCTCACGACATGGCTAGCTCATGCAAATATTGCACAGAAATACATATATTTCATTCAATATCTACCTATATCACACAATGTTGTAACTTCTTACAGAATTCTGAAAAGTGAGAACGAGAGAGCTTTAAGGGAGGAGGGAAAATGCAGGCATTCTGTTCTTTGCTGCTACTGATAGTTCACTGTTCATTCCCCACTTTTCGACATTAGCCACTATAAGAGGAAATGTATGCTATAATGCACTGCTGCAGGACCTCGTGACATTACAGTAAAATATCATTTACAGGAAATCACAAATTTCGTTATGATATCCTCGGATCGTTATTCTTTTTTATTCCGAAAATAAGAGGCATTAGATCAAATGCCGGGACACGTATATCTTCATTTTGCCTGTACTTTCATTAAAAAAAAAAAATTCGCCGAAATCTGCAGGTGGGTAAGGTAGGTCCCCTTATCAGTCAAATCTAGAATTCTGGCTTTGTTAGCATGTCTTTTGTAAAAAGGGATCGTGCTTATGTTACCGGGTTGTCCGTCCGTCTGTACCCACGATATCTCTGCAACTATTAGTCTGATTTGAAAAATTCTTTTTGCATAGGGAAGCGTGAAATATGCGAAAGATGATCCTTTATTTTGTTGTTGTTTTTTACGATGTACAATTTCGCTGCTAGAGGACGTAAATGCAGATTATGTTGAATTCAAAAATACGGTTTATTCCACATAATTTGCTTCTAAACATCCGATTGAAAAAAATCTTTTATCTTTTGATTCCATTTATGTCAAAGAGTTTTTTTAGATATAGTTACTTTTTCAAATTACGCATAGATTTTCAGCTAGGGGGCGTAAAAGTAAATTACATTTCCCCCGATAACTCTTCTTCTAAAACTCCGATTTGAAAACTTTTTTCTTCAGCGGATACACCTCCTGATGGAAAATCTCTTGCATATAATTTCAAATTTTGGTAAAGAATATTTTAGCCACCAAGGGGCGTAAGTGGTAATTTTTGCTTCTGATGTATTTACCATAAAATCTGAGCTTTTAAAATTTTGATTGAAAAAATTCTTTCGTGGACTGATGCCACTCACATCGATAAACCGCTTCAGAATATTTTCTTCTTAAAATATTCCACAGTTTCTCCGCCAGGGGGCGTAGATGTATATCTTATTTTTTCAATATCTCTACTTCTAGGAGTCCGATTTGAAAAATTCCTTCTTTGTTGAATAGTGTTTCCAGTGTGACATGTTTGGCATATAATTTCAAAATTTTCAAGTAATTGATAGACTTTCTGCTAGGGGGCGTAGAGGTAAATCGTGTTTCCCCCTATATCTCTGCTACTAAATCTCCGATTTCAAAAATTATTTCTGTACCGGATACAGCTCCTGATGGGAAATTAATTGCACATAATTTCTAATTTTTGTAAAAAAAATGGTTTGACCACCTGGGGGCGTAAATCTTAATCTCCAGTTCTGTTGTATTTGCAGCAAAATATGAGCTTCTAAATTCTCGATTGAAAAAATTCGTCGTTTGTATACCGATACTACTCATGTCGACAAACCTTTTAGAAACATTTTTTCTTAAAATAATACATGGTTTCTATGCCAGGTGGCGTAGATGTATATCTTATTTTTGTCAATATCTCTACTTCTAAGAGTCCGATTTGAAAAATACCTTCTTTGTTGGATATTGTTTCAGTGTGACATGTTTTTAATATAATTTCAAAATTGTCAAGTAATTCATAGACTTTCCGCTAGGGGCGTAGAGGTAAATTGTGTTTCCCTCTATATCTGTGCTTCTGAATCCCTATTTGAAAAATTCTTTCTGCACAGGATACAGCTCCTGATGGGAAATCCTTTGCTTATAATTTCTAATTTTTGTGAAACATGGTTTGGCCACCAGGTGGCGTAAGTCTTAATTTCCGCTTCTGATGTATTTTCAGCAAAATATGAGCTTCTAAAATCTAGATTGAAAAAAGTGGTTTGTAGACTGATACTACTCATGTCGACAAACCTTTTAAAAACATTTTCTTCTTGAAATAATGCATGGTTTCTACACCAGGGGGCGTAGATGTATATCTTATTTTTGTCAATGTCTCTAATTCTAGGAGTCCAATTTGAAAAATTATTCTTTGTTGGATAGTGTTCCAATGCGAAATGTTTTCCCTATAAATTCAAAATTTTCAAGTAAATCATAGACTTTCCGCTAGGAGGCACAAAGGTAAATTGCATTTTCTGCGTTATTTCTGCTTCTAAAACTCCGATTTGAAAAATTCTTTCTGTGTCGCATACAAGACCTGATGGAAAATATTTTCCCCATAATTTCTAATGTTTGGTAAAGAATGGTTTGGCCACCAGGGGGCATAAGTGTTAATTTCTGCTTCTGATGTACTTGTAGCAAAATCTGGGCTCCTGAAAACTAAACTATTTTTTTTTTCTTGGACCGATACTGCTCATATGGAAAAACCTTTTGATAATACTTTCTTCCTAAAATAATGCATGGTTTTCCCTTCAGGGGACGTAAAGTCACATCTTGTTTTTGTCGATATCTCTGTTTCTTAAGAGTCCGATTTGAAAAATTATTTCTATGTTGGAGAGCGTTCCCGGTGCGAAATGTTTCTCATATAAATTCATGTTTTTCTTAGTGCACAAGTCTGCAACTAGAGGGCGTAAGCTCACGATTCCGTTTTACAGCAATATCTGAGGGATTAAAAACCCCGATTGAAAAACTTCTTTCTTCCGTCAGATACTATTGTTTTCTATACCGGTTCCATTGACTTTGAATAGCTTTGATAAATTTTATTTGCGTCAGAATGGATTCAAAAGACGTGCTTATTACACCCTAAAATTTGATGTCATCCTTCTTGTTGTAAATTGTGATGACACTAGTAAATCATGTGGTATATTGTTTAACACAGTTTGTCATTCCCCTCCCTTTACCCTATACCAGTAGCATGGTAAAGTAACTTGTTTAAAACAATTCACGATGATTCAGAGACTCCCAAGTACTATGGATTATCTGTCATTAGTAAATCATGTGGTATATTGTTTAACACAGTTTGTCATTCCCCTCCCTTTACCTATACCAGTAGCATGGTAAAGTAACTTGTTTAAAACAATTCATGATGATTCAGAGACTCCCAAGTACTATGGATTATCTGTCATCGCCGTGGAAATCGTAATACAGAAATCGAAAATTTCAGTGAAATAATGTTAAC
This sequence comes from Macrothele yani, assembly GCA_039090855.1. Lineage (NCBI taxonomy): Eukaryota > Metazoa > Arthropoda > Arachnida > Araneae > Macrothelidae > Macrothele > Macrothele yani. The sequence continues at coordinate 116,201,917 of CM077011.1, forward strand.
ATTTGTGTAATGTTTATTTTCATGTTTTTGAAATTCTAATATTAATTAAACAACTTTGGGAGTGTTTCTTGGTGTTTTCGATATTTTGACATTTCTATAATGCTTTTATAAGCATCTGGTCATGTGACAGATTGCGAGGCCTTTGGAAAAATCATAGAGTTTTATTTCCCTTTTTGCCATACCTTGGAAAGTACTTGATTTTTTTTTAGAAAGGTTCTGTAGTAGTATTGAAATTATTCAAGAAAAAGGTTGAAAAACTAGGATAAGGGATTGATAATGATTAGAACAGCTGGGAAAAGTCTGCAGATGTTTGATTTTGGCAGAATTGACTGCTCTAGTAGCAATGGAAATGTTCTGTCATTTTCTGTTTCCGCAGGGATTATATTATTTTTTGGATCATGTTCCTCATTTATATCTTTGGTAATAGTAAAAAAGAGTGACTTCTTATTTTTAAGAGTTAAATGCATGCATCTTCTTTCAAAGTACTCAATAGAGAGCAAACATTTTTGCCTCCTGTTCTTTTTTGAAGTAAGGTAATTGGTACATCAATCTTTTAATGGTGGAATCTGTGCCATTTCCATGACCCATAAAATTGTTTCACAGCTGAGCAACACAGTACTGATTTTTCACATTTACTTTCAGCTAAAGTGCATGTTTTCTTATTCATTCCATGTTACATCAAGGGACAAAGCTAGCATTTTTTTTTCTTTTGTTTACAGTGAAATTTAAGATCAGAAACTCTACTACAGGCTCATTGTGCAGAGAATAATGACTTCATGGGGAATGAAAGACTGACAGAGTGTTGAAGTTCCCATTTTATTTAAGGAAAAAAAAAAAAAAAAAAAACTTGCTCTTTTTCTTGATATAACAAGAAGTGATGGAAAGACATACATTTTCAGTGAAATGAAAGTTTGGAAAGGGATAATGCCACTCCTTACTCTGCCTTGAAAACTATTGTATGGTGCAATTTTCATTTTGCCTTATAGAACCAAAAAACACTTGCTCCATTGGTTGGTATAGAAAGAAAGTTCTGTAAGGAATAAGACTATGTATTTCATTTAACTTTTCAAAAAAATATGAATGCCCTTTTCTGCACTAATTAAGAATTTTTTCGTTCAAAGTAAAAGTTTGGTGATAGTGCCTTCCCCTCTTCAGAAGATTTTCAAGGTTTTGAACTTTGTTTTGCTGTCACCTCTGGACTGGTAAAAGGAATGCCAGGAAAACAACAAAAAACAAACAGATGTGCATTTGGATTAGTAATAAAGACATGATGTGTTTGATATTTCTTTTATGGAAGATAAAATTAATGAAAATCTATTTTGTTGATTGGGGCACGCAGGAGGGGCGAGATTTCCACAACAGGTGTTACAATGAAAAGCAGCTGGTTACAACCTACGGAGAAAGCCCAGAACAAGATGGACTGATAGTGTAAAATTGGCCATTAGTGCAGTGGTATAGCGAAAGGGGCTAATGCTCAGGAGCAAAATATGTATATATCATTTGTGCCCTTGGAAAAACAACACAGACGATTGAGAACGTCATCTCCTGAAGGAAAGTTTGTTCTATTTCTATATTTATAACATATTCTGAGGATTTATTCAAAGGAAGTTTAATTTCAACCTATATTTAGCAAAAAAAAAAAAATTATGTTATGAATCAAGGAGCACCAAAAATGCATTGAACCTAACAAAATAGTAAATTTATTGCTATCCCTGTGGCTGAGTAATCTTGAGGCACTGAGAGGATTCTAATAATTTGTTTGGGTTTGTGTCCCAAACAAGAACATCCTGGAATAAAGTTTTTGTATTTTCCCCATCTTTGGTTGTAAACTTCGTAAAGTTCTCACAAGTTGTATTTGTTTAAACATGTTTTATCTGCTAACGTTAAAGTCATTTGTGCCAGGACTCTATAAAATTACATACTTAAAAAGTTTTTTAAGTAACTTTAATGAAAATCTGAAGGAAACTATTACCATTAATCACATTAATGATTTCTTGACTTTTGTTATTATTGCAGACATTGAACACATCAAAGGTGAATGTGGGAGAATGGAGAAGCAAATACTCTTCAATTGTAAATTATTTTTGAGCTGCACAGTGTAACATCAAATGTATTGTATATGTACAATGTTTTCATAACTGCTTATCATTTTTTCTCATGTGAAAGAAATGAAATAAATGCCATTATAGTATAATGAGTGCTATGTCTCTACAACCAAATTGCTTTTTAATTCTTCAGAGATCACAATTATTAACAGTATGCATTCATGATAAGTGAAGTACAGTATTGGACCTATTTGTCCAGCACCTTAAATGATCCAAAAATGTGTAAATTTTTGGAGTGTTTTTTTTAAAAGCAGGATTTGTGGTGTTGCTCTTATGTGGACATTTTATGGCACCAATAACACCCACAAGTGGAACAGTCCATAAACTAGTTTAGTTAGGAGAAATTGGCTGAAAATATCCTCTGGTAACAGGGTGTCTACTGATTTCCAATGAACCAAATTCATAACTTTTCCAGGACATCTTCAGTTAAATTCATGGCTTCTCGACAATGCATGGCACAATGACAACCATTCTAGACTCAGAATCTAGTACCCTTGGCTTGAGATCCCAGGCTATTTTTTTTTATTTTTACAAACACTGAAATTAATTCCATGCAACAATAGTTTAGGCAAAACTGATGTGTCTATAATATTGCTGCTAAAATGGCTATACGGTGGGAGGGGTGCTTTTTAATTAACCCCTACCCGAAAGCTGAATGTAATTCTTGTGTCACTAAAATTGCTTAACATGAATAATGTAATTATGTATGGCTTGCACTATGCCATACATTAAAGAAAAAGAAAAACATTCAGCTCTCATCTAGGATGGGGTATGGATATTTTCAGAAATATTTTATCATTACATCTATTAATACACAAATTCTTTTAACATGGTAATGCTGTAAAAACTTACAAGTTTTTATTAAGGCAATATAAAAACTATGAATGTACAAAATTTATAGAGACTGAAATTTTACAGTGAAAGACTCGGTGTTTAAGCATCTTAGCTAAACTTGTTATCTCAGAATCTAGAACTTCAGCTTCCTTTCGCCATTTCTATAAGTTTTCTTTTCTTATCTTTGAGTTCTTTTAGTTCTTGGACTGCTCTTCTTTTACGATTGGCCACTTCATCTTCATCAGATTTCTTCTTTAAGGCTTCTACTCTTTTTGAAGAAGCATTTTTGACAGCTAATATCATTGATTTTGTGATGTCCACATTCAGTTCTTTATCAATATTATTATTTAAACCACCTAAAGATTGTATTGCACTGTAAACACTTTTTTTTTTTTTTTGCAACAACTGCATCTTCTAAGTTTTCAATTAAAAGTTCTTTGTTAAAGAAAAGCCTCTTTCAACTGCAGCATTGCCATGAAACATGCATAGCAGTTTCTGTAAGAACTTGATGAAGTCATAGTTTGCGCTTTGTAGTAAATTCATCAGGAAGTGATCAAGTTTGTCCTCCTTAGGATTGAACTGGTTCAGTTGTTTTTGTAGAAGATTCACAAAATTGCAAACATTCTCTCTTCACAACATCAGCTTTTAATGAAACCATGTTTTTTTTTTTTATATATGTGTCATGGGGCATCGACTACATGCCGGTTTATAAGGGTGCAAACTTGTCTTCATTCAGGTGCTGACACAAAAAAAAAAAATAATAATCATGACCACCCACTCAATTTCATTACTTCATGACCACCTACTTAATTTCATGACCAGTAGACACCCTGGGTAAGAGCCAGTGCATATGACATAATTGTTTTGGCCAGTTGAGACTGAGATAAAACAGCTTTTTTTTTTTTTTTTTTTTGTAAATTGTTAATAGGAATAAAATTTTAATACGTGTACACAATTTCTATAGTTAGTAGAGCAAGCCACATGAAGGAAAGAAAAAGGGCTGATAGCTTGAGGATTTTTTTTTTTTGTTTGTTTCTCAGATGCTCTGCCCATCAATCAGTGAAAGAACAGAGTAATATAAACTGCTGTAAAATAAGCTACTTACTCATTTAAAGCAGTTATTTTATTGTAAAGCATGCCAGCTTTGGAGGGAAAGAGAACTATCTATTGATTTGTTTTTCACAATAGATATGAAAATAATAGCTTCATTTGCTGGCAAATTACAGTAAATTTTCAAAGCCACTGCATTAAATTCTAAACTCACTGTTTTCAATGCACTTATTATAACACTGACATTTATCAAGGGCCTGAGTGAAGGCAGTTAAAATACTTTTAAACTTCAATTAAAACATTAGTTATTGAAATTACATCAATTTTAAGAAAATTATGTAATGTTCTAACACAGGGATGGCAAACCTATGGCACACATGCATTTGGGTGGCACACCAATATGAAAACACTACTAACATTAAATAAAAATTTAGTTTATTTTAGAGAGAATTTTTCAACAGCATGTCTGTAGTGTTTTCTTGCAAATAACTGAGCTTTGACAAGAAAATTAATCTAGCCAAGAAATGTCCTCCAAAGGGGTAGTAAATAAATCAACCTCACCTCATTTAATCGCCTTTAGCATTAATCCCCCCCCTCCCCCCAAAGCAAACAGGAGGTGGCACACTCAGCACATGAAAGCAGTAAAGCAAACTATAAGTGGCACACTAATCGGAAAAAGTTCACCATCCCTGTTCTAACCCTTAGAAGTTACAAGTATAGTTGTTCATGGGATGTACAACCATCTATATATAGCTTTCAAAAAAGGTACTGGGAATTGCATTAAGAAAAAAAGTTTAATTGTCGTGCTGACAGAAATTATTATTTCTTTTTAAAATGTGTACAGATTCACCCTCAAAATAATGCACTTCATTTAAACAACAGAAAATGTTTTGTTTAAAAAAAAAAGGAGAATCTATTGGGATGTCCACTTTATGACTAATACCTAAAATAGATTGATTGCCTGTGCCTGAAATTTTTTTTATGAATTAGTTTCTTTTTCCTGCAAAAATTGTACAAAAACAAAGGTATGTTTCATGTTCTTGCCCAAAATTAAGGTGGAAAGAACAGTAGAGCTGGCTGGCATCAATGCAAATATAATTTCACCATAAGAACCAACTAACAAATATTAAAATAGTTGGCTAGTTTCAGAAAACATGTACTCTAAAAAATTTAACTGGGGGGTGGGGGGTGGTAAACGTCCACCATGAGAAACTCCAAGGGCTATCAGCAGTCACCTGTCCCTAATTTTGGGCTATGGTTTGAAGAGAGAGCTGCCAGTGCTGTAAGGCAAGCACATCACCCATGCCTCATCTTTTGGGCCAGAAACCTACAACTCTGACCACTGGGCCAGCCACAGTTTACAATAAAATATTAATCATGTGACTTCAGAAACGACCAAGAGTGTGGTCAGATAACATGAAATACAAATTTAAGGACAGGTTGTATTCTATAAACTCCATTTCCAACTTGCTCCAGTGAAAATGCAATACATAAAGAAACCTGTAGGCTTTATAAAAAAAATGAAACATCATTTTGGCAAGATATACTAATGTTAGTCATGATTTAATTAAACTTATCCATTTAGCCAAAGCTTCAAATTATTTTGGGGGTGGAAATAACATCTTTCTCATTTCACTTGAAATGCTTAAATCATATATACACACACACACAGTAGAATCAACTTATAATGTGAGCTTGGGACCAACAGAAACATTCACTAAATCTGGATGCTTTGCTAAATCCTTTTTTGGGGTAAAAATTCCCACAAGTGAATATTACGAGGGGGTGCTGAAAAGTTCTTGGCCTGACCTACTTCCTGTAATTATAGCATTATTTTGTCACTGCAGCTCAAAAGAGTATTCTTTTGTATAGTGAAGTGCCAATTTTCAGAGTAATAGCTCTTTTTTTTTTTTTTTTTTCTTCTTCAGATGTTTGACATCTTGAACTGATATGTCAATGCAAAGTGTTTAATTTTCGAATGTGGAAATCTGGGCTGTCATGAAATTTCTGTTCCTGCAAAGGAAATCTATGAGTGTATGACACAAACATTAAGTGGTATATTAATATTGTATATTGTCATTTGTTTTTATTACTTTATTATTTGCTTTCATTATGCCCTTTTTTTATCCATATAATTGACAGTGGAACAAGAACAAAATAACACATTGGCATTTTTGGATATTATGGTAATCAAAACAAATTACAATATACAATATAGAGTGCATCGAAAATCATCATATATTCCTGTCTTAATACCTTTTCAGTCGTTGCACCCAATAACACATAAAAGAAATAGTATTAAAACAAACCTACCTATGTTCCTAATGTCATACTGCCTTCCTCATCGTGCCCCAAGGAGAGAAAGCTAGCACTTTTCCGACACAGGGCCAGGCGAGCATTCACCCACTCATCAGACAACGCCGCACTCCACGCCGAGCTTGACACTGTAAGATCTTTAGCCTTTTCTGCAGGACACTCTCCCAGCATGGTCGATTAGATCATACACCAGATGAAGTCTAAACTCGCATCCCATGGCACCATATGTCCCACCCCAAAACTACAACATATAGGCTCATGCCAGTATGTACCAGGTTTCACATATTTTTAAAAAAATTCCCTAAAAAAACTTGGTTTCGGCATAGGGATTACCGCACCTAGGACAATAGAATCTTGTCTCGCATCAACAAAAACGCTGGCGTGGACCTGGAAGATGCGGGAGTATATACTATACCCATCTTGTACCCGGACGGAACAAACAAGAACTATGTGGGCATGACCAAAGAGGTCTCTGAGACTAAGACTCAAGGAACATCAAAGATATGTCAAAAGAGGACTTCTCACTACGGCACTAGCGCGTGAAGTCGCCAACACCTCTGTGGGGACAAATAAAGAAAATAGCACGATAAACAACCACCAGAGCCACCCTCCTCCGAGAAACTATAGAAATCCTATCCAGTCACGGGATATGTAACGAGGAAACGTCAATGGACCTCCCACATATATGGCGCACGCTCATTAATACGCGCGCTCCTAATCACACATCTAGAATATGACGCGCACGTTCTATAATATCTATAGCAAACTTCTATTTTTGAATTCATAACTGGAACTCGGTTTTTGCATTGGAATACTTGTGCCTGAAGAAGCCACCCGTGGTGGTGAAAGCTAGCGTGTTTATACTAGTGTTTCTAATACTACACCAATAAAACGGATTTCAGCGTTTTTAGTTAAAACATTAATTAAAAGAAGTATAACACACTCATCAAAAGAACAATATAAAAAAGAAGAAATAGAATATATTGAAAATACTGCACATCATATTGATTACCCTAAACAGGTATTAAGGAAATGGATTAATGAAATAACTCGAGGAAATAATAAAGGTACAAATAGTAAAAAACCATTAAGATATGTAAGAGCAATTCCATATGTTGAAGGTATTTCTGCTGAAATTAATAAGCTTTGTGGCAAATATGACATACAAGTAGAAAATCAAGTACATACTATAAAAAATATAGTAATAAAAAAATAAAAAAAATCGGCCAACTTGATAGAGCTGGTGTATATGAGATTCCTATAAATCAGAAACCTTCTTTGTCATATATAGGCAGCACTAAGAACAAGTTAAAATATAGATTAAACCAACATATGAATAATTGGAATAAAAAAGAACCTAAAACAGCATTAACCCAGTATTGTCTAGAATATCATCAATGTTCGAAATTCAAAGAGATTAAAATTATTAAGGGCTGTAAAAACGAAACGCAGTTCAGAGTTGCTGAATCAGTGTTAATCGAAAAAAACAGATCAAGAGTATGTAATATTAACGACCCAAACAACTTAAATGTCCATGGAAAGCCTTAATTAAAGTAGAACAATTAAAGGTGGGGGACCAGCACTGACTATAGATGGTGCCAGAGATATAACGATGCAGAGTTCGCTACTGAAGCCGGAACCTTGACTAGTTTGCTCACTTGATCTGTGGTTAGCAGAGCAGAAGGATACATCGACCTCCTGAGGACGACAGCGTAACTGTTGAAAGCACTTGGGGATTGTTTGTGACTGGCTGAATGAGGTTAGGGTTTGCTGCAGGGTATTTCAATGTATGAGGCAAATGGAACGCTACGTAAATCAGTTACAGTGGTCTGACTGCTGTAAAATGTAAATGTGTAGATAGTGGTTTTTAATGAGGGTATGATAGTGATGTATGTGTTAGTACGAGGTATGTAAATTGTATGAGATGAGATAGGTATTGAATTGAATATGGGTGTGATGTATGAGAGTATTTATTAGCTGTATGAGTATGTGTTTTAGAATTGAGTGCCGTTTTTGGAATTGTGAAGTTTAGGGGCAAGTTCGTGAGGGAGGAGGGAGTGTAAACTAGAATAAAAAAAAAAGGGCGTAATGAAAGTCGACAACACTTGCGTAATAGTGAGTATGCGTCTAGTGTTGACGAGCTATCACGCATATCAAACAGCAGTCAGAATTCAGCGTTTTTTACTGTCCTGTGAATGAAAATCTGAATGTTTCATGACCTTAGTAATTATAGTAACAACAACAACCTGCGAGCAGATATGATGAAAGTTTCAACCTTAAAAGGCCAGCTGCATAACAGGAATGAAGCCGAGAACTTTTAGGTAAGTGTTTGGCCTTTCTGGTTGTTAAGTCATTAATGACTTGCACATAAATAGTGCATTTTTTGGTGCTTATTGCCTATGAAGATGCAAATAATATGACTGAGAATTACATGCATAATTCTGAGCAGACAAATCCGAGGTGAGTGGATTTCAGTCATGATAGTAATCTGAGAATATGCGCTATAGAAGTCTGTTTTGCAACTTTGAGTTACGAGACATTACGGCATATAGGAAAGCAAAAATTAAATGATTAAAATCAGAAAATCAAGGTGAACTTTTGGTGACATGCCGAGACCTTGAACTAACACCTAAATACACGGCTGGCCACCCAAAATGCAACACCAAGAAGGAAGCATCCAATTGGCCTGAAATTCGCAGCATACATCGCCCGCGAGAGGACATGCAAATGATTAGCATTGCAGGGCATATGCAAATCATGTGCTGTGCGCCTGTCACGCCACCGAGAAGCACTGTAAGAAGGGTGCACAGAAGGTGGGGTGCTGCCGGACGCTTCCTGATACCTCGTCACAGAATACGGCAGTCATTCCAGCACGTTTCGGAGTTCGACAGAGGACGAATAGTGGCTAATCACGACAGCAGTTTATCGTACCAAGACATCGGCGGCCGTCTGGATTCGGTGGGTGCAGGAGGGACGGACGGACGAACGGACCAAAGTGAGCGATTGCCACAGCCGCGGAACACCACCGAACGGGAGGACCAGTATGTGCGGCGGGCATTGACGGCTCGCACCACCACATCACGAACGTTAGCGTAGGAATTGGGGTGTGTTGAGCAACAACCAGCACATACCGTTCGACGTCGTCTGCAGGAGCGGGGTCTTGTCGCACGGTGGCCATTGCTCCGATTACCATTGACGTTACACCACCGGCGAGTGCGGCAGCAGTGGGCCGTTGAACGCTGCACCTGGACTACGGAATGGCACCACATTGTCTTCTCCGACGAATTAAGCTTCTGCCTGCAGCACCGCGATGGTCGGATCCGCGTATGATGCCTGCAGCACCGCGATGGTCGGATCCGCGTATGATGCCTGCATTATGCATCGCCATACTGGTCCGTCGCCTGGCGTTATGGTTTGGGGTACAATTGGATATGACACCCGCACCCCTCTGGTACACATCGCCAGTACACTCAACATCCACTGCTACATCTCCGATGTTTTGGAGCCTGTAGTCCTTCCTTACCTGCAGGACCTGCCAGCAACCATGTTTCAACAGGACAATGCGCGCCCGCACGTGGCATGCATCGTGCAACAGTTCTTCTCTGCTGCCGTCGCCCGCCGAACATGTCTGGTCGCTGATCGGCAACAGAGTGGCCCGGCAAGTACCACCCGCGACTACACCTGATGAACTGTGGCAACGTGTGGAAGCAGCCTGGAAGGACATACCCCAAGCCCACATCCAAAGCTTCATTCGTTCGATGCCGCGGTGTGTGGCGGCCGTTATTGCCAGCCATGGGAGCCACACGAACTATCTGTCTGCGTGTTCTGCAAGTTGCACAGGCCTGTAAGTTCAATCGTTTCATCTTTGTATCTGTTGTTATGTGTCCAGTAAATCTGGCTTTGCTATCTCGTGTCCTTCTTGGTGTTGCATTTTGGGTGGCCAGCAGTGTATTTGAAAATAAAGAATTACCCAGTCACTAAAAAACGTAGTAAAATCATCCGTGAATGCCAAAAAAAAAAAAAAAAAAAAAAAAGAGCCGAAATTGTAAATAAAAGAAAATTAATTTTTAATTTGAATAAGGCATACTTATTACATTTATTGAATCTATATATATAAAAATGGATGTAAGTGTGTGTATGTATGTATGTATGTATGTTCCAGCCTAACTCTGGAACACCTGGAACAATTTCAACCAAACTTGGTACACATATGACTTACTATCTGGAAAAAAATACTGTGGGGGGTAAGACAACCATAGGGGTGGGGTAGGAAGGGTGTGACATGTAAAAATAATCAAAAACGACTGATATTAGTGTCAATTTCATAGTGATTAGTGTTGAATCCATAGTTTTCAGGGTCGCTGAGATGAATAGTGACACTCCCGATGCCGTTTAAGTCCAAGTTCAGCCCCCATCAGCGTGGGGGTGGGGGTGAGAAGGGGTGAAAAATAAAATGTCCAAAATGAATGAGATTAGTGTCGAATCCATAGTTTTCGGGGTCGCTAAGCTGATTGGTGACAGTTCCAATGACATTTAAGCCCAAGTTTAATCGAAAAGAACTTTGTAGAACCTTCTGGAATTTTTTAGAAATGAATAGAACTCTGTAGAACCTTCTGGAAGACTTTAGAAATGAATGGAACTTGGTGTCGGTAGAACCTTCTAGAAATTTGTAGAAATGAATGGAACTCGGTGTCTGTAGAACCTTCTAGAAGGTTGTGGAAATGAAAAGAACTCTGTAGAACCTTTCTAGAAGGTTGTGGAAATGAATAGAACTTTGTAGAACCTTCTGGAAATTTTTTAGAAATCATTATGCCTTGGTCTTGAACTCGTGATGCTCGAGAAAATTCCAGCACCCACTCGGATCTTAGATGGTCTTATTTAAGGGAAGCTAACTCAGCAAGTCTTCCAGTTTATCATCTTTCAGTGAATGTGACAGTTTCATTTCACTCTTTTAGTTGATTGTATAAGTGTTTCCTACTTTATTTGACAGTGATAGTGCGCATTTTGGATTCAAGTTCTGTGAAGAGTTTTATATTTCTACACGGATGTAAGTACTTCATAAATTTAAATATGTTTTTGTTATGTTTATATTAGCTTTTTATTGTATTCTATAATAGATTTCATTGCTGTAATAATGCCTCCAAGGAAACGTTAGGCGATTGGCCAAGTGCAATCAAAGACTAAAAAAATGAAACAATAGTGTAGACAAGAAACTCCCGAGGAGAGGAATAGAAGATTTGTGACGCTGGGCGAGAGAGCTACTACATTTAGAGCTTCAGAGACAGTACAGATGCGTGAGGCCCGACTACAGGATAAGAGAGATAGAGCTTCAGAGACAGTACAGCAGCATGAGACCTGAGTACAGGAAATGAGTGATAGAGCCAGACGATCACGGACTGCGCAACATTTTTAGCTTAGCATTGGAAGGATTCCACTATGATTCACATAAAATAAAGACTACTTGCAGCATGCAAGTGTTACCATCGGAAAAATAGAAATCGTTTGTAGTTACTGTCAAGCCAAAAAGTCTAAATCAGTCTCCTGGTATTTGCTGAAAAAATGGGAAAGTGAAACTCTGCCAACTGGAACCACCACCACAAGAACTTTTGACTTACACATCAGCAGATACGTCAAGAGTCAAAGCATTTTCTTAGTAACATGAGAAAATACAACTCGTGTTTCCAAATGACATTGTTTGGCGTAACATCAGTTGTTGAACAGCCTGGATTTCCATCGACATTCACGGTGCAAGGGCAGATTTAACATAAGGTGGGATCGTTGCTTCCGCTGCCAGATCAACCACCAAAATTTCTACAACTATATTTTATTGGAAATGAAGAAATGGAAACTGACCAGAGGTGCGCCTACATCTCAGGAACAAGATGTCACATTGTGTTAAACTTACAACGGATGTTTCATGAGAACAATGATCTTATTAAAACGTTTAAAACAACATTGGAACGTATGAATATAAAGTAGTCATAAGAGCAGACCGAAGACCAGTAGGTGAACATGAGCGGCACTTCAATGCTACTCAGGTAGATGAAGTCGCAGTGGCTATATCAGGCGATGAGTTTGATCAACGGGATATCGTAATTCAACGACGAGGTGAATCATTGCAGCGCATTTCAGAAACACATCGATCTTATGATGGTATACAGTACCCAGTGATATTCCCCCGTGGTGAAAATGGATATCATTTTAATCTGAGGCAGGTCAGCCCAACAACAGGTGAAACAACCAGCAAGAAAGTTTCAGCGATGGATTTCTATGCATACAGACTAATGGTTTGAGAAACTGAACAGAACCACATCTTAAACTGCAGACAATTGTTTCATCAATTCAACGTTGATATGTATGCAAAAATCGAGAGTGAGCGTCTTCTTTACATTCATTTAAATCAACGTAAACTGAGAGTTGAAGAATATATTCACCTGAGAGATGCTGTGGCAAATGATGGAAACGTTGAAAACCTCAGTGCCTTAGTCACACTACCAGCTACATTTACAGGCAGTCCCTGACACATGCACAAATACACACAAGATGCTATAACGTACGGGAGAGCAGACTTATTTATCACCTTCACCTGCAATCCGACTTGGACAGATATCAAGGAGATGCTTACCAATGGTGAATTACCCAGTGAGCGCCACGACTTGATTGCGATAGTACTTAAACAGAAGCAGTTGAAAATAATTGACGTTATAATAAAGGGCCACGTCTTTGGAGTGCCAAGATGCTGGATGTACATGATTGAATGGCAAAAGCGAGGACTGCCACACTCACTCAATTTAATCTGGTTGGTGGACAAAATTCAGCCCACACAAATCGATGACATTATGTCTGCCGAGTTGCCTGACCCAACACAAGATCCCGAACTTTTCGCAGTGGTAACGAAAAACATGATCCACGGACCATGTGGAAATCTCAACCCCAACTCTCCGTGTATGAAGGACAGAAAATGTACCAAGAAATACCCAAGAAAATTGATTAAAGAGACAAACCGGAAATGACGGTTATCCTCTATATAGACTGCAAGCTCCAGAAGATGGAGGGTTCACGACGAAACTAAAGATACGCAGCAACACAGAAATAGAAATCGACAATAGCTGGGTTGTGCCATTTTCGCCGCTGCTGACAAAAATGTTTCATGCACACATCAACGTGGAGTACTGTAACAGTGTAAAATCGATCAAATATATGTGCAAGTATGTTAACAAAGGTAGTGATATGGCTGTTTTTGACATAAGCAACAAGAGAAAAAACGATGAAGTGATGCATTATCAGTTGGGAAGGTACATTAGCAGCAACGAGGCAGTTAGGCGAATCCTAGGATTTCCGATTCACGAAAGACACCCTACTATTGTTCACTTCAGCGACCAGCCACCAAATATGACCTTAACAGCATTCTTTCAACTGTGTCAGCAGGATTCTTTCGCAAGGACTTTGTTGTATACTGAGATACCTCGATGTTACACATGGAATGCACCAAGGAAAGTTTTCTGTAGAAGAAAAGTTGGCCAGCCCGTCCCTAGACATGATGCAGTCGCGAGTGACGCCTTAGGTTGAGTGTACACAGTTCACCCCAGTAACGCCAAATGCTATTTCCTTAGGATGCTTCACTCAGTTCAAGGACCAACATCTTTCACGGAGCTAAGAACAGTAAACGGCGAAGTATGCCAGACATTTAGAGAGGCCTGTCAGAAGTTGGGCTTACTGGAAGGAGACCAGCACTGGGACGACACATTGCGAGAAGCCGAATTGATCTCCCTCCCAGATCAAATCAGAAACCTGTTTGCTATAATATTGACTACATGCAGTCCATCAAATCCAAACACTTTATGGGAAAAATATAAGGAGGCCCTAGGTGAGGATATACTCGCCAAAGTCCAGAGAGAAAATCTGACATTAGAAATTACGTTTGGTCCAGACATTTTCAACAAGGCTTTAATTATTCTTGAGGACAAATGTGTGGCCATGATCAATAAAACATTACTTCAACACGGCCTGCCTGCACCAGTACGAGACCGACAAGACATACTTCACGCAGATTACATACGAGAAAAGAACTACAACATCGAAGAGCTGAGTGCATGAGTGCATACGTCGCGGACAAGAAGCCACTTCTAAATCAAGATCAGAAAAAAGCACACCAAATTATCATGGATCAGGTCGTGAAACAACAAGGTGGTATCATTTTTCTTGATGCTTCTGGGGGCACAAGGAAAACATTTTTAACTCATTTAATTCTGGCCGAAATCAGGGCTCAGGGAGAAGTTGCAGCAACGTTAATGGAAGGAGGGGGGACAGCCCATTCCGCACTTAAGTTGCCACTTGACATCGCCAGGCAGGAAAACCCTACCTGCAACATAAGCAAGGCAAGTGGTCGGGCACATGTGCTCGAGACATGTAAATTAATCATATAGGATGAATGCACTATGGCTCACAAGAAAGCTCTCGAGGCCTTTGACGTCACTCTGAGAAATCTAAGAGGAAACAACAACCTAAAGGAAGGAGCTCTGGTACTCCTCTGTGGAGACTTTCTTCAAACTCTGCCCGTCATCCCAAAGTCAACACCGGTCAATGAGATCCACACATGTTTTAAAACATTTATTTTTGTGGAAACGTGCAAAACTTTAAAGCAAAACATGAGAGTACATCTGGGGAATGACAGTGCTCAAATTTTCTCAAACAAACTACTTGAGATTGGAGAAGGTAGATTAGTCGAATCTTCTGGCAAGATAAACTTGCCATCCGATTTTTGTAATCTGGTGTCGTCCATCGCAGAGCTAATAGATGCAGTCCATCCGACTGTTTTCCAAAACTATCACAATTTGAACTGGTTGCAAGAGAGGACCATTCTTTCTGCTAAAAATGAAGACGTCCACGAAATAAACAATCAAATACTTGCCATGTTACCAGGCGTAGCACTGAATACAAGTCTATCGATACTGCAGTAGATGTCGTCAATTTCCCACCAGAGTTCTTAAACTCACTTGATCCGGCTGGATTGCCACCACATCGTCTTTTACTTAAAGTAGGATCTCCAATTATTTTACTACAGAACCTCGACCCGCCAAAACTTTGCACCTGCACAAGACTGTGTGTAAAAAAGATGCTGGGCAATGTAATTCAAGTGACTATTTTAACAGGAAAAGGAGAGGGTGGAACAGTTTTTATCCCACGGAGACCACTCATTCCGACGGATCTCCCTTTTAACTTTAAGAGATTGCAATTTCCAGTGAGACTTGCGTTCTCGATCACGATCAATAAGTCACAGGGGCAGTCTATTAAGTACTGCAGAATGGATTTGAGATTGCCATGTTTCTCCCATGGGCAACTTTATGTTGCTTGCTCAAGGGTGGGTTCACCCAAGAATTTATTTATTCTTGCTCCTGGAGGTGAAACTAAAAATGGTGTTTATAATTAAGTTTTGTGTTAAATTAATATAGTGAATTTGTAAAAGATTTTACTTTATAATTTGTATACTGTACTTTATACTTTTAAAAACCTGTAAATAAAATTACTTTGATTTTACACTATAGATAGAATTCATTCCTTTTCCTGACTAATAGAAGATTGGGATAAATAAATACCCAGGCAATGCTGGGTAATCAGCTAGTATAATATATAATAAAGAAATTTCTATGGTTCCTGGAAAGATGAGGTTTTAGATGTAACCTTGAGAGAAATAGTTCCAAAAAAGTTACATGCGATGATGGATAGCCAAAATGTACATGAACAACAAGAGAATAATTATGAAGTTTATCACAATAAATCTAATATGGCCTTGAACTTCTCGCAGAGAGGAAAGAAATTTGCGTTTCCACGTGGCTTACTGAAGACAGAAGAATTAATACCTAATCTTGATGATATGACACGTGTACCTACAGAAGACCGTGAAGAATTTAGAAGTAAATTGTATAGAATTGTTTTGAAAGAATTTAATGAAAAAAAGTAATAATAAAAAAAAAATCATTTAGATAAGCTTCAATATGAAAAAGAACAACTGATAAAACTAAGAGATGACCCAACGATTAAATTCTGTGAAGCTGATAAAACAGGACAGATAGTGATTCTAAACATAGCTGATGTAGCATTTTAACAAGGGGAAACAAGGGGACCCAACTGAATCTCAAGTGAGATACTTGGCTAGAATAAGAAATCACAGCACTTTGCCGGAAGAAATAAAGAAGGCGTACCCACCTATGGGTACAGGGATTCGAAAAATGTTTGCAAAAATAAAAATTCATAAGCCTGATACACCTATGAGAGTGATAGTATCAAAAAGGAATTCCCCATTAATAAAGTTGGAAAAAAATGTTTACAGGTATTTGGCACCCATGTTTATGAAAACCAAATTCACTGTAAAGAATACTTATGAATTCATTGATAAAATTAAAGAGATTAAACAAGATTTAAGTGAATATCATATGGCTAGAATGGATGTTAGCACCCCAGTACCTCAGGCAATTAACATAATTGTTGAAAAATTATATCAGTTAAATACAATGAATAAGTACAAATTGAAGAATTAAAATAAATTTTATTTTACATATATAAAAATAACATTTTTATGTTCAATGACAAGATCTACAAACAAAATTATGGTGGACCTATGGGGTGACCATTGTCAACCTTGTTTGCTGAAATAATAATGAGTGACATAGAAACAAAAAAAAAATTAGTAACTGGAAGATCCACCACTGATATACTGCAGGTATGTAGATGGTATTTTTCTGTTGTCCAGGCTAAAAAATGAAGAACTAGAAGACTTGACAAGAAAATATAAAGATATCTATCTATCCATCCATAGAATTGACAGTGGAACAAGAACAAAATAACACATTGGCATTTTTGGATATTGTGGTAAAACAAATGACAATATAGAGTGCATCGAAAATCATCATATATTCCTGTCTTAATACTTTTTCGGTCGTCGTACCCAATAATACATAAAAGAAATAGTATTAAAACAAGTATATCAAAAAGAAGAAATAGAATATATTAAAAAAATTGCACATGATTTTGGTTACCCTAAACAGGTATTAAGGAAATAACTCAAGCAAATAATAAAGGTACAAATAGTAAAAAACCATTAAGATACGTAGGAGCGATTCCATATGTTGAAGGTATTTCTGCTAAAATTAATAAGCTTTGTGGCAAATATGACATACAAGTAGGAAATCAAGTACATACTATAAAAAATATAGTAATAAAAAATGAAAAGATAAGCCAACTTGATAGAGCTGGTGTATATGAGATTCCTATAAATTAGAAACAACATTTGTCATATATAGGCAGCACTAAGAACAATTTAAAATATAGATTACACCAACATATGAATAATTGGAATAAAAAAGAAGCTAAAACAGCATTAACCCAGTATTGTATAGAAAATCATTAATGTCCAAAATTCAAAGAGATTAAAATTATTAAGGGCTGTAAAAACGAAAGGCAGTTGAGAGTTGCTGAATCAGTGTTAATCAAAAGAAACAGATCAAGAGTATGTAATATTAACAATCCGAACAACTTAAATGACCATTGGAAAGCCTTAATTAAAGTAGAACAATTAAGGGGGGGGGCAGCACTGACTATAGATGGCGCCAGAGATACAATGATGCAGAGTTCACGACTGAAGCCGGAACCTTGACTAGTTTGCTCACTTGATCTGTGGTTAGCAGAGCAGAAGGATACATCGACCTCCTGAGGACGACAGCGTAACTGTTGAAAGCGCTTGGGGATTGTTTGTGACTGGCTGAATGAGGTTAGGGTTTGCTGCAGGGTATTTCAATGTATGAGGCAAATGGAACGCTACGTAAATCAGTTACAGTGGTCTGACTGCTGTAAAATGTAAATGTGTAGATAGTGGTTTTTAATGAGGGTATGATAGTGATGTATGTGCTAGTACGAGGTATGTAAATTGTATGAGATGAGATAGGTATTGAATTGAATATGGGTGTGATGTATGAGAGTATTTATTAGCTGTATGAGTATGTGTTTTAGAATTGAGTGCATTTTTTTGGAATTGTGAAGTTTAGGGGCAAGTTGCTGAGGGAGGAGGGAGTAAAATAGAATTTAAAAAAAAAGGGCGTAATGAAAGTCGACAACACTTGCGTAATAGTGAGTATGCGTCTAGTGTTGATGAGCTATCACACATGTCAAACAGCAGTCAGAATTCAGCGTTTTTTACTGTCCTGTGAATGAAAATATGAATGTTTCATGACCTTAGGAATTATAGTAACAACAACAACCTGCGAGCAGATATGATGAAAGTTTCAACCTTAAAAGGCCAGCTGCATAACAGGAATGAAGCCGAGAACTTTTAGGTAAGTGTTTGGCCTTTCTGGTTGTTAAGTGATTAATGACTTGCACGTAAATACTGCATTTTTTGGTGCTTATTGCCTATGAAGATGCAAATAATATGATTAAGTGGCAAGTGCCCTTCATATTCCACTGTGAAGAAATGGTGTGCCAACTTTCATCATGGAAGCTTTGAGACCAAAGATTCAGTGAGATCTGGGAGGCCTTCTACAGTGGCAACACCCGAAATTGTTGATCGTGTTCATGACTTGATTTTTTCAGTCTTAATCTTGCCTAAAACAATAGCTGAGATACTGGAGATATCCAGGGAATGTGTTGGGTTCACAATTCATGAGCATTTGGATATGCAGAAGATGTCAGCAAAGTGGGTGCCCAAATGTTTGAACGCCGATGAGAAACAAAAACGAGTGGTCACTTCCAAATTGGTTTTGCAGCATTTTGAGTGATTTGGTGATAATTTTTTGCAGTGACTTGTCACTGTTGATGATGAAACATGGTTACATCACTATGATCCAGAGACAAAACAACAGTTCCTGCAGTGGTGGCACTCGGGGTCTCATAGGTTATGGCAATGTTTTTGGGGGATTTGGAAGGCATTTTACTGACAGACTATCTCCCAAAGTGCCAAACAATAAACGCTGAATACTATTCCAACTCACTGTGCCAATTAAAGGTGTTCTCTTTCGGTAGGACAATGCGCTGGCTCACAAGACAATGAATGTATCTGGTGTTTAAGTGCATAGACCATCCACCCTACTCACCAGAACTTGATCCGTTGGACCATTTCCTGTTCCCAAACCTTAAAAAAAGTTTGAAAGGAAAGCATTTTTTGAAGGTGATATCAGTATTTGAGTGTTCAGACTTCAGAATTTTATTTGGAAGGGTTAAAGAAACTCCAGAAACACTGTGCCAAGTGTGTTGAACTTTGGGGTGAATATGTGGATAATCTACAAGTTTCATGGCTCTAGCCCATTTCCTTCTTGGTGAGGCTGAGAACTTATCAGCATTCCCTTGTATACATACACAACAATTGGATAAGCTTGAAATATATAATTAAATCTTTCAAGTATATTCAACTTGATGGCCACATGAGACTGACTGCTGTTTGACTACATATCTCATGTGAAGCAAAAACAGCACTGATACTCCCAATGCAATGCTTACTTGGAAAATGAAAGGGGCAATGGGCACAATTCCAAGAATTGTTATCTCCTGTTTCTCACCCCTCCAATAATAAATACCCATTCCATTACTCCCCTATCCCTTTCTGCAACTGTTGCCCAGAAATCCACTTGCATGTGAATAAGCCCAGCCCTACCCATCATTTTTTTGCCTAGGAGTAACTGGCCTGTTTTCAACTCTGCTGATGCGATACTCCCAAGTGACTTTCTTCTGCATCCACTCCAAGGGATACTAGTAATTTTCATCATTACTAGTATCCCTTGGAGTAGATGCAGAAGAAAGTCACTTGTGCACCCGAGTGCTGTTCTATCGACCTTCTTCCACTGACACACATGTATTCCCCTGTGCAATTGCAATTTTAACCTGTATGGCACCATTTTTATTCCTCCATTCCAAGACAGTGCGCAGCAGATCTCGACTGCCTCATTTAATATGGAATTTCATTAAATTTTGTTACTTTGGTTGATAAAAACTTATCTCTGACATTAAATTTGGGCTCGTTATGTGCGGACTCTACTGTGTATCATAATCATCAACCCACTGCTGGATGAAGGTCTCCCAAAGTTTCTTCCACAACAGTCTGTCTTGAGCCAGTCTCCGGCATGCTTTCGAATTTCATCCACCCATCTCCCATGTGGCGTGGGTTTTTGTGTGTTCATTGTGTATGTGTATGTACACACACACACACACACACATGGGTAGTTTCAGGAAGACACAAAGGCAGATGTTCCCCTTTTCTCCTTACGAAGAAACAAAATTTTTGATTTTTACGCAGGCTAAAAATACATGTCTATTTTTTTACTGTTAAAATTGTTTTACAATAATTCAGATAACTCTTGAAGTTGCCATTTCCATTCGATCGAATTGATGATGGTAATAAGTTGCCTATCCCTTTCAAATGTTTGCGACCAACACAGTATATGTTATCCCTATGGAAATATTTCTTACTGTCGCACTGGCAAGTAAGTCATTGTGCTTCTCGCGAAACCTTTTTATTCATGACATTGAATTTGAAATCAACCCAAATTAATCCAGTGCACTACATGTTGCAGCACGATATTATTGAAATAAACAAAAACTGTAGATGGACACTTACAACAGCATTCTGTATTTCCCATACAAAAAATTAAACTTGGCAAATTTTCATCATTACTAGTAGCTAGTATTTTCATATTACAAAGTTTTTTAAGGTTCAGTCACATCGTCTGTAGAAACTGTGGACAATCCGTAGCAGTTGAAAGGGATTCATATACAGTCATTTTCAAAAGCCCTTCATGTTAGATAAAATAAAATATTGGACAAGCCAGATAATCGGTAATCTACAGTACACATTAAAAAGCGGTGTTACCGAGAATGTCAATGTCAAATTCGTTCCACTATTTCTGTGCAAAGCTGCGATTCAAATTCGTTCTTTAGTCGAGTTCGACATACAGTGGTGTGCAAAAGTATTGCATCACCTGCAAAAACCATGAATTTTTTAACTCTTTGTTTAACTAATTTTTATACCTATTATATTAATTCAACATTTGTCGAAAACATTACGTGGTTTCAGAAATTATTAACTATATGTCAACAAAATAGTTTCCATATCATCTACTGTTTAGCACGTTATTAGAAATTCGAGCACGGGAAAAACGTCCATATAATAAGAAAATTTTTATTTCAACTTGTCACTAATATTCCTTTTTTTCTTTTTGATGTTCTTTATAATAGTTTAGAATTTTATTATGAAGATTACAAATTGATATGAAAAAATGTTTTAATATGTGCAGTCAAATGCATCATAAGTTGTCAAAGTCCTCCAATACGTAGAGACAATATGTATTAAAAGATTAATATTATTCCAGTTTTTAAGTCATGATTTATGAAATTAATGCAATAGAAAAGAACTTTCGAACCTTTTGATTATGATGCGTTGAATCAGTAATAAGCCATCTTGTTATCAAAGAAGGCATGATTTTCCTTTCCTGTGGTATCAGCTTACAAGTTGAACTTCGATCTTATAATTTCTTATTATAGATGATGGTTGCATGTTTTATTTTCCGTGGCTCGATATCCCAAACTAGTTTCAATTCCTTCTTTTTTGGAATCATCTTCAGTGGGTATTATGATCTTCTCATACATGTTGTGTTTTGACCACTTACATCGATTCTACTGGCAGCGTCCGACTTTTCACGGCAGTTGTACTCTTGCGCATGCTATTTTTGGTATTAATGCACGTTCTTAGAACGTGCATTAATTATTAATGCACGTTCTAAGAACGTGCATTAATACCAAAAATAGCATACCAAAATAGCATGCTTAGAACGTGCATTAATTATTAATGCACGTTCTAAGAACGTGCATTAATACCAAAAATAGCATGCGCAAGAGTACAACTGCCGTGAAAAGTCGGACGCTGCCAGTAGAATCGATGTAAGTGGCCGAAACACAACATGTATGAGAAGATCATAATACCCACTGAAGATGATTCCAAAAAGAAGGAATTGAAACTAGTTTGGGATATCGAGCCACGGAAAATAAAACATGCAACCATCATCTATAATAAGAAATTATAAGATCGAAGTTCAACTTGGAAGCTGATGCCACAGGAAAGGAAAATCATGCCTTCTTCGATAACAAGATGGCTTATTACTGATTCAACGCATCATAATCAAAAGGTTCGAAAGTTCTTTTCTATTGTATTAATTTCATAAATCATGACTTAAAAACTGGAATAATATTAATCTTTTAATACATATTGTCTCTGCGTATTGGAGGACTTTGACAACTTATGATGCATTTGACTGCACATATTAAAACATTTTTTCATATCAATTTGTAATCTTCATAATAAAATTCTAAACTATTATAAAGAACATCAAAAAGAAAAAAGGAATATTAGTGACAAGTTGAAATAAAAATTTTCTTATTATATGGACGTTTTTCCGTGCTCGAATTTCTAATAGCGTCTTGAAACAGTAGATGATATGGAAACTATTTTGTTGACATATAGTTAATAATTTTATACCTATTTCATCGGATGCGAAACTTAATGGAGATTTCAAAAATGTCTTCGTTTTCCCTGTAGATATATTACAAAAATCATGACCAAGTCGAAATTATTATGAAAAGGACCATTTATTCAATACTTAAGTTCACAGCAATAAATTGCTTTTGTAATTCATAAGGAATGAAATAACATTTAAATACAGAAATATAATTAAGCAAAATTATAAAATGTACCAAATATTTTGTTGTCCAGCTTTATTCATGGCTTTGCATCTTGCTGGCAAACTGTGAACAATATGAATTACATCTTCAATGAATTGAATTTTGGTTGTTTGCTTCTGTTTTGATAGTTCATACGACACTTTGAACTACAAATTTTCAATCAGGGGTTTAAGTCCGGTGACTGGTGGCCAATCAAGATGCTGAATATTTTTTTCGTCAAACCACTTCTTCAGTACTTTAGCACAATGACAGGGAGCATTGTCATCTTGAAAAATAAAATTGCCATCATAAAGTCTTGTAGATGATGTGGTAGCATTTTGCTTTCTAATATCCAGATCAGAGTTCGCTAAAAAAAAAAAAAAAATTTAAAGGAGTATTTTTACTCCTTTGAAAAAATTTAGGCAATGATTTTTAAAAGTGGGGAGTATTTTAGAAAAATTAACAGATGAAATAAAACTTACAAAAATGAAGGGCGATTATGAAAAATCCAGATTTTTTTTCATATTAAAAATTTTACTACTGCTCAATGTAACTATACATAATATCTAAGGTATTTTATTTACCTGATATTGTTAAAGTATTTCTCACGTTGTTTGCTCTGTGAGGCACGTGCTCCCGGCCCCGAGAGGTCTCGTACGTTATGGACTTTTGGTTAGTTATAAAAAAATTTGCAGAAATAAAACAGTTAGGTTATACATTTTCAGTTCCACATTCATTCACTTGCAAATTCAAACGTTTAAAATTTACCATTAATTAAAATATTTTAGTAGAAAGAGTTATACTCCTTGGGTCAGGAGACGTCTCACACATGGTGTATAACTCTTTCTACTAAAATCTTTTAATTAATAGTAAATTTTAAACGTTTGAATGTGGAACTGAAAATGTATAACCTAACTGTTATATTTCTGCAAATTTTTTTATAACTAACCAAAAGTCCGTAACGTACAAGACCTCTCGGGGCAGGGAGCACGTGCCTCACAGAGCAAACAACATGAGAAATACTTTAACAATATCAGGTAAAATACCTTAGATATTATGTATAGTTTAATTAAAATCACGTTTATAACATAAGACAACCTATTAGGTAGGCTCATGAATTGCATTTTTCGTACTACTCGATGTATTTAGAATTTGGATCCGTTTTGCTTCTTATTTTAGTAATAAATATAATATTTGTATTTTAAAACAATAACATTAAATTTATCATGTTTTGTAATGACCACATGCAACAACAATGTGTTCTAAAAATATCAAGTTCCACGGTCACATTTTTTAATTTTTTTGGTCACCATTCGCTGATGTTTCACTGTATGTATAAATATACAGGGTGCATAGAAAAGTCCCTGCCTGGAAGAACTTGCGAACGGTGAGAGGTACAGTTGTGCAAGTGAGATAACGGTATAGTAAAGCGACTACACCTGATTGAATGTAACCGATAGCAGCGCCCTAGTGGCAAATTGAAAACGTAAAGAGATAGAGCAAAATTTCCAATTACAAAGTTGTAGAGCATCAATTAATTAGTACAAAATGACATTTGTTTCACACGGTTAAGATAAATTGTTGCCTGAATACCCTAAAATGTCTTAAATCGATGCGTGACCTTTTGTGTGAACGTTTGAAGGGAACAGGCATAGGTATGAGCAAATACATTTATTACCTAAGTGCGTACTTATTTCACTACAGTTTG
Source organism: Macrothele yani (assembly GCA_039090855.1). NCBI lineage: Eukaryota > Metazoa > Arthropoda > Arachnida > Araneae > Macrothelidae > Macrothele > Macrothele yani. The sequence continues at coordinate 116,226,628 of CM077011.1, forward strand.
ATGATGTCAGACAAAACAAAAAAAGCAAACTGGCGCACAGTGATAAAAAGTTAATGTCGAGTATGTTCGAAGAGTTCACCATTGCCCACGATACACATTTGTATTTGTGAAAGTAACTCTGCATACACATTCCTCAGCATGGAAGGTGTCACACTATTGCAAGCATCTGTAACACGACGACATAGATCCAGCAGACTTGTAGGCGCTGTTGCACACACCTGATTTTTCACGTAACCCCAGAAATCCAAGCTCGCCATTCTCGCACAGCATACGTAGACCTAAACTTTTGATCAGGGTACATCCTGCTACTGTTTTTTAAGGTACGGTACAACGTCACAATTTGCATACGGCTACATTTGTGAAATGTGAATATGCAGATTATTTCAATTGTCGTGCTTCAATTTTGGACATTGTAGGGTATTTAGGCGACAATTTATCTTATCCGTGTGAAACAAATGTCGTTTTGTACTAATTAATTGATGCTCTACAACTTTGCAATTGGAAATTTTGCTCTATCTCGTTTTGTTTTGCAATGGCTAACTTCCGCATTTCGACACTAGGGGCGCTGCTATTGGTTGCATTCAATCGGGCGTAGTCGCTTTACTATACCGTTATCTCACTTGCATAACTGTACCTCTCCCCGTTCGCAAGTTATTCCAGGCTAAAGGGACTTTCCTATGTACCCTGTATATATTATATATACAGGGTGATTCCTAAAGTCTGTGTTTTCTCACGTTTCCAGCCTTCAACTTGCCCCAGCCATTTCTACCATATGTCATTTTCTACTAATTCGTCCATGCACTACAAGTTTCTAATTGATCTCTTTCCCGTATGTCTCATGGTTTCCGAGATAGGAGTGCTAACTTCCACATTTTGCCACTAGAGGCACTGCAGTCACTTTCATCCGATAGCGCATGGTTGTTTTATTATACCATACCTTACTTCCATAGCTCTAGCTGTCTTTGTTCCCAAGTTATTGAGAGGACTTTAGGAATTGCCCTGTATATATATATATACAGTATAAGCCTACTGTATATGTATATGGAAGATATGATCAGAGTAAAATCTTTGAAACGGCAACCACGTGGACATATTAGCAGAACAGACCACCGATGGACAACTGAAATTTTAATAAGGATTCCTGGGCTACAAGCATTCAGCAGATCGCAAACCCAGTTTGAAATACTACTCCTTACACTTACACCCCCTTGCATTCGCTTATCGTAGTTCAGAATCACAACCGTGTGAAAACCGAAAATGTGACAGCTACATGCTCCCGATTCCAAGAGAATGTTCCACAATACAGCATGGCCACTAATGACATTTTGCCGATAGCTTCTGTTCAACGAAGTGTGGCTATTCTGAAATTTGGTGAACAGGGGGAAAAAATCTAGGACTTTCAAGGGCCCTTGAATAGGAAAATTAAATTCAAGGAGTTTTCGAGGACCACGAGAACCCTGATGGAGGTTCCCAATGCCATGTGCACACATGCAGCTCCAAACCATGGCCTTCACTGGATGCTTAACACAGTAGTCACTAAGCAACTTGGATGAAATTCTTTGTGCTTGAATCTCTTTACATAGGTACTACTGTAATTCTCATTAAAGCAAAATTCTGATTCATCACTGAAAAGAACATTTTCCCATTGCTTGGTAGTCCACGAGACATGCTGTTTTGTGAAGTCTGTGATGGGATAAAAGATTGCAGTCTTATGCACAATTAAAAGTTAAAAGAACTGATGTTCCTGTACACACCAAAAGTGCTAACACCTCAATGACAACACCTTAATGCTAGATGACATAGCCACCCAGCCCCGTGAATAAAGCAGGCATGTGCACTAAACGCACAGATTGAATCCTGACACCTGCCTTTCTGTTAAAGGACGAAATCACCAATTCGCAAGCACATCTGAAAATGATCCCAAGAGGGATCGAAAGATCTTATGTTGTTTTAATGCCATTTTGATTATTCTCACCGCTTTTGGTGTGTACAGAAACATCAGTTCTTTTAACTTTTAGTGCATAAGACGGCAATCTTTTATCCCATGACTAACTAAGCATGAACTTTCGTCTATTTTAGAAGTCTATGATGTTTTTGAATTGCAGTTAACAGTGATTTACACCTTCTTTTGCAGCCACGTTAGTCATAGTGATGCAGCGATCTCCTAACAGAAGATGTACTAACAGTAACATCAGACCATCTGCAAAGCAATTCAGGTGAATTGAGCCTTCTGTCCTGCCTAGTGGTAGTGGATCTGAGCCTTCCATGTGACGCATATTTTTAATAGTAGCTTAACGACTATAGATTTATTACAGCCCACTCTTTCAGTGATTCGCTTTGAAGAATATCCCTCTTCATGCAGAACAACTAATTTTACTCTGTTCGCTATGGACAATTCCGCAGTTTTAACCATTATTGAGTATGTACACAAATTATACCCTAATAACAAGAAGCAACCATTACAATGCTTTAGTAGCTCTGTGTCAGTCCTTTATAAAGGCTGGAGTAGGATTAGGATAGTAGCCAATCAGGTAAAAGAGTGTCTATGATTCACTGTAACATCTGATATATAGCTAACGTGAATTTCAATGTGTATGTCAAACCCCATATTTTATGTCATATTAACAACAGAAGTACCTACATGAAAAACTAAGACATTTTTGAAATCTCCATTAAATTTTGCATCTAATGACATATAAACGATGAAATAACTATGAAAATTAGTTAGTTAAAAAAAGAGTTAAACGTAAAAATTCACGGTTTTTGCAGGTGATGCAGTACTTTTGTACACCATGGTATGTATTTTGTTGTTGTAGTTGAAGGTTTAATGACCACTGCCAGCAACTCAATGGGCTATAAGCAATCACCCATCACTAATTTAGGGTCACTGGTTCCAGGGAAGGGGGAGAACCAGTGCTGTAAGACAAATGCAACATCCATGCCTCACCGTGATTCGAACCCTGACCCTTCATATACAAATGGTCATGAGCCAGCGCTTAGAACACAGTGCCACCAGGGTGGCTGATGTGTTGATTGGAGTAATATTTAAGGTATATCCTAAAATAAAAATATATACAAAACTTTTGGCAATTCACAAGACATAATTCCACAAATATCTGAAGTATTTTTTACTATAGCTCTGAGTGGTTAAACTATAAACAGAACTTTAGCATTCTAACATTGATGAACAAATATTAAATATATTATATTTTTCCATTAAATAAATAGTACTATATGTACTAGAGGTGGGCTTACCAGTGACTTTCCAGTAATGGTGACATTAAACAGTGATGAAGTGGATTGTGAGTTACCGTCTTATTTGAAACAACGACAAAATCGCTGTTTACGACAGGGGTTTCAGTATTGCATGTAACAGTGACAAAATTACTCTTACAATCTGCTCACTTTGAATTCTTCGTTTACGACTAAACATACAACAAAAGACAAAATAAAAACCATTTTAAATGAGGGAAAAAGGGTAGACTGGAAGAAAGCTCACATCACTAGTGATCTGTATGATGTTTCAACATTATTTCTGAACCATCTCTACTATATATTACAGGAATTTTTTTTTATTTTTTTTTTCCGGGGAACATTATGCTATATATATTTAGAATTTTCTTTCGTTTAATCTTTAAGCAAATAACTTATCAATATTTTTCGACAGCAGAAGTCCTGCACACAGCCTCGTAAGAAATGCATGGCCATACTAAACTGACTATATTTGCATGTATTTCTGGCAAATATGTTCCACTCTTTCTTAGTAAAACCATGATTCAGATACATTCTTTGGCTAAATTTGACATATGCTCATTGAAGTAATATTTAAGGTATATCCTAAAACAATATATTCAAAATATTTCAGCAATTCAAAATTCCACAAATATCTCAAGTATTTTTTACTACAAATCGGAAGCGGTTCAACCCTAAATGCAACTTTGGCATTTTAACAGTGATGAATAAATATCAAGTGTGTTATACTTTTTCATTAAAGGAATAGCAGGACAATTTTTAATTTATACTGCAGAACAATTTTTAATTTTGTTTTTTAAAGAACTTGACACTACAGTATGTTCAGAATTTTCTTTTTAATTTGACTAAAATTTTAATTTCAGCTAATATTAGGTCTATGCATAAGTTTCAATTATTTTATGGTTGAATAGACATTGTACTTATACAAGCAGGTCACATGTAACTACCATCGATATAGGGCTATGCTCTGCATGGCCAAGAGAGATGCAAATCGCAAATCTGTGCTCTGCATCTCCCCATCAGTCATCCCCTACACTTCTTGTCCTCCATGCTACAATCACTATTTCTGAACATCCCAAACCACTCACGACAGTGTGCTTGCACCTATAGTTTTCTCAATATATGCAAACATATCCACTCTTGTCTGTAGCAGTTTTTACAAGGTTAAATGTGAACAACACAGTTATGAATGCACATCTCGTTGGTTGCCATGTTCTAGCTCAACTAACAGCATGTATGGGCGATCTGCCAACATGCGTCATTTGATGCAGTGCTGCCACCTTACCCCCACAGCAAAAAAAAAAAAAATCAGCATTTCACTTTTACAGCACTCATATGCGGAACACTGGAAACTTATGCACAGACCTAATAACTTGCCAATAGTTTTTTGGCAGAAGTCCTGCAAACAATCTCACAAGGTGTGCATGGCCATATTACACCAACTATTTTCATATATTTTTACCATGCCCACTGCTCTTATCATTTGATGATGTTTGGGATAATATTGGGTATATAAATAAGTTTTGAGGGATTTCCGTTCGGTGTCGTACTTATTACTGCTCTCATGTATTTTAAGGTGGCAACACTGCGATATCGCAGTACAAGACGCCAGCTGTCAGAGTCGGTATACGACGTTCGATTGAGATGCGAAGACGTATTTGTCTTACTCGATGAAAAATGGCAACTTTCGTCCTGACAAAACAGCATTTGCAGGAAGTGTTAGTGCATTACTTTATTGTCAAGAAAAGTGCTGTCGACAGCTATCGCTTAATGTCAGAAATCTATGGTGAACATTCCCCATCCATAAAAACACGTGAGTATTGGTTTAGATGATTCAAAAGGAACAATTTCAATGTTAGTGATAAAGAACGTTCTGGACCACCCAAAAATATTGCTGATGCCGAATTGGAAGCTTTACTCGACGAGAATCCATGCCAGACCCAAAAAGAACTAGCAGCAGCATTAAATGTTAGTCAACCATGCATTTCACAACGTTTAGCTGCCATGGGAATGGTGCAAAAAGATGGGAATTGGGTTCTACATGCTTTGCGGGAAAGAGACCTTGAACGTCAAAAAACCATTTACGAATTGCTGCTTCAAAGGAAAAAAGAAAGGGTTTTTTGCATCTTATTATTACTGCTGACGAGAAATGGATATGGTACGATAACCTTAAACGGCAGAAAGCATGGGTGAAGCCAGGTGAACCAGGTCCTTCAATGCCAATGTGCAATATCCATGGTTCAAAGGTAATGCTGTGTATCTGGTGGGACCAGATGAGTGTGATCCACTATGAACTGCTGAAACTGTCAAAACTATTACTGGTGATTGGTATTGAACCCAATAAAGTGTTTAAAATGAGCTCTCACGCAAAAACGGCCGGAATAGGTGAATAGACACAACAAAGTCATCTTGCAGCGTGACAATGCAAGACCACGTTTTTCGACCTGTGAAAAAGTACTTAGAAGGATCCGACTGGGAAGTTCTACCCCATCCGCCATATTCGCCAGATATTGCGCCATCGGATTACCATTTGTTCCAGTCGATGCAGTCAGCACTTTCTGGAGAACGGTTTAGTTCTTATGAAGACATCAAAAATTGGCTGGACAACTGGATCTTTTCCAAGGAACCGGAATTCTTCCTTCGGGGCATACGTTCACTGCCCGAAAAATGGGGTAAAGTTGTAGCTTCAGAGGGAGCATACTTCCATTAATATTAAAATATTGTTTCTGTTCTCCAACAACGTGTTTTGTTCACCTCAAAACTATTGGGTATATAAATAAGTTTGGCAATATTACACCGACTATTTGCATATATTTTTATCATGCCACTGCACTTATCATTTGATGATGTTTTGGGTAACAGTCACAGAAGCACCCAAGACTTTTTTTATTATGTGAAAGAAGTACTGCAGAAGAGACATAAGATCTGTTTGTATGAGAAAGTTGGAAGTGTGACTGAGGAGTTCGGGATCGCTCACAGCATCGTTTCACGAGCTTGGAGAGCATTTCAAACGACATGAACAGCTGTCCAAGAGTTTAGCAGTGGTCGTCCACGAGCAACCATGGTGGTGGACGACTGCTATAGTGTCATACAGGCGAGAAGAGACGGACGGCAGACAGTGGAAGAAATCGCAAGGCACATGCAACAGACAACTGGACGTCCCTTATCGCGTTTTACCGTGGCCAATAGGCTGCACAAAGGTGGTCTATTTGCACGATGACCAGTATGGTGTGTGCAATTAACGCCTGCTCATCAGAGACGGCGGTTTCTGTGGTGCCAGGAACACAAGAACTGGACACATCAGCAATGGGGTTGAGTTCTCTTTACGGATGAGAGCCGATTTAGTCTGACGAGTGATTCTGGACGTATACACATCTGGAGAGAGCAGGGAACACGCAATCACACCTCCAACATCATTGAAAGGCACTGGTTTGGAGGTGGCGGAGTTCTGGTTTGGGGTGGTATCGTGCTTGGTAGCCGTAATGACCTCCACATCTTCCAAGGAGGTTCAGTCACTGGTGTCCGCTATTGTACCGAGGTTCTCCTGTCTCGCGTACGTCTGTTTAGAGGTGCTGTGGGTCCTGAGTTCCTCTTCATGGACAACAATGCTAACAGCACCTCATCGTACAGTGGCTGTCGCAGAGCTGTTGGAGAGTGAAGATAGTCAACGCATGGATTGGCCCGCAAGGTCCCCGGACCTAAATCCAATCGAACACGTGTGGGACCTTCTCGGGAGACGCTTGGCAGCACGCCGCCAGCAACGATTCCGCAGCTGCGATTGGTGCTACAAGAGGAATGGGCTGCGATGCCTCAACAGCTCCTTGACAACCTCTTCCTCAGCATGGACAGACGTTGTAAATCCTGCAACGCAGTCAGGGGTGAACATATCCCCTACGAAAGACTGGATTTTTCTTGGTAGCCGCCTGTCACTTGGAGGTTTCTGTTTTCTGTCCAGTTGTGCTCGAAGCTACCTTTTCAATAAAGTGCCTTTGTATCCTTTGGATTCCTTGTTTGGACGGTTTTGCTCACTTGTCCCATATTCTTACATCTTGGGGATCTTATGGTGTGATTTGAGTCGATGTGGAGCACTTCTGCACGACGTTACATTCGAAAAACCGTCTCGTCCTTAATTTTTGCACGCCAGTGTATATTGACAGCAAAGCATTCTGTTATAGTGTGACGACTTGATTTGTGCATAATCTTGCACATGTACTTTCCTTTTCTTATATTAACATGTTGCTCTCTTTACAACATGTGGTGTTTTTACTTAGAATTAGATGGGTTGCCTTTTGTCTTTTCTGCCTAGCATTATTTTGGGCCCTGCTACCATGCCGTACACTATGTATGAGAGCAAATGGCTTACATACACTTATATTTAAGTCCGATTTGTATTCTGTCTCTTGACAATCCTGGCTGGGTTTCCTAAGTTACTTTTACAAACGCAATTTGTAGACAGGTCCCAGAGTCTACCGTCGTCAACACAGAAAGCTACATCTGCCAGTGGATTTCATAGTTGCTTGTTAATTAGAACATTATCGAAATTTACTTTGCTGTATTCCATTTTCATATTTTGATACACACCTGAGATTAGATCTCATATGATAGATCAGTTTGTAGAATTATGTGTTCTTTTGCCTTTTTTTTTTCAAATTAAAAAAAAATCACAAAACTTTCTAATTTGGGGGGGGGACAGGGTTAGAAAAAAGAAAAAATTATTAACAGTTTTCATACCAAAACCTTAGAATGGTAATACTTGATACAGTACATTTTTAAAGTTTCATTTTATGAATATTCTTAATTGCTGCAATGAAAAATTTATAAAATGTATCTCTGAAATTCTTAATGTTTCTCAACTAAGTATATATTATGTTATACTGTGACAATATAACTACACTCCTTTTTTTGTATGCCTAATTTAATACAACAGAGCATCTTGATTAGATATAATGTATACCACTATAAAACCATGACTAAAACATAGTGTAATAGTACAGCATTTCAATAACAAAACTAAAATATTATGTAATATTATGTTGAATTTTTTTCCTTTCATTGCATCCATTAGAGCAGGGCTGAAAAAATACTGAGCACCTAGAAATGAGGTGCTGTCAACCAATTCCTTTCTACCTCAAATTTCATAATTTGCCATAAATATCATAATTTCTGTCAGATGGTCTGACTGTGTATAACTGTAAATACAGTAATTTCTGTCAGACAATCCAACAGAAATAACTGTATATATAGATTGTGGGACCCTAACACCAGAAAATTAGAAATTACTGTATTTACAGTTGAAAACAGTTATGATTTAAGTTCTGTAAGTTCTTGAACAATTTTTAAAAAATACACATGCTGTCACGAGAGCTGATGATGATATTAGAAAGATATTGAAAATGTGCTAAAAACAGAAAAATTATAATGCAATATAAAGGTACAGACTGGCAGAGAGATGGCAATATTTTTTCTTATGAGCATTTTAATAGAAAATATGATCCAACGAAGGCAATGCAACAACTATTTTTGCTCGCAGAACGCTACGTGCTGTGGAAAGCACAAAATCATTGCCATTTCAGTAGCATAAAGACTTTGTGAATCACATTCATTAGTTTTACTGTGCTAATTGCATTAGATAAGGCTTTCGTTCGCTCTTCAGAAATGCCAAAAATACTAAGGATTGTCTGCAGTTTCTACCGATTTTTAGGTCTATTAGTGAACAATGGTAATGTTGAAAAAACTGGGATTTATGTTTTTTTACATTTGCTTTAAGATAGCATAAACGTATTTTTAAAAAATGATAGTTCCTTTTTCTAACGAGTTTCTTTCTTTCTTCTTTGAAATTTTCAGTCATTTTGTGAATTGCGGCTTTTCTAAAGGCCTTACATTAATCCCGAAAATTAAGTTTTGGGATTAATGTAATAGGCCCAAATTATATATATGACGATTTTTTCTAAATTTCATGGTCTGTGATACATCGCCATGGATTTTATGAATGAAAAAAAAAATCCTCTCTGAATATAATGATTCTTAAATTATACACTGCTGCTACAAATTATGTGTAAGAATTTATTGTTTTTGAATTTTATGGCCCGTGGATTATATGAACAGAAAAAAAAAAAATCTGAGTTTCACGGTCTGTGGATTATATATATGATGGAAAATGTGGTATCTTTGAGTTTATATGTACAAATTGTATTTTAATGAAATCAAAATCTAAAATTTTTCAGAGTAATGACTTTGGAATGGGAAAAAAAAATTATGTACCAAATTGGAATTTTATTTAAAGGTATGTGGGGTAAAAATAAAAAAAAAATAAAAGGCATAGGCTTCAACAAGACAGAATTAGACAGGCTTGTTAAAGAAACCTGACACAACATGGACTGGAATTCACTAAAGGTCATCAGTTTCCAAGGCAACTATCAAAAAAGAAAATTAAAGGAAGGGATAGAAATTAAGAAAAATCAAACTTACATCATCAGTGACTGCAGAGGTTTGTCTCTGCCTAACATCTGGCAAAATTTGGTAAAAAAAAAAAACTAACCGCAACAGTGATGGAAAAAAAGAGTGACAACAAAAGACTGCCTGAAGAAGAGAAAAGTTTTCTCTGAAAATTTGTGTTTTTTAATTAATTATTTCCCTAGAAGAAAAGGCCCATATTAGATGTTTGATAAAATAAAAGGCAGCAAATACACTATATGACTTTTCATTCCAGTGTCATCGCCACATATGTTTATATTACTCTTTAAAATTCGAATTGATTTGACCTGGCTCCTAGATTTGAAATGTATTTTTCCAGCCCTGCATTAGAGCTGTCATATCAAATATTTCACACATTGCAGTAATTTTTTAAATTACCAAACGATCCAGACTTTTCTAACAGTGTAGAAAGACAACAAATCAGCCTTAAGTTATTACAAGTTTAAACTTTAACCATGCACTTTTCAACTGCACTACTGAATCACAGAGGAAATAATCATGCCTGAAATACATGTATGTGGGGTACAACATAAACAGGTACTGAGTGATTACAAATATTTATTGAGGAAAGAGTAAAAGCCTGTAAACATGAAACAAACACTTAACTCAAAGTTTTATTTGCATTTCTTAATAAATTCAAGATGCACAGCAGATAAAGTGGCATTTGATCTTTATCCAAACATTCTTCAGCAGGTCCAAATGAATTATGGCAATTACTTTTCCATTGTGAACCTTCAAGTAGTCAATGGTTATAAGTAATGATGGTACATAAACTTCCTCTTGATGAAGCTGCACAGGAAGAATTATCACTGACATGGTTGAATTCCAGCATGCAGAATGTTTTATCTCGCTGACTAACCAGTTTCCTTCTGTCACCCCTGTCAGATCTATGTAAGTAAAACAGCACTGAAAAAAACAACGAACAAACTGAGTTGCTCTTTCATACAAGGCACATTTGGAAAGTAAGTACCAATCAGAGTTGGGCAGGAATGCATTACAAAGTAATGGAAGTACAGATTACAGTTAATGTGTAATGCAGTAACAGGTAATCACAAGGTAATGGAATTAATCTGTAATGCATTACAATGAAGAAGATATAATTCAATTATTTAATGCCATTCAAACACAATGGAATTATTTGTTATGTAATTACACAATTTGCAAATAATAATAATTACATACTAATAGTTTATAGAAATGTACATGTGCCGAAAGCTATGTGACATAGCAGACAAAGAATGAAGTGGCAATAACAAGTTAGACGTTTGTAGAATGATCACGCAGTGGGAAGTTGGAGAGATTTATGTAAATCAAGAATATTCCAGAAAGTTCAGGTCCTGTCTTGAAATATATATATATATATAAAGGAGTCCGTCGCTCGCTAGTCCAGTGTTTGTATCGGACAACAACACTTGAGAAGTACGGCAAAAATGTAGAGTTCACAAATTTCTGTAATATTTGGCAGTGCACCCTGAGTTGCTGAACTGTGAGTGTAGTGCTAATATGTGCTTGTGGCTATAGTGGGGTAATTATTTTGGACAGTGAAACGTATGTAATGGACAAGAATACTGTACTGGAGATGAACAAAATGAGTATCTGTAACCAAAATAAACATCCCATTCGTACTTACTTCATATGTATTATTTCGTTCAAATCACTTTACTTGCGGATAAGACGGGGCAACTACTCATGTCATACACGTACAATCTCCAATACCTACATACACGCATTTGAGGTCCTAGGGGTGGAACAATTGCCAAATAACCTACACAACATGTAAGAGTGTACTGGTTGCTGGTTTATTCACGTTGTATTGTTACCCATGAGTTATTGGTTAATTACCAACATATAGTTAACTATTACAATTATAATGGGTAACTGCTACATGTCATTACAATTACCATGTAATTCTAATGACCAGTTCACCATTACCATGTAATGGTAACGCTAAGTTTTTGATCCCATTACGCTGTAATGAATTGCCGATTAATTCAATTACGATTTTGCCCAACTCTGGTACCAATAGGCTATTAAAGTTAAATAAGAATTATTTTTATCTGATTCGTCATACCTTAAACCACAACCTACGTCCAAAATGTTCCAGGACTGACGCAATAAAGAATATAAAAAAAGTACTATCACAATTAATGCTGGTCACCTTCAAAATACCACCCTTCTGAATAAACACACAGTTATCCAGGGTTTCTGAAGATCCTGAAAACAGTTCTGGAAGGCACTTTCCAGTATGTCTGCATGTTGTTTTGTCACAGCTGCTTGGATAGGTGTAATGTCTGTCCTTTCAGTGCCCGTTTTATCCTGGGGAACAGGAAGAAATCACAAAGCAATAGATTCACCGATCTGTTCTAATCTGCAGGCACATGTTTTATGTCCTGCAATAATTCTGGAGCAAAAATCAGGATCCTCAGCTGCAGTGCCTAGCAGATTGGAAGAGACTCGATGAACGAGACTCCTGTTCATCATTCAGAATGTGGGGTACCGATCTGGCATTAGGTTTTTGTTTTCCCCAGATCCTCGCGTACATGACAAATAGACTTAGCCAAAAGTCTCACTGTAATACGATCTTTTTTTAACTGATTCTGTTGCCCACACACTACTGGAAGGATGTCCAGATCTCAGATCATCATCATCAAAAGATTCCTGTCCATCACGAAACCATGCATACTATTTGAAAACTCTGCTGCGGAATAATGTCTCCATATGCTTCTTTTAACATTCTGTAAGTTTCAGTAGCTGATTTACCAAGTTTCCAACAAAAACGGATGTTTACTCTCTTCTCTTCCATGGCTAAAATAAAATGGGACAAGAATGCTTGCTATGACTCCCTTAATGCCCTTCTGCCACCCGTCATTACTGGTGTAAACCGGTGTCCAGCTGTTCATTAATTGGCCAAGAACTGCTGTCTTCAGGCGTACACGTGATATTTTTTATCCTACTACTGTTATGTCAGTTATGCAGTTAGTTCAGGAACTTGTTGGACATAAGTTGTATTTTTCTATGTAGTTTCCGCCATTAATGAGACATTTATTACATCTGGGTACCATTTTATGTATCCCATTGTCATAGAACGAGGCTGCCTGTGAAGATGGCCACTTCTGCACTGCTCCTTTGACTTCACTATCATCGAAGAAATGTCGACCAGCAAGGAACTTCTTCAGATGAAAGAACAGGAGACAAGTCATTTGGTGCTAGGTTGTGGGGGGGGGGTGAGTGAGGTATATGATCCATTTGTTTCCAGCAAAATGACATTATGAGTGATCAAGCCAATGCAGAAATCTGAGGCTAAGCATTGTGACCTTTTGTCTGAACTATTTCCTCACTGTTCCATCACTCACGGACAGTTTGACCATAGAGCTCACAAATCTGACAATGAATGTCAGTCAGTTTCACATTTCTTGCATTCAAAAATCGAATTATGGACCTTACCTCACAGTTGGCGGGCTGCTCGATCTTAAATATGTTAAATGCGTAGAACAACATGCAAACATAATGTGATGTTCTCATAATGGTGACTGTGGCTTACCTACAAAAGAGAGAAATAAGCACACATGCACGATATCATGACAACAGCAAATATATTTGCAAACAGTACTTACTTCCCAAATATGCCTCATATAATATTGGCAACTTGGGTCAGTGCCTAAACTTTCAACATTGGGGGGCGGGGGGGGGGGTCATTTTTAATCACCCTACGGTTTCCATTCTAAGAAAAGAAATAACACACAGTGAATTTTTGAACTAGAATCTAGTTCATCATCAGGACTCTGTCAATGGAGTAGTTGTTGCTATTCAATCAGGAGTGCATCACCACAATTGTCCTTAAATATGCACTTCTAGCTATTTCTATCCCTTCTTCAAGTTTCCTCTTTACTACATGCGATTGATGGGTGATTATTTTTGTTGTCCCATTTTATGGTCTCCACTTGCTCGTACATTTCTGCCTAACCCTGTCTTATTTCCAATGTTTCTAATAGCTGCTTTATGTTCTACACATTAGAAACATGACAGGGATAAACAGACATGTACGAGCAAGCAGACACTCCATAAAAATAATCGCCCACCAATCGCATGTAGTTAAGAGGAAACTTGAAAAAGGGCAAGAGTAATACGAGAAGAAGTGCCATATAGGACAATTGTGGTTGGCCACTCCCGACCAAATGGCAACAACTACTCCATTGAGAGTCCTGATGAACTAGTTTGAAAATTTGACCACCAAATGTATTAAAACTTATCTCTATAAAACCAGTAATAAAATTTTTATCACCATATATTAATAATTGGAGGTGCCAGAATTACTAAATTAATACATGTAGGTTGAGCAGAAAGAGAGGCTATTAGGCCCATACTTCATCCCAGTACATTCGACGAGGATGTATAAAATGAAATGTCCGCTCATATACATTGTTTAACACAAAAACATTCAAGCACTTCTTGCTACACATTACGAGCTTGTTTATTCTGTATGCATAACCCTGCTGCTAGAGGCATGCTTTGATGTCAATTCACCTCCTTTTAAGAATGCAGTCTTCATCTGTGGTGCAGAACTTTGTTATCCTGAACAGTTTCTTCAACTTATGCTGTATCAGTTTTTGTTGGGGAGTTTCTTGGACATCTGCTGCATAGGTGTAGCGTCGGGGGATCACAGGGAGGTACGTGCCCCCCTTCCCCCAATAACCGGTCGTTCGCCTTTTAAATGTTATATAGTGTGACGAACAACCAAGGGAGCAATGCTACGCAATAGCGAACTTGTTATGACTGCTTTCCAGCAGTCATTCCATGCACAATAGCATGCAGTCATCTGATGGTTTTCATGACCAGATAACTGCACGAGGTGCTTTGAAAGGCATATTTTTTTCATCATTATTAGGATGAATCAATGGAAGCCCTGCACAACTCATAGATTTGGATCTATTAGACATGTATAAAACCTAAGTCATAGCACTAATGGCAAATGAAAAGGAGCATTTTCGGAGAAACTATTTCCGAGAATCCTGCCCCTCCAAGAAAAAAAGTAGATTTCACATCTTAGCTCTCTGCCCCCTCCCTCTTTGGTCACACTACACCTATGATCCACTGCGATTGTTGTCATATGATATCCCTCCAACCTTTGATACCATTCATCAATAAAGCTATAGATGGATATCATCAGCCAACATAAATGGGATACTCTTCAGTGTTCCTCATAAGACCAATGTCCCAGCCCCCCCAATTGTTTCTTGAAATGACCAAATCCAAATCATTACTGAACTTGTTATTGTTAAAGCAATATTTTAGGTGGGGCTATGTTGCACCATGTTATTGGTCAATCTCCCATGCTTTCATTAAAGGAGTATTTTCAATTTTCACAAAACCCTTTGTTACTCCTATAAATACCATAATAGCTTACTGGACTGTTTAATGCCCAGGCTATCATTTAATTCATGTGCATAGCAAACAATGATATCTAAGGCAACTTACCTTTTGAGGCTTGCGTCATTCTTATGACATTTACCGCACGTCATTAGCTGGGTTTTTTTGTAGCTTCTAACAGGGTAAGTTGCTTTTTTCTTCTTCTGTTTTGTACACTACGTACCAATATGAGCAGGTCAAGTATATCCAGCAGTTCTTTTACACTGCTTGAGTTTAACTGCCCTTTGATGTAATCCTTTCATTTTTTTCATTTCCCCCCCCTCTTCCTTAAAAACACACACTATATGTACAAACTCTTTTAAAATATTTACAAACCAACTCCATTCTAATAACAACATTTAAACTGAGCTGAGGCAATTTTGAAAATGTACTCACTGACACACACACACCAATTATGACACTATCAACATTACTCATACACAATCACCAAAAAATTACAACCCGTCTAAAATGCTTATACACACACATTTTAGATGAGCATTTAGACTTGAGTTGTAATTTTTTGGTGTTTATGTGTTGGGTTAAAAATTGTGTATGATTGGTGTGTGTGTGTCAGTGAGTACATTTTCAAAATTGCCTGAGTTCAGTTTAAATATTATTAGAATGGAGTTTATTTGTAAATATTTTAAAGGAGTTTGTACATATAGTGTGTTTTTTAAGGAAGGGGGAAAATGAAAAAAAAATGGAAGGAATTCATCAAAGGGCAGTTAAACTAAAGCAGTATAAAAGAACTAAAACCCTGCGTGATGATGCTGGACATACGTGACCTGCTCATATTGGTACATAGTGTACAGAACAGAAGTAAAAAACAGCAACTTACCCTGCTAGAAGCTACAAAAACCCCCAGCTAATGATGTGCGAGAAATGTCATAAGAATGAGGTAAGCCTCAAAAGGTAAGTTGCCTTAGATATCATACTTTGTTACTCTTCTCTAAAATTGCCTCACTTCAAGATCACAATAAATTTTGTTTTAGGGTTTAATTAATTCTAAAATAAAAATTATTACAAATTCGTACATTATGTGGACAAAAGTGATTGGACACTGTTAAGTAAATAGAAAAACAGTATTGTATTTACATCAGCAGGTCCTCTCCATTTACAGATTACAGCAGCCATCTGTCAAGGTAAACTGTCCATGGAGTACAGAGAGTGGGATGTTCCTCCATCTGCTCTCCATACTCAATGGACTTTCACCTTGAGTACATCAGCAAACTCTGTCAATAAAGGTCATGCTGGTCTAGATCCCACCCATTGTTCAAGTTCATCCCATAAGTGCTCAATGGCTGTGAGCAGACCAGTCCATCCACAAGACCTGATTTTCCTCATACCACTCCATTGTAGCCCTAGAAACATGACAAGTGGCACTGTCATCCTGGTAGAAACAATAATTGTGTCCATAGAACTGCAACGTTGGGAGCATTGAGTTCTCCAGGATATCTCTAAATAGCACAGAGTTCATGTTGCCATGAATAACAACCTGTGGACCCATACCATACCTGCTGAAACAGCCCCATACCATAACTCCACCACCTCTGTGCTTCACAGTCAGCACTGTACACTCCAGATTCAGACATTCTCCGGATAACCGCCACACCCAGACACGTCCATCCCATCAGAATAATGTGAAGCAGGATTCGTTGCTCCATAACACCTGCCACCATTGCTCTAACGTCCATCTTTTGTGTTGCTGACACCATCGTGTAGCCACATGGTTTTATTGGTCTTTGTGACCAGAGGTTTATATGGACGGCTACTTGGCCATGATAACCGATTGCATGGGCCTCTCTTGGTGGAGGCCATCACATCTGTGGCCATCTGGAACTCCTGTGCTACGGCGTGCATAGGTCAGGACCTGGTTTTTCAGATCTCCATCTGCAACACCCTACGGTCGCTTGGTTGCACTTTCATGGGTCTTCCAGGGCGAGGTGAATTCCTGCAATGTCCCGTCTTCTACTTGTTGATGACAAAGGCCACATTCGATTTACAGACCTGTCTGATACCAACAATGCTTTGTATGCCCGTACCTCCAATTGAGTAGCCAATTATAATGCCTTTTTCAAACTCAGAGAGATCGCTCCTCCTAGCCATATTATCAACAATTGATCTGAGCATACTCCCGTTGCCGTTTTTATACCTTAGCGACCATGTGTCTGCTGCAGGAGCACATAATTGCACCTGCATAGGGGTGTCTAATCACTTTTGTCAACATAGTGTATATTATAATTAAATTCTACAACTTTTCAACTATTACATAATCAAATCTACTATGTGGAATGAAATAGCTCCATTTGATACAAACGTTAAACAGAAGAAAATATGAGTAAATAAATAAATATATTGCATTGTGTGTATCACATGAAATCTCCAGGGCTGTATACAGTGGTGACTTTTTTTGTCTTAATAGGGGGCTCTACATTTTCCAGGTCCTGGGCACAACACAACCGCAATATGTGCCAGGCTGCACAGTGTTGCCATTGGGTGCAACAACCATAAGTGTAGATAGTAATTAATGCATATTCGCTACACTTCTTACAGTTGTGCTCATGATGATTACTTGTGCAACCTTATTTTTTGATCAACCCTAAAATAATTTTTAGATGAACAGTTTGTGGAAATAAAATTTGACTCCTCAACCCGACCGTACAGAATAAGATAAAGCAACTTATGGGAATTTACTAGGAATTTTTTTCCATTTATAGCAAATTTTCGGAGAAAACTCTTCTCCTTCTTCAGGCTCTCTTGTTGTTGTCACTTTTTGCTTGTCACTATCATGGTTACGGTTTACCTTGACGGTTACGGTTAACCTTGACAGTTTAGGTTATTTTTCAACAAATCCTGCCAGATGTTAGGCAGGGAAAATCCTTTGCAGTCATTGATGATGGAATTTTGATTTTTCTCAATCTCTATTCCTTCTTTCAGTTTTCTTTTTGGAAATTGCTTTGGAAACTGATTACTTTAAGGGAATTCCAATCCATGCTGTGCCCAGTTTCTCTAACATGCCTATCTAATCCAGTCTTGTTGGAGCAATTTTTTATAGCTGCTTTATGCTCAGCTATACGAGTTTCTAGTCTGCGACCTGTTTCACCTATGTAAGATAGTCCACAACTACAATTTACTTCATAAACTACTCCTTGCATTTTTAAAATATCTTCTTCTCTTTGAACTATTTTAGGGAAAAAATTTTTAACTTTGTTCTCTAAACTTGGAGCTAGCCTAATATTGTATTTTTTACTAATTCTCTTTAAAGCCTCAAATAAACCTTTGTGATAAGAAATTTTTCTAGTGAATTTTACTTCTTGCTTTTGTGGGTTCTTCGTACCATTAAAATTCAGAAGCTTCTCAATTTCTTCTTTAGGATAGTTATTTTCTGCAAGTATGACTTTAAGCTCTTCTTTATGGGCTTCTTTTTTATCTGCAGTAGAAACTATTTTATTAATTTTTCTAAAAACTGACTTGCTACATTTTTCTTAATAGAAACTGGATGATACGAATTGAAATCCAGTAGTCTTTTTGTATTCATTGGTTTTTTATACCAACTAGTGAGGAATTTTTCATCTTCATAATAGATAGTAATATCTAAGAAGTTTATTCTTCTTTCTTTTTGAAGTTCAATAGTGAACTTAAGGGAATCATCTAATTCATTGAATGAGTCTAGAATTCTTTCTGGAACAATTTCTGAGCTATCTATTATAAATAAGATGTCATCCATGTATCTGCTATATAAGCAGAAGTATGTGGGTTGTACTAGTATCTTTTCTTCTAGTTTTCCCACATAATAGTTAGCTAAGAGTGGGGAGAGTGGGGAGCCCATAGCTAGCCCCGATTTTTGAATGAAAAAAGTTTTCCCAAATTGAAAGTAGTTGTTCTGCAAAGAGAAAGTAAGCATTTCGAAAATTCCTACTAATATGTTTTTTTCCTTGTTGTGAAAAACTATTAGGTCTGCCAAGTCTTCCGCTATAAAGTCTATAAGTTGATCTATATTAATGTGAGTATACATAGACACTATATCTAAACTACCCATAATAGGAGAATCTAATTTAGGAAGAAGTTCTAGTTTTTCTTTTAGCTGCATTGAGTTTTTAATCAAGTTAGGTGGCTCTTTTAAAAGATTCTGAAGGTGTGACTTTAAAAAATAGTTTAGATTTGAAAGAATAGAGTTTTTTGAGTCTATTATTGGTCTAATTGGTTGGTGTTCTTTATGCAGTTTGACTATTCCATATATTTGAGGTAATCTGAACTGTAATTTTGAGAATTGTTTATAGTTTTCTGGAAGCTGGTTTTTCTTTTTTGAAGTGAAATAAGCTTAGAGACTTTTTAATCAAATCTGGTAGTGGGTTTTCTTTTACTTCTTCATACATAGGTTTTTTAGTTCTTCTTCCATCTTTTCTAGATAATCTTTCTTATCCATAATAGTAATCAACTTACTTTTGTCTGTTTTCACAGCAACTATACTTTCATTTTTTCTGAAATCTTTAAGAGCTTTTAATTGACTATTATCAAAATTTTTTGAGGTTTCCTTACTTGCTTCTGGAATTTTGTAAGGCTATTGTAGTAATCTTTTCTGAGGAGGTCTGCTTTAATTTGGTCCTCTTTTTCTAAAGTGCTGCAGATGCTTTCCAATTCAATTACCAATTTTTCTGGATTTATTTTTTCTTTGGATAGATTGAAATTACTTCCTTTATTTATCACTTGTAATAATTCTTGGCTAACTCCAGTAGCAGTGTTGTCCTTCACATGACTAAGAACTGCAGTTTTTTTGTTTTTTACTTGAATAGTTTTTCTTCAAAATTTTTCTTCTTTAAGGTTCAGCTTTTTAACAAATTTCTTATTTTTGTTTCTTACTCCAATTTTTAGCCAGTCATCCAATTCTGCTTTTACTGTATCCCTTAAGATTCCAGAAATTTTCTTTTCATTTTCTACTTTTACTTTTTTATAATAAGCAACATTTTTATATTTTGCTTCAATACTTCTTTTTAACGTTTTTTGCTCTATTTTTCTTATGAAGTTGGCTGAAAGTAAATCTTTAAATGGTTTTCTAAGTCTAAGTGACAAGTGACAAGCAAAAAGTGACAACAACAAGAGAGCCTGAAGAAGGAGAAGAGTTTTCTCCGAAAATTTGCTATAAATGGAAAAAAATCCTAGTAAATTCCCATAAGTTGCTTTAGATTATTAATTCAATTAAACTAGGAAGCCATTTCTCAATATGAGCTTTATTCAAAGAATTAGAACAGAGTATGGGTCAGATACTTGGCAAACAATAAAGAAAGTTCAACATGCTACATTGAAGATGGAAAGATCCATAGCTCAAATCAAGTTCCTGAAAAATTGCAAGGTAAATAACTTTATTCCAAATTCATTTAGACTTAGAAAACCATTTAAAGATTTACTTTCAGCCAACTTCATAAGAAAAATAGAGCAAAAAACGTTAAAAAGAAGTATTGAAGCAAAATATAAAAATGTTGCTTATTATAAAAAAGTAAAAGTAGAAAATGAAAAGAAAATTTCTGGAATCTTAAGGGATACAGTAAAAGCAGAATTGGATGACTGGCTAAAAATTGGAGTAAGAAACAAAAATAAGAAATTTGTTAAAAAGCTGAACCTTAAAGAAGAAAAATTTTTGAAGAAAAACTATTCAAGTAAAAACAAAAAAACTGCAGTTCTTAGTCATGTGAAGGACAACACTGCTACTGGAGTTAGCCAAGAATTATTACAAGTGATAAATAAAGGAAGTAATTTCAATCTATCCAAAGAAAAAATAAATCCAGAAAAATTGGTAATTGAATTGGAAAGCATCTGCAGCACTTTAGAAAAAGAGGACCAAATTAAAGCAGACCTCCTCAGAAAAGATTACTACAATAGCCTTACAAAATTCCAGAAGCAAGTAAGGAAACCTCAAAAAATTTTGATAATAGTCAATTAAAAGCTCTTAAAGATTTCAGAAAAAATGAAAGTATAGTTGCTGTGAAAACAGACAAAAGTAAGTTGATTACTATTATGGATAAGAAAGATTATCTAGAAAAGATGGAAGAAGAACTAAAAAAACCTATGTATGAAGAAGTAAAAGAAAACCCACTACCAGATTTGATTAAAAAAGTCTCTAAGCTTATTTCACTTCAAAAAAAGAAAAACCAGCTTCCAGAAAACTATAAACAATTCTCAAAATTACAGTTCAGATTACCTCAAATATATGGAATAGTCAAACTGCATAAAGAACACCAACCAATTAGACCAATAATAGACTCAAAAAACTCTATTCTTTCAAATCTAAACTATTTTTTAAAGTCACACCTTCAGAATCTTTTAAAAGAGCCACCTAACTTGATTAAAAACTCAATGCAGCTAAAAGAAAAACTAGAACTTCTTCCTAAATTAGATTCTCCTATTATGGGTAGTTTAGATATAGTGTCTATGTATACTCACATTAATATAGATCAACTTATAGACTTTATAGCGGAAGACTTGGCAGACCTAATAGTTTTTCACAACAAGGAAAAAAACATATTAGTAGGAATTTTCGAAATGCTTACTTTCTCTTTGCAGAACAACTACTTTCAATTTGGGAAAACTTTTTTCATTCAAAAATCGGGGCTAGCTATGGGCTCCCCACTCTCCCCACTCTTAGCTAACTATTATGTGGGAAAACTAGAAGAAAAGATACTAGTACAACCCACATACTTCTGCTTATATAGCAGATACATGGATGACATCTTATTTATAATAGATAGCTCAGAAATTGTTCCAGAAAGAATTCTAGACTCATTCAATGAATTAGATGATTCCCTTAAGTTCACTATTGAACTTCAAAAAGAAAGAAGAATAAACTTCTTAGATATTACTATCTATTATGAAGATGAAAAATTCCTCACTAGTTGGTATAAAAAACCAATGAATACAAAAAGACTACTGGATTTCAATTCGTATCATCCAGTTTCTATTAAGAAAAATGTAGCAAGTCAGTTTTTAGAAAAATTAATAAAATAGTTTCTACTGCAGATAAAAAAGAAGCCCATAAAGAAGAGCTTAAAGTCATACTTGCAGAAAATAACTATCCTAAAGAAGAAATTGAGAAGCTTCTGAATTTTAATGGTACGAAGAACCCACAAAAGCAAGAAGTAAAATTCACTAGAAAAATTTCTTATCACAAAGGTTTATTTGAGGCTTTAAAGAGAATTAGTAAAAAATACAATATTAGGCTAGCTCCAAGTTTAGAGAACAAAGTTAAAAATTTTTTCCCTAAAATAGTTCAAAGAGAAGAAGATATTTTAAAAATGCAAGGAGTAGTTTATGAAGTAAATTGTAGTTGTGGACTATCTTACATAGGTGAAACAGGTCGCAGACTAGAAACTCGTATAGCTGAGCATAAAGCAGCTATAAAAAATTGCTCCAACAAGACTGGATTAGATAGGCATGTTAGAGAAACTGGGCACAGCATGGATTGGAATTCCCTTAAAGTAATCAGTTTCCAAAGCAATTTCCAAAAAGAAAACTGAAAGAAGGAATAGAGATTGAGAAAAATCAAAATTCCATCATCAATGACTGCAAAGGATTTTCCCTGCCTAACATCTGGCAGGATTTGTTGAAAAATAACCTAAACTGTCAAGGTTAACCGTAACCGTCAAGGTAAACCGTAACCATGATAGTGACAAGCAAAAAGTGACAACAACAAGAGAGCCTGAAGAAGGAGAAGAGTTTTCTCCGAAAATTTGCTATAAATGGAAAAAAATTCCTAGTAAATTCCCATAAGTTGCTTTAGATTATTAATTCAATTAAAACTAGGAAGCCATTTCTCAATATGAGCTTTATTCACAGAATAAGAGTTTACAATGAAAATGATGTGCACATTAATTATAAGAATAATGGCAATGCTATGAAAACTAAATGGGGCATCACAGGTGCTGACCAGAATTTTCACAAATCACTATGTGAAATGGGTCATTTTACATGACAACATTCCAAAAGAAATCACATTTTATAAAAAAATAACAAATGTATAGCAAAAACAAGAAAGATTACACCGAATTTCTGGGTTGTAATGAGCACGTCTTCTGAATCCTTCCCAATGCGAATAAAATTTGTCAAAGTTATTCAAACTTAATGGAACCAGTTAGGAAAAATAAATCAACCGGGTTTCTACAATCGATAAAACATCCAGAAATAGAAGCAGCTACTTACTTCCACCAGCAGTTAAAAAGCATGTCATGGAAATAGAGATTTTCAAATCCAACAGTTAAAAGAAGAAATACAGAAGGAAACATGATACAAATCTATGCTTTCTAGCAGAAGAATTTTGCATAATGGAAAAGTTGAAAATAGGCAAAAACTATTCTTCATGGCAAAAGTTATGCTAAGGAAAAAGAACTTTCCAAATATCTCTCCCAGAAGCCGAGATAGTGAGAAAAAGGTTTTGACCTTTATGCCTCTAGTGGAGAAATCTGTGCATTATTTACAGGGGAAAATGCTCTCCATCTTTATTGCAGTGAATGGCATACAGTAGAAAAAGAAATTTCTCACTAGGATTTTTAGAAGCGGAGATACAGCTGCAAACAGAAGTATACAAACAGAACTGAACTACAGAAATCCTCAAATACAAACCTAAAGTGTTCCTCGTGGTAAATGATATCTGGTTTTAAAAGAATTTTTTTTTTTTAAATTGCACATCTAGAAGCAGAGATGCTGAGAAAAACAGAATGAACATTTGCACTCCCTAGCAGCGAAATTGTGCATTATTTTGGGGGAAAAAATACGCACAAAGAGTTTTCATAGTTAGATACTCTGACCAAAAAAGAAATTTTTCAATCCGGTGTTTAGTTCCACAGATACTGCTGTAAACAAAAATGTGAACTTATTGCACATGAAAATTAAAACAAAAAATTCTAAAGTTTTTAGTATACAAAATATCCTTGGGGACAGCTAGATATTCAGTGCCGCATAAATGTTGTGCTTACTTATTGGTGGCTACAAACAATGTTGTTTTCATGGAGTCAGAAGCAAAAAACAAATAGAATTATGAAAGTGTGAAATATTAAACCGACATTTTTATAATCTAGCAATCTTCACACTGTGTAGTGTTAAAAACAGCTTTATAGTTAAAGAAAACTATTAAATGTCCAATAGAAGTTGTGTTCCTTCATGGGGGAAAGAACTTTTATTTCTTGGGCACTCTGAAGAAGAAAACTCTTGCAACAAATGAAACTATATCAACAGATTACAACTTCTATAACAACACAGGTTGTGCTGCCAATCGCATTCTTCGCAATCTGCGAAAAAATATATATATTGCTTTGGCGACGGGAAAAAAGTTTTGGCAAAAATATTGGTGATTACCTTTTTTGAACTATCCCACTGTAGTGAAATAAAATTGAATTTTGTGAATGGGTTGGCAAAAACTTTAAAGCCAGAGCAACCGCTGCAACATGAACTTTTTCATGTGATAATCTGCATTCTTCTACTTTGGCCTCTTGAGGTGCAGTGAATAATACAGAAAATGAACTCATTCAATTAATAACACATGTTGTTAATTAGTAAATAAAAGAACAAATAGCCACTTCAGGAACATAGCTAAGGAAAGGATCTTGCAGGTCTTCCTCTTCAAAATTGTTCACCTGAGTATCCCCCCCCCCCAATTGTTTTCATACACTCCAATTCAAAACACTTACTTTCCACACTATAATTGCCCACAAGTTTTTTACCTTAATGAGATAAGCTACATAGTTTTTGCAACTGAATTTGAATATACATTTTGTTACACGTTTTGTTTTTTTCTCTGATCATTACACATTTTTAGCATGTTGGCTTCTGTTTTTTTTACTTGTGCAAGAACATGGCACTCATTACACAACTGAGACTTTTAAACTTCTTAGTCTTAGTGCAATAAAATGTATAATAAACATTCCTACATCACAAGAGAGAAATTTATATTTCTGAGAGCATTGGAAATAGCAACATACTACCATCATAACTACTATGCTTTCAGCAGAAAAATTTTTTTAGTGTCTGAAGTGCGTGGAAATAATGCTAGTGTTGTATCTCAAACTCATGTGCAAAATTTAATAAAAACAGTGAGATTTTAATATCCTCTATTTAAACAGTAATCTTCTGTAGGTAATGGGAAATTTCCTTGAGAGACAATAAGGACGGCAGTTTGTTGTCACTAGAAAAACCTAAGAAGAAAAACAGAAACTTAAAGCTCTGTTGCATGTCAAAGTCAATTTTGGTGATGAAAATTTGAGAAATAAACTCCTTCAGCACAAAGAGAATACATTTTTTTTTTTTTTTTTTTTTTTTTTTTTTTTTTGGGTTGGAGGTTTAACGACCACCGTGAGCAACTCAATGGGCTATAAGCAGTCGCCCGTCCCTAATTTAGGGTCACTGGTTCCAGGGAAGGGAGAGAGCCAGTGCCGTAAGACAAGCACAACATCCATGCCTCACCGGGATTCGAACCCGGACCCCGTTCGGACGAATGATCAGAGGCCATCGCTTAGACCACTGCGCCACCGGGGCGGCAAGAGAATACATCATACATCCGTCCCAAAATGAGATCATTGAAAATAAACCCATTCATTCTATAAAAGCACTGCCTTGCTTCAGTACACTAACAGACAGATCTTCTGTGTCTAAACATGAGCAATTTTTCTTGTGTGTTAAGCACATTGATTCAAATATATTTCAAGAGATGATTTTATGAGGGTTGTAACTAAAAGTAATGTAAAAGTGGGCATAACTTTTTTATTAACTGACAGAGGCCATTCAAATTGCACATGCTGGTAGTGTAACCCTCCTCCTTCATTGAAGGTAAATAATGGATTCCAAGTAGAAGCAACTTGCCGTCGCCAAGTTTTTGACGAAGGAAGGGTGCAGGCTGTCCGACATCCACAGAAGGCTACAGGATGTTTACGGAGATGACACTATTAACAAGAGCAATGTGCACAGATGGATGAAGAAGTTCAAAGAAAGGGAAACCAGCATTGAAGACAAACCACGCAGTGAGAGACCATCTGACACGAATCTTCACTGAGTGGATGAATTGACTTGCGCGGAGTGACGAGTCACAATCCATGAGCTTGTTCCACAACTGGACTGTGGTCACAATGCCATACAGAAAATGGTGGAAGACTTAGAATATGGGAAAGTGTGTGCAAAGTGGGTACCTCGGCAGTTGACACCCGATTTGAAAAAGAAAAGGAAGCAAGTCTGCTCTAATCTGCTGGAAGCATTTGAAGATAATGAGGACATATTTCTTCCAATCTGGTGACAGGGGATGCAGCGTGGGCATACCTTTATGATCCGGAAACGAAGAATCAATCCATGGAATGGGATTACACCTCTTTATCAAGGCATAAGAAGTTCAAGAGCCAGTGCTCAGCACAGAAAATCATGCCGACTGTTTTTTAGGATGACAGGGGTGTCATCCTCCTTGATCTTCTTGAACATGGCCATACCGCAACCACTGAGCGGTACATTGAGACACTCGAGAACCTTACAGAAGCCATAAGGAGGAAGAGATCAAACAAGAATCTGAAAAGGGTCCACTTTCACCATGACAATGCAAAACCACACACATCTTTGGCAACAAATTAGGCTGGTCGGTGGTCCCCCATCCACTGTGAGCCCAGATCTGGCACCCTCTGACTTGCACCTGTTTAGTCCAATGAAGGATAGTCACTGGGGACAATGATTTGATGACACAGACAAGGTGAAAGTGGCTGTGAAGAAGTGGGTACAACAGTCTACACTTGAATTTTTTTCAAAAAGGATTCGAGAGTTGGGTTCGACGGTGGCGCAAATGCATTGCTTGTGATGGAGACTATGTTGAGTAGTACCTTTGTATAGAGAAAGAGGGCAATTTGATCGACCTCTGTCAGTTAATAAAAAAGTTATGCCCACTTTTGCATTACTTTTGGTACAACCCTCGTATTTCAAGAGATGACTTTATCTGCTTCAATACCAATAAATGACCTTTCCAGCAAAGGATTAGCATTGGTGCTTCTCAAAAAATGCACCATAGTTAAACATGTTGGTCACGGCTATGATGATGCATTCTTGATGAATGGGAACTTTAATGTTCAGGCTTGTTGCAAAAGAAGCATGCCTCAAAGCAATTTATGTTCATTGAGCTAATCATACGCTGAATCTTGTGCTTTTAAGGGTAACAAGTGTTTCACAGACTCTAAAATTGTTTAGGAGTTATTTCAAACATATGCAATTTTTTCAGAATAATGCTTATGCTGGAAAAGCTCTCAGAACACTGAAATTATTTGTCCAGAGAGCACGACTTAAAAGTTTGTGATACACAGCTTGTGGAGCACCAAGATTAAATTAATGTATTCACAGAAATGTTTGGAACATTTGTTGTTAGCCTGATGGGAATTACCTGGAACTATGAAGAGTGTCACTCATAAGTCGAAAACGCTGCTTTCAGTGATGGAAAAGGGTCCATTTTTTGCTTCCTTATTGGCTTGCAAAATAAATATTTATTTAATCAAACTTCTAATATGTTTTTTTCTAGGAATTATTTATTTTAAATTACAAATTTTTGGACCGAACTCTTCTCCTTTATCAGGCAGTCCTTTGCTGTCACTTTCTCCAACACTATCGCGGTTACTGTTATTTTTCACCAAAGTTTGCCAGATGTTAGGCAGGGATAAACTTCTGCAGTCATTGATGATGGAATTCTGATTTTTCTCAATTTCTGTTCCTTTCTTTTCTGAAAGTTGCTTTGAAAACTGATGACTTTAAGGGAATTCCAGTCTATGTTACTACCAGTTTCTCTAACATGCCTCTCTAAAACCTGTCTTATTGGAGGAAATTTTTAGTTGCTTTATGTTCTGCTATTCGAATTTCTAGTCTGCGACCTGTCTCTCCTAGGTAAGATAGTCCACAATTACATTTTGCTTCATAGACTACTCCTTGCATGTTTAAAATATCTTCTCTTTGAACTATCTTTGGGATTTTTTTTTTTAACTTTGTTCTCTAAACTTGGGAGCTAGTCTTATATTATGTGTATTGCCAATTCTCTTCAATGGTTCGAATAAACCTTTGTGATAAGTAATTCTTCTAGTGAATTTTAATTGTTGCTGTTGTGTGTTCTTAATTGAAATATTTAGAAGTTTACATCAGTTTTCAAAGCAACTTTCAAAAAAAGAAAATTGAAAGAAGGAATAGAAATTGAGAAAAATCAGAATTCCATCATCAATGACTGCAGAGTGTTTGTCCCAGTCATGAAAGTGGTCATGGCAGAAAAAGGCTGAACTTTTCCCACATAGGAATATGCAAAAATAATTAATCTTTCAGAATTTAACTACCCTAAGCACCATATATGCATATATAAAAGCCATAAAATTGTCTAACATTTCTTTTAAGAACAAATAAGGATTTTATTTTGGTCAATGTGCTTACATCAAACCAATAATGTCAATCCCACATTTACACTGATCTAATTTGCTTTATTACGATCATTGCATTTCTGCATCGATCTAAGGAACTCCCCAGATGTCTTCCAAAAAGGTGAAATTCCGCCTTTTGGTGGAACTCTTTCACCCCTGGTTTGTTCCTGCCTAACATTTGAGAAGATTTGGTGAAAAGTAACCGTAGCCATCATAGTGACGGAGAAAGAGTTACAACAAAGGACTGCCTGATGAAGAAGAGTTTTCTCCAAAAATTTGCCATTTAAAATAAATAATTCCGAGAAAAAGAAAACATATTAGAAGTTTAATTGTTTAATTTTAAAAAGTAGGAAGCCAGTTTTTAACATGAGCTTTATTCAAACAACTATTCATTTTTACTTTACATCTTTCATCCTATTTGCAAAAAATCTTATGCATGATTTAAGTTCTGCAATGGAATACACCACAATAACATTATTCCCAAATTACAAAACCTATACATAAAAAAAGCAAGTATATCAAGAATCTGCTGTTATATTCTTCTCGGCCAAAGTGATGTCACTGCCGCATTCCATCTAGGAATACAACAGAATTATGGACAGCACTGCAGCAAGCACAGGTGGAGAGATACCTGTCTAATGTTTTTGTGACCTAGTAGACTAAATGGCTTGCCATGTGACTACTCTTATCTGAGCGAAAGGTGGACAATACCTGTTACTAAGTAGGTATTCCATGATTTCTATCCACTCAGTGTTCATCAAATGAAAGAAGCCTGGAGAGGTGCATGTTTGGTTCAAACAGGAAATATAAAACGAAGAACTCATAGATCAGTAAAATGACAAGAGTGGAAAACATAATGATCAAAATAAAATCCTTGAAATGGGCTAGACATATTGCTAGAAGTTACCACCAATGGGCAACTGAAATATTAGACTGGATGCCAAGGGATAAAAAAAAAGGCTCAGAAAGAGACCATGTGCAAGATGTGTGGATGAAATTCGAAAGCATGCTTGGGGCAACATGGAGACTGGCTCAGTACAGACAGTTATGGGAGAAACTCAGGGAAACCATCCAGCAGTGGATTGATAAATTGACAATGTTATTATATATATATATATACACACTGAGTGGCCACTTTATTATGACCACCCCTCAGTACTTCGTTGGGCCACCTTTTGCCTTTAATACTGCGTCGATTCTTCGTGGCATGGACTCCACAAGATGTTGATAGGTGGTTTGTGAAATCTGAGACCATGCTTGATGAATAGCACTTTCCAGGATTGTGAGATTGCAGGGTTGTGGATCCAGCTGTCTGATGGCTCGTTCAACTTCATCCCACAAATTCTCAATGGGGTTGAGATCTGGAGATTGTGGGGGCCACCTAAGCAAAGTAAATTCACCGGCATGTTCCTGAAACCAATCCTGTACAATACGAGCACTATGGAAGGACGCATTATCTTGTTGAAAGTAGCCATCGCCATTGGGATAGACCATCCACATGACAGGATGCACTTGGTCTGCAACGATGTTTAGATATGATGTGCCAGTCAGACGTTGATCAACACGAATTAAAGGGCCCAAAGCATGCCAGGAAAACATTCCCCAAACCATAATGTTGCCTCCACCAGCTTAAAGGGTTGTAGCAATGCATTTGGGGTCCATGCTTTCGTGCTGTTTCCGCCAAATTCTCATTCGGCCATCGGCATAGTGCAACTGAAAACGTGATTCATCGGACCGCATAATTTGTTTCCAATTATCGACTGTCCAATCCCTGTGCTTCTGTGCGAACTGGAGACATTTTCTCTTGTTAACTGCAGACAGCAAAGGTGTTCGAACAGGCCTTCGGCTGCCATATCCCATCCGATGTAGTGTACGGCAAACAGTGCATGCAGAGATCATTTGTGGGTATCCTTGATTAAGATGGTCTGTAATTTGCTGCACTGTTGCCCTTCTGTTCTCCGTTCCGCCCGAGCAGTCACTAGTCGATGACGACCACACGTTGCACGTAGAGACCCAGTTTTTTGGCTGACAGTCCAGTCTTTAAACACTTTAACAACAGCTGCTCTGGACCATTTCACGAATGCGGTGGTTTCGGTGATATTCGCTTCATGACTCCGAGCTCCTACAATCATCCCACGTTGAAAGTCCGTCAAATCGCATTTTTTACCCATCTTGTCACCCAAAAATCACTTCTACTACTGTCGCAAGCACTAAGCTTTCCCTTTTTATACTAGCCTAGTCCTCTGGTGGCAACAGCGTACAGCCATAGCTCATTTGCTTAAAACTGTCAGGTGGTCATAATAAAGTGACCACTCAGTGTATACAGGGTGTTTAAAAAAACTTTAAAACTTTGAAAGTGCACAGAAATTTATTCTGAATACTTACAAAATTTTCAGGGGCATTAATCTGTAGCAAAACACTTTGAGTTTTATCTCATGTAGTGCCACAGCACCAAATTCCATAACTGTAAGTGTCAATGGCATGCATTTAAACGTGGCTGTTTTCACAGGTGCGGAGTGTGCTCGCTGTTTGTTTTGGTTTAAAGAAACGAAATCTGCAATAACTGTTCAACGGGAAATTTCGCACCTAGTACTGTATGGATCCTCCCACTAGACCTATTATTTACTTATCGCATATGAATTTTGTTGAGACTGGTTGTTCTATTCGCCAAGAGAAATCTCCTGGTTGCTGTCGTGGAACAAGTGAGGGAGAGCTTTGTTCGTAGCACTACCAAATCAACATGATACGCATCACCTGAAATGGGTATTTCACAACTAACGGTTTGATGAGTGTTACAAAAATTATTGCACTAAAAACCATACAAGAAATTAGTAGCACACATTGCATGGCTCGTCAGAAATTCTGTGCAGAAATGTGGCATCAGATAGAGGAAGATGGGACATTCCTGCAATACGTAATCTCCAGTTATGAGTTGACGTTTCATGTTGGAGGTAAAGTTAACTAACACCCACAACTGCCGGATTTGGGGCACTCAAAATCCACACGAATCTCTGGAACATGTTTGCAACAGCCCACTGGTGAACGTGTTTTGTACACTTAGCAAATATAAGGGTTATGGCTCTTTCTTTTTTCATGAGAAAACCAACAGTATCTTGTATATCTGCATATGCTTGAAAAATTATTTCATTCCACAGTTGGACGATGACCAAAAACGATGCATTCACTTTCAGCAAGACGCACATCACCTCACTACTGTACAGATGTCCAGGATTTCCTCAACAAATGTTTTTCAGGTCAGTAAATTGGTTGAGTAGGGCTGATAGCATGACCACCCCATTCTCCGAACCTGAGACCTCAGGATTTTTTTCCCTCTAGGGTTTCAGTAAAGATTGAGTACTTGTTCCAAGATTACATGCAAATCTTGCTGAACTCAAAAATCAAATCATCACCACAGTTGCAGAAGATGTGCTGCTTCGAGTTTAGGAAGAAATTGACTTTAAATGGGAAGTTTGCATATCACGAATAGCAGTCACATCAAACCAAAATGACTATGTGGGATAAAACTTGACGTGTTTTGCTACAGATTAACACCTCAAAAAATTCTTTATAAATTTCTATACACTTTCAGAGTTGTCAAGTCCTTTTTGAATCACCCTCTGTATTATACGAGGGTTGTACCGAAACTAATGCAAAAGTGGGCAAAATTTTTTTATTAACGGACAGAGGTCATTCAAATTGCACATGTTGGTAGAGCAACTCTTTCTCTATACAAAGGTACTACTCCATCACAAGCAATGCATTTGTGCCATCGTTCAACCCAACTCGTGAATCCTCTTCGAAAAAATTCTGGTGTGGACTGTTGTGCCCACTTACCGTACAGCCACTTTCACTTTGTGCTATCAAATCGGTGTCCCCAGACTGTCCTTCATTGGACTGAACAGGTGGAAGTTGGAGGGTGCCAGATCTGGGCTGTACGGTGAAAGGGGGACCACCGACCAGGCTAATTTGCTGATTTGTTGTCAAAGATGTGTGTGGTCTCGCATTGTCATGGAGAATGTGGATCCCTTTCAGATTCTTGTATGGTCTCTTTCTCCTTTATGGCTTCTCTAAGCTTCTTTAGTGTCTCAATGTACTACTCACTCGTCACGATACGGCCACGTTCCACAAAATCAAGGAAAATGGCACCCCTGTCATTCCAAAAAACAGTTACCATGACTTTCTTTGCTGAGAGCTGCCTCTTGAGCTTCTTAAGCCTTGGTAAAAAGGTGTGATGCCATTTCATGGATTGATTTTTCGTTTCCAGATAGTAAAGATGTGCCCACATTTCATCCCGTCACCAGATCGAAAAAATAATATGTGTCTTTATTGGCTTCAAATGTTTCCAGCAGATCAGAGCAGACTTCTACCCTTATCTCCTTCAAATCGGATGTCAACTGCCGAGGTAGCCCCTTTGCACACACTTTCCAATACCCTAAGTCTTCCACCATGTTCTGTATGCCATTGTAACCACAGTCCAGTTGTGCAACAAGCTCATGGATTGTGACTAGTCTCTCTTCCCACAGTGCATCCTGGTACCACTTACCCAGGCAAACACATACGTACTCAGCAATCCATGTGGTGCAACAGGAAATGAGATTTATCAGACCAGACCTTTTTCCAATCATTCAAGATCCAGTTTTAATGCTTGCTTGCTGACTGTAGGCACTTTTGACAGTGAACTGAGGTTAGCATGGGTATTCAGAGTGGCCCCAAGTCTACATAGCCCATTTTTAGCATGTTTCAATGTACTGAGTGTTGCGATACATTACTACTGTCACAAGTATTCGAATTACTGGTGAATTGTGCTACAGTACTACTTCCGTTGGCTTGTACCATACGGAATTGCCTTTGCCCACCTGTAGCATCAATGATCCAGGGTTGGCCTACACGTTGATGGTGGTTGGTGGTTTCGGACGACTTTTTGAAGGTCCTAACCATGGCTGATCATAAGCACCTCACAAGCTTTTGTCTTGAAAAGGCTCTGACCCAGTCATTTGGCCATTACAATTTAGTCTTTGTAAAACTCTTGTCTGCTGTCTTTCCTATCTGAACAAACAATAACACTGATTAATAGAGCTCAGTATCAGGTGTTATTTACACTGTTTCATGACCTTCAACACCCCGCTGTTTATTTGCAGTTACTTCACTGTGCAGGTCATGTTTTGGCTCTTCAGTGTATATAAATACACAAGCAGTTGCCCATCTCTCGTTTAGGGCAACTGGTTCTAAGAAAGGGACAAAGTCACAGCTGAAGAACAAACAAACACATCTTCCAAACCTCAAACCCCACTCACTCAGTTAGTCTGTATCCCACACCTTTGTCCACAAAGGTGGCAAAGGTTACTTGACCCATGAATGTGTTTGACCTGCCGTCATCCTTACTTATCATCTTGCTCTACTGCCCGTTTCAATGAATAAGTATTCTTATATTCTTCCCTTTAAGAAACATAGAGAGGCACATGAAGGCCTCCATGATAGAAAGCAGAATATCAATAAATTTCTCAGCACAGATTGCTGGACAAGTCCAGAAAAAAACATTCATTAAATCAAGAAAATTTCGTATCCTAAGTCGAAAAAGGATTCATTAAGAATGTTGATTTCTTGCACCTCTCTTATTCTGAAACATTCAAAAGTTATTGGTATCACATATACAGTTTTTAATATTATAGAAACATTTTCTTTAGTTATGTTACACAAACTTATCAAAATGAAAAACTATTCTTGCACATCTTTGGCTCTCCACACAGTCTTATTTATTTGACTTCTTTCTCATGGCATGAAATTTTCAATTTAAAAACATTTAAAATTACTAAAGATGCTTAAATATTGAGTATATAGGTTGCATATCTCTTCATTTTCAGGTCTCATTATCCAGCAACTCAGAATCACCACCTAATGGTGGAGTCACCTGAGGTGTTAGTTTTCCTCACTCTATCCGTATTGGTCCTAAATCTGTGGTCCTTTCCATGCATGCATGTCGCAAGAGAACTAGAAACCTCAGCAACATATATGAGGAGTGTTGTCAACAAGTCTTGTGCATGACATGTTGCCTAGCAACCAGTCAGATGACAAACAATTTTTTGTGCCATTAGCTTCATTTACTGCATAACAATGGCCGTTTCTTTTTCAAATGCATTGATGGGTGTCAAACAACGATCAGTTATAGTTTTTAAATGTATCTCCCAAATAAATTTATGCTAGGTTAGTAACAGTTTATGGTTCTGGAACTTTGGATATAAGCACTGTTTGTAATTGGGTAAGAAATCAAAGGACAGTGGAGGAATGTTGGAAGTAAAGGATCAGCTGCAGAATGGGAGGCCCATAATTACAACTTACAATTTACAATTTGAACAGGCAAAAAGTCGATGAGCTTATCAGGGAAAATTGATGAATAACTCAGAGAACCATAGCAGGCCAGCTGAACGTTAATGTTTTAGGATACAACAAAGTGTGTGCTTTTTTTTTTTGATTGGAGGTTTAACGACCATCGTGAGCAACTCAATGGGCTATAAGCAGTCGCCCGTCCCTAATTTAGGGTCACTGGTTCCAGGGAAGGGAGAGAGCCAGTGGCGTAAGACAAACACAACATCCATGCCTCACCGGGTTTCGGACGAATGATCAGAGGCCATCGCTTAAACCACTGCGCCACCGGGGCGGCCAAAAAAGTGTGTGCTCATTGGGTACTACATCACCAATGACTAAAATGAAGAAATCAACACTTGAAATAAGCCAAAGGTTGCTTGCTCGCTATGAAAAATATGGAAACGATTTTCTTCTAAGCATTGTGACTGGTGATGAGAGTTATGATGCAGAAACGAAAAATTAATTGCCGGAATACCAACACCCATCTTTTTCTTAAGCAAAAAATTCAAAACTCAAATTTTTGCCGTTAAGTGCATGGTCATGTTCTGGGACTACAGACGCATTATTATTCATCAGAACTATAAGGTCAAAGGTACAATTATTAACTAGAGCACCCTGGGGTATGGCTCATCTCTATGTCTACTTCCTCAGGCAAAAAATGTTATATTGGTAGTATCTTTCGTACAATAAACTGCAGAATTATGGAACATAAAAGAGATGTCAGAAAAAGTCTTCCGACTTCTGCACTTTCTCTTCTGGCTATTTAAGATACCTCTGCCTCTTCAAACTGGAATTGTACAAAAAGAATTGGACCCTTCTCAAACAAATTTTCATTATGCTAAAGAGAAAGAATTGAAATTCTCTTCAATAAAAACTCTTGCAATTCAGGCGCACCCTTCAATATTCCAATAATTTGGAAATATCTACTAGCAACAGCTAGAAAAACAATGTCAACCATGTGAGTGCTTGCTTCTAGTGTGAACAAGGCTGGCATTTCAGCCGAAAGATGTACTATTCCTAAAGTTTAGGACGTAATAAATCATGCGTGAAATTTTTGCTTCATTCATTATCGATACAATTATCAACTTTGAGAGCTATGCGGATACCTTAAGAAAAGTTAAAGCAAAGAATAAATTATGTGTGTGGGGGAAAAAAGCCAATGATTCTGCAACATGACAATGCCAAACTACATACCAGTGCTTTCATTTCAGAGGCCATACCTAAAAATCGGGTTTGAAGTTCTTGAACACCATGCCTACAGCCCGATTTCTGCTCTCAGGAGAAATCTGAAAGCAAGGTTCGTACTCTTTCAAGCAAAATAAATTCCAGAACTTTTCAAGACCAAATTATCATGTGTGTGTGTGTGTGTGTGTGTTTGCTGTCAGTCGGCCAGCAGGCAGATATTTCAGAAAGTTCAAACCATTAAACTTAGCTGGGATGGGCACACCTTCAATGGCCTGCCCATACCCCCAGTTGGTTTATTTTATTAACTTTGAATTGCTTCTGTTTCAATA
Source organism: Macrothele yani (assembly GCA_039090855.1). NCBI lineage: Eukaryota > Metazoa > Arthropoda > Arachnida > Araneae > Macrothelidae > Macrothele > Macrothele yani. Next base: position 116,263,040 of record CM077011.1, read on the forward strand.
TCATTTTATTTTGTGAAATATTTTTTTAAATGGTTTATTATTTTTGTATTCACCCTCCAGCAAGAAGGTGTCCCTAACCCCAGTCATCAGAAGCCTGTCACGATTTGCGAATATATCATTCCATTTATTTTACTCCCATGGCTAACATTTTACTCACCGGTGATGTCATAGCCAAGGTACCAGCTGCACACGCTCGCCTGAGTTGAACACAAGCTCTGCGCTATTTGATCAGTTTGGTGTTTTTGTCGTAACTATACAGAAATCTGATAAACAATTTTTTAGCACAATTATTTTACACATGCTCTTTCATATTATTACTTAAAAAACAAAACAGTTTTTTCAAGTAATATTTAGTCTTACATTTTTTCAAATACTTTCAAGGACTTGAAAATAAACTTTTTTCTTTCAATGACTTTTCAAGAAGCATATGAACCATGGGAAGGAATTCAGTTCACTGGTTCCGAGAACCTTATCCGATTTTTACAAAATGGTTTAAAAGACTTGTTCAACATCGACACATCTGTATTGAGCGTGAGGGGGACTATGTAGAAAAATATGTGAATTAAGGTAGAAATTCTGAGTTTCGCCCTTGTTTTGTTTCAATCTGATACCTTGCCCATGGACATGTATATAAATATGGAGGCATTAATTTCTGAAAACCCTCTGTACCATTACTTAGTACTTGATCCTGAGCAACACCTTTCATTGACAGGTTAGTGTGGAAGAGATTCCAAAGCCTTAGCACTCTAGCTAACAATGTGAACTACACATTACCAAGAAGTCATAACAAGTTGAACATGTAATTAATTTTGCTTTATGTTACTCTTACCTTTATGTACAAAATACCTGACTTGTGTGAACATCCTAATAACACACTTTCTAGGTGTGTTTCCTTAAAAACTGCATTAAGAATATACAGGGTGGTCAAAAAGTCCCCTTGAGGTTTTGATTGACAATTGTACAAAAACGAACAGATCTACTGCAACGCAGTTTGCGGCATTTGAAAGAGTAAATATCAGAGTTTTTAACGGCATCTCTTTCCAACAGATGGTGTTGCGTGCTCGTAAATAGCGACGCTGACTGCAAAACAACTGAAAATGTCATCGCCGCAGGAGAAAGCAATGCGTGTGCGTTGGTTTTTTGAGATGGAAGTCTGTGATTACGGTACAAAGAAATTATCGGCGGACATATGGGAAAGATCCACCAAGTGATTTCAGTATCAGAGCGTGGTAGAAGAAATTCTTGGATACTGGTAGTGTCTTGGACCGGCAAAGAAGTGGCAGACCCCATCAGTGAAGAAACTGTGCAGAGCATACAGGAGGTTATCACTTGCAGGTCGAGCAAGTCCACGAGAAAGGCCCTCTTTGCAACTGAATGTTCCACGACCCACATTGATAGGAGTGCTTCACAAACGCCTAAAACTAACTGCATACAAAGTGCAACGCCTACACCAGATTAAACCGAACAATGGACCTTGGCACTTAGCATTCATTCGGGATATGATGGAGCGGCTGGAAGTTAATTAAAGTTTTCTACGCCGTATAATGTTCTCGGATGAAACAACATTTTACGTGCACGGAAAAGTAAACACTCAGAACATTCATATATGGGGTAGTGAAAACCCACATTCAGTCAGGGAGCATGTCATGCACAGTTCAAAGGTGAATGTTTGGTGTGGGCTCATGCATAATCGTGTAATTGGGCCATTCTTCTTCTCCGAGCCTATAATGCAAATGAATAATTACCTGGACATGCTTCAGAACTTTGCGGTTCCTCAACTACAGGATTTGCAACCGAACGTCATATTGCAACAAGATGGCGCTCCCCCAAATTGAGGACTTGACATTCATGAATACCTGAACCGTAAGTTTCCCGACAGATGGATTGGCAGAGATGGTCCCATTCCTTGGCGACCCCTGGATTTCACTGCTTTAGACTTCTTCCTCTAGGGCTATGTCAAGGACATAGTTTACCGGAACAGAGTAAGTAGCCTTCAGGAGCTCAAACAGCGCATTACAGCAGTGTTTGATAGAATCGATCCTGACATGTCGGAGCGCACGTGGCAAGAAACTGAATACTGAGTGGATGTGTTACGTGCCACTAATGGCACACATGTAGAGGTGTATTAAAGTAAGATTATTAAACTCGAATAATTACTCTTTCAAATGCCGCAAACTGCATTGCTGTAGATCTGTTAGTTTTTGTACAGTTGTCAATCGAAATTCCTATTACTGCTAATGATTTTCAATGCAATGAATCACTTTCAGAGGGTACATACCTTTGGCATAATAGACTGATCCCACTTCCTTTTTTATTTGTTCTGCACTCACCTGGATTAGGAGACAAATTTCATATTCCCCAAATCATTTCTTGGGAATTTTTTGCAACTGTAAAACCCACTGAATTTTATGACTTTTGTTTCCTGTGGTCAAAATTTCTTCAACGTCTCATGCCAGTGGAATATCTGGACAACCAGATTTACTGAAATCCCCCCCCCCTTTTTTTTTTTTTTTTTTTTTTTATTACTTTATTTAAAACTGCTTGGTTAGCCCAGATTTGTGCTTCTCCATGTTTACAATTTATGTTGCAAAGAAATTGGATGATCTGTTAGAAACTGATTTAAGATGGGCAGAAGTCCCTACAATCAGTTAACCATCTATAGTAAAAGGTACCACTGTGAGGAACTCTAAGGGCTATAAGAAGTCACCTGTACCAAATTTAGGGCCACTGGCTTTAGGGAAGAGAAACGGCCAACCCATGGCTTATCTGGGATTTGTACCTAGGCCCACTGGAATGAAAGATCAGAAGCCAGCACTTAGACCATTGCACTACCGGGCAGTGCACGGAATGGTAATGCAATTTTAAATCACTTCAGTTGAAATGAAGTTGTTTATCCATTCATTATGCTTGCACATAAGATATACAGTCCTATCAGAATAATATGACCACCTCCGGAATCACAGAGTGCACGTGAAAAGGTTGACCACACAGAGATATAATCAGTCGGCCAGGACAGATGAGCCATAGTGCATGACGTGAGCACAATGGGCAGAGATAGCGATTCGACGGACGTTCAAAAAGGAATTACCATTGACTACTGCGCCAAGGGTGGAAGAATCTCAGAAACAGCAGACTTCGTGGGCTGTTCGCGAGGTGCTGTACTAAGGGTGTACCAAGAATGGACTGCTGACACACCAAATACCTCCCAATGTCATAACTGTGGAGTCCCAAAGGGCATTCGACCCCAGAGGAGAGCATTGCCTCCGTAGACTGGTAAAGGGGGCAATCGACGTGCGACAGTGCAGCAATTGACCACACAAATGAACGCTGGGGCAAGCAAGTATGCATCCCCAATAACAGTAGAGCGAACCCTGTTACGCATGGGTCTCAGGAGTTGACGCTACATCAAAGCGCCCATGTTAATCCAGGTCCATTGGCCACAATGCCGGCAGTTTGCATAGGACTACTGTCATTGGACAGTGGGAAAAGGACATGAGAACCAACACCCGGAAACGCTTGTCCGTCAAGTGCAGGCCAGCAGTGGCAGTGTGAATTTCTGGGGGATGTATTCCTGGTATGAACTGGGACCGCTGGTTTCACTTGATGGGTCCCTGAATGCCAATGGCTACCTGTACATCCTCGCTGACCATATGCATCCCCTCATGTTGGACGTTTACCCTGGTGGTGATGGTGTCTACTAACCGGATAATGCACCCTGCCACGTCGCTAAGGGGATGCGCGACTGGTTCCAGAAAAATGACAGCGATGTCTCCGTTCTCCTTTGGCCAGTGAAACCACCCGACCTCAATCCCATAGAGCACTTGTGAGACTATTTTTTACCCACAACCACATCGACTGCAAGACCTCCGTGCTCTACTGCAGTCCGAATGGGCACGTGTGCCTCGGGCAACCTTCCAGGTCCTCACTGTGCCCATGCCACGCCATCTCACAGCTGTTATTCGAGCCAAGGGTGGTTATTCCCATTATTAGGTACGTTAGGTAGGTGGTCATATTATTATGATATGACTTTGTATATCTAGTAAAACAGCAAACACTTGATTTGAAGTGAAGATGTGTGTGCCTTTGTTTGAATGTGCAGACTGACCATTTTTAAAGGTTGGTTAGAACATATATCATGCAAGTCACCAATTAAGAGTTTAAAGCTGACCAGTAAAAGGATCTGTAGTCTAATACTGAATACCATTTTTTAGTCTTCATTTTGTTGCAAAATGTTGTGATTGATGAAGCACATAATACAGGCTAGTTTTACATGCAAGGGAACTGCATTTGTACTTAACATAATTGTTGCCTCAGTAGTTGTCTTGCATGAAACCCCATTACACTGACTTAGTGCAGCAGCAATAATAGTTGATGAACACATAAGATTAAGCATGATAAGCTTACTGTGTAGTCACCGGGTTTATGTCATTTACCATCTGGTTGTTTGAACTATTTTATCTCAAAATGGACCTGAACCTCCTCCTGAAATAAAAATGTATAGTGTGTGTTTTTTTTCTGGAGAAAGAGGCACCTGTGCTCTTAAATATAAGTTATAAAGGGGATGGGTGATGGTGTTGACTAAGATTAAAAGCAACTCAATTTTTTGAACCTTGTTCTTCATCTGCCTTATTATTGTTGAGCAGTACAAACTCCTACTGGAATTCATTGCAGATGACCTTGCGGAAAAAATAGTATTCCATAATCACAATAGAGAAATACTACTTGGCATATATGAACTGCTCCTATTTTCCTTCAAGAATAATTTCTTCCAGTTTGGAAAGAAATATTACAGGCAAACTTCAGGACTTGCAATGGGTTCTCCACTAGCACCTCTGCTAGCAAATTATTATATAAGTAAACTAGAGGCAAAAATCCTTATACAACCCTCCTTGTTTGCTCTCTATGTAAGGTACATGGATGATGTCCTAATTATAGTAGATACTGTGGACCAATCTCTACCCTCTCAGATTCTGGAAGAATTTAACTTACTAGAGAATACCTTGAAGTACACCCTGGAACAGGAAAAAGACCATAGCATCAATTACCTGGATTTAACCTTGACCTCAAGAGAAGGGAAAATATTCACTCAGCTTTTTAGAAAACCCACCAACACAGGGAAGATGTTAGACTTCTGCTCATTCCACCCTGATTATATTAAATCGAATACAGCGAGACAATTTTTGGAAAAAATTGAAATCCTGGTCTCTTCAGCTTCTCAAAAGATCTTCACAAAGAAGAATTAAAGGAAATGTTGGCAGAAAACAATTACCCCTCCCCATATGTTGAGAAAATATTTAAACAAGTGCCAAAAAAGAAGCAGGAAAAAACCAACTTCAAATTCACCAGCAAAATTACGTACCACAAGGGACTTTTCGAGAGACTGAAAAGGATCGGAGCAAAATATAATATCAGGCTAGCTCCAGATCTTAATAACAAAATAAAGAAATTCTTGCCAGCTTTAAAGCAGAAAGAATTGGACATCCAATTGCAGGAAGGAGTAATTTACTGCATCGACTGTAACTGCGGACTCAGCTATATAGGAGAAACAGGGAGAAGTATTAAGGTCCGAATGAAAGAACACCAAGCAGCTATTAGGAACATTGGGAACAAAACAGGGCTAGACAGACATGTACAAGCAAGTGGACACTCCATAAATTGGGACTCAGTGAAAATAATCGCCCACCAGTCAAACTTAGTAAAGAGAAAACTAGAAGAAGGGATCGAAATAGCAAGAAGAAGAAGTACCACAATTAACGATAATTGCGGATGGTCTCTTCCAATTGAGTGGCAGCAACTACTCCAGTGACATAGTCCTGATGACGAACTAGGCTTTAGTTCGAAAATTTGACAACCAACTTTCATTAAAAAATAACCTCTAAAAGACCCGTAAAAAAAGTTATTCCACAATCACTATGAATAGAGGTGCCATAAATGCATTTACAACTAGGATTAAAACCACATACGGGCTGGATATATGGCGAAACATCAGAAAGATAGAAAGGAGTAAGTGCAAAAGCGACAAATGTAAGTCACAACTGTATTTTCTTAAGAAATGTAAAAGAGCTAATTTGTTCCACCTTCTTTGAGACTCACGAAAAACATCGCGGAAAATCTGTCAAGAAATTTTATTAGAAAAATAGAACTAAAAACGGTGAATGGCGCGATTAAGTAATAAATTCAAAACTATTGAGCAATGCGAACAGATAGAAGCTCGTATTTGGACCTCTTCATTAGGTGAAATTCCGGAAGCAGAAAAGAAAAATATTGATAATTGGTTAGCTAAAGCAGTGAGAGATAAAAACAAAAAGTTTAAGGAAAAATTGAAAATTAAAGAAAATAAATGGTTAAGTCCAAAGTTAATGTCTACAGCACCTGGCCCACAGTTAATACCATCCACCACTAACAAACATGTCATTGATCTGACGGAAGAAGGAGTAGATGGAAACCTGATTAATCTCCTCAATAAGGGATATAATTACAACCTTTCCTCCGCAACACTTGATAAAAAACGTATACTGATTGATTTAGAAAGCATCTGTAGTAAGGTAGAAAGAGAAGATGAAAATACAGCAGTTACTTTAAGGAAAGAATTCTCAGACTGCGTCTCAAAATTTGTAAAAAAGCCAGTAAAAGTTGATTACAATTTTAATAGAAGTGCCATTACTGACCTTAAAAAATTCAAAGCCAATGATAAAGTAGTAGCACTGAGAGCAGATAAGAGCAAAGTTTTGGTATTGGTAGAAAAAGAGAAGTATTACAATAAAATGGAAGCTGAATTGAGCAAGCCTTATTATGAAGAACTCAATGGTAATCCTATAGATCAAACTGTAAAAAATCTTAAGAAATTAATCAGCTCTTTAAGAAATAAAAAACAGCTTAATGAGCTCTTCAAAAACTTCTCCAAAATCCAGTCAAGAATTCCACAGATCTATGGTACGATAAAAGTTCACAAAGAAGGCCATCCAATAAGACCTATAATAGACACTAGAAATTCGCCACTCTCCAACATTAATTATTATTTGCTTGGTCACCTCAGAGATATTTTCCCTTCTCCTCCCTACCTACTAAAAAATTCCATGCAGCTAAAAAGAAAACTGGACAACTTGCCAGAATTAATTCATCCAGTAATGGCAAGCCTGGATATAGTCTCTATGTATACCAACATTAACCTGGACCTCCTACTGGAATTCATTGCAGATGACCTTGCGGAAAAAATAGTATTCCATAATCACAATAGAGAAATACTACTTGGCATATATGAACTGCTCCTATTTTCCTTCAAGAATAATTTCTTCCAGTTTGGAAAGAAATATTACAGGCAAACTTCAGGACTTGCAATGGGTTCTCCACTAGCACCTCTGCTAGCAAATTATTATATAAGTAAACTAGAGGCAAAAATCCTTATACAACCCTCCTTGTTTGCTCTCTATGTAAGGTACATGGATGATGTCCTAATTATAGTAGATACTGTGGACCAATCTCTACCCTCTCAGATTCTGGAAGAATTTAACTTACTAGAGAATACCTTGAAGTACACCCTGGAACAGGAAAAGACCATAGCATCAATTACCTGGATTTAACCTTGACCTCAAGAGAAGGGAAAATATTCACTCAGCTTTTAGAAAACCCACCAACACAGGGAAGATGTTAGACTTCTGCTCATTCCACCCTGATTATATTAAATCGAATACAGCGAGACAATTTTTGGAAAAAATTGAAATCCTGGTCTCTTCAGCTTCTCAAAAAGATCTTCACAAAGAAGAATTAAAGGAAATGTTGGCAGAAAACAATTACCCTCTCCCCATATGTTGAGAAAATATTTAAACAAGTGCCAAAAAAGAAGCAGGAAAAAACCAACTTCAAATTCACCAGCAAAATTACGTACCACAAGGGACTTTTCGAGAGACTGAAAAGGATCGGAGCAAAATATAATATCAGGCTAGCTCCAGATCTTAATAACAAAATAAAGAAATTCTTGCCAGCTTTAAAGCAGAAAGAATTGGACATCCAATTGCAGGAAGGAGTAATTTACTGCATCGACTGTAACTGCGGACTCAGCTATATAGGAGAAACAGGGAGAAGTATTAAGGTCCGAATGAAAGAACACCAAGCAGCTATTAGGAACATTGGGAACAAAACAGGGCTAGACAGACATGTACAAGCAAGTGGACACTCCATAAATTGGGACTCAGTGAAAATAATCGCCCACCAGTCAAACTTAGTAAAGAGAAAACTAGAAGAAGGGATCGAAATAGCAAGAAGAAGAAGTACCACAATTAACGATAATTGCGGATGGTCTCTTCCAATTGAGTGGCAGCAACTACTCCAGTGACATAGTCCTGATGACGAACTAGGCTTTAGTTCGAAAATTTGACAACCAACTTTCATTAAAAATAACCTCTAAAAGACCCGTAAAAAAAGTTATTCCACAATAATTTACATGTTTATATTATATTTAAAAAAAAAAAAGCTAGTATTCCATAACAGTTTTATAATACTTATCAAATGCTGAAATTTTTGTCAAGCTTACCCACAAATAAGTACTAAATTTACACTAAAGATTACATTACACTGAAGAACAGAAGAAACTGATTTCAACGTGATGTTTCTACCATTCTCATCTATTTCCTTTTCAAATCCTATGTTGAATGATGTCCATCAAGAAGCTGTGATTTGACTTATATTATTGGTTCAAACTGAGTTGGCAGAGCCCCCAAATTTATTTTTGAATAATGGAAATATTGTTGTGATTGAAAGAGAAGATCTAGCTGGGGTTACTATTAAATTCATCTGAGAAAATCCCCTTTCACTTTTGCTAGAAGCTATAGTAATGGTTTGTAAAGTTTGCTTCAGCTGGAGAAGTTACTCAAGTACTTCTTTTCCTTGAAGTTGTAAGTATTCTCCAAACCCATGAATCAAGTCCCTTTTATTGAGTTGAAACCTGTTAGATAACTTCCTGATATTTCCCTTTGTGTTTTTTGGCCAATTGTTTGCATCTAACATTTTGGAGCAGCTTGGCAAATCAAAGTTGCATTCTTCATGCAATTATATGTTCTTACAGCCATCATATTATTTTAATTATTCCCAAAACTCAAACATTATGTGTTAAAAATGTACTGAAACACCATTCTGCAAAAAAAAAAAAAAAAAAAACCATGTGTACAGAGCCTTATATTAAGCATCGAAAATTCAGCAACTGTTTTGGGAACTGCATCTACTAATTCAGATTATTACCTGATATTCAATACAGTAAAAGAAAGTTGTGTTGGTAGAAAATAATCCCTCTCCTCTGATCTATCTGTGCTTGAAGAGCACAAACAATCTACACAAGGAATTACAGCAGACCTCACAACGGTAAACCAACATGGATCTATATATTTTCTCATAAATCAGCCAGCTAATTACAGAATAAAAAGATCACTTCTATAGTCATGATTTGGTAACAAAAGACAGTACTTGATGAAATGTAAATTTCAAGTCATTAATTAAATGAGTTCAACATAAAAGTCAAGCAGCCAAAAGGATATACAAGTATTCTTTTATTATACACCCAGATAACTACAAGAAATATTATAAGAGAAATGTAGCCAATCTTCACATTTATTTTTGTTTCAGCACTATAACTATGACAAGCATCTATGCTATCTATATACACTGGTTTTTGCCTGCAAGAAGCATGCTTTATTTACATAAATTTGTTGAAGAAAGTCTAAAAACTCTGGTGCTATTTACAGAACTCTTCTACTTCTCTGCAAGTTCATTAAAATCAGGTCCACCAGCACTGAGTTTTCTACACTCTTCTTCACCTAGAACAAAATATAGCAAAATATTCATGAAATACATTTCTCACAATTTCAATTTAAAAGAGAAATCATACATATAAAAGTATTAACACTACAATTATATTCTCAAAAAAATTTGCAAAGGAATTATATACATATCATCACATTATCAATAACTATTAATGCAGGTGACTTAAGCAAAAAATAGCTTTTCTATAGCATTTCAAAAGGCACAAATCAAATGCATATATGATTAAACTTAAAAATTTACATTATTTCACAATTTACTTTAAATGATCTACAGGGCATGTCACTTTCATACATATAAAAGTATTATTTTTACATATTATGTGAACAAAGACAATCTTGCCAACATACAAGACATTTGCATTCAAAAACATACAATTACATTTTCTTGTGCTTTACTCGAAAATTTACAATTAACTAAAATGGAAATTAATCATAATTAATTTTCTTTTAGTTAATAACAAGCAGAAAATTAATTATATTTAACTTCCACAAGGAAATGAAGACAAAGATAATTCTTTAAAATGTAAGTTTTTTATATTTTTAAATGTCTGTAATTAAAGTAATAACATTTTGAGTCATTGTTCCCGTATGGAAGTAAATTATAATTAATGCAATATATCTAGAGATATCAGAAAACACTGAGCGAATGGAAATTTAAAAGCTTTCTAAGAATTTTCCACAAATAAAAACATTTCTTTTAAAATGTAGATGGGTGATATTTTTTCCCAGCAGAATATCTGTGTTGTATACATTATATTTTACTCAACTTATAATGATGCTCCATTCATGTCTTAAAAGGAAAATCCAAAGGGAACATATTCCTTTATTGTATTGAGGTAGTTACATAAATGCATTTCAAGCATTCTTCTACAAGCCTGCCCTCTTAGGGACTATAATTTTTTTTTATCAGTGGTCTTACTCAATGAAAGACATTGTATATCTTAAGGTCCTCTAATTTTTTATTAAATGCTCTCATGTTTCCTGGTTAAAGTTGAATGTGGTACCATCTGTAGTCAGGTATGTTGTTAGAGAATGTTGTATATTTCTTTTGCTTTTGTTTTTTATTAGTTACTATGAAAATTAATGAATTACAAATTTTTACTGGGTTATTATTGTAGTTTGTCTGTTATATTTTTTTGTGTTTCACCAAATATCAGGCAAAAATTATGTTGTTCAGCAATGATATCTACTTTTTCAAATGCAGGCTTTGCCTGATTAGCTATCAAACCAGACCTGCATTTGAAGAAACAAATTATTAATCAATGAGAACATGAATTTTTCCTGAGATATGCCAAACTAATAAAATAGACCAAATTAAACCCAGACTACATTAATAATAATAATAATAATAATAATAATAATAATAATAATAATAATAATAACCCAGTAAAAATCCAATTAATGAACATTCTGAATAACCGATGAAAAACACAAGGAAAAGAAATATAGAACACATTCTCAACAACTTACCTGACTACAAATGGTACCACATTCAACTTTAACCAGAAAATTTCCCATTCAAGAAACATGAGCACCTTTCATGAAAACATATTTACTAGAGAATTTTCATCTGTTTAAGACAACTAATAAAAATCTGACAGAGCCTTAAGGATTGAACTGTGGAAGAGTGGTCAAAATGCATTGGCTGCTGTAATGTCACTAAATGACGTCAAAGTGCCTGCCTAGCTGGTTTTTAAACAACTGTAGCTCAAAAGAGAAAATACACCATGTAACGAAATCTATAAGAAACACACACACACACACACTGGTAGTTTGAATCCATTATTTATTGGTATAAACATATTTACATAACACCAAACTTCTGCGCATCCACCAGATGGCTTTTTCAAGGCTATCAACTTAATTGCATGATAAACAATGTAGAACAAACAGAACTGAAATTAGTTTATTCACCGTTTTGAAAATACTCATTTTTTAAGCATGAACCATAACATTAAGTTAGCCCAGCGTATCGTGGAACATGGTTTACACAATAATGAAATATTACACTAAATAAAATATTTATCTGAAGACAAGGCATACAAGAAGACAGCTCATATGATACGTTTTCGTTGCAAACACCTGGTCTTATCAAGATTTCTGTAGTCCCCCTCACAGTAGCATTTTTGGGTGGTATATCTGACCATGCATGTTAAATCCTTCCAAACAGGAATTGCTGCACTGAACAAGACCTCCCTACCCTAGCAAGAGCAGCAGCTGGTCTTCTATCTTTTACATCCCAACCATGCTCTTTTATTCTGGGTTCGATGGATCGCTTGGTCATTGATTCCCATGTAAAGCTTTACAGTTCCATCTTGGAAATGTAGAGGAATGGCATAGATTCCCACATCATTGCTGGTTTCATATTTCATTCTGCTACTTGCTAAAAGTGTGCCAATAAATTTAGGAAACCTAATACCAACATTGTAACCAATATTTCAAAGAAAATTCTTGGAATAGTAGGGAAACCCTGGTGTGTACAGAATAGCTCCTACAAACCAGGGCTTTCCCATATTTTAAATTATTGGGCATTAATGGTGTGTTTCACTTGTTATAGTATACTAACAATTCTTCCATAAATATACCCTGCCAACATGCCTTGCCTTATAACATTTGGAATCTCTTCTGTTGCTTTAGAGCTGACAGTGTTGTGCTCTTCTAAATTTTGATCTGCAAATGGCAGTTTTGTTTCTCATAGGACAAAAGGAGTTAGGGCACACTAAGTTTGGTACTAATATAAGTTTGTAATATACCTTCGTTTCGAAATGACCATTACTAGATATAGAAAGAATGGCAAAGACCCATTCTTCTCTAGTTTCATTTCAAACTTTACGGAATTGTTAATGCTGTTTGGTTTGGCAAAACACAGATCCAGGTTTTGCTTTTCATGGGGTGAGATAAAAAAAGATACCATCACTGCATCGCAGCAAAGTAAATAGTTTTAGAGAACTCACAAAAAATAAATATTTTCCATAGGTTTAAGGATTGCTTCAGCCAAGCACTTGAAAGGGAATTCCATTGGTGCTCCTATAATGGATCTGTAGACAAATAGAACATAGGAGCACCCATAGGATCAAAACCTGATGTTTCATTTACTCTTCACATCAACCTATGCATTCAGACAAGCAATTACACATAAAAATATTCACTTCTGCATTTAGCTTAATTTTTTTTTTAAATGAAAGAATTCACCAAATTGCAGTGGTACTTTTATTTCACTTAAGTGTGTATTTTTATGTTTTTTTACATACTATGTCATAACTGCTACGATTGAACACGAATGATATACACTACAGAAAATCAGGGATTTTTCTTCAAAGAGTTAACACGTAAATCTCATATGATGACATGATAAACCTGCCTCCTCATGGTGCAGAGCGCCAAAGCTTAGTAAAATGTAGAGAAACTAAAGCATGGACTATTTAAATCAATTGATTTTAGATATATCTTGGTGAAACAAGTCACACTGAACAACTATGCATACCCTAAGGTGCATGGTACTATAATGAGAACAAAATGGCACTGTGGTTAGTGTTCCAAATGGTCTCTCTGAGCAACCTGGCAAAACCTCACTGCAATCAGACTTATTTCTGCTTGGGTAATAAATGCTGGGTGACATTTTCACCCATCCAGTTTCCTGCCTAGTGATAAAAAATATTTCTAAAATAGTAAATCCACCTGCAGAGGAAGCCCATATCATTACTAGGTTAGTAAGAAGAGATTAAGAACAGGTGCGTAAATGTACAAGGTTTGAATGGGAAAGGACTCAAACTGACTCAGCATATTCAACAGACTTTTGTCTTCTGAATGGGGACATGCTACTTTCTGATTCCAGGAAATAAATGGATGCTAATGCACAATAGCACTTGCTTTGTATGTCACCTATCTGTAATTTTCAGCAATTACCGTAATTTTGGGTAAATAAGCCGCACTGGCCTATATGCTGCAGCGGTAAAAAAAAAGGGGGCGGAATGAAAAAAAAATCACCAGAAACGCCGCACCTCTGTAGTAAGATGGAGAGTACCACCGCAAAATCTTGAAAACATTACATGGGTAAAAATATAGTACCTGATCTTTCAAATAATAAATAAAAATATCAGTTAAACAAGATTCAATCTTAAGTATAACACTCACCGTACTACCCATTTTATAAAAATTTACTCGAAGAATTCATAAGGCGCTTAAATCAATTATAAAACATTTATACCTCAAGAATTTAAAAAATACACGCACAACATTCTGAAAATATCTGGTACACATATTTTTTCAATCAAATCCATCAAAATTGGAAACTTCACTGTCCGAATTAAGAAGTTTTAAAAGTTCATCATCTAAAAAAACTTCAGGGTCGTCTGCATCATTTTTGCTGTCTTCTGGCGTTTCACTGCAGTTTTTAGAAACAATGTTTGCTTCAGTGAAGCCCGAAATAATCGTAGAAGTTTTAATGTTTGTTTTTCCAGGATTCGGAAAAACATATTTATTTACCATTAGCTTAAAACTAGAAGTATAACTTCTGCATTGCGTCATTTTATTTTCCGTGATAACGTAGAACTACGTGAACTTGAGAAAAGGCAATTTGGCGAACTGAAGGCAACGAACGCACGTCACTGACAAATTGTTCGCGTGCTATCCTTGCGCTAGCCTCGGAGGAGCAAAGCTGATGACGTCATGAGTTCAAAGAGAGTTCTTGCTCGGAGCATGAAACAAGGGCGATTCCCTGCGAAGTTACCTCCCGCCACGGATTTTTTCCAAGTTTTATCGGAGTCACCTCTCTCTTACCTGTCCGACCTCAATCCTATAACCTATTATCGTCATGTCTTGTTTTAAGAGGGGGTGGGTGGATTATTGCATTTGGCTGTAACATCGTTATTCTATTCCCTCTCTATTGAGATATCTTCCCGTGAAATAAAGAATGGAACAAGCCAAAACGTTTTTTGTTACATAATTTCGCTCTGCCAAAAAAAAGAAAAGAAAGAAAGCTGTATACACCGCCATGGTGTATAGGCCGTGCGGGCCGCAAATTTAATTTTGAAGTCATATACACCGCAGCTTATCTACCCGAAATTACGGTAAATAAGTTATTCCAAATAGCACCTCCTTTGAAGAATATGCTTATGAAGCTAGTAAATACTATATACGTATAATTAAACAAATTATTATTGCACACAAATTATATCTACAGACAATATTAATAAAGTTACAAATATAATTAGATAAGAAATTAAATCATGAAATGGATGGAGAACAAAAAAATTTAGAAAGCTACAATTAGTCATGGAACATAGTAAAGCACATGATTGTTGCACATAAACTACAGTCTCACAGTACATATTTTTAATTTGGTAAACATGAGAACTCAAGTATTAAATTCAGAAGGTACCCATTTGTATATGGAATAGAATTAACCAGACTACTGTTCAACACAAAGAATGTCCTCAGGCTACACTAAGAAAGATTGATTTTCAATGATAAAACAATATACATACCAAAGCAGTAGTTGACAGCAGCAGCAGGAAATCAGCAAATATCAGAAGAACAAAGTGAAAACCTTGATAACTTGAACCGAGCACATGAAAGAATACTGGGCTTCCTTCAGTGCAACTTCCAATGTCTCAAACAACAATCCTGAAGAGAACGGAAATCATGTCTGCTTGCTGGTGGCAAAAGGCTCTTATGTTATAGGAATGAGTGAAGTAATCATTCAGCTCATATCAGATGATGCTACGCTGTAGAAATCTGCTTCCCCATTCTTCTGCATCATACAAAACAGGGTCCTGAATACAACCGACAAAGCATGGTCCTTGGAGAAGCTTAAATATACATCACAATAGTTGTACAAAGTAAACACAACTGACTGGAAGGAAGCAAAGCATAATAAATGATTGCCAACAGTCATAAGAACTATTTACAACTGTAAATGAATGGCTTGTTTTCGGATGTCTTGATTACCGCCAGTATGTCCTTTCCCAAAGCATAACAAGAGGAATCCAGCAGATAGTCTCTACCTTGCTCTGACCACTAACATCTTCATCCACTGAAACAACTTCACACTGCAAATGGGGTACTCCAGAAAAGTGAATCACCTGGTGGTTTCAGTCATACTAAGTGCTGCCAAGTTGTACATTGAAGTGTCTAAGTTATACTGAGATCTATAAATATTGAGTACACACATTTAATTATGAACTTCATGTAATTTTAAATTGTGAATACACAAGATTTTTTCACACATAAAAATAGCCACAATGAGTACATAGACAAGGAACACTGGTATACCCACAGAATACATACCTACAACAGGTTTCGCTCCACCAGCTCCTGATGGAGCATCCTCTTGGCTTTCACATTCAACACCTGCCAACAGAGAAGAAAGTGAGATTAATTTACTCTGCATTTCAAGGGATATCACCAATAAAGAGAATATAAATCATTTTGTGTGAAAACACAAATTTATGTTTGATAAGTTTTAAGTAAACGCAATGAACAGTTAAATCACGCAAGCACCTTGAAAAGATTCCTGTGATTCAGCAGTGGAACTTGACTGAACTGGCACTTCACTTTCATCATAAGTTAGAGAGACAGGCCCCGTTGCAGATTCATTTGAATGATCTATAAATGATGACTAAGTCAGTAAAACGATGTAACGGTGATTTTATGCTATTTACAGTCGCATAACTACTTCAAAAATAAACAACTAATTTGTAAGTAATTTTATTACAAAACCAAAAATACTGGAAAACCACACATAAAATGCACCCTGCACAAAATCGTACAAGAAAAAAATTTTCACTTCATTAAATTATATTTATCTCTTTTTCATATGAAAGTAAACAAGCACCTTGAGAACTCCACTGTTCTTAAGGTGCCTGAAAAAAGTATATGTAAGATAGAAATGTATAGAAGAGTAAAATATTCAGAATATTGTGCTTGGGGGAGAGGGGTAGGAAAAACAAACACTTGTGCAAAACTTCTTGAAATAAAAGTACTGTGGAACCTTGGTTATACATTTTTCTAGGGGATGACCTTAAAAAGCGTATATATCAAATTTCAAAATGTGAAATATTATCATAAAATTTTGAATGCCTCCAAAAAAAAGGAGAAGAGGGATCTTGCAGGGCTCAAAATTTCAGGTCTAACTCTACTAGCCAAAAAAAAAAAAAAAAAAAATTCAGTCATCATCATACCACTGTGACATGCAAGAGACAGTAAAAGAGTGGGACAGTGAATTTGCAGCAAGTTTTCTGTTTTAATGATTGTGTATGCAAATATTTATGTATATATATACAACTCTGTGATTATGCTACAGCTGAGATCTCAGAAAATAACAGTAATAATAATAACCCCTCCAGGTTGTATTAAACCAGGAAAGTCATCAAAAGCCAATATTTCTGAGTGCTGGAGGAAAAGAAATAACTAAAATAACATTAAAAAAAATGTCAGTCATACACCACAACCCAATCCCCCCATAAAGCGAATTGTCAGCACCTCCACCACCATGAACCTTTTCCTCATATGTACATGAATATGTTTCCCAGAATCCCGGTTGGTACAGCAAAGATTAATCAGAGTACAGATGGGGGGAAAACATCAGTGTTTTTGAGAATCGATGTTTTTCCGAGTGATAATCAACGTTAGAAACTGCAGAAGAATATTTTCTACGTGAAGTAAATGAATTTCTCTTTGCTGCATTCTTTTAAATATAATCTTAGGTCACAAATTAGGGACTTTTTCACCATTTTGCTCGATGTTTCATCACCGAAAATCAAGTTATTTTCCTTGATGTTACAGCAACCGATAAGTCTTCTCCCACCCTTCCCCATAAATCGAGGTTTCATGACCAATGTTTGAAACTGCAATAGCGCAATCAACTCGAAAATTTTCTGCGATAAGTAAATGAATTTGTCTTTTTCATTGTCTTATACAGAGAAAGGAAATATCACCTTTCTTTTTCGTATTCTTATACTGAGAAAAGGAATATCACCTTTCTATGTCGCGAACTAGCAATTTTTTTTGCCGTTTTTCTGCCATGTTTCGTCGCCGAAAATCGAGTTCTTATCCTTGATGTTGCAGGAGCCAATGTATCGAAGTTTACAATACATCACACACTTTAACAAATGTTATGGTTACTCGATTTTGAATTAGTGAGCTATCACCGATATATTGAACGGCGATTTATTCATCGATGTGCCAATAACTGCTGCAGATGGGAAAGATGCCAATTCTTTGGTTATTTAGCAAAACATCGTGGTTTTCGCCACTGGCGCACCCAGGAGTTCCTGTTGGAGGGGGCTATATATATATATACCGCATACGTACATAATGTGTGTTCATATATATACAGTATACATACATAGTTTACAGTGTACGCCTTTAATTTATATATGGTTGTGACGTACGTCGCTCTTGATCTCTTTTGGGGCTTTGGGAAGAAGACACCATGTAATACGAAACACTATGTCAGACACTATGTAATTTTGAAGATGTTAAATTATATTTCTGAATGTTTAATTTGTGATGTGCATCGCTCTTAATCTCTTTGGGAAGGAGACACCATGTAATAGAAGACACTATGTAATGTTTTGAACTTGTAAAATATTTTTGAATGTTTAATTTGGGACGTACGACGCTCTTAATCTCTTTGGGGCTTTGGGAAGATGACACCATGTAATAGAAATCACTGACAGACACTATGTAATTTTGAACACATAAAATTATATTTTTGAATATTTAATTTGTGATGTACGTACGTCACTCTTAATCTATTTGGGGTTTGGGGAAGAAGACACTATGTAATGTTTTGAACATGTAAAATAATATTTTTGAATGTTTAATTTGTTACGTACGTCGCTCTTAATCTCTCTGGGGTTTGGGGAAGAAGACACTATGTAATGTTTTGTACATGTAAAATAATATTTTTGAATGTTTAATTTGTGACATATGTCGCTCTTAATCTCCTTGAAGGGGGCTTAAGCCCCCAAAGCCCCCTCCATGGGTGCACCAATGATTTTCGCTGATACATCGAACATTTCCACCCATATTACGGATGCGTGAATGAATATCCACCGTTGCCCATCCCCACTCTGAGTTAGACCTAGAAACGTTTGCACGCGGGGAAGAAACGCTTCCTCCCACAATGCTTTGGGGTTCCTTTCAGCAAGCTCCGCATGTCCCTAAGCAGCCCACAGAAGAGAATCTTCATTGGCCCTCTGGGCTGTTGGTGATGACGCAGTGATTGATATGCCTCCGTCAGAGACCGTTTTACTGAAAACATTTCGTGACGATGAGAGAAAAAAAAAAAAAAAAAAAAAACAGTTAAATATAATACTCAAGATGCCTCTCACACTGAAATATTTTTAAGATAACATTTTTCTGAAAGTGAAGACACCATCACAGTTCAAATTATTTTTGTGAAGATACTGTTTGATCTAAAAATATTTTTGTGAAAATACCGCCCAACAGCATCAAATGCCGAACAGGAAAACAACTGAAAATTTTTACTGCTCGCCAACAAAAAATTTCTGGTTGCCATTGGTGACCGCAAATTTTGCACCCTGGACTTTGTAATTTTTTATTATGTTAATTTATAATGTAAAACAACATACATACATGCATACATGAATACTCTGTTTGCTACCTTACACCCATGTTTGACTCTTGTGTATTAATTTTTTTTATTCTAATTTCATTATAAAAACTATGTTAACATTCTGTATGATTTTCAACATATGAAAAGAAAAATCTTACCTTTGAAATATTACGTAGAAAATCCAAATATGATTTTGTTTAATGTTTAATACACAGCCACACTGGCTGTATATGACTGTGTTTTGTTCCTACTCTGATGTATGGCAGTGAAACCTGGGTAATACAGAAGAAACATAGGAGTAGTTTGTGTGCTAGAGAAATGTGTTCGTTACGGGGATTTTGTGGCAAGACATGTTCTGATTGTGTGAGGAATGAAGAGGTGTTGCAGATGTGTAGCATGAAGCAAAATGTTGTTAGCAAGGTGGAGACTAATATTTTTCGGTGGTTTGGCCATTGAAAGAATGAGTGACGAGATGCTTAATAAGAAAATATTTTCAGCCTAAGTGGCAGGAAGGAAAGGCAGAGGAAGGCCAAGGAAGTCATGGGAGGATCAGATTCAGGAGTGTCTGCATGAGAAAAAGTTTGAGTATGAAGTATAGAAGGTCTTGTGTATGTTGTGTGATGGATGTCAGTGAAGCTCGAGTTCTGTGTCAAGATCGCTGTAAACGGAGAGGTTTGATACAGCAACAGTAAGTAAATAATCAGTTAGAAATTTATCTGGTAGTTTGTATTTATTTGCAGAGCTAACCTCTGATTCTCAGAGATTAGCTTAGTAATATGTAAGTATGTATGATGTTAATATTCAGTATTCCCATTACATATCCTCTACTTATAAGTATTGCTCTTTTCAAAGCAGTTTTTACCCACTAGTTGATTTAGCAATATTGCCAAGTAAAATATTCACTAATTTTAGTTGTTTCAAATTTCTTGAATTCAGAGAAAAACAGAACTGTGTAACATTAATTATTTAGCAAATATTTAGTTCCATTTTTATGGCTAAAAAAAATGCTGTCTCTATTCTCTCACAGGTTATGTATAAAAGAATCAAAAAACCATGTGCTTTTGATAATCTGAAATTCAAAATTAAATGTATAATCGCAAAAATGTGTATAAATGAATTACATATAACCAAAATGAAAAAGCCATTGAAAGTACAGTAAAATATTGGGTCTAGCACAGAATTACATAAAGTAAAAAACATAATGAATAACCAAAGTTCCAATATACAGGGTGTTCCAAAATTATCTTTACAACTTTGACCCTCAATAAAACTTAAACGAAATAAGATAGCGAAGTTCTGTTTTTTTGTACATGTCACAGCAACGCATGAAGTTTTATTGGTACATAAAAGGTCTTTGTTTACTTTCAGGTACGACCCTGAACTTGTGATGGCTACTCCACAAACTTGTGATGCGTCTCTATGACCCATGCCACACACTGGGCATGGGTCATAGAGACGCAGTCAGATACACAAGTCTAAAGGAATTTCTGTACCAAATATCGACGCAATCCACCACCCAGACCTCCATACGCAAGTGGCACAAGAAGTTTATGGAGACTGGGGTAGTGTGCTTCATAAAAAGTGAGCTGGCCGGCCAAGAACAAGTGAAGAGGATACGGAATGTGTTCGACAGAGTTTTTTACAAAGTCCACAGAAGTCCCTTTGTACAGCCTCCAGGCAGTTGGGGTTACTACCTACAATGATACACAGGGAGCTTGCTGTACAAGTGCTTGCACCTGACTGCCTACAAAGTGCATTTGGCATAGGCACTACACCCTGGGGATAAACCGAAGCATTTCGATTTTGTGCTGATATGCTACACAGGATTGATAATGAGGAAGGCTTCCTGAAAATGTGTTTTACTCAGCGATGAGGCAACATTTCACGTCTGTGGTGTTATCAACAAGCATAACTGCAGAATTTGGGGGTCTGAAAACCTACATGCTGTCCGTGAGATTAAAAGTGACAGCCCTAAGGTTAACCTCTGCTGCAGTCTTTTGCACAACCGCATCATCGGCCCATTCTTTTTTTGCCAAAAACACAGTCACATCCAATGTTTATTTATTGGACATGCTGAGTGAGTTTGTTACCCCCAATCAGAGGGCCTGCAATCGGCTATGATCTTCCAGCAGGATGGTGCACCCCCGCACTGGGCACTTAGTGTTTGCGAGTTTCTTGATGAAACCTTTCTGGAGCAATGGATTGGACGGGATGGTCCAATTCCTTGGCCTGCACGTTCACCGGAACTTACCCCCTAGACTTTTTTTCTGTGGGGCTATGTGAGGGATATTGTGTACCACCTAAAGGTTCCGGATGTGGACGAGCTGAAGCACAGAATTACAGCTGCCATCACAACATTTCCTGAGGACATGCTCGGGACAACATGGCAGGAGGTCGAATACCATCTTGACGTTATTCATGCTACCAACGGTGCGCATGTGGAGCTCTACTAGAATCCCAAGAAACTTCAGAACGTGCTGTTAAATAGGCAATGAACCAATTTTTGTTCTCTTATTTCATTTCTGTTTTATTGAGGGTCACAGTTGTAAAGATAATTTTGGAACGCCCTGAATTTAATTTGAAAAACTTTCTCACTGCCAAACAATGCTCACATATGTATCTTAAATTTTACCCATGACATGTTTTTTATAGCGAAAAATGGTTCAATGTTTTCCCTTGATCACTGCAAACACTATAGATGCTCCCATGGATTATCACCTCTTATAGCATATGGACCTTTTCCAGGTGATCTTCCCAAATCACCAAGCATTGTCAGCCATTCCCACCTTCTCTGCCTCACAGGTACTTGAGTTTTATCCAGTTGGCAAGGGAGCTACTTTGACAAAAAAAAAAAAAAAAAAAAGGTGCTTCCCAATTTTATGAGGGTTTGCAGGTGGCACTCTCACTTCGGACATTTCGTCTGCACTCACCCAATAATAATTACAGTTAATTTTTGAAGTCCTTATATTCAATCATTATCATATCACACCTGTATGCCTAAAAATAGCTGTTCATGTTTGTGAAGCACCATACATAAATACACACAATGACAACAGGAAATAAAAAAAATTAAATATAAAAATAAAGAAAAATTAACAAACTAAAACTTGATGCCAATTACCCACAGATTTTCTTCATATCTCTTTTTCCATCACAAGACTTACTGCCTCAGACAAATCAATACCTCCACCACTAATGGCTCACTTAATATCATCAATCCTTCCTCTTCTCCTTGGTCTGCATCCAGCTAATTTACTTCAGTATATTACATCTATCATGGGCAATCTTTCCTCTCCCAAACAACTCATGTGCCCCAACCACATACATATATTTTTTATCAACTATGTTTTTCTACAGAAGAACCATCCATATGAGATCTAATACTAATCCCTGTTTTACAAGAACTGAATATTTTGAGGTAGATGGCACAAATCTAGAAGTAACTGGATGCCTACATTTACATTGGACAACATACATCAAAGGGCGGGTCACATTGAAGGTGAAATGAATGGGTACATAAAACTTGGCTGGAGTTGCATTTTGAAGAAACAGTACGCTTTTTAAGAGAACTTTACCATTATGTCTTAAAAGGAAAGTGTAATCTATGTATTGTTCCAGTTCTTACTTGTGGATCATAAATAAGAGACATGGACCTTAACTAAAAACAACATTCAGAGGCTGCAGACAATTGAAAGCAGCATAGAGAGTTGCATGCTTGGTGAAGCCAGGAAAGATAGGAAGAACTCATGGATAAAAAAATGACAAAAATTGATGGCATCACAATTAAGGTCAAAACCCTGAAATGGCAATTAGCTGGACACACTGCTAAAGGAACTGACTGCCATAAGACAACTGAAATACTATAGTGGATTCCAAGGAACAGGAAAAGACCCAGTGGCAGATGGGTGGGAAAATTTAAAAAGAATGATGGAGTGACATGGAAGAGACTGGCTCAAGACAGAGTTGTGGAAGAGCTTTAAGAAGACCTTTCACCCAGCAGTGGATTAAGAATGGATGATGATGGCTAATTCTGTCACACCACTGAAACCATTTATTTCCCCTCATATTTTTCCTTCCACTTTTCAAGGTTCGCAAAATAAATTCAAGCACTTTTTTAAACCAACTTATCGTGCTGTTGGTCAGTATTATGTAGGTAGATATTTTTACAAGTTCAAACCATTAAACTTGGCTGGAATGGACACTCTCAATGACCTGCCGTTAACACACCCCCCCCCTCCTCCCAACACACACACATTGGTTTATTTTATTAATTTTTAATGGCCCCTCTGTTTTGGTATTTTTTGAAACCATTTTATTTTGTGGAATATTTTGAAAGGGTACATTATTTTCGTATTCACCCTAAGGCAAGAATGTGTCCCTAACCCCAATCAACAGAAGCCCATCGCGATTCACAAATACATCATTCCTTTTATTTTACTCCTATGGCTGATGTTTTACTCCGTAGTGATGTCATAGCCAAGGTACCAGCTGTCCACGTGCTCCCCTGAGTTGAATGCAACTTCTGCATCATTCAATCAGCTTGGTTTTTATCAGAACTACACCGAAATCTCCTATACAACTTTTTAGCACAAACAATTATTTTACACATGATCTTTCATATCACTACTTAAAAAACAAAACAATTTTTTCTTCAAGTACTATTTGCAGAGTCAAACTTTTTCAAGTACTTTCAAGGACTTGAAAAAACTTTTCTTTCCAGACTTTTCAAGGAGTGTACGAACCATGCTCTTGTATCAATCACATGCCTTATGAGACCCGTACCTCACACCCAACAGTCACTGCCATACAAATAGGTAGCTCTAACTACTGCATTATAAACAGCTAGCTTCATTCTTTAACCAACCTCCTGCCAAGTGAGAACAGTCTAATAAAGCAGTCTTTCACAAATGATTTGCACATTTCTCACAGCACTTAAGAATAAAATATAAATGCATCAAAATGTTTGTTGATAATGTTTAAGACACTGTACTCGCATAAGTTTAAAATACAGTGATATTTTCAGAAGAAATATTTGACCCATCATTTTTTTTATTGCGGGTTTAACAACCACCGTGAGCAACTCAACGGGCTATAAGCAGTCGCCCGTCCCTAATTTAGGGCCACTGGTTCCAGGGAAGTGAGAGAACCAGAGCTGTAAGACAAACACAACATCCATGACACACAGGGATTCAAACCCAAACCCATCTCGGACGAATGGTCAGTAGCCATCACTTAGACCACTGCGCCACTGGGGCGGCTATATGACCCATCTGCCTAGCTGTAAAACAATTTCATTTGCACCCATAAGTCATCCACATTTGTGCAGCATAAGAGATTAATAATAGATAATGAATTGTGCGTGTGCATCAGGGTGCAAAATAAGCAGTATCACATTGCAAATTGCAATGCAAAATTTATATTTTGCGATGTAAAAATGAATTTGCATTACATTTTGCAAAGTATTTTTAAAACTCACGAAAAATTATGAAATATATTACACTGAAAAAAAAAAAATCTTTTAGCACACGCGTGTTGCTCTTAACGCTTACTACAAGCATCCCGCTCAGGCTTGCATCCCCCCCCCCAGTTTAAAAACTGCTGTCTGCTACATTTTCAAGGTATTCAGCAGGTCACATGATCAAACACATCCACTAGATTACAAGCGTCTGGGGATCACAGGATTTTCTGATCTGTCGCAAAATATCTTGCTTCTGCAAACACTTGTGCACATTACATCTCAGCGCCACAGGCGTGGGATAGCAATGCAGCTAGTAAAGTGTCGCTCATTCCATACGCGGATGAGGCTGTTCTTCTAACGAGAAAAATTGGCTCTTTCATCGAGTTTCATTACTGCAGTTATATCTTATTAGCTTTTGTTAGTGCATTATGGCACAAGTTAATGTCAAGACTGTTAAGAGGTGGATCCTAAAGGGCAGTGGCTGAAATACACAGCTACAGACAATGGTAAAAGTTTAGCAAGTGTTCACTGCAAACTTTGCAGAAAACACAAGAGCTCCATTAAACAGTTGTGTAATTATAATGCCGCTTCCGTGTTGGGCATTATTAAAACTGCCATGAAAAAAGACATCTGGAAACATGCAGGTACAGTTGCCCATCAGACAGCTGCCAGTGGAATTAATAAGCCTAAGCCTCAAATGCTTCAGGATTTCTATACACCACCACCAATTGGGAAGGCCATGTCATCAGTAAGTAACAAAAATAAAGCAGAAGTAAGTAACTGATCAACATTGCTTACTTAACAGCAAAAATAGAACTATCATGTAAAAAATTTCCAGCAATTGCTGCCCTTGAAAAAAGGCATGGTGTTGAAGTAGGTGCTTTGTACCATAGCGATACAATGCGCACGGAGTTTGTTACGTGCATTGCAGATGTGATGACAGATAATGTATGTGAAGCCCTGAAATTCGCGTCCTGTGTTTCAGTGTATTCTGAAAGTAGTGCAGATGTTAATATTACGGAAAAAGATATTACATTTAAGAAATACAGGGTGTCCGAGAATTATTGGACACATTACAAAATTATGCACAAAAAAAAAAAACTATGAGCATTGTCTGTTTTTCTATGTCACGTATTACTAGCACGGTTTCTATTTTTTTGTTTTGCAGAATTGTTATTCCCAGAATCCGATAGATGGCACTAGGTGTGGCCTGATGAGGAATGTATGAGAAATGCGCAATCAGTAGTCATGTCATCTGTACAGCAAAAGGCGATGTGTGTGTTATGGCTTGCGGAATTAAAGTCTGTCATTAAAGTTAAAAGACGGTACCGTTTAGAGTATGGTTTTAATCCTCCTTCAACGAATTCAGTTAAGTGGTGGATGAAACAGTTTTAAGAAACTGGCAATGTGGAACATCGTGGAGTAGCCGGTAGGCCCAGCGTCGGCAGCAAGATGGTTGACCATGTTTATGAAAGTTTCCGACGAAGCCTAGGAAATCCGTTTGTAAAGCAAGCTGAGAACTGTGACCAATGCCTCCATATTAGTCACTGTGTGTATGTAAGTGCCTAAATGAGCATTTCCCCAACAGATGAATTGGGCATGGTGGTCCCATTCCGTGGCCTCCTCGCTCTCCAGATCTAACTCCATTGGATTATTTCATGTGGAGTTATGCGAAGGATCATGTCTATCAGACGCCTTGTACTGATTTGCAGGAACTGAAGCAGCATATCACAGCTGCTATTAAATCCATAACTCCTCAGATGCTTGCCAATGCATGGCCGTATCGCTTGGACATACTACGAGCAACCAAGGGATCTTACATCGAAATTTATTAACTTGTGTAGTTTCATTGTAAGTTAGTACTGTCAGTTTCTTTCTATCTGTTTATGTTTTGCTTTATATAATTTTGTAATGTGTCCAATAATTCTCGGACAGCCTGTATATCGATGCTAATGGTGACATAAAACTAACATTTTTAAAACTTGCAGATTTGAAGAGTGCCGATGTTGTTGGCATCCAGGCTGTAATTCTAGATGTGTTAATGGAATTTGGTGTTGAAGACACTGAAAATAAACTTTTAGCCTTTCTGGAAGATGGTGCACAGTAAATTTAGGACACAAGAAAGGTGTTGATGCCCTTCTAACTGAGAAATGTCCGTGGTTGGTTAAAATACATTGTTTTAGTCATCAGCTTGAACTGAGAATATTGAAAAGTGTATTACAAACACTTACCTTGAAGAGATCAAAGTTATGGAAGATATTCACCATTTTTATGAAAAAAGTTCCGAATGTGTAAGGGAATTCAAAGAACTTTCCAAAATTCTAGAAGCCAATGATTCAGCGAGTACAACAGATAAGCCAGCTATGCGTGTTCATGGAACAAGGTGTATTTGCCGCAAGCAACGAGCTGTTCAGTGTTTGCTGAAAAACTACAGTGTAATTGTAGTTTTTCAGCAAACACTGAACAGCTCATTGATGTGCCACCTTGTGTCTTGTGTCTATGCCACCAAGACACAAGGTGGCACAACATCAACGACCATGCTGGATGGAAAATCCACGAAGCATGGTCGCCAGACCTGTGGAAGTAGTAAGATGCAAGAACTCCTGATGATGATCTAGTGTATACATCGAAAATTTGAGAGGTAATGCACCTTAATAAATTTATCCTCGATAATTCCCGTTAAATATTTATAATACTGAAAGTAATTAGAGGAAACCATTAAGTCATTAATTGCCTTTCATTGCAAGATGAGGACAACTGTAACTACTCTCTTTTGTCATTAAGTGAATTTGCCAAAACTCAACTGTTTACCATCACTTAGAATGAGTGCGACTCTGTTGAGGCGAGGGGTTGAAAGACTGAACAGCAAGAAAAAGGCAGGGCAGCTCCCATCTGTCAATCAATTACTGACCCTACCCAACATCCTAGTGCCAGAGCGGGTGAGCTCTTTGCTGAAGGTGTTGTATGACAATCGGACTGGGAGAAATTTTTTTAAAGCAAATTTTTTCCAACTCATCTCGGATGATTGGTCAGAAGTCAGCGCTTACCCCACTGCGCCACCAGGGTGGCTTTCTTTTTGCAGATAGGAGAGGAAAAGCACGAAACTGATAACTGTAATGCCGCCTTGCATCAACACAGGAAGGATCGAAATCGTCAATGCAATTTTGACCATCCTAATGGCTAATTCTCGGTGAAAATCAGGAGAATTCGACATTCATCCGGAGGGCGGGAGGAAGGGCTGAAAATCCAGTCTCCCGCCTAAATCTGGAAAGTTGGCACATCTGACATTGCATGTTCCAATATTTACACTTGTCTGATTGATGATTGTGTCAAAGTGCCTTGTCCAATGGCGAAGAGCCAAGTTCTTAATAATGCACTGTCCCCTACACAATAAACTGGTTCTCCGTCCACAGCCTATTATAGGCAGCTACAAGAGTGGGTGTGAACCCTTGGAGGGTTAAACACCACTTCCTTACCACTAGAACAAAGGATTTGGGCCTACAAGGAAAGATTGGCAGGCCACAAGATGTCGTCACTGAGATTGATGAAGCCATGATATTCGTCATCTCTTACCTGAGAGGTAAGGATTCCCAGGTAGCTATCAGAGAGGTTACAGTATTGCATTTGCAAGACACAAATTGCTTTTTTTTTTTTTCTCCAAAAGAAATACATTTTTGCAACACACAAAACGTCTTTTCCAGAACCATTACAAACAAGTACAAAAAAATAAAAACAAGTTAGTAAAATCATGCAATGCATTGATTATGATACGCTTTCCAACAATCCAGGAATCACTACTCAACTTATTACTTAAGTTATGAGGATAATGACTGTGGAATAAATCTCGCTCCTGTGTCCTGACCTTTGACCCCATTTCGATGATATTAAACAGAATTGGTTCAGTATACCTCCGGAAGAACATACTAAAGTTTTGTCCCAATAGAAGCATCAAGTTATGAGGGTGATGGCTGTGGAATAAATCTCGCTCCTGTCCCCTGACCTCATTTTGATTATATTAAACAGAATTGGTTCAGTATACCTCCGGAACAACATAGTAAAGTTTTGTCGCAAAAGAAACATTTTTAGTCAAGTTATGAGGATAATGGCTGTGTAATACATCTTACTCCTGTGCCCTGACCTTTGACCCCATTTCGATGATATTAAATAGAACCGGTTCAGTATACCTCCAGAACATGATAAAGTTTTGTCGTAATCCAAGCATTTTTACGTAAGTTATGGCGCATAAGGGCGATGGAATGGATCCCGCTCGTATGTTCTGACCTTTGACCCCATTTCGTCCATTTTCAATAGGGTTTGTCCCCAGGTTGTCCCCTACCACATACTAAAATTTCATCGAAATCAAACCATTTTTACACTAGTTATTGTGCGGACAGACAGACGAACAAAGCTGGAGCATATACACTTCTTCGACCTACGGTTAGAAAGCTTAAAAAAGACGTGTTTAGGTTATGGTATCATATGAGGCGAGTGGGTGGACATGGCACCATACATACTATTAGCTTTAAAAAAAAAAAAATTCCAGTTCATCCCCTTCAAACAAATACTGCTACAAATATAAATATTTACAACCTCATTGGAAGTTTAGGAAAAGCAGAAAACACCCTGTCATCGGAATTTTTTACAATTTCTCTTAAAAATCAATAATTATAAAATGCAAAGTTCTGCCTTTCATCTTTCCACAAAATGTGAGCTTCACATGTGGATTTCATTCATCTGTAGTAAATAATAAATTCATATAGAATTTATTCTTTATTTCTTGTGTTTAATAAATTTATAAAGAACTTATTAGTAAAGGATAAATTCTGAACTTAGTACAAGTACATTATATAACTATTTTGGTTAACATTAAAACTTATCAATTTCAGCTCTCTTTGTAAAACTGCTGTGATTTTAATTGCATTGCCATGGTAAATGCTAGTTCAGAAATTTAATTGTTTGTTCTTCATATTTTATGCAGATACAGATATATTAAATAGTTAAGAGACAAGACCTTCACAAAACCACTGATTAGCTTTTAAATTTTGAAGAAACTACAGGGAACCTGTATCCTATGTAATTACTCTATTGCAGTGTTGTCCATCTTTTTTGGGCATGGGAACCAGGCACTGGAGCATCAGCATCAAATATTGAGGAAAAGCAAGGTAACATTCAAAGAACATACAGAGAAGAAACAACAAATAGGTTCCTTAAAACATTTACTTAACGATGCCAAAAGTTAACTGTGTATGATAACTACTTACAACTACATCACAAAAATTCATGTACTGCATAGGTACAACACTGGGGGATACCCTTTGTACACTTTTGACAACTTTTTAGACATCTAGTTCCAAAGATGACTGTGCAACATTCCATTTCTAATTTAAGATATGTTCAGCCCCATGAAAGAAGTTTGATGAAAACTGTTACATTGACTAACTGTATTTATTTTGTAATTAAAGGCAATAACAGCAAAGGCTTCTTATCTAAATAAATTTTCATCATTATTTCTTCTACACTGCTGTACATAATATTCAGCACATGTACATGGCTTCCATACACTACACAGAACTTCACACTGTATCTAAAATACATGCATCTAATACAATATATTAATTTCATTTCAAACACAATAAATCAGTAAAATACATATGGATGAATTATTAATAAATATGATTTTCCATAAAAAAAATAGCCATTCCCACATGATATTTAACTTGGTAAATATTATTGTAATTGATATTTTTTTTGTTAAGTACTAATATAAAAAAAATGAATGCAAACTCCAATACCTATCTATATCTTTAATTGATATCATCTGATATATTAATACATCAGATAAATAAACATAAAAGTTTCAAAATAATAAGACTGAGTAAATGAATCTAATGCTAGAAATCAAATAACATTTAAGTATTGATGGAACAGTAAGTATGTGAAAGGAATACCAATAAATTCAACGAACAACATAGCTAAATCATTATAATCAGATAACTTCAATGTATTCATAACAGATAGAAACTATTTGTAAAACATAAAATTATTCACAAGAACAAGACATCCCCTGCTAACTGCATAAAATATAAACTTGATTCATAATTTTGCAACTTTGAACAGGAAATGAGTTTTTCTGACGGGAAATACTTTTAACTAAATAAATAAGACTTCCTACTCCCAAATTGTTATTATAGCATTTTCATCAATTTGAAATTTCCCAAAATTATGGGGTATGCAAACTTTGTAAATTCATGCACACAGAAAGTGACTTGACTTAAAATATAATTTTTAAAATTGATTTACCCTGTTGTAAAAAGGAGGTGTCCAGTTTGTTCACTGGGTATATGCATATAAACTCAGATCTTTTCAAGTCCAGTGCATGTCTAACTTTTGAACATTTATCCAAACACAAGAATCGGTTTACTTGCTATCATTTTGCCACTTTATGGCCCAACTTATTGATTTAAATTAGTCTCCATTCAAAAATTCAATGTGTATAACATAACATATCCAGCCTCTAGAAAATTATATATATATATTTGAACTATATTAGCAGAAGCAAAGTCAGAATAATAACAATTAGTCCAGAATGCAATTAACAGAACAACAACATAAAATTCTGAAAAGAACATACACATATGGAGCAGAAAATAAAGGTAACCAAATCAGAATAAATTAAACAGTCTAGAAAATCATCAACTACTAAAACAGAATACTCAATAAACCGAAATTTAATATTTATTAAGCCTCTCAGCAAATCATTAGGCAACCATAAAAACAAACACATGAAAAATAAATAACAAAATTACAGAGGCACAAAAAAGACATTTAAATGCCATATGTACATAAACATAATTTCATACCTTGTAGGTTGTTTGGTTTCAACTCCAGACTCTTTATCTTGCACTCTTGGCTTTCCTGAGCATACGGTTCCTCCACAGTTCTGAGTTCACTTTCTTCAGCGATTTCTGTGTTTATTTAATAACAATTGAACCAAAAGTTTGCAAACAAAAACATTTTTAAACAATATATGGAATAACAATTCACATACTTTCATGTACTTCATATACACAACAGCAATAAAACTTTCAAAAACAATTCAAAATTGAACATTTTCACCAGTCAATTAAAATTTTCATCTAACACATGCATAGCTATAATAAAATTTGAATTCACATGCATGTAAGCACATACCACAAGCTAACGATATTGAAATGCTTTATATTTACATGATATGACAAACAATTGTACTTAAACAGCAGTTTTTCCACAACATAAAATTTGAGAACATCTGTGAAGCTATTCACCTACACTCTGCACACAGACTCCAACATTCATCTGATGTTAAAAAAAAAAAAAAAAAAAAAGAAGATAATACAGATCAAACTCACCCAATCACTTGGCATCTTAACAAAATGCTTGCCTTCTACTCTAAAACTGTGTATGAAGCAGTTAAAGGATGAAAAAGTCATCACATATTAATTTTTCAATTAAAAGAATTAGTTATAACTATTGTGTTAATTAAATGAGTAAGTGATTGAGCTTTATAACACAAGCACTAAGAGTGGTAAAAAAGTACCAAATACACATATGAATAATGGGACCAAAAGGGCTTAGTACTGCATTCAACTCCCGAAAATGGGTACGATATACCCCATATTACTGGAAAACCTGATGTCCTTTTTCTTCAGGAACACTGGCTTTTATTTATTCTGTGAATAAACCATTATAAAGTGAAACTAAGGTACATTTCAAATTTTAAGAAAGTAAAAGAATGCAAAAAAGGAATTTCAGAACATGTGTAGTGTCAGTAGCATAAAAAAAAAAAAAAAACATTTCTGGCAATATAGCACAAAACTTGGTTAAAATTTAGAATGTTCTGACTTGTTATGCATTTAGATATGTGAAATTAGTATTACTGTCTGACATAAAAGATAATACTCACTTCACAAAAATCAAGATGAAAGAAATCAGTACCACACATGCAAAATTCTGCCGATTTCTAAAAAGTTCATACTTGGGAAATAAATTTACAAACTCATTCTGCAAACAAGTTGTTTCAAAAATTTGAAAATGCACATTTGTTCATAATTCAGTTATCAAGTATATACTTTAAATTTTGGAACATTTATTACATCGCTTGTGTTACATAATTACATTATACCATTTTGTGGCAAACAACTACTCACTGCAACATCTACAAGGAAAAGGCCATTGATAAATCAACTCTGTTATACTGCATTTTAAAGTGTCAAGGTGTGAAGAATTACTTACTTGAGTATTCCTTTTAGTAATACCAAAAGAAGTAGTCTGTATCTCTTTAGATCACCTCCTATGGTACCCTAGAATTAACATTAAGGTCCACTCAGAGATCTTGAAACTTTCCAGTAACACATCTTTGAGTACGTAGTTTCCTCCTAAAACATATACCACACTTCTTTCTGAATAATCTTAGATGATGTGCAGTAGCCCCATCCTGGTGGAAACAACTGTGTCTACATTTTGCATCATTAAGCTATTGAAAAAATTTCTTAAAAGAAATTTAGTACGAATGAAGTGGGGAAAAAATTTACTGGGTAGGTTATCTGGCTATATGACAAAACATGTCATATGCAAACCTTTGGGGATGGTTCTGCTAAAAATTAAACATATGCAAATTTTATGTTGAATATATCTTTGTGTTATGGATGTTCATATCACTCTTCAACAGAAACACCGCATCAAGAATGCATGACCTAAAATGAAAATGTCTTTTCAGGTGGTTCCACCTAAGAACTCTGCCCTATGTTTCCAACGCTAAAAGCTTCTGTAGACATTTTTTTTTTTTTTTTTTTTTTGCAATTAATGTGTTCCCAAGGACAAAAATTTGCAAACTGATAAAAAAAAACACAAAAAAAAAAAAAAAACAGTTATTATAGGATGGCATACTTAATATTTCCTAAAACTTACCTATAATTACATTAAAAATCAATAATTTTTTCTGTGGGTAATGTTGAGACTTGATAATAGATGGCATGACCAGTACATTGATGATGTCAGTGGATAAACTAATATTTGGTGGTTTATTTTGGAATTAGAATTCTTCAGGAATCAAATCAATCGCACAGGAACACTGCTAAATTTCCCCCAAGATCTCTCCCCCCTCTAAGTTGAATATGATTTGGGTAATTTCGCAAGGAATGCTAATTATGAAAATTGCCATGATAGTTCCTACAACACAAACTTTTCTGACCCAGCAATGTCATGGTATCTACTACAAATCTACTTGTTCTTATGAATCAATGCACAATGACATGCTTTTGCCAACTCTCTGCAATCAATGCAATTCCCCATGATATTCTATTGACTCAGTATAGCAAAACAACACCTGTCACTCCACAGTGCTTCACCCATTTTGGGTTAGTATCCCTGATCAGTGGTAAGTTTTACTACTGATCAGAAACGAAATGGCATCTCTTCCTTCATGAACACCAATGGTCATCCAATACTTCTGGCCACCATTAGCATTCTTTTTATCTTTGTTATCTGTTCACAGGTCCCTAGATTTGCATTAAACAGATCTTCAAAATCATCACTCAATTTAATCAATATATGGGGAATTCCATTGTCACATACA
The DNA here is from genome assembly GCA_039090855.1 of Macrothele yani. Lineage (NCBI taxonomy): Eukaryota > Metazoa > Arthropoda > Arachnida > Araneae > Macrothelidae > Macrothele > Macrothele yani. The sequence goes on from CM077011.1 coordinate 116,297,506, forward strand.
GGACATGTATTATACACACTCTGCATAAACAATATTTTGAATTACTGAGGTTTTCATGTTAAAGTAAACTTTATGTGTACACGCTATTAATAAACCTTTACTATTGCTTAAACACCAAATTTTGGATACTTACAGAAATTCTAGTTCAATCTATTAGTTAAAGATTACCTGCCCCGTGATGGACAGTGCTTGTCTGCCATGAGTATGAAAGTTCTAATCTCTCTCTAAAGTTTAGCAAATAGAGGTGTCCTATAATCAAAACATTTTTTTCCTTCATCTAGGAATCTTAAGCTATGATATGGGAGAAAAACATGTCCAGATTATGCTTGCCAATTAATTGCAGAAATATTTTAGATGATTGTCACATGCGGGACCTGTACAAATTGTGAAAGACAAAAAAGGCAAATCATTGCAAAAAAAAAAAAAAAAAAAATCATTACCCCTTAAAATTACAATGAAATTAAATTTATTGAGCATATATTCAAATTACATTTGCAAAAAAATTCATAGCAATATCAGTGGTCATGTATACCTAAGTCATGTAGCCTGGAACTGTAAATAAACACTTGTGCATAAAAGATGAACTGAATTTTTCTTAAATTTCGACTCGCGGATAACATCAAAATAATTATGTAAAACACAAAAACCTTTTGTTCGCATAGTTCCTTGAACTTAAAAAGACCTCTACTGTTTGTCACCTCTGGAGGAGAAATTTTCGGACAAAAATCTTCAATATTATATAAGATAGTCAGGTAATTTCAGCCACTTATAATAACCTTTAAGAACTTCCATCATAAACGAAACTTCAATATCTGTAGCCATGTGAATTTTTACAATTTCACTTGGGTAAATAAGTCTGTCATATCGAAGAATCGCCCCGTCTCCTTCAGAAAGCTACAGTTCAACAGAATCAATATAATAATTCACCTTCTCAGCCAAAGCATGTAATTTCAAATGCTTTCCCAACTTCATCACAACCAAGCACATGACACTGAGAAATCCTTGGAACAGCTGGCACTACATCTCGTGGTTTATCCATGAGAACTTGGTTCTTGATTTGTTCTTCTGCAATGAACAGAACATATGTTGATGGCACTAACTTGGCTGCTAACTGAGCAAAGTGCACTGCTGATTGAATAATAGCTCCTGTTCCCCCTTTACTCATGATTTTCTGCCTCACAAGTCTTTTGACATTACCACCTATTCAATCAACCACACCTTTTCCATGAGCTGTTGCAAAGTACTCCCAGCTAAATTTTCCAGAATACTTCTTACATAGCTGCTGAAGTGTCTTAACCATAAATCGATTTTTAAACTCAGATAAATTCAGAAATTTTAATTCAGCCCTATCACTACTTTTTTCTTCTTCCTTGGAGATTTTGATTGAGCCCGTAATGATTTAAAAATTGCTTTGCTGTATGTTTGCTTGCAATTGTATGGTGATTCAAAGTTTTTGCAAGGTGAAGTGTTTGGAAATACAGTGGCATTGCTAGTTGCCTTTTTTTGCTCTCTGAGTTAATTGAGTTTCTGTCCCTTTCATATTTCCTTAGGTTAGCATTTACTTAGTCTGTCATTGTTTCTTTCTCAGGGTTGCCAACTTTTCAAGAACAGCTTGAGAAGCATCCATAGAAATTTTGAGAAGCAGTTATAAAAATATGTGCAAGAAATATTTGAAATGTTCAGAATTAGCAATAATTTCTATTAAGTCAGTGTAATTTATTTTTCACCTACCTGCACATCATTTTAGAGATTAATATGTGGCTTTTTTTGCCTTCTGCAGTACTTCATTGGTGAACACTTCCTTCGGCTTTAGCAGAACATTTTTCAATTAGCAATGCTATTAAAGCAGAAGTTTTTAGGCTACTCTTAACAGCTGCATCCAGTTCTGCAGATTGTTTTTTAAAGATATTTTGCTGGCTGGTTAGCGACCACTTCAAAGATTTATTTTTCTGCTCGTGCGCCCGACCTTGCATGACGAAGTCCTTATGCTGCGTTTCATGATGCCTCTTCCCGTTGAATTTTTTTGGCACTGCTACTGAAGCATTTCATTTCACAAGAGACAAATAAGTGAATTTGTTGTACAAAACAATATTTATATGTCCAAGCCTCTTGAAACTGACGATTTTCGGAATCCATCTTGTGTTTTTTATCAGGTGATATGATAATTGTTTCCAAACTACATGTTCGAACACTCATTGCCGACGATATGTAAGCATGATAACAATATCGTTATTTGCGTAGCAAAAAAATTAAAACATTTCCTCGCAGGAAATGTTTTGAATCTTTCTTTTTTTGGCTACGGAAATAACGATATCGTTATGGGAGATTTATCACAGGGAAATATTGGACGCCGCGTTGGAGATAGACGTTTGCTCCGGCCGGCGACCTTTTTCACTGCGTCGCCGCCGCAGCTATTTGATCGGTGCGCCAATTCGCACAATGAAGTACTGGGAAATCGTCAAAATCCTGAGAAATCCGACACTGGTGCTTCAAATAATCGCTAATCAAACATTTTACATCGATTTTTACATGAACACCACTATTGATAATCGCTAGTCAAGGTCGCGCCGTGGCGCCATCGACAAAATCTAGCCGGCACCCAGTGCTGTGTTTTTTGCTTCGGCGCAGACCCCTAGTTGGAGATCATGACGCCATTTCGAACCACTTTCAAACTTTCGGCGGGCTGGAGGTTGTGCATCCCTGGTAATAAGACGGAAACAATCTACGATTTTTTTTTTCTTTTTTGCCTAATACTCAATTAAGAGGATTTTATGTATTTTATGGGTTATGACTCGATTTTTGGAGCAAAAGAACAACTTCGCCGAGCTGCGGAGTTTTAGTGTTTTTCTGGAGAAACTCCACAAAATTCAGAGCAGTTAGCCAACCCTGCTTTCTTATGTCATAATTCATTAATCTTTGCATTCTCCTCTTTCTGAAAATCAAAGTTTTTAGATTTCAGCTTTTGTTTCATTTTTTTCATTTTGCTTGTACTGGTTGATTTCTGCCTTTTATTAACCATCACTAAATCTAAAGTAACAACATAGATAACAGATGCCAAGATAATGGGAGGGGGGTACTCAGAAATGTTTTTCCTGAAGTACATTTTTAATAGTTTAATATTGGAAGCAGGACTGCATTTTTGACCACAAAACATTCACTTTTGGGCATATTTCAATAACTGGATTTAATAAAAATCACTGAAACAGATAATTTTCTTTTTTTATTTAAAGAAATAGAAAACATTCACTTTTGTGCATATTTTGATAATTGGATTTCATAAAAATTACTGAAAAACATTATTTTTCTTTTTGATTAAAAAAATAAGATAATCTGAAGAGATTAACAACTTTTGGTCAGATTTATAAAAAGTCGTGTATGGCATCTGTCATGTATGGGGAAATATTCATTCATTAATAGAAATTGGTTGTTAAACAGTTGGGAGCCCAGACCGTAGTCACATGTTATTGCCACAAAATTGATTTAGTGCAATAGTTTTAAGATTTTAGCAAATACAGTTTACTAGATATTTAAAGATAATACCTCTAAGTGTCACATGTGGGACAAAAGCATTTGTGGTCTAAATAAAGAAACTAATTAAATCTAATCAGCAAACACTTTTATATTGTTAATTATTAGAAAAAAAAAATGACGATTACGGGAGAAATCTTCACTCTGCCTAAATTCTGTTTTGAGAAATTTTGAGAGGCAGAAAACATGCATCTTAGGTCTGCAAGATGGTTTAATTGGGTTCTGGGGATATCGTTTTTGTTTGCAGGACCAAAATAAATCTGCGACGTGCATCGGCCGTCATCGCGATTCTGCTACGGGTATGAGTATAAAATAAACCTGAGGTGTATGTCGCCGCGATTCTGCTACGGGGACAAGTACAAAATAAACCTGTGATGTACATCACCGCAATTCTTCTATGGGGATGACTACAAAATAAACCTGTGATGTACATCACCGCGATTCTTCCATGGGGATGAGTACAAAATAAACCTGCGATGTACATCACCGCAATTCTTCTATGGGGATGAGTACAAAATAAATCTGCGATGTACGTCGGCCATCGTCGCTGTTCTGCTACGGGGACGAGTACAAAATAAACCTACAGTGTACGTCGCCCATCGCCACAATTCTGCTACGGGGACGAGTACAAAATAAACCTGCGATGTACATCGTCCTTCGCAAGAAAAAAAAATGACAATTACGGAAGAAAGCCTCACTACGCTTAACTTCCGTTTTCGGAAATTTTGAAAGGCGGAAAACTTGCATCTATGATAGGGAGTCTGCAAGATGGCTTAATAGGGTTCTGGGGATGTTTTTGTCTGCAGGACCAAAATAAATCTGCGACATTCGTCGCCTGTCGCCGCGATTCTGCTACAAGGCTTCTGTCTGAAAAGCGAAAAAATGGGGAAAAACATGACTATTTAAAACAAATCGTATTTTTGGCTGCAAAATCGTATTAGCGTACTGCAGCATGATTTATCGTACTAAATACGATAAAATCGTAACAGTTGGCAGGTCTGCATTATGTATGACTGTAAAGTTTGTTTTACCTCAACTTTGGATTTACATTTTCTCGCATTGTACAACTTTCTATGCTGGTCGACTGATTTTGTAGGAGTGTACACAAGGTTGAACGAGCTGTACCAAATTCTTTTGCTTTCAGCAGGAAAAAAAAAAAAAAAAAAAAAAAAAAAAAAAAATAACACTTCCAAAAATATTTTTCCCTTCTGAAATGAACTGTCCACTTCTTTTTTTCAGCAGTGTTTTGGATTAAATAAATTATTGCAGATGGCAGTGGACAATGCAGAGATTTATCCAATTCAATAAGGAGTGAGCACTTCTACAGAAACTCTGGGAGTTAAGGGTGGGGGAAGCTGCCTTACTCTGACAGTTTGTTGCCAGACAAAGAATATGAAATGGCAGAAAAATGTGCTTATTGATAAACAATACCATAAGCTTGGCTTTGATCATCTGAGGAGCCTAACCCACCATTTAGAGCAGTTCATTATTTGTGGGTAAGATATGTAGGTCGAGGGATGAATGAAATGCATTAGTTGGTAGATAGTCCTGTTAATGTAGTTGGTTTCAACTAACTCTCTCTCGCTCTCTCTGCTTTTTTTTTTTTTTTTTTTTTTTCATCGGGTGCTTAAAATGGCTGCTTTGATAATTTGTAAGGTTGATTAATTCAGAATGTTTATTACATAGAACATTTTATTACTTATTTTTAATTTTTCATTAAAATGAAATCTTTTGTTATGGACACATCTATAGAATCATAGACAAACAACAACAACAAAAAAAGAACAAAGCATTACAATGTTGATTTTGTTACTTCAAAGTTCACTTATACAGTATTATGGGATTCTACCAGCACTAATTTATTTTGTGGTATTTAAATTCATGGCTATGAGGGCAAGAAAGCCTACTTACTGGCTTTACACATAAAGCCAAACCAATGCTTCATGAAGAAAACACACACACACAAACTACATTGAAGGACTATTTTCCTATGAAAAAGCAAGACTTACTTTTCAGTGAATTACTCGTAAAAAAAACTGCAAAAAGAAGAAAAAATTTGGTGTGGGATTAAATTCATGTCTGAGACTTTAACTTCCTGTGTTGTAACACACACACACACACACACACACACACACACACACACACACACACACACACACACACACACACACGCTTTAAATAAATACCCATTCAGTCAATTGTACCAATCCAGTAACAAATTTCTCTTGATGTGAAATGACACAAATGTGGCAAAGTAGTAGTATACAGTAAAGCCTCGAAAATCTAGCACTCAGAAAACCGGCAACTTTAGAAAACCAGCAATTTTCTGATTTTTTTTTAATTATTTGTTGGTCACATTTAAAATTGTACTTTTATTTTCAAGTTTTTACATTTTGTGTGGTGAAAAAATATCCCTTTCAACACACACTGTTTTGTTTATCTCCGTTGTATACAACTTGTCTTTCCATAGACTGCAAACGCTTTATTTAAAACATCAGGGTGACTAATTGCATTCCTTCTAACTGCATTTCTGCACTCTCTCAGAAGAGGACAAATCAGTCCCTTAAACTCTATACACCCCTTTTTTCACCATTATAGTTTCTTTCTCCTGTTCTCCCCCACTGGTTGATGGTCGAGATCTTTGAACACCGGCTTCGGACAGCACATGCCACGAAAGAGAATTTCTTTCCTCCGCAACTGCAGTACGTATCTGCGCTCTTTTATTCTGACTTTGTTTCTCCTTGCAAACTGTTTGTTTTAATACAAAACTATAATTATGACTCCATTGAAACAAGTGAAATGAAGCCTCGATGAGTGCAATGACTATGATTCTGAATTTCCTGGGTTTATTGTTTCAGGACAGAAAGTTTTGATTGGAGAACTACTAGAATACGCAAAATCTTCTAAAACTGATCGGAAATTCCAGGATTGGTTAAGTGTTGATGAGAATGTGCCAGTCATAAATCATTGAACAGATTTGGAGATCGCATATGCCGTTTTAAACAATAGCAAAGCAGATGGAACTAACGATCACTCTGATGAGGATGAAGAGCCATCAGAAGATGAACAGGTGTCTTTAACATTAAGTAAACAATTAATTTCTGCACTTGAAAAACAAAGTTGTATATCTGTGCTGGAAATTTTACAGGGTTCAAGATAAACTGATAAAAGCGAGATCAAAACACTTAAAGCAGCTGAAATGGACAGAGATGTTTAGTAAATTTTAAGCGAACACTGTACTTAATATGGATTAAATACAGTACATGTATACTGTACTTAAATTGTTTTAAATTTATGTTAGCAACTTTTCTTTTGTATTATTGCATTATTTTTTGATATTTGTAAAATGCCAATACATAAATATTTAGTTTTTCTTTCAGAGTGCTTTTATTTTTGTTTCGAATATCTAATTGCAAAGCAAATCTTACCTTTGAAGATCACTCCAACAAATAAGAGGCAACGAAGATATTTTTAATCCACATCACAAACTTATTCAATTCACAATTACGCATCTGTCTATGTTCGCACTCCATCTCCTTGTCCCGTGAGTTAAAACCGGAACCAAAGCCATCAGTGTACCCTGGTCGCAGGTCGTACCTCACTCACCCACTAACAATCACCAACAGCTGGGCTGCTTCTACTAAGTCTAAGTTCCAAGATATTTATTTACATGTCCATATTTATAAGGCGTAGACGCACAAATTTTCATTAAAGTGACCTGTTTTGTGTAAGTACATGCTTTATGCAATGCCCGTTACGCAGGTTTTGGATAGCTTCAGAAATTCGGAATTTTCATAAATCCAGCACTTGTCCGGTACCGTCGATGCCATATTTTTGAAGTTTTACTGTACTTAGAGAGAGAGAGAGAGAGAGAGAGAGAGAGAGAGAGAGAGAGAGAGAGAGAGAGTGTGCGTGCGTGCGTGTGTGTGCGTGCGTGCGTGTGTGTGTGTGTGTGTGTTTAATTTTCTTTCTTTTAATTCCAACACTGAAATTTCTGTTTTAAACAGAACACAGGACACCAAACTTTTTTTTTTTTAAACTAACAGGGTAAGGCAACTCATGAAATAATTCCTTACAATTTACATGGAAGGTACAGAGCTACTGCAGATGGAAAAAAGTGAAAATGGTGCCAGTCTTTTCAATGAAAACTTGAAAATTGTATGGAGCAGGAATCAAAAATGAATTTTCCAATTTCTGTTCTAGCATGCTAACATTAGATCACCTAAAACGAAGTTCCAAGCAACTGAAGCCAAGCAGTCGTAGCTTAGGAATTTGAAAAATGTTCAGTTGGCACAAGTCGAAACAACCTGATTCTCTCATCCAATTACAGTTACAGGTCATATTTCTCCATAGTCTCACTAATTGAAGCAATCCATACATTGGACTACTTTAACTTGTGAGAGGCAATGATGACACAGTAAGGCAATTTTGTAAGACTGTATGATGAAACAGCAACGAAAAAATATTAATCATAAATAATGGTTAATGTGATTAAGGGCCAACCAATAAAACTTTGGGTGCATCCTGGAACAGTTTGAAAAACAAGAAGCTCTTTTACCGTAAGTGCACACGATGAACACTAATAATTCCACTGGCACTCAAACTAGACCACTGCAGGTGGAAACATCTGATGCATACATACAGCAGTAATTCACAGCACAGACTACTTATATTTATGCAAAATAATTTTTTAGCAATTAAAAAAGAGAGAAATGAGCTAGTACTCATTTCTCACTAAGAAATAATTGAAAATGCCCCACATTTAAAAAAAAAATTAAATAAAGTTTGTTGATCCTGTTATTTCATGCAGTGAAAATATTGCTAAAAAAAGGAGGTTTATTAGCAAACCATTTATCATTCATAAATTTATCATACAAGTATTTAATAAACACATAAAAAGAATGCTTTGTTTTCTAAGTTTCTAAAGAAAATTACACTCAATTCTTGTAAATGAATTTTATGGCCCCTCTATTCATAGTTTACTGTGGAAATAACTTTATGAGTCTTATAGAGGTTATTATTAATAATAACCTCTATAAGACCCGTAAAAAGTTATTTCCGCACTAAATTCTTGTACATACATACATAACACTAAGCTGTTCTCTGAGATTCAGAGGTTAGCTCCAAAAGAAATACAAACTATCAGATAATTTTTACTTACTGTTGCCATATCAAACTTCTCCATTTACAGTAGTGATCTCGACTTACAACCCGGGCTTCACTGACACCCATCACACGCCATACACAAGGTCTTCTATACTTCATACTCATAATCTTTTTCTCATGCAGTCACCCCTGAATCTGATCCTTCCATGACTTCCTTGGCCTTCCTATTCCTGCCACTGACGCTGAAAATATTTTCTTAGTATCTCATCACTCATTCTTTCAACATGGCCAAACCACCAAAGAATATTAGTCTCCACTTTACTTCACATTACACAACTGCAAGAATGATTATATTACACAAGTGCAAGGGCCTCTGTGAATCTTGGAGAGGTGCCAGCTAGTTCTGTGTGACATTGGCGAAAAGACCCCAACTCACTGGGTTTTGTTCCAGAATTTTCAGGTTGAATGACCAGCTGGAACAGTCAGCTGTGGGCTAATTCCCCATACTGATGTACTTACCTGATTAAAAAGACAAAAAGAAAAAAAAAACTAAATTCTTGTAAAAAGTAATATTCTGGCTTTGTTCCTTATGGCTTAAAAAAAAAACCAAAAAACTCACGAACTTAGCATAAAAAATACAGAGAAAAAAAAAAGGGGGGATGGCAACATCCATTCTTTTTATTAGAAATAAATGGCTTAAATAGAGTTACCACTCTCTTTCTCCCACAAAAAAATAAGCACTTTTCAAAGACTTTTAAACACTAGCCAAAAACTGTTCAAGGACCTTACACCAATTGGATACACAACAATGACATCTGCACAAACATACTTTTTACACACAACTAAGCAAATTGAAGAATGTTGATGAAGTTTACAATACTTTTCCATATTATTTAAGTTTGTGAATGTAATGCAGAAGAATTTATCCAATTTAAAGACAGTTCTCCCGGTCATTTCAGTTTTCCTATCGGAGGGAATATGCAAACATGCATTAAAGAGTACGTAAATTGTAAAACTGGAGTAACAGTTATGAGTCCAAGATATGAATTTTGCACATAATCACCTTGTGGTTTAAATTGTAAAACCAAAGTCAAAATTATATGTTCAAAATTTCAGTTTTACACATAAATGCTATTCAAAGTCAATGGAACCGGTATGGAGAACAGTAGTGTCTTATTGAAGAAAGAAGTTTATCAATCGGGTTTTTAATACCACAGATACTGCTGTAAACAGAATTGTGAACTTATGTCCTCTGGTTGCAGACTTGTGTGTTAAAAAAAATTTGAAATTATATGAGAAACATTTCGCAGCAGAAACACTCACCAACAAAGTAAGAATTTTTGAAATCGGACTCTCAGAAGCAGAGATATCGATAAATATAAGATATCATGGTTCATACGCTTTTTCAATCACAAAATTCTAGGACTTTTCCAGGACTTTTGGATATTTTATCAGGACATAAGATCCAAACGCTTTTACTTAAAATAAAGTGAAACCGTAGGTCTGTTCAACCTACAACACACAACTTCCTACATGCTTGAGCAAACAGAATGCAAAATGTTAAAATGATGCCCACTGCAGCTAATCAGAAACTTACAGATAAATACTAAAATATCAAAACTGTCACTGAAAATGCGACCAGGTTTAATATCTACTAAACTTTTATACAGTATACAGTATACTACACTGATTTTGAGAAAATTTTATTTTTTTACTTTGGCTTTAGTTCAATTACCGAAGCAAATTACAGAACATAAAACTCAAAAATACATAGGTATGCGGCATTACTCTTGAAATGCTTTCATATTCACACAATCAATACATAAAATACTATTTAAATTTAATATTTTGAAATAATGCTTAGATTGGAAATTTAAGGGTAAGGAAAGGTGAAATATTTGGAACTTTTTTAATGGACCAAAGGGATTGTTATTTCTTAGACACATAATCACGGGAGCAAGTATTGGGTTGGTGCGAATGAAATGTTCGGCGCGAACGAGCAGTGGAGACAGGCCCCCACCACAGTGGAATGGAACCACCCACAGGTGTTGCGGGTACTAAGTCACAGAGTTACTATAAGCAGCTACATACCTGCCAACTTTCAGAAACCGAAATCCGTAAAAAAAAAATGAATCGATATGTTCGATGAAAATTTCAATTGATATATTCAATGAAATACTTGTTGCGCATATTGATTAAATGTACTGAACATATCGATTAAAAACGATATGTTACCTTTGAAACAAATATCAACTTTTAATTGATATGACTACAGAACATAGCAGATGCTTTAATTTATCAGCACGTTTATTTCAATTAAAATAGAATCTATACATAATTTCTCATTACTATGCTATCATTATGATCTATAAAGAGATAAGAATTTATTTTTATGGAGGTTGGCATCTCAAGGGAAGGATGTTCCACCCTTTGACCACCAAATCCAATAGGATCGAATCCCAAGCCGTCACGGAACAAACAAAAATGTTTTCAAAAACGAACCTTTTTTCATGCTAGGATTATCTTACGAAGAGACGGACGATGAGACAGTCAAATGAAATAAATGAGTGACTGAGGGACACTAATTGGTAAATTATGCTCAACTAAAAATGAAGTGAATATACACTTTGCATGAATCACATCCAGTTCATTATAACTTTTAACAAAGGAAGTTAATTTCGTATTTTTTTTTTTCCCACGCAGTCAACATTAGATTTATGCTTGGCGCTATATGATTAGTAATATCATTCCTTTCACCATGCGAAACGCTGAAATTACATCGACACATAGAGCAAAATGCATATTTTTCATTTTTTGAAGATTTTGTAATACACAGGAAACTCTGCATAATATGCACCATGCAAGTTTTATAGTACCCCCCCCCTCTTTTATATTGTTGCGCATAGAGAATCACTAATACTAAATTTATTGGCACTTGAAAAAAATAATGCAAGTAAAACTGCTATAGTAAAACAGTAACAGTTTAAAGATATACAATTTGCAGAGGAAAAAATAGTACCACAACATATTAATTTGGTTGAATCAAGCCAAGATATTTTTATGCACGTTATCAAGAGACGAACAAAGCACGGTCGGAAAGCGTACAAACTTACTAACGGACGAGCAAAATAAATCACTGCTGGAGAAGCACTGGCTCGAATGAACATTGGACTTACTTTTTTTTTTTTCTTTTAACTTCCTCTTAGCATTCTTTCGTTAGGTCAAATTTATTATCAGAGAAGAAGTTACGGAACCATGACCCAATGCATTTTCAATTTCACAAAACTGACAGCTTTTGCTTAATTTCATCATGTTAGGTATAGATTTGGGCTAAAAAATTACACAGATTTAAAATCAGTTTGAATTTTTTTCTACGTTAACTACATTTTGAGATCGCATTTCGAACTGGGAGTAGCAAAAACATCTGCTCTCAAGTGCTTGCTCCAACGCAAGTCGCACCCCACTTTTGCGACCCGGGGGAAAAAGAATGCAGTACCTGAAAAGGGGGGGGGAGCGAGAGAGAAAACCAAGCCCCAAGGTTAATGTCCCACATAAACACATTACGAATAAGCTTATTATAATAACTGAAAAGTTGTTCGTAGCTTACATCGGCGTTTTACTTTGAATGGATCAAGTTAAAAAAAAAAAGTTTGAATTGCGGGTGCAAAATCATCAGAAAAAGGAAAATAAATCTTGGGAAATCACCAAATCCGTAAAATTAACATTAAAACTGTAAAACAGGTCATGTTTCCGTATATTTTACGGGAAAATCGTAAAACCTGGCAGGTATGCAGCTAGCATGTGTGTGTGAAGAACAAGGTTCAGGCGTAGTTTGTTTGGACGTAACGTGGCTTCCAAAGGAAACATGCAGATGCTGGATTTGAGAGTCATCTTCCTGTATGAATTTAAACTAGGCCATTCTGCAGGAATTGCCGCTCGAAACATTAACAAAGCATTTGGGGAGAATACAGCCAACAAACGAACCATTCGACGATGATTTGTGAAGTTTCGAAGTGGAGATATGGACCTGCAAAGCATGTGGTCCCCATTGCTGTTTCTGACGACCATCTGTTACGTGTGGTTAAAGCGGACCCCTGAAAAACGTGACGTGGGATAGTGGCAGAGATAGGTGTCCACCATACGACAGTTGTTTGGCATCTGGCTGCGTTGGGTAAGGTCAAAAAGCTGGACATGTAGCTGCCGCACGAGTTGACAACTGCCAACAAGACTAGGTGTTTGGAAGTCTGCACATTGCTGTTTGCCAGGAATAAACAGGAACCTCTACTGCATCAAATCGTCACCTACGACGAGAAGTGGGTCCTTTACGATAATCAGAAACGATCTGCACAATGGTTTAAGCAAGGTACTGCCTGCTGGATAGCATCCTAAGCCACCCCTACACACCAAGAAGGTGATGCTCCTTGTCTGGTGGTCCACAGCTGGGATAATTCATCAGTTTTTTGGCAAGAGGCCAAACTACCACTGCACAATGTTATTGTGCTGAATTACACCAGATGCACCAGAAATTGCTGCAAAAACAACTGGCTTTGGTCTACAGACATGGTGTTCTGCTCTAGGATAACACCCGCTCTCATGTCACACAACGAACAATGCTGACACTAAGTGCCTTGTGCTATGAAGCACAGCCTCATCCTGCCTATTTCCTGGACTTGTCTCCGACAGACTACGTCTTGCCGTACAGATGGCAACTATATGTCGATGCCGTGGGGGATTATTTTGCCTAGGTAAGTTGTCCTACTTTTGCTGGTTCTTTGCCGGACATTTCATTCGCACCAACCTAATATTTGTGTTAAAATTTTATTTAGGGAAGGAATTTTCAACATAATATTAATGCTGTAGCTATGTTTTAAATGTGTACTCACCAGCAAACAAAGAATGCACAAAAATTTCCAATGTGAAATGAAAGAATAACAAGAAAACCTTAAATCCAAGGGCTGTCTACAACTGCATTCATTAGTGATCAAGGCAATTTAACTGGGCATGATTAGAAAACTAATTATAGAAGATGCAAAGTGATTACTTAGCTCAGAAAATACTAAGAAACAACTAGGTTTAAGTTTCTATTAGAAAGCAATCTGACGTTATGGCAAATTTTTATATAAAGTATTCATTAGAACATTTCAGTAAAGGTTAAAATAACCCACAAAAAAAAATAATAATTAAAAAATCAGCTATTTACTTCCATTAGTGGCTAAACAGTATGTTATGAAAATTGACAAATAACACAAAAGACGTCCCCCGTAGTAGAAGGAAGGTATTAGAGACAAAAAGATTTTCAAAATTATTGAACAGTTAAAAGAAGACATATAGAAGGAAATATGATATAACTCTATGCCTTTCAGTGGAAGAATTTTGCATAATGGAAAAGTTGAAAACAGCCAAAAAGCATTATTTGGAGCAAAAGCTATGCTAAGGAAAAATAACTTTTCAAATATATCTCCTAGAAGTAGAGATAGCAAGAAAAACATTTTGACCTTTACAACCCCTAGGGGGAAAGTTGTATATTATTTGAAGAGGATCTTCTTTTTGTAGCAAAAATCTTATTCACTCTCCATCTTTATTATAGTGAATGTCGCTGCGATTTTGCTACAAGGCTTCTGTCTGAAAAGGGAAACAATGGGGGAAAACATGACTATTTAAAAAAAATCATATTTTTGGCTGCAAAATCGTATTAGCGTACTGCATGATTTATCGTACTAAATAAGATAAAATTGTAACAGTTGGCAGGTCTGCATTATGTATGACCAGAGTCGTAGAATACAGACATACACACATACGCCGTACGCGGATAGTTTCCAAATTAATAGCAGATTTTGCAGATAGTTTTGGTTTGTAGATTAAAAAAATAAAAATGCTATTTACAGCAATTAAAACACTTACTCAAGGCTTTACTTAAATTAATATATTTAATTCTATCTTAACGTGATAATGTTCAACTATTTTTCACATCTTCCGATAGTGAGTTCTTTTGTTTTTACAGACGTTTCTGGCCTCTTGATTTTATCAAGGCCTGTTCTCAATATATAGGAACTGTAATAAAAGTTCCGTTTACACAGAAAGAATTTAAATTTTATTGCCAGGTTTCTCTTGCAGTTGACAGTTATAAAATTAAAATCTTTTCCTTTTGTATTTTATAAGTCTACTATTTTTGAATTAAGTGGTTGAAAATGCTATTTATAATTTATGAAGGTTCATTAACGGAACTGCTTTTCTCGATATAAAAACTTTCTTTAATTAGTACCTTGTTTTTATGAGGTTCATAGTTCAATATTTTAAACTTTTGGCCTTAAGGTCCATTTTACATACATTTCTATGCATTCAGTCGTAATGTATTTTTGTTCTCTCTGGAATCTGTAATGTTCTAATAATTATTTATTGTTATATTAATTTTTCTTTAAATTATGTTATTCTATTGTTATCATGATTCGCGGGTTTGCAGCAAGTTTTCTGTTATAATGGTTGTGTACGCACATACATTTTATTTTTATACAACTCTGTGTATGACTGTAAAGTTTGTTTTACCTCAACTTTGGATTTACATTTTCTCGCATTGTACAACTTTTTATGCTGGCCGGCTGATTTTGTAGGAGTGTACATAAGGTTGAACGAGCTGTACCAAATTCCTTTGCTTTCAGCAGAAAAAAAAAAAAAAAAAAAAATACAAACTTACAAGTGTTCTATAAGGTAAATGGTATCTGGTGTTAAAAGAATTTTTTAAATCAGACATTTAGAAGTGCACATATTGAGAAAAATAGATTAAATATTTGCACCCCACAGTGGCAAAATTGTGCACCATTTTGGAAAGAAAATACATATAAGTAATTTTCATAGTTAGTAGTATCTGATCGAAAGAGGATATTTTTCAATTAGGTTTTTAGTCCTGCAGACATTGCGTTGACAGAAGTGTGAACTTAAGCCCTTTAGTGGCACACTTGTGCATTAAAAAATATTTTAAATTATATGAGAAACATTTCGCACTAAAAATATTCTCTAACAAAGAAAGAATTTTTTGAATTGGACTCCTAGAAACGAAGATATAGAGAAAAATAAGATATACTTATACGCCCCTGGTGAAAAAATTATGCACTGTGTTAAGCAGGAGATACTCTCAAAAAGTTTTCCGAGGTAAGCAGTATCGGTTCATGGAAGAATTTTTTCAGTCGAGTTTCCAGCTCAGATTTTGTTGCAAATATATTAAAAGCAAAAATAAACACTTTGGCCAAGTCATTCTTTACCAAAAGTGAGAATTTATATGCAAAACATTTCGCCTTAAGAGCTGTATCCGACACAGGAAGAATTTTTCAAATCAGACTTTTAGAAGCGGAGATATTGGGAAAATTGCGATTTACCTTTGTGTCCCCTAGTGAAAAATTTATGCATTATTTGAAAAAGGGACCATAACTAAAATAGTTTTCGATATAAATGTCATTGAAAGGAAAAATATGTTTTTTAATTGAATATTTAGAAGCAAATATATGAAATAAAATGCATTTTAAATTCGATACAATCTCCATTTGCACCCTCTAGCGACGAAGTTGTGAATCAGAAAAAACAAAACAAAAAACGGATCGAATGGATCATCATTCTCACATTTTAAGTTTCCCAATACAAAAAGAATTTTTCAAATTGGACTCTTAGAAGTAGAGATATTGACAAAAATAAGATACACATCAATGCCCCCTGGTGGCCAAACCATTTTTACCAAAAATTAGAAAGAAACTATATGCAAAAGATTTCCCATTAGGAGCTGTATCTCATTCAGAAATAAATTTTCAAATGGGAGTTTTAGAAGCAGAGATGTTGAAGGAATAAAATTTACCATAACGTCCCCATACCGAATGTCTATGAATTACTTGAAAATTTTGAAATTATATGAAAAACATGTCGCACCGGAAGCTCTATCCAATAAAGAAGGAATTTTTCAAATCGGCCCAATAGAAGCAGAGATATTGAGAAGAATAAGATATACATCTACGCACCCTGGCAGAGAAACCATGCAATATTTTAAGAAGAAAATATTCCGAAAGGGTTCATCGACATGAGTGGTATCGGTCGACAAAATTTTTTTTCAATCGAGATTTTAGAAGCTCAGATTTTGTGGCAAATACATCAGAAGCAGAAATTAACACTTACACCCCCTGGTGGCAAACCATTGCTTACCAAAATTTAGAAATTATATGCAAAACATTTCCCATCAGGAACTGTATCTGCTGAAGAAAAATGTTTTTGAAATCTGAATTTTAGAAGTAGAGATATCAGGAAAAATGCAATTTACTTTTATGCCCTCTAGTGAAAAATCTATGCATAACTTGAAAAAGTGACTATACCTAAAATACTTTTTGACATAAATGGAATCTTAAGGTAAAGGAATTATCAAAAGGTAAAAGAATTTTTTCAATCGGATGTTTAGAAGCAAACAAATGGAATAAAATGTTTTTTGAATTCGATATCATCTGCATTTAATGCCCTCTAGCGGTTAAATTGTACATCGTAAAAAAATTTAAGTAAATGATCATCATTCGCATATTTTAAGCTTCCCAATGCAAAAAGAATTTTTCAAATCGGACTAATAGTTGGAGAGATATGGTACAATTATTAATTACAATTATGGATAAAGAAGATTATCGGAAGAAAATAGAAGAAGAGTTAAAAAAAAGCTTATTTACGAGGAGATACAAGAAAACCTGTTACCTGAATTAATTAAAAAAATCACAAAACTTATTTCTGAACAAAAGAAAAAAGGCCAACTCCCAGATAACTTTCAAAAGTTCTCAAAATTGCAATTCAGGTTACCTCAGTTCTATGAAATAGTAAAATTACATGCGATTAACTACCCAATTTTATTTAGATTCAAAATGCTCAATAATTTCAAATCTAAACTATTTTCTTGTCACACCTTCAAGATTTATTAGAAAAACCACATTCCATTATAAAAAAACTCCTCAGTCCTAAAGTGTAAATTAGAGCAGCTTCGAACCCTAGATTTTATTGGTAGCCTAGACATTGTTTCTATGTACACTAGCACAAATTTAGATCAACTTACAGAATTTTTAGCAGATGACCTGGCAGACAAAATTGTTTTTCATAATCAAGCAAGGAATTTATTATAAGTGGGAATTTTTGAAATGCTGATTTTCTCTTTAAAAAACAACTTGTTTTAATTTGAGAAAAGATTTTTCCTCCAAAAGTCAGGCCTGGCAATGGGCTCCCTGCTCTCCCCTCTTTTGGCAAATTACTATATAGGAAAGCTGGAAGAAAAGGTACTGATCCAACCCTCGTACTTTTGTCTATATCAGAGATATATGGATGATATCTTTTTCATTACAGATAGCAAGGCTAAAGATCTTCCAAAAAAAATTCTATGGTGCTTTAATGAATTAGATGATTCCCTTAAGTTCACTTTAGGGGTTCAAACTGAAGGAAATTTAAACTTCTTGGATTTGACTATGAATGTCCAAGAAGATAAGTTCCTCACAAAAATGTACAAAAAACCTTTGGATACAGATACAATACTGGATTTTAACTCTTCTCATCCATACTCAAAAAAGGAAAATGTTGCAAACCAAATTTTAGAAAAAAATAAATAATTTGGTCTCGTCAGAAGATATGAAAAAAGCCCACATAGATGAACTGAAAGTATTGCTAACAGAAAAGAACTACCCAAAAAGGGAAAAAAATAAATTACTCACACAAGATTTAAAGGGGGAAAAAAAAGCAAGCAGGAGTTTAGGTTCACAAGAAAAATTATGTATCAAAAGGGTTTGTTTGAATCTTTAAACAGAATAAGCAGTAAATATAATATTACATTAGCTCCCAGTTTAGAAAACAAACTTTGAAAATTTTGCACTAGCTTGATTCAAAAAGAAGAAAACTTGTTAAAAATGCTAGGAGTAATTTATAAAGTAACTTGCAGCTGTGGAAAATACTACTTAGGTGAAACAGGTCTTAGGTTGGAAACTCGCATCGCAGACCACAAGGCAGCAATAAAAAATTGTTCAAACAAGACAGGATTAGACAAGCACATTAGAGAAACAGGACACCACATGGACTAGGACTGTTTAACTGTCATTGGACATCAATCCAACTTCCTGAAGCGTAAATTGAAAGAGGGACTTGAAATTGGACCAGAACTTCATCATTAATGACTGCAAGGGATTTTCGCTGCCTAACATCTGGTACGATATATTACCAACTTCCTTGTTTTGTCTTTGATGACTGAGAGAGGGGTGGGGCAGGGTGAACCATTTCTCTCCCTCTCTTTCTCTTCAGGGTTGGGGCATAGTGGGGGGAAGGGGGTGATTTTGCAATTTTTCTTTACAGAATCATCGTAACTGTCAACATTAACCATAACCGAAGACGGTGACAGAGATTGGACGAATGACTGCTAGACAAAAGAAAGGAGTTCTCTCCAAAAACTTGCAGAAATTTGAGACTTTACCTAGATAAATTCCATAATAAAAAAAACTAGACGAAACCCGTCGGAATGGAAGGTTTGAATTTTTTTATTTTATTTTTTTAGAACAATAAACTCATGAAACAACAAATGTAAACTTTATTTGATTGAGAAATTCATTCATTTTTTTTTTTTGACTGAAGGTTTAACGACCACCATGAGCAACTCAATGGCCTATAAGCAGTCGCCCGTCCCTAATTTAGGGTCGCTGGTTCCAGGGAAGGGAGAGAGCCAATGCCGTAAGACAAACACAACATCCATGCCTCGCCGGGATTCGAACCCGGACCCTTCACGAACAATTCATCATAAGCCAGCGTCTGAGACATATAGTTGCGACCTATTGATTGCTCATGCCTTCCAGTAAGGCTCTTACGCTTTTTTTTTTTTGCTTTTTTTTCTGCGGGAGAGACATTCTGTTAAGGGTAAGTATGTAATAAAGTATTTACTTACTTTAGGACTAATCATAGAACACCATGCACACACCAAGTGTGACACTGAACTGAGCGCCTGATGTACATAAGGGCTGCACGCTTCTCCCATAGATTTTACATGGGAACTTTGCCGTCACACCTGAACCATTGCCCCAATCTCAGTTTTCTCTTTGACTGGCATATGTACATGGTAAGACCTTTATTTTGATACCTGAACCATATTTTTACGTTTGGCCGTTCTCTCAAAATAGGTCTCACAGTAAAAAACCTTATAGAATGAAGATATAGATGGTGCAACTCAATATGTACAATCTAAATATTTTCACTAACAATGGTCAACGGAATGTTTATTTACATTTTACATAATGGGAATCGTCTTACCTATGTAAATAAACTGGATCGAATGAATATTAAATTGTATACATACATCACACAGTCCAACGGTATAACGCAATCAGGTCTTCGAGAGTGATCGCTGTTCCGATGAGAAGAACTTTGATACGAATGCCTGCTAGCGTTGCTTTGCGCAATGGAAGAGAAGACTTCAGACTATCTCAGTCCCTCCATGCTTCTGCCTTCAACAGCGTGTAAGTCAACCGCACGCTTTTCCCATAGACTTTACATGGAAACTTTGCCACACCACAACGCCCGAACCGTTGCCCCAATTTCATTTTACTCTTCGACTGGCACATCTACATAGTAAGACTTTTATTTCGATACCTGAAATATATCTTTATGTTCAGCCATTTTCTCAAAATAGGACTTACAGTAAAAAACCTTATAGAATTAATATATAGAATTTAACTAGTTTGAATGTAGTAATCTAGAAAGCCACATAACAAATATGAGATATGGTGTTTGTTCACAGACGGACGAACCGAAAACACACGCACGATCCTTTTTTACAAAAGATGTGCTAAAAAGGGAAATACAAAGGCAAAATATCAGTACCAAGAGATGGATGATAATGGGGCTTATTGGGTGAAATCTGTTGGATGAGTTCGATTCTACCCATGGTCCTTCAATTTTCCCCAGCAAATTACTTTATCTCACACTGCCCTGTGCTCTCCCGCGGGCTTTCAGTTGACATTACACGATGTCATCAACAACATAGATAACTAGGTGGGCACTATACTGAAACTTCTGGATTTAATGCACGCAGTTAAGAAAAATAAGTACCTTTTTTGGCAAAAAATAATGACTTCTAAGTACCCTTAAAAAAAGTAAGCACTTTTTAAGGATTTATAGGGACTGTAGGAACCCTGGAATTGGTACTGCTTCTAAAGGTGAGAGCAGCAGACCTTTCACCTTTACTTGGATGCATCAGCATCAATAAATGGGATGTTGTATGCCATCACACACACACACACCCTTAAAAAGAAGGGGGACAATGTGCATGCCAGAGTTGTACAAAAATAAAATGCATCTGCATATGCAACCATTGAAACAGAAATCTTGCTGTAAACCTATGAAGCGCGAAGTACAATAACAATAGAAGATAATTTAAAGAAAAATGAGTAAAACAATAAATACTTATTAGGATACTACAGATGTGAGTGAGGAGAAAATAAATACATCACAACTGAATGTGCAGCAATCATCAAAATGTACCTTCATACCTGCCAACTTTCAAAAACCAAAAATTGCAAAAAAAAAAAAAAAAAAAAAATCAATATATAAATTTTTAATCAATATATTCAATGAAATTACTTGTCATGCATATCGATTAAATGTACTGAACATATCGATTAAAAAACGATGTTACCTAAATCAAGTAACTTTTAATTAATATGACTACAGATGTTTGAATTTATTGGCACGTTTATTTCGATTATCCATACGTAATTTCTCATTACTATGCTATATCATTATGATCTATAAAGAGATACAATTTATATGCTATATCATTATGATCTATAAAGAGAGAAAATAAATACATCACAACTGAATGTGCAGCAGTCATCAAAATGTACCTTCATAACACAAACTGCCAACTTTCAGAAACCAAAAATCGCAAAAATTGATATATTCGATGAAATTTTTAATCGATATATTCAATGAAATTACTTGTCGCGCATATCGATTAAATGTACTAAACATATCGATTAAAACGATGTTACCTAAATCAAGTATCAACTTTTGATTGATATGACTACAGATGTTTGAATTTATTGGCACGTTTATTTCGATTATCCATACATAATTTCTCATTACTATGCTATATCATTATGATCTATAAAGAGATACAATTTATATGCTATATCATTATGATCTATAAAGAGAGAAAATAAATACATCACAACTGAATGTGCAGCAGTCATCAAAATGTACCTTCATAACACAAACTGCCAACTTTCAGAAACCAAAAATCGCAAAAATTGATATATTCGATGAAATTTTTAATCGATATATTCAATGAAATTACTTGTCGCGCATATCGATTAAATGTACTAAACATATCGATTAAAACGATGTTACCTAAATCAAGTATCAACTTTTGATTGATATGACTACAGATGTTTGAATTTATTGGCACGTTTATTTCGATTATCCATACATAATTTCTCATTACTATGCTATATCATTATGATCTATAAAGAGATTAAAATTTATTTTTATGGAAGCTTGCATCTAAAGGGAAGGATGTTTCACCCTTTGACCCCTAAATCCAATAGGATCGTATCCCACGCCTTCACGGAACAAACTAAAATGTTTTCAAAAACAAACCAATTTCATGCTAGGATTATCTTATGGAGAGACGAATGATGAGACAGTCAAATGAAAAAAATGAAATAAATGAGTGACTGAGGATACTAATTGGTAAATTATGCTCAACTAAAAACGAAGTGAACAAACATTTTGCACGAATTGCATCGTTCATTATAACTTTTGACAAAGGAAGTTCATTTCGTATTTATTTTTTCCATGTAGTCAACATTAGATTTGTGCTTGGGACTAGAAATATGATTAGTATTATCATTCATTCCACCGCGCAATACGCTGAAATTACATCAGTGCATAGTGTAAAATGCATATTTTTCATTTTTTGAAGATTTTGCAATACACGGGAATTATACGGAATATGCATCACGCAATGTTTGATAGTACTTTTTCTCCCCCTTCTATATTACTTGCTCATAGTGAATTACTAATACTAAATTTATTGACACTTGAAAAAAAAAATGCAAGTAAAACTGCTATAGTAAAACAGTAACAGCTTAAAGACATGCAATTTGCAGAGGAAAAAAATAGTACCCCAACATATTAATTTCATTGAATCAAGTTAAGACATGTTTAGCGACGAACAAAAAAAAGCAGGGTTGGAAAGTGTAGAAAACTTACTAACGGACCAGCAAAATAAATCATTGCTGGAGAAGCACTGGCTCGAATGAACATTGGACTTTTTTTTTTAACTTCCTCTTACAGTAACATTCTTTCGTTAGGTCAAATTTGCCACAGAAGAAGTTACGAAACCATGCCTCAATGCATTTTGAATTTCACAAAACTGGCAGCTTTTGCTTAATTTTGTCATGTTGGGTATCAATCTGGGCTTAAAAATTCTAGATTAAAATCCGTTTGAATTTTTTTTCTACGATAACTACATTCTGAAATAGCATTTCGAACTGGGAGTAATAAAGACACGTGCTTGAATGTAAGACACACTCCACGCTGGCCTACTGAGAAGTTACAACCCGGGGGACAAACAATGCGTTGTCTGAAAAGGAGAGAGAGGGGGGGGGGCAGCGAGAGAGAGAGTGATTGTAACCCATCGTTACGCAGAGCAAGGCCACAAGCTACATAGCCTGATGGGAACTGAGGTCACCAGCGTTGTGCCACGTGCGCAGGGGAAGGTGAGGCTGGGCACGTGACTTTTCAGCCGTAGTGATCCACCCCAAACTCCACGGTGAAGAAGAAAACCGTGCCGCCCGCATTTTCTCGTCACAGTGGAAATAAGAATTTTTCTTTTTAATCATCTCTTGTTAAGGATTTTCTGAAGTGGAATAAAGACTTTTTTTTTTTTTTTGCTCTTGAAATGGGGAGAAAAAAAACGGGCGGGGGAGGGGGGGATAGGATTTTGGTATGAGAATGAAAAATCAGAAGAAATCACTTTCCGATCAGAATATCGGAAAGACGCCCCAAAATTGGAAGCTTTCCGGGTAAATCGGAAGGATTGGCAGCTATGAACCTTTATGGCAAAATATTGAAACACTGGACTATGAACCTTATAAAAACAAGAGACTAATTAAAGAAAGTTTTTATATCCACAAAAGCAGTTTCATTAATGAAACTTCAAAAATTATAAATAGCATTTTCAACAAATTGATTCAAAAACAGTAGACTTAATAAAATACATAATGAAAATCTTTTAATTTAATAACTGACAACAGCAACAGGAACCTGGCAATAAAATTTTAATTCTTACTGTGTAAATGAAACTTTTGATACAGTTCATGTAAGCTGAGAACATGCCTTGATAAAATTTAGAGGCCAGAAACATCTGTGAAAACTAATAAGTGAAGTTCAAGTTAAAATACAATTAAGTATATTAATCTAAATAAAGCCTTGAGTATATTTTAATTCCTGTAAATAACATTTTTACTTTTTTGTTTATCTACAAGCAAAAACTATCTGCAAAATCTAATAATTTGGAAACTATCCGCATACAGTGTACATCTACATTCTGCAACTCTGGTGCATGCACACGTATGAAAAACAGAAGTACAAAAACTATCACATTACATATCCAATTACTTTACGTCCTGCTATTAACATCTAGAAAAATGATGGTGGTATTTATCTAGGTATTATAATGGTATTTATCTAAGTATTAAAATATGTATTGCATACTTTTAATACCTAGATAAATACAATCACATTAGAATGAAATTCTGTACCATTCACAGCTTTTTGCTAAAATTAAAGCTACTGTACAGTACTAGCAGCTTGTGAATGTAAAAGGTAAATATCACTTACTTTCCTCTGTTGTGTGGAATACCAAATCTTTCTCAATGACATCATGAGAAGAATAATTACGATTAGGAAGATAGGCACTCACTGGAATGGAATGTTTTATTTCTGCTTCCTCAGAAGATCGCATGCTACCTGAAGTGAAAGCACTGACACGAGGATTTTCAGTAGATTCAAAAGCTTTTCCCCCATCCAACACTGAAACAGAAGCTAGTCTTGCTTGTTCACCTTCTGAAACTTTATACTCTACAGTGTCCGACGATGGAGTTTCGCTATGCACATAACCTGTTTCAGATGGAAAGCCCACAGGATTGGTAACTTGAGCATATCTCAAAGTGACAGTTTCACTGTTTTCTGATATTGATACACTAGTCTTATTCCAGTTGTTTTTGTTGTCACAATCTATTTTTGACAGAGTGCTACACTTTACTTCATCCAAACCAATCAATTCCAGATGATGATGACCAACAGAAGAGGAATTTAAATCTGATGTACATGTAGAAACACCAGTTCCACCTATAATGGTCAGTAATGTGTCATACTGAATGCCAGATGCATATTCAGCTGATAAGAGTGACGACATACTAATTTGTGAAGCACTTAAGTTATCTGTAGGACACAAAGTATTTCCAACAATTTCACCTGACTCTTCTTGTGAGCATGAATCAGGATACAGCTGTTGAAGAAAGTGTGGAGGATAACTTAATGAGGCACTTGGTTTGCTCTCGTTGATTACAGTTTGATTGGTTGGCAAGTCAGCATCAGAACAGATGTTGGCAATTTGATTTTCCTGTAAAGCATTATAATTCCCACTACAATTATCTTTTTCCTGCAGCATATCTTTTGAATCAGTTCGAGATTTATGACTAGGAGGTTCTGAGGAACTCATTGAACTGCAAACTGGCACTTGACTGTTATTCTCAACCACAACAGAACTGGACTGAATGTCGGAAACACTGCTCACAACGTCCATGCCTGAATGATTAAAAATTATGGCCTCGGGAGAATCAGGGTAATTTCTGATTAACAGTTGAAGTGAGGATGAACCAAGATCACTTGGTGATGTAGAAGAAATGGTTGACGAAGCATTTTCATTTCCACGCAAAATGGGTAGTTCTTTCTCACCACTTTTGGGCGATTTTTCTGTAACTCGCAGATCTGCTTTTAAGTGCAGTTCGGGCTTACTACAAACAGAACCAGGATTGCCCTGCATACCTTGATTGCCACTACCAAGTCCTGAGGTGAATTTCTGTCCTCCATGGTAAGGATAACTCAGAGGTCGAAAACTGGTAATAGGTTCAGTACCTGGAGGTGCTGGATTGAGGAAATCAGAACTATGAGATGAAAATGTATGTTTTGCAAAAGTCCCATGTGGAGCTAAGGGCATGGACACGATGGGCGAGCTAGAAAAACGAAGTGAAGAAGACACTGGAAACCATGGTGGAATACTACGTGTACTGCTACTTTCAGTAGAATACACAACACTGTTCTGGGAAACAGACAAAGCAATCCCAGAGGGCTGATGCATTTTAAATTCCTGAGCATTCACTTGGACATTTGAACAATTATTACGTTTTCCAGCAACATTTACTGGCTTACCAGCTTCATTCCTCCTCATTCCACAATTTTGCTGCGGTGTATTTTCCCCTTCAATAGCATTACCATTCTGATGGACATCAGGAACACTGGAATAATTTTTGGTTCTTGTATAAAGCTGTTGAGAACTGCCATCTGAGCTTGAACCAATTTCAGAAAACCCACACACAGTTGTTTTGTTAGCCTCAGCAATTTGGGGTTCCCCTCTTGGTACAAGAGATTCCCGATATGTGAACACTGGTCTATTGTTTTCAGAAGCGCTACATATTTTAGATGTTTTGCCGCCACTGGTGCATTCCACTGACGATACTGCATGTACACCAGAATATGACACAGTTGTCTCAGTTGACAGTTTTCCGCTGCAGACAACCTGCTGTTTCATAGATGCAGATACATTTGATTCTTTGGTAATGTTGAGTTGCACATCAGTTTTTTGGGATTGCTCTGGTGTTGGCTGAATAGACTTTGAAAGAGAACTAACCTGTTTCTGTACACTCTCAGTTTTTTCAGTTTCTAGCATCAGTTTTGGGTTCTCGTAACGTAATCCACGGAAGGGATGAAAAATTGTAACAGGCTCAGTTCCAGGGGGAGCTAGATTGAAATAATCAGGAGAACAGGGCGTCTGTCTTTTCAGAGCATCCGATAAAGATGTGGTTACAGGTTTTGGAGGACTTGAAGAGTGCTCCTGAATTTGACGACTTCTACTCCAAGGAACAGAATAACAAGTGTTACCACTTTGTGAACATCCTGCACCATCATGAGCTTTGAATGAGTGAGTCACAGAGGTACAAGCAGAATTTTCTACTTTAGTCTTCATGACAGAAGGTTCTGATGCCTCATTTGATGACAACGGAACATAGCAAACCACATCATCACTGTCTGTATAATTGTTGCACACTTCACCCTTAGAATTTTCCTGCCCTTTAGATGAAAGGTCAGAAAGACTAATACACGTGACATCTCTTAATGATTTTTCAGACTGAGCGGCAGAAACAGTCGGCTCTTTTGTAACTTTCATTTGGAAATCAGTTTCTGCATGTTGCTCCATTTCCACAATTGGTTCAGTTCCTGGGGGAGCTGGGTTGAAAGTGATAGCACTGTGTGGGGAAGGTACGTGCCTTGCAAGTCGTTCATGAGGAGAATCCAAAGGAATGGCAGGAGAATCTGAATGCCGTTCTTGGAATGCAGAAGATGATCCAAATTGTAGTGGAAATTTGTTTGCACTGTCGGCATTTGGTGAATTACAGCCAAGACTACCATCCTGAGCACTTGGAACAGTGCCTCCAGTTACATGAAAAGAATTTTCATAACTCAAAACCTTATAGCAACTTCTATTTTGTAGCTGTGTACCATTTTGTTGCTCTGAAGTATCATGTTTATTCTCAGTAAATGCAGATGGATCCTGCACTGTTTTTTCTGAAGCATTACTTATTTCTTGCACTTCAGCACTTTTATCATCTATATGGGATGGGCAAGAAGACAAATTGACCCCAGGGATAGTTGTTTGAATCGAAGATTTTACATTTCGGTCCACTTGGGATTCTATAGGTGCAGACTCTTTTGTATCTTTAATTTCAATATCACTTTCTTTATGCTCCTCTGAACTCTCACAATGAACAGTGAGAAGCTGATTATTGGCAGTCTCTCGATTAACATTCTTCTGAGAACCTGATGATTGCAAACTGGCAACCAGTTCTGTACCTGGAGGAGCTGGATGAAACCTTGCTGTGGTACATGTCAAAGGTACATATGAAGATGACGTTGCAAGATTTGAACTGCCATTTTGGTGACCTGCAACAGATATGTCAGGAACCTCCTGTTTATTCATTTGAATATCAAAACGATTCTTGCTTTGTTGTGTAGTATTTTCAGGTGCTAAATCATTAAGTTTACTGTTCATAACAGCTGAAAGAGATTTTCCTTCAGTAATACAACTGTCCGTGCAAGTGGATATCTTGTTAGTTGTGCTTCCAAATACAGAATTACTACTCTGACTAATTTGGACACTATGGGCTGCTGGTGAAATCTCCTTAACAGGAGGTTTGCAGTGCATGGAAGGAGTGCCACAACTGCTTGGCTGTTGCATGGTATTTTGTGTAACTAAATGATCATTATGAGAAACAGATGCATGGGGCATACAGGGTGGTGGCTCTTGCATACCAGGCTTCGACTGTATGTTAGGAGTCGGTAGAAGTGGAACATTCCCTTGTCTTGATGATTTGCCATAACTACTAGAACAATTCTGTTGCTTCTGAGGTGAAACCTCTTCCTGTGCATTACTAGCAGGTTGATTTTGAATGTGACTATACGCAATCGATGGAGGAACATTAACTTGTACACCTGGAGGATTATTAGGAACAGCAGGATGGAAGTTTTGTGAATGTGGAAGAGTGCTTCCTCGTTCACTAAAAGGATGACTTGGAATGTTTGAAGAATAGTTTACACGAGATGGCTGATAATTAACTTGTCCCGGAATAGCAGGTTGAAGGCCAGGTGGGGGAGGAACATTTCCCTGCACACCTGGCCTAAAATGGTTTCCCGGAAAGTTCATGACTGGTGGCGGTTGTGACATATCTCCAAGAATAATTGGAAGATGCTGATTTCCATGACGGATCATTTTTGGTGGAGATTGTAAGATACTGCGCTGTGCTGCTGGTGCATGTGGGCTACTGGGATGGTTTATGTTCGGAGGAGGGTGCAAAATATTTCCAAGCACACACCCATTTCCTGGTTGGTAGATGTTTGGTGGGGGATGAGAAACATTTCCCAGAACAATGGGAGCACACGGATTTCCAAGATGGCTAACATTTGGTGGAGGATTTGGAATACCACCTGGTACACTGAGATTTCCAGTATGACTGATGTTTGGTGGTGGCTGAGACATATTTCCTGGTACAATTGGAGAACCCTGATTTCCAGAGTGAGCAATGTTTGGTGGTGGCTGGGAAAGGTTTCCTGGTACTGCATGATTTCCTTGAAGATTAATATTTAAAGGTGACTGTGGTACATTCAGTGGGATGATGGAGGCATGAGCATTGATATTTGGTGGTGGCTGTGATAAATTGGCTGTTAAAGTTAAATTTCCACTTATATTAGGAGGACAGCTGCCAGGAGGATGAACAGACATGTTTTCTTGTGATGTCACACCAGGAATGGCAGGACTGTAATTCATGTGCGGTGGCTGTGGCCTATTACCCTGCATGACGGGAATACCTGCAGGTCTTGCAAAATTCATATTAGGTGGTGGCTGAGAAATATTTCCTGGTATAGGAGGATTATTTGGTACATTAACAGGAAAGTTTACCAGTGAGAAAGGTGCAGCATTTTTCTCAGCTACTGGGCTACCTTTGTTTGCAACATAATTAATATTTGGTGGTGGCTGTGCAACATTTCCTAAGAGGCCAGTGTTCTTTTGTGGAGAAGTAGGAACATAGTTCGCTGCAGGTGTACTCATTTGTACTACAGAAGTATTCTGAATGCTAGAATGGCCCATGTTTGTCTGAGAAATGTTACCAGAAACATTTTGACTACCAGAATAATTTAAGTTAGAGTCATTTACTGGCAAGGAAGCATTGGTTATCATATTAGGAGAATAGTGGACTGCTGGAGGTGGGCATGCAATATTTTCATTTATTCCAGACCCTGCTCGAATATCAACAACTTGCTTTGATGGAGGTGGAACAGAAAAATTTGCTGGTATTGAAGACACACACTGAACACTAGGGGTGAATGGCTGCTGTGGAATATTTTCCTGGTAAGTTCCTTGGGAGTTCTGATTATTTGCTTTTTTAACAGTTGGTGGTGGGCGTGAAACATCACACTGTACTTCTATCATGTTAGAGCCAGGAGGAAAGGAAGCATTTTCTTCTGGAGCAGAAATTGTCTGAGCACTCTGGAAATCATTTTCATGACTGGCAGAGCCATCACGCAAACCCGGAGCACGAACTTCAGTTACATGTGAGATACCACAATGCTCATTTGAAGAACTTTTAATTTCGGAATGGCTTACATCTGTTTTCTGTAAAGAAGTTTTTTGTACTTCAGAGCTGCTGCTCATATTCGATGAATAGCTTACAGGTGGTTGAAAAGGAGGATCTGTCTGCATCAAAGTAGAACTAACAGTGGGTAATTGCGGAACTACATTACTCTCAGCACCAACAAGAGATTGTGTAGAATTCTGTGAGATACTTGTCACACTTACTGTAGACACAGGTTTCAGTGCAAAGCTTTCTGGAGCTGCAACAGCACTTGGCTGATGTGAAATATTTGTCTGCACTGTTGTAGTGCTTGGCTGCTGTGAAGTGCCTGCCTGTACTGTAGTCACAGACTGGACATTAGACAAATAAGAACCCTGTGCTAATGAAACATTTTCCTGAACAGAAGCATTCGAAACAACGGAAACACAATTTACACCTTCCAACTGCACAGCATCTGCCTGCGCTGTTGAGCTACTACTTTGGACACTAGGAGTTTGATTTGCCATTGACGAGTGAAAACTACTTGGAATAGCAGGATAGTAATACATCTGATATGAAAGATAAGGTACATTTTCTAAACTTTGATAACAGCCTACAGTCGACTGCACTGAAATATTTTCTGTATACTCAGCATATTCTTTGGCTTTTTTAGCAAGTTCATCAAGAAAAACCTTGTTTTCTTCATTTTCTTGAAGTTTGTCTCTATGTGCATTTTTATCATTTGAATTTTTCCCCTGAGAGCCATCTTGCTTAGGTTTCCTTTTACTAACCATCACAGAAGGAGGTGGCTTTGGAATGGCAATTGGCATCTGATCATCTTTGTTGATGCCCAACAGCAATAAATCAGATTCTTCTTCAGTTAAAGGACCACGGACCCGAATAGCTTTCTTAACTTCCTTGGAAGCTTTATTTCCGCTAGTGACTTTTGAAAGAGAACTCACATTGTTACTTTGTTTTTCCTGTGTGGCAAGTGGCGCTGAATTTTTAACTGAATAAGCTGACTTATCATCAAAAGAGTCAGAAGCTGCATTACTTTCTGATCTGGGCAAATTAGCAGAACAGTTGGAATTAGCTTGCTGAGAGGGCTCATGAACATGTGTTTTATCTACATGTGAGTTCAATTGTGCCGTGTCATGGGCAGATTCTCCACTGGAACTTTCAACAGAAGTAGATACTACAGTAAATGTAGGAGCATGTGTGACATGTTTTACGATGTCAGAAAGAGAACTGCAAGGGTGTTGCATTCTCAAATCTGTACTTGTGGTTTCTGAAGAATTTTTGAAACTTTCAGTGGATATCGAAAGTGAATCTTTGCTACGTTTACTGTCTTTCCATTCCTTTTGAACTGGGTCATCTTTACATGATTTGTCTAAAAGCATGTGCTCACTATCATTTTTTGCTTCCTTTTGATTTGCAATATGATCAGACTTGCCCATAAATGAATCTCTCTTTGCACCACTATCTTTATTTTCTCTGCTGCAATCTTTATTTTCTCTGCTTGCACTACAACCAAGTGATTTAGAACTGGCATTTATTGGTACTCGGGGCTTGTAGTTGGGAGCTCTACCAATGTACACAACTGTTTGCTTTGGTTTGCTTTCGTCATTATTACTTCTCTCCTTGTGTCTTAACTTTTTACCTTCCAACAAAGCCATTTTGATTGCTTTTTTCTTTTCTGCTTCTGCATCAGTTTTAGTCAAAGCAGGCTTATCTGCTTTTTCCTCTAATTTACTTTCTATTTCATGCTTAGGAATTTTTACTTTTTCCTCTTCTTTTTTCTTACTGGCTTCTTTCTTCTTACTAATTTCGTCTTCTTGCCTTTTCCTCTTATTTGCCAGTTCTTTTTCAGCTTCTGACCGTCTTTTGTTCTCTTCCTTCTGAATGATGGTAACACCAGCAAGCCTATCCAGTATTCTGCGGCGTTCATAAACCGGATTTTCTGCAACCAGTTTCTGGAAGAAATAATAACAAATACACATCCTATTAAAGTAGTGGCCAAAGCCAAACATTGAAATATACTTTCAAAACTGAATTATCTAAATACTGTACTATTAGATCATAATTATTATTTGAAAGACATTTCACAAAACAGCAAAGAAATTTTCTATGCATTACAAAGAGCAGCTCTTAAATGTGATAGCACATTACTGTATTGCTGTCTGCAGTTCAATGTGGCTCCTTCAAGCTTCTAATACAAGCAATTTTAATAACATTCTCAACTTTGATTAAAGTAAAAAATTAGAATCTTGCAAATGTATCCAAACTGAAGAATGCAACACTATTGGCATGACAATCTGCATATGGTGGACAACTTGAAATTAACTTTTTCACCAGTAATTCAAAAGTTTGTACTGTACTTCCAGATCTCTATGACTGCTTCCATCATACACTTCAAGAACAAAACTGTTTTGCTTACAATATGACATATTACAAGCAAAAAAGTGCTGTTCCGAGTGGTTCAGCATTATTACCTCTTCTTGCTGAAATATATTTGCAACATTTTAAAATATT
This sequence comes from Macrothele yani, assembly GCA_039090855.1. Classification (NCBI taxonomy): domain Eukaryota; kingdom Metazoa; phylum Arthropoda; class Arachnida; order Araneae; family Macrothelidae; genus Macrothele; species Macrothele yani. The sequence continues at coordinate 116,330,097 of CM077011.1, forward strand.
TAGAATTGAAAAACAATTCTCACAAATTTAAGGTGTTTAAACTATTTGGGTTTCATATGCTAGTGAAATATTCACTGGAAAATTTGTAGCCATAAATCAGCAGTTGAACACATTTCATCTTAGAACTTATATTCACCTGCTTGTAACTCTCTCGTCTTCAGTATTTAATATGTTTAGAAATGCAACACTTTTTTGATAACTACTATTACTTTGCATTATTTTATCTCCGATTCTGTAAATTTAAAATGACTGAAATGGAATAGTTAATATTAAAATTTGAAATACTCATAAAGGCAGTCTTCAGACCAACCATGTGGTCACTTTGAATGCAATTTTTTTCACATTACTGTCATTATAAACGTGACAAATTTAATCTACACTACAAATAAAATTAACATATTTTTCAAAACATAAGACACACTTTTTTCCAAAAGATTTGGTGTCAAAATCCTGCTGTGTCTTATATTCCAAAGGTCATTATTATCACCATGAATGTATAGGTGTATATACTGCTATAAAGGCTACTAAATAAGTTTAAAAAGTTATCACTTTATCGTACGTGCAGTAATTGATATACCGGGTGATCCAAAAGTCTTGCACATTTTGAAAATGTAATAACTCACGGAGTTTTGACAGTAGGACAACGCGGTTTGCGTAGAAATAATCAGAAGGGCATCGGTTTTTTTATGAAATCACATAAATTTTTACTCATTTTACTTACATTTTTCATCGCCAGATGGCGCCATAGGCGAACAGGTCTGGGATAGTGGGTATAAAAGCAGCAGCTGGAAGCGACCACAAGTCACAGCGGTCTGTGTCAGTATGCTGCCATTACCAGACAAAGCGCTCTTGGTGAAATTGTTATATTGCAACGCTGAATGTGCGAGTGCTGCATTGAGAGCCAACCGGTCACTGAAAGGTGATGGCAGTGGGAAAGGACCAATGGAAAGTGCTGCGCTGCGTCGAATGGTGAAAAAATTTGAGGAAACGGGATCTTTGGCAGCACGCCCACAAAGCGGTAGACCACGAACACGTGCTGCTGCAGCAGAGACGATTACGCAGGAAATGGATGTGATTGCAATGCCATCTGCACATGGCGACTCCACTGCTCGCCATGTTTCTCGGCAAACAGGCATTCCATACAAGACTGTATGGTGAACACTACGACAGATTCTGCACAGATACCCGTACAAACTGCAACAGCATCACGAACTGCAAGCTGGCAATTACGTGCAGTGTCAGGAGTTCGCAGCATGGTTTTCGACAAATGGATGTCGACGAGAACTAGCTGATGAACGTTTTATGGACTGATGAGGCACACTTTTCCAATGGAGCAATAAACACGCGCAACTGCCGCATCTGGGCCACGGAACATCCCCGAGCAGTCGTTGAAGCGCCACTTCATCAGCCAAAAGTGAAAAAGTGGTATGGATTCACGGCTTCCTTCATTATAGGTTTTTTTTTTTTTCTTTTTTTTTTTTAAGAGGTCTGCAGCACCTCCTTCGAAACCGTTTCAGTGACAGGTGCACATTATGCGAACATGTTATGAACGTACGTTATCCTTAGCTTGCAAGAGCGGGATGCAGTGAATCTGTGCACATTTACGCAGGATGGAGCACCACCCCACATCGCACGTTCCATTAAGCAACTGCTGCAAAGAGATGTTTGGCGCAAATCGTGTGTTGAGTCGACACTTTCCGAAGGCCTGGCCTCTTCGGTCACCAGACCTCACCCTGCAATTTCTGGCTCTGGGGTTACCTAAAATCACAAATGTACAGATGTCGCCAAACTTCATTGACCAAGCTGAAAGATGCCAAGATGCCATTCGCCACCATGTGGCAGCTATACCAACGGACATGTTTTTCAATGCCGTCCATGGTGTTTTCTCTCATCAGCAGGCAGTGCTGGAACAGGACGGCCATCACATTGAACACCTGGTACAATGAGGTGTCTAACCTGGTACAATCAGGTGCCTATTTTTCTCGACACTTCCAACCTGTGGTTGCTGCGCCATCTGGCAATGAAAAATGTAAGTAAAATGAGTAAAAATTTATGTGATTTCATAAAAAACCTGATGTCATTCTAATCATTTCTACACAAACCGCATTGCCCTACTCTCAAAACTCTGCAAGTTATTACGTTTTCAAAATGCGCAAGACTTTTGGATCACCCAGTATATAAATATATTTTTTATTGGAAGTTTAATTATCACCATGAGCAACTCAGAGGGTTATAAACAGTCGCCCATCCCTAATTTAGGGCAACTGGTTCCAGGGAAGGGAGAGAGCCAGCGCTGTAAGACAAACACGACACCCATGCCTCACCGGGATTCGAACCCGGACCCAACTCAGATGAATGATCAGAAGCCACTGCTTAGACCACTGCACCACCGGGGCGGCATTGATATTCTTCTGCACTTTTTTTTACAATGTCAATGTATTGTGAATACTTGCATATACTATAATACACGGCTTAAAAAATATCTAAAAAATTACATGCCCAGCTGGGCATGTGCAGAAATAATTTGCCTGCCCAGGCAGTAAAAGCTGGATGCCCAGGAAAATTTATCTTGTAAAATAACAAATCAGAACCCTCATTTTTTTTTTTTTTTTAAGTTAAAAAATATAAATTTTTTCTCATGTTTGGCATTTCTGTTTTAAGGGTCTGTATTCAAAATGTTCAATGCACAAAAGCGTGTATCTCAAGTTTCATGATGATGATGATGATGATGATGAAATTGGTATGAAATGATATGATGACCCCATTTGTATTTGATAAATTTAAGTGATTCTGCTAACTCCCTTTATCAAAGTTTTCCCCCCCCTGTTACTAAGCACCGGAGGTTAGTTCCATCAGAGGCATGCATCTTGTCACAGGCAATAAACAATGTTTGGAGCAAAACTACATATGGTTCCAATTTCTAGACCTAGCGCATAATATAATTAAAGAAGTGATATTCTTCTGTCCTTAGTGCTCTGTAACTGATAAAACATTCGGTGTTTAGCAGTGAAATGAAACATGACATGCGATGACTGTCATTTTTCTTGTCGTGGGAAATTCTATTCCAAACTTTTTCATTTTTAAACTTAGTTGCCTGGACCAGGCAAGTAGATTTTTTTCTTACCTTTCTAGGCCAACAATTTGCATTCCTAGGGCATGGTATTTTTGAAGCCCAGCTATAATTTTATGTTTATCTATTGTTAACGACACAGAGTGTGTTCTTTATGAGCCAGGCCTGCTATAGTGCTAGCCAAGTGCATTTGTGCATGTCTGTGTGTTCGTGAGTTAATGATGTAAAATACAGTTTAAGCACATACCTCATATGTTGTACGCAGAGATCTGAAATGGACATAGAACTATCATAACTTCTTTAAAAAGTAAAGTGATACAAAAAGGGGAAGAACCTCATTTCAGGATGAAATATCACAACAGATGCTTAAGACATCCACCAGCAAACTGGAGGTGCAAATGCATTAGTTCTTGCTGCATTGTTGCTGCTGCAAATTCTTCAGTTTATGCAGAACTTTCGTAGACAAAACGCAAAAATCGTATTCATTCACGGTAACAAATACTGCGGTGTTGTAATTTTAAGGAAAATCCATTTGTGAAATGTGCAAATTTTGTTTGTACACATGTGGAACATACTTTTATTTGCAGTTTATGATAGAAGATGATGCCACTACATCTGACAGGTGCTGTTGCTGCACTAGACTCTTTCACTAGAGTCCTGTCTCTTGCTTCGCTGTTCTCCAACAATATGCAGAGATGAGTGGTAGGCAATGCACGTAACTAACAAACAAATTAAGAAGAAGGTAGTGTAGAACACGCTAAGTTATGTATAAAAGTTTAATGCAAATATATTTCACCCATTACTATGGCCTTCATCAGGCTTTCCCCCTCTCCTGGTTTCTAAATTAATTCAAAATGCTAGGAAAAAAACCAGCTGTTGCTCTTCAACCTGTTTCACCAGAAAAGGAACTAACATTTGCTGGCTCAATCCCTTACCACGAACCTTCTGCCTACAAACTGATCAGTATCTTCAAAAGAGAAGGATATAGACTTGCCATTCGTTCTTCCCCTTCAATTTCTGTTATACTCCGTAATGACAGAGACTCAAGACCTCCGCTTTCTTCACCTGGAGTGTATAAAATTCCGATCAACACTAAGGTTGGATTAACCGCTTACATAGGAAGTTCATTCCGGAAAATTCTTTCAAGACTTCAGGAACACAAATCTGATGTGAAATTTGGAAAACCTTCATCGGCCTTATCTCTTCTTACCATGGCTGACACTTCCGCTATTCCACTTTGGTCCGATACTATAAAGTTGGCTCCCTTCCAAAATCGGTATGCTCTGAGGTTCAGAGAAAGTTTGGAAATTTTATTTTCCAAAAATTGCAACTCTGAGCTCCCCATTTTCGGTCCTTACATCTAGAAATTCCTCATTGCATCACGTCACCCGAAGTTACCATTACAAAACTTACCTTTCCGATCTGGCAACGTAAACCAATCATAGTCGCACTGATGAAGGCCATAGTAATGACTGAAATATATTTACATTAAACTTTTATACGTAACTTAGCGTGTTCTACACTACCTTCTTAATATGCAGAGGTTTGCCAGTTCGCTTCTTTGACAACATTTTTCATTTTGAATGATTCTTGGCAAAGCTTCAAGATTTAAAAAAACAAAAAACAATTTCCATTACCAGGAATTGTTTCTATGCTACGGAATGCTGATAGACTTTGACCAAGGCCATTTTATATGGACACATCAGCCATGCGGTGAGGATGACCATTTGAAACAATAACAAAGGCCACTAGCTGTACAAAGGTGTAATGTCGGGGGGGGCAAATCCTGCAATGCACATATTCCATTGGCTGATAGATTGAGAGGAAATTTCTGTATGCTGTTTTTATCAGTGGTATGACACGTTGCTAAGTTTGCAAATTGCAAGGATTTGATTCATAAGCTTCTATTTTTATGCACAAAGTTCAATTTTTTTTAAATGAAAATCTTTAAACCACAGTTTTATTTTTTCTTTCTTAAATTTTTCTCAAAAATAAGGGGCATCTTATATACTGTTGCACTTCATATTTCGAAAAATTATATATTTTTTTAATTTAAAAAAATATAAAGTTAAAAACCTCTAATTTTCCAAAAATTAAAAAAAAAAAGAGAGATTGGTGCAAGTTGCCATCACTGGTAAGGCCATTAACTAGTCAGCTTAACAAAGATGAATGTTTTGGGGAGTTTGTACTTCTGTCACCTGATCTCCAATGGTGACTTGTACTTCCCCAAGGCCCAGTTGCTCAAACAACAGCTAGCCCTTGGGAAAACAAGTCACCAGGGGTGCAGAATATGTCCGAATGCGCAAACGAGGTTCGGGGGAAATTAAGGCAGTTCTGGGGAAATTTTTGCCCTGGGGGTAAAATAATAATACTAATAATAATAATAGCAATAATAAAATGAAAATTTAACTTATTAACAACTATATAATGTTAAAGATAAGAGTAATTTTCTGTGCACAGTAATCAGGTAGTCATTTTGAAAAATGGCGTGTCGTTATGAATACAAGAGGTTATGAGCACAGTGATGTACTGCCAACTGCCATTGGCAGATGATTCACTGAGCCCTAACAACTTTACTAATGCCAAGGCGGAGTAACAAGTACGAAGCAACCGCTAGTCACGCAAAGAAACGTTTATGAAACTAATGGCAGCTAATGAGTCATAGGTGCCGATTTGAAAAATTATTGGGGTTCCCGGACATTTTAAAGCGAATGACCGATACATTTTTCAAAGGATTTAGGAGTAATTTAAATTTCATTTAGTAAAATTATGTGGCACAATTAGATGCCTAAAATGCTAGAATGAAAAAAGAAATATATTTAATTATAGCATTTTTTTAACTGTTTGTTTTCCAGCTTTTCTGCCCTGCCACTGTTTTCACTTATAACCCAAAAATGTTTCAGGCATTTTGAATCTTAAGTTTCATGTTTCTGTTACCAGGACTGAATCACTGTTGTTTGGAATGACAGGGGTGGGGGAACCACCCATCCTTCTTTGTCTGCACTGTCCGAGAGGAAGGAGAAAGAACAGATAAAAATCCTGAACAGACTTTTAGGAACAGTGTCACCATTTGTAGAATGGGAGGGGAAGAACCCCCTCCCATTCTACAAACGGTGACACTGTTCCAAAAAGTCTGTTCAAAGACATATCTCTCGGACCCAAGTGTGTTGAAAGGGCAGAAATACGGCATTTCACTGCGTCGTTAAAAGGTTGACCCAGAGACCTTGTAAACATAGGTGGAGCCGGAAGTATGGAATGAGGAAACGGAAAGTAAAAACAAATCGTCCTCCAATCTGAAATACCAGTGGTTTCAATTAGTTTGGATTTTGGACGCTGTACTGTATTTATGTTTATAAGCTTAAACATGCAACGCCAAGCTTCAACTTCAAGCACATGTGCAGTGAGCTCTATTGGCAGCCATTTCACCCGGGGACACATGGTTTTTCTGTTGCTGTTTACGTGCTATGGGTGTTACTCGTATCGCTGTATCTGTGCAGTGTATTATGAAGTGGTGTCGCATATAACTATTTATAAATTTATTAATGGAAATATACAACAAGTGTGATTTTGTGTTTTTGTTATTAATTGTGTGCTCAAAAATACTGGGGTGACTGGTAAGACATCAAAGGTGATTGACAACCTTCACAAAAAGACTGAAAGGCTGCCATTTCTTGGTGACAACTGATGTCACCCATCAATGTAAGACTGTCTTTTATTTATTCATTGGAACAAAATTTTGTTTTTCTTTTTCAAATTTTAAGTAATAAGCTTTAAGGATAGTTTTTAAGCATCAACATATACTCTAATAATCGCTTAAACTTGTATGAAAATCCTCTACAGTTTTGGGGGAAATTTCGGAAAAAGAATTGTGTTCTGGGGAAATATTGGGTCCTGAAAATTTTCTGCACCCCTGCAAGTCACCACTAAAGGTCGGATGTCATAAGAACAAACTTCTAAACAGCTTTCCAAAAAACCTACAACTAGGTTTTTGCAGTTGTTCAAATAACTAGGCCTTCAGAAGTACATGTCACAATCAGAGATCTGATGACAGAAATGCAAACTTCCGAAAATGTTCACCTCATGGAAGACAACGAGTTAACAGTCTTTTTAGTGATGGTGACTGAAGCAAATTTTATTTCAATAAGCATGTTTTCCAAACTCATTAAATTTAAGGTCAGCTTACATGCAGATCCTGTTTTTTTACAAATTTTTAGTAGCTGAACTAGGAAGTGTGATGTAATACAGATGTGAAGCACGTGTCAAGATGACAAATCTGCAGCGATACATTCTGTCGGTGTAGCTCAGTTGGTTAGAACAACTCCCTCTGGAGCTAGGAGATGCGGGTTCGATCTCAGTCACCGACAAATTCCTGTTTTCACAGAGGGTCAGCTTATATGCACCACAGATGAACCTTTCTAGCAATTAAACAACCAGTTTAACTTACACTGCAGTAACTAGAAACAGCAGATCTCTGATTTTTGTATCAAACTAAGTAGATAAATCTTTCCAGTAATCTGAACAAATAGTCTAACTTATGAAGAAATTAACTCGTGCCCCAAAAGCTTTAAATTAAAATCAAATGCCATCTCTTGCATGATACACTTTAAAGTGCATCGTGCAGGAGACGGCATTTGATTTTAATTTAATAGCAGTTTAACTTATATTGTGGTAATCAGTCCAGATCACGATGCTTATATTAACACCTGCATTACACTGCTTAGCTCAACTGCCCCATTTGTAAAATTTAAAAATGCACATTTTCATAAAAACATCCATTAGAAGCTATTTAACACTGAATAGCACATACTTCTGCAGTTAGTGCTATTGCAAACTATTAAACAAACAAAGTACTGAAGTATGTCTACTCAAAATCACAATGTAAGGGACCATTTCAATCACAATAAACCTGGGGGGGGGGGGCTTAAAAATTTAACTAAAACTAACCCAGTGGGGAAAAATTTTTGTACACAATAATTGTTAAAATTGCAACTGTTTTACAGCATGAATTAGACTGATTTTGTACCTACCCTGTATGCAGCATTATGCTCCTTTCCAACTATATGATCTTCAGCAACAGTACTGTCTGGAAAGGTCATTTTACAAAGAGAGCAATAAAATCCATCAACTGGCATTATAAACTGAACACCTACAAAGACAGAACAAGAGAAAGGATCAATTTGGACACAAATTTCAAAATCACTAGTGACAAGCAAAGAAAGCATACAAGATACCTCTCCACCACAGTAAGTCAAATAAATCACATTACCTTATTTATCATACCAACAACAGGGCATGTGTGGCACCAAAATAATAATAATAATAATAACAATAATAAATAAAAAATGTTAGGAAATTAATATTGCATGTGAGGTGAAACTAGTATGAGCCAGAGTCGAAGGCAATCTTGAGTAGTTGTTTTTTTATTTTATTATAAGCAGTCATCCATCTTTAAGTTACAGTCACAGATTCTAAACAAAGGAAAGAGCCAGTGCCATAAGACAAACACAACATTCGTGCCTTACCAGGATTCGAACCCATCTTGGATGAATGGTCATAAGCCAGAGCTTAGACCACTGCGCCACCGGAGCAACAAAAAATTTGACTGGGCATTCTTTTTAGAATTTTGAGTGCCACTAAAAATTGAGGAAAACACATCCTGCAGAGTTGGACCTTATCGGTCAACACGGTAAGGAATATATCATCATCACCACTGTCAACCATTATCAATCCACTGCAGGATGAAGGTCTCCCCAAGTTTCTTCCACAACTATCTGCCTTCAGCATGTCTCCTCCATGTTACTCCGGCATGCTTTCGAATTTCATCCGCCCATCCCCCATGTGCTCTTCTGGGTCTTTTTCTGTCCCTGGGTATCCAGACTAAAATTTCGGTTGTCCATCAGTGGTCTATTCTTCTGGCAACAGGTCCATCCCATTGCAATTTGAGGGATTTTACTCTAATCATGATGTTTTCCATACTTGTCATTTTCCTTATCCATGAGTTCCTCTTCTTATCTTTCCTGGTTACATAAAGCATGAATCTCTCCATGCTTCTTTCAGTTGTCTGCAGACTTTGTATGTCTTTTTTTAATTAAGGGCCATGTTTCTGCTCCACATGTAAGAACTGGAAAGATGCATTGATTAAGCATTTTTCTTTTAAGACATAATGACATATTGCTTTTAAAAATTGTATTGTTTCTTCCAAAAGCTCTCCAGCCAAGTTTTATGTGCCAATTAATTTCCTCATCAATGTGACCCTTGCTTGATATCTGTTGTCCAAGGTAAATGTAGGTATCTGTTACCTACAGCTTTTCCCCCATCAACCACAATATCTTCATTTCTTGAAAAAGCATTATATATCAGTTTTTCCTTCTGAAAGTTCAATTTTAATCCCACTTCTTTACTCTTGTCAGCAAGTTCCTGGATCATACTCTGTAATTCTGGAGGGGTAGTAAGGAATACACACACACAATTACCCCTACCCCCCTAAAAAACTTAACAGCTTTATAAACGAAACACAGAATACACAGACTATAAGGGAACTCGCCCCCCACACACACACACACACACACATTACATACATACACACTAGCAGAAAATAAATCTGCCATTAAAAAAAAATTTGCTAAATAAGAAAATAGATAAACATTAATCATATACATTTGAATTGATGTATTCTAATGATTACGTATACACTAGTATAAACTGAAAGTTTTCAGAATTTCCAATCAGAATTGAAACCCTCAATGACCTGGGGGGGTTAAAGGTAAATATGATTTGCAAAAATATTAAAAAAAACATACCTAATTAAATATAGCTTCTTGAAGATGAAACTTTTTTCTTTTGGATGTTGTATTGATCCAAATATCACTGGAAATAAGACATACGACCATATTTTTTAATGGATTTTCTTATTCCTTATAGTTACTTTTTGCTAACCCATCACAGGAGAAAGCATTTTTTTCTTTTTGCAGAGCATAATTCACATTGAAAATTACTTACCCCATGCATACTAGAAACAGTGTTATTTCCATGACCTGTATAGTTGTTTTGACTGCAGAGTGGGAAGCAGCGATATCACATTTTAAACTTTAATTTTGCTAAAAAACAAATGCTTTCCCATTTATTAGTAAGTGTTTGCTATATATATCTTTTTGTTTGAAGAGAAATTGAACTTCAAAATCTGAACTTCCAGCTGTCTGTTGTGACACCTGGGCCATGGCAGAGCATATTGAGGGGCGTCAAAATTTTGGAAATACACGCAACAAAAAGTTGTTTTACCTTATTAAAGAAACTAACAAAAATAAAATTGGTGATGATGTAATCTTTTACACTTCAGGGCTTGAAAAATATCTGAAAAGTTACATGCCCAGCTGGTCATGTGCAGAAATTATTTATCTGCCCAGGTAGTAAAAGCTAGATGCCCAAGAAAATTTATCTTTTAAGATAACAAATCACAATCCTCATTTCTTTAAATTAAAAATATGAACTTTTTTACAGGTTTTACATTTCCATTTTAAGGGTCTGTATTCAAAATGTTCAATGCTCAAAAGCGTGTACCTCAAGTTTTTAAGATGATGCTGAAATTGGTACAAAATTATATGATGATGTAATTGGTATTTGAGAGATTTAGTATTTCTGCCATGTTGCTTTTGTCCTTCGTCATTAAACACCGGAGGCTAGTTCCATCAAAGGCATGAATCACGTTGCTGGCTATTATAAACAACATTTGGAACAAAACCTACATATTGTCCAATTCCTGGATCAAGAGCATTATGTAATTGAAGAGGTGATATTCTTCTGTCCTTGATACTCCGTAACAATAATGACTTCCAGTTATTAGTAGTGAAATGAAACACATGTCCCAACTGACTTTTCTTTTATAGTAAAAAATTCCATTCCAAACTTTATTTTTAAATTTAGTTGCCCAGAACAGGTGACTAGATTTGTTTTACCTGCCAAGGCCAATAATTTACATGCCCTGGGCATCTCGAGCCTGGTATTTTTCAAGCCCTGCATTTCTACAATAAAACTAAGTAGTATAACGCAATTAATTTTTAATATTTTTCCCATTTATTTAATTATTAAAAAATCAATTCATTTTTAAATAGCTATCCTTTTGGTAGAATGGTATTAGTGCTGGCTTGTGGCCATTCGTCTGAGATGGGTTGGGGTTCAAATCTGAGTGAGACAAGCATGTTGGTTTTGTCTGATGGCACCGACTCTAACCCTTTCCTGGAACCAGTGGCTCCAAATTAGGAATGGATGACTACTATAGCCACCGACTTGTTCACAGTGGTCGTTAAATCCCCAAACAAAAACAAAATATTAAACAAGGATAACCAAGAAGGCGACAAGAATCACAGGATAAGGTGAGTTCAGTAAGCCAGTGAAGTTACTTCTACCTAGCAAGGTCAGACTCAGAACTAAAAAGAGGAGGGGGGGGCAGCCCTTGCAAAACTGCTGAAATTTTTACTAGCCAATGTGACTAATGGAATAAAAATTTTACTAGCCAAATGACAAAATCTACTGGCCATGCATAGTTAAAAAAATAATAATAATAAATTTAGTAACTTCTCTACTTAAGTTTCTATGAAATTAAATAGGTGAATGCTTTCTTTTCCTTCCTAATAAGAGACCCCTCCCCCATTAACTTCATAAAAACAGATGCAGAGCAGTTACTGCATAAGATCATTCATTAGACAAACTGCAAATATTGCATATGCTTTTGTTCCAAAATGATTGATTTTTTGACAATTCATTTCCAGTGTTGTAATATCATTACTCTTACTATCTTAATTTACACATACAGAATTTATTTTTGAAAGGCCATTGAAGTTAGATGTCTAATTTCTTTAATAATATTTAAAACAAAGGGACAGAAGCTAGGATATGTATACATAAAGTGGCACTATTAATGTTGATACAGTTTACCACTGATATGTACTGACTGTGTCTGATCTTCCCATCAGAGGTATCTGCCCAGCACAATTGAATAGCATTTTGAGGATCAAACCCTTTAATTGAAGGGCCACTGCATCTAATCATCATTAAGCCATTTAAAGTGTCACTATTCAGACATGCCCAATTACTAATTTTTATGAGATTCATTGCTGAAAAGCCACGCTCACAAGGAGTAGTACTACATGGCATTAGACGTAACAGCTGCATCATCTTAAAAACATTGCCATAACAGTTTGTTTCTTTTTGTGCAGCATATATGCGGCTAAACAGAGATTCAAAAGTAATTCTTTTACCTATAGATAACATTATACTTTGTGCAAGGTATACCATGGTAAAAGTTGGCATGGCAAAAATACATATACCATGGCAAAGGTTTCTTTAATAACCTTGACCCTTTAGTCACTCCAGGCTGATCTGTCAGCAAATCAAATTTCTCTTGAAGCCCACCTTCACTCCCATTCATTTTCGAAGCAGCTGCAGGAGCACGGATGAGAAAACTGAAGTCGATATTCATTCACAAGTGGGGGGAAAAAGTTGGGCAAAATAGTTGCCCATTTGGAGAAAAATATCTATTGGCCACCATTGGCTACTATTTTTAAAAATTTACTAGCCATTACAAGATATCTGGTCGTCATTTGGCGACTGGCTACCGACATTCGCAATGGCTGGGTGAGAGCATTTCTTTAGCAGAGCTTGCTGACAGCAGGAGGCGGTAAGAGTGGGAGGCTGGAGTGAATAGATTTCACATGGCACATTTTACTAAATTCTTGAGGGTGACAGTGGGAAGCCCCCAAATCAGAATGGTTTCTCCATAAAGTAGATTTCTACCAGAACAAGACCCCCCCCCCCCTCAGGGTAGTGTGGTTCCAGTTGGATTATTTATCTCAATTCGACCAACAATGTGAACATATTCAGAAATTTTGGCATAATTGAGGATAGGCCAGTGACAGATTCAAGTGCTCCTGTTGCAGATATTTTGCATTATTAAGGGAAAAAATAACTGATTTAACTTTTCTGAAGATTAATGCTATCCTAAGGATTTACCTACACATGCCCACTACATTAACACCTTTGGGTAACGACATTTTTCTCATTTCAAAACCACCCATAATTATTAGAGCACATCTAGTTCTTAGGAAAGAATGAGTGCACATGCACCTTGGTCACTTGATTCAAGCATTGTAGAAACATGACATCTGGTGACATAGTAGATTTTACCACACAGAAATAAAATTAAAAAATCTTTTTGTTGTAAGTAATTTTACTGATTTATATATTTATCCATTTCCTGTTTCTCTCAGTCATTCAATCAATTTACAATGAACATTGGTATCAGCACTTCATTTTAAAAGAATCTTAAAAATAGTATTGCTTATGTTGAAAATTTAAATGCAAAAATTTCAGACAAATGTTTCATAAGCATTTTAAAATCAAATGATTTTGTTTATAAATTATATAAAAATGGACAGTGAGTTTTCTCATGAGTAATTTGCACAAGTTTCAAAATTGTGTAAATTACTCATGAGAAAATGATATTCACAATTTTTATTTCAACACCCAGTTTTAAATAATGCATGTGCCTAGAAATATTAGAGTTGTGCTTCATAAAATGCTGAGTCTTTTTGTGATAAAAAAATGCCTATAATTTAAATATAAATTTAAAGTTGTAAGTACATTTTTTCATTAAAATATGTTTACTCAGGGGCATCTGATTTTCCTGGGCCCAGTGTATTGTTTAAACCTGTTTCTGTAGAAAGTCCACACATGACATTCAAATAAAGAAACAAAAATTTATGAAACTATAGTTTAAATACTTATTTATTTTTGTAGCAGATTACACTAAAACAACTCAAGAGACAAACAGACCTTTTATAGGATAACTCTTATTTACATCCACTTCAGTTCTGTTCCTGATTTTTTAAGGCTTTTATCGAACCATGGCTTATCAAGGGGATCCAAATGCTACAGAAAAAGAAACAACATTCTAACAGCTTTCAGAAGACAAAAAAAGGACATAAGGTAATGGCTTCTTACATAGTCTCAAATTTATTTTACAAGTGCATGGCAAATACAAAAAAGTATTCAGTAGATCCCCAAGTAACTGGTAATGGCATTGTTAGCTGAGCAGTTAGTAACTGAAACACCACTTAATATAAAATCATGCTAATTTAATACAAGAATCACTAGATAAAAAATAAAGAAGTATATAATGGAAATGTACCACACACCAAAAAATTTTGGCAATGATACAATAATTTTCAAGATCTTTAAAATTAATCTTTGGCTTTCAATTTATACAAAAGTACATTTCTACAAATATATATATATATATATATATATATATATATATATAGGGATGTAAGGTCAGGTGATGCGTAACATCACAGCCTCTCCTTGACAAATGTCAACCCCGCCTTCTCGTGGTGCATCCTGTTCCCACTAAAGGGGCTCTGACGACCGACAATAGCGGTATAACTATACCATCGGGATTAGAGGAAATGCTATCCCACACTCACCAACCCGCTTGGCCAGCGTGGTGAGTTATGGCCAAACCCCTCCAAAATGATTCCACAACTTAAATCTTGGCCCTCAGTCTCCGGCAGCTGGAATGTACCTGGCCAAGGCAGCGGCCAGTGCGACATAAAGGCAGAGGGTGCTAAGAATCCCCGGAGGACCGGACTAGGCTGCCATCTGATGCTGACCTTGGCTACATACAATGGACGCTCCCTATCTTCTGATTCAAGGCTTCTCGAATTGGAAGAGGAACTACAAAGGATCAAGTGGGACATCGTGGGGCTAAGTGAGGTAAGGAGAAAAGGAGAAGATCTCATTGAACTGAAAAGTGGACATCTCTTCTACTATCGTGGGACAGATACTGGCAGAACTAGTGGTGTTGGATTTATAATAAACAAGAAACTGAAGGATAAAGTTGTAGAAGTTGAAAGTTCCTCTGACAGAGCTGCACGACTTGTTATCCAACTCTCGAAAAGATACCAGGCTCAGATTATTCAAACTTATGCACCCACCACAAGTCATCCTGAAGAAGAAATTGAAGAATTTTATGAGGAAATTTGTCATCTAAATAATAAAGGTAAGCAGCACTTGAAAATAATTATGGGAGATTTCAATGCAAAAATAGGGCAACGGCAACAGAATGAAACTTCAGTAGGTAAATTCGGTCAGGGCAACAGAAACCAGCGTGGAAATACTCTCGTTGAGTTTGCAGAGGCAGAAGGGTTTTTCATCTTGAACTCCTTCTTCAAGAAAAAGCCACACAGGAAATGGACATGGAGACATCCAAATGGGACGACAAGTGAAATTGATTTTATTATGTGTAACAAAAAATTCGTCATAGAAGACTGCAGTGTGCTAAACAAGTTCAACACAGGTAGTGACCATAGATTGGTGAGATGTAAGATGCACCTCAACACTAAACTTGAACGTGGCAAGCTCATAAGACAAACAAAATGTATTGACATAACCAACCTTAAAAAACACCATAATACCTTCAAGTTGGAACTGAAGAACAGATTCTCTGCTTTAGAAGGCCTAACATCGGAAGAAGTGGACATCTCTGAAGTTAACAGAAAAGTAACCAAAGCTCTTATGGAAACAGCAACAAAATTAGCTGGGTCTAAGAACAAGTTGCATGTAAATAAATTATCAGGAAAAACGAAAATGTTGATGCAAAAAAGAAGAGAGATGAGGACAACTAAAGAAGATGTAACTTCCAAAGTGGAATATATAGAGCTATGCAAGACAGTAAGGAAAAGTATCACTGAAGACGTAAGAAAATTCAACTGTGAACTAGTGAGGAAAGCAATTGAAAACAACCAAAGCCTAAAGATAGCAAAGGGACATCTCAGTAAAGGAAGAAAACAGATTATGGCACTGAGAAAAGAAGATGGTTCTGTAACAAGAAATAGAGGCGAAATTTTGACAAGAGTGAAAGATTTCTACTCCAAATTATATGAAAGGGATGATACATGCACTCCAGACATCATGAAAGATACCAGTACCAGAGTTCCTCCAGTCCTTCCAGCAGAAGTTGCACATGCAATCAAGAACATGAAGCGGGGAAAAGCTCCAGGAGAAGATGGAATTACTGTAGACATCATACAAGAAGCAAGTGGAGAAATCGAAACAGTACTCGCCCAAATTTTCACTCGATGCCTTAATGAAGGAAAGATTCCTGAGGATTGGAACACCGCTACAATGATCCTGCTACATAAGAAAGGTGACATTGAGGATCTTGGAAACTACAGACCTATCAGCCTCCTATCAGTAGTTTATAAAATCTTCACTAAAGTTCTTTCACACCGCTTGAAGGTAACACTGGACATGGCTCAACCGAGAGAACAAGCTGGATTCAGGAGTGGCTACAGCACAATAGATCATATCCATGTGCTGAGAGAACTAATTGAAAGAGCGAGGGAATATGAACTTCCATTGTGCATGGCTTTTATCGATTATGAAAAAGCCTTTGATTCAGTGAAACCATCAGCAGTTACAATGGCTCTGAAAACCTGCGGTATTGAAGATGCATACATTAATATTATTAATAACATCTATGAAAATGCAAGTGCAAAGATTAGGCTGTTTGAAAATACAACACAAGTAAAAATTGGAAAGGGAGTGAGACAAGGTGACATAATATCTCCGAAGCTCTTTAATGCCACATTGGACGGTGTTTTTCAGTCGCTGAGCTGGGAAAACAAGGGGATAAAGATTAATGGAGATTATCTAACCCACCTTCGTTTTGCTGATAACGTAGTCATTTTTGCAACTACCCCATCAGAGCTGCAGAGTATGATCCAGGAACTTGCTGACAAGAGTAAAGAAGTGGGATTAAAAATGAACTTTCAGAAGACAAAAGTGATGTTCAATGCTTTTACAAGAAATGAAGACTTATCGATTGATGGAGAAAAGCTGGAGATAACAGACACGTACGTTTATCTTGGACAGCAGATATCTAGTGAGGGTCACATTGATGAAGAAATTAATCGGCGTACAAAACTTGCCTGGAGAGCTTTTGGAAGAAACAGCATAATTTTCAAGAGCAATATGCCATTATGTCTTAAAAGAAAAGTTTTTGATCAATGCATCCTTCCAGTGCTTACGTATGGTGCAGAGACGTGGACCTTAACTAAAAGAGACATACAAAGGCTGCAGACAACTCAAAGAAGCATGGAGAGGTGCATACTTGGTGTAACCAGGAGAGATAAGAAGAGGAACTCGTGGATCCGAAAAATGACAAGAGTGGAAGACATCATGATCAGAGTTAAATCCCTGAAATGGCAATGGGCTGGACATACTGCCAGAAGGACAGATCATCGATGGACAGCCGAAATTTTAGATTGGATTCCAAGGGACAGGAAAAGACCCAGAAGAAGACCACATGGGAGATGGGTGGATGAAATTCGAAAGTATGCAGGGGTGACATGGAGGAGACTGGCACAAGACAGACCGTTGTGGAGGAAACTTGGGGAGACCTTCGTCCAGCAGTGGATTGATAATGGTTGACAATGATGATGATGATGATGATATACACTGCCGGACAATTGCTAAGGACGGATGACAATAGCAACGATGGCAACCATAAAATGGAAGGCAGGAAAATGTGGAAATTAGCAAAAGTGCCGGATACAGTAAGACGTGTTGTGGGTATGCAAATTTTGGATTGCCGAACTTGTTCGTGACGTCATAGCGCTGATAAGAGATATAAAGGATTTGACGCGTATTGACCGCTGTTGTTCAAACGCAAAGTTGAAAGGGAAAGAATCAATTGACGAACTTGCAAGTTTCAGTATGTCTTCCCGACATCACCTAGATGATTTTACGCGTGGCTATATTATTGGCAAGATTGAAGAAGGGCGAAAAATAACAGATGTTGCCAGGGAGTTCGACGTCAGCCACAGTGTTGTTTCAAGGCTTTGGAAATCATTTCAAACAAATGGAGAGTGTAGCAAACATCACGGTGGAGGTCGTGTTCGCAGTACGACACCTGCAGAAGATCGGTACATAGTGCTATCAACAAAAAGACACCGGCGCAGAACAGCTAGTGAGGTAGCAAATCAGTTTATGGCTGCTACTGGCAAGCGGATCTCCAGAAAAACTGTCGCCAGACGTTTGCATGAAGGAGGACTATACGCCCGCCGTCCTGTTGTGTGCATCCCATTGTCCAGACGTCACCGTACCGCCCGTTTGCAATGGTGCCATCAACATCGCAATTGGACTGATAACGACTGGTCTGCTGTCCTCTTCTCAGATGAGAGTAGATACAGTCTATCGTCTGATTGTCGACGACAACTGATCTGGCGTGATAGTGGTACTGCATATTGTCCAGCAAACATACAGGAAAGGGACCGATATCCGACATGTAGTGTCATGGTATGGACTGGCATCATGATCAATGGCCGTACGTCCCTCTATGTGCTTCCAACTGGGACTATGACTGGCCAACGATACATTAATGATGTTCTGCTACCTCATGTTCGCATGTTCCGTGGTGCTGTCGGTGATAGATTCATTTTCATGGACCACAACGCAACATGTCATCGAACAGTCGCTGTCCAGGAGTGTCTTGAGAGCGAGGATATTCAACGCCTCGTATGGCCAGCACGTTCTCCAGATCTGAATCCCATTGAAAATGTGTGGGAAGCTTTGGGGAGGAGTCTTGCTGATCGCCAATGCCTTCCAATAAACAAGGACACCCTCATCCGTGCACTAACAGAGGAATGGGATAAATTATCCCAACAGCTGCTTGATAATGTTGTGCAAAGCATGACACGACGTGTGGAATCTTGCATCGCCCTCCATGGTGGCCATATCTCGTATTGACATCTTACGCCGGAACGCCTGTGGACGGTAATTGCATTTTTTTCACGTTTACGTATTCTGCACAAAATGGCCTGTTTGTCCCTTGAACAGGTTCCAAAGCCTTCTGGATTTCAGAGCACAATAAATTGTCTTTCTTGTAATGTCCTGGCATTCTGACATTAATTTATTTCACTTGGCATCCAACCACACTTACTTTTTTATGCGCTATATAGCCGTTTATGATCCGTCCTTAGCAATTGTCCAGCAGTGTATATATATATATATAAACCACTGAATTCTTGTTTACATACTGTTAAAATTTTGCAATGAGACACTTAGGGGTTCTCAACTTATAAAATCTTGACACACTGAAATAAATTCAAATTTTTATTTATTTCAGTTTTTAACACTGAGACACTCTTTAAACATGTGTTACAGGCATGCATGCAAGAATGTTTTTTAGATCATGTATCTGATAGCATACATAATAAACTAAATTTGTATTTTAATATATATGTCCTTTAATACAAATTTTGAATTTTAGTATGGAACATATTTAAGGAAATTATATCTTCTAAAGAATGAAACTCAACAGCAGATTTTTTTTTTTTTTAAATCATGGCAGTAAACAAATTTCTTCTTATTCATTCCCTTCCCTAAGTTTTGCCTTTGATTGGCACCTAACAGTTTAAATTTATAAAAACTAAAATTCCAATAGATTTACATAATTAATACGATTTACCAAAATGTTATAAAGCCTAGAAAAATTTTTCTGTGGGTTAAAGGTGCTAAAGTTCTTTGCAATTTATGTTTAGTTTTGGTTTTAAATCTTTCAGTGGATAGCCAATTTCGGGTTCACATCTTCAAGTGTGGGTAGTTAACTTTTGTTTTGCTTCAATGAGCAGCCACTCAGGGAGAAGGCACATGATTGCTATATAGCTTTCATTTGATGTCATGCTTACTTTAAGATGGGGTGCAAAAACCAGTCATCTGTCTGTCTCTACCCAGTTTCAACATGATGGAGGCCAGGTAAGGGCAGACAGACTTTTCAAAAGTTACCATCCGTGCAGACGACCAAAAATATCATTCAAGTTTCTCTAACATTTATTATCTTTGTAATGTAGTTGGAATTAATATGTCATGCACAAAGATTTTGCCAAATCTGAACATGAGAAAAAATTCAGAACATTTGTTGCAATCTTTCTCCAAATGTACATATGCAGATCTTTCAATAATTATGTAAACATCAGATTTTTCAATAACTTACTATATACAGTGGAACTTTGGTTATACGTTTTGCAGTTACAGTAGAACCTCCATAATCCAAGCGTCCAATAATCTGAACATGCCAAATGTTTACATTGACGCATGTACGTACTTACAACATACAGAAACAAATGTTACATTGTAACAAGCAAGAAGAATCACTACTGCTGAGCTATGCATTACGGAGCGGTAACAAGTAGAATAACCATTTATGTGGCCACTTTCACAAAGATAGGGAGAGGGAAGCTCGCCGTCTGACTCACCAGCCCAGCCTTATGGTATTTCTCTTTCACATGCTCAGTCGGACTTTGTCTGCCACAGTAAACGTTGCTCTGTTGCCTGTTCTAAGTATGTTTCTGTACGGCATTCTGCTTCTGTGTGTGTTTGTGGGTTTTCGGTGTTTTTACACTGTATTTTAACAGTGTGCAAGTAAACTATGGCGGCATCAACATCTCTTAAAAGGAAGCATACAACTTAAAAAATTTACAACTAAAATAGAGATTTTAAATTGACTTGAGAAGGGGGAAAGCGGAGCTTCTTTAGCCAGAATATATGGCGTAGGAAAAGCCACAATAAGTGACTTGAAAAACAAAAGAGAAACTATATTGCAGTATGCTTCTAAACTGGATTCTGATGAAGGGCCAAAAATGAGGAAAACTTTAAAAACAGCTAAAAATACAGCCCTTGAAGGTGCCATATATTTGTGGTTCACACAAAGATGAAGCTTGGGAGAACCAATATTGGGCCCACATTGATTTGTGAAAAAGCTCTAGACTTAAACAAAAAAATAATTGAAGTGGCATATGAGCTTGAAACCACTCATATAATAGATGAAAAACACTGTGAGTAGCCATTTTATTTTAATTTATGGTTAATGTTGTATAATAAATTATTTTAAAATGCAATTTTATTAGACATAAGGTCACGCCAATATGAACTATATATCGAACCAAAACATAACGTCAAGTACAGTAAAGAGAACGTTTATGTTGAAATCATCAACCAACTGTATTAATTTGTCTTAGACTTAGAATTTTTTTAAATCAATAATTACAATAAAATTTTACAATGTAAACATGTTTGTGATTCAAAAAACACTACTCAATACCTTCATCAGATTCAAAGAAATATACAAGATGATGCTTCAAAAAGAACATACTTCTTTGTGTTCATCACTCTTAAGGTGTGCCAGCATGTCATAAGCTGTTGATATTAACTTGTTGCAATTTTGACACCAGTGTCCTCCTGGATCAAAAAATTCGCTGTTTTCTGAAACCTCTTCTTCTTTAGATTTGCCTAGTATTTTTTTCCCATCTTTTTCCACCTGGAAAATGAAAGATTAACTTCAAATTTATTTAATATAGGAAAGTTCTGGTAACAAAACTGACGAAAACGCATACCTAGAACAGTAACAAAGAAACTGGCAAAATTTTAAAAATGCAAATGTTTCCTCACAAAAATCTCAGCTCAATAGCAAGTATTCAGAATAATGATATTAGAAAATGAAACATTACATTGAACAATACTTTGATTTGTGTATCCAAAAATCAATCCACATTAACTTGCCGATATAAACGACAACAATGTCTTATCTGCACTAACTGCAAGTGATACTGACCAATCTGAAACATGAATTTTGAAGCACAATTAATTGAAATGTGGAATAGATAGACTTACAGGGCAAGAAATCAGCCATTATATTACAGTAAAACCTCTTTAATGGACACTCTTGAATAATGGACAGCTTTGTGATCCACAGTCCTGAAGTACATATTGGTTCTGTATATTTATCTCCAAATAGTGGACTCTAAGAATGACAGACAGTGATCTTGGTCCTGTCTGTCATTTAACTAAGTGATCTTGATCCTGTTTGTCATTTGTCCATAAGACAGTTAAAAACATGAAAGCTCAAGGGAAAAAAATCAGTGAATTTTTGACAAACAGGTTTTGCTTATTTAATCTGTTCAGAAATAGGGTACTTTTCGTCCTCCAGATCCTCATTACAAAAACTACTACTCCATAATTTCAACATGGCCCATCTTTACTTTGAAGTTGGCAAAACAGCTTCTTTCATACAAAATGGGGTATTCGCAGTCAATTCAGAAGCTGAGGAGGATTTGGATGCCATTTTCAAACTAATTACATGTCTGAACAGCAAAGGAATTTAAAAGATTTCATTATGGTCGATGACAATCTGTCTATCAAAGAGGCAACAAACAATAGGCACCAGTTTGTTACATTGAAAACATTGGAAGAAAATTATTTGATTGAGGAAGCATCTGATATAGTTGTATAGGGATCTGCAACCAAGATGGATGTAGAGCCCAGAGTTCCTGTATTGAGTGAGGTGGTGCACCCAATTGCTTCCTCCAGCATTCCAAAACACCCTACAGAAGTTCAATTGGGTTTAGAACAGGAGAGTTTGGGGGTCATTCGAGACATCTCATGTCAGCACTGTGTTTGTCAAACCATTCCTGTAAGAGGTGAGCCTGAAAGTATAGGCATTATCCTGCATGTATACATCCCTCTCTGGGGAGGGGGTACATGGTCCACAAGCAATCCCTGGTGGTAGCTACAGCATATGTTGATTCACACACACACGAGGTCCCAATATATGCCACATAAACACCCAGGAGCAGAATTACATTCCATGTTCTGCAACATGACTTCCAAAAATTGCAAATGTTTTGCAGGCAAAGTGCAAAACACTGACCAAATTTCATAACAAAAATTAAGTGAATAAATCACAGTAAAACAAACATTAAAAAATTACCATCAATTAAAATGTTAAATATAACAATACATAAACCTGTTACTTAAATCAAATAAATTTATTTAGAACCAGGGTATGTATTTAGAATTTGATATTCTGTTAATAACTTTTGAAGTTAAATAAGTGTGCCATTGTTGCACATGAATTATTTACATACCTGCCAACATTGGCAAGAGCCCTGTCAGTAGTAACTAGTATTATTGCGCGGCATACATAGACGCAGGAGAGTGGGAACATCGCGGGAGGGGAGGTAGGGAGCAATTACGGGAGAAATCTTTTCTCCGTCCGAATTCCGGTTTGGGAATTTTTCCCGTATTTTCAAGCTGAAATAAAAATATACTTATGCAGCAAAATGTTATTTAACAATAATACTGGACAGAAGTAGCATCGCAAGAAAAAAGAAATTACGATTACAGAAAAAATCTAAACTCTAAACTCCGTCGACCTTCGGTTTTCGAAAGTTTCGTAATGAAAGAATTCCGTCCTACGAACACAATCCCCGTCACCACCAACCCATACCCCCTAATACCTGTTCGCTTGGGCATCGATCGCGTGAATGACCAAAATAATAATGAAAAAAGCGGAATTCCTCAAATTCGTGGAAGAATCTTATGCCTGTAGATCACGGTCAAATTTTCGCGGCGTCTAACTTAACTTCCGTTTTTGCAAATTGTTGCCTACAGTTTCAAGCTGAAATACGAACATTTATACAATAAAATGATTATAGGGGTGAGACATAGACTTTCGTGCTAAGTCCCGCCTTCTTTCCGATAGGCGTCCGTGAGTTAATTTAACAACTTCCCCATACAGCAAATAATCTGAGGTTCTCACTCTCATAATTTATTAATAATAAATTTATCATCCAGGCCCCTCTTCCTCCGCCTTTTTGTGTAATTATCCACGAATCAAGGAAGGGAGAGAATGGCTACTGTAAGGCACTGCATCAACTTCAATAAATACTTCGTGAATAAGAAAGATAATAAATTTAATGAATCAAAGTACTAGTGAGAGTCTGGTTCAGGTGCAAATGTCCGCGTCGACGAATTTGTGGCATGCGTCGTCCGTCACGAATTGTTCAATCTCAAATCCGTTGCCTTAACGCCACTCAAATATCCAACTCCACGCTGTCTCTCGAAACACTCTGTTTCACACTAAAAACCAGGAATTGCGTTCCTTGGAGCATAAAATCTCCACCGTCTATCCGTCTTCCAGACACTCATTGCAAATCCTTTTCACTTTCTCCCGAAGCCTCCAGCTTCACGCAAATAACAGGAACTGTGTTCCTTGGAGCATAGACGCCGCACGTCTACCCGCCGTCCAAGCGCACCTCGCAATCCTGCTGCTCCTCTCTTCGAAGCTATCTCTTATCCCCCTCGCTCCAGAAGACCCCTCCTTTCTCTTTTCAGCCCCCCTCTACCACGAGGCGCTAACCTACTACAAGGCGCTGACTTTGTCAGGTCCTGGAGCAAACCTGACCTTTGTCCGCAGGCCAACTTTCTTCGAATCCGCACCCCAGCCACTTCTGCTTCGGGGAACCCGCTCGCCCTCACTTATCGTCTCCGTGCCCAAAGACCGCATACTTCACATTCCTCCTAATGGACTTCTGCATGTGGAAACCAGACTCTATACAAACAGAACAAAACATACAACAATACTAACATTCTTTCACATAAAGGACGTATTCAGTCTTCCCAGACAGGCTGGCGCCCTTCTAACCTTGGGCATTGTATATGCACACAGTTAATGAAATAAAGTTATTTCCTTGTTTTTATGTACATAAATTAGCACTAGATCATATCTTAATTGATATGCATCTCATTATTATTTTTCGCCCTTACAATGATATTTAACATGAATATTGGACATAAAGGCAACTTCGGGAGGAAAAAAAAAATTATGATTACGGCAAAAAAAAAATGTATCAATTTAACTACTGTTTTCGAAAATTTTAAAACACGAAATACTGTCCCCAGACGGAAAACGACCCCTTCCCTCCAAATTCTCCTGAGTTTTGCATTGATCTTGAGAATACTTTAAATGATGACAAAAAAAAAAAAAAAAAAAAAGCAAAATTCCGCGAATCCGCTTAAGAATCTCATGTATATCATAAAATAATAGCAAGAATTTTTTTTTAATGAGAATTCGTAGAATCCGTAGTTTTGGCAGTGAGTTCCATACTTCCGTAGCCCGACAACTAAATCCGTAGAAACTATGGACATTCCGTAGTAGTTGGAAGGTATGTATTTACAAAGTGTTTGTAGTAATTTGGTCCATATATTGAAACTAGGGCAGCTTTCAGTATTTTTCGGACTGACTTATGTCCAAACGGTGCACTGTTTGACATTATAAACAGCCATTTATCATTTGTTCCGACTATAACATCATCTCCATCATTAGTATTGGGTCTTTTACTTATACAGTATGCCGACTGCTGAACCCCAGGATTCACTAATTGCCTCTGAGGCAGGCAGAGAAAGAATAAAAGCAGGTTACTTAATAAATATTGGAATCTCTGCTTTCATTTCATTTAGAGCTTGTTTTAAGAGAGCTTTAATCTGGAAAAAATTTTCCACTTGTCTTACTTTCTTTCATATTTCTATAGATCCAAGTGACAAAAACAGTGTACTCAAAGAATAAATCTTTTTTTTTCTTCAGAGTGTGGAACACATATAGAAAAATCTTTACAAATTCAATGAAATTGGAAAGATCTTCCAATTCTTTTTCTGCTCAGAACTGACATGAGTTCTTGGAAATGTTAATTATTCAAAATTCAATAAAATACCTGCTCTTCTTATAATTATGTCAACAATTGCCTCATTTTTAATATACACTTATTATTCAATAGATCAGCTATGTAGTCTGTTATCTATTGAATATCACAACATAAGGGAGCTATGTCAGAGTTATTCTGAGTGGAGTGCAGTTTTTTCAAACTCTTCGCAGCAGTCAAATTTCCATTTACGGAAATTTTTCTTCTATTTTGAAACTGAAACACAATAATTTATTGAACAAAATCATATTTTACATTAATACTGAACAGGGGGAATCACAAGAAAAAAAATTGTGATTACGGGAGGAATCGCCTCTCCGTCTAGCTTCCGTTTTCGGAAGAGAGAATTCTGTTTACAGCCAGACAACGCACCCTCCCCCTTCCCAATTATCTTTGCTCTCAAGAATGATGCAAATGATGACAACAAAGGCAAAATTTCCCGAATCCACAAGAGAAACTCATGCCTAAAAATTACAGAGAAATTTTCGCTCTGTCAAATTTACATTTTCGGAAAACTGTTGCCTACAGTTTCAAGCTGAAATACAAACATTCCTGCAATAGACTGATATTTAGCGACAATACTGGGCAGAGGCAACTTCGCAAGAAGAAGAAATAATGATTACGGCAAAATTTGTAAGTTTTGAAGAACAGAATAATGTTCCCAGACGGGAAACGACCCCCCCACACACAAACACACATATTATTCTCCTCACCCCAAATTCTTTTTAGTTTTGTATCGATCCCAAATAATAAAAAATGCAGAATTCCGCTAAAGAATCTTGTGCCCGATTTGTAATAGTTGGCGATACGCAAAATGAATTGTCCAGGCTGCTACGTATGAAAGTCGATTCACGTGTCCATAAATTGATTATATTCCCGACATGAATGATGTATTCGACTGCATTTTCGTAACTCAGGGAAGGATTCGTTTTTAACGCACATAATTTTATGAAGGATACTTTTTTAAAGCTCGAATTTTGTGAGTAGTCAAAAAAAGTTTTCCTTAAAATTTTTAAAGGCGGAAGACCCCTTCCTAGCAACTTTACTTCGGCTGGAGTTTAATACTTTGGGCGGGAATCCCCCATGTTCTGCTGCTGTTGACTTGAGGCAATTTTTCCCAAGATAGACACCTAACAAACACTTTCCCAAGCCAAGGCTGAACTGGATCCAGCAATATGTGGTTTAACATGACTTGCTCCTCCCACTTTCACAACATACTACCCGGAAAGGGAAAAAAGGGTCTTTCAAAAAGCTCAGGGAGAAACAGTCAGCTACCATCCCAAATGGTAGGGGAGAGGAGGGATTGTTTGGTGCTCTGGACAGAAGGCGCGGAGTGTAGACAAGAGGAGTTACCAGCAGATCAGGGTATGCGAGCGAGCGCTGCGCTAGCAAATTTAAAATAAAAAAATGTTCTGCAAGGGATTGAAATTTAAAAGTTAACAAAATATGTTCTACAAATAAAAATACCCTACAAGGAAATTGAAATCTAAGATAAAAAAAATATTCTGCAAGGCACTGAAAACTAAGATTAAAAAGAAAATGTTTTGCAAGGGGGGAACTTTGTTCTGCGACGCACATCGCAGTTTTAAGTACTTTCTGCTCCTGGGCATAAACATGACCAATAACACAATGATATCCAAAGGCCTGGACAGCACTAGTCAGCAATGAATTCATTGCATCAGACATTTTAATGTTTTCAGGGTACTGACATCATGCTAAATCCAAAATTGAGGCCAGAAAATTCCTACCACATATCAATTTTGAGGTATTGAATTATGTATGTTTATGAGATATCATTTTGTGAGAGTAAACAAATCACAAAGGTGGTGAATGATATTAACATTTCCATTTGTTTACTTGATATAAAATTAATGCATTGTTGGAAACTGTTTTGTTACTCTTTCATTTTCAAGCAGGTACTGGATGATTCATGTGGATAAACGGGGAGAAGCTACAAATGATGTTACAGGATGTATAGCAGACAGGGTATAAGCAGAGTTTGCCAAAAAAATAATTTGAAGGAGTATTTTTACTCCTTTGGAAAAATTTAGGGAGTAATTTTTAAAAGTGAGGAGTATTTTAGAAAAATTAACAAGTGAAATAAAAAAAAAAGTTGCAAAAACTCCGGGAAATTATAAAAAAAAACCCTGTTTTTTTTCACATTAAAAAATATTTCATTACTAATGAATGCATTTGGATGTTTTGCTTCTTTTTTTAGTTAAAAAAAATATATATATAATACATAAATAACGTAAACACTACAAGCGCATGGAAAGCAATCCCTGGAAATTCTTTGTACCATTTTGGTAAAGAACAAGAATGAATTTCCAACTTTGACGTCGATGTAACACAACGCATTCTTCATTTTCTAATGAAGTGTCCATGTTTGTTGGCTGCTTTCGTATTTCCACCGCTAGTTTTTTGCAAATTTCATTGTTTCCTTCCTCTGCGTTTTGTTTCTTTTCTACACCATTGGACGGAGTCTAGCCGGAAAAAAATAAAAAAAGGACATTAAAGTACGCTGTTTTGACACATCATTCGATACTACAGTGTCTGATAAAGCTGTTTCATTCTCTACAAATCACGACCACGTACCACCGTCATGACGAAGTACAAATCACGACCACAAGGCGCTCCGGAATTGCGATTGCGAAAGTGTACTTCACTCATCTGATCGAGCACGAGCTGTAGCAGCAGTGACAGGAATTTTGCGATGCGATTGCGCTCCCGATAAGCCGATGACGTCAAGGTAAGGAACGATGTCTCCATGACGTCACGCCGTGACTGGCTGGCAGATCACGCCGCCATTAGCTTTGATCGTGCCAAGCAAACCACGGCCAGGTATGGATCGTCTACAACGTGAGATCTGGCCTGAGGTAACAAAGGATATTGCTGATCACATGTTTGAAATACAAAATTCAAATAAAAAGTTGAAAATAAAAAATTTTCAGCTTAAAATTCTCGATTCGTATTTTTACGCGTTGGCAAAATTTCAATGCATAAACATACTTTTCGATGCGTCCTAGACGCGTAATTATGCATTTTGGCGAACTCTGGGTATAAGTTGTGTTCACACTCACCAGGACGCTTCCTTGCCAATTGGTCTTGTTACCAGCCCCAACTAACCTCCTACTCCCCCTTCCCCTTCGCATTCAGTTGGATCAAGTAGCTGCTGGAAAATGCCAAAAACTAGAATTGCTACATATAAATAGAAGTCAGTTGGTCTAAGTTTAGTTATTGTTTGAGAGCAGTCAGGTACAGTTAAAATCACCATGTCAAGTCGAGCTTGTATAAACAATCCTGACCATTTTTGTTACATATGTGGTAAATATGTAACAGTGCAGCAGAGATGCAATGTAACAAACTTTGTGTAAAAGGCGTATCATGCGTATCTCGGAATGAAACTCTGTGATCAAGGTACACCTTAGGCCCCACACAAGGCCTGCAGAATATGCATACAACAACTCTATCAATGGGTCAGCTGTAAAAGAACTTCATTAACTTTTAGAAACCAATGGCACAATGAAAACACTCAGACTACAAAAATGACTGCTATTTTTGCTCTCGCGACACGAAGGGGTACAACACAAAAAATAAAAAGGACATTATCCAATCAGCCATTTATCCAATCAGCCATTTACCCATTCCTCTAGGGCCAGTATTTCTAATTCCTTCACAGCCAGACAGTCTTGAAGAATATACATCTGAATGTGATGCTGACATCATTGAAAGAGGAACAAGTGACAGTGACTTTTGGCTAAAGGCTCTTCCACATAACCTCAGCAATTTTTACTCAGTGTGAGTCGAATGAACTTGGTCAGAGATCTAGCTGTTCCTAGAGATGCCACTGAAGTTTTAGGATCCAGACTTATAGAGAAATAATCTACTCAGCCAAAATATGTCATACTACTGGTACAGACACAGAGAAAAGGAATACATTTCTTATTTTGCGCAAGAAGGTCATCCCGTGTAGTGCAACAATGTTCCTGAATTGACATTAAAGCTTGGATGCTGCCTTGGTGGCACAGTGGTCTAAGTGTTGGGTTATGACCATTTGTTTTAGAAGGATCTAGGTTTGAATCTTGGTGAGGCATGGATGTTGTGTATGTCTTATGGCAGTGGCCCTCTTCTTTCCCTAAAACTAGTAGCCCTAAATTAGGAATGAGTGACTGCTTATAGCCTATTGAGTTGCCCACAGTATATAAACACAACACTGTGAGCAACAATAGGCTATATGCCCACAGTGGTCGTTAAACCTTCAATAAAAAAAAATAAAAAAAACCTCGGACTTCCGAAATACGATCCAAATGAATGGATATTGTCCATTAATGCATCGAAGAAAAGTTCAAAGGGAGTCCTCCTTCACAACGGAAATGTTTTAGGTTTGCAATTTTCGGCACTCATTCACTGATCCTTTTAAAGACTTGTATGCATGAGAATCTTGCAGATCTGTTATGGCAGATCAAGTAGCATGAACAGAATTAGCAAGTTTGTGGTGACTTCAAAATTCTGTCTATGGTGTTGGGTCAATATTCTGGTTACACCAATTGTCCATGCTTTATTTGTGAGTGGGACAGCCGGGCAGAGATCATCACTGGATTCAGAAGGACTAGCCACCTCTAAAACACTTGCTTCGTGGTTCTAAACACAGGGCTCGACAAATATGTTCCACATCTAGAGGCCGGCACCCAAAATTTTGGAGCCAGGCAAAACAAAGTCAAATTTCAAAGAACAATGCATGAACAAAAACATGTCTCGTGATGGTGCTGGAACGAAAAGTGTGAAACTATATTTGTTGTCATTTTTTTTTCTTTTTACCCAAACCACTTATTGCAAAATAAAGTTTCAATGTGCTTCATAATTTATTTTTTTTCCCATTATTCCAGTTGCTGCTCTCAAAAAATTTAGATTTTGATTTTATTAGAACACTATTTGAGGAAGTCATATTTTGCCCACATAAATTCAATGCACTGCATTTTCCTTCGTATAATCTGCAGACCATAAAATTCAGAAAAAAATTTCTTCCTAAAGTTTGCAGTGGCGTATAATCCACAGGCCTTGGGGGGGATCCGATGTATGATTTGCTGCAGCATATAATTCGTAGATCCTGAAATTTCTGAGAAAAAACAGCTTTTTTTCCTTTGCATAATCCGCAACAGCATGTCGCAGACCATAAAATTCGAAAAGAAAAAAAAAATCGTCGTATAATCATGCAGATTATATAATTATCATCCCCCCCCCTGAATTTCTCGATTAATTTTAAACCGTTATTTCTGACAGGAAAGCCACGATTCACAGGATGACGGACTCAGAAGTCAAAAGATCAAAGAAACGATAGTCTTATTCAAAAAGTAATTGTCATTTTTTCAGCACTTTTGTGTTACTTTTAAATAAATAACTAAAATCCCTAGAGCTTTTGCAGCATTACCGTAGTTTATTAGAACTAAAAAATCCGTAGAAATTATGCACATCCGTAATATTTCTGTCTTTTCTGAATATGTTTCAACTGAATAGCGAAAATAAAAAAACACAACAGAAATGACATAAGTAATATGATTTGCACAGCAGAACTAAGGAATGCAGTTCACAAAATGGTTACGAGCTATGGAATAGAACTGCGGGCTTCCCACAGCCGATAGGCTTCTGTGAGCACAAATAGTACAGCTTTCATAACCTCATATTTCTGTTAAAATGCTTGTAAGTAAAAAAAAATACATTCTTACAGTCTCTTTGCAGGCCTATTTATCTCCGTGTTCTGTTGCATACATCATACATTTTTTTTTTTTTTTTTTGTTACTGCATTTCCGGGATATTTTTAATAACACCACCTCTCTTGAAAATAACTGTGTGCATTTTTTAAAACACCGCACCAACGTTTATTATTTTTTGTTTCCTTTACTGGTGTATTATACACAATACCTAAATGTATGACTTTTTAACAGATAAACCTGTGGATTATAGAACAGAAATTACTGTATTTACTGCAAATTACAAAATCTGAAGTAAAAAAAAAAAAAGGACTGCCAAGACCCGATTTCTAGGCGCCTGGAGCCAGGGATTTGTCGAGCTCTGTCTAGACGTTATACGCGAAAGTCTTGTCAATTCTTTGCAAGTGCTTCTACCACCTCTCCTCAATAACCTTGGTTTAATGAATCAGTTTACCAAGGCTTTACACAAAGAAGAGGCCTGTTTTAAGTGCATCTGTCACAAATTTCCAGTTTTCTCTGAAGCAAAGTTGAAGGAAGGCATATTTAATGGCCCTGATATCAGAAAGCCCTTGTACGATGATGCATTTGAATCTAAGAATGAACGTGAAAAATAAAGCAGCATGGATAGCTTTAACAGAAGTCATGACAAAGTTTCTTGGCAATAACAAGGCTCCAGTTACAAGAACTTGTAAACAAAACGCTAGATGCATTCAAAGAACTTGTTGCAATATGAGTCTTCAAATACATTTTTTACACTCTCATCTTGATTACATCTCTGAAAACCTGGGGTTTTTTGAGTGAAGAACAAGGAGTTTCGTTCCATCAAGATTTACAGACAGTTGAGAGAAGGTATCGAGACGATGGATTATCAATGTTTACCAACTATTGTTGGATACTCAAGCGAGAAATTCCAAAAGACACACATAGAAGGAGGGGATGCAGACAAACATTCACAACAAAAAAAGTAGCAATTAGGTTAATATCCTTGCAAAAATGTTCAAGTGAAACTTGAGTGGCAAGAAGAGATCCAGTGAAAGCCTAATTGATTTTTTTCTGTCACACAGTGACACTGACAATACATAGTGACAATACTTACTGGTTTCATTAGAAATATCACATATCAAATTAAAATGGAATCAGTGATTTGTTAACTGCATGGACATTGCAGCACTAACTTTCAACATTTTGTGTTTGTTTCATTTAGTCTCCATTATATTTTAAGGTTTGGATTTACAAATAGTCTGTTCTAAATATGCATATTTCTAATAAAATTTGCATATTCTACATGTAATTGTATCATATGGTTATTGCGATTTCGCAAAAAATTCCTTACACAATAGCAAAAAATAGATTTCATTTTCGGATTCAGTGGACCAACTTTACGTTAAATCACTTCACTAGATTCAGACAATGATCCAAAAGTTTCACCTCACAGACTAGTGCAATCAATGCCACACATGAGAGACTGATATCTCTCATCCTGTTGATGCCAAATAAGAACGGGACTAACAGCAGAATGCAGTAGATATTGTGATTCCTTGAACCAGTGCACCTGCTTCTAATCTGGTGACCTGCGACCTACATTCGTCCGGATGGGAATTGGTAGGTACTGGTGACCTCCGACCTACATCCGTCCCTGATGGGAATTGGGTCAAAGCGTTATGAGGAAGCAGGGATGCTTCGACTAGTGAAAATCTGAGAACTTTCAGATTCCTATGTCTCAGTTGTTTGGAACTTCACTGTCCTGGGTGGTGTAATGGTTAGCATGCTTAACCGGTAAGCGGGAGATGCAGGGTTCGATTCCCGCTCCAGGATGATGAGATTTTCAAGTTTTCTGAGAAGTGTTGAACATGGATGATGACCAGTAAGTGGTACTAGCAAATTCAGTTTGCTTTGAATATTCTGTCGATTTTCCACATATTGGGTTGTCGGAAAAGTCATGACGTATTTTGGCACCAGATGGTGGTTGGGCGGTTCTGGAAGTACTAGAGGCATGCACAGCTCTGTTATCGCTATGACATTCGACAGGTGCCAGTTCTAGCTGCAGTCTAAAAGGAATAGTGAGCAATTTGGTTGATTTGCAGAGATATGACACCAAGTTGAAGATGGAAGACTAAACTGTGCGTTTTCGCCATATTTTACTGTTTTACTTCCATAAAGGGAAGAATGCACATCAAGCTTGTGAAAAGTTGCGTAAAGTGTACGTCGATTATTGCTCTACAAGAATGCCAGTCCCAGCGGTGGTTCGAAAAATTCCGTGCTGGTGATTTTGACCTCGGCGATGCTCCTCGGTCTGGGAGGCCAACCGAGGTTGATGACGACCAAATCAAGGCATGGATCAAGTCAAACCCACGTTACACGACACGAGAGATTGCAGACACATTGATTGCACATCCATCATTGAAGCGTTCACGACCACCTGAAGAAGCTGGGATGCGTAAGCAAGCTCGACGTGTAGGTTCCTCACGAACTCAAAGAAGCTCAATTGACGGCGCATATAAACATCTGCGATATGCTCGTTAAACGTGAGGAAAACGATCATTTTTTTAAGCAACTGATAACTGGTGACAAAAAGTGGATTGTGTACAACAATGTGCTGCACAAATGGTCTTGGTCCCGATATGTTGCTTCGCCTCAAACGACATCCAAAGCAGACATTCGTCAGTGGAAGGTTCTGGTCTCAGTGTGGTGGGATTTTAAAGGTGTCGTGTTTTTAGAGCTCCTACCACGGAACCAAACAATCAATTCAAATGTGTACTGTCGGCAATTCGACAGTTTGAACGAATCGATCGTCCAGAAACGTCCAGAGCTTGTTCATCGTAAAAGTGTTGTATTCCATCACGATAACACGAGACTGCACACAAGTTTGATCACCCACCGAAAATTATTGGAGCTTGGGTGGGATGTGTTGCCACACCCAGCATACTTGCCTGACCTTGCGTCATCAGACTTCCACTTGTTTCGCTCTCTTCAACAGTCCTTGCATGGTATAACGCTCAATTCAGATGAGGCTGTAAATCAGCACCTTGTACAGTTTTTCGCCATGAAAGAGAGGTCCTTCTATGAACGAGGCATTCTGCAGCTCACAGAAAGATGGCAAAAGGTTATTGAACCAAAACAGGCATTATATCATTGATTGATCTTTGTTCTTTCTATCAATAAATGACCTTTGCAAAACATGGCTAAATTACGGAATGACTTTTCCGACAACCTAATATTATGAAGAATATTTTTTCCTTCATTGATTTATCATATAGTGTTTTATCAGCTATAGCAAAAATTTTTATCACCAGCATAAGGGAAATACTTTTTATTTGTTCATCCTTTAGCTGCATCTTCAACAATATAAACAACTTAATCCATTTTTTCCCTATTGCATATTAAGGAAAGGTGTTAATTCCACATGCACATTTACAGACACTACAAGCAAAATTGTCTTGCATTGTTTACATGAAATAAAAACATCTAAAATGGCCATAGATGAAACATTCTACCCAAGTTACAAAATTTCTACAGAAAGTTCAACAATATTTGATGAAGTTTTGCCACTTACAATATGTTTTCGCACATGGTTAACTTCTAGGTACTCTGGGCTTACACTTACAGTAAAATACGACAGATAAAATGACAACCCAATTGCACATCTCAAATAAAACTTACAAAACAATGGGTAGTCTAATTAAGAATGCTTTTCAAGTAGTTCCCAACTTTGCATGCATCATTCCGCTTTGTTTAGATAGAACATGCTCACACCCAGCATGAAACAGCAAAGGAAGTTGTTCACGATATATGGACACTTCTTACTTTTACACTAATAAATCCATATGTATTTATTTCATATAAAAGATTTGCACATCATAGCAGTAAAATAATCATAAGTGTGATGTAAACTTATTATATTGTTCACCCTAGAAACTGAAAAGGGTAGGGTAATTTTCTGAAAAGGGACTTTTTCTACTGGCCACTTTGTGAAACAATATGTGTGAATTAATAATAAGGAACTATTACACCAACTATACTCAAAATAATATAACTATATTAGTAAACCAAATTTTTTGGTGCAGAATAAAAATCAAAGTTTCCAAGCTTTTGCACATCAACCACATGGCGTTTTCAAGGAAAGTAGCTATCTACTTTCCTTGAAAAAAAGTCATCTGGTTGATGTGCGGAAGCTTGAAAACCTTTATTTCTATTCTACACCAAGTATTTCAGATTACAGTGGGGTTATACTATTTTGAATATGTGTGAAGTTGGAAATTTATCCAATCGCCACGTGGCTACTGATGACCGCTAATTTTTATCTTTACTTGGAACCAGTGGCCCTAAATTAGGGACAGGAGACGGCTTATAGCCCTTTGAGTTGCTCACAGTGTCGTCAACCTCCCCCCACCAGTTTGAAATTTCAACAAGATCTAATTAATTAAAAGGTTTGCAGGTATAATTTTTGAGCAAGACAGTTAGTTACATGGGCACGTTTGTGACTGCCACTGCAATCATTGGTGTGGCAGGCCATGGAACAGCAGGAGCAATACGAGACTAAGGGTAGGACAAAAATAAAAATAAAAATTAGGGGGGAGTGGCATTTTACCATAACAGAAGTGCGACAGGATGAATTTTAACACGTCAAAAGGGGGCAGAGAGCTGAACCCGCTAAAACGGCTTATGACGAACACTATATTAGTTTTGAGTAAAGACTGGAGAAAAATGCAAAAAAATGACAACTCTTTTGCTTTAGTTTTTAACCTTAAAACATATATAAATCAGAAAAAGGTGAACATTAATAGTTATAATAAACAATAATATAATTATTAAATGATATATTTGATACTATTTAAAAATTTATACCCAAATTTAGGCACTTTTAAGAAGTGCAGTCAGCACATGTGCTAACAGCAATACAAACCAAAAAAAAAAAAAAAATGGTGTTTTGCATTCAGAACAGGTAAGTCTTGTTTTTTGGTCTTTTGTTCTCACTAGTTCGAGAAATCAGATTTATTTACCCTAGAAATGCCAAAAGCGCCTTTGTGATTTTTGGAAATAAAAATATGGCAGTCTTAGTAAAAATTAGTGGTGGAGGAATGAAATATGACGTCATCAATATGGCCGCCATGTCATATTGACATTGAGACATTATTACTGGTTAATCGCAAAGAGTTAATTTTTTTCCTTTTTTTAATGGATCAGGAATAGAAAAGATTTTGACTGAAAGTGAGGTGCTTGCACTGACTCACTTCACCGGATTTTGAAGGAAACCGAAAAGCATTACAACCGATGCAAACGCCTTCACATATTATTATCACTTGCTTTGTAGCACAGTCACTTCATGAAGTTTTTACATGTTTGTACATGTGATGAAGGCATACCTCTGAATATAGAAAGAATCAAAAACCAAGTGATAACTTGTAATGGTCATTTGGCAAAAGATACCCTTGAAGAAATTTTGAGTGCAACTGAACTAATGCAATTGCATGAAGAGTAGAAAGCTTTCATAGATAAAACAAGGAAAGGTGCTTGCATGGTAGAACATCACAGTTATTCCAAAAGTACATGGATTTCATGGAAATTTACAAGTTTTTCTGTCAAGCATACAGGACTTGTAATGTTGACTACACACAGGCCATAGAGAAAATGTGCCCCATTTTCTTTGCATGTAACAGACCCAATTATGCTCGTTGGATGACAGTATATCTCCTAAGGCTTCTTTAACATTGAGATGTGCCCAGGGGCAGAAACAGCTCTTTCTAAAGGAGGACTATCCGTCAAAAGCTCAAGCTGCTCTTTTTCTTGTGTCTCTGAGGATATGGCACTAGTACAAACTAGGAATAAAGATGCTACATCAAGGTTTGGTGGTATCACAGCCTTTGCTACATCAGATTCTGCCAAAGCAAGATGGATGAAAACCAGGTCATCAGGAGCAAAGTTGTGACTCTATTTGTTGGAGTTCAGTGGATTATCACATGTTAAAGACATGAAAGCAGAATTTCAAGGCTCCAGGATCAACAGAGACAACAAGGATGTTCTGGAAATCATGAATACAATGGACAACTTTTTAAATCCTTTTCGTAATATTGAGCCCAACACTCACTCTTATAAACCTTTCCACTGGCCAGGTGATTATGACTCAGCTGGCAGATGAGGTTGTAAGAACTTACTAAAAAGAACACGCTGCTTTTGAAAAATTCATAGGTATGTACGCTGTGGATCATCAAAGTGTTGAAAAGCCGATAACCAAAAACATTGTTAAAAATTGTGCTAACATTTCAGCCCAAAAACCCACTAAAGAGTCAAACAAAGTTAGAGGCCGTGAAGTGCACACGAGATCTCTTCGGGAGACTGCTGTACCTAGCAGCGGTTCAGAAATGGGACACTAAAGAAGTGACTGAATTTCCACTCACACCGGTACCCCAGTCTTTGGGCGAAATTGGAGGGTCCATAAATAAAACAGAAAAAAACAACAACTAATGCACACATTAGAGCGGTATCAAATGCCAGGTAAAGAAAATCCACTGGAAGTTTATGCTGTCATATACACTATATTAAAAAAAGTCACAGGGCACCCCGTCAAAAGCAAATGAATGAATCCACTGCAGTGTTGAGATGCGCTGCACAGCTGCAAACGATATAAAAACAAGCCTGCAGCTGACTGCGATCATATCGCACTGTGAGGTCGAGTGAAAATGTCACGACAGGAGAGAACTGACTTTGAGAAAGATTCTTGGGTGTTATATTAGTGGGTTGTCCATAAGAGAAACCGAGAGGCGTTTAAACATACCCAAGTCAACTGTTTTGGATGTACTGAATAAGTGGAAGACACATGGCGTGCCTGAAGCAGCAAAACGTACCACCACACCAAAGAAAATCAGTGATAGAGGACATCGAAGACTCAAGAGAGTCATTACAGCTAATCGACGGAGTACTACTGCACAAGACCTCAGTGTACAGATGAGTAAAAATGCTGGAACCTCAGTATGTACACGTATCATTCGCAGAACTTCATTCCATGGGTTACTGTGGCCGTGCGGCTGCTCATAAGCATTTCATCTCCACTAGGAATGCTACTCATCGTTTTGCATGGTGTAAAGAACACTTATCATGGACCGTAGATCAATGGAAACGGGTCCTATAGACTGATGAATCCAGATACACGATCCATCAGTCTGATGGCCATGTGTGGGTATGGCAGCAGCCAGGAGAATGCTATTTACCACAGTGTACTGTTTCTACAGTCAATTTTGGAGCTGGCAGTGTACTCCTGTGGGGATGCTTTTCGTGGTATGGTCCCGGCCCATTGGTTATCGTGGACAAACCTGTTAACCAGGACGTCTACCTCGATATTCTGGACAATTATACCCTACCAACTCTGTGGCAATACCATGGAAACAAGCCTTGTTGGTACCAGCAAGATAATGTACCAAGCCATAAAGCAAGGACTGTTACAGCGTGGTTTGATGATAATTCCGTATCGTGTGTGGACTGGCCAACAAACAGCCCTAATCTTAATCCCATAAAGCACCTACGGGATAAATTAGGGCGCCGCATAAGCACTTTGGAACCAAGGCCTACTACTAAGCAACAGTTAGCGGCAGCATTATGTATTGAATGGAAGAGCATACCTACTGCTGTGTTCCAAAACCTTGTCGAAAGCATGTCTCCAGGTGTTAGTACATGTATTAAAGCCAAAGGTGGACCGACATCCCTAATGTATGTCAATAAATGCTATGTTGTGTTTCTCTTCTAGGTGCCCGGTGACTTTTGTCAATATAGTGTATGATGCAATGTTTACGATACATTGCTTGAAGTTTCCCAAAACTTATGCAAGTGTTGTGTACAAACTACTGGAAAACATTTGCAGCACATCCGCTAAAGAAGTTCACCTAGTTTGTGATGTGTATGAGACCCCAAGCATAAAGGATTCTTCAATAATAGAATTCTGCGTGTGCCAACTAATATATGTAGGGTTTGCCGACGCCATTTTTAGATGGTTTTTCAGGACATTATCTCCAGAATCCATTCGAAACCTTAAATCATCTCTGAAATTTCCCTCGTTTGCTTCCGGCAAATCTTCAAAAGGCCCATAATCTCGATGTCCTCATAGTGCCAGTTCTTGGCACCCACAAAAGATGATTGTTTTAATTATTGACAATAAAATTTCTCCTTTTTGTTTAACTTCGTTTCTACGATTCGTATCAATCTGGTTAATTACATTAGGTTTTCTACCTTGAACACAACCTATAAAGTTAGAATAGCTCTCTACAGAATTTTTGTGATAATTTGTCTGTGTACGCTTTGCAAA
Source organism: Macrothele yani (assembly GCA_039090855.1). NCBI lineage: Eukaryota > Metazoa > Arthropoda > Arachnida > Araneae > Macrothelidae > Macrothele > Macrothele yani. Next base: position 116,369,757 of record CM077011.1, read on the forward strand.
ATATTCCATGGCATTTTTGAATTTAGTGTAAGGCAAGCGGACTTTTGGGGCACCAGCTGATTCAGGAGCAAACAATACACAACATTTACAAAAGGCCCCCTTTTCAACTTCCCTATACTCTAACCAATTAAAGAGCAAAAACCCCGAGTACCAGAAGTGCCTGTTACTTTTAGGAAACTTTGGTAATCAATAGGCATCATTAGGTTTCCAAAATCCTTCTCAAATTAGTTGTTTTTTGGTTGCATCATCAATCAAAACTTGCCTTGTAAACAAACCAATATCTGAAGTTTTTATGTTAAAATGAGGAATGTTCTTTACACCAGGAGATGATACCAAAGAAGAACTTACTTTTGCGATAGGGAGTGATTCTGTCAACGATACGTCATCTGTTATTCTTGGTTTCTCTACTGGTTCTTGGGGAAGGACATCTGCTTCATGGACAAAAGAATCCTCTAATGCATGTTCCTCCACATGAAGTTCACTTTTACTTTCATTCGATGCAGAATTATTAGGTTCTCAAAGATAATTTTTGGATTTCAGGAATTGAAAAATAGAAACTGTGTTCTTAGCACTTTCTGCCCTAAGACATTTCGATTTAGCTCGCCGAAATTCATTACCAGAAGGTTTTCATTTTTCATCACCTTTTATTTTCCGATGCAATGCGAAGTGTGCTTGCTTTGGCTAGCAAGATTAACAAATGATGCTTTGGAATGGACCCACACCCCGCACTTTCCTCCTAGTTTTCTCCAAGGGCAAGGGGGCTCTGCTTTGTCGGAAGTTATAAATAAGACGAAAGGAATGTTGCAAACCTATTTTCTGATTTAGCTGGGTCAATTTCTTTGCGGTCATTAGTAACCAGAAACGTCTCGCCGTCTCCTGTGGAGCTAAGCAGGTACAAAGTACGAACTACGGAAATGATGGGGGTCGGGGGAGTAGGAAAGGAGTGAAAGCCTTTAATAGAGGACATGTTTCCGTTTGTTCCAAGGGAAAATTTTAAAGGTTAAAGGAAATGTATGAGGGCGTGCTACAATAGGCTTGGGGGGGAGCTGTCGAGCCCCTTGAGCCCCCGTGGCTGTGCCACCGGTGACAGCGATGACTGAGAGGAGACAACCAGAAATGTGCTTCATCTGACACTTCTTGTATAAAATTTTACAAAAAACATTGATTATAATGATTTACAATAGTCAAAGTTCAAGTGATGCAATAAATAAATTCATTATACTCATTTGTTGTTCTGTTGTGCTCATTTTTTAGTAGCATCCAATGGTATGCATGTAATGGTAAAAATACCCATTTCTGAAGTTTGACATTAAAAAATGGCAAAAGCTAACACGTAATGTAAAACTTTGACATAGTAAATTTTTTTATCATTAAATTATCTTCCATTCAAAAAAAAAAAAAATTAACTCTCTACGATTAGCTAATGGGCCATTCCATGCCAAATTGTCAGAAGCACCACCCCATCTCCGATTCTTGCGACTTTTTTGTTGTTGTTGTTGAATTGATCACCACAATGTATGAAAATCCCGAAAGTTTTGTTTCTTTTTTCCCCATAGATTAGAAGATATTAATTTTCGAATTTTGGTGCATGGCTGGCCTTAATCACGTAAAAACGCAAATATCTCCATTGTTTAAATCAAAAGAAGTACCAAAATCACCACTCCTTCGTAATTTCTCCCAAGGAATCGATTCGTGCAATGCACAAATTTCTACCTTTTTCAGTTTTTGAGCTACGTGCAACGATTGAGCCTTTTTTCAAAATGTAAAAAAGCAATGTACTACAGCACTTAAAAAATCACAATTGTTTTCATTTTTAAAGAAAAGTTTAATCTAACAGATAAATAAAAAAAAAAAACCTTGGACTTTCATGTGCACACTGAGAAAATAATTTGTAAATATGATGCACAGCTCATATTTTGACACTGTGAAAACGTGTGCGGCGAATCGCGTTGTGCAGACAGCCAAACAGCAGCGGGAGTCAATGTTGGCCTTCAGAAGGGCGGCAGATCAAGATACCAATTGCACGCATTGGTCAGATTGCAGGATCATTTGATACGATGCTTGAAAGAGGAAGGATGATGAATTAATATTATGTTTAAAGGCATTTTTTTTTTTTTGATTGGAGGTTTAACGACCACCATGAGCAACTCAATGGGCTATAAGCAGTCGCCCGTCCCTAATTTAGGGTCACTGGTTTCAGGGAAGGGAGAGAGCCAGTGCCGTAAGACAAAACACAACATCCATGCCTGACCGGGATTCGAACCCAGACCCCTTACGGACGAATGATCAGAGGCCAGCGCCTTAGACCACTGCGCCACCGGGGCGGCAAAGGCATTTCAAATAATATATCTGTAAAATATTACTGAAGGGTCATTTCACGCCAAATCATCATACTATCCACCACACTCTTAGCCATTCGATGACGAGGAAAACTAATATAAACCATTTTCTCCGTACAGCTTACCAATATAAACTACACGGAGAAAAAGGTTACATATAAATTACGCATATAAATTATGCGATGGACGTTGAAAATATATTGGCACTCTTAACCATTCAATAACGAAAAAAAATGAATATAAACTTTTTTCTCCCGGTATAGTTCACCAATATGCAGTACTAAACACTTATAAATCGTGCAATGGATGTTAAATACTGTTTACGGAACATTAATTAACGATATTTACAACTCACACAATATCCAAAAAAAATTTTTAGACACGAAATAGTTCTATTTCATGAATTAAAAAATTGTTTTCCACACCTGCCATAAGTGAAAATGATCAAGGAATGACAGCTTGAGAAATAAAGTAATCGGGAATATATATCTCGGTGTGTATTCTTGTGAGGTAGAGGAGAGAGATGCTACGTTTTAGTTAATGTCAGATACCTGACGATCACAAATGATGCCGTTAGCAGCGCTAAACGTGGAGTTAGAAAAAATGTTTTTAATTATTTTCTGGTAGATCTGGTATTTAAATGAATGAGTATGTCTCGCATTTCTCATTTTGTCTGTTTATTATTATTTTTTGTTAATTTCAGTGGCTTATTTCAAGATAATGCGTCAGGTGCGACCTCAAGAAACTCTCAAGAGCTCATATGAAACAAAACGCACCACAGCATCCTAAAATAAGGAAAACAGTTTAACCGTTAGTGATGTCGCCCGAAAATAGGATTAAATACAGTTTGGCAGTTACACTGAACAAAAACTTTTATGCCTGACCCTTTCCATCTCAATTCAGGCAAGGGGTGTAAGTTGACCAACTCCAATTTTTTTTTTTTTAATTATGGTAGCTACTCCTACTAGAGGTATAAAGTACTGCAAAAGGATTTTTCAAGAAAAAATTTTTGGTCGAGCTAAAGCATCTTGAAAATATGCAAAAAATTCACCCATGACGAAAATAATTTGAAACACCAAATTTCTAAATGTACACTGCTCCTGTACTATAACAGGTAGAGACTTGAGTTTCTTTTTATTTTGAAGCTATTGAATTGACCTTTCTTTATGTTCACAGAAATCAATCAAAGGAATATTGCTAGATGGCAAAAAAGTCTATATTTATTACAAAAAATTTTAATTTTCCACTAATTTAGGATTTGTTTTTTTTTTTAAGAAAAAGACTTAGCAGGTGGGTAAGTGTGCCAACCTGCACTCCTACTAGGGTGGTTGTAGCAGTAATTTTATTTTTATCTTGTGATGCATGCAACTCATAAAATTAATTTTTAAAATATACAAAATTTCAGAAAATCAACATTTTTGAATTGCAATATCTCAAAAAAAAAAAACATTTTTAAAAATTCTGAAATTTTGTCCAAATAATGTCCTAATGGTAGATAGTTAACTGGGGGAATCAGGTTATGGGATTTTTGCCTTGAAATTTTCCTACAAATTTTTGAAAATGCACTTCTCTCCTGTTCGAACCTCACGGTTGGGTTATTTAAAAAAAAAAAAACTTCGAAAGATATTTCTGAAAAGTTTACCTGAGTATATATTCCAAATTGCAGTGTCAACTATATTTTAAAGTAATTTTTATGATTTTTAATAATTGTCACCTATGTACACATGTTTAATGTTTTTTTAAACCCATAGTCTGTACACATACAATAACATTATCTCAGTTGCAGTTAAGATTCAGTTTCTATTTACATAAGAAAACAGGCCTCAAAAAACAAAATTATGAGCTCCATCATAATTACAAATTATTCAAACTGAGAAAAGCTGCTGGATTTTATTGATTTCCTTCTCATCAAAGGTATGAAGTCATGCAGAACGTCCAACAGAAGTTGGGGCATTACCTTTAGAAGTACATTTTTTAAGGGCACTGGACACTTGACCTGCTTTCTTGCCACATTCTTCTGGCCACCAAAAACCTGCTGGTCGAGGGTGCGTGAAAGATACTGTTATGTCCTCGAATTCTTTAGATATGTTTGTAATCTGTCCCATCCATCCACTAGTTATCGTCATAAATGCATCCTATATATTCTTCTATTTGAAAATCATTCACAGAAAATGGATTCTATTTTTGTTGGCTTGAAAATTGCACTGCTTTTATGTGGGTGCCAGACTGTTCTGGCCATTGATGGTTTATTTTCTTGTACTAACCAGGAATGCTGTGACTGTATTCCAACAACAGATTTTACTGTATCCTACTCTTCTACTTTGCTGGTTTGACAGGATTGAACTTCACAAGTTGTGAGGAGTAGAAGTTTAGTCTTTGGGATCAAGGGGAAGTAAGCTGCTCAACAAATGAAGGTGCATCTCTTATAGCTTGTGAAGCTTCTTTCTGTAAGTTGAATTTAGTAGCAAAATGTTTGCATAAGCCACCCACACCACATGCACTTTTGCATTGGCCTGTGGCTGAGAAGATCCACTTCCTTGTTATATTTGGGTCCCCCTTCATAAGTTCATAGAACTGGTATTTGTTTTTAAAGTGCCTGGCTGCTCCATCTGATGTGTAAACAATTGTTTTAATTTCTTCCAAAGGACAAGTCTTAGCAATTTTACTTTTTATGAGCAGAATGGCACACAGAGCATGTGCTGTGTCATGGCTTATATCATTGCATGCTACCACAAAAGTCTCATTTGGAAAGTATGCAATGCATGTAAAGAGTGAGATCTGGACATTGTTTGCCAGTAGTAACTTTGCACTTCATCAGGTAGAATTACAGATCAGTTTTGAGCAAAGTCAAAGTGCAACACCAACACTGGACTATGTGCTGCAGACTATTTAACCTCTGCTATCCCATTTCTCTGGATCTGCTCATTATAAATTACAGAAAAGTTTCTTCCCTCTCAATATACCCCACCTTCAGTAGCTCTTATTTTCATTGACTCCCCCAATGACTCTCAAGCAGCCTTAATAGGTGTTTCACAGTACTCCATAAAAATTGCACCAGGCAGTACCATTTTCAGTGCCACAGCTTTGGAAAATCAAACTTTGAAATCATATCAGCTGCAGTTTAGCCCAAAAATTACTGCAAATTGCAGTTTACCCACGAGTCAAAAATTACCTAAGTTTCATAAAATCATTCACCACCAATTTTATTAATTTTTTCTTGCCATTTTCGGATTTAGTCACATTTGGCGACTTGGTGAATGCTTAGTGCGAGCCCTGTCAGGAATTGTGTTCTCCTGCTATTAAAAATTTACTAAATAATGTTTACAGTTCTCATTTTTTCACTGAATTCAAAAATTAAAAAAAGTGCCATTTTTCAAAAATTGGAAAAAAAAATTTGAAAAAAATGTGTCATTTTCAAAAATATGTAAGAAAATTTCAAAGCAAAAATTCAGTAACCTGACTCCCCCAGCAAACTACCTACCATTAGGACATTGTTTGGACAAAATTTCAGAATTTTAAAAAATGGGATTTTTGAGATATTGCAATTCAAAAATGTTGATTTTTTGTTGTATATTTTAAAAATTAATTTTATGAGTTGAATGCATCACAGGATAAAAATAAAATTACTGCTGAGACCACCCTAGTAGGAGTGCAGATTGACACAATTACCCACCTGTTAAATCTTTTTCTTTAAAAAAAAAAAAAAAAATCCTAAATTTGTGGAAAATTAAAAAAATTTGTAATAAATATATATATTTTTTGCCATCTGGCAACATTCGTTTGACCAATTTCTGTGAATTTGAAGAAAGGCCAATTCAATAGCTTCAAAATAAAAAAAAAAATTCGAGTCTACCTGTAGGGGTGGAAGCTCATTATGTTAATTAATGCTTATCGGCCAAACAATCCTGGCTTCCAGCGCTGTTGAAAATTCCCCACAGCAGGAAGAAAAAATATTTGTAAGGTTCTTTTGTCTGGAAACTGTCTATCAACGAAAAGTTGAAGACAGCCCAGCGTTTTTGCTCTCCCAGCTTTACTAGAAATTATCTGCTATTCGGGAGGGGAAGTAAAAATAATGGCAAGACATTAAAAGCATGAATTCAATCTCAGGCTTGTTGAAAACTTAACAAAAACGTTTAATCAAAGATAATCGTTCCGGCAGCTATTGTTCCTTGACCCGGGCTCCTGCAATTTGCAGTTCCACAAACAACTATTCATTATTCAACTATTCATTAAAGAGTACTCTTTCCTGCCAATAAACTCTTTGCCCGTTCTTTTTCTATCACAGACGTGAAAGGTTTTAATCGTCGTAACCTTTCGTTCACCTCACTCTTCCTTTGTTCTTCGGAAGCAATGCCTCGTGTTCTGTCCCCGAACACGTGTCCTCTTAGATTGCTTTCTCCGTACATCGTTACAGACCGCCGGTGTCTCCCTCCGGCTCTTCCAACCACGATCGTTTTTCCCCGTACCCTAGCTGGCACGTCCTATCACCAACTTTCTTTTTCCGTGCTGACCCCCAGCACTTTCCACAATCTGCTTCCGACACTTCCCCAATCCGCTCCAAGCTCTAACTCCGTCTATCCAACTCTCTTCTTCCCAACTCCTTCTATCCTGAAGCTTTTCCCTAGTAACTTCTCCTAGTCTCCTGATTGGCTCCTACCTTCTTCGCCAGAGGCACTCACTCTCTTTCCGAGTCGAAGCACGCATTGAGCAGGCGACCCACCCGCCTCTCTATGCCCCCCTACCCTTTTCTCCTTGACCTGTGAATTCCGGCGCTGACCTTGCGCTATCCCCATGCTGACCTTGAGCTCCCCGTGTGCCCCGCAGCTTGCATTCTCCCCGGCCAGGAACAATAGTGGTGCCTCCGTGAATACATCGTCATTACAATAGGCACATCGGAATGTTGCCTGTCTGGTACATTTACACGTTTAACATCCGTTCTAAGTAATACACATGAAAATAGTTGATCTAAAATGTTCATATCTTGTAAGATCAATGTGATTTAATGTCCATCACACAATTTACAGATGCGTATAATTTCTCGCCCCTACACTACCTGTTATAGTTCAGGAGCAATGTGCACTTAAAAATTTGGCATTTCACATGATTTTCGTCACGAGAGTATTTTTTGCCAATTTTCAAAATGCTGTGGCTCGATCAAAAATTTTTTTTATGAAAAATCCTTTTGCAGTACTTTATACCTCTATTAGGAGTAGCTACCATAATTTTTTCAAAAAAATTGGAGGTGGTCAACTGACACATGTTGGTCATGCCTGCCTGAATTGAGATGGAAATGGTCACCTCCTAATCACATCCTGGTGTAGGAGTGGTAGTAATTGGATTTATTTCCTTTACTATGATTATTATTATTTTATTTTTTTTTTTGTATTAACCGTGCTGATAAATTTAGAAATAATGGGAAACATTAACAGACCTCAAAACAAATGATTGCGGTTTTTTTTAGTGTAATACTCAGTGTATCGCAATTATTGATTACAAATATAGGCAAAACAAGTATGGAGTGTTGCTATTTAGCGATCATAAGTTACCGGCTCTGTTTTATGTGCTTCTGTTTCTCCATATTGGTATCAACACAGTTTTCTTCCTTATATTGACAAGTTACTTTAGCTGCCGCTTGAATTAGTTTTTTTTTTTCTTTATCCTTTTTTTTTTTTTTTTTTTAAACGCGTTACGCCACAATCACAATGCACAAAGATGCTGAAAAACTAGGCAGTAACTTTCAAATTGCAAAAGAATAAAAGAGAACATACAGTGCAGTTTCCTGCTTGTGGTGAGCTAAAACCGCTGTTTGCCAGAGGTCGTAAATTAGAATCTGAGTAGTTTGAGGTCTGGGGCTGTTCTGTCTAAAAAAAAACAAAAAAACTAAAAGCAGGCATGTCAGACACTGCACGGATAAAAAGAGTAAATCGCTTCTAAGAAAAAAAAAACACAGTTCTACATCTGTGGCAAACAGAAAGTGTTATACCATAATGGCAAATAAATTACCAAACGCCGGGACAGTAGCGATGCCAGCTGCTCAGAACTGGGTGGGCTAAACATGGTAGAGGGGGGAGGGGGCACAAATTTTGAAGTGTTTGGCAGAAATTTTGGCAAAAAATTCCGTTCATATGCATTTTATGCAACACTGGTAACATCATTCCTAATAAGAAAAAACTTAAAGTGAATACTGGATTTAGTATTTATTCAGTGTATGTAGTATGGGAACCATGGTTACGGATCTCTACAGTAAAAGTTACTATTTCTTCGCAACTTTACCTTACTAAGGTCTTTTTTTTTTTTTTTTTTCTTTCGTAAGGCTGTTTATGAATTTTAGTTCCAGACAAGGAATACGTCTTTCTCTCTAGCTCTCTATCTATCTAATTTCTCTCTCTCATCATTTTAAATGACATCCAAAAAGGAGACAGGCTTCATTTTATTGCCGGCATGACAAATCTGAAAACAAAGCATGACAGAACTTTTTACCCATGTATATATACATACATACTCACCAGAATTCAAAAAAAAAAAAAAACTGGTTAAAGAAGTACCGGATGTTCCCCAAAATTAGCCAAAGAAATTTCACTATGATGATAGAGCGTCGAAAGGGTAGGAGAAATGTCTTAAAATCGTTGGTCTTTCATCTAGAGTGAAAGCACTGACAGTAATCCTCCCCTCCCCCCAATAACTTTGGTTTTGCATCGATTTCAAGAAATGACCTAGATGATAACACAAAATGCGGGAAAATCTCGTGAACGCTGTAAAACCTTTAGATGTCAAATTTTATGATAATTGCTTAATTTGTTATTGGACGGGGAAAAAAATGCGCTCCATGGAAGCTCAACCTTCCTGCTGTCTGATTTGATCAAATGTAATCAAGATCAGACACGGAAATTGATCATAGCGTTGTGAGACATCGAAATATAAACATCGTTCATGAACTAATCATGCTGTTTTAAACTAAAGAACTCCTTTCCTTTAAAACATGAGTTCAACAATACATGCGTTGGCACAACATGATCGCTTCTTGCGTTTGGGAAGGATGTTATTCTTCTTCTGGTGCTATGTCTCCACAAAGCTGTGGCCGCGACGCAGCGTGCTTCGCTGACTGCACTTTCACCGTGGCAATGCACTGACCATGCACAATGTTTAAAAATTCTTTTCTCAGAGCTCAGGCCCAAGGGGTTTTTTTTATCATTTGATAGATTAAACCTTTCTTTGTAAAGAATAATAACTGCAGCTTTCTTTTTCTTTTTTTTTTTGATTTTTTTTTATTGGAGGTTTAACGACCGCCGTGAGCAACTCAATGGGCTATAAGCAGTCGCCCGTCCTTAATTTAGGGTCAGTGGTTCCAGGGAAGGGAGAGAGCCAGTGCCGTAAGACAAACACAACATCCATGCCTGACCGGGATTCGAACCCGGACCCCTTACGGACGAATGATCAGAGGCCAACGCCTTAGACCACTGCGCCACCAGGGCGGCTAACTGCAGCTTTCTAAGCACTGTACTACATTGCCTTTTTTAGCAATGAAGAAAGGCTCTCTAATTGTCCATTACTCAAAAACTAAAGCAGACAAAAACTCGTGCATTGCACCAATGGATTCCTTGGTAAAAATTAAGGAAGAATGATGATTTCAGTATTTCTTTTTTTTTTTTTCTAAATAACGGAGATATTGCGTTCTTACATGAAACATATCTCGCCATGCACCAAAATTTTTTAAAAATAATATCTTCTAATCCATCGAAAATAAAAAATTGAAATTTTCAGGGATTTTATAAGTTTTTCAAAAGAAAAAAAAAAAAAAATCGTAGGAATCGGAGATGGGTTGATGGAAAATTATTTCAAAATCTGACTATTTTGCGTGGAATGACCCCAGTAAGAAGTTACAGCCATTGTAATGCCTTAATGTCAATATGACATGGTGGCCATATTGATGACATCATATTTCACTCCCCCACCACTAATTTTTACTAAGACTGCCATATTTTGATTACATAAGTGATAGGCTTTCCAAAAAACACAATGGTGCTTTTGGCAATCAAGGGTAAATAAAACATGGCCTATCTCTTGGACTACAGACGTTTCCCACGTCTTACTTGCTTCATAAATGTCTTTGAAAAAGCCATGAACATATAAAATACAAAAATTACAATGTTGGAAAAAAGTTACGTACTCGGTGAAGGGGGTACTGTAACATTACTAGTAACTGGATAAGAATAAATTTAAAGTCCCTCTCAATTATTATGGCATCTGACTATTTTTCTCTGTAAATTTAGAGAGGTCACCCCTACCTTGGGGAAATTCTGTGAGCCAAGGCCCATGTGTCCCCCCCTCCCCAGGAAATTTCTGGGTGTGCCACTGAAAGTAAACAAAGCAAAACAACACGTGTGAAGAAAAGTGTTCTTAATTGGAAGTCTACTTGAAAAGCGTTCTTAATTGGAAGACCATACAAAATAATGAAAGGCTTACTTACCACAGACAGCTTTTTCGATGGCTCACTTTTGTTTCTTCCAGATCTCACTGTCTTTTCTAATTCTTTGTCTATGTCCTTAAGTGCAACTGATAAACTACTTAGCTGAACTTTTATTTCATCTTGCAGGCGTCCGTAAGCTGTTATGATGTGATCTTTATGACCATCCTTTTCACGGCGCATCTTCCTCATCATCTCACCCTGAAGTTTCGAAATCCTGGAATATTCACTGTTCAAATTTTCAACCTGTTTCTTTATCTCTACTTTGCGAGACAGCAGCTCTTTCTCTTCCTCAGGTGTTATCCCATCCTCTGGATGTGCCGAATCCTTCATTTCCGTTTTGTTCTTTTTCTCATTTTTGCCTTTGATTTCATTTTTATTTTCACTTTTATCTTTCTTTTCCACCTTTACTTCGATCTTTTCCTTCTTTTCAACTTTGTCTTCGCTCTTCCTAGATGAATCCTGATCCGCAAAATCCAGCTGCACCAGACAGGACTTACGCCTGAATTCTTTCTTAGGAGGTATTTTCTTAGATGTATGCTTTTCTTCAGATGCAGGAGTAGGATTAATGACAGGTATCTGATTCTGAGGAGCTGTTGTTTCAGGATAATAGTTCACATAATTCCCAGCTTGCAGATGATTATCTACAGGATATTGGGATGTATACGGGTTATATGACGATGGATCATAAGTTGGATGATAAGATGCGTATGGCATGGCATTGTTGTAATATGAATAAGATGAAGCATTGGCTACATCACCATACACCGAAGGCTGATATGCAGGAGGATAGCTGTGTAAGTGTGCTTCTGAGTACTGCGCATACGATTCCATTGCTTCAGAAACTGGTGGCTGTGATGCTAAGGAAGACAGCACAGGCTGAATGGGCTCAGTGCTAGAATGTTCTGAGCTGGTAAGCACTTTCAGAGTACTTGAAGAGACTTTTGTTTCTGATATTTTTTTCAGTATCTTTTGGGAGACCACATTCAAAGTAGCTTTAACATCTGAAGTTTCTCCAATAGATGGAGTAGTTAGGAAGTCATGTCTAATAGTTTCTCTGTTTTTGTGTGATACGCCTGGCTGCTGCTTTTGGATGTTACTTGGATCAGCTTTTGTAACATTTTCATGGGCATCTTTCCTGCCCAGTGAATCCTGTATAGGACTACCTTCATTGGAATTGACTGTAATAATCAGTGGGCTATTACCTCTACTACGGACAACTCTTTGGCTCTTGAACGCCTGTAGGCTTTTATTTAGCTTTTCCTCAAGAGATGAAAGCCGTGAGCCTTTGCTCAGCAAGTTAACACTAGTGCTGCTTTCAGATTCAGACTGTTCAACAGCTTTGTCAGCCACAGTGTTTCCACTAGTTTTACCACTCGTGATGTGGTCTTGCTGATGTTTTTTGGTGCTTGTGTCATACAATCCTGTTTGAGGACTTCTATCATGAAGTATGTGATGACTCTTCTCCAGGGTTTGCCGATGAGGACTCTTGTCAAGGCTTCTCCTTTGGGGACTTCGATCCCATGTTCGTCTTTTCGGACTGCCAGAAGGAGATAGCCTTTTTCTGCTGCGAGATCGTCTTCGAGGACTATTTCTATCAGGTGATCGTGGCTTAGGGCTTCGTCTACCCACGGACTTTCTCCTAGGACTTCTTCCATCAGGAGACCTTCTTTTACAACTTCTAGACCTCCTCTTAGGACTTCGACCAGGACTACTCCTTTTCCGGCTTCTTGACCTATGCCTAGGACTTCTATCTGGAGATCGAGATCTTTTTTAGGGCTTCTAGATCTCCTCCTGGAACTTCTTTCAGGAGAAGACTGCCTTTTAGGGCTTCTGCCAAGGAAATGTCTAGTAGGGCTTTTATCAGATGAATTCTGACCATGATTTTTATCAAAGCTACAATCCTCGGAACTTAAATTTTGTTTTCTTACTTTAAGAATACCTTGAAGCACTTCTTTTGGTTTACTTAATTCATTTAGCTCTTTTTCATTGCCACTATCAGGACAGAGTTTTTTCTGAAGTGATTTAATGTTGCTGGAGTCACTATGATATTCAACTGCAGTGTGGTCAGGACTTCTGTTTCTTTTAAACGACCTGCCAAATAACTGTTCTTGCATGCCTGCAGTTTCATTTTTTTTGCCAACAGACATGGAAGGTGATTCCTTTTTGTACAATTTACCTGGGTTATTAATTTTACCAAAGCTAGGTTGGAAGCTGGACACTGGATTAGAGCCATTATCTTTGCTTTGACTAACTGGTCGATTTGTATGCTTAGATGATAGCTTTTGAAGAAACTGTGAGACCAACAAGGATGCTTCAGCACTTCGATTACGGGATGCACCCTGAAAAGCTGAGGTTTCAGGTAACTGAGATTTGTCAGAACTTTGCTTACTGGCCGGAGGACTTTCAACACCAGGACTTTTATTTTTTAAATTAAGAGTAATCTGACTCTTAATAGGTATAAAAGGTTTAGGAGCTAAAAGGTCAGACACATCGTCACTCTCTTCAGAATTTGTAGGCTCCTTGGATGCTTGATTTCGTAACTTCTGAATTGATTTTAAGTTTTTAAGCAGAGCAGAAATATCTGCTCTCCCAGGCTTTGAAGCAGAGACCGATGATGGTATCAAACCAAAGAAATCACTTTTCTCCTGGGAATCACTGCTCTGATGAAATGCACGTTTTGTACTATTTTCAAAAGCATCAGGTGTTGCAGTCTGGCTTTTAGCATGAGTTTTGCTTAAATCCTGATCACAATTTAACATGGATCCCCAAATCACTGGAGCATTGCTGTCATCAAACATATCGAATATTGTACGAGTTCTTGATGTTCCAACATCCTCCGACGCATTCCGTTCACCTGGCTTTTTCCGTGTGTTTCTAGGCAAATCTGAATCATTGGGGAAGAAGTCTTCATCATCACTCCAATCACTAGTTCCTTTCTGAACAGGCCGCAGATTTTCATTACCACGAGAAGTGTCTGGAGTTGTCTTTGTCTGATGCACAGGAGACAACTCACTTTTACCATATAAAAATTCATCTTCATTTTCAATATGATCAAGCAAAAACGGTGGGCTTGGGATGCGACCAGGCTGCAAAAGGCTAATATTTGTCTCAAGATCATTTGCCGATTTATGAAATGGAGTAAGGGATGCTGGATGCTTTGTATGGTGACTAAAATCACTTCCATGCTGGCCACTTATTTTATTCCACTGATGTGCTGCGTGAGACCATGAAAGAGATGAACCAGGCACGTGGGTCTCAGGACTATAGCATCGTAAAGCTTGCAAAGCAGAACTCTGCTGTGCAGATTTCTGTACCTCGTCAAGTTCAATTCTTCTCTTCTCCTCCAGGGCTCTATGTAGCAAACGAGCCCGGTATTCATCATAAGAGTTCCTGTTCATTCGATCACCCATGATTCATGATAATGTGTTGTATGGGAGAGAAAGTCTTGTTAATGGCCAAGGTGATCATCTTCAATCCATTACTATAAAAAATCTATAAGAAAATAAAAAAATATTAAACTGGATGAAGAAATAAAAAAAAAAAAAATTGAACATAAATCTTTACAAATTAAACTGATACACCACAACAACAATCCGAAACTATGTGTATAAACAACTTCAAAAACACATACAGAAGTTGATATACATTTTCCTATACTGAATTGAAAAACTTCAGTGGTACATGACAGAGAGAGAGAAAGAAAGAAAACTACACTTTAAACGAGAATATTGCTTTCATAATTTTTTTTTGATTTATGGATGAACAGGGCTCAACAAATCTTGGGCACCAGGTCGCCCAGGCACCTAAAAGTTTGGCTGTGGCGCCTAATTTTCTTCTTACCTGAGATTTCGTAATTTGCAGTAAATACCGTAATTTCTGTTGTATAATCCATAGAATATCTACTAAAAAGTTATAAATTTAGGTACTGCGGACACAGGTAAAGGGGTCATTCCATGCCAAATCAACCAAAAAATTTAAATATTCAACCTGACCATCTCAGATTTCAATGAAACGTTCAGGTATCATCATTCTCCATAATGATATAAATGAGAACATATTTTATAATTTTTTTTATCTCATTGGGTTTTCATGTAATTAATTTTTAAAATTTCAAAAAATTGCCGTTTTTTGGCTTGCATAAACTTTTTCAAATCTTGAATTTATCAAGTTCTATAAGGTCTAGAGAGTTGTTTGACCCCTCATTTTAAATAGAATTTTATAAGTTTTAATTTGATATGCAACTTGACTAAGCTCGGTGAAAAAAATATATGTTTTTTGTAATATTATAAGCTTTAAATCCTGAAACTTTTAGAGTGGGATCTCAATGGGATCGGGAGCTATGGCAAAAAACTTAAAGTTACGGTACAAGTAATAATGGATTATAATTCTCATTTTAGTGTGTCTACATGATAACAGACACTGAGTTTTAAAATTTACATAATACATCATACTAATACATAGTCAAACATAAAACAAGAGAGGGATAGTCCCAACAGGCTAAAAGTTTTACCTGGTAAAATTAATAAAAGTTTTTTTCAGTTAGCACTAAGAGTTGTAGTTACACCAAAATAGCGACATCTTAGTTCTTCTTTAATTTAACAAATAATTTCTTGTTTGCCTTTTTGGTTTCTGAGTCTGTAAGCTGATAAACTCTTCCTGTAGCTGTTGTAGGAACAACTTTTGTTAAAACCTCATTTTTATGCACAACTAGTATGTCAGTAAATTGTGGGTATTTGAAAGATGGAGATGGGCCATGTGGTTCCAAAAAACTTATTTTTACTTCAACTCCTTCTATTCCTAACACACACAACCTAACTACCACTTGTCTGAGTATTGGCATGTAACAAAGCCAACAATGTCCAGATCATCATCAGTTTCATCAGCTGAAACTATTTCTACACTTGATTCCTCTGAAAATAAGTAGCTTTTCACTAAAACTCTAGTCTCATTCACAGGACTGTAACTGTGAAATTATTGAGTACTCTTTATTGTTGTTGCTGCTTCAAACCTACTCTTCAAGGTCTTTTCCTCTGCCTCGTATTCGTCTGTAGTGGAATAAAAAAAAACTGATGTTGACAATATTGTCTTTGGCCCAGTCATAAAGTTGGCGAGGGGTCATAATTTGATCATTGTAGACCATTCGTAGACTGGCCAATGCCGCTAATCATTTAACAGTTCCTTTGACACTATCACATGCATTTTTTCCATGTGACGATACAAAGAAGTTCCATTCCGCCTTGATGCCAAAATCTTTATCATGATGACAGAGATTGAGAAAGTTTGATTTGTTTTTGTACTGTGATGATGCTCCACCTGAAAAGTAATTCAGCTTTTCGGGTTTATGGGAGCAGATTCTGTTTAAGAAAGTCAATCATGAGGCATTGAAACAAATGAACAGCAACTGTATCTGCACCATAAAATCAGAAAGAATAACTAAGCTCAGGTGCACCAACTTTTGGTTTCCTCATCAACGTAGTATATAACAAACGGATGTATTGTTGCTTGAGCATTGTTCCAATGATAGCCTTGTGCAGAATCTTGAAGCACAAATGCATAATTTTCAGCAAAATCACAAAGTACAATGCATTGGTTTTGAGGTAGATTTTCTTTCAAGTGTCGCAAATAGGAAGACTGTTGAGTAGCAATGAAAGAGTGTCTTAAAAATTTTGGCAAACTCTGAAACAAATAATCCAAAAACTCTTCTGTCAGTTTTATAATAGTTTCCAGGACACGCTTTTTATCAATCTGCATCCATTGTTTGAAACTCACATTTTCAATGCTATTAAGCTCAAAAGCTGCTTCAAACTGAGACTTCAAATAATCACTTCCTGGGCAATTAACACAATCTGCAAAGTAACATTTAGATGCTGGCGTTTTGCAAATTATATTGCTTGTTACATCTTTGTATGTTTTAATTGGGAGTTCACCATTTGTCAATTCAGGTATTTTACACTGAGCCATCATTAATTTGGCATTCTGAGGTATTGTGCAAACGCACACAGAATGTGTCCCACTGGACCCAGGAAGAACACAATGCTTGGGACGAAGCTCACAAAATTTAGAAATTTCAATTCTCTGATCAGGGTACCGTTCCTTAAATAGTACATATGATTCTTTTAATGTACTTAGAATTAAATACTTTTGAACATGTACACACGTTTGCCATCTTTTGTGACTGAAACAAAGTCTTTTTTACCAGGCATTTGATGACTAACCTCATAATTTTGATAGAATTCTTTGACTAGGGCTACCGTTGCAGGGTCCAATGTTCTCCCAGGCTTTGGGTCAGGGGATGACATTATACCTTTTTTATTTAACACTGTTTTTGCCTTTCTAGCAGTTAAATTAGACACTCCAAATGCAGTATTTTTTTTTTTTTTAGAGTCCAGCTTTTGGTAAGTGTAGTTAGAACCTGCATTTCAACACTTTTGTCTGTAGTACCACTGAACTTTTCTTTCAATTGATTAATAATTTCATTGTCATAATTTTTTGCAGCATCAGATTCAGTGGTACCTGGATTTAAATTAAGTACTTTCGTTTGAAAAGCTTTTGTCACTTTTTTAATCTTTGCTTCTGGGTATTTTTTTTCAATCAAACGTTTTCTTTTAATAGGTGTTTCTTTGATAGCAGTCAAACTATTGTTCAAAGCTTCAATTGCCTCTTTTTTCTCTGGAGTTAATGTATTTGGAACTGGTACTTCAGGAACATTCAAATGGTCTTGTGATTTTGAGCTGTCTGAATGCAAGCCTTCTTGCTCAGTTAAAATCTCTGGAAGCTTTACGACACCCATCACATATCTTGTCACTTTCATGTAAATTAGCATTATGTCTCAAAATATTTTCATTTACAGATCTCAATTGTTTCTTATAATAATTATGACCAGGTTTCTTAAATGGGTTACAACAATATACCAAAAAATGCTTTGATGTACTGGGTTCACCCATATTGTCACAGAGTCCTAATAATAGAGTAGAGTTAAAATTATAAATAATAGTACAAGTCAAATTGTCTGAAACAATAAAAAAAAATATCTTATATAATAATGAGCCTATAAGACTAAATAGAACTGACTGTACTTTTGAACTGGAGAGAGGCCTAGTTGTTCCAAACAAAGATGTCAAAAATGGTTAAACTTATTATTTAACAAACACATAACACTTATTTCACTTCCACTGAAAAAAACTAACTTATAAAAATCATATTTTTATGTGAAACACTTTAGTAACACTGCCAACAACTAACTGTTCACTCACTGAGATCTTAGAGGAAACTAAGCAAAAGTTGAGCTAGAGTGGGCATGAGTCACACTCCTGCAAGAACATGAATCAGACAAGTCTGCACAGGCTTGTGCCAGAACACCTGTGATTAGCAGACTATTTACTCACATGCTATCCCTAACTTGCCTGTAGGTTTAGTAAATCATTATCTGTAATAGATAGACCCTAAGGTAAATTGGTTACCTTATAGCCAATGTATTTTATTTTTATTTTACCTTACAAAAGTTAGAGGTAGCAATGTAGCCCTTAACTGGTATTTAAAACAATACCATTGGTACAACTCCTGATCCCATTGAGATCCCACTCTAAAAGCTTCATGATTTAAAGTTATAATATAACGAAAAATATATATTTTTTTCAAAATGTTTAAAAAAAAAAATATTTTGTTTTAATTAATTTTTTTTTGTCACCAAGCATAGTCAAGTTGCATATCAAATGAAAACTTATGAAATTATCTTTAAAATGAGGGGTCAAACAACAACTCTCTAGGCCTTATAGAACTTGAGAAATTCAAGATTGAAAAAGTTTATGCAAGCCAAAAATATAAGATTTTTAAAAATTTTAAAAATTAATTACATGAAAGCCCAATGAGATAAAAAAACTTTAAAAATATATTCTCATTTATATCACTAGGGAGAATGATCCCTGAAGGTTTCATTGCAATCTGAAATGGTCAGGTTGAGTGGCTGGTTGATTTGGCATGGAATCATCACCCAAAGAAAGAAAGAAAAAAAAAAAGAGGGGGGGCATTTTAAAAAGTTCACGAGGTAATTGTCATGAGAGTTGGTGTTACTGGGAAAGTACCGAAAATGCGGTAACAGAAAAAATGTAATGTAACAGTGAGATAGAAGACCGCAAAGAGATTGTAAGAATATATATACATTTATTTTTTTTACTTAGAAGCATTTTGACAGAAAATAAGACGCAAGGAAGGTGTTACTATTTGCTCATACGGAAGCCAACGTGCTGTGACTCTCGGAAATCCTACAAAGCTATTATTCCGTAGCATGTAACCATTCTGCTATCGCATTGGCCAATACTGTTCACTTAATTTCCTTCATTACATTGGTGAAATGCAAATTGCGTTGTCTAGTTTTGGTACCCTAATTGTATTAGTTAAGGATTTTTTTCTTTTGGTATTCAGTTAAAATGTATTCAGAAATAAGACAATGTTTATGGACTGTCTGCAACAATGGATTTTTTAGTGTAACTAATGAACTACAGTAATGCTGAAACAGCTAGCAATTTTAGTTCTTTATTTACTTAAAAGTAACACAAAACTACTTCAAAATGACAGTTACTTTTTCAATAAGACGATCGTTTCTTTCTTACATCTTTGGATTTCTGAGTCAGTCCTGTGGATCACCCTTTTGTCAGAAATTACGATTCATGATTAACATGATAGGTGCAGATTATACGACTGTCATACATGCCAATTACTACGGAATGCCCATAGTTTCTATGGATTTAGTTGTCTGACTATGGAACTCACTTTCAAAACTACAGATTTTATAAATTTTCATTTTGTTTAAAAAAAAATTATTTTGCCATTATTTTATGATATACATAAGATTCTTAAGCGGATTCGTGGAAATCTCCAGTGTTTTTTGTTTTTTTCCGTCATCATTTAGATCGTTCTCAAGATCTATGCAAAACTGATGAGAATTTCGGGGGTGAGCTATTTTCTGTCTGGGGACAGTATTTTGGGCTTCAAAGATTTTGAAAACAGTAGTTAAATGGAGTAAAAAAGAATTTGCCATAATCGTAATTTTTTTCTCCCGATGTTGTGTTTGTGTCTAGTATTCTTGTTAAATATCATTTTATGGCATATCATCATCATCATCATTGTCAACCATTATCAATCCACTGCTGGACGAAGGTCTCCCCAAGTTTCCTCCACAACGGTCTGTCTTGTGCCAGTCTCCTCCATGTCACCCCTGCATACTTTCGAATTTCATCCACCCATCTCCCATGTGGTCTTCTTCTGGGTCTTTTCCTGTCCCTTGGAATCCAATCTAAAATTTCGGCTGTCCATCGATGATCTGTCCTTCTGGCAGTATGTCCAGCCCATTGCCATTTCAGGGATTTAACTCTGATCATGATGTCTTCCACTCTTGTCATTTTTCGGATCCACGAGTTCCTCTTCTTATCTCTCCTGGTTACACCAAGTATGCACCTCTCCATGCTGCTTTGAGTTGTCTGCAGCCTTTGTATGTCTCTTTTAGTTAAGGTCCACGTCTCTGCACCATACGTAAGCACTGGAAGGATGCATTGATCAAACACTTTTCTTTTAATATGTTCATATTTAAGCTTCAAACTGTAGGCAAGAATATGCGGAAACGTATTCTTGCCTACGCCGCAAAAATTTCCTCCTAATCTTCGGGCATGAGATTCTTCCGCGAAATTGTAAAATTCCGCCTTTTTCATTATGTTGGTATTTTGGCCACTCAGGAGATCGATGCACAAGTAAACAGAATTTTGGAGGGGGAGGGGTAGATGTGGAATTCCATCTTCACGAAACTTTCGAGAACGGAAAGTTGATGGAGTTCAGATTTTTTCCGTAATCGTAATTTCTTTTTACATCGCGATGTTGCCTCTGTTCAGTATTTTTAAGTATCATTTTACTGCATAAATTTTTGTATTTCAGCTTGAAAATAGGAGAAAAATTTCCAAAACCGGAAGTCGGATATATTTCCCTTAATAGCTAACCTCCACCCCACGCGATGTTCCTACTCTCCAGTGCCGTTAAATATCCCCCACCCCATAAGTTTTTTGCACTTAATCTTGATAAGGGAAGAAGGAAATTCCCGAAAACGGAAGTGACAAAGTTACAAAATTTTTAAAAATTGGTGCATGGTGTTTAAAAGTATTATTATTTCCTAAGTTACACCATTTTTCTAAAATAATTGAAGCTTTGGTATCATGTGCTCACGGTCCTCAGGCTGATGGTTGTTATCAGAGGGCATAAAAAACTAGAAAAGAAAGAAAAGCGACAATGAAGAAGTAGGCAGAGAATGATATCAGCAGAAAGAAAAATTCAGCAATGATGTTGTGCAGTTGCAGAGTTAACAAAAGACAAACTGACAGTAGTCTGCATTCTTGCTGTATGCTTTGATTTTTCATCAGATAAAATGTTCAGCTTTTTCTTCCCCTTCTTTGGTCTCATCTTGTCTTAAACTGCAATTTTAAAGGCAGTGTGATCATATGGTAAGTGGAGGTTTGTGTACTGCACATTTACTTGCTTGGATTTCCTGTCTGTCAAGCATTGTGGAATTCTGAACGCATCTTACTGGGTCATTCCGCGCAAAATCGTCAGATTTTGAATTAATTTTCCACCAACACATTTCCGATTCTTACAATTTTTTTTTTAATGGGTAGCTACTCCCAACTTATAAAAACCCTTAAAGTTTCAATTTTTTATTTTTTATTGATTAGTAGAAGATATAATTTTTTTTTAATTTTGGTGCATGGCGGACATGTTTTGCGTAAAAATGCAAATATCTCTGTTATTTAGAATAAAAAGAAATACATAACTCATCATTCTTTCTGAATTTTTACAAAGGAATCCATTGGTGCAACGCATAAGTTTCTATCTGCTTTAGTTTTCGAGTTATGAGAGAGCCTTTCTTCAATGCTTAAAACGGCAATGTAGTACATAACTCAGAAAGCTGCAGTTATTATTCATTGCAAAGAAAGGTTAAATCTATCAAATGAAGAAAAAAACCCTTGGGCTTTTGCCTGAGCTCTCAGAAAAGAATGTTTAAACATAGTGCATGGCCAGTGTATTGCCACAATGAAAGCGCAGTTGGCGAAGCCCACTGTGCCGTGGCCATGGCTGTGCGGAGATGTGGTACTGGAAGAAGAACAGCAACCCTCCTGCACGCAAGAAGCGATTACAACGTGTGGACGCATGCATTGTTAAACTCACGTTTTAAAGGAATGGAAGGCTTTATTTTAAAAAAGCATGATTAGTTCATGAACGATGTCTATATTTCAATGTCTCACAACGCTGTGATCAACTTCCATCTCTGATTTTGATTATATTTGAACAAATCAGACAACAGGAAGTTGAGCTTTCATGCAACACATTTTTTATTCCCCCCTAACTAATTTGGCGATTATCAAAAAATTTAACATCTAAAGGTTTCAGTGTTCGCAAGATTTTCCCATGTTTGGTGTCATCATCTAGATCTTTTCTCGAAATCGATGCAAAACCAAAGTTATTTGAGGGAAGGGGGGAGGGGTTGATTACTGCCAATGCTTTTGCTCTAAATGAGACACCAACAATTTTAAGACATTTCTCCTGCCCTTTCGACGCTCTATGATCGTGGAGAAATTTCTTTGGCTAATTTTGGGGATCTTGTATTTTTTAATCAGCCCTTTTTTTTTTTTTTTTGGCGAGTATGTATGTATGTATGTATACATGGATAAAATGTTTCATTGCGTTTTGTTTTCAGATTTGTCATGCCAGCGATGAAATGAAGCCTCTCCTTTTTAGATGTTTGTGGAGGAGAGTTACTGCAAATGACCCTGATGCTCCAGATCTTTTTCGTGCTTTGTCTAATCAACATCCCGCTAATTTACTTCTCCTCATAAAGATATCGTTAAGTATAATCTTGCCATTAGCCGCAGGATGAAAAGCGATGTTAACAAAAAAGTGTCAGGAGGATTTTACACACCCACACAAAATCTCCGATTATTTTCTGCAAAAGTAATACAATACTTTTTCTGCAGCGTGGAAATTCAATTTGACTCGCGAGAAAAGTTCAATACCATTGTTATGTCATCCCACATGGCTGTTAATTTTTGTACTTATGAGAGGGAAATATGGGGGGGGGGCTCTGAACGAATTTGCTAAGAGAGCAGCAGAAACACATTTTTTGTAATTATAGTTTAAAACGATAAGAAAGAGAGATATTCCTTGTCAGGTTACGAACTATAATTCATAAATAGCCTCATGAAAGAAAAAAGAAGACCTAAGTAAGCTAAAATTACAAAGAAATAGTAACTTGCCATAGAGATTTGTATCCATGGTTCCCATACTACATACAATATTCACTTGAAAACTTTATTATTATTAGGGATAATCAGCGTCAGGTAAAGTGCATATAAACAGAATTTTTTCCCAAAATTTCTGCCAAAAACTTCAAAATGTACGCCTTTTCTCCTCTCACGTTTGGCTCCCCCCCCCCCCATGGCCTACCCAGTTTTGAGTGGCTGGCGACCACTGCCCCTGTGCCCCTGCGTTTCTTTGTTAATTTATTTGCCATTATGGTATAACGCTTTCTGTTCACCACAGATGCAGAACTGTTTATTTTTCTTAGAAACGATTTACTCTTTTTATCCGACTATGGCCGACACGCTTGCTTCTAGTTTTTTTTGTTTTTTTTTAGACAGAATGGCCCCAGACTTCGAATTACTCCCTCAAATCTTAATTTACGACTTCTGGAAAACAGCAGCTTTAGCTCACCACAAGTGGAAAAAGCTCTGTAGTGTATTTTCTCAGATTTCTTTTATTCTCTTGCGATTTGAAAGTTGCTGCCTAGTTTTTCAGTGTCTTTGTGTATTGTGATTGTGGCATAATGCCTAATTCAAGAGATAACTAAAGTTACTTGTCAATATGAGGACGACAACTGCATTGAAACTGATAAGGAAAAACAGAAGCGCACACAACAGAGCGGACAAATTACGATCGCTAAATAGTAACACGAGTTCCATACTTGTTCTACATATAATGGTAATCAATAATTATGATGTATTGGGTATTACATTAACGAAAACGTACTCATATCGATGTCTGTTAATGTTTCCCATTATTTCTAAATTTATTTGCATGATTAATCAAAAGAAATAATAATAAAGGAAATAAACCCAATAACTAACACTCCGACACCGAATGTGATTAGGAGGCATACAATTTTTCGATCAGTGTAACCATCAAACTGTATTTTCTCATTTTAGGGCAACACCACTAACGGTTAAACTGTGTTCTCCTTATTTCAGGGTGCTGTGGTGCGGTTTGTTTCATATGAGCTCTTGAGAGTTTTGGGCACATCAAAACTGGTCATATGAACATAAGAAACTGTATTTAAAACGCTAATTTTTGAGGAGACCGTTTTGTATTCTGAAAAGATGAGATGGTAACTAAATTTCTAGTGGTGTCAAGTTCCTGTCACTTTGTCAATGTTGTCTGCATTGATTTTTTATTCGCCTGATGCGTAATCTTTAAGTAAGCAACTGAAATAAACAAAAAATAATAATAAAGACAAGATGACAAATGCAAGATATACTCGCTCGTTTAAATACCAGAAAATAATCGAAAACATTTTTTTTCTAACAGCGCGTTTAGCCCTGCTGTCATAATCTGCGATCGTCAGGTATCTGACGTCAACTGAAAACGCAGTATATATCTCCTCTACCTCGCAAGAATAGGCCCCACGATATATATATATCCTCGATTACTTTTATTTCTCAAGCTGTCATTCATTGGTCATTTTCTCTTATGGCAGGCATGAACAACTAGACAATTTATTAATTTCTGAAATAGAACTATTTCTTATCTAAAAATTCTGTCTGACATTGTGTCAGCTGTAGATATCATTAATTAATATTCCAGAAACGGTATTCAACGCCAATTGCATAATTTATAAGCGTTTAGTACTGTATATCAGTAAGCTATACGGGGAGAAAAAAGTTTATATTAGTTCTTCTTGTCATTGAATGGCTAAGAATACCAATATTTTCGATGTCCATTCTATAAATTTGCATAATTTGTATGTAACCTCTTTAACCATATAGCTCATATTGGTAAGCTGTACAGAGAAAATGGTTTATATTAGTTTTCCTCGTTGTCAAATGGCTAAGAATGTGGTGGATAGCATCTGACGATTTGGCATAAAATGACCCTTTAGTAATATTTTACAATTATATTATTTGAAATGCCTTTAAACATAACATTAATTCATCATCCTTCCTCCTTGAAGCATCACATCAAATGATCGTGCATTCTGACCAACATGTGCATGGTATCTTGATCTGCTGCCCGTCCTAAGGCCAACATCAACTCTCACTGCCATTTGCTGTGCGTCGTTTCACACGAGCAAAATACGAGCCATGCACCATGTTTAAAAATTCTTTTCTCAGCTTGCACGCAAAAGCCGAAGAAGGTTTTTTTTCTTCATTTGTTAGACTAAACTTTTCTTTAAAAATAAAAGCAATTGCGACTTTCTAAGTGCTGTATCTACAGTGCTTTTTTTTTTTTTTTTTTTTTTTTTGAAAAAAGGCTCTTCCATTGCACGTAGCTCAAAAACCAAAGATAGAAATTCGTGCATTGCACCAATTGATTCCTTGGGGAGAAAATAAGAAAGTGTGATGATTTTGGTACTTCTTTTGATCCAAACAAAGGAGATATTTGCGTTTTTACACGATTAAGGGCCCACCATGCACCAGAATTCGAAAATTAATATCTTCTAATCCATGGGAAATTTAAAAAAATGAAACTTTCGAGATTTTCATACATTGGGAGGATCTATTCATGAAAAAAAATTTGCAAGAATCAGAGACGGCGTGGAATGACCCTACTGATCTTTACTGGTGGAAGTTTCGAACTTAAATCTCGCAATCATGCCCTGGCAGGGGAATCAACTTTGTGTTTTGCACGTGTTAAGTTAGTTTCGTTCGAGTCCTTGTTTGTTGTAACGTTTTGTTGGGGCTCATATTTGTTTTTTTACAAAGAGATGGATCATTTCGTAAAATAGCTTATGTATTTCATGCAATAACAGTTATTAGTAACAAGGCTATTGCCAATGTTGGCTGGTATGGACTCGTTTTTTTTTTTTTTTTTTTTGCTGTTGTTTTTTTTTCTTTTTGAAATATCATGGTCTGAGACATGCTGCTGCAGATTATGCTAAGGAAAATATTGTTTTTCTCTTTGGATTATACGCCCTTGCGGATTTCACGAAGGAAATTGTTTTCTGAATTTTATGGTCTACAAATTAAACGAAGAAAAAAATATGGTACTTTGAATTGATATGTATAAAATATGACATCCACAAATAGTATTTTGATAAAATCGAAATCTGAAATTTTAATTTTTTTGAGATTATGTACTGAAAGAATGGAAAAAGAAAATTAGGAAGCAAATTTGAACTTTTATATTGCAATAAGTGGTTTGGGTAAAAAGAAAAAAAAATTGACAAATATGGTTTACCACTTTCGTTCCAGCGTCATAACCAAACATGTTTTTGTTCATGCGTTATTGACTTTGTTTCACCTGGCGCCTAAATTTTGGAGCTGGCTCCTAGATTTAGAGCATATTCAGGATGTCTACTGATTTCCAATGAACCAAATTCATGACTTTTTCATGACTTTTCCAGGACATCTTCAGTTAAATTCATGGCTTCTCGACAATGCGTGGCACAATGACAACCATTCTAGACTCAGAATCTAGTACCCTTGGCTTGAGATCCCAGGTTATTTTTTTATTTTTACAAACACTGAAATTAATTCCATGCGACAATAGTTTAGGCAAAACTGATGTGTCTACAATATAATTGCTGCTAAAATGGCTATACAGTGTGTGTGTGGAGGGGGCTGATTCAGTTTAAGTACACTCACTGACAATGAAATTTGCACACCAAGAAAGAAGCATCGGATTGAACTGAAATTTTATGGACGTAATGATACTGATGAATGATACATCATACACGTGATGGCAAAAAACAGAGCTGCAGGACAATTACACAGGGATCTGTGGCACGCAGTCCGGTCATCTTCAATAGCACATCTGCCTGTTTAATGGACCAGGTCCCCGTGGGATCCATTCGTGCCTGGCGCATGATCCATCGATTCTCTCTGCTGGTGGTCCTCCTGGTCCGTCTGGAGCCACTTTGTCGTGTGGCAGTGCCGTCACGTGTCCACTGCTCCCAACACAGTCGGACGTATGGTCAAAACGATCCACGTAGCAGGCTATATGGTGTGCCAACCACCCTGCGGTTTTCAGCCCGATGAACAGGCCTCTCTCAAAGTCTATAAGTTGCGTAAATTGACATCTCTGGCTTCTACATGGCATTCTTGTCACTCTGTATACTCTTGCTTGCGTCGGCCGGTGCTTTTGACTTTCATGGGGCATCGACCACATGCCGGTTTATAACGGTGCCGGTTCGTGTTTTCTTCCAGGTGCGCAAACTTGTCTTCATTCAGGTGCTGATACAAAAAAGACAATTTCATGACCACAAACTCAATTTCATTACTTTTTCATTACTTCATGACCACCTGCTCAATTTCATTACTTTTTCATGACCAGTCGACACCCTGATATTTGCCGAGCCCTGTGGATGAAATGCAATTAATTCTCTCTCTATCTTGTCCGTCCATAGTGGGTTGAGTCCCGCAAAGATGACTATGCACCATTGCTCTGAAAAGGGCAAAGATGACTATGTGCCCTTTTTTAGAGCAATGGCCCTTGAAGCAGAATTTTTTTTTTTCAGGAGTCTGCAACGCAAAAAGGAAAAGCTAAAAACTGTGTGCAAGATAAAGGGAAGAATAAATATTAAAATTAATATTACTTGAATCTTTTCCCTGATAAGAAAAAAATATTTTATTTAATTCAGAACATCATTCCTTAAATGTTTTTGAATTTTTAAAAATAATCTGGAAGTATGAACAATAGTAAATAATTTGAAATTCGTAAAATGATTTTTTTTTTTTTGCGTTTAGTTAATCGATTGACTTTTAACTCCCTCCTTTAAAGGATGTTCTACCTGATACACATTGTGCTCTTATTATTTCCTGCAGCAATCAAGTTGCATTGGGGGCCTCATCAGCTGATAATTTAGACAGCTGTGTAAGAGTAATGATCATGTCAACTTTGGAAATTATAAATCACATTTCATTTGTTTGTAAAACTGGTTCCCATGTAGGATTTTAGTTTGAAATCTCTTTTGTGAATTGGCTGCAGATTTTGAGAAAAATTTATTGAATTTGTGAAAAAGTGGAGGGGACATTTTCATTGATACTATTAAATCCCAAAATATTATAAAATTAAAGTGGGAAACAAGGCAAGAGGTTCTTGTAAAGAAAAAAAAAAAAATCTTCTGGTCAATCTGAAATAAAATATGTGGAAGTAAACAAAGAAAAAAATTATGACCGTTAGCTACTGGAATGCTGCGTAATACAGCCATAGAAATACAACGGGAGACATTAAAAATGTGTAGAAATATGATTTTACTAAAAAAACTTTTACCTGAATTTAACTAAGATGCAGTTATCTGAAGAAGAAAAAGAAAAACAACTTGCGACTGTCACTTCCGGAATGCCATGGAAACGGAGAATGAAACGTTGCAAATGCTAAAAAATATCTCTTGAAAAAAAAAGCACACCTCTTTAATCTAACTGAAACAACACTGTCTGGAAGCCAAAAAAGGAAATTTTGCGACTGTCAGCTCCCGGAATGCCATATAATAATACGCTCATGAAAAAGGAAGAGTGACAACAAAAATGCATAATAATATGATTTTTGAAAAAGAAAAAAAAATGAAAACAAAAATCATAAATCGTGAAACCATCTGGAAGCAAAAAAAAGAAATTGGACGTCTAGTTCCAAAACACCAACGGCCGCAGAAATGGAGGAAACATTGAAAAGGCTTTAAAAATACTGTTCTTGTAAAAAAAAAATTCATGTAATCTAACGGACACGATGCTATAAGGCAGAGGTGCCAACCTTCTGCAGTGCCAATCAGTAATCACCATACAAAGCCTAATCTTTTACGCGTGGGAAGGGTATTTCATGAGAAATTAATGTGCGAAATGTGTAATAACCTTATAAAATTAAATACCTCATAACATGACTTCTATTTTAATGGTTAATATTTTTAATAACCTAAGTGGGAATGAATATCGGCTTGATATCCAGCAGATATTGGTTATGACTGCTAAATGTCGGTTAATATCAGACGCATGCCTGCCAACCAAAATTTTCCTAAATCAAGAACTTGCAAAAATCAAGATTTACCCTAAAATTAAAAATATTTATCCTAAAATCTAGAAGATTTGCAACAGTGCCAGAACTGTTAATTCATTATTGTCTATTATTAGGGGACAATGGTAATGTATGGGATGTGTTAGCAGTGTGTTTGATACTTGTTTTGTTTTCAATTATTTTTCTTTATCCATCATGAATGCATGATAGCACTATTTTAGATAAAGGATGAATAGTGTAACTTTGAGAATATGAATACTTTTGAAAACCCATGCATCAACATGATTATTACCAATTTTCAGCTTCGTCACTTTTGTTTTTGACACCCCCCCCCCCCTTGTCAAACTGAAATGCAAACCTTTTTGAGAAATCTTTACTACGTCCGATTTCCGTTTTCGGACATTTTCCCTCAATTTTCAAGTTGAAATACAAATATTTATGAAATAAAATGATATTTAACATAAATACTAGGCAGAGGAAACATCGCGTGAAAAATAAAATTACGATTACAGGAGAAATCTTCACTGCGTCTAACTTCCGTTTTCGAAAGTTTTGAAAAACGAAACTTCCGTTTTCGAAAGTTTAAAAAGTTTCAGGCGAAAAACATTCTCTCCGGCTACCAATTGCCCCGAAATTTCTGTTTAGCTATGAACCGATCTCGAGGATAACTCAAATTATGACGGAAAAGAAGAAATTCCTGGAAGCCGTTGCACGCTCACACCTGAAGATTACAGGGGAATTTTTGCGCTGGCGAATTTCCGTTTTAGGAAATTTTTCTCCATTTTCAAACTACTGAAATACAAATATTTTTGGAATAAAGTGATGTATAACAACTATACGGGACAGAGGCAACATCGCAGGAAAAAGAAATTACAATTACGGAACAAAATTTTATTTCATTTATTTCCGTTTTTGAAAGTTGAAATGTTATCCTGATGTGTATTTTTACGCGTTGGTGTGTGTTTTTATGCATTTTCGATGCATACACACTTTTTGATGTGTAATTACGCATTTTGGCGAACACTGCGAAGGCGCAGAATTAAAAAATTCGCACTTCGGCGCAATTAGCGCAGCTATTCCAACACTGAGAGAGAGGAAGTTTGGAAGGATTGGCAGGAAGAGGTGTGTGTGATCTATAAATAAATATCGCTCACTACTAGAAACAAGAGATAACATAAGGTTCAATCGCTATGAGATCACAATAAAACAAAAGCAGGAGTTTACACTAAGCGACAATAACAACGATATCAATTTCCATCAAAAAAAGAAAAAAATTCACGAGCCATTTTGGTGAAAATCCAGAAGAAACCGTCTTCCGACCGTAAAACTACCCGAAAACCCGTAAAACTTCCGGAAAATCCGGAATACTTGGCAGGCATGCGGACTAGAGCTGAGCTCGGGCTCAATTTTCGGAGCCCGAATTTTATATTGCAAGATAGAGCCCGGGCCCGAACGAGCCCGAAAACTGGCTAAGCTGTAAAACTATCAATAAAAAAACATCTCCTTTTCCACACTTCCATTCTCTTCTCCTCCTGCAATTAGCCAACGTATTTTTCAAATAGGGAATGGTTGGAAGGGACCTCATCTATTTTTACAGTGTAACTGGACGAATTGCTTTGACCGTCCGTTTCCACCTGAAGTGCTTCGGACGGCAGGGCATCCAAAATGATCGGGAGGTGCTGCAATTGTATGTTGCTCAAACAATGCTAATATTATTGTGCCATAATGCGCTACAATATGTACGTTGCTAAATAGAACTAGCAGGGAGCTACTACGTGGAAATAATAGGTTAATGATCGTCGACATGCTATCAACTATCCAATATCTATAGTTCTTGAAAAAGCTTTTTCTTCTCTGCAGAATCACACTAATGCGCGGCAGCCTATGGCATCTTCTACCCAAGCCCGGAATAAATAGCCATCTCGAATGCCCGCTCCTTAATTAGAACCAGTTGCCGAAGAATTCCTTTTACCGATTATAAAGTGCCTCATGTGCTAAATCATATAAAATCACATTTATATATAAAAAAAATTATCTCGCTCTCTTTCTCTCTAAGAGCCCGAGCCGCAGTAAATATTCTACAGCCCTCTGCTTCGGGCTCCGGCTCAGCCAAAACCCCCTGGAGAGAAAGCCCCAGCGCGTGAACTACGAAGGGGTGTGACGTCACGGTCAAAGGGCCATTGCAATCCCTCTCTCCAGAGAGGTCAAAGGGCAAACGTAAAGGGAATGCCGATATTATCTTCGCGTTCATGGGGCAGTAATCAGTATTGAGTTTCCGGTAGTCGTGCACGTGACTAAGCATTTTTATACAACATGCCTGGAAAATATTGAGTTCCTTTATATAGATCTAATTACAAAGCACATCCAAAAGCCACTGTTTTCAGCTTTCCTAAAAGTGAAAGCTTTCGAAGAAGGCGAATTTCTTCCGTACCTATGAAAAATTTTGAATCCACCGTGAATTCAAAGGTTAGTTAAGTTTTCATGACAGCATTTTCTGCTTTCGTTATAAATACAATTATAATTTAGTGAATTGTTAGTCGTTCTTTATTTTGTTTTGTTTTTTATTGACGGAGTAAAATTTAAGAGCCTAGCCTTTTGATTATCAGCTCATTATTTATTGTCGTTTAAATAATGGTATTAATTACCATTCAACATTTCATTTCCATAAAGTAATAGCTATTTTTCTTTACAAAATTTGTAGTTAGTAGTGTTCAAAGTGAAAAAAAAAAAAAAAGATGTACATATATTATCAGCGCATTAAGTACTAAAATTAACCAGGCAAAGAAACTGGCAATAAATAATTACGTTATTTATTAATCAACATTTAATTTCCGTAAAACAAATGTCATTTGTCTTCATAAAATTGCTGTGTATCAGAGTCCTAATTAAAACAAGAATTCGCACAAAATTCTTTGGGCTAGCCTTCAGATTATCAGCGCATCTACTTGATGCGCTGATAATCTGAAGGCTAGCCCAAAGAAAAGTTTATTGGAATGTCCACCAAATGTATCCGAAAGTTTGGAATTAATATATTCCATGTTCATTTGACAAAGAACTTTTTCCTAAATGATTTTAATTTATAATTATTTTTTTACCTTCTAGAAATAGTTGCAAGATTTCAGCACACATCTTACCATATTTTCAGTAAATATACTCATTAAATCAGAAATTTTGCTTCCGCGTTCATTATGTAATTACGGAAAAGTCTTTTCTTTTTTTCTTTCATTTTAATAAATCGAACGCGAAGGGAATTTCTAAAAGTTTTAAGTGAAATGATTATGTTCATACAGTCCTACCAATTTGCCATTAACGCCAATTGCCATTAAAAAGATCAATTTGGCATTAAAAAGATCGTAGTTGCAAAAATGCTCAACGTAAAATACTGGGGTTTTCACGTTATGCGTGAAAAAAATTATTTTTTTGCTCCTTTAGCCAAATTGAAAACTAAAGGAAAATTTTCATGAAATCATTTCCCAGCACAAGAGCAAAACTTTGAAATTCCCCGGTTTACGGATATCATTGCTGGAAACTGAGAAAAAAAAAATGAAAGCTAAGGATGTAATCTTTCGATGTTATCTAAGGACAAAAAAATAAAGAGAAAAAAGCGGTCGATTTATTGTTGTGTGCGCAAATTGTCTAGTATCGCACTCAAGAAATTATTTCTCTGTGTAAACACTGCAGTATTTCGTCGGCGTTTTGAGGAGCGGAATGCTCGAGGCTCGAGTCGGTCGGCCCACTAGCTTTGACATCACAGACCAGTTCGGAGGCTTTCTTAATCTTTAGAGGGTTTTGGCTCAGCCCGTCTCAGCTCTAATGCGGACATCATTGCGCCGATACCGGCTTTTCCAACATATTATGCAATATCGCCTTGCCGTTTTTCACCCGATATCCGTCCATTATTGGCTTTGCCGATGTATCCAATAACTGAATTTCAATGGCGCTTACTTAAAAACGGGACCAATTAAACGTCTTCGCATTTGTGCGAAAAGAACTATAAATATATTTGCAAAATGCGATCGCAGTTTATACCGTGATTTTAACAAAAAAGGACACAAAATTTAGAAGAACTTTTACGAAATACACTGAAATCCGTAATTCTTCCAACCTGTCCGTAATTCCGTAATCAGGCAGCAGAAACCGTAATAATTACGGAAAATCCGTAATGCCTTAGCACCTCTGCTATACCGACTCAAAAAAAAAAATTTCCGCAATGCAACGTGAGACAGACGTGGTGGAAACGGAGAAGCCATTTATCCGTTTGTAAAACAAGAAAGAAAGAAAACTAAAATAAAATGAAATAAAACAATTGCTACGTGATCTATCGATATAACTTCACGTCTCGAAGCTGGATACAACGCTAAAATCGCACAAAAATTTCCCTTCCTTTACTTTAAAATTGAAAGGAATGCAGAAAAAATGAATGTTGAAGAAATATTCAGATAAAACAGTCTGCACACTTTCCCAAAAAAACTGCGATGGGCGTCGCCATGTTGCGGCTGTGTCTCTTCCTGGGGTTGAGTTGAGCAAAGAGTTAAGGACATTTTTTTTTTTTTTTAATGTATGAAATAAATAATATGAACTTTTGGAACATTCTGAAAGCAATCTGCGGCTAACGCCGCCGTGCCGCGGCGTTTCTGTCACTGGGGCAAAGGCAAGTCAGCGTTTTTTGTTTTGTTTTTTTATCGCAAAAACCGCCGGCTTGCCATTGCTCTGCTGCATACAGATAAGGGACAAAGTATGTCCGAGGCTGACTTAACAAGGAACCATCTACGCCTTTGCATTCCCAACCACAGTGAGCCTGCGGGAAAACCCCAGAAAAACCACAGACTAGATGGCCAGCAGGAGCAGGATTCAAACACTCATCAGAAAAGTATACCTTCCACTTAGCGACTTAACCAACTGCACTATGCCGGTGGTCCTCATAAATTCCCTCAAGCCCACCTGCTACACAGCGCATAGCGATTTAACTAACTGCACTATGCCTGTGGTCCTCATAAATTCCCTCATGTAAAAAAAAGCCCGCCTGCCACACAGCAACTTATCCAACTGCACTATGCTGGTGGTTCTCATAAATTCCCTCATGTAAAAAAAGTCTGCCTGCCACACAGCGCATAGCGACTTAACCAACTGCACTATGACGGTGGTCCTCATAAATTCCCTCATGTAAAAAAAGTCCGCCTGCCACACAGCGCATAGCAATTTAACCAACTGCACTATGCCGGTGGTCCTCATAAATTCCCTCATGTAAAAAAAGGCCCGCCTGCCACACAGTGCATAGCGACTTATCCAACTGCACTATGCTGGTGGTTCTCAAAAATTCCCTCATGTAAAAAAAGTCTGCCTGCCACACAGCGCATAGCGACTTAACTAACTGCACTATGACGGTGGTCCTCATAAATTCCCTCATGTAAAAAAAGTCCGCCTGCCACACAGCGCATAGCGATTTAACCAACTGCACTATGCCGGTGGTCCTCATAAATTCCCTCATGTAAAAAAGTTCGCCTCCCACACAGCGAATAGCGACTTAACTAACTGCACTATGCCGGTGGTCCTCATAAATTCCCTCATGTAAAAAAGTCAGCCTGCCACACAGGGCATAGCGACTTAACCGACTGCAAAAAGCCCGCCTCCCACACAGCGCATAGCGACTTAACCAACTGCCCTATGCCAGGGGTCCTCATAAATTCCCTCATGTAAAAAAAGTCCGCCTGCCACAGAGCGCATCACAGCGCATAGCGACTTAACCAACTGCACTATGACGGTGGTCCTCATAAATTCCCTCATGTAAAAAAAGTCCGCCTACCACACAGCTCATAACGACTTAACCAACTGCACTATACAGTGGTCCACATAAATTCCCTCATGTAAAAAAAGTCCGCCTCCTACACAGCGCATAGCAACTGAACCAACTGCAGTATGCCGGTGGTCCTCATAAATTCCCTCATGTAAAAAAGTCAGCCTGCCACACAGGGCATAGCGACTTGACTGCAAAAAGTCCGCCTCCCACACAGCGCATAGCAACTTAACCAACTGCCCTATGCCAGTGGTCCTCATAAATTCCCTCATGTAAAAAAGTATGCTGCCTCCCACAGAGCGCATAGCGACTTAACCAACTGCACTATACAGGTGGTCCTCATAAATTCCCTCATGTAAAAAAGTCCACCTGCCATACAGCGCATAGTGACTTAACCAACTGCACTATGACGGTGGTTCACATAAATTCCCTCATGTATAAAAAGTCCGCCTGCCACACAGCGCATACCGACTAAACCAACTGCACTATGCCGGTGGTCCTTATAAATTCCCTCATGTATAAAAAGTCCGCCTGCCACACAGCGCATAGCGACTAAACCAACTGCACTATGCCGGTGGTCCTTATAAATTCCCTCATATAAAAAAAGTCCGCCTGCCACACAGTGCATAGAGACTTAACTAACTACACTATGCCGGTGGTCCTCATAAATTCCCTCATGTAAAAAAAGTCCGCCTTCCACACAGCGCATAGCGGCTTAACTAACTGTGCTATGCCACTTCATAAATTCCCTCATGTATGCTATTAATTACCAGCACAAAAATTATCAGTGTGCAGTTCTTCAAATACGAGGATAAATAAAAAATTATCTGCACTTGCGCCATAATTTTTTTAGGTTGGCCACACTGCCTTCTGTGCATGCATGCTATAATGTGGTATTCTTGTGGTTATGTTACTGAAGTTTGATCTCAATTGCTACATTTTTCTTTGTTCTGTTACAGAGTAAACATGGCTGCTCTGCTGGCAGTGTGCACCAAGGAAGAACAGAGAACAGTGATCCAATTCCTTTGGTCTGAAGGTGTGTCCACAGTTGTATAAAAATAAAATGTATCTGGGTACACAACCATTGAAGCAAAAAACTTGCTGCAAACCCGTGAAGCACAAACCATGATAAAAATAAAATAAGCTAATCTAAAGAAAAATTAAGAACACAATAAATAATTATCAGAATATTACAGATTCCAATGAGGACAAAATAAGTACATTACAATTGAATGTTCAGCCATGAGTATGAAATGGACCTTTATAGTAAAATATAAAAATATTTGACAATGAGCCTAATAAAAACAAGAGACTAATTGAAGAAAGTTTTTATACCCAGAAAAACTTCCATCAGTGAACCTTCAAAAATTATAAACAGCATTCTCAACAACCTAATTCCTAAAACAGTAGACTTACCAACTTGTTTCGTTATGTTTTTACATAACGAAACAATTTTATAATTTAATAACTGGCAACTGCAAAAGAAACCTGACAATAAAAATTGTAATTCTTTGTGTAAATGAAACTTTCGATACAGTTCTTATACATTGAGAACAGGCATTAATAAAATCTAGAGGCCAATTAGAATTGGCTGTAAAAACAAAAGAAGTCAGAAGATGTGAAAAATAATTGAAAGTTCTTCGAATTAAAAAATAATTAAGTATATTACACTGTAATCTGAGTAAAGCCTTGAGTAAGTGCTTTAATTACTGTAAATAACATTTTTATTTATTTTTTCAATCTACAAGCAAAAACTATCTGCAAAGTCTGCTAATTATTTGGAAACTATCCGGGTAAGCGTACACACGTACGTCTATATTCTACTACAGGGTGTGTGTCAAGGGCTGAAATTCATCGCAGGCTTGCAGCACAATACGGGGACAGCGCTCTACCATGTAGAAGTGTGTATGAGTGAATTGAGAAGTTCAAAAATGGCCAGACAAGCGTGAAGCATGGAGAGGGTGCAGGACGTCCATCAACCTCCACCACTGACAGGAAGATTCAACAAGCTCAAGAGACGATTCTGGCAAACTGACGAGTGACCACCGATGAGGTTACCTGTTCTCTGCAAATCAGTTATCATACTTATGGTTCTGCATGTGAAATCATCCACGAGAAACTTGGTTTTCGTAAAGTCTCTGCAAGATGGGTGCCAAGACAGCTTACCGAAGAGCATAAGCGCAAACGTGTGGAGATCGCTCAAAACTTACTCCACCGCAACAACGATGATGGCGAAGCTTTTTTGGAGAGAATCGTCACAGGAGATGAGACCTGGATCCATCACTTTGAGCCGGAATCCAAAAGGCAGAGTATACAGTGGAAACACCCGAGATCGCCAGCTAAGAAGAAATTCAAGACGCAACCTTCTGCAGGAAAAGTGATGCTAACTATTTTTTGGAACTCTAAAGGGCCTATACTGCAACATTACCTGGACAAGGGGCATACAGTCACCAGTGTATGCTACAGTGAAATGCTGGCAAAGGAACTGAAACCAGCTATTCGCACCAAACGCCGAGGCCTATTGTCGAAGCAAGTGTTGTTGTTGCACGACAAGGCACGCCCCCATTCAGCCTTCTAAACCGTTGAAATCCTTGGCAAATTGGGTTTTGAGGCGCTGGAACATCCTCCATACAGTCCAGATCTCACCCCTTCTTACTTTCACCTCTTTGGACCCTATAACTATGCTTTGCGGGGTCGTTGATTTGCTTTGGACGCCAAAGTGAAGGAAGTGGTGCATAAATGGTTGTGTGACCAGCCACAAACCTTCTCCAATGGAATACGCAAACTTATGGACCGCTGGAACAAGTGCATCGAAAAGCGAGGAGACTATGTAGAAAAATTATGTACTTTTTCAACCACTGCTGTAGTTATGATATATTATAGAAACAAGAGTGTGGATAATTTTTGATTTACCCTCGTGCATACCAGGGCTCAAAATTTCAGGTCTAACCCTACTAGCCAAAAAAATTTTCACTCGCCATCACACCACTGTAACATGCAAGAGACAGTGAATGTGCAGCAAGATTTCTGTTTTAATGATTGTGTATGCAAATATTTATATATATATCATCATCATCATCATTGTCAACCATTATCAATCCACTGCTGGACGAAGGTCTCCCCAAGTTTCCTCCACAACGGTCTGTCTTGTGCCAGTCTCCTCCATGTCACCCCTGCATACTTTCAAATTTCATCCACCCATCTCCCATGTGGTCTTTTTCTGGGTCTTTTCCTGTCCCTTGGAATCCAATCTAAAATTTCGGCTGTCCATCGATGATCTGTCCTTCTGGCAGTATGTCCAGCCCATTGCCATTTCAGGGATTTAACTCTGATCAATATATATATATATATATATATATATAAATGAAGATTGATCGATTGATGGCGAAAAGCTGGAGATAACAGACACGTACGTTTATCTTGGACAGCAGATATCAACTGAGGGTCACATTGATGAAGAAATTAATTGGCGTACAAAACTTGCCTGGAGAGCTTTTGGAAGAAACAGCATAATATTCAAAAGCAATATGCCATTATGTCTTAAAAGAAAAGTGTTTGATCAATGCATCCTTTAAGTGCTTACGTATGGTGTAGAGACGTGAACCTGAACTAAAAGAGACATACAAGGGCTGCAGACAACTTAAAAAAGCATGAAGAGGTACATGCTTGGTGTAACCAGGAGAGATATGAAGAGGAACTCGTGGATCCGAAAAATCACAAGAGTGGAAGACATCATGATCAGAGTTAAATCCCTGAAATGGCAATGGGCTGGACGTACTGCTAGAAGGACAGCCCAAATTTTAGATTAGATTCCAAGGGACAGGAAAAGACCCAGAAAAAGACCACATGGGAGATGGGTGGATGAAATTGGAAAGTATGCGGGAGTGACATGGAGGAGACTGGCACAAGACAGATCGTTGTGGAGGAAACTTGGGGAGACCTTCATCCAGCAGTGGATTGATAATGGTTGACAATGATGATATATAAATATATACATATATATATATGCACGACTCGTTATCCAACTCTCGAGAAGATATCAGGCTCAGATTATTCAAACTTATGCGCCAACCACAAGTCATCCTGAAGAAGAAATTGAAGAATTTTATGAGGAAATTCGTCATCTAAATAATAAAGGTAAGCAAATCTTGAAGATAATTATGGGAGATTTCAATGCAAAAATAGAGCAACGGCAACAGAATGAAACTTCAGTAGGTAAATTCGGTCACAGCAACAGAAACCAGCGTGGAAATACTCTTGTTGAGTTTGCAGAGGCAGAAGGATTTTTCAACTTGAACTTCTTTTTCAAGAAAAAGCCACACAGGAAATGGACATGGAAACATCCAAATGGGACGACAAGTGAAATTGATTTTATTATGTGTAACAAAAAATTTGTCATAGAAGACTGCAGTGTGCTAAACAAGTTCAACACAGGTAGTGACTATAGATTGGTGAGATGTAAGATGCACCTCAACACTAAACTTGAACGTGGAAAGCTCATAGGACAAACAAAATGTATTGACATAACCAACCTTAAAAAACACCATAATACCTTCAAGTTGGAACTGAAGAACAGATTCTCTGCTTTAGAAGGCCTAACATCGGAAGAAGGGGATATTTCCGAAGTTAACAGAAAAGTAACCAAAGCTCTTATGGAAACAGCAACAAAATTAGCTGGGTCTAAGAAAAAGTTGCATGTGAACAAATTATCAGGAAAAACCAAAATGTTGATGCAAAAAAGACGAGAGATAAGGACAACTTAAGACGATGTGACTTCCACAGTGGAATATATAGAGCTATGCAAGACAGTACGAAAAAGTATCACTGAAGATATAAGGAAATTCAACTGTGAACTAGTGAGGAAAGCAATTGAAAACAACCAAAGCCTAAAGATAGCAAAGGGACATCTCAGTAAGGGAAGAAAACAGATTATAGCACTGAGAAAAGAAGATGGTTCTGTAACACGAAATAGAGGTGAAATTTTGACAAGAGTGAAAGATTTCTACTCCAAATTATATGAAAGGGATGATACATGTACTCCAGACATCATGAAAGGTACCAGAGTTCTTCCAGTCCTCCCAGCAGAAGTTACACATGCAATCAAGAACATGAAGCGGGGGAAAGCTCTAGGAGAAGATGGAATTACTGTAGACATCATACAAGAAGCAAGTGGAGAAATCGAAACAGTACTCGCCCAAATTTTCACTTGATGCCTTAATGAAGGGAAGATTCCTGAGGATTGGAACAATGCTACAATGATCCTGCTACATAAAAAAAGTGACATTGAGGATCTTAGGAACTACAGACCTATCAGCCTCCTATCAGTGGTTTATAAAATCTTCACTAAAGTTCTTTCACACCGCTTGAAAGTAACACTGGACATCGCTCAACCGAGAGAACAAGCTGGATTCAGGAGTGGCTACAGCACAATAGATCATATCCATGTACTGAGAGAACTAATTGAAAGAACAAGGGAATATGAACTTCCATTGTGCATGGCTTTTATCGATTATGAAAAAGCCTTTGATTTGGTGAAACCATCAGCAGTTACAATGGCTTTGAAATCCTGCGGTATTGAAGATACATACATTAATATTATTAATAACATCTATGAAAATGCAAGTGCAAAGATTCGGCTGTTTGAAAATACAACACACATAAAAATTGGAAAGGGAGTGAGACAAGGTGACACCATGTCTCCGGAGCTCTTTAATGCCACATTGGAAAATGTCTTTCAATCACCGAGCTGGGAAAACAAAGGAATAAAGATTAATAGAGATTATCTAACCCACCTTCGTTTTGCTGATGACGTAGTCATTTTTGCAACTAGCCCCATCAGAGCTGCAGAGTATGATCCAGGAACTTGCGGACAAGAGTAAAGAAGTGGGATTAAAAATGAACTTTCAGAAGACAAAAGTGATGTTCAATGCTTTTACAAGAAATGAAGATTTATCGATTGATGGAGAAACGCTGGAGATAACAGACACGTACGTTTATCTTGGACAGCAGATATCAAGTGAGGGTCACATTGATGAAGAAATTAATCGGCGTAAAAAACTTCCCTGGAGAGCTTTTGGAAGAAACAGCATAATTTTCAAGAGCAATATGCCATTATATCTTAA
This sequence comes from Macrothele yani, assembly GCA_039090855.1. Classification (NCBI taxonomy): domain Eukaryota; kingdom Metazoa; phylum Arthropoda; class Arachnida; order Araneae; family Macrothelidae; genus Macrothele; species Macrothele yani. The sequence goes on from CM077011.1 coordinate 116,410,734, forward strand.
AAGAAAAGTGTTTGATCAATGCATCCTTCCAGTGCTTACGTATGGTGCAGAGACGTGGACCTTAACTAAAAGAGACATACAAAGGCTGCAGACATCTCAAAGGAGCCTGCAGAGGTGCATATGCTTAGTGTAACCAGGAGAGATAAGAAGAGGAACTCGTGGATCCGAAAAATGACAAGAGTGGAAGACATCATGATCAGAGTTAAATCCCTTAAATGGCAATGGGCTGGACATACTGCCAGAAGGACAGACCATCGATGGACAGCCGAAATTTTAGATTAGATTCCAAGGGACAGAAAAAGACCACATGGGTGGATGAAATTCGAAAGTATGCGGGAGTGACATGGAGGAGACTGACACAAGACAGACCGTTGTGGAGGAATCTTGGGGAGACCTTTGTCCAGCAGTGGATTGATAATGGTTGACGATGATGATGATATATATATTTATATATAAATATAGGGATGTAAGGTCAGGTGATGCGTAACATCACAGCCTCTCCTTGACAAATGTCAAAACCGCCTTCTCGTGGTGCATCCTGTTCCTACTAAAGGGGCTCTGACGACCGCCAATAGCGGTATAACTATACCATCGGGATTAGAGGAAAATTCTATCCCACACTCACCAACCCGCTTGGCCAGCGTGGTGAGTTATGGCCAAACCCCTCCAAAATGACTCCACAAATTAAATCTTGGCCCTCAGTCTCCGGCAGCTGGAATGTACCTGGCCAAGGCAGCGGCCAGTGCGACATGAAGGCAGAGGGTGCTAAGAATCCCCGGAGGACCGGACTAGGCTGCCATCTGATGCTGACCTTGGCTACTTACAATGGACGCTCCCTATCTTCTGATTCAAGGCTTCTTGAATTGGAAAAGGAACTACAAAGGATCAAGTGGGACATCGTGGGGCTAAGTGAGGTAAGGAGAAAAGGAGAAGATCTCATCGAACTGAAAAGTGGACATCTCTTCTACTATCGTGGGACAGATACTGGCAGAACTAGTGGTGTTGGATTTATAATAAACAAGAAACTGAAGGATAAAGTTGTAGAAGTTGAAAGTTCCTCTGACAGAGCTGCACGGCTTGTTATCCAACTCTCGAAAAGATACCAGGCTCAGATTATTCAAACTTATGCACCCACCACAAGTCATCCTGAAGAAGAAATTGAAGAATTTTATGAGGAAATTTGTCATCTAAATAATAAAGGTAAGCAGCACTTGAAAATAATTATGGGAGATTTCAATGCAAAAATAGGGCAACGGCAACAGAATGAAACTTCAGTAGGTAAATTCGGTCACGGCAACAGAAACCAGCGTGGAAATACTCTCGTTGAGTTTGCAGAGGCAGAAGGGTTTTTCATCTTGAACTCCTTCTTCAAGAAAAAGCCACACAGGAAATGGACATGGAGACATCCAAATGGGACGACAAGTGAAATTGATTTTATTATGTGTAACAAAAAATTCGTCATAGAAGACTGCAGTGTGCTAAACAAGTTCAACACAGGTAGTGACCATAGATTGGTGAGATGTAAGATGCACCTCAACACTAAACTTGAACGTGGCAAGCTCATAAGACAAACAAAATCTATTGACATAACCAACCTTAAAAAACACCATAATACCTTCAAGTTGGAACTGAAGAACAGGTTCTCTGCTTTAGAAGGCCTAACATCGGAAGAAGTGGACATCTCTGAAGTTAACAGAAAAGTAACCAAAGCTCTTTTGGAAACAGCAACAAAATTAGCTGGGTCTAAGAACAAGTTGCATGTAAATAAATTATCAGGAAAAACGAAAATGTTGATGCAAAAAAGAAGAGAGATGAGGACAACTAAAGAAGACGTGACTTCTAAAGTGGAATATATAGAGCTATGCAAGACAGTACGAAAAAGTATCACTGAAGATATAAGGAAATTCAACTGTGAACTAGTGAGGAAAGCAATTGAAAACAACCAAAGCCTAAAGATAGCAAAGGGACATCTCAGTAAGGGAAGAAAACAGATTATGGCACTGAGAAAAGAAGATGGTTCTGTAACACGAAATAGAGGCGAAACTTTGACAAGAGTGAAAGATTTCTACTCCAAATTATATGAAAGGGATGATACATGCACTCCAGACATCATGAAAGATACCAGTACCAGAGTTCCTCCAGTCCTTCCAGCTGAAGTTGCACATTCAATCAAGAACATGAAGCGGGGAAAAGCTCCAGGAGAAGATGGAATTACTGTAGACATCATACAAGAAGCAAGTGGAGAAATCGAAACAGTACTCGCCCAAATTTTCACTCGATGCCTTAATGAAGGAAAGATTCCTGAGGATTGGAACACCGCTACAATGATCCTGCTACATAAGAAAGGTGACATTGAGGATCTCGGAAACTACAGACCTATCAGCCTCCTATCAGTAGTTTATAAAATCTTCACTAAAGTTCTTTCACACCGCTTGAAGGTAACACTGGACATGGCTCAACCGAGAGAACAAGCTGGATTCAGGAGTGGCTACAGCACAATAGATCATATCCATGTGCTGAGAGAACTAATTGAAAGAGCGAGGGAATATGAACTTCCATTGTGCATGGCTTTTATCGATTATGAAAAAGCCTTTGATTCAGTGAAACTATCAGCAGTTACAATGGCTCTGAAAACCTGCGGTATTGAAGATGCATACATTAATATTATTAATAACATCTATGAAAATGCAAGTGCAAAGATTAGGCTGTTTGAAAATACAACACACATAAAAATTGGAAAGGGAGTGAGACAAGGTGACACCATATCTCCGAAGCTCTTTAATGCCACATTGGAGGGTGTTTTTCAGTTACTGAGCTGGGAAAACAAGGTGATAAAGATTAATGGAGATTATCTAACCCACCTTCGTTTTGCTGATGACGTAGTCATTTTTGCAACTAGCCCATCAGAGCTGCAGAGTATGATCCAGGAACTTGCTGACAAGAGTAAAGAAGTGGGATTAAAAATGAACTTTCAGAAGACAAAAGTGATGTTCAATGCTTTTACAAGAAATGAAGATTTATCGATTGATGGAGAAAAGCTGGAGATAACAGACACATACGTTTATCTTGGACAGCAGATATCAAGTGAGGGTCACATTGATGAAGAAATTAATCGGCGTACAAAACTTGCCTGGAGAGCTTTTGGAAGAAACAGCATAATTTTCAAGAGCAATATGCCATTATGTCTTAAAAGAAAAGTGTTTGATCAATGCATCCTTCCAGTGCTTACGTATGGTGCAGAGACGTGGACCTTAACTAAAAGAGACATACAAAGGCTGCAGACAACTCAAAGCAGCATGGAGAGGTGCATGCTTGGTGTAACCAGGAGAGATAAGAAGAGGAACACGTGGATCCGAAAAATGACAAGAGTGGAAGACATCATGATCAGAGTTAAATCCCTGAAATGGCAATGGGCTGGACATACTGCCAGAAGGACAGATCATCGATGGACAGCCGAAATTTTAGATTGGATTCCAAGGGACAGGAAAAGACCCAGAAGAAGACCACATGGGAGATGGGTGGATGAAATTCGAAAGTATGCAGGGGTGACATGGAGGAGACTGGCACAAGACAGACCGTTGTGGAGGAAACTTGGGGAGACCTTCGTCCAGCAGTGGATTGATAATGGTTGACAATGATGATGATGATGATATAAATATATATACAACTCTGCGATTGTGCTACAGCTGAGATCTCAGAAAATAATAATTACCCTCCAGGTTGTATTAAACCAAGAAAGTCATCAAAAGTCAACATTTTTGAGTGCTCGAGGAGAAGAAATAACTAAAATAACATTTCAAAAAATGTTGGTCATACACTGCAACCCAATCCCTCCATAAAGCGAATTGCCAGCACCTCCACCACCATGCTCCTTTTCCTCATATGTACATAAATATGTTTCTTGGAATCCTGGCTGGTACAGCAAAGATTAATCGGAGTACGGATGGGGAAAATATCAGCGTTTTTGAGAATCGACATTAGAAACTGCAAAAGAATATTTTCTACGTGAAGTAGATGAATTTCTCTTTGCTGCATTCTGTTATATATAATCTTAGGTCATGAATTAGGGACTTTTTTGCCGTTTTGCTCGATATTTCATCACTGAAAATCGAGTTGTTCTCCTTAATGTTACAGTAATCTGTAAGTCCTCTCTTGCCCTCCCCAAAAAGCTGAGGTTTCATGACCGATGTTTGAAACTGCAATAGCGCAATCAACTCGAAATTTTTCTGCGATAAGTAAATGAATGTCTTTTCGTATTTTTATACAGAGAAAGGAAATATCACCTTTCTTTTTCGTATACCAAGAAAGGAAATACCACCTTTCTATGTCGCGAATTAGTGATTTTTTTTTTGCCATTTTTCTGCGATGTTTCGTCGCCGAAACTAGAGTTCTTATCCTCGATGTTACTGGAGTCAATGCATCGAGGTTTACAATACATCAAGCACTTTAACAAGTATTATGGTTACTCGATGTTGAATTAGTGAGCTATCACTGATATATTGAACGGTGATTTATTCAACGATGTACCAATATCAGACGAGAAAGATGTGAATTCTTTGGTTCTTTAGCAAAACATCGTGGTTTTTGCTGATACAACAAAAATTTCCACCCATATTATGGATGCGTGAATGAATATCCACCCATATGCCCATCCCCACTCTGAGTTACACCTAGAAACGCTTCTTCCCACAATGCTTTGGGGTTCCTTTCAGCGAGCTTCGCATCAGCTGTCGCTACGCAGCCCACGGAAGAGGCTCTCGTTGGCTCGTTAGGTTGCTAATGATGATGCAGTGATTGATACACCTCTGTCAGATACCGTTTTACTGAAAACATTTCATGACAAGAAAAAAAGACAGCACAATTAGATACAATACTTAAGATGCCTCGCACACTAAAATATTTTTAAGCTGACATTTTACTGAAAGTGAAGACATCATCAGAGTTCAAATTATTTTTGTGAAGATACTGTTTGAGCTAAAAATATTTTTGTGAAGATACTGTTTGAGCTAAAAATATTTTTGTGAAGATACTGGCCTACAGCATCAAATGCCAAACAGGAAAACAATTTAAAATTTTTACTGCTCGCCAACAATAAATTTCTGGTCGCTGTTGCACCCTGTGCATACACAGTAGGAGCAACACATCCCCCCCCTCTCCTGTCTAGTGCACATGTGAAGATCCAGGACAAATGCAACACTACCTGTGATGCACAGCATCAGTTGGAGTTGAAATGGTAGCTATAATGGGTAAGGGGCAAGATTCAACCACCCTTAGAAGAATGACCATCAGATACAGAGTAGAGCCGGCATGTGCAACTTCATCACGACCACGGGACGGATAGTGAATTTTAAATATTTCCATATGATGTTATTTTAAAATTTCAAGATATTGGTATTTATTTGCCAAAAAATATTTGTTAATTTTTTTATTTAAGTTATGTCATTAGTATAAAAAATTTACGAATAGATCAATGGTAAAACATAAAATTTTACGAGAGCTTTATTGGGATATTCATTACTTAAGTTTATTTTAATGAATTATTACAATTTTTAAAATTTTGCTTTGCGAACAAAATTAAGTTTAGCTTAAGACAGATCAGATGCATTCAGTGGGGCGTTTGGGACTTCATGTCTTTCACAAGATGGTCAGTGTTCAAGGAAATAACTAAAGCATCAGGTAGTTTCGCTTTGATTTTTTTCTATTTTACTGTGAAATAAACTTCCAACCTTTTCTCTATTAAACAAAGACTGCTTCATTACGATACCTGTGTGATTGACACCAAACTGTCTTGGTGTCCTTTATATCCCTGCCCCTTTCCATTTTTTTTTTTTTTTTTCACCACTTTCGTTCGCAGGTACTGAGGACACTTTTCTTTTTTTTTCTTTTTTTTTTTTTTTTGAGGTTTAACGACCACCGTGAGCAACTCAATGGGCTATAAGCAGTCGCCCGTCCCTAATTTAGGGTCACTGGTTCCAGGGAAGGGAGAGAGCCAGTGCCGTAAGACAAACACAACATCCATGCCTCACCGGGATTCGAACCCGGACCCCTTCGGATGAATGATCAGAGGCCAACGCCTTAGACCACTGCGCCACCGGGGCGGCAACACTTTTCTTCCCTCTGTTTTGTTTACAAGCCCATGTGGCACATCCTGATCATCATAAACTAACCAGGGCATATTAAAGATAAAATACATGGGATGGGAAGGTAGCCAAAAGAGAGACAAGAAGTATTCAATGTTCCAATCTTCATTGTTTAGAAGTGGTCTTTAAGAAAGAGCATTACCTAGCGGGAATTGAAAGAAATCTTTGCTGCAGAGGTAAGGATACATGTTTTTAACCATAGGAATTATTACTTTTCTTTAAATTTCACTATACTTACTAGAATATATGCATGTCCAAAGAACAAATTTTTTTAATTGTAATGCATATATATTTTTAATAAAATTAAAAAACAAAGTTTTAATCAAAAACAACTATTATGGGAATTTCACCAGGAATATTTTTTTTATTTAAATTGCAAATTTTCAGGAAAAACCCTTCTCCTTCTTCAGCCTGTCTTATTTTTTGTTTTGTTTTTTCTCAACATGAGCTTTATTCAAAGAAAAAAAAAGTTTCTTAGCAGTGAGAATTTTTATAGCAGTCATTTGCAAATTGGGGGAGCTACTTCTAGAAATCACAAAATACTTCTTGAAAATCATACAAGTATTTTTACTCCCTGTCCAAAATTTTACTGTGACCTCTGCCTGTATACATATGCTGGGGTCAATCCAGGCAGCATTTGATATAGTTGGTTGGTAGCTGCACAAAAATATTTTTAGCTCACAAACAGTACCTTTACAAAAATATTTGTAACTGTATCTTCACAAAATGTTTTCAGTAGCGATGAACGATACAGTTTTTTGTGCGGGTGAAACAATTCGGTGGGTAAGTAAGCTGTAGATGCACGATAATCAACAAGCCATGAGAATTCAATGGAAGATAAAAGACAAACTTTATATATAATTAAAAACACTAGCTACAATAGGTTAAAATGGCACATGCAAGATCTTTCTGACTTGCCTCAAGCCCATCATCAGGCAAAGCACGGACAGCACTGCGTCGATATACACTAAATACAAAGGGACGAACTAACAGGATGCATCAGTTGTTATGCAATATGTAAGTTCGGAAGGCATAATATATGTGTGCATAAGACACTATTCGTTGGCAGTTACAGGTTTAGCTGTTTAAATGTATATAACCCTGCTAAAGCTAAACCTGTAACCGCCAACGAAGTGTCTTATGCACATATGTATATTATGCCTTCCGAACTTAACATATTACATAACTGATGAATCCTGGGAGTTCATCCCCTTGTATTTAGTGGTATGTCAATGTGGTGCTGTCTGTGTTTTACCAGATGATGGGCTTGAGGCAAGCCAGAAAGATCTTGCATGTGCCATTTTAACCTATTGTAGCTAGTGTTTTTAATTGTATATAAAGTTCGTCTTTTATCTGCAACTGAATTCTCATGGCTTGTCAATTATCGTGCATCGACAGCTTCCTTACTCTCAGAATTGTTTTCAGTAGCATTTTAGTTTAACAAAAATATCTTAGCATAAGATGCATCTTGAATATTGCTGTACCTAACCAGCTTTTTTTTCAGCATTCAGACTTTATTTCGCTGTGAGAGCAACACACGCTGCAGTCAGTGTTTCAATTTTTTACTTACCTAGCCAGCCAACTGGATTTCTTACTTGCTTCCTAAGACCAATCATTTTGATGACCCTTGTACTTAAGCAATAACAATCCTGATCTGATAATTCTATTCCACCACTTTGAATTTTCATGTACGTTAAGATTTTTAACACTTTTTGTTACGCTGATCTAAACATAAAAATAAACAAAATTTCAGAAAACTGAGTGTCATCTTTCAAAACACACATTGAACCCTGATGTGACACAGATTCATTTGAATGGATGGATGTTCCTGATTCAGATTTTTTTTTTTTTTTTGTTACCAGTCATTCGTGCTACATCATTTCGATTTTTTTTTTTTTTACATAGAATACACGAAACTATACGGGAAAGTATCTATGCTTATAATGAAATGCAAAAGTAATTTTTACAAACCAGCGAAAATAAAATTTCCGAGAATTTAAGCCCATTTTCCAGAGGAGATTTCCTTGCACATGGGGACTGAGCTCCTGGTTCAGGGACAACGCTAATCTTCAAAATCAGGGTGGGAGAGTATTGTTTTTCTTGGGGCAAGTCTGATAGCAACTTTACTTACAAATCACTAAAATAATTTTAATGCTTTTTACTAAAGATATAAAAGAATTTTGTGTACAAATTTCCTCGTCTTAGCGTTACAGATTTTCACACTGCAAGACTAAATTATAATTTTAAAACAAAGCATCTGTTTATCGTTTCCGTTTACACCACACCAGACTATTATGAATTTTATTACCACAAACATAAATTACCTATATTACATTTCCAAATTTGTATCTTTCAATTAACAGACAACCATACCATTTCCAACGTATTTTATCAAGACCGACACTTTTAAATTTAAAGTTGGTGTCATTTCTTTGCGCCCATTCAATGAAAACAAAAGTTTTATTTAAAACTCTAATCAACAATTAACCGCACTATTTATTTAGGCTAATCCTATCCAAGTACAACTGTGTACATTACAAAGAGGGCACGGTCAACGATCCAGAGAAAAAAAAAATTCTCGAGAAACCTATGCAACTCAATTGATTAAGCGATGACAAAAGCAAAACATCGATTATTTGCTTGAAATATTTTCAAAATTTTAAAATTTCAAAAAGTTTGTTTGAAATATTTTCAAACACACATCGGTTAATTTCAAGAAAACCTGAAGGATTTCCAGTTCTTATCTGAAGAGACAGAGCAACGAGATAGAAATACATAGAGTGCTTCTGTGATTGGTTCTCTGCCGAGGCAGCTGAAGCCAACGCGGGGAGAGCCCGCCATCTTTGATGAAGTACAAATTCTGCGTGTGTCAAGGAGTCATCTCGGTTCTTTCAGCTGTTCGGCGATCGTGTTATGCTTCATTACAAATTTAGTGCTACAGTTTCGTGAATAATCACAATTATCAGCACATTGTTGATATTTAAAATGCCATATTACTGCACAGCTTTTGATTGTAAGAATAAAAGGAACAAGGATTGTGGAACTACATTTCACAAGTAAGCATTTTAAAATAAGGTTGAGCTGTAAATGCTCAGTTAATCAAACACAAAAAATAAAACATCTACTCCGTGTAGCTGGTGATTAAACCAGCAGATAAGCCATTTCAATATCTGTGTTATCTTAAGACTTTTTATTTCTTATATTTTGTAAACAGTCGTACTCAATGTGAAAACTGAATGATGTTTACTCTGGGAAGCTGAGGTTAACTGTGGGTTACCAACTTTGAGGCTTTTTGGGTACAATTTCTACCTATGTAAATGTTTTGTTTTTTTCAATAATATGAGGATGTTTTGCAAATGGCATTTGCATATATATTCTAGAATCTGTACAGTGTATATGCAACTTGTCTGACAAGACAACAAATATTTCAAAATCTTAGGAAGCAGCAATTTCTTTTTATGTGATATAGATCATGTACCCATGGCTAATGCCCATTAGATAGCAAATACTGGTAAAGCAGTCAATTTATAGTTACTTAAATTGCAGAAGTAATAATTGTGATTGGTAATATAAATTTATTGCTTGCTGACACCTGTCAGGAAACAATCTAGTATTTTATCTTAAAGCACAGGGTCACCCAGCTTATGTTCTAGGCATTTGTCTCTGATTAGTGATTAATTTGTAGTATTACTGCAACAAAGTGAGAGTGGAGAGCTTGAAAATTTCTTGACAGAATACTCTTTATTTGTGAATGTGTTAGTACAATGTGTGTGTGGTATTTGGGTAGCAAAAATACAGGCAATATTGATTTAAAACTGAAAATAGGAAACAGGGAGTACAATGGTACCTCAAAAATGCAAACAACATAAAATATTTATGAAAACTGGCACAAACGGTTATGAAATGACAATTGAAAAAAAATTATGGAATAATACAAAAGGAAGGGACTAGCAACATTTTGTAATAACTACTTGAATTTGATTTTTGCGTGATAGGTGGTGGTTTTTTTTTTTTTTTTTTTTGAAGAATGTGACCTCTGATTCATGATGAATGTACAGTCAGTATGTCCATGTATAAATTGCCAGTTATTCCTTTTACATCAACCATATATATGAAAGGTTAGTATTGAACAAATATCACTCACGTAATCAATCTTTCTTTGAATTGAACAAGTTGTGCCTGTATTTCTCTAAAATACAAATCAGACGCACTTGTATTTCCAGCAAGACTGCTGAAGGAACCCACAAAATAACAACACAAAACATAAACATTTGCTCGACAAACTTTTTGCACATCATGAATGCAAATCAGTGGTTGTTAATTTCTCACTTCATATTAATAAGAGGTTGTGCCCTTAAAATTGAAACAAAAAAAAACTATGTGCAGTACATCTTAAGAATTACCAAAATGTGTACAAATATCAGGTGAAAACTACAAAATTTCAGCTTTGGGACAACAAAAAACTAGGCTTCTTAAAAAAAAAAAGTAAAATATGAAAGTGCAAATAAAAAATATTAAATACTTAATACTGAAACAAAAAAAAAATACAATTTTTTGTCCCATAAAAAAATTAAAGTCCATAATCTGAATTTTTTGGTCACTCAGCCCAGAGCTTGAATAATATCTAAAATAATACATTCCCAGAGAAAATTTACCTGCCCAGATATTAAAAGCAGGATGTGTAGAAAGATTTTTTTATACCAAAAATTATGTCTTTTTAGGTTGAAAAAGTACATAAAACTATTTTTAGCTACTCGGTACTGGTGTTGCTAACTGTAAATACCATTTGGAGCATCATATTGCCCCAATGTCTGTCTATACCTAAGTCACAGGGTAGTTACAGAAGTGATAAATACACATATATATATATCTGACTACAACATATATTAGGTCACCAAGTTTATTTAAACTGCACTTAAGAATAATTATTTTCAATTCTTTTTCTTACGGATAAGCCTTGGAAGATAGTTAATAATACATAGCAAATAAACATATGTAAATACATAAATAAAATAAAACTCTCATAAAATATTTGGCGTCTATGTATTTGGAGTGATAAGCTGTGGGATGATTCAGCATTCTCATGGTGATGACCCACGAATATCTAAAATTTTTACCGAAATTGCGGATTGACTGCAACTGTATTTTTTATTTTTGTATTTCTTTTTTTTTTTTTCATTTACTCTATTACCGCTGACTTATATTTCACTGAAAATTTGCTCCAAAAAATTTGTGAAATGTCAAAAAATTACGGCATGAGATTTTATTCAACGACAGCAAGCTGCATCCATTAAAATATCATTTTTTTTTTAAAAACACTATTGCCGTCAACTAACAATGAAAAGCGTTATTTGATATGTTAAAGTTTTAGTCTCACCCCCTAGGTGTTTATAACAACATTTCTGAGTTATATCCTTATTTAACATTAAACTATATATTACGAAAACTCCCTTGCTTAACACGGAACGGAAATCGTTCTGTACCTCATCAAACATGGCTGCCACTTGTTTCCGGTGGCTTCACCCGTTCCCCGACGTAAGCGCTCTACGTATTTCTATCTCGTTGAGACAGAGTCTATTAACATCATAGGGACGTAGCAGACACGTGACTCTCAGGATAGGACAACCAGCCAAGGCCATCTTTATACCTTACCAGGCCTGCAACAAGGATTTATGACGTCACAATCGTGGTGCTATTGCTTTGCTCTCCGTTATTGCTTTGCTCTCCGTGGCAATTGGAAACCTCAACGAACTATAGAGGGCGCTGCGCAAACGTAAACAAACTTCTCTAGTACGGGTAACGTCACACGTGTTTCCATAAAGTCGAATGTTAGAATGGCTGGTTTGTCGCTTTCAATCCTTGAAATAATGAAATTTGTGGACGCTTCCAAAAATTCAAGATGCATTAAAGAAGGGGAAGTGATTGTTAATGTAGGCCATATAATTTCTTGTGGAATTAAAAAGGAAGATGGAAGAGAAATTCTCATAGTTTCGCACTGCATTCAGTCCACGGCAATAACGTCGTCGCCTCACTCCATCAACGGTGTTTTAGATACAAGTAACAGTGAAATTTCTATAAAGTCATTTGAGTGCTCTTGTAAAGCGGGCAGAAGTGGAACGTGTAAGCACTGTGTAGCAGTAATGCTTTACTGTAACAGGTAATTTTTATTTTTACATTTTCATGCAAGTGATATAGTAATACCGACAGTGGTGTTCTAATCCGGATTACTATTAAAAGCTGACATTTCGTTTCATTTGACGTTACCCAGAACCCATTTTCAATACTGTCAACAATAACATTTGTAATTTTTGAACATTCTGTTCCTAAAAGTGTTTGTGAATTGGTAATTGTTGATCATCATTGGGTTCTGCGTTTTTGAACCGATGACTGTTGACAGAACATTGCAAATCTTGTTCCATAATGAAGTTTAAATTTATACGGATAACAGCAATTATTTGTTTTCAAGATTATGTAGAAATGCGAATTTTTTCATTACTACTATGCAATAAAAACATGCTGCCTTGTTTATTATTCATTCAAAGACGTTACTAGGTTAGTAGCATTTCACTGGAAGGATTTCAAACGCAAAGGCACAAACGTTTATACTAACTTGTGAAAAACATAGCTGAAACCTTGGGAACGACATTGCGGGACACAACAATATGATTTGTTCTTCTTCACGGAATTCTCCATTATACAACTCTAATTCCAGAATGAATGCAAAAATACACCAAACTACGACAACTGAACGTAATGAGCGATCTACCAACAGCCAAGCATTGAGCCGAAAACGTTACCCGTACTACAGTAATTCTTCCTTTTGCCGCAAGAGGGAGAGCGGACCGCTGAGATTGCCAATACAAAAAGTGAGTGTTGATTTCGTATTTTTAGGGATGCGTTATGGATCTCGTCATCGGGTACTTCTGGGAACTACGACAAGCGGCTAGATCCAGCAGCTTGGCACACATCCAAGATTCTCCCGTGCAGCAAGCCACGCCTTTATTTTTTTTTTTTTTTTTTTTTTTTTTTTTGAGGTTTAACGACCACCGTGAGCAACTCAATGGGCTATAAGCAGTCGCCCGTCCCTAATTTAGAGTCACTGGTTCCAGGGAAGGGAAAGAGCCAGTACCGTAAGACAAACACAACATCCATGCCTCACCGGGATTCGAACCCGGACCCCTTCCGACGAATGATCAGAGGCCAACGCCTTAGACCACTGCGCCACCGGGGCGGCCCTTTATTTGGGCTCCGCTCTTCTATCTAAAACATGGAAAACACTTCTGTGCGATTTATTTATTGCGAAAAAAAATTCAGTAGTGTTGGAAATCGAAATAAGCACATTAAAGTGATTCACAAATCACAGAAATCCGGTGATTCACCTTTGAAATTTCCATGTGCAGTAAAAAACTGTAATATTACATTGTATTCTGAAGATTTTTTTTTTTTTTATTTGAGGTTTAACGACCACCGTGAGCAACTCAATGGGCTATAAGCAGTCGCCCGTCCCTAATTTAGAGTCACTGGTTCCAGGGAAGGGAGAGAGCCAGTGCCGTAAGACAAACACAACATCCATGCCTGACCGGGATTCGAACCCGGACCCCTTACGGACGAATGATCATAAGCCAGCGCCTTATACCACTGCGCAACCGGGGCGGCTCAATGCTTTCGTATGGCAGACACGACCAAGAGGGTAATCAACGCTCTATACGCAGCAAAACACGCCCAGGGATATCACAACAGACCGGCTTCAAAAATCTGCGTTACCTGTACGGTAGAAACTAGCAGACCATGTTGACAGTCCTAAATGATTAACGGCTGAGAGGCGTGGCTTGCTGCACGAGAAAATCTTGGATGTGTGCCAAGCTGCTGGATCTAGCCGCTTGTCTTTTACCAAAACCAAAGCGAACGACAAGCTTTCCGAATGGAAACGTGCTTGGTTTGAAAATTGGAATTACAAAGTAAAAAATGTAAAATTAATTGGAGCACGATGATTTTTGGTATTAATATAGATTAGCGGCCACATATAATTACCCCGAATATCTTCCTGAAATGAATTTTGTACAGTAGTCTGTGATCTCATGATACTAAATCAGTCTGCTGCGCAAGCACTTTTGCTGTTTAAATTGGTGAAAATGATATTTATAAAATGTTACCTAGCCACCGTGATGCTTCATGCACCCGCCATTTGCAATGGCACGTAAAGTTGTTTTCACTGCAAGAGTGTCGTCTGCTACTTGAAACATCCGGTTGCCAACCGAAGTCCAGTGGATGAGTAAAAGTCTGATCATCATTCTCTCTAATTACAGCCGAGCGGAAAGAGCCTAAAGAGCGTTCAACTACCAATTATCACGTGACACAGGAAAATCCGATAATGTGCGTTTGCATAGGGAAATTTTTGGGTTAAAAGGGAAATTTCGTTTTCAATATCTCGCAACACTCAGAACACCATCCCGCGTATTTTGTTTCGTCATTCATCATTGTGTACCTCTCGCTTCCCGCTAAAAGGTTCGTACTGTGCGCTGTATCTTGAGGAAAAATTTGTTTTGAGTTCAAATTCTTGCTCATTATGCCAACTTGTCAAGGATGCTCGTGGAAACTCTTGGATCTTACAAAACTTCGAGACAATCAGGCAGATCTGATCGACGTTTTCGCCGACCACAGCTGCATCAAAAAGGAAATGCAATGCCCAAAGTGCCAGAGACTATTGACCCTCAATATTGTAACACTTGAGTTCAGGTGCCGTGCCTCTGTACTTATCCCTGCCCAGAATAATCATCGGGCACGCAGGATTAAGTGCAATTTCAAGCAATCTGCAAGAACAGGCACCTTTTTTCACAAAACTCATTTGTCTCTGGCGCAAGTCTTGGAATTTGTTATGTTTTGGCTGTTCATCAGATTTCCAAGACAAAATTTGATTGAGACACAAATGCAGGTATCCCCTACAACAGTTGTGGATTGGTCCTCCTTTTGTCGTGAGGTGTGTTTCAACTGGGCCCAGAAAACTAGTCAGTCGCTTGGAGGCCCAGGGAAGATTGTAGAAGTTGATGAATGTAAGATCGGCCGAAGAAAGTTCAATTTCGGAAGGTATATTCAAGGTCAGTGGGTTTTTGGTGGTATTGAACGAGGAAGTAGGAAGAAGTTTTTAGTACCAGTAGAGGACCGTACAGCAGGGACACTGATAAATGTCATCCAAAACTTCGTATTGCCGCAAACTACAATTATGAGTGACTGCTGGAAGGCATACGACCATCTTGATCAACATGGATTCGAACACCCGAAAGTCAATCATAGCATCAATTTTGTTGCACCCATAACTGGTGCTCACACCAACACCATAGAGAGAGAAAGTGGTGGGAAGTGAGAGGTGATATCCCAAGATTTGGTGGAGTCAAGAAGCACTACGCTGGATACTTAGCTGAATACATGTTCAAGCGAAGTGTTCCAGATTTGAATCTCCGGCTTCATCACTTCTGCCTTATGATTGCTGACCTCTATCCTCCTCCATAGGCACTACTACATGAAGTTAAAAAAAAAGGTCCTTTTAAGGGCCAAAAAAGTTTTTCAAAAGGGAATTATCAATCGTACAAAGATGGGCAATCTTAATTTTTCTTGGTAGGTTGCCTAAAATGCAAAACAAATTAGAAAAAGGCTCTTTTCAGGGCCAATATTTTTTTATGAAGAACTAAACGCCTACTTCATAACATTTATACATCACACCATATATTATGCATGTGGCCAGCTATAAAAAGCACCAGGCTCAAGAGTTTTAAAAAGGGTGCTATCAATATTATAAAAGTTCTTTTATATTCAAAACTGGCGGGAGTTGTGTAGCTTTTTGAAGCCAGCTGAATTTGCCACAAACTAGCAATCCCATGCCAAAAATAGTCAACACATATACACCTCATTAAAAAAATTATAACGTATATTACATCTAACCCTTTCTGTTGAAATCACACCGTTTTCCAAGACTTCCGTAAAAAATTACATTACACTAGCATGTTTTAGAAACTACACTTGGTAATTAAAAACAATGGCATTGGGTGAATTTGTGTGCTTATGCATGCTTGGAGTTTACGAGGATAACTATATTTTCAAGAAAATTTAAATGGAGCTCTTCAGCACTGAAATTTTATACATTCACACATATTGTTAAGCTATTCTCTGAGATTAGCTCCTCAAAGAAAGGCCTTGTGCCAAGTACACATTTGTTAGCCCCTAAAAAAAAAGGCCATATGCCAAGTGCACATTTAACTGATAGCACTAGAATTTACTTACTGTTGGTGTATCAAATGACTCCATTCGCACTAATCTCTGCACACTGCTCGAGCTTCATTAGTATCCATCACACGCCACACGTAAGATCTTTTGTACTTCATACTCATAATCTTTTTCTCAAGCAGACATTCCTGAATCTGATCCTCCCATGATTTTCTTGGCCTTCCTCTAGCTTTCTTTCTTATCACTTGGGCTAAAGAAATTCTCTTAGTAAGCATCTCTCTATTCATTCTTCCAACATGGCCAAACCTTTACTAACATCCTTTTGCTTCACATTACACATCTGCAACACATCTTCATTCCTCACGTGATCAGAACATGTCTTGCCATAAACCTCCATAAGTACAGAATCTTATATTATTCAGTTATACCTCAAAAAAATTGGGTACAAAACTGAAATATTAAACTAGCAATTTTGACTTTGGTTTTGCAGTTTAAACCATGAGGTGATTATGTGTAAAATTCAAATCTTGAATCATAGCTTTGACTATAGTTTTACAATTTACATACACTTTATTGCATATGCAAATACTCTCCGATACAGGAAAACTGATTTGACTAGCAGAACTGTCTTTTAAATTGTATAAATTCCAATTTGTTATGTCCACAAACTTAAAATGTAACAAAAAATATTGCAAACTTCATGAGCATACTTCAATTTGTATAGTTAAGTCATGTGTAAAATTATGTTTTTGCATATATATGCCATTGTCCCATATGCAATTATTGGTAAGAACCTTAATTTTTTATTTATTTTTTGCGGGGTGTTTAAAAGTGCTTATTTTTGCATGAGAAAAAAGAGTGGGTGGAGTTTTCAACTACAAACTAACTTCTTCCACGAATACAAATTCAAGTTTTTCTACATGTTTTCGCCCTTTTTGTTAAACAATTTAGTTAACTAGTGAATAATTTCTCTTTTGCCAAAGAGTAAAAATAGGGAAATAAATACAAAATATAAAAAATGAGGCGGTGAAAAAAACAACTGAAAACTCTTTTGAAATATAAAACTAAATTCACATTATCTCAATTTACTTGATTGTATTTGAGTTGGAGGTTCCCTATTGTTGGATGTAAACCATTTAATTTTTTTGTTTACTATTCTGGTCTCTTTGTGTGAATCTGCATAAAAGCATTGAGGAGTTATTAACATCGTACCTTGCCTCTTTCTACTTCCCTTCCATTTTTCAACTTTTTCCTCCTTCTTTTACAACACATTTTCCTTTGCTGGTGCTTGGAAATAGCCTGTTCTTGCCGTGGTAAACAGCCAAACCTCCTCTGTTCCCCACCCCGAAACCATGAGCTCTCAGATTCATACCAACAAACACATTTTCTTCCCTCTCCCCTGTAACATATTGAAGTTATGTACAGCAAATGTGTGAGTGGCAACAGTGAGACTTCAGATGTTGTTGTGATAGTGTGATATCGATGCTCAATAAATCGTTTTGTTTAACTTGACGAATACTTAAGTATTATTATTACTACTAGTAGTAAATACCTAGTTTTAGCACACACACACCCCCTCCCAAATAATAAACACAATCCTACTGACCCCAAAGCAGATCACAGGAAAAAATTGAAAGCTCTTTCTCTTTTTATCTCTGTATTGCACAAGAACTTTCCTTCCCAAACATTTATTTTTTTCAAGCCGACCATGGTTTTTTGGTATTGACCTGCTTCATAGACTCACGTCCCATTCATCCTGATGAAGCTAGGTCAATATACTATCTTTGAGATCAAGAAAGTGTATGTGTTGCTTTTACTGGGGGTTTTTTTTTCCATGTTTTAAGTTTCATCGAAGAAAAGGAGCATTTTGATCCTTCCTGACTTTTAATATCAAGAAGCCCTGTTATTGAGAACCATTGGCACTACTGACTCACCCCCAAAATTTTTGATTTATCCATCATTCATGCTGTGGTGCTTTCAATTTTGATTTTTAAAAAAGTTAATTACATCAATAAATAAAGTACTTATGCTTATATAGCAGTACTAGAGGAAATTTCATAAACCATCTCAAATAAGAGTTCGTAGAATTTAAATAAAATCCATCTTCTAAGGGGAGTTGAGCCCCTTCTAGCTGCCTACTAGGACGGCTCTGTCCACACTTGACTGAAGTTGATACTGCATGACGGAGAATATGAGTTGTCTTTTTTGTAGCCGCACATTGGTGTTTTCATATAGAGACTGTTTCTCATAAGGGTCATGTAAACACATAAGCATATCAATACAGGCTGTACTTTTGCCTCCCCGGTGGCACAGTGGTTTAAGCAATGGCTTCTGATCACTCGTCCGAGATGGGTCCGGGTTCGAATCCTGGTGAGGCATGGGTGTTGTGTTTGTCTTACGACACTGGCTCTCTCCCTTCCCTGGAGCCAGTGGCCCCAAATAAGGCATGGGCGACTGCTTTATAGCCCATTGAGTTGCTCACAGTGATCGTTAAACCTTCAAACAAACAACAACAACAAAAAACAGGCTCTACTTCTTTTAAAAAGATTATTATTAGTCCAGAATGTCTGAGTTTTCAGCATTGGCAGTTCCAGAATTTACATTTAGAGAGTCACAACAGATTAAAAGTTTGGTTCACAACTTTGGACTACAAAATTAAGTTATCTGATGCCACAATATGGTAGGATAACAATGTATACATACCTTTGATTATGAAATGAGAAGATTTCTGTTTTTGAACCATATGGATGAAAAGGAACAAATAAAACAGTGCATATCACAGAATTAAAAGAACAACATTCATCAAGTGCACAGCTGCTTGGCTATGCATGCCCATCCCTGGTTCCTAGTGTAGGAAAACCTGAAGTTGTTACCGGCAAGTGGCTAACAGAAAATCTATCATTCAGCATTTTCAAAGCATATTATTTTGCAGATTACGGTAATTAAAAATGAGAAATGTTTGTATTAAATTAGGAGATTGTTAATTTTTAATGGTTTTTGAAAAATGTTTAAATGTCTTTTCATAAAAAATTTAAATTTAGTATTTTGTTGGCTGTTGTTTACATGCCTCTTACATAGCATTGTTCAGGCTGGTATCTAAATTATTCAATCACTTGATTTTTCTGACTGGTGTTAAAAGTCAGGTGTAATACAATGATATTTATGAGAACATCACAAAATCATTCTTAAAATTTTATTTAGGAAAAAAAACGTGCTTGCAGGCAGAAAGTGTTTTGTCTCATTAATAGTGAGCACTTCTATGTTACAAAAATGAAGGTAGGAATGCAAATTAATATATTTATTTATTACTCATATTCATGTGAACTTTTCATTTTATTCACTTATTTTCATGAACATATGCCTTTGAGTTTGTAACTTTTTTTTTTTTTTTTTTTTTTTTTTTTGGTTGGAGAAAGTTCGTAAGTTGGAAGCTTTCGACCTTATCTTAGGTCTTCATCACGCCAATGGAGGACTTAGTCCTCCATTGGCGTGATGAAGACCTAAGATAAGGTCGAAAGCTTCCAACTTACGAACTTTTTGTAAAAGTTTTAGTTAACGTAACTAGCGTGATCAAGTCACCTTTCTTTGATAATATTGTTACGTGTTTTGCCCATAATCGTCAAATTTTGGTTGGAGGTTTAACGACCACCGTGAGCAACTCAATGGGCTATAAGCAGTCGCCCGTCCCTAATTTAGGGTCACTGGTTCCAGGGAAGGGAGAGAGCCAGTGCCGTAAGACAAACACAACATCCATGCCTCACCGGGATTCGAACCCGGACCCCTTCGGACGAATGATCAGAGGCCAACGCCTTAGACCACTGCGCCACCGGGGCGGCCAGAGTTTGTAACTGTTCATTTGTTTTTGAACATGTAGCATCATTGGAAAGTATTGCTACAGTGGTAATCCTACCTTAATTTATCATTGATGTGAAAGAAGGTTCAGATATGGTTCTTTTTTGAGGAAGATTTTATTACCATTCTTCGTAGGCTCTTCCAATGAAGACTTTCTGTAAGTTTCACACATAGAAGTATTTCCCATGAATGTTTTTCCGATGCTTAAAATAAAGTCACTGAATATACAGTTTGTGCTAATAAGGAAAATAAGAAGACTGAGAAACAATACATTTTAAAATTCTGTTCACTTGTAAAGAAAATAGCAGAAACTGATGAGTTAGGATTATGGGTTTTGAATCCATGTTACACTTGCTAATCTGGATTTTACACGACCTGATTTCTGAGAGCTGTAAATATTTTTGGTAGAGAAAAGGCGTGTACAATATGCCAACCGACCTCTGCTACACTATCCTGGTGGCCAAGTAATAGAATGCTTGGGTCTCTAACTAGTGGGTGAGGCATGGGTGGTAGTACATATGTTTTGAGAGATCATCTCTGTTAGGGAACATCTCAGAGCACACAAACACATTGGTGAGGTTTACTGTCAGTGTGATGAAGTTCATGAGATGAAAGTTGAACTTTCCAACTGAAATGCTTAGAGCACATCATGTTGCTAAGGTTTTTCAGCTGTAAATGAACATATGTTTTGAAAACTGACTATCCTATATGAATTCCTTAGGCATACAACACATGAGTGAGACTTTTTACCTTTGTGTTGGTGGTTATGATGTGAAACATCAGATCTCCATTTGAATTGCTTGGAACATACATCATATTGGTAGGGTTTTTCACCAAGTAGTGGAGCATACATTTTGTAAAATTACCACTCCTAGTGAATTGCCTGGAACATACAGAAGACTGGTGAGGTTTCTCAGGTGTGTGAAAAACATACATCTTGAAAGTTCAGCTTTCTTAGTATACTTATGGAACATACATTGTACTGACGATGCTTCTCACCACTGTGAAGGAGCACATGTCTTGAGATTTTTGATTTTTGTGTGAATATCTTGGAACACATATCACACTGGAAAGGTTTTTCACCAGTGTGGATCTTTACATGCTTTAAAAGACTTATTTTGTGGGCAAATTTTTTGAAACACACATCACACAGGAAAGATTTGTTATTTGTATTCTGTTACAAAAGTCATGCAAAGCTGGAATCTTCTCTGAATTTCTGGGAGCATATTTCATACTCTCAGTAGCCTCTGGAACAATGTACGGTGATGAATCAGCTGCTTAATTCACTTAGAATTTCATTCATCCATGACTTCCCCTGAAGGATTTTTCAGTGCAGTGATTCCATGTTCATAAACTTACAATTTTCACTTATTCAGAATACTGTCATCTAATAATTTCCCTCAACTTCCTTTGGATCTCTTTTACTGCAAAGAAACATGAAACTTCTTGGAATACAAACACAGAAGCTCTTTTCCCACAACTTGATCTAGAAGAATTTCTCAGAAAGCATGTTAATTCATTCCATAAAACTTTGTGGTGCAATAACAATTACAATATTGCTGAATATTCACTAGATCAAGATAACTGCTTAACTTTTATTGCAGGCTATGTGCCATTTAATATCCAAAATAGCATAGCTTTTAGTGATTACAGATGCAATCTGTTTCGAATCCCACTGGCTGTCATTCTTCAATCTGCTTTGAACCTGCATGATTTTGCAGAAAGACTACAGCAAGTTTTTTTAATAGTAAGATTTTTTTAACCATCCCATCAGGCAGCATTTATGTGATAATCAACGGATTTCTAGTGAGTACCACAGACACAGTTTGCCACAAAGGAAGAATATAGAAACCAAATTCCTTTAAGCAGTATACATGGAGAGCTTCCACACAAAGAAGATATTTCTAAATTTCAAATATTTTGATGGATATTTAAGCCATTATGAAAATTTATTGAAAGTGACAGTGCTTAAATATTGTAGAATAAAGAGATTTCCCCATGGAAAAAAGTAAAGAAAATATCATCAAATATACATCAGGTGTCTCTTGATGATACTTCTGTTTTATTTTTAATAATTTTTTGGAAATTTAACAAAACTTCGGCATTTATTGCATCAGTGAAGTTGCAGTTTATAATAATAGAATATTATCAATCAACATCTTACAGCTGGAAACAATTATTTTTATCTAATTTAATTAAACTTCATTTGCAAGAGGAAAAGAGCTTCCTGTCTATTATTTTGATCATGCTGGGCTTAATCCAATTTGTTGACTTTCAGTTCATATTATAGCTAACATATGACTAAATTATAATTGCAGGAAGAAACACAAAACTTGTATGCCACCATTTCAATCTTTCAGTGCCTACCCTTGTTATGTTCTTTTCTCAATATTTTACAGGAGATCATTTTATATATATATATATATATAATAACTTTCTCAGCAAAAAAAAAACACCCACGTAAGTCTCTGGAATGATTTATGCCACCACCAGAATACAACACTGTTTATAAATAGTATTGTGACAGAATAGAATAGAATGAAATATTTCCATAAAAAATATAGAAATAGTAATATTTCCCAAGTAGAAAGATCTAAAAAAAATTATTGAACAAAAAGAACAGTGGTAAATTGATGTTGACACAAGCAAAATAAACTTCTTGCTGTCATCAACTTGCTTTAGGAGAGACGGTTATTTTAGAACCAATACCTTTCTTTTTATTTGTTGCTGTGGCAACAGTCAGAATCCTATTTTCTGACAACATTTCATTTCATTTCATTTATTATTTCTGCTGTTACAGATTTTTGATTTATTGTTACACTATTATTTATATATTTTATAACAACAGCAAGAAAGCTCCGGGAAAAGGCCTCACAGAGTTCTGACTTAGCCTCAAGCTCCCTAAGTAAAGTCAACAATCCAGAACAGAAAGGAAATTAGTTTACTATTGGTATAACATGAAATCTTTGTGACATTACAATTACAGATCACTCCTCCCCCCCCAACTTTCTGTTACCTTCCCCTTCCCTTCTTTTTTTTTTTTTTTTTTTGGTTAGTTTAATATATGTGCTTTTAAGTTTTTTTTATATAATTATAGTTTTTGATTGCTGTTAGTTCTCTAGGTAATGAATTCCAAAATTTTGATGTAAGTGATGTTCTCTGATAATTCATCCAAAAGGGGTCCGGGTTCGAACCCCGATGAGGCATGGATGTTGTGTTTGTCTTATGACACCGGCTCTTTCTCTTCCCTGGAACCAGTCACCTTAAATTAAGGATGGGCGACTGCTTATAGCCCATTGAGTTGCGCATGATGGTCGTTAAACCTCCAAACAAACAAACAAAAATTTATCCATAGTAGTGTAGACTTTGTTTTATGGGCAGAGTTTTAGGTAGAACTAGTATTAGTATATAATGATTTCTAGTATCATATTGATGTGTACATGATTTTATTAAATCATGTTCTATGTTATTTTTTATTCTTTTATACATAATTTTATCTAAGTTGAAATCGTATTGTTGCTTAACAGTCGTTATATTATGTTTCTTAGGGAAAACTCTTGTAAATCCATGAATACCCACCTGCATGTAATTATTGCTGTTAAAGTTATATTGTAAGTCTATTAGCCTAATAAATTTATTTTGAAGTATTTGCATTTTTTAATATTGGATTGAGTTGTTTGGCTCCATGTTAATTTGCAGTAATTAAGATGTGTATGAATTAATGTGAAATATAATAATTTTAATGCTTTAACTTAACATAAGATTTATTAAAACAGGGATTACAATTCCTATGCCGCCCCGGTGGCGCAGTGGTCTAAGCGATGGCCTCTGATCATTCGTCCGAACGGGGTCCGGGTTCGAATCCCGGTGAGGCATGGATGTTGTGTTTGTCTTACGGCACTGGCTCTCTCCCTTCCCTGGAACCAGTGACCCTAAATTAGGGATGGGCGACTGCTTATAGCCCATTGAGTTGCTCACGGTGGTCGTTACCCCTCCAATCAAAAAAAAAACAAAAAAAAAAAACAATTCCTATATTTTTTTTATATTTTACTCAGAAGCTTTTCTATGTGTTTATTTCATTTCAAATCGTTATTGAGTTTAATTCCAAGGTAAGTGAAACTATTTCAACTGATTTGTTATCTAATGATAATGGTATATTTACATCTTGTTTTGTTTTCTGTATTTAGTACCAGTTCATTTGCTCCTAACCACTCTGTATATTTTTGTAATACCATATTGTCTTGTAAAATTATTTCATTTGGGTCAGTTTTCCTGAATAATAAAGTGGTATTATCTGCATAAACTATAATATTAGATTTAGCATATATATAAAAAATGTCATTTATATATATATTAAACAGCAGTGGTCCAAGTATTGATCTCTGTGGAACCCTCATTTCTACTTTTTCCATTGGTGAATAATAGTTCCCAAATTGAGTAAATTGATTTCTGTTTAATAAATAGTTTTTGAAAAGTTATGTGCTGTACCCCTAATACCGATATTTTGTTAGCTGTTTAATAGTATGCTATGATTCAGTGTATCAAACGCTTTTGCTTGATCTAAAAAGAGAGCAAGAGTTGTTTTTTTTTGTCTTCAAAATATTTTTGAATAATATCCTGAATATGGAGAAGTGCAAGCTCTGTCGATTTGTTTGTTTGAAATCCAAACTGATTTTCATTTATATTATGATATTTCTGTAGGTAGGGTAATAATTTATTGAACATTCATGTTTCAAGTAATTTTGCAAAAATTGATATTTTAGATATTGGATGATAATTATTTTCATCATTATGTGATCCTGATTTATGTTTTGGGGTAATTTTGTGATTTTTAATTCATTCAGAAAGATTCCTGTATGAAAAACAGATTTGTATATTAAGAGCGTAGGTTCAGATATCACATCTGCTACATATTTAATTGTTAATGGATTTATATCATTATAACTTGTACCTGATGTCAATTTTATATTTTTAAATTCCACTAGTAGTTCATATTCTGTAATATCTGTAAAGTGAAAATTATTATATTGATATGATTTTTGTAAATAAATCAAATAGTGAGTATTAAACGATTTTAATTTCTGTTTTATTATCAGCAGTGTTGTTGTGAAATGATGATTCATGTGTATTACAATATCCTGGTGTTTTTTATCTTTATATTATTTATAGTAGTCAGGTAAGGTGGTTTTGGGTGTATTACCAAGTAATTGATTAAGGTGTTTCCATGTTTGTTTAGGAGAATTTTGTGAAAATATATTAGTATAATAATATCTTTTAGTTTCAATTTACTTCCGATATTGGAGGTTATTTTTTTAACGTGCATTAATGCATTTGCATTTTTGAACTTCCCTTTTTGTTAGTAAAGTTTGATGAACACTTACCACACGTGGGGCTTGGCTGTCAATTCTTATTTCCGTTATGTGGATGCGGCATGGGGGTTTTTCATTTAGTTGCGGGTCCACTTCATTTTTTTCCCCGTTGGTATTTATCTGGCCTCGTCACTGAATGAGTTTTTTTCCTTTGCTGCCTCCTCATTTACTTCAATAATTTTTCATAACAAGAGTACTTTCGGTAATACTCCATTACCGTCATCGAGGGGATGTTTTGCTCCGACTAGCACGGACCGTGTCAGCTGGGCATTTCGGTGGTTCTCGCGGGCTGCTTCTGTCATCGGCTATCACTTCTTCTTGGGCGTTGTGGCGCCATCTCTTGTTGGTCACTGATCTCATTTTTCGAACTTTTTCATTTTTTTGCTCAATTTTAATTAAATTTCTCCAGCTGTTTCTCAAAATATTAGGGTCATTATGGTTGCAAACTTTTGCCCTATTTTTTTCAATCATTACGGACTCTGCTATTCTGAGGTGTTTTTCGGATTTACAGCTTTTAATGATTTTTATATTTTCGAATTTAAGATATTTTTGGTTATCCAGACAGTATTGAATAAGTGCTGTTTTTTCTTCTTTTTCTACCAATTTTTTACGTGTTGTTTTAATTTGTGTTTAAGCTTATTTTTGGTACTTCCTATATAAACCATTGGAGGATTTTCAGTAATAGGAATTGAGTAAATACCTGCTTTTTCTAACATTTTTATTTTTTCATTATTTTTTATTACCATATTTTTGATGGTATTTACTTTTCCTCCAATTTGAATGTTATGCTTTTTACAAATATTATTAATTTCATTGGTAGTACCTTTAATGTAAGGAAAACCATTTAAATATTTGACTTCTTTTTTATTTACTACAGCATTATTTTTTATTTTCTTTATTACTTCTGTGTTCCATTTTTTTATTAAATGGTTAGGATAACCAAAGCTACCTGCAATTTTTTTTATGAATTTGATTTCTTCATTGATGAACTGACTATTTTCAGAGTGCGTATATGCTCTTTTAATTAAGGTTTTTAGACTATTGCATTTTTGAGGATAAGGATGTGCCGAATTGTACGGGATTAGAACCGGAACAAATGAACTTTTCCGATAAACCCTGTATAGTAACTTATCTGTGGATTTGATAACTTGTACGTCCAAAAAGGCTATTGCATTATTTTTTTCTATTTCAACAGTGAGTTCTATAGTTGGATATAAAGAGCTGTAACATTTTGTTAATTTTCTTAATTCTTCTTCGTTCAGTTTTGATAGAATGAAAATGTCATCCATGTATCGACAGTACACTTCTGGTTTTTCTTCCATACGATACAGGACATTTTCTTCAATTTCGTTCATCACAACCTCAGCATATAAAGTTGATAATGGTGAGCCCATTGGGCCTCCTGAATTTTGCTTGAATATTTTGTTCTTGTATGTAAAAATATTATTTTCATATAAATAGAATAAAACTTTTTTGAATTCATGAATTTGTGTGTTATTTAAAATTTTAAGATTTTGCAACTTCTTAATGATAATTTCAATGGCTTCTGGAACAGGAGTGCTTGGATATAATGCTTTAACATCCATGCTTGCCATATTTAAGTCCTTTAGGCCAGTTTTTACATTTTTAATTTTCTCAATAAATTCATACGTGTTCTTGATGGTGAACTTGTAAATGTTTTTCTCTAATGTTATCAATGGTGAGGTTTTTTTTTGAAACTATCAGTCTCATTGGAGCACAATCTTTGTGCGTTTTTACCTTTGCAACAATACGTGGTATGCCTGCTCCCATTGGTGGAAAAGAGCACTTGATTTCATCAGGTAATGTGCTATGATTTCTTATATCCGCTAAGAATTTAATTTGGTTATCTGTTGGGTCTTTCTTTATTTTGGTACAATTTAATCCATCTATTGCTGCTGTCATTTTTTGTTCAAATTCATCAGTGTTGAGAATAATGATTTGGCCGGTTTTATCTGCTTCACAGAATTTGATATATGGGTCATTTTTCAATTCCAATAGTTTTTTTGTTTTTTTTTTATATTTTAATTTTTTCTCTATATTTCATATTTCAATTTTTTCTCTATATATTATTGTAACTTGCAGAGACTTTGGATTTATCCCCAAATTTTTTAGACTTAAGAACAAGCCAACTAGTAAGAAGGATTATTACATCCTGCATCGATGTCAACAAAAAAGACTTAGTAACGAAATTATAGCTAAAAGAAAACAAATTTTCAGATTTAATGCTCAAGTTTATGAATTATGGAAGCTGATAAGCAACTCAGAATATGCACAATTTGATGGCACTTGGAAAGATCGCATTTTGGATACTATGTTCATCGAAATTAACGAAATTGCTAACAAAGAAGCTAACTCCAATAGCGTTACTGTAGAAAAAAATTAAATGCACTATTTGATGAACAAAAATTAAATAAGGAACCCATAAATGAATATAATGTGTATGAAAATCGGTCTGATAAGAACTTAAGCTTTTCACAGAAAGCAATTTTACAAAAAGGGAAAAAATTTGCCTTTCCACAAGGCCCTAAAACTGAAGAAATCATCCCTTGCCTCGAAGATATTCTCAAAAATATACCAGGCACAGAGAATAAAACTGAAGTTGAGAACAAATTATATAGAGTTATTCTAAAAGAATATAATGCCAAAAACAACAAAAACTTCTATATAGAGAAAAAATTAAAATATGAAAAAAAAAAAACTATTGGAATTGAAAAATGACCCATATATCAAATTCTGTGCAGATAAAACTGGCCAAATCATTATTCTCAACACTGATGAATTTGAACAAAAAATGACAGCAGCAATAGATGGATTAAATTGTACCAAAATAAAGAAAGACCCAACAGATAACCAAATTAAATTCTTAGCGGATATAAGAAATCATAGCACATTACCTGATGAAATCAAGCGCTCTTTTCCACCAGGCATACCATGTATTGTTGCAAAGGTAAAAACGCACAAAGATGGTGCTCCAATGAGACTGATAGTTTCAAAAAAAAAAAAAAACTCACCATTGATAACATTAGAGAAAAACATTTACAAGTTCACCATCAAGAACACGTATGAATTTATTAAGAAAATTAAAAATGTAAAAACTGGCCTAAAGGACTTAAATATGGCAAGCATGGACGTTAAAGCATTATATCCAAGCACTCCTGTTCCAGAAGCCATTGAAATTATCATTAAGAAGTTGCAAAATCTTAAAATTTTAAATAACACACAAATTCATGAATTCAAAAAAGTTTTATTCTATTTATATGAAAATAATATTTTTACATACAAGAACAAAATATTCAAGCAAAATTCAGGAGGCCCAACGGGCTCACCATTATCAACTTTATATGCTGAGGTTGTGATGAACGAAATTGAAGAAAATGTCCTGCATCGTATGGAAGAAAAACCAGAAGTGTACTGTCGATACGTGGATTATATTTTCATTCTATCAAAACTGAACGAAGAAGAATTAAGAAAAATTATTGAAGTAAATGAGGATGCAGCAAAGGAAAAAAACTCATTTAGTGACGAGGCCAGATAAATACCAACGGGAAAAAAATGAATTGGACCTGCAACTAAATGAAAAACCCCCATGCCGCATCCACATAACGGAAATAAGAATTGAAAGCCAAGCCCCACGTGCGGTAAGTGTTAATCGAACTTTACCAACAAAAAGGGAAGTTCAAAAATGCAAAAATATCTTTTAGTTGATCTTATTTCAGAATTCAGTGTTCCTATATTTGTTTTTTATTTGTTTCTATATTGCTTAAAATTATTAAAATCTGGTTGTCTGGTTTTAAGAAATCTGGAAAATAACTTATTCCTTTTTTTAATTTTTTTTTTCAGTATTGTATTAGTAATCCATATTCCATGATTTTCTAAAAAAATTTGCCGACTTAGTACTTTGTACAGAAATAGGAAAGCTTTTATCATATATATGTCTTTTAGTTTAGTGAAAAATATTTTATATTTTATGTTCGGTGAAGAATTGGTATTTATATCACTCCAGTTTATATTTTTTAATTTTGTCCTAAATATTTCTAAGTTTTTGTTATTAATAGATCTCATTTTGTGAACCCTGCATATTTGGGTTGCATGTTGTATATGTCTATGTATTATAAATATAGGTAAATGATCACTGAAACTAAATTCCAATATTCCTGAAGTAATAGGGTCTTGTTAAATGTTAGTAAAACAAAGATCTAAAGTTGTTTTCGAATCTGGAGTGATTCTTGTTGGTGACCTGATGGTATTCAGAAATCCTTAAGAATTTAAAATATATGTTAATTCAAGAGTTATAGAATTATTTTATAAAAGTCAATGTTTAAATCCCCCATAATAAAAGCTTTTTTTTTAGTAAGGTTAGCATAGTTAAAAAATTCATTTAGTATATTTAAAATTACATTGTAGTCAGAATTAGGTGGTCTATGTTGTACATATTTTATAATTCTCAATATTTTTACATACAATTTTGATTAACAGATGGCGCCAGATGCGCACTGCAGACATTCTGTGTATGACATAACAGCATCACTTCTGGATTAGCCGCCATAGAGAAAGGTTGTGGTGAATTGTGAAGCGAAGAGCTGGTCTTTTTATGTAATAAATTAATGTGTTTTCTAATGTGATTGCATAAGTATTTCAAGGTGGAGTAGTGCTTTAGTTATATCACAGCAAATAAGTAATAATACAATTTAATCTACTGAACCATCCCTTTAAAATACCACTGCACAACCAAACAACCAACAGTCTATAGCATACTGTAATTATATAAAATTGATTTTGTATAGTTAGTACTTCTATGTTAGGGTTTGTTATTGTAAAGTTATTAACAGTTTTAAAGTCCATATGTTTATTATTAACATATATTGCAATGCCCCCTTCTTTTGAGTAATTTCTGTTTAAATTAAATATATTGTAGTTATTTAATTGTTCATTATAACTCCCCATTGGGAACCACATTTCAGTTATACACACAATATCTGTCACTGTTTTAATTGAGTGTAATAAAAATTCCAATAGTGTTATTTTGTTAGTTAGTGATCCTGTATTTACGTGTATGTTTAGTGAATTATCAGGGTTAGTTGTTAATATATCATTAAAGTTTTCAACTGAATAACAATCCATATTTTTTTCTCTTTCTTTTTCTATTACCCCATTTCCCTTTCACATCTATTATTAATGATAAAAGTGCTTCCATATATTCCTGTAGTATTTTAATAGTTAATGTTTTTTTTGTTTGTTTGTTTGTTTTAAGCTTCTTTACTTAGTTTTATGTACAAAGTTCCATGTTGGTCTAATGTGAGGTAGTCCTTCCAGCAGTCACTATGATAGTTTGAGATGTAATGGGATTTTGGGTATAAGGAAGGAATGAACACAGAAAAATGCCCACTTCTCGAAAATAGGAAAAAATGTGTGGTGTGTTTTTATGTGGTTGAACATTTCCTAGCATTGTAATTCTAGGAAATGTTCAAGCACTGAACATTCCCTAGCATTATAAGGCTATCATAGTTAATTTCCAAAATTGTGGAAGAGGTTCATTGTTTGAATGAAACACATGCTTGGCTCTTCCAAAAAGAGTAACCACACTTCAGACAAAGTATTTCCAGCATTCTTTTCATTAGGGATTTGGGAGTGGTGCATTACAGAGGAAGCTACTTTAACGAGACCCCCAAACTGAATGAATCTTAACACTTATTAAATTAAAAGAAATTCACGGCTCACAAACAAGGCATCTCTAAGAACTGATACGAGTGCCCCGGGGCACCACAGTAATAAGTCTGTACCCAGAATAGTATTTTGAAAATGTTAATCCATAAATCCATGACTTTTTCAATGCCCAAATGGGGAAATTACAAAATAACTAAAGGTGTATGCAGTCTGGGCCTTTTTTAAGCATTACATGATTGATGTTTTGCCTCCGTGGTTCGGACAACTGGTCACATGGACAATTGGCCACAAAGGGGTCACTCCATGTCAAATCAACCAATGAAAAATACATTTTTGGACTTGATGCCATGGATTTAGTTAATTTTTGGTACATTTGTACCTTACCATGAGATGTTTGAAAATTGTTTTTCAAATTTTTTTGTTCACGCGTTTTTCAGATATTGAATTTTTAAAATTGCCTAAAAATGCAAAATTAATTAGCCACCATAACTTCAAATGCCAGTTACGAGATACCTATGATAGCTGTAGACATGGGACAGGTGATATTTTAAAGCTTATTAATAGGAATTTCATTTGATATACAACATGACACAATTGTAAATTAAAAAAAATTACAAATTTTCAAAAGCATTTATTTTGAGTTTTCGGAAAAACGTAATTTTTTAACATTTTCAAAAAAATCACACTTAAAGCTATATGTCTTGTAGCCAGTCAGTCCAAATTTCAAGGTGGTATCTTAATGGTATCATACAAAAATTAAATTTCCTTGTGGCAGTTCCTTGGTCGTAACTCAGCAAATTTTGAAAATCCTCTCTTTTCAGATGGGTACTTGGACTTGAAATGTTGGTAAATTTCTCTAAGATTACCAAGTATCAGATGCTTTTGAACATGAGTTCGACAACCATCTTTGTCTTTGATTGAAATATAATCTTTCTTGCTGGGCATTTGCCTGCTGACTTCTTCATTGCAGTAAAATTCCTTTACTAAGTTGGCCGTGTTTTCAGGTAATAAAATTTTTCCAGGTTTGGGATTAGGTGAAGACAAAATTCCTTTTTCTTTCATAAGTTGTTTTTGCCTTCCTTGGAATGTAGTTACTTACTCCAAATTCACTTTCTATTCTTTTACAGGACCAGCTTTTTGGTAAAACTGTCAAAATCATGAACTTTTTACTTCTGTTCGTAGTTTTAAAATTCTCCTTTAGTTGCTGAATAATTTCTGAATCAGTACAGTGACATTCTTCATCTAAATCATCTTTAGAAGTAAAAAATAACTTTTTGTAGGTCCTTTTAATCTTCCCCATGTTTTCTTTGCAGTACTTCTGAGACCTATTTAATACTTCCTTCTTACCCACCAGAGACTCACCAAGGGAGGTCAAAGAGGCATTTAAGTGGCTTAAAGCTGCATCAGGGTCCAAATACTGAGACTCCTTAATATGAGTAGGACCAGGAATCTCATAATTCTCAGGAGGAATTTCCATTTCAAGTATATTGTTTTCCATCTGACAAGGCTTCTCTTTTCCTAACTTCAATCTGCATGAAGTGCATACTTTCATGTGTGGTTTGATTTCACTATTTTGTAAAACCATTAAATCAGATACTTTCCTCAAGTTCTTATTAACCCAGTGCCCCCCCTTTTTTTAAAGGGTTGCAACAGTTTTTCGACCACTTATTCTCCTCCATATTTCAAACCAAGTAATTATCGGTCAATTAAGGAAATAAACTTAATAAAAACTAATAAAGCAGCTTCACAGCAAAGATGTCCTAGAAAGCTTCACTAAAAACCCACTGTTCAAACAAACTGAAGTGCACACACAGAGAGCCAGACCACAATTAAGCTATCTGTAAGGTAACATGGTGGTGGAAGGGAACATGAATAAACAGGCACAAACATGTCAGGGCCTATCTTGCATGTTTTGAACAGCTCTTTGCCAAGATAGCTTGCCCCATCTCCCTCCACACACACACACACACACATGCACATCTCTCTCACTCTTTGTAAAAATCCTGTCATAATTTTTTTTTTTTTTTTTTTTTTTTGGATTCATTTCAATTTACCACATAATTTTATCAATGTAAATTGTAGAAAAATGGACTTGAGGGGTTTAATTCATTGTCAATGCCAACAAGAAAATTTAATTTTTGTATGACGCCATTGAGATACTACCTTGTAATTTGCACTGACTGGCTTCAAGAGACATACCTTTAAGTGTTAATTTTTTGTAAATTTTAAAGAATTCCGTTTTTCCAAAAACAAAATATATTTTTTTAATTTGTGAATTTTTTGAAAATTTACAATTTTGTCATGTTGTACATCAAATGAAAGCCCTATTCATAAGCTTTAAAATTACATCTGTCCCATGTCTGTAGGCACCATATGTATCTCGTAAATGACATTTGAATTTATGGTGGCTAACGAATTTTGGCGTGTTTAGGCAATTTTGAAAATTCAGTATTTCAAAAACGAGTGGACAAAAAATTCGAAATAAAATAATTTTTAAACATCTCATGGTAAGGTACAAATGTACCAAAAATTAACCAAATCCATGACATTAAGGTTCCATGCATTAGTTGATTTCACATGGAATGACCCAAAAGTGTTAGGGGCCACATAAAAATTTCACTTTTTGGCCACTTCACTTACCTATGGAAATATACTACACTGGCGGAAAGTGAAAAAAGAGCACCAAAAAGGAAACGTCTGATACCAACGAAATTTATACAGCATAATAACGGAATACAGAGGATAACGTGATCAAAACCTTAGCGCCGCCCCGGTGGCGCAGTGGTCTAAGGCGTTGGCCTCTGATCATTCGTCCGTAAGGGGTCCGGGTTCGAATCCCGGTCAGGCATGGATGTTGTGTTTGTCTTACGGCACTGGCTCTCTCCCTTCCCTGGAACCAGTGACACTAAATTAGGGACGGGCGACTGCTTATAGCCCATTGAGTTGCTCACGGTGGTCGTTAAACCTCCAATCAAAAACAAAAAAAAAAAAAAAACCTTAGCTGTATTTGCTGGTAAACTGAAAAATAACATTTCCATGTAGCATGGTTAGTACGAGGTTGAACCGCCATGAACTGCGTTACACTGGGCAATTCTGGCATGGAGTCTGTCGTACAGATGTTGGATGTAAGTTTAGGGTATTGAGTTCCAAGCATCCTCAACCTGGACGCGTAAATCGAGGATGGTCGTGGCTGGCCGTGGAGACCGGATAAGTCGTTGTCCCATAAAACCCCACACGTGCTCAATGGGGGACAAATCCGGGGAACGTGCAGGCCATGGAAGTTGTCTCACACCCTGAAGTGCATGGTGCATTGCACGTGCCGTGTGTGGGCGTGCGTTATCTTGCTGGAAAACACCACGATGGACCGACCTTACAAATAGCACAACAACGGGCTGAATGATGTTGTTGATGTAGGAGGTGCTGCTTAACGTACACGGTACAAACACTAGTTGTGTACGGTAGTGATAGCTGATCGCTCCCCACACCAGGAGACCAGGTGTAGGCCCTGTGTGTCACTGGTGGATGAAAGAAGGGTGAAGGTCCTGTGCGTCTGCGAACACGCATGCGGCCATCAGAGGGTCCCAAGCAGAATCTGCTTTCATCGCTGAACACGACAGATCGCCATTGCGTTCTCCAGTGCAGACGTTGGCGACACCACTGCAGCCGTTCCTGACGGTGGGCTGGAGTCAGAGGTACACATGCCAGAGGCACACGTGCCCGTAGTCCTGCATCCAGTAGACGGTTGCAGATTGTTCGCGCAGTCACCTCAGGTGCAACGGTAGCTCGGATTTGCGTCGTAGTGGATGTTCTGCTTGACAACGCCTCTCTTCTTATGCTTCGATCGGTCCGCTCATCAGTCCGTCTGTGACTCCCGGTTCCACGTCTTCTCGGGTGGGAATGTTCCTCGAACCATCTACGCCACCATCGTACCACCACCGATACTTCCCTTCCAATTCGCTTCGCAATACGACGATACGACCACCCGGCCTCGCGGAGTCCAACTAGACGACCTCGCTCAAAGTCCGATAACTGCCGAAATCGTACACGTCTTCCATGTCCAGGCATTGCAGCTTCTTCAGGGTCTTCGCACGTGTCCGTACGCCGACGACATTACATTCACTTCGCCGTACTTCTTAAATATCACTGACGATAATTTGCATATTATGCCGTGCTGTGGCGTAAGCGCTCACCGGTTGGTCCCGAAATTAACATCACACCTACGTAAACTCGACCCCATTAACATATGCAAATTTCGTGATCGTTCGCCAATTCCTTCTTGGTGTTCTTTTTTCACTTTCCAGCAGTGTATTTTGTTAATCTGACGTGCGCAACAAATATTACTGTAACTTATAAAATGATATTGAATTAGAAACTCCACCGAATATATAAATTCTTCTTATACCAACAGAATTGGGGCATGACTCCTGCTATGTTCGAAAAAGAACAGTAAGCTAGGATTTTTTTACTTTCTGTTTTTTGGGGGGAAATTGTAAACTGTGGTACTTTTAAAACTGTTTGTTACTTAGGGCAATCTCATGTTCATAAAATTTACAGAACAAATCAAGTTAATAAAGCTACACTTTTTCTTAGGCACTAAATATTAATTATCAGGACTTAGGCCTACACCTTTTTAACAGTCTTTAATTCGTCCAATGCTTATGTTCATAACGTTTACATAACACACCAAGTTAGCAATATTGCGCTTTTATTTAGGCACCAAACATTAAATCACAGGACCTATGCTCTACAAATTAATATTTCGTTCCTAAGTAAAAGTGCAATATTATGAACTTACCTTGTTATATTAACGTTATGAATAGGAGCACAGCAGAATGATAATCAATAGTTAAAAAAGGCCTTAGCCTACGGTCTATTAATTAATATTTATTGCCCAAATAAATGTGCAGTGGTATTACCTTGTTATGTAGAATTCATGAATATCAGATTGTTGTATTAAACATTAAATGCGGTATGGTCGGGTACAGAGAAGTGGCCACCGGAGAACTGACCACTGAGAGAACTGGAGACCTATTGTACATAAACGCCGCCCCGGTGGCGCAGTGGTCTAAGCGATGGCCTCTTATCATTCGACCGAAAGGGGTCCGGGTTCGAATCCCGGTGAGGCATGGATGTTGTGTTTGTCTTACGGCACTGGCTCTCTCCCTTCCCTGGAACCAGTGACCCTAAATTAAGGACGGGCGACTGCTTATAGCCTATTGAGTTGCGCACGGTGGTCGTTAAACCTCCAATCAAAAAAAAATTGTACATAAACTACTTTTTTTCAATATTTCATTTTCTATACGTCCCTTAAAATTTTTGGCGTTACTTCTCCTACACACACGGTGTATGAGAACTTGAATCCAAGGTTGATATAACATGTAAAGTTAATAATGTTGCGCTTTACTTCGATACAGTTCTCCTACACTCACGGTAGAACTGGCCACCTGCATAATGGTGTCCCGCTTTTCCTTAGGTTCCGATGATGGCCGGATACGCATATGGATAAGACGTGGCGAACGGTACCATACATCAACTGCGTCGTGCGGCACACAGGACGTTATGGTCTGGAGATGGATCAGCTACGACAGCTGGTCCAATCTAGTTTTTATTGCTGGTAATTTAAAAGTTCGCCGGTATGTTGATGAAATCTTGGAACCACATATTTTGATGACATCTTTGCACTTCCCTTCGTGACCACCGCCTTATTCCACTGTTTTTGTAAATATTTCCATTTGTTTGTGGATAAAATCTGGATTCAAACCCGAATCCATAGCGGACGATTAGAAGACAGCGTCTCGTTCCACTCGGCTACTGGGACGACGAAATTTTTGTTGTACGGATTAAAACATTAATTTCCTAGTAACTGTTGGATGAAGGGGCGCTAGCCCTACTAAAAATCTGTTATATGCCTACCAAACATTTTGTACGAAAGTGGAAATGTGTTTAAAGTTCAGGGAATATTTCCTCCTTTATTTTCCGGAGATATTATGCTAACAAGATGATTTCGTTATACTTAACTAAATTTCTAAATAAGGAAATGAGGAGACTTATTTTCCGGAGATACTGTGTTAAAAAAATGATTTCGTTACACTTAACTACATTTCTAAATAATGAAATGAAATGTCAAGTTTGTGCACGTGACAATTGGTAGCTAAATGTTGAAAAATGTAGGTTGTATCTGCTTTCCAAATTATTTTATTTGAAAAATCTACGTTACATCTGCCTTCGAACTGATTTTAGTTCTGATTGTTGCGAAATATTGAAAACGAAATTTCCCTTTTTACCAACCCTACGCAAAATAGTTGTTGAACGCTCTTTCCGCTCGGCTGTAATTAGAGAGAATGATGATCAGACTTTTACTCATCCACTGGACTTCGGTTGGCAACCGGAAGTTTCAAGTAGCAGACGACACTCTTGCAGTGAAAACAACTTTACGTACCATTGCAAATGGTGGGTGCATGAAGCATCACGGTGGGTAGGTAACATTTTATAAAATTCATTTTCACCAATTTAAACAGCAAAAGTGCTTGCGCAGCAGACTAATTTAGTATCATGAGATCACAGGCCACTGTACAAAATTCATTTCAGGAAGATATTCGGGGTAATTATATGTGGCCGCTAATCTATATGAAGGATTTCAAACGCAAGGCACAAACGTTTATACTAACTTGTGAAAAACATAGCTGAAACCTTGGGACGACATTGCGGGACACAACAATATGATTTGTTCTTCTTCACGGAATTCTCCATTATACAACTCTAATTCCAGAATGAATGCAAAAATACACCAAACTACGACAACTGAACGTAATGAGCGATCTACCAACAGCCAAGCATTGAGCCGAAAACGCTACCCGTACTACAGTAATTCTTCCTTTTGCCGCTAGAGGGAGAGCGGACCGCTGAGATTGCCAATACAAAAAGTGTGTGTTGATTTCGTATTTTTAGGGATGCGTTATGGATCTCGTCATCGGGTACTTCTGGGAACTACGACAAGCGGCTAGATCCAGCAGCTTGGCTCAATGCTTTCGTATGGCAGACACGACCAAGAGGGTAATCAACGCTCTATACGCAGCAAAACACGCCCAGGGATATCACAACAGACCGGCTTCAAAAATCTGCGTTACCTGTACGGTAGAAACTAGCAGACCATGTTGACAGTCCTAAATGATTGACGGCTGAGAGGCGTGGCTTGCTGCACGAGAAAATCTTGGATGTGTGCCAAGCTGCTGGATCTAGCCGCTTGTCTTTTACCAAAACCAAAGCGAACGACAAGCTTTCCGAATGGAAACGTGCTTGGTTTGAAAATTGGAATTGCAAAGTAAAAAATGTAAAATTAATTTTAGCACGATGATTTTTTAATACAAAAAGTAGAGCTGAAGGTAAAATGTTTTTCTAAAACGTTTCATTTCGTGGTAATACTCATGTATTAAAAATGTAGATGGTACACACCTGTGAAAAATTTATGTACGACTTTGGTTCTTACTGATTATTGTATTCCCGATATAATAGTTTCAAATGCACGGCTGCCTGATGCATCGTATCAGACCGTCAGTTTTAAGGAGGAACTAATTTTTGCAGTTGTGTTATGTTTACCCAAGAAGAAAGATAATTTCATTTGAACAAACTGCGTATTCGAACAAAGCATATTAAGGATCAAGAAAAGCAATGAAACAGATTCCCCTTAATTTGTGTAACTTGGGCCTGTTGCAATTTTCATCACTCACTAAAGTTTACAAACAGGAAGTAGGCATATGAATTTTAATTGAGTCTACAGAAATCAGCTGGTTTGTGTGGTTGTCATTGTTTTAGTTCACTGCAGATGAAATGGAAACTTTCGTTTTCTGGATTGATGGCTGCTATTGGAGAAGCCACCGCGGCTATTAGCGATGCGTCCCGTTGATAGTCCGGCATCACTTGGCGGCCGTAAATTTGTAAATTTGTCACGAGGATATGTTTCATAAATATGCTCCTGGTAAATTGCTTTGTTTAATTTGTTTCACTGAATGACGTTAAATCTACAGATTGGAAAATGTTAAGGTGATCCTACGAAGGATACGTTTGAATTCCATAGCACTTTCATTAATAGTGCGTTTACCCTTCTCACTTATAATTGCGGTTTATTTTTTTCTCCGAAGTGAATTATTTTTTAAAACAGGTTGAATTTTTTTATTAGTTGATCTGTTTGCAAAGTGTATTTCACGAAAATATGCTCTGAAATTTTTTTAAATAGTCATACACTTGTATATTAAAATACAGAAGAGTTAATCATTGGTTCAGTGAGACATTCATAGTTATATTTGTTTTTTATATTTTATTTGAATTTTATTTTGAACTATGGTTGAGCCAGTAAAAATGTCCTAAATATGACAGATGTGCACATTTTTTTTTAATTAATGTATAAGGTATTTTTAATTTGGTTATTAATTGCTGTTGTTAGCATTGTTTGTCTTTTTGAAAAGAAATAAAGAACATGATATAGTGCATATGGAAATATACCTTAGCTAAAAAGGCTTCAAGGATTGAATAGAAGTGAAGCATTTCCATGTCAAATCAACCAGTGAAATGGCCATTTTCAACCTGACCCCTTTTGATTTCCTTGAAATTTGATATGATTGTTAGGTATGTAGACTTTACATAAATCCCAAATTTTAGTTCTGTCCACCCACGAGGTTCCAAATTACATGACCTTGAAAATTAGAAAATCATGACTTCTTTACAATCTTTGAGTAGTTGTACAGGGTGCCCACATTCTGGAAAGTCAGGGAAAATCAGGGAGAGTCAGAGAAATGCCTGAAATGTAGTTAAAAGTCAGGGAAAATTAGCGATGTTTAAAAAAAAAGTCGGGGAAATTTCAATCACAGTTTGACTACAACTAGTTTTAACCCGGTGTCGGGGAGTGACGCCCTCATCGCCCAACACACTTACACTTGGTGTTGCAGACAGTCACTAACTTCCCCTTCCTACTAATGTAACTTTGTATTTCCTACCTATTCTTGTAAGTTGTGTTACATTACTTGTTAACATTTCTCCTTTTGTTTTAGGTCAAAGGAGTAGAAGAAAATTTGTGATATAAGTTATACCTTGTTATAAGGCAATTAAGACTGCAGCAATGTCAAAGCGTTGTGTGTTTAATGAACAATAGTTGGACGAACAATTAAATCCTGTTATATTAATTCAACATTTGTCGAAATCATTATGTGGTTCCAGAAATTATTAACTATATGTCAACAAAATAGTTTCCATATCATTTACTGTTTCGCATGTTACCAGAAATTTGAGCACGGGAAATGTCAATATAATAAAAAAATTTATTTCAACTTGTCACTAATATTCCTTTTTGATGTTCCTTATGATAGTTTAGAATTTCATTATATGAAGATTACAAATTTATATGAAAAAATGTTTTTATATGTACAGTCATATGCATCATAAGTTGTCAAAGTCCTCCAATATGTAGAGACAATAGGTATTAAATGATTAACATTATTCCAGTTTTTTAACTCATGATTCACGAAATTAATACGATAGAAAAGAACTTTCGAACCTCTTGATTATGATGCGTTGAATCAGCAATAAGCCATCTTGTTATCGAAGAAGACACGATTTTTCATTTCCTGTCGTATCAGCTTCCAAGTTGAATTTCGATTTTATAATTTCTTATTATAGATGATGGTTGCATGTTCCGTTTTCCGTGGCTCGATATCCCAAACTAGTTTCAATTCCTTCTTTTGGAATCATCTTCAGTGGGGATCTACTTCTCATACACGTTGTATCTCGGCCACTTACGTCGATTTTACTGGTGGCGTCCAACATTCCACGGCAGTTGTACTCTTGCGCATGCTATTTTGGTATTAATGCTCATTCTTAGTCATGTTTTCATATAATTGGATGATATGAATTTCTGATTCTAAATTATTTGGTGTTGCCATTCGTTTGTTGAAAACAATTAATAAGGTCTTTTATTATATTTTTTAGCGTTATTTTCTTTTTCGATAAAATATTTCCAAGCGTACGGTAGACTCATTGGATCATTATTATTACAATTTATTTCTTTAGTTTTTTCAATCATTACTGCTTCTGAGGTTAATATTTGATTTTTAGTTTTATGTGAGGTTATCAATTTTGCACCATACCAGTCAGGATAAGTTTCATTTTCAATACAATGATTTATTAATGATGCTTTGTTTTCTTTTTTATTCCAACTGGATATATGTTCTTTTAATCTGGTCTTAAACCTTCTTTTTGTACTTCCTATGTATACTTTATTTCTTTCATTTTTTTCTATTTCTGTATAATATTTTGTTGGTATAGAATATACTCCGGCTTTATCAAGCATTGATCTTTCATTTCCTGTAGTTAATATAGTTTCGTTATCTATGACGGTTTCTGCTAATATCATTTTTCTTTAACGCATTCCTTCTTTAGGATATTTGTTATTGGAGAAATGTAGGAAATTTTACCAGCAAATTTTATTTCATTTTTTTGTTTATTTTTACTTTCATTTAAAGATTTCTTTGTATTTTCAAGTATATCATCTATGATATTTTTCTTGTATCCAAATTTTATAGCAGTTCTTTTTATCCAATTAATCTCTATCTTTTCTTTGTTTTTATTACAGGAATGGGTTAATGCTCTTCTTATATAAAATTGAAGTGCTGCCCTTTTATATTTCCATGGATGATTTGAATCAATCGGAATTATCGTTGGAGTAAAAGTTGGTTTTCAATATACTTCGTATTCAATCATATTATTTCTCCTGAATAAAGAAATGTCTAAATAGTGTAGTTGTCTGTTAACTTCTTTTTCCATAGTAACTTGTATTGTTGGATAAAAACTATTGTATTTTTTTACAAATGTTTCAAGTTCTTTTTCAGATTGCTTCCAGAAGATAAGGATATCGTCAACGTATCTTACGTATAGTATTAGTTGTTTTTAATTGAATGAATCCAAGAGTTTATTTTCTAGGTCTTGTAATATTATTTCAGCAAGAAGTCCCAAAATTGGTGATCCCATTGGTGCACCTTGTTTTTGTCGGTATATTTTTTTATTATATGTAAAGTAGTTATTATCAGCTACTAGTTTCAATTCCTGGATAATACTAATTCTTTGTGCTTCAGGTATTTTTTCATCTTTTGACTTCTGATCTAATAATTGAATTGCTTCATAAACAGGAGTATTTGGATTTAGGGAAACAATATCTAGACTGATCATCAGAAAATTGGTTGTTTTTAGTTCATTAACTTTTTTAATCAATTCAATGGAGTGATATATGATAACAAAAGATGGCTTATTGCTGATTCAACGCATCATAATCAAGAGGTTCAAAAGTTCTTTTCTATCGTATTAATTTCGTGAATCATGAATTAAAAAACTGGAATAATGTCAATCATTTAATACCTATTGTCTCTACATATTGGAGGACTTGGACAAGTTATGATGCATATGACTGTACATATAAAAACATTTTTCATATAAATTTGTAATCTTCATATAATGAAATTCTAAACTATCATAAGGAACATCAAAAAGGAATATTAGTGACAAGTCGAAATAAAAATTTTTATTATGTAGACGTTTTCCCTTGCTCAAATTTCTAGTAACGTGCAAAATAGTAAATGATATGGAAACTATTTTGTTGACATATAGTTAATAATTTCTGAAACCATGTAATGATTTCTGACAAATGTTGAATTAATATAATTTATGCAAAACTGGAGATTTAAAAGGCTCATAATGTTGATTTTATTGGTGAGAATCTGAATTTCACGGATGAAACCATAATAGATATACAAACTGAACAAAATGAATATCAAAAACTTTAAAAAGAATAGAATCCTGTTGAGCAAAGAAGTTGAACATTTAAACTTTTTGACAACTTGTAAAAACAATGGAATTACACCTAATTTTT
Source organism: Macrothele yani (assembly GCA_039090855.1). Classification (NCBI taxonomy): domain Eukaryota; kingdom Metazoa; phylum Arthropoda; class Arachnida; order Araneae; family Macrothelidae; genus Macrothele; species Macrothele yani. The sequence continues at coordinate 116,453,909 of CM077011.1, forward strand.
TACAGATTAGAAATAAACCAATGAATTATAAAGATAAAACCATTTTACAAACCTGTGAAATTAAAAGATTAAGAGCCTCTATTAGAGAAAAAAGAAAAGACATTGATAGTTAAGTAAAAAAAACTACAGATTATATAATCAATGTATGCAAGAGAAAGATAAAGAAGAAACAAAAATAGCATTAATTAAAATATTTGCTATTATAGAAAGACTAATAATTTAAAGATAGGAGACACTTTCATAAAATAGAAAGCCTCATAAGAGAAAAATATAATAACAAAGAAGAAAAAAATACCAACATTAGAAGACAAACCAATGTTCATTAATAAATCTAATAATGAATTGACATTTCTACAAGTTAAAGCACTCAATAGAGGAATGAAATATGCATATAAACAAAAAATTCCAAAAGCCGAGATAATAATCCCATATTTAGAAGACGTCAAGAAACTACCAAATAAAAGACAAAACCCAACAAGATTTAAAATAATAAGAACAATCAATAACAAAGAAAAAGGAAAAAGAAGAACAAATACCAGCTATAAAATATGAGAGACAAGAGCTACTGAACCTTAAGAACAACCCAGCAATTAAATGCGTAAGTGCTGATAAAGCCAAACAAATTATTATAGTAGACAAAGATGATTATGATATAAAAATGAAAAAGGCTATAGAAGAATTGGACTTCGAAGAAACTACACTTGACCCAACAGATATAATTCTAAGAAAAATGGCTTATATAAAAAACCATGGACACTTGCCTGATAATATTAAAAACAAAACCATTCCACCCGTTGGAGCATCTATTCCAAGCATATTCAGCAAAATCAAAACGCATAAAAAAGAAAAGCTATTAAGACCAATAGTAAATAAAACAATGGCTCCAACTATTCTCCTTGAAAAATAACTATTTAAACATTTAAAACAGTATTACTTTCAACATATTTATACAATTAACAACTCCATTGAAGTGATTAAAAAAGTTAAAGAACTAAAAACAACCGATTTTTCTGATGATCAGTCTAGATATTGTTTCGCTATATCCAAATACTCCTGTTTATGAAGCAATTCAATTATTAGATCAGAAGTTAAAAGATGAAAAAATACCTGAAGCACAAAGAATTAGTATTATCCAGGCATTGAAACTAGTAGCTGATAATAACTACTTCACATATAATAAAAAAATATACCGACAAAAACAAGGTGCACCAATGGGATCACCAATTTCGGGACTTCTTGCTGAAATAATATTACAAGACCTAGAAAATAAACTCTTGGATTCATTCAATCAAAAACAACTAATACTATACGTAAGATACGTTGACGATATCCTTATCTTCTGGAAGCAATCTGAAAAAGAACTTGAAACATTTGTAAAAAAATACAATAGTTTTTATCCAACAATACAAGTTACTATGGAAAAAGAAGTTAACAAACAACTACACTATTTAGACATTTCTTTATTCAGGAGAAATAATATGATTGAATACGAAGTATATTGAAAACCAACTTTTACTCCAACGATAATTCCGATTGATTCAAATCATCCATGGAAATATAAAAGGGCAGCACTTCAATTTTACATAAGAAGAGCATTAACCCATTCCTGTAATAAAAACAAAGAAAAGATAGAGATTAACTGGATAAAAAGAACTGCTATGAAATTTGGATACAAGAAAAATATCATAGATGATATACTTGAAAATACAAAGAAATCTTTAAATGAAGGTAAAAATAAACAAAAAAATGAAATAAAATTTGCTGGTAAAATTCCCTACATTTCTCCAATAACAAATATCCTAAAGAAGGAATGTGTTAAAGAAAAAATGATATTAGCAGAAACCGTCGTAGATAACGAAACTATATTAACTACAGGAAATGAAAGATCAATGTTTGATAAAGCCGGAGTATATTCTATACCAACAAAATATTATACAGAAATAGAAAGAAATGAAAGAAATAAAGTATACATAGGAAGTACGAAAAGAAGGTTTAAGACCAGATTAAAAGAACATATATCCAATTGGAATAAAAAGAAAGAAAACAAAACATCATTAATAAATCATTGTATTGAAAATGAAGCTTATCCTGATTGGTATGGTGCAAAATTGATAACCTCACATAAAACTAAAAATCAAATATTAACCTCAGAAGCAGTAATGATTGAAAAAACTAAAGAAATAAATTGTAATAATAATGATCCAATGAGTCTACTGTACGCTTGGAAATATTTTATCGAAAAAGAAAATAACGCTAAAAAATATAATAAAAGACCTTATTAATTGTTTTCAACAAACGAATGGCAACACCAAATAATTTAGAATCAGAAATTCATATCATCCAATTATATGAAAACACGACTAAGAATGAGTATTAATACCAAAATAGCATGCGCAAGAGTACAACTGCTGTGGAATGTTGGACGCCGCCAGTAAAATCGACGTAAGTGGCCAAGATACAACGTGTATGAGAAGTAGATCATAACACCCACTGAAGATGATTCCAAAAAGAAGGAATTGAAACTAATTTGGGATATCGAGCCACAGAAAACGGAACATGCAACCATCATCTATAATAAGAAATTATAAGATCGAAGTTTAACGTGGAAGCTGATACCACAGGAAACGAAAAATCGTGCCTTCTTCGATAACAAGATGGCTTATTGCTGATTCAACGCATCATAATCAAGAGGTTCAAAAGTTCTTTTCTATCGTATTGATTTTGTGAATCATGAGTTAAAAAACTGGAATAATGTTAATAATTTAATACCTATTGTCTCTACATATTGGAGGACTTTGACAACTTATGCATATGACTGTACATATAAAAACATTTTTTTTATATAAATTTGTAATCTTTATATAATGAAATTCTAAACTATCATAAGGAACATCAAAAAGGAATATTAGTGACAAGTTGAAATAAATTTTTTTATTATATTGACGTTTTCCCGTGCTCAAATTTCTAGTAACGTGCGAAACAGTAAATGATATGGAAACTATTTTGTTGACATATAGTTAATAATTAAATCCTGAGTTTTCTGGTTGGAGAGCTGCTCTGAACGGCGACAATGAATCAGCATTTTGTAAAGTGTGCTCTAAAACTTTCAAGCTTAGCAACATGGGGCGTCAGGCAGGCAGTCTCCAGACACGGAAATGGCCCTAATAATTTGAAAAACATCCGTGCTAAAATGTCTCATCCCAGTCTTGCTTCTTTCATTTCCTCTGTGAAAAAGAACTCTCTTTGTAATAATGAACTCTTGCCATCAACAAGCTCAGGAAATGTGGAATCAGTACTTCTAGAAAATATTAAGTCTGATGACTCAAATACTTATGTTGTGAAAGATGATGTGAAGTCCAGTGACCTTAATGCGTATGTAGTGAAAGATGATGTAACAAAGTCTGAAATAATATGGGCCATGGAATTTTTGTCCAAGCGAATGTCTTTGAACTCTTGTACACAGATTAACAAAACATTTCAGTTAATGTTTCCTGACAGTGCAATAGCTTCAAAATTTACTTTAGGCAAAAGCAAAGCATCTTATGTGATAAACCGTAGATTGGCACCACATTTCAAAGAGGGTTTAATGGATGATCTGAAGCAGTGCACTGACTTTGTAATTTGTTTTGATGAATCACTAAACAAAATTGCTCAGCGTGGCAAATGGATCAGTTTGTTCGCTATTGGGACGTCAATCTGCAAAAAGTTTCCACTAGATACTTAAGTAGTGTGTTTTTAGGACGGGCAACAGCTAATGACCTTTTAGAGAAATTCATTAAAGGTGCACCTCCTCCCTTGGATAACATGCTACAAGTGTCAATGGATGGACCTAACATTAATCTCAGCTTTCTTCAAAAGCTGAAAGATAAACTTAGAACTGAAAATCCAGATGGTAAATTATTAGTTGACATTGGAGTATGTGGTCTTCATGTGGTCAACGTAGCTATGAAAACTGGACTTGAAGCAGTGAAATGGGATATACATCACTTTCTGCGTAACTTGTACTACCTTTTAAGACATAGTCCTGCTCGCCATGCAAATTATACTATGATTACTGGATGTAAAGATTTTCCTTTGAAATTTTGCAATGTAAGGTGTTGGAAAACGTTAATTGTTTGACTAGGGCATTACTTGTCTATGATTATATCAAGAAATATGTTCAAGAATCATCGGTTTCCAGCAAACGGCACATGTTTCTTGCAGAATTCATGGAAAGTCCACTGTTGAAATGCAAATTGGCTGCATTTAGGACTATAGCTTCAGAGTGTGAATGTTTTTTAAGAAGGTTCCAGAGCCCACAGCCTTAAATTTCTTTTTTACACACTGATTTGCTGGATCTGATGAAAAATTTGATGGCATGAAGCTTGAAGCCTGACAAATTAAGTGAAGCTGATAGTGTCTCAAAACTGTTAACTTTAGATATATCAAAAAGTGAAAATCTTCTCTCAGTTGAGGAAGTTGATATTGAATTTAGTGGTAAAAAGCTATTAAAAGAAGTGAAGTGCTCAGAAAGGGAGAAATTAGAGTTTAAGCTTGAATTTAGGAAACTTGTGACCAGTATGAGTGAAAAACTTCGTGAAAAAAGCACACTAACATTTAAGTTTGTCCGTGGGGTAACTTGTTTGGATCCAAATATTATAGTGCTGCAGCCAAATCTAGGGAAGAAGAGAGTGGAAATTGTGCTCAAAGTTTTACTTAGTGCAAATAGGATTTCAGATGACTGCTGAAAAAGCTAATAAACAGTTTGCTTCATTGTGTGTAGAAGCTCAATCTGCTTTAAAGTCTCAGTTTGATGAATTTTTAGACAGTCATGATGATTCCATTGGATTAGACAAATTTTACAGTGCTCTGCTTGACAACCAGAAACAATTCGGTGAACTTTGGGATGTAATAAAAATTTGTCTCATTATATCTCGTGGAAATGCTTCAGTGGAAGGTGGATTTTCTGTCAATAAGTCTCTTCTTGTGGAAAATCTCCTGATTTGAATCCCTGATTTGTCAGAGAACAGTTTTTGATGCCATTAAAAATGTGGGAGAAGTAGAACACATTGCCATCAATAGAAGGCTTCTTCTTTCTGTAAGAGCCTCCAGATGAAGATATCAGGGTTATCTTGAGAAAAAAGTGTTCTTTAAAATGAAGAAGAAAGAAAACTGAAGGTAGGGATAACAACAGGTACCTAATTCAACTATTTATTATTTTTTTTGAACAGAGTTACTAATAGTTACTTTTTTAAAGAAAAAGTCACCACAAGTCACTTTTAGTTACTTTTTTTGTCATCAGTTACAGTATGCAGTCCTCATAGTAAGTAAGTCCCTTTTCTGGCTTTTAATTTGTAATTTCAGTTTTCTCTTAAAGCACCCATTAATTCCTCTCATTTAATCTCTTACATCTCAATTCTTCAGTTTGACGAGCCCAAAATGTACAGTATTGCAAGAACACGACAGCTCAGCTCTTAGGTATGAATGTAAATTTATTATTCAAATTGTTTTATATCAATGTCCTCTTACCTAATGTTACTATAAACTGATCCAATGATGAAACATTTAAGTCACCTGTTTAAAATTTGTTATATGGTGTTTTATATAATCTGAGGATCTCTTTTTTAGCTCCTTTTTTCCCCTACGACCCTCCGGGGCATACTCTCAACCAGTATGCCAGTTTTTAAGTTGGGACCGCAATGGGATCATTATTTATAAAATATTTAACTGAAGCGAATCTTAACCAAAAATTCTCTAAAGTGACAAAATGGCATTTAGCAAGTATTTGACAATTAATTAAGTAGCTTAACCTGATATATTTATAAAATGCTAAGTTTGGCCACCATATGATGCAATAAAAATGCATCTTTCCATTGCAAGTATTGTGTTGCAGGGGGGAGGGGGGAGCTGCTGAGTGTACATGTAAAAATGAAAGAACCATGCTAAGACTAGATCAATAAAATGTGCTTTTGTGACAGAGTTGTTGTTTTGTTCTTTAATAATGCATAGGATTACAAGTTCCCTAAGATTTAGTGAAAACATTCGTTTCTCCCCTGAGGTTTCCTGATTTTTTTGGCACTAAGCGTTTCCCCCATGTATTTTCATTGCTTTCACGGGATGGCATACAAATGCTGCTATCTCTTCTAAACCCAAAACACCTTGGGGTAAGATCAATAGCAAGTTTAGTTTTCAGTTTGCTTTTGACTTTCATAAGCTAATCAGAGCTTTGTTTACTTTCATTAATCAAATACAACAATCAGCTACAGCCGTCTCACACTTCATGTTTCATTCTGTTACTTGTTACACAAAGTCTTTAATATGTTATGCTTTTTTCTTTTTGTTTGCTCTTCTGGTCTCGAAAAGTATTACATGATCATATGTATATGTAGAGGATTTTAGGAAAGAAATATCTGACCACAGGTCTTAAACAACCCTTAGAAATACACTATCTACCAACAAGTAAAACAAAGTTTATTCACCTTCAATAGTTGGTGGAGCCTCCACAAGTGGCGATTACAGCTGCGACCCTCCGGAGCATACTCTCAACCAGGCGTTGTACGATGGCTAGCGTTTTTTTGGAGAAGACAGGTCAGTTCCTTCACCGATTTAGGACGGTGGGGGCACCCCTTAAATCAACGCTCCAACTCGTCCCAGAGGTGCTTGATAGGGTTAAGGTCCGGGCTCTGCGCAAGCCTGTCCATTTGATTAACCCCATTGTCACCATACCAAGCCATGGTGGACCTCGCAACATGACAGGTGGCATTATCATCCTGAAAGTAACATGTCTCCACCCCATAAAACTGCCACAACGTAGGAAGCGCATGGTCATCCAAAATGGTGCAGTGGGTCTCGGCATTGAGTCTATCAGGAATTGCGACCAAGGGTCCCGTGCCATACCAGAAGAAACACCCCCATAGCATAATTCCCCCTCCACCGAACGTCACAGTTGGCACAATACATTCCGGCAGAAGGCGTTCTCCAGGCAGACGCCAAACCCAGACCTTGCCATCCGAACGGTAGAGGGTAAACCTTGATTTGTCGCTCCAGAGAACCTGTTTCCACTGTTCAACGGTCCACTGTCGACGCTCTTTGCATCACATTAGCCGAGCAGCGCTATTGGACTTGGTGATCAAAGGCTTGTGGGCGGCAGCACATCCATGATAACCGAGCAGATGGGCTTCCTTATGGATGGTATTCATCAAAAGAACACTCCCGGATGCCTGTTGAAACTCCTCGTGGATGTGGCCCATCGATTTGGTGTGGTTCTTCCGAATTTCTCTGGCCAGCACCTGTCGGTCTCTAACTCCCAGTTTTGTGGGTCTGCCGGGTCGGGGCACATTCCGGCAGTCACCTCTAGGGCAAGATTTCATCTTTTTTGCTCACTAGCAAATTTTGCTAATGACCAAATAGTTTGCTAGCAAAACATTTGCATGACTAGCAAGTAAAACTAAATCACATCGTAACTTATTTTCTAATAAAGTTACACAGAAATTTAAATATGTGTATAAATATTTTGACTTACCTTTTTGAATAATGAATAGAATCTTAGATACGTTTAGTGACTATCTTTATTATTAATTTCTAACAAGTTCTCATACCACATGAATATATTTCACTGACATTCTAATTCAGATTTCTTCCCATATGGTTTACGCTCAGGGTGTCTGACTTTGTCATCATACCACTTTATAACTGCTGACCGTTTATTAAAAATCTCTTCTTGTGGCCCGTCTATTTCAAATGTCATCAGAGCATTTAAAGTTTCAACAGACAAATTGTTCCTCCAATCCCCTTGTATTCTTTTTAAAAAACTGAATCCCACCTCACAACAGGCAGTACTAAGTGGAAGTATCGCACAAATTTCTGCTAAACTTCTACACACTTCATACGCACTTCATATCTGCCAACTACCACACAATGCCATAGTTTCTACGGAATTAGTTGTCTGACTACGGAACTCACTATCAAAACTACGGATTCTACAAATTTTTATTTTGCTATTATTTTTATGATATACACGAGATTCTTACATGGATTCGCGGAATCCCACTTTTTTTTGTCGTCAGTTAGATCATTCTGAAGATTGATATTTGGGAGAGGGGAGGGGGTCGTTTTCCATCTGGAGACGAAATTTCGTGCTTCTAAACTTTCGAACACAGTAGTGAAACGGAGTAAGAAAATTTTGCCGTAATTGCAAATTGTTCTCCCAATGTTGTCTTTGTGTCCGCTTTTCTTGTTAAATATCATTTTATTGCATAAATGTTTGCATTTTAGCTTGAAACTGTGGAGAACAATTTGCAAAAATGGAAGTTGGCTGCTGCAAAATTTTTCTGTAATCTTCAGGCATGAGATTCTTCCACGAATTCAAGGAATTCCAGCTTTTTTCGTTATTATTGAAATTCCGTCTTTACGAAACTAGAAAACGAAAGGTCGACGGAATTCGGATTTTTTCCGTAATCATAATTTTTTTTTTTTCTCACAATGTTGCCTCTGTCAAGTTTTATTGCTCATTAACATTTTACTGGATAAATATTTGTATTTCAGCTTGAAAATACAAGGAAAATTTCCAAAACCAGAAGTCAGACTAAGCAAAAGTTTCTTCCGTAATCGTTTACCCCCTCCACGAACACGTTTCGTAAAAGCGTCTATCTATGCCACGCAATAAGGCTAGTTACTATGGATAAGACTTTTGCCAGTGTTGGCAGGCTATTTTCCAGTAACATTTTGGTTTGCTTCTTTCGGTTTCGTCTACCATCCGAATAAGTGGAATTATTCTTGCTTATTCATCACTGATCATTAGAGCGCAGTATTTAATGTATGCATGACTATCAAGACTTGTGGAAGTAGGCGATCGCTTGGCTTAGGGTACGACAGGAGTTGAGGACAAAGTTCTTGGGGCAAAAGAAGGGAGGGTGGCAGAGCAGGTGGTCAAACAACCAATCCATCCCAGAGCTCTGGGATGGATTGGTTGTTTGACCACATCATCCCAGAGCTCTGGGATGATGTAATAGACCAATGAGGGCACGATGTAATAGACCAATGAGGGCACGATGGAGAGGAGTTACAATACGATTCTACGACAGTTTCCACTGGAAGGGATGAAAGATATGGGGAGGATGGGTAATTAAGTGTCGGAAGGAAATTGGCGAAAGAGAATCGCTGATCGTCGCTGTTTTAACAAGTGATAATAGAAACGTTATGTAAACTTCGTGGATTAATAATGATTTTTGGTTACTTTAAATAAAGAAATTACCTTACTAGCAATATTTGCTACTGCAATTTTTTTTCACTAGCAAATTTGATTTTTCACTAGCTATTTGCTAGTTGCTAATCGGTGAAATCGCGCCCTGGTCACCTCTCATCTTCCACTTGCCAATCACGTAGACCACTGTCGATTTTGGGTACTTCAACTTGCTGGATATGTCACGTATGGATCGGCCATTTCTGTGATACCCGACGATTACACCTTTCTCGAAATCAGAGAGCTCCGAACTAGGTGGCATCTTGCATGCAACTGGTTGTGTTGTTGTTTCCCACATGATATTTAACGGCGGCGGCCATGACGTGTATCAGGACCACAGATATCGTCGATTGCAGGGGTGTCCAATTACTTGTTGGTAGATAGTGTAGAAAGCTAGGAGATTTGGGCTAGAGTGCCCGATAGGAAAGTGACACGGAAGCGAAGTAGAAAGGGAGAGGAAGACACACTTTTTTATTACCGAGGGCCAGTACCCGGCGTCCTACGGCTTAATGAGCCCATCCGACGCACGGCGGATATTTAGTGGATCGAGCGTTCGTACCTGCCTGGGATCGAACCTGAGGTCCTTTCCGTAGCAGTCATGAATGTTGCCCACTAGGCCACCCGCAGCCCAAAAAGTATTACACCAAAGATAAACTGCATATAAAGAACTAGTTTCTAATATAATAGTGCTGGTATTTCTCTGGGGAAACTGTTGCTGAATTCCTGCCCCCCTCCCCTCTTTAAGTGTTAATATGTCACAGATTTAAGAGAGACCTTTGCTATAACTCTTGTTGAGAAAAGGGACACTATAATGTGAAAAAGAATATATGTCCTGTTCTTCAGAGGGGATGATTAAAGTTCCTATTCATAAAAAAATCGGTGAAAAGTTACCAAAAATTTTTTTAAGACTATATACGCCTGTGAACTTTGAACTGATGACAGCTTCAGTAGTTCAAAGTTCACAGGTGATGAAGCTGATCATTAACCTATCATAAGCCAGAGTAGTAATAAAGGTGAAATAAGTAAGGAAACATTTAAAACTGCAATACAAATTTTGAATGTATCTTTACAGTTAATTGGCTAAACTCTTGTAAGAAAGAAGACTGAATAAACAAAAATATCCTTATGCAAATTTGAAAAAAAATGCATGGTTTTTACAGAAAAAAGTTAATCTTTTGCTGATGCTGAACTTCCAATATCTGGCCTGAAAACAGAAATTATTGCTCAGCTTAAAGAAATGTTAAGTGATACAAAGTGAAGAGTTTAAAAGTTGCAAATTCTTACTGTACTACCAAAAAAAAAAGGTGGTGCAGTCTAAGCGCTGGCTTATGACCATTCGTCCAGGTTCGAATCCCGATATCAGGCATGGATGTTGTGTTTGTCTTATGGCACTGGCTCTCTCCCGTCTCTGGAACCAGTTACCCTAAATTAGGGATGGACGCCCATTGAGTTGCTCATGGTGGTCGTTAAATCTTCAATAAAAAAAAAAAAAGTTTTCAACACTTTCAGGATGAATTCAGTATTTCAAATTACATGGCAAGAATGATAAAACCATTTCCAAAGAGCGAGAGTAGAGAGGAAATGGGAATATTATGAACTCCAAACCTAAAGCTAGGAAAGATGGTAAAACAGGAGACAGCTGATCTGGTGCTAGATTTTTATTGCAATGATTGCATTGGCAGGTGAATGCCTAGAAAAAAGAATTGTTTTATAGTAACAACAACAGTACTAGCTGAAAGAACAGATTTACAAGGGGGGAGGGGGGTCTTGTTAAACAATCTGAAAGATATTCACAAACAGTTTTAAGATTGCATACCCCAGAGATAAAAACTGGCTTCTCAAAGTTTGCAGAACAGTATTAAAAGAATTGTCTCATTGTTAGAGCAAGTGGTACATGTAGAGTACGTACATGCATCACAATTTATCAAAACTTTCAAGTCATGTTTTTAAGGTGACATATAACAAAATTAACTACTGAAGATAACTCCCCATTAACAGTTATAAAGACTGCATTGCAAGAGGGATATGCAATCCTTCACTTCCTGCTTGCTACTTCAGTAAATGCTAATTTTGCCTAATAATCAGATTTACTGAAAAGGTTCATTAGTGATCTTATGGAAAAGAATAACTTTGATTCTGTGATATTTAAGCTATTAACCAAACACCTCCTGAAATGTGACAAAATCAGCAGAAGAGTTTGTTGATTTTATTTTTTTTAATCTTTTAAGACTAAAGGCATCGCTGTATTATTTCTTTTTTAGCTCAAAAAATTATCCCTATTAGAGAGGTTTACTACTTAGCATTCTGACTGATGAATCCTCCCAATTTAAATCAGCTATTTAACCCTGAAACACTTTAACCTTTCATTACATCATTCTGAGGCCATTTTTTGGTGAGAGTGTATTTCATTTTAATATTTTATAAATAATGATCCCATTGCGGTCCCAACTTGAAAGTTGGCGTACTAGTAAACAAAACTCTAACAATGCCATATAATTGTTTAATTTTTGAAATTAGTTTTTTAAAATATTCAGGGTCAAAAGTTATTTCTGTGACCTTGAAAAAGTCAACCTAATTTATTTTGTTTTTCAGTTCATGATTTAAAAGCTCATATAAAATGCTATAGAAAGACATTATTTTCAATCTTTTAGCCCAATTAGGTAATAAGATACAACTACTCAAAAGATTGCCCGGAGGTCGTGATTTTAAACTTTTCAAGGTCATGTTTTTTTCAATCCATGTCTAGTGAGTGGTCCAGCACTGGTTGCTTGACCATTTTTAAATTTTTTTATTTTTTGGTGGTGATGACCCCTATATGTTGGTAATTTAAAACCAAGATTATTTTAATTTTATAGTGACTAGTTTAAAAATGGCAGCCATTTTTGCTTCATGCCATGCACCATTTTTTGCACTTGCAGAGGTTTGCAGAAAACCGCATATTTCAGTTATGGTTGTCACAGAGCTGTGGAACAAAATTTATTATTCTTAGCACATTCTCGACTACATTTTTGTTTATTACATCATTTGGCTATCTTGTTTCCATGTGACTAAAATTTCAGGCCGAACTTGACGCTCGCGGTTATAAAAAATTCAAATTTCGGAAAGGCAATTTTTTGGGAAGGGTTAAAATATTCAGTTTCAATTTTTTTCCCAAGTACCTATGGTAGGGTAGTTTATGTAAAAAACAATTAAGCCCTGATACTTGTCTCCTTTTTTTTTTTTTTACAGGGACCCACAAATATGGTATTTTTCAATTTTTTGGTAAAATTTAGGGGTAAATATCTCTGGTGGGGGAACTAATAAAAAAATTTTAATTTTGCACACAGTAAAGTACTATATGGTAGTAAACTCCAGTAAAAAGTTTGATATTCCACTGAGAGAACTTACAAAAACCCAGGAGCTCAGACAATGTTATTATATTATACAGCAAATATAAAGTTTTAAAATACATTATAACTATGAGTATATACGTATAACGTATATATGAAAATAGTGAATTAATTGCTTACAGAGGTCTTAAAAGTTTAGCACTTATTCAAAAGTTGGGATATATCCTCATAGTTTTTGAGAAATGTTATGAGATCATACAGTAGCCGTTGTTAAATCCATTGGCGTCAGTTTTGTAAGAATGTTTTTCGTTTTCACCCCCACCTTATCCTGATGACTTCTTGAATGATGTTCTTGGTCCTGCTGGATGGTAAAAGTTAATAAACATGCCCTTGTTTTGTAAACTGATGTCTTCTATTTCACCGAGATACCACTGTCCATCATGAACACATGCAACAATGACATTTTTTCTAAGGGTTAGGGGAACTACTTTTTAGACACTTGAAAGTCCTCAAACTCTTCAGATTTTGATGTCAAAAAGCATCTCATGACACTTTCAGAAACTGGGATATATCGATGAAATCCCCTAGTTCCTACAATCGGTTCACAGCTATCAAATCTATCCTGTTACTCCATTTCACGACAAACACCTTCTTCGCTTTTTACATGAATATAAGTTATTCCTTTTATCTTATCACAATAAAACTGGTTCATATCCTCAACGGTTAGAATTTGGCTATCCACTGTTCTCTGCAAGCTTGCCTTGGCTGTCTCTAGCTTGGTGGTTCCTCCCACTTCATCACATGCACTTTTTCCGTGCAAAGAGGCAAAAAATTTCCACTCTGCATCAAGCCCAAAATCCCAATTATGATGACAAATGTTTATGAAGTTCTTCTTGTTTTTATACTGGCTGGCTGCACCATCAGAAAAATAGATAATATTTTGTACTTGTGGAAGAACTTCCTTAAGATATCTAATGAGGTGGGTTTGAAAAGCATGGACAGCAACTGTGTTGTGCTCCAAATAATCACTAAGAATGCAGATGCAGTGGCAGTTTACTTCATCACCTTTTTTGTAATAATACACAAATGGATGTATTGTAGCCTGCTGCTTTAAACCCAGTGATAGCCTTGAATTTCATCTTGTATGATGAATCAAAAGTTCCCGGCAAAGTCTGCCAAGACAATACATTCTGAGTTGCTGAAACTTGCCTTCCTTTCTTTCAAAAACTGATTCTGGGCTTTTGAAATATAATGATGCACTTTCAGTAATTCCAGCTTCTCTGCCAGAGACTCAAAATACTCATCCCTAGGTTTTATCAATGTAATTATCTCAGCTCTATCTGTTATAATCCATTGTTTGAATGTTATAATGTCTGGGAATGATTCATATCCCTCGAAATGCTCAAGCATGTCTAATATGGCTTCTTTTCCTGGGCAATCAGCACACTTGTTCATCATGCAGTTGTAGTTACTTAAATCACATACACATTTGTCAGTGAGGTCATTGTAATCTGCATTTAGTTTAGCCCCTGCAATCATGAGCTTTATATTTTGACGATACAGACAAATACAAACTGTGTGAGTCCCCACAGCTCCTGCTGAGATACACCACTTGGGCTTTAAATCACAAAATTTTGATCTCTCTATTTTACAACTGGGATATTTCTCTTTGAACGCAACATACAGCTCATTTAAATTAATCAACATTAAACGTTCTGCTTCTGAACTTTTGAAAGACCTATTTTAACTGATACAAAATCTTTTCTGCCATGACATATTCTACTATACTCATCATCTTCATAAAAGTCAGCCACTTTTTTCAGTCTCCTCTGAAATTCCATGGCCTCTCCTTTTTCCTAACTCAGGAAGAATACCTCGCTCTTTGAAACGTTGTCTGGTCAGTTTAATGAGACGATCAAAAACATGGAATTCTGATATCTTTTTGTAAGACCATGAACTGGGAAGTAAGCTGAGGATTTTTACTTTATCTTCTTTGAGAGCCACAGCACATTTTTGTTTCAGCTGGTCAATTAGTTCATTGTACTCTTTAGACAAAGTCTGGGGATTTCCATTTATATCTTCTATAATCACATCAAAAGATGTTTCTAGATTTTTCCTCAGTGTTTCACATACTGTGCCTACTTTGGCTTTTAAAGCATTTTGTCATATCTAAGTTTTCTTATTTTTGAAGCAGGCGACAAACTTAACACGCTACAAGCAGTATCTACTTTGCCTAAGATTTAAGCAGGTGAGTGAAATGTAATATCATCCTGAGTAAAGTTTTCACTATCTTTACTTCCTAACACAAATATTTTAGAGTAACAATTAGGACATAGCGATTTACCTGGTACAAGGTTAACAGGTGTTTCTCCTTGAAAAGATGCTCCAACTTAATTTTTCTCAACCCTTTTGAAATGGATTTCTTGTGTCTTTGGAAAGGGTCACTGCATGTCTGACCAAAAAGATTATTATATTTATTCAAATATTTTGCTTCATGGTACCTACAGACAGTTGAAACCTCAGAACACACTCTTAAAGAAAACAATCTTTGATCCTCTTCTCCATAATCACTAATAGCCTTTATTTCCTTGGCCACAACACCATAGACACTTTTATGGCAATGTTCTTTAGTATAGGCACCTATAAAACACAGAGAGTCGATCATGATATGTTTAACTGTGTCACCTGAGAACCACAAAACCACCTTCCTGTGCAGCAGCAGCCAGAAAACTGACTAACTAGAGAGAAGCAGTTCACTCCACAGATACTGCATGTCTTGCTTGTATGAACAAACCCCAGATCCACAGATACTGCATAACAAGCCCAGACATGCAGCATCTGTGGATCTGGGGCTGCCCCTACCCACAAACCCTACACAGTTCTATCCACACCAGTTTAGGCTATAGCATTGATTGTTCTTTTAACAAATACTTTTTCTTTATAAAATACATTAAATATATTGTACTATGATAAGGTGCGTCAACTTTTTGTCGTATGTTTTGTAAGTTTTGTACCTGGCATAACTGCTCCCAGTGGAATATCAAACTCAAACTTTTTACTGGAGTTTACTACCATATAGTACTTTACTGTGTGCAAAATTTAAATTTTTATTAGTTCCCCCACCCAAGATATTTACCCCTAAATTTTACCAAAAAATTGAAAAATACCATATTTGTGGGTCCCTGTAAAAAAAAGGAGACAAGTATCAGGGCTTAATTGTTTTTTTACATAAAATACCCTACCATAGGTACTCGCAAAAATAAATAAATATTGAAGCTGAATATTTTAACCCTTCCCAAAAATTTGCCCTTCCGAAATTTGAATTTTTCATAACCGCGAGCATCAAGTTCGGCCTGAAATTTTAGTCACATGGAAACAAGATAGCCAAATGATGTAATAAACAAAAATGTAGTCCAGAATGTGCTAAGAATAATAAATTTTGTTCCACAGCTCTGTGACAAACCATAACTGAAATATGCACTATGCAGTTTTCCGCAAACCTCTGGAAACGCAAGAAATGGCGCATGGTGTGAAGCAAAAATGGCCACCATTTTTGAACGAGTGAGTATAAAATTAAAATAATCTTGGTTTTAAAAATAACAACATATAGGGGTCATCACCACCAAAAAATAAAATTTTTACAAAATGGTCAAGCAACCAATTAATTTTTTTCTGGACCACTTGATATGGATTAATTGACCTGACCCTCTTACCTTTCTTTGTAAACGGTTAAGGGTGCCATGTAGTGCCAGTGGCTGAAATACAGAAAAGTACCATATACATTGTTTTCCCACTCGTAGCACATTCCATGTATGTATTGCATGATTTTTTGTTTACATAAACTTTGCTAGCAATTGGATTAGTTGACGGTCCAATCTCATTGGCTTTAAAAATCCTATGGTGCTGATCCCATGAGTTTTGTTCATTGAGGATGTTTTCATACATCTGAAAAAATTTGTCAATAACTTCTTAAGGCTTTTTAGCTCATGACTTCATTAATATTTCAGGCTTTCTTTTTCCTAATTCCATTTCCCACCATCTTTCAAAATTTCTTATCCAATCTGGGCCTGGGCAATTGTTTGAGAATTTTTTTTTTTTTTTTGCCTGATGATTCAAAATAGCTTTTAACCATATTTACTAGGTAACATCTGCTTCATTCCATGCCAAATCACCCAGCATTTTCATGAGATCTCACCCACCCATCTCAGATTTTTGTGAAAATTGGCACAAAGTATTGTGCTAGTAGATATGAAACCAGTTAAAATTTTAGGTCAGTCGGTCCAGTAGATTTTGAGTAATGCCACTTTAAAAATTGTGTAGCTCTGCCTTTGAAGTTTTTGTGTGCTGAGTTTTTACAACTACACTGTAGGACAAAAGAATTCATAACTTCACAAGTAACTGTTGCAGTCACATACTTTTCTTTCTTAAATGATTTGCATGACCAGCCCTTGCAAAACTGCTAAATTTCCACTAGCCAATGTTGCTAGTGGAATAAAAATTTTACAAGCCAAATGACAAAATCTACCGGCCATGCAAAGTTAAAAAAATAATATAGTTCAGTTATTTCTCTACTTGTGTTTCTATGAAATTTAAGGGGTGAATGTTTTTTTTTTTTTCCTTTCTAATGAGATACCCCTCCCCATTAACTTCATAAAAACAGATGCTGAGCAGTTACTGCATAGGATCATTAGATTGACTCAAATAGTAACAACAGAATGAAACTTCAGTAGGTAAATTCGGTCACAGCAACAGAAACCAGCGTGGAAATACTCTCGTTAAGTTTGCAGAGGCAGACAGATTTTTCATCTTGAACTCCTTTTTCAAGAAAAAGCCACACAGGAAATGGACATGGAGACATCCAAATCGGACGACAAGTGAAATTGATTTTATTATGTGTAACAAAAAATTCGTCATAGAAGACTGCAGTGTGCTAAACAAGTTCAATACAGGTAGTGACCATAGATTGGTGAGATGTAAGATGCACCTCAACACTAAACTCGAACGTAGCAAGCTCATAAGACAAACAAAATGTATTGACATAACCAACCTTAAAAAACACCATAATACCTTCAAGTTAGAACTGAAGAACAGATTCTCTGCTTTAGAAGGCCTAACATTGGAAGAAGTGGATATTTCTGAAGTTAACAGAAAAGTAACCAAAGCTCTTATGGAAACAGCAACAAAATTAGCTGGGTCTAAGAACAAGTTGCATGTGAACAAATTATCAGGAAAAACCAAAATGTTGATGCAAAAAAGAAGAGAGATGAGGACAACTAAAGAAGATGTGACTTCCAAAGTGGAATATATAGAGCTATGCAAGACAGTACGAAAAAGTATCACTAAAGACGTAAGGAAATTCAACTGTGAACTAGTGAGGAAAGCAATTGAAAACAACCAAAGCCTAAAGATAGCAAAGGGACATCTCAGTAAGGGAAGAAAACATATTATGGCACTGAGAAAAGAAGATGGTTCTGTAACAAGAAATAGAGGCAAAATTTTGGCAAGAGTGAAAGATTTCTACTCCAAATTATGTGAAAGGGATGATACATGTACTCCAGACATCATGAAAGGTACCAGTACCAGAGTTCTTCCAGTCCTCCCAGCAGAAGTTGCACATGCAATCAAGAACATGAAGCAGGGAAAAGCTCCAGGAGAAGATGGAATTACTGTAGACATCATACAAGAAGCAAGTGGAGAAATCGAAACAGTACTCGCCCAAATTTTCACTCAATGCCTTAATGAAGGGAAGATTCCTGAGGATTGGAACAATGCTACAGTGATCCTGCTACATAAAAAAGGTGACATTGAGGATCTCAGGAACTACAGACCTATCAGCCTCCTATCAGTGGTTTATAAAATCTTCACTAAAGTTCTTTCACACCGCTTGAAGGTAACACTGGACATGGCTCAACCGAGAGAACAAGCTGGATTCAGGAGTGGCTACAGCACAATAGATCAAATCCACGTATTGAGAGAACTAATTGAAAGAGCGAGGGAATATGAACTTCCATTGTGCATGGCTTTTATCGATTATGAAAAAGCCTTTGATTCGGTGAAACCATCAGCAGTTACAATGGCTCTGAAATCCTGCGGTATTGAAGATGCACACATTAATATTATTAATAACATCTATGAAAATGCAAGTGCAAAGATTCGGCTGTTTGAAAGTACAACACACATAAAAATTGGAAAGGGAGTGAGACAAGGTGACACCATATCTCCGAAGCTCTTTATTGCCACATTGGAAAATGTCTTTCAATCACTGAACTGGGAAAACAAAGGAATAAAGATTAATGGAGATTATCTAACCCACCTTCGTTTTGCTGATGACGTAGTCATTTTTGCAACTACCCCATCAGAGCTGCAGAGTATGATCCAGGAACTTGCTGACAAGAGTAAAGAAGTGGGATTAAAAATGAACTTTCAGAAGACAAAAGTGATGTTCAATGCTTTTACAAAAAATGAAGATTAATCGATTGATGGCGAAAAGCTGGAGATAACAGACACGTACGTTTATCTTGGACAGCAGATATCAAGTGAGGGTCACATTGGTGAAGAAATTAATCGGCGTACAAAACTTGCCTGGAGAGCTTTTGGAAGAAACAGCATAATTTTCAAGAGCAATATGCCATTATGTCTGAAAAGAAAAGTGTTTGATCAATGCATCCTTCCAGTGCTTACGTATGATGCAGAGACGTGGACTTTAACTAAAAGAGACATACAAAGGCTGCAGACAACTCAAAGGAGCCTGCTGAGGTGCATGCTTAGTGTAACCAGGAGAGATAAGAAGAGGAACTCGTGGATCCGAAAAATGACAAGAGTGGAAGACATCATGATCAGAGTTAAATCCTTGAAATGGCAATGGGCTGGACATACTGCCAGAAAGACAGACCATCGATGGACAGCGGAAATTTTAGATTGGATTCCAAGGGACAGGAAAAGACCCAGAAAAAGACCACATGGGAGATGGGTGGATGAAATTCGAAAGTATGTGGGAGTGACATGGAGGAGACTAGCACAAGACAGACCGTTGTGAGGAAACTTGGGGAGACCTTCGTCCAGCAGTGGATTGATAATGGTTGACAATGATGATGATGATGATGATGATATATGCATAAAGTGGCAGTAATAATGTTGGTGCAGTTTACCACTGATATGTACTGTGTCTGATCTTCCCATCAGCGGTATCTGCCCACCACAATTGAATAGCATTTTGAGCATCAAAATCTTCAATTGAAGGGCCATTGCATCTAATCATCATTAAGTCATTAAAGTGTCACTATTCAGACATGCCCGATTACTCGTTTTTATGAGGTTCATTTCTGAAAAGCCATGCTCACAAGGAGCAGTACTACATGGCATTAGATGTAACAGCTGCATCATCTTAAAAGCAATGCTGTACCAACTTCGTGTATATCTTCCATATATGGAAAAAAATGATTTTTTAGACAGGTACCTCTGATGGGAAGATCAGACACAGTACATATCAGTGGTAAACTGTACCAACATTATTATTACTGCCACTTTATGCATAATACATAGATGCCAACTAGTACGGATTTTTGGTTGCTGTTATGGAAGTACAGAAACACCGCTGAAATTACGGAAAATCGCCATTTGATTTAATTTTCTGAGATAGAAAGCAAATTTTCATCAACTTAAAAATTTTTGTTGGTTCTTCAAGTTTTTCTGGGGGAAAAAAATTAAATGCTACATTCAGGGCTGCCAGACCTGCGCCAGCCCGCGCCAAAACGTTGTTCTTGTGCCATTCTGCTAAAAAATCGCCATTTCGACGAAATCTGCGCCAATTTTGCGCCAAAAGTTAAAATTTACCGGTCATCGATATTTTAGCGTTATCTTACGTCATTCGAAATCGATTCAGCAGTTAACTCGTACGTGAGATTCTTCCGCAGATTCGCGGAGTCCCCTCCGTTTTTTTTTTTTTTTTTTTTGTCGTTTTCGAGATTGATGCAAAAGTGAAGAAATTTTCGGGATATTAGTTGGGGGGGGGGGGGTCATATTCCGTCTGTGGACGTTGTTTTGTCGTTTTAAACGTTCGGAAACGGAAGTTAACCTAAACGAAGTGCAGATTTTTCCCGTAATCATATTTTTTTTTTCTCTCGCCATGTTGCTTCTGTTCAGTACTGTTAAATATAATTTCAGCTTGAAATTGTAGGCAACGATTTCCGAAAACGGAAGTTAGGCAGCCCGAAAATTTCCCCTTAATCTTCGGTGACGAGATTCTCACGCAGATTTGAGGAATTCCATCTTTTTTTGTTATCATTTGGACCATGTACGAAATCGATGCATAACTGAACTTAAATTTTGGTAGGATTGGTGGCGGTGGGGGTGGGGGTCGTTTTCTCCGTTGGAGGACGGAATTTCATCCTTCAAAAACGGAAAGTAGACGGAGGTAAGATTTCTCTGGTAATCGCAATTTATTTTTCTCGCAATGTTTCCTCTACCCAGTATTGTTTGATATCATTTTATTCCATAAATATTTGTATTTCAGCTTGAAAATGTTGGATGAATTTCCGAAAACTGAAGTCAATTCAGCTTGAAAATGTTGGATAAATTTCTGAAAACTGAAGGCTTGAAAAACCGTTATTTCAAGCCATGTTTCCCGATTCAGCGATCGCAAAAAAATTCGTGTGGAAGAACCAAGGCTACTGCACTAATTCAGCACAGGTCCAGTGTTTCTACAAGTAACATCGTATCTGAAGTTAAAAAAATCCTTTTTCTTTATCTGCGGACGGAAGTAATGATGCTAAAGCAAATAAACTGTATCCCATTACAATAACATATTTTGACGAAAAAATAGGGAAAAATTCAACTGTTTTGTTATCATTGGTTGAATTTAGTAATAATACAGGTGAAGGAATATTCAACATTTTGAACAATGAGTTTGTTAAAAAAATATCTCATGAAGCAACTGTGTGTCATTTTCCTGTGACAATGCTAACACTATGATAGGTCAAGTAAAAGGTGTTTCTAACATAAAGAAAGTTCAGCCTGCAATCATAGTGCAGCGATGTTCATGCCATTTAGTAAATTTAGCTGCACAGAAATCTGCTACTCAACTGAAAGGATTTAATGTTGAGCAGTTTCTGACACAGTTGTACTTTTTTTTTTTTTTGAGAAAAGTTCAAAGAGGAAACGCAATCTAAAACTGAGTCCAGCTGTTTGTGGTACTAAACCACACAAAATTTTAAAGCATGTCAATAGTCGCTGGTTATCACTTTTGGAATCCATTGACAGAATTTTAGAACAGTGAGAGGCTCTAGAACATTATTTCAGTGACAATGAAGAAGCTAATTCACAGTATAAGAACCCTGCAAGTATGATTGGAAATCCTTCATCTAAACTTTATTGTCTTTTTTTATCTGCTACTCTTCCTTTGTTTACATCTGTTAATGTGTTCTTGCAGCAGGAAGCTCCGCTTGTGCATGTATTAGAAAGAAAACTTTATAGTCTGTTATCTGAATTGCTTGTACGATTTATCAAGCCATCGGCATTTGATGTGACAGCAACATCTCTTGCAGATGGAAATTTTGAAAGAAGGAGAAATCAAAAAGAAAACTGTGATCCCGTAATTGGGTCAAAAGCGAGATCTTATATAGGCACAACTGCAGATCTGAGTGAAGACACAGTGGCTACTTTTCATTCTGAGGTAAGGGAATTTTATAAGGCAGGCTGCAATTACATTTTAAGAAAATTTCCACTTAATGATGAATTTCTGAGTCATGCTGAAATTTCAGATGTAGCATTAAGGCAAAGTGTTTCTTTTGCATCAGTCCAATGTATGTGTTCCCTGTTTCCAGTTTTGAAACCAGAAGAATCTGACAAGGTGGAATCTGAATTTGCTCACTACCACTTTGAAAATTTTAACTGTGCTGTTACTTCTGGGAGAATGGATGAAGTGTTGCACAGAATTTCTTTAATGAAAAATGAAAGTGGCCAGTTAAGGTATGAATCATTAAGCAAAATTATGAAAATTATTTGAATAGTCCCTCATAGCAATGCAAGTACAGAAAGAATTTTCAGTATTGTGAAAAAACCCCATGAATGATTCAGACCTAATTTAAGTACTCATGTGCTGTCTTCTTTATTAGTAGAAAAAATTAACAGCATTGCACACAGTGAACTATGCTATCAGAAGAAGTTTTCGCAAATTGAACTAAGGAAGGCCAAAATGGCAACTACAGCCAGTTTACCATAATAATTTGGCAACATTCCAAGGAATAATTTTTCTTCATGTCTGGAGGTAATTTATTATATTTTTCTGGTAGACAGTATTTTAAATTTTCCCACTAGAAAATTATTTTTTATTGTATTATTTTGTTAATAGTTCTGACAGATTAAAATTTGTTGCAGTGTTAAATACCCAAATTTGCCACTGTAGACTGGATTACTGAAAATTACTGAAAAAAAAAAAATTGGCAAAGGTTGGCATGGCCAAGATACATGTACCATTACAAAGATCAAATATAACATGGCAAAGGTTGCTTTAGTAACCTTGACCATTTGGTTGCTCCAGGCTGATCTGTTAGCAGATCAAGTTTCTCTCGAATCCCACCTTCACTTCCATTCATTTTCGAAGCACCTGCAGGAACAAGGGCGAGAAAACTGAACTCAATATTCATTCACAAGTGGAGGGGGAGGAGGGAGCTTTGGTTGGACAAAATAGTTGCTCACTTGGGGAAAAACAATCTACTGGCCATCGTTGGCTACTATATTAAACAATTTACTAGCCACTACAAAATATCTGGTTGCCATTTAGCCACTGGCTACCGACATTCGCAAGGGCTGTGCATGACCCATACATTTGGGAACAACTTGTTTCTGCACATTTTCAGAATTAAAAGAGCACTTTTTAAAAAAATTAATGGCAAAAGACATGGAAAAATGAGGACACATTTTTATTAAACAAAACAATTTTTTTCAAAATGAGCCCCCACTTCAAATGTGCTAAAAATATTTTCATGTGTGTGTATTATAATGTAACCTTTCATTAGGAGAAAAAAATACTTTGGGCAATTCACAATTTTGGCAAGGAAAATAATAATCCAAAATGGCATGTTTTATATGTGGAAGAGTAACATGATATTACACAATTTTTTAGTTAAGTGGTTGCTTGACCACTTGACCATTTTATACACCCCCCTAGTTTAACCCTATGAGTGAGTAGCTCAAAACAATTTTTATTTTATTTTTATGTGCCACCATTTTAGATATAGGTTCATTTTTCTTTTCTGCGGCAGGCCAAAATAAGGTCTCACAATGGTTTTGAAAAAAGGCAATTGCTTTCCTCTTATTGTAGATCGAAAGTTTTGGTTTTCACTACCCTTTTTAAAGAGGACATTTTAGGCTTACAGAAATTGTGTAAAAATGATAGAAAATATTTTATTAACCTTGCTTAAAATGGCATTGAAATCTGCAATACTTCCAAGCATAAATCACCATTTTTGATGGACTGTTAAGGTGACTGGGTGTTGGAGCCCCAAGTTGGGAAATTTTTGTGTAATAACTGTGGCTAGTAGTTTTCAGCTATGGAGAACATAAGTCTGGGAGAACACACACACACACACACACACACACACACGTACGTTTCAGATCATCAGCAAATAAAATAATTTATTTTGGATCTTCAGATTTTTTTGTAAGTACATAGTACATAAACTCAAGGAAAAATATTCTACTTTCATATTTAAAATGTGCAATCAATCAAATAAAAGTAATTTAAGCTGTTTGATGTAAAGTTGTGATAAGGTGCAGGAATTTTCATTAGTTAGTTTTTTATCTAGTGCATGTAAAAACTATTAAGAAAAAACAAACATCCAACCTACTTTTTTTGTGAAATGCCCACCATAAGTACTAATGAATGTTGAGTCATCCCCCCCCAACCAAATCATTCTTCCTTACAGGACTTCAAAATAAAGTTTTATCCTCACTTGCTATCTCTGTTTTTGCCTCCTACTAAAATTTCTGGTCATTGTGGATGTTTCTACTTCTTTCAGTTTAGAAAAAAAGTTGTGCGTTACCACAGACTGTGAGAAATATTAAGTATTTCACTGATGGTTGTTCTGCACAATATAAAAACTGCAAGAATTTTCTGAACTTGCGCATCATGAACAGGATTTTTGTAGATTGGTTGCGAAGTGGTTATTTTTTGCAGCAAGTCACCATGTGAGGGTATTGGTGCAGATAAAAAGGCTAACAACAAAACCCAGTTTGCAGCAACCATTAGCTCAACAAATAACATCTGCTGTAACAATGTATAACTTCTGCAAAGATAATATAAAAGAAATTACATTTTTCTTTGTGTGCAGAAGAGATGAACAAAGTGCGTAATCAGCTTAGTCCCCGTTTTGAGAAAGCGAAAGCTCTTCCTGGTACACACACAATGCATCACTTTACACCACTTCTCAATTTCAGAATTCGTGCTAAGAGATTAAGTTCTGATAAATATTACAGTATTATTTCCAAAATCAGTGTAACTAATTTTCAAGATGAGTTACAGTTACATGCTAACTGCTGCATAGCATGTGTATATGATTCCTGTTGGTATGTGGGATTTGTTGAAAAGATTAACTATGATGGTGATGTGAGTCATGTGACGGTTCAATTCATGCACCCGCATGAGCCTTCTCCATCTTTTCATTGGCCTAATAATGATTGTGAAGTATCTCTGACACATATATTATGTTTGGTTGAGGTAAACACTGCAACAAGAAGGACATACAACCTATCCAAACAAGCTGAAGACCTGGCTCAGTCAAAGTCTTCTTTTCATATGAAAATTAGTAATTGTGTTTAGTTTTAATTCAAACTGACAGAGAAAAGAATTCATTTATCTCTTATGTAACCAAGGAAAAGTTCATATATAAATCATACATAAATACACTGCCGGACAATTGCTAAGGACGGATGACAATAGCAACGATAGCAACCATAAAATGGAAGGCAGGAAAATGTGGAAATTAGCATAAGTGCGGGATACAGTAAGACGTGTTGTGCGTATGCAAATTTTGGATTGCCGAACTTGTTCGTGACATCATAGCGCTGATAAGAGATATAAAGGATTTGACGCGTATTGACCGTTGTTGTTCAAACGCAAAGTTGAAAAGGAAAGAATCAATGGACAAACTTGCAATTTTCAGTATGTCTTCCCGACATCACCTAGATGATTTTACGCGTGGCCGTATTATTGGCAAGATTGAAGAAGGGCGAAAAATAACAGATGTTGCCAGGGAGTTCAACGTCTGCCACAGTGTTGTTTCAAGGCTTTGGAAATCATTTCAAACAAATGAAGAGTGTAGCAAACATCACGGGGGAGGTCATGTTCACAGTACGACACCTGCAGAAGATCGGTACATAGTGCTATCAACAAAAAGACACCGGCGCAGCACAGCTAGTGAGGTAGCAAATCAGTTTATGGCTGCTACTGGCAAGCAGATCTCCCGAAAAACTGTCGCCAGACCTTTGCATGAAGGAGGACCATACGCCTGCCGTCCTGTTGTGTGCATCCCATTGTCCAGACGTCACTGTACCGCAAGTTTGCAATGGTGCCATCAACATCGCAATTGGACTGATAACGACTGGTCTGCTGTCCTCTTCTCAGATGAGAGTAGATACAGTCTATCGTCTGATTGTCGACGACAACTGATCTGGCGTGATAGTGGTACTGCATATTGTCCAGCAAACATACAGGAAAGGGACCGATATCCGACATGTAGTGTCATGGTATGGGCTGGCATCATGATCAATTGCCGTACGTTCTTCTATGTGCTTCCAACTGGGACTGTGACTGGCCAACGATACATTAATGATGTTCTGCTACCTCATGTTCGCATGTTCCGTGGTGCTGTCGGTGATAGATTCATTTTCATGGATGACAACGCAACATGTCATCGAACAGTCGCTGTCCAGGAGTGTCTTGAGAGCGAGGATATTCAACGCCTCATATGGCCAGCACGTTCTCCAGATCTGAATCCCATTGAAAATGTGTGCGATGCTTTGGGGAGGAGTCTTGCTGGTCGCCAATGCCCTCTAATAAACAAGGACACCCTCATCCGTGCACTGACAGAGGAATGGGATAAATTACCCCAACAGCTGCTTGATAATGTTGTGCAAAGCATGACACGACATGTGGAATCTTGCATCGCCCTCCATGGTGGCCATATCCCGTATTGACATCTTACGCCGGAATGCCTGCGGACAGTAATTGCATATTTTTCACGTTTACGTGTTCTGCACAAAATGGCCTGTTTGTCCCTTGAACACGTTCCAAAGCCTTCTGGATTTCAGAGCAACGTGTCATCGAACAGTCGCTGTCCAGGAGTGTCTTGAGAGCGAGGATATTCAACGCCTCGTATGGCCAGCACGTTCTCCAGATCTGAATCCCATTGAAAATGTGTGCGATGCTTTGGGGAGGAGTCTTGCTGGTCGCCAATGCCCTCCAATAAACAAGGACACCCTCATCCGTGCACTGACAGAGGAATGGGATAAATTACCCCAACAGCTGCTTGATAATGTTGTGCAAAGCATGACACGACATGTGGAATCTTGCATCGCCCTCCATGGTGGCCATATCCCGTATTGACATCTTACGCCGGAATGCCTGCGGACAGTAATTGCATATTTTTCACGTTTACGTGTTCTGCACAAAATGGCCTGTTTGTCCCTTGAACACGTTCCAAAGCCTTCTGGATTTCAGAGCACAATAAATTGTCTTTCTTGTAATGTCCTGGCATTCTGACATTATTTTATTTCACTTGGCATCCAACCACACTTACTTTTTTATGCGCTATATAGCCGTTTATGATCCGTCCTTAGCAATTGTCCAGCAGTGTATATCATTCAATGTCAAAATAATTCATAAAATGGTTTGTTCCATTAGTTTATCTTTTTATTAAAATTAGTAAGAAATTTAGAGACACCTAATCTTTGCAGTTGCTTGTATTCTTAAAAACAAAAAAGAAAAGAAACAGCTTGGGATAGCATAAGTGGCCCTGTCTGTCGCTTTCTTTGCAATTGGCGATTTTATTTTTAATCACAGCAACTGTTGAAAAACTTTGGTGATTTAGCTGGCAATTGTGAGCATGGCTTTGCAGGCTAGCATTTTGATCAGTTACAAATTGAAATTGGTCAAAATATTAAATTCAACAGTAACAAATATAGTGAGTTGCAGCACATTCACAGAAGTAAGGCTATATATCTAGACAAGTGTTGCTGCTGAAATTTGTGAATTGCAAACTGTACAATATGCTCTGGTAAGTTTTTTTTTTTTAGTTTTTTTATTTACCTTATGTATAAAAATTGTACATATAGTATTTGGTAGTTAAAGGTGTTTAAAATATAATTCCATAAGACTTAAAAAATATTTTGAAAACAGAAATAAAAATAAATATTTATCAGTTTCTGTGCATTTTGGAGTGCTGAAATGTTACCATTTATTCACAAATATTTCAGAGCCTGTAACTTCTAAACCAGTTTGAACCACAAAATGAAACTCACAGGTTTTATTGAGTACCATAGGGGTATTCTTGGCAGAAAAAAAAAAAAAAAAATCTGGTCCCTCTTTTGAGATATGTAACTTTGAAATTTGCAAAAGTTGAAAATTTTGCAACTTTGAGGGAGGGAGGGTGGAGAGAAGTGGACCAAACCCAGACTTAAGTTCTCCATAGCTGAAAACTTTACTAGCCATAGTTATTACGCAAAAATTCCCAACTTGGGGTTTCAACTCCCAGTCACCTTAACAGCCAGCCCATCAAAAATGGTGATTTATGCTTGCGAGTATTGCAGATCTCAACGCCATTTTAAGCAAGGTTAGAAAAAATATTTTTTATCATTTCTATACATTTTCTGACAGCCTAAAATGTCCTCTTTAAGGTAGTGAAAACCGAAACTTTCGATCTACAATAGGAAGAAAGCAATTGCCTTTTTTCAAAACCATTGTGAGGCCCTATTTTGGCCTGCCGCAGAAAATAAAAATAAACGTATATCCAAGATGGTGGCACATAAAAATAAAATAAAAATTGTTTTGAGCAAGTCACTGATAGGGTTAAACTAGGGGGGGGGGAGGTGTATAAAATTGTCAAGCAACCACTTAATTAAAAAATTGGGTAATATCATGTCGGAATGTTAAATTTTAAAAAAGTGTTCTTTAAATTCTAAAAATGTGCAGAAACAAGTTGTTCGCAAATGTATGGGTCATGCAGATCATTTAAGAAAAAAATCATGTGGCTGCAACAGTTAGTTGTGAAGTTATGAAGTTTTTGTCCTACAGTGTAGTTGTGAAAACTCAGCGTGCAAAAGCTTCAAAGGCAGAGCTACCCAATTTTTAAAGTGGCATTACTCAAGATCTACTGGACTGACTGACCTAAAATTTTAACTGGTTTCATATCTCACCAGGCCGCCCCGGTGGCGCAGTGGTCTAAGCGATGGCCTCTGATCATTCGTCCGTAAGGGGCCCGGGTTCAAATCCCGGTCAGGCATGGATGTTGTGTTCGTCTTACGGCACTGGCTCTCTCCCTTCCCTGGAACCAGTGACCCAAAATTAGAGACGGGCGACTGCTTATAGCCCATTGAGTTGCTCACGGTGGTCGTTAAACCTCCAATCAAAAAAAAAAAAAAAAAAAAATCTCACCAGTACAATTTGTTATACCAATTTTCACAAAAATCTGAGGTGCATGGGTGACATGCCCTTGGTGATCTAACCCATCTATCAAATGGATAACCACACGAAGCTGTAAATTGCATGGCACATACCAGATATTGTTTCTCAACTTCTGTCAAAAATGTATTTCGTCCTGATCCTGTGTGAGAAGGAGGCTTCGCAACCCACCTTCTGAGTGTATCATAAGGAATGGCATACTTTTTGGCTGTGCTATGTATGCTACATTTATTCTTTATATCAACGAATGCTTCCTGTATATTTTCTCTGCTGTAATTTGTAACAGTCTATCTCTTGTAAGTCCTTGGCATTTTCTGTAAAAAAAAAATTAAATAATGTAAAACCTTGGTATAAAATATGTATCTAAAAGTTACATGTTTTGATTTTGATTAATACTATACTCTAATTTGTTTAGAGAAATTTATTTTTAATCAGTTTATGTGTAGGAAATAGCTTCAGAGCAATATATTGCTTAAATCATGAAAGAAATGCGGGATTACGCCATATAATACAAATTTTGAAGATGACAATCCGATTTTTGGCGTAAATGTGACAAAGATGGTAAGTCAGATAATATCCGAAAACTTGAAAATTTTCATCGTCCTGGAGCGGGACTCGAACCCGCGTCTCCCAGAAAACACCCGGGTATGCTAACCACTACACCACCCAGAACGACCAAGTTTCAAGTTTCCAATCAATTTGAATTTAACCATCACAGGATTCGCTAGTCGAAGCAACCGGCATTCATGTTTAGCGAATCTGCAGGTTAAGAATCTTATCCCGTGTTTGCCCAGAGAAGCAGATAAATCATGAAAGAAATGCGGGATTATGCCATATAATACAAATTTTGAAGATGACAATCCGATTTTTGGCGTAAATGTGACAAAGATAGTAAGTCAGATAATATCCGAAAACTTGAAAATTTTCATCGTCCTGGAGCGGGACTCGAACCCGCGTCTCCCAGAAAACGCCCGGAAACTTGAAACTTGGTCGTTCTGGGTGGTGTATTGGTTAGCATACCCGGGCGTTTTCTGGGAGACGCGGGTTCGAATCCCGCTCCAGGATGATGAAAATTTTCAAGTTTTCGGATATTATCTGACTTACCATCTTTGTCACATTTACGCCAAAAATCGGATTGTCATCTTCAAAATTTGTATTATATGGCGTAATCCCGCATTTCTTTCATGATTTATCTGCTTCTCCGGGCAAACACGGGATAAGATTCTTAACCTCCAGATTCGCTAAACATGAATGCCGGTTGCTTCGACTAGCGAATCCTGTGATGGTTAAATTCAAATTGATCGGAAACTTGAAACTTGGTCGTTCTGGGTGGTGTAGTGGTTAGCATACCCGGGTGTTTTCTGGGAGACGCGGGTTCGAGTCCCGCTCCAGGACGAAGAAAATTTTCAAGTTTTCGGATATTATCTGACTTACCATCTTTGTCACATTTACGCCAAAAATCGGATTGTCATCTTCAAAATTGCTTAAATGTCATACTGGTTTACATTTAAAAAAATTCCTGAAATGAACCAAAAGGTAAGAAATGTAGCTACCTGCTTCTTGTTTGCTAAGGCTAATAGTATAACTGTTTTACCCTTCAGAGGTTTTTTGCTCCAAAATATTAATTTATCACTATTTTGTAACACAAATGCAGGATGTGTTTCCTGAATAAGTGTTTCATGCAATATGATGGATAAATTTTCTGAAACTTACCTCTGATTTACTTTAAATCCAAAGTTTTTATCAACAACACAACTAAGCTACTTTAACAAGAAAGTTCAAAATGGCTGCTAAGCATAACAGTACAGTAGCAATTATTTTATTCTGCATAAAAAATGATGACTCATACCTAAAATATATAAAACTGGCAAAACAAAAATGAAAAAATGTTTATTTATATCTTTTAGGAATTTATTTTTAAAACCTACCTATTTTACCCCATTACTTATTTTACCCCACCTGACCCTACCCAGTTTGTATTTCCGTTTCTGTTAATTATTTATTGAAAAACAAGCCAGGTAAAAAGTTAAAGTGCTATCTTTACAGCCTTGTATTTTATTTAGAAAATCATCAGTTATAATAATTTCAGGAATAAAACATTGTTAAAAAATTTACTTATTACAAGTTTCCAGTACTAGAATTACATTGTCTAATTTAGAATGAATTGCAGTTGGTTAATTTAATTTCTATCAACTGAAGATAAATATTGGGGATATTAGTCTGGGGGAGGGGGGTCGTTTTCCGTCAAGGGACAGTATTTCATCTTTCAAAACTTTTGAAAACGGAAGTTAAACATAGTGAGGGTCGCAATTTCTTTTTCTTGCAGTCTTATTTTGTCCAGTATTGTTGTTACATATCATTTTATGTAAGAAATATTTATATTTTAGCATGAAAACGGAGAAAAAATTTCCAAATACGAAAGTTAAATAATGTGAAAATTTCTCCGTAATATTCAGGCAGGAGATTCTTCCATTTGTGTGGTTCTTAAGTTCAACGTACAACTGAACAGAATTTTGGAGGGATTGGCAGAGGACGGAATTCTGACTTTCGAAATCAGAAGTTAGACAAAGTAAAAGTTTCTACATTTGGAATATATGCTCCAGTTTAATATTTACATAAATAAATTAACACAAATAATTATGTCTTGCTCATAGTGCGTTACATTCACACTTCTTCGCTGTGTTTTCTGATTTTCCACCTGGTTAAAAAGTTCAGCTTTTTCTTTTCTTCGTCAGTCTCATGTATGCAAATACCATGCATAGTACTTATCCTAAGAAAACATCAGGCCAGATTTCTTTCATTTGTCGAAAGCTTGACTATACCAAAATACAAGGGTTGTACTGAAAGTAGTGCAAAAGTTGGCATAACTTTTTATTAACTGACAGAGGTTGTTTAAATTGCACATGTTGGTAGAGTAACTCTTCCTCTATAGTAACCCTTCTTCATTGCAGGTAAATACTGGATTTCAAGCAGAAGCAACATGCCGTCATTGAGTTCTTGACAAAGGAAAGGGGTGCAGGCTGTCCCACATCCACAGGAGGCTACAGAATATTTACGGAGATGACACCATTGACAAGAGCAATGTGCACAGAAGGATGAAGAAGTTTAAAGAAGGGGAAACCAGCATTGAAGACAAATCACGCAGTGGGAGACAATCATCTGCGACCACTGAAACGAATCGTCAGCAGGTGGATGAATTGATTTGCGTGGAGACAAGTCACAATCTGTGAGCTTGTTGCACAACTGGACTGTGGTCACAATGCCATAGAAAAGATGGTGGAAGACTTAAGGTACATCAGAAAGTGTGTGCAAAGTGGGTACCTTGGCATTTGACACCCGATTTAAAGAAGAGAAGGGTGTAAGTCTGCTCTGATCTGCTTGAAGCCAGTGAAGACAGGTCTTTTTCCGATCTGGTGACAGGGGATGAAATGTGGGCGTGTCTTTATGATCCTGAAAGGAAGAATCAATCTATGGAATGGTGTCTCACCTCTTCACCAAGACCTAAGAAGTTCATGAGCCAGCGACCAACACAGAAAAGTTATGGTGACTGTTTTTTGGGGTGACACCATAAGAGGGATGTCATTCTCCTTGATTTTCTGGAAGGTTGCCGTACTGTGCCCAGCGAGTAATACATTGGGACACTCGAGAAGCTTAGAGAAGCTGTAAGGAGAAAGAGACCAAACAACAATCTGAAAAAGATCCACATTCACCATGACAATGCAAAACCACACACATCTTTGGCAACAAATCAGGCGATCAGCAAATTAGGCTAGTTTGTGGTTGCCTATAAGTATTTCCAATTGCCCATCCACCATACAGCCCAGATCTGGCACCCTCTGACTTCCATTTGTTTGGTCCAATGAAGGGCAATCTCTGGGGACAACGATTTGATGACACAGACAAGGTGAAAGTTGCTGTTAAGAAGTGGGTACAACAGCCCACACCTGAATTTTTCAAAGAGGATTTGAGAATTGGGTTCAGCGATGGCACAAATTCATTGATTGTGATGAAGACTATGTTGAATAGTACCTTTGTTTAGAGAAAGAGTTACTGTACCAACATGTGCAATTTGAACGAACTCTGTCGGTTTATATAGCTTTTGTTTAATTTGAAATCATTCTACATTCATTTTATTTGTCAACAAAGTTGCAGAATACTCTAAGCTGAAATAACTTTGTTTTCATATTCTCCAAAGTGTATCCAATAAACTCCCCAAATTTGATTAAGTTTCATGCACAGTTTTTAATTGATATCTATGTCCTTTCTTAGACACCAGACGCAAAGTTTATCCACATATTTTCTTGTCAATATTTGGT
Source organism: Macrothele yani (assembly GCA_039090855.1). NCBI lineage: Eukaryota > Metazoa > Arthropoda > Arachnida > Araneae > Macrothelidae > Macrothele > Macrothele yani. The sequence continues at coordinate 116,487,449 of CM077011.1, forward strand.
TTTCAGAGAAGTACTGACAAGAGATCCTTTAATCAGGGTTTGTACGGTCCTTAAAAGTCCTTAAGAACTCCTTAATTTCCATTTACCTTTTTTAAGGGCCCTTAAGAACTCCTTAATTTCTGTTCTGTTTTTAAGGGCTCTTAAAAAGTCCTTGAAAACGCTGTAATTATATTATATTCGGTCGTTAAAAAGTTCGTAATTTTTTTTTAAACCAAATAAACGCGCGCGTTACGGAGGCCAGCTGGTTTCATTAGTGTACTGATGATGGTTTTACGTCACTGAGGAGGAACTGCAAATGCTTAGTACGAAAAAACTGAAAGTAGAAAAAAATATTGCCGAATTAGAGTAACGTCATGTGCAGATGACCTTGCCGCCCAAGGGGAATTGATGAGAGATATGAACTGCTTCCTTCAATCAAATAGTTTTGGAAAATTAATAAAGGAAAAAAATGAAGAATTTGCAGAAATTACCATGTCAGTAGTTGCAGAAAAGGAGCTGAAAAACTGATTTCATTGTAGGCTAAAAAAACTGAAAGTAGAAAAAAATATTGCCGAATTAGAGTAACGTCATGTGCAGATGACCTTGCCGCCCAAGGGGAATTGATGAGAGATATGAACTGCTTCCTTCAATCAAATATTTTTCGAAAATTAATAAAGGAAAAAAATGAAGAATTTGCAGAAATTACCATGTCAGTAGTTGCAGAAAAGGAGCTGAAAAATGGATTTCATTGTAGGCCTACATCCTTTGTTTGACCTCAAAAAAGTTAATATGTACATAATATAATTTAATTGCAGTCATTGTTAAATTGCAGTACTGTTTTTTAAGTTTAAGAGCAAAAAAAGATGTATAATAGAAGTAAAAATTCTGAAAGAAATTTCATAGGTGTCTTGTTGTTACTGCAGTTTGTTTTAGCTTTTACATCTATACACTATTGCAGGGCTGCCAGACCTGCGCCAATTGCGCCAGCCCGCGCCAAAACGTTGTTCTTGCGCCATTCGGCTAAAAAATCGCCATTTCGACGAAATCTGCGCTAATTTTGCGCCAAAAGTTAAAATTTACCGGCCATCGATATTTTAGCGTAATCTTACGACATTCGAAATCAATTCAGCGGTTAATTCATACGTGAGATTCTTCCGCGGATTCGCGGAGTCCCCCACGGTTTTTTTTTTGTCATTTTCAAGATCGATGCAAAAGTGAAAATTTGTTCGGGATATTAGTTGGGGGGGGGCGTTGTTTTGGCTTTTTAAACGTTCGGAAACAGGAGTTAAACGAAGTGCAGATTTTTCCCGTAATCATATTTTTTTTCTCGCGCGATGTTGCTTCTGTTCAGTATTGTTAAATATAATTTCATTGCATAATTTCAGCTTGAAATTGTAGGCAACGATTTCCGAAAACGGAAGTTAGGTCGCCCAAAAATTTCCCCGTAATCTTCGGCGACGAGTTTCTCACGCTGATTCGAGGAATTCCGTCCTTTTTTGTTATCATTTGGACCATGTACGAAATCGATGCATAACTGAACTGAAATTTTGGGAGGATTGGTGGCGGGGGGGGTGTTTTCTCCGTCAGAGGACGGAATTTCATCCTTCGAAAACGGAAAGTAGACGGAGGTAAGATTTCTCTGGTAATCGTAATTTTTTTTTCTCGTGATGTTTCCTCTACTCAGTATTGTTAGATATCATTTTATTCCATAAATATTTGTATTTCAGCTTGAAAATGTCGGATAAATTTCCGAAAACTGAAGTCAGACGGAGCGAAGATTTATTCCGTAATTGTGTCGCCTTCTCCCCCCTTTCCAGCGATGTTTCCACTCTTATGTAGTTGTTAAATGTCATCACCCTCATAAATGTGTGTGCATTTTATCTTGATAAGGGTGGGGCGAAATTTCCAAAAACAGAAGTGACGAAGTTTGGAAATTTGTAAGAATTGATGCATGGTGTTAAAAAAAAAAGTATTCATTCTCTGAAAATTACACCATTTATCTAAAATAGTTAAAGCTCTGATATCAAAATTCATGGTTCCCAGGCTGAAAGTCCTTTAAGAATGATGGATAAAATTGTCATCTGAGGGAATAAAAAAAAAAAACGAAAAGAGAAAGAAAAGTAACAAAGAAAAATGGTAAAGGGAAAACTATGAGCAGAAAAAATAAAAAATAAACAGTGGATGCTGTGCAGTGGCAGAGTCAACAAAAGACAAATACGGCCGTGGAACTTGCTGAGAAGAAAGTAGGGTTTGCTCGCAAGCCAGAGCTAATGTTTTAGCAAGTACAAGAACAAAACCAGGAAAAAAAAAAAAACTGTTTGAAGCTCTCTTTCAAAACCACCTTATTTTGTTTGGAATTCACTAATTTTATAATTGTGAATACAGTGGTGTGATCTAGTTAAATATTTTCATAAATAAATTACAGTAAACGATTCAGTTTTGTTCATGCTTTGTAATATTCACACTTTTTCACTGTGCAGTCTGATTTTTCATCAAATTGAAAAGTACAGCTTTGTTTTTTTCTTCGTCAGTCTCATGTATGTTAATTAAAATCGCTACGAGTGCTATGGATAAATGAAAGGATTGTTTATATCGCATAACTTGTAATCAATTATCAGGAATACTGATCTTTTAGTTCTTACTTAAAGTCTGAATTTTGCTCCGTACGTTCAGGGATCAGAATTTTTAGGAGGTTTTCTTTTTCTCATTTTGGTCTACCTAGGGGAACATCTTCACCCTCACACTTTTCTTTTTCCAGATGGAAGGTGCGTTGAACCACTTACTAACTCGCAATCGTCTGCTTAATGTCCATATCCATACATGCAGGATCCCATGTATGCAAGAACAGTGGCTCTTTCCAACAGCAACAACAAAAAAGTCATACACTGATTCTACTACTGAAGGAGAGGGGGATCTCGTGCCAAAACGTCACTGTGCAAGCGTTAAGCGATAGAAGCAGCTTTTATCTAACCAACTTTACTAAATCTCACTATCATCTTATAGTTTTGGTTCCAGTTGTAATTGTTCACAGCAATAGCGAAAGTTTGACATTGATAATTACTTGATAAAAAACATTGTATGAAGAGTATCATGGTGCAACTGCTTAAAGATGATGCATATAGTTTTCACTGTTATCTTATAGTTTTGGTTCCAATTTGATTATTAAATGTTACATTAGTTATCCTTTTATATCGAAGGTATGCTGTCCTTCAGAAAACCTTAGGAGTTTGTGACGAACACGCAAACCACATATGCGTGGCTTGCCAGTTGGTTGGTTTCAGAAATAATGTATTTTAATCTGAATGCCATGAATCTCGAAAAATATGCTGCTAAAAACCAACCAAACAACAAACAGTAATTACATATTATTTATTCCTCCTAAGTGTATATTCGCAAGCATTCAGTATCAACAGCAACAGTTCTTGGACGCCGCAGCATCCTATTTGTGTTACAGCAAAACAAATGCATTCAGAAGAAAATCCCTGATATTAATGTGTTACGCTTAAAATATTGCAGGTCATGTAGTTTTCAATAAATCGTGGGTAGTATAATTGTTTTCCTATTTATCTCACTGTAGGAACGACAGAAATGCCAATTAACAGTCGTTAGAGAAGCAGTAAAATGTCAACAAACCTGAAATATAACATTTTTTCATAGTTCATAAATTAATGGTAATTCAGTATATAAACATAATTTAAAGCACATCATGGACTTAAAACAATTAAAAATACTAGATCATTAGCTGCTCCAAAACCTGAGTTCTGCTCCAAAATGCAAATTTTCTCGCTCTAAAACCCAACTTTTCTGCTCCAAATTGCATATTTTCCTGCTCCAAGAATTGCTCCAAAACATGGTAGGGGCACTAACACCCCTGCTATTGCCAAATGTTGAAAATCAACCTGCATTAAGTGTATGGAAGAAGTTACTACAAGTGCTACAGCTGTAGAATTAAAAAATAAAATAAAAATAAAAATGCAACAGCTACACAAGCAAAAATGTGTTATTCATCCAAATCTACGAAAACCAAATTTTTCTCCAGATTTGGGAATTCGGAAGCTGTGTAGTAAATAAAAAAATAAATAAATCGGTACTTAAAAAGAAAGTGATGCTTCACTGTTCAGTTTTGATTCTTTGAATTCTGCCAATGTAGTTTTGAAATGTATGCAAACATTTTTATTGAACTTAAGGCTTTCAATTCTGATGATATGATTTAAGTTACGATGAACTTGTGTGTTTCGATTTGATTTAGATAGTGTGTTTACTTGCTTCATTAACCTAAAACAGGTCTAACATAGCTTTGCTGCATTTTTATAAAAGTGTTTTTTTCCAGCTCTTGTAGTGATGAATTAATGCATTTAGTTTCTTAGCCTGTGTCCGTACATATTTGTAAAAGTAATTCTAATGGAAGGAATTAAGTTATTGAATGAAAAGGTAAAGATACCAAAAATTTTAAAGACTGACAATCACAGCCATATGAAATTCTAAGCTGTATTTGTAATACTGTTTTTGTTAAAATGAATTTGTAAATGAATAAAAGAATATAAATTTGGATAAACTTTGAAGGAAAAACAAATGCGAATTTAAAAAGTTTCCGAAACCACAAAGATGGGCCTATAATCACAATTAATGGGTGAAAATTTGTTGAAAATTGAAATTCCAAAGTAAATAAATTTTATGCTTCACACCACAATACGAAGAAGCAGAGTGTTAGTTCTGTAGATGCAAAGATATGCTTCAGGACAAATAATGGATCCAGTATTACCAGTAAATAATGTATATAAGGAACTTTTAAGTTAGTTGGTTTTTCTGTTGGAGTATTTAGGTTTATTTTAGTAGAACTAATTTTAATTCATATATTTGTGTAATGGAATATTCATTAGTTTCAACAAAATTGATTTATTGTGTTAAAATGACTTATGTTGTAATAGTTAACTCACATTTCGTATATTGTGTATATTTGCATGCAGCGATTATGAAGTCCTTAAAAAATATTTAAAGGTCCTTAAAAATAGCCTGAAGGTCCTTAAGAACTCTTTAATTTCCAATTTCAAAAAAGAGTATAAACCCTGTTAATATAACCTGAGCATATTAAGTTTGAAATAGTTGTCAAAAAAATGTGCTAAGTGCATCTGAGACTTTGGTGTCATCTTTTTTGTTGATAGTATTTATTATTTATCACTATGTTTTATCATTTATTATTATTCATATTGTTGTTTGTGCCAGATCTGTGTAACCTTAACATGTTCTTTTTTTTTTTTTTTAATAGGGATTTTGGACACGAGAAAACAACTATGAATGATAAGTCAGAAGAAAAGAATGGTGTGCACATTACCAGAAACTTTGTGGCTCAATTAGTACAAAGAGCTTTTCAGGAAAAGAAAATATTAGAAGATGAGAAGCATAAAAGCATACAGGGCAGTAGCTGTGTTTCTCAAACTCAACCTGTCCACAGCCAAGCAGCCTCTGTTTCTAAACAGGGTTTGTCCTCTGAAATCTCCCATGGAAAAGGCAGAATCAACAAGAGCTTTTCAAAAGTTGATTCTCATGTGCGTTCACTGTCGTCACCTTTACTGCCCAGCTGTAAGGACTTTCCAAAGCAGTTACTGCAGAGTGAAAGTGAGACAAAAGCAAAAAAACAGGCAGTTTCTTTTTGTGCAAATGCTGCTGTAAATGTTCCTAATATACGTATGATAAGCAACATACAGGCCCAAAAATATTCTAGTAAGCAGGATAAAGGCTCAGATACTCTCAATTATTCTCAGTGGGACTATGTGAGTAAAAAACTGCAAAGTGTGCTTGAAGAACACAGTGAATTCAAAGGTCTAGAGCTGAAATCAGTCACTCAGATAGTTGAGATTGCAAACAAGGGTGTTGTGTCAGATTTGGTGCCAATAATTGGTTCTGCTTTGAATTTGAAAAATCCAAGTCTTGATGATGTTATTGAAAAGTTAAGGCAAATGAAGAAACAAGCTGTGAATGGTACATCACATTCCAAAAGCTTATCTAATGTAACACATAACACCCAGCACATTTTTAAGTCAAGCAGACGTGATGAGAATTTTTGCAAGACTGATCCTTTACGTGAAGTGAATAACAGTAAACGTGCAGAAAAAATTTACCCCTCAAAATTGTTGCAGAAATATTCCTTTGCTAAAGACACAAGAAGTTCTCTCAAAGATGATCGTGATAATACTTTTGATTATGCAAGTCACTTATCAGGAGAAAGGAAACCTTCCAGAGATCTTGGCAAAAGGCCAAATGATAATGCAAGCAGTGCAGATGGACAAACTGGTAGTTCTAGCAAAAAATTAAAAATGTGCTCTGATTCAGAGATTCCAGTAAAAGATATGGCAAGTGGTAGTGTTGGGTATCTTGCTGAACAGGAAGCACAGTCACAAAGTCACAATGCTATTTTGAACAAGAAGTGCTTGGAGCGTTTAGTACAATTGACAAGCTGCAGCCCTGATTTAGAAAATGATCTTGATGCAATCAACAGAAAATTTGAACTTATTCATAAAGAAATCGTAAGTCTCTCAGCTGAAAATTCAGACAGTATAGTGGACAGGGCACAAAAATTGGTGGCAAATTTTGTTTATAAATTATCGTTAGATAATCCTACCTTTCAGCAAATTGCAAAAGAAAACTATTTATTTGCTACTCCCTTATGTGGTGATGAAGATATTCAAAACAGCTCATCAGGAGATGAGACCTTAAAACTATTGGAACTGGAGTCAAATAATTGTGCAGGTGCAGATGTTACTTTTTTAGCAGAACATGTTAAAAATTGTGCAAGTAGCAATCGAGAGTCAGATTTGCAATCTCTTGGTAAAGACAGTGACTTGTTAGCAGAACATGGAAAAGTATCTGTGACTGGCAGCCAGAAAAAGTCCAACACCCTGCAGTGAACAAAGTACAGGGAAGTGAACCCTCTAAATATGCTAGCAAAACATTTGGTGAACCTTCTAAAGATGCCAGCAAAACATTGAGCAAGCCTTGTATGTATACTAGCAAAACATTGAGTAAAGTTCCTGCTAAAAAGCACACTACCAATCAGTTATGTAATATGAGCAAAGCAAACATTTCTGCCTCATCCCGCTGTAAATACAGAGAAAGTCCAAAACATAAGCATCACGTTTCAAGGTATGAAAGTCATAAAAGGGAAAAGGTTAAAACAGTAACAGAGAAATCATTCAGATCAAAAGACTCTCATAAAAGGTTATGCACTAACACTCCAAAGACTGGTGGCAGTCATTCACAAGAAAATATTTCTAGTAAACAAAAAACATCAAGTTTTAGGGATTCCGGTTTTAAGAAGATACATGAAACTAAAAAAAAGAGAACTCTTGATGAAGAAAATACAAACTGCATCAAAAGTAGGAATGAAGTAAGAAATCATCCTGTATTTATATCAAATCAGAAAGCATCCAGGCTTTCATTAGACTGTAGTGCCAAAAGAAAGGTCATTTTGTTTGATGACAGCTTGAAAGGTCAGTCTGCCACTAAGATTTCTACAAATTGCCATAAAAGTACTCAAGAATCCAAAAGCAGTAAAGGTGGATGCAGTCCCAGAGGAAAGCCTGAACAAGTCACACTAGTTGAAGATGTTGAAAATGCTCAGGCATCCAAAAGCAGAAAAGGTGGACAAAGTCCCAGAGGAAAGCCTGAACAAGTTGCACTAGTTAAAAATGTTAAAAGTGCTCAGGAATCCAAAAGCAGCAAAGGTAGATGCAGTCCCAGGGAAAAACCTGAACAAGTTGCACTAGTTGAAGATGTTAAAAGTGCTCAGGAATCCCAAAGCAGAAAAGGTGGACAAAGTCCCAGGGGAAAGCTTGAACAAGTTGCACTAGTTAAAAATGTTAAAAGTGCTCAGGAATCCAAAAGCAGCAAAGGTAGATTCAGTCCCAGGGAAAGCCTGAACAAGTCCTACTAGTTAAAGATGTTAAAAGTGCTCCTGAATCCAAATGCATTGAAGGTGTATCCAGTCCCAGAGTAAAGCCTGTTGAGCAAGTCTCATTAGTTGAAGGTATAAAACAGGGAGTGCATACTATTGAGGAAAAGCTACCTGCTGCTGAAAAGAAATATTCGAATGATGCTAAAGCAATTACTGATAAATTTCTAGCTAAAGCCTGTACCAGTTTGGAACCCGGGTCATCCTTAAGTGAGATGGTGCCTGAAAACATTTGTGTCCATGGTAGGCAAAATCAAGCTCAGAATCTGTTGTTACTAAACCCTGTTGTGTCAGCATTGAAGAACTTAATTGAAACTGCAAATTTTATCATCCCCAAATTGCACAGGCTCGCTGTGCCATATGAGCAGCCAACATTGACTTCAGCACCCACAGTTCAAATGCAAAATTACACATTTTCAATGTTGCCAGAAGCATTTGCACAAAACTCGGGCACAGGTGATAAAGTTAAACAGGAGGTGAAAACAGAGCAAAGTTGTATAGTGACCTGTGTAAAAGAAGAGCAGTCTTGCAAAGTCGGTAAGGCAGATAATGGAGATGATTTACTGAATCAAAACTTTGGGCAGCATGAAGAAAGTGATATCAGAACCCAGGTGAACACCCTAATGTGTGCAGATGTACTTGTGGTAATGAATTCTGTAGAACATGACAGAACATCAGTTAAAGTGACACCTAAGCTTGATACAGACTTAGTAAAACCACCATCATCAGAACACAATGTGGGAAAAGTGACTTCTGGATCTGATGCAGGGATGGTATTAGAAAAGGAGGTTCCTGACAGCGGTACAACTCCTGTGGCAATGGTTGTAGATTGTGACTCTGAACCATTAAAAGAGAACACTTTAGAATGTGAGACTGACTCTCAGGAAAGATTGAAACCTGGATGTACCATTAATGAAGACGGAATGCGCACAGTACCATTAATGGAGACAGAATGTGAAGAAGCTACTGCAAGGGAGGCACCGGAATGCAGTGCTGTTTCAGACAAAGTGCCAGACGTAAGTAGAAAGTATTTTCTTTCTCCATCTCTGTTTTTCTTTGAAATCCTGCAAGTGTCTGCAATCCTTGAGGGTTCTTATTACAAAACTTCGACTTAACCAGAATCACTCATGTTTTTTTTAATAACAAAATTGACCTTAGCTTTGAAGTGTGAAGGCCTACAAATGAGTTGTAAATCCTCTCCTGATAAACAGATGACATCCACTGACAGGATTGCTTGATACTTAGTTCATATGCAGGTCTACTTTTAATGACTTGTTTGTGAAGCTGTATTATGTTTGGTATACAAGTGAAGCTGATATTGTGGATTACACCAGAGATGGGCACGGGCTCCTTTTTTTTTTTAAGGCCCGGGCCCATTGCGTCAGTTTTTTTTATTGGCCCGGGTTTGTGTAAATTTTTCCTATGTGAATAAGAAAAAAATGAAGCATATTGTTTTACTCCTATTTATATTTTCATCATCAGATAAGAATGTTAGAGCTTCCCATTAATGTCCCCCCCCCAAATAAAAAGAAGAATTATTATTATGTGCATCATATTCAGGTAACAAAATGACCTTCACATTTTGTTTCCCAAGTGTATCAAGGCGATTTGTTTACCTGAGTTTACCTTCAGGTTTTCACTGAATGACCAAAAATTGTTTTTCTGATATTGTAGCTAGTAGAATTTTAAATTTTAGTCACCAGAAAACTTTGTACTATCAGTTTTCATTGTATCTGGGAAGTAATACATAGTTGACGTTTTTGAGTTACAAAACGCACGCGAAACACGCAATAAACAATAATTAAGAATTTTAGGCAAAGAACCAAAAGACAGACTATATAATATAGCCTAACCATTCAGTGGTGTATTTCCCATTGCTTTAGTTAATTTGGTGATCAGTTTTAAATAAAATTAATTGAAAAAGTGAAAGGGAAAATTAGCTTCAGCCCGTTACCTGGTTTTAGGCAAAGATTTGATATTTAAAGATTTATAAGAGGTAAGAGATTTGATTTCAGATTTTATAAGAGCCAGCGCTGGCCTGGATCCATTACCAGGCTTTCTCTTATAGTCCAGGCCCATATGCTCATCTCTAGATCACTAGATGACACAAAATGATTTGAGTATTTTCAAAACCAACGTCAGATATCTGACAATCACAGATGATAAGCATGGGGTTAGAAAAAATGTTATTGATTATTTTCTGGTAGATCTGGTATTACTATTTAAATGAACTAGTATGTCTCACAGTTGTCATCTTGCCTGTTTTTTATTTATTTTTATTTATTTCAGTTGTTTATTTAAAAATTACATGTCAGGTGGGAACTAACAAAACTCTAAAGAGCTCATATGAAACAAAGCGCACCACAGCAACCTAAAATAAGGAGAACACAGTTTAACCGTTAGTGGTGTCGCTCTAAAATAGGAAAATACAGTTTGATGGTTACACCAAACAAAAAATTTTATGCCTCCTAATCACATCCCGGTGTCGGAGTGGTAGGTAGTAACTGGATTTATTTCCTTTATTATTATTATTCTTTTTTAATTAATCATACCAATAAATTTAGAAATAATGAAAAACATTAACAGACCTCAAATGTATGAGTATGTTTTTGTTAATGTAATACCCAATGTATAGCAATTATTGTTTATTATCAATATATCTAAAACAAGTATGGAACTCGTGTTACTATTTAGCGATCGTAATTTGTCCGCTCTGTTTATCCTTATCAGTATCAATGCAGTTATCGTCCTCACATTGACAAGTTACCTTAGCTGTATCTTGAATTAGTTTTTTTTTTTTTTTTTTTTTTAACACATTGCGCCACGATCACAATGCACAAAGACGCTGTAAAACTAGGCATCAGCTTTCAAATTGCAAGAGAATAAAAGAGATCTGAGAAAATGCACTACAGAGCTTTCTTTTCCACTTGCTGTGAGCTAAGGCTGTTGTTTGCCAGAGGACAGCTTTATAGATTCAAGTTCTACACAGTCAAACTTCAAAAATAGTTCCATTGTGGATTAAAGAGATCTGCAGTCCATCTCAATCACAAAAGATGAAATAAATCTTCACTTGACATTGATTGTGATGTGCAAGTTTTAGCATTAGGCCTCAAGTGTCATCTAATTTATTATTTCTGAACGTGTTTCCTTTCAGCTTTGAAAAATATGTTTTTTCTTGAATACTACGAGATGTTTGCAATTCAAATACTCAAGACTTGTTTGATTCACCCATTCTTCTGATATGAGAAATCTCCAGTTTTTCACTTTGCAACTATTTCATCATCATCATCATCATCATTGTCAACCATTATCAATCCACTGCTGGACGAAGGTCTCCCCAAGTTTCCTCCACAACGGTCTGTCTTGTGCCAGTCTCTTCCATGTCACTCCCGCATACTTTCAAATTTCATCCACCCATCTTCCATGTGGTCTTCTTCTGGGTCTTTTCCTGTCCCTTGGAAACCAATCTAAAATTTCGGCTGTCCATCGATGGTCTGTTCTTCTGGCAGTATGTTCAGCCCATTGCCATTTCAGGGATTTAACTCTGATCATGATGTCCTCCACTCTTGTCATTTTTCGGATCCACGTGTTCCTCTTCTTATCTCTCCTGGTTACACCAAGCATGCACCTCTCCATGCTACTTTGAGTTGTCTGCAGCCTTTGTATGTCTCTTTTAGCTAAGGTCCACGTCTCTGCACCATACGTAAGCACTTTAAGGATGCATTGATCAAACACTTTTCTTTTAAGACATAATGGCATATTGCTCTTGAAAATTATGCTGTTTCTTCCAAAAACTCTCCAGGCAAGTTTTGTACGCCGATTAATTTCTTCACCAATGTGACCCTCACTTGATATCTGCTGTCCAAGATAAACGTACGTGTCTGTTATCTCCAGCTTTTCTCCATCAATCGATAAATCTTCATTTCTTGTAAAAGCATTGTACATCACTTTTGTCTTCTGAAAGTTCATTTTTAATCCCACTTCTTTACTCTTGTCAGCAAGTTCCTGGATCATACTCTGTAGCTCTGATGGGGTAGTTGCAAAATGACTATGTCATCAGCAAAACGAAGGTGGGTTAGATAATCTCCATTAATCTTTATCCCTTTGTTTTCCCAGTTCAGTGATTGAAAGACATTTTCCAATGTGGCATTAAAGAGCTTCGGAGATATGGTGTCACCTTGTCTCACTCCTTTTCCAATTCCCCGCACGGGGATAGCTGGTTTTCCAGTTATTTGGGGAGCGGCGCCCCCACGGCCCGAGCTAACCTTGTGACGGTTTTTATTGCCTCTGCGGCTTTAACGATCACATCACCGAAGGGACAGCTGTTCATCCAGCTGATGGGGGATGGCGTCCCCACGGCCCGAGCCGATTTTCTCTTATTGTTTTGCTTTTTTGTCTTCAGTTCATATCTTGACGTGTACCCGCCTCAGTTGTAGGCTGCTGAGGTTGTGCTGAGGCGCCAGCTCCGGGTTTTTGTTCCTCGTTCTCTTCCCTGTCTTTTCTCTTTTATGTTACATTTTCTGTTTTTCCGGAGCTGGTTAGCTTAGACCTACCTGCATGTTTGCCGTGTGCGGTTACCCGTACAGGTGGAAATGAGGATGCTGGAGGCTGAGGTATTTGGGGGCCGGGTTGTAGTGTCTCCAGAAGCCAACACTCCTCTTTGCCTTCTGCTTCACCCTAAACGGGAGGCTGGGAGCTAACCCACTCCTGGTCAGGAGGTCTGTGGCCGAGTTGCGTCCCGACTTCTAGCGGCTTGTCGTTCTGTTCGGCTGGGTGAGTTGGGGGGTAGGGTGGGCATGCCAAAGGGGTGTTCTCCGGGCACGGGAAAGTCTGGGTGCACGCTGAGCGTGTGTCTGCCCTACCAACTTGCTATATCCGCTGACTATCCCTAGAGCCGTGTCCTGCGTCCTCTTGGGCTTGCGGACCTCCGGCTCTCCCTCGTTGGGCTCGGTAGTGGGTGGGGAGGTCGGCGGACGAATCTTTTCTCTTCTTCATGGCCAACAAAAGTGTTTCCCATGCTGTTCCTTTGAAGCGCCGTGTGGAGGATGGGTCGCCCTCCTCCACTAAGAAACTACTCAGTTCCAACTGCAACGCTCTGTTTCTTCTTATTCATTCTGTTGATCCAGCACAATCCCTCGGTTCGAAGAGTCCTTTCTGGATTAATAAGGCTCTTCAGGCCGTTGCGGGCTCACCAAAGAGTGTCAAGAAGCTCCCGTCAGGGGATCTTCTTGTGGAGACTTCCAATCCTCGTCACAGTGCCACCTTGCTGGAGACGACCGTTCTGCTGGACGTTCCAGTCCAAATATCTCCCCATGGTTACCTCAATTCCTCTCGCGGTGTTATCAACTCCCGCGACCTGCTGGAATGCAGCGATGAGGAATTGCTGGAAGAACTTGGGGAACAACATGTCACTGGGGTTCGCCGCATTCTTTTCCGGCGGGATGGGAAGTCTATTCCCTCCCGGAACATCGTGCTCACTTTTGACTCCCCTACCCTGCCGACTTCCATCAAGGCGGGGTACTTGCGGCTCGATGTTCGCCCATACATTCCGAACCCCTTGAGATGTTTCAAGTGCCAGCATTACGGTCACTCCCAGCAGTCTTGCCGTAATGTAGCGAAGTGTGGACGCTGTGGGTCGCCTGAACACTCTTTGGCGGACTGCTCCGCTGAGGCGGATCATTGTGTCAATTGCGAGGGTTCTCACCCGGCTTCTTCTAAGCAGTGCCCAAAGTGGATCGAGGAGCAGGCTATCCAACGCCTGAAGACGACAGAACATCTGTCTTATCCTGAAGCCAGACGGCGGATAGCTCCTCTACCAACAGGCCGGCGCTCCTATGCATCGGTTGTGGTCCAGAAGGCTACTGTTGCGGTGCAGACTGATGTGTCCCTCCCAGCGCGGTGTCCTTATGATCTTGAGGACATCGTTGCTGCCGGATTGGAGGCACTGAAGTCTCGCCGCATTGAATCCAAGGCGCCATCCACATCGACGCCTAAAACATCCTCTGTGCAGACAACATCCTCTGCCAGCACTGGGACCCAGTCCCAGGGCGCATCTAGGAAGAAGCCGGCCAAGGTAAAACCAGGATCGTCCCCTCGAAACAGAGCGGGGTAACACCACAAAGACCCCGGTGGCGCGGCCCTGTGTGAGTAAGCACAGCCCTGTGTTGCCTCCGGACATTGCAGATGGTCAGGAGCTGATGGACGACTCGGAGACATTCTAGTCGTCTGTCATTTTCGTTTTTCATCCTTTCCTTTTATTTTTCATTATGGCTACGCTCGTTCAGTGGAATTGCCGAGGTCTGCGACCAAGAATTGATGATCTGAAAGGCTTACTGTCTTCGCACACACCTGTGTGCGTTTGCCTCCAGGAGACAAAGCTTCGAACAACGGACACTTTTCCGCTGCGGAGACATTCCATTTTCCGCAAAGATCATGAGGAAGGTGTCATCGCCTGCGGAGGAGTGGCCGTTGTTGTTCCTCATGGTATTCCTGTCACTGCAGTTGTCCTTCGGACATCTTTGCAGGCAGTGGCAGTGAGACTGTCTGTGAACACACTGTTCACAGTGTGTTCCATTTACATGCCACCAAATACAGCCGTGAGCCTTTCGGATCTGGAAGATTTAGTCGACCAGCTGCCGCCTCCTTTCTTCATCTTAGGAGATTTCAATGCACACAATCCGTTGTGGGGCTCTACCACTCGTGACTCCAGGGGCCGTGTTGTTGAGTCTCTTCTCTCCAACACGTCCCTCTGTCTCCACAACACCGGGGCAGTCACTTATTTTCATGAACCCACCCGCTCGTACTCAGCCATTGATCTGTCCTTGAGTTCGCCATCGTTATATCCTGACTGGTCCTGGAGCGTGTCTGATGATCCCCTTGGCAGTGATCATTTTCCCATCTTTCTCCGTCTAGCAGGTGACGGGTACCGTCATCCTACTCGCCCTGCTAGATGGGTTTTCGATCGAGCCAAGTGGGACTCATTCACGGCTTCAGCGATCATTACTCCAGTCATGGTGACCTCGGGTACGATCGATGCAGCTGTTGCGGCGGTAACGGATTGTATTGTGCACGCGGCAGCCTTTACCATCCCTCAGTCTTCGACTACACTTCCCCGTTGTCCGCGACCTTGGTGGAATTCCACTTGCAAAGCAGCTCGTCAGGCCCAACATCGGGCTTGGGGTAGGTTTCGTCGGTACCCCACCGACGCGAACCTACTTGCTTTCAAGAGGGCCAAATCTTACGCGCGTTTGGTACGTCGTCGTAGCCAACGGGAATCTTGGATACGATACGTATCCGGGATTAACACCACTACCAGCTCTAAGATCGTTTGGGACAGGATCCGCAAGATTCGGGGTACGTACCCTTCTGGGGAAATCTCCATTCTTGAGAGTGGTGGAGGAACGGTTGCTGACGCTCAGGGTATTGCTGACTGTCTGGGCGCCGCATTTTCTTCGGTGTCCAGCAGCCGCAATTACGCTGCTTCGTTCCGGCAGGTACAGCCGCGGCTTGAACGGTCCAAGGTTTCCTTTGGACCGTTTTCCGCTGCCGATTATAACAGCCCGCTGACTGCCGTCGAACTGAAGATTGCCCTGAATCGGTCCGGCCGAACATCTGTCGGACCGGATAACATCCATTATGACATGCTGAAGCACCTTTCTCCGTCCTCTCTTGACTGTCTGCTGGTCCTGTTTAACAGGATCTGGCACGAGCGTGACTTTCCCGAATCTTGGCGCACTGCCATTGTCGTTCCTGTTCTCAAACCTGGTAAGGATCCCGCTAACCCGTTGAACTACCGACCTATTGCTATGACGAGCTGCCTCTGCAAAGTTCTAGAGCGCATCATCAATTTTCGTTTAGTTTTTTACTTGGAATCACGTCACCTTCTTTCACCTCATCAGAGTGGATTTCGGAAATTCCGATCTACCTCAGATCATCATCTACGCCTTGAGACATCTGTCAGAGAGGCGTTTGTCCGGCGTCAGCACATGGTCTCCGTGTTCTTCGATATGGAGAAAGCTTACGACCGCACCTGGAGATACGGCATTCTCCGTGATCTGCACGAGTGCGGATTGCGGGGAAACCTACCATCTTTCATCGCCGGATTTCTCCAGGACCGGAGTTTCCGTGTGCGCGTCGGGTCGACCTTCTCTGCGTTATACCCACAAGAGCAGGGTGTCCCTCAAGGCTCCATTCTTTCTGTGACATTGTTCATCCTTCGTGTTAATCATCTTTTCTCCCTCCTTCCTCCGACGGTCCGTGGCACCATGTACGTGGATGATCTGCAGATCTCTTGCGCATCTGTCAACATGCGCACTATTGAGCGGCAGCTGCAGACGGCCATTAATAAGATCTCTACCTGGGCCTCCCACAATGGTTTTGGCTTCTCGACCCAGAAGACCGTTTGCGTGCATTTTTGCCGCAAACGGGGCCTTCACCCTGACCCCAGCCTCCGTCTGGGGTGTTCTACCATCCCTGTGGTGTCAGAAGTCAAGTTCCTTGGGCTAACTTTTGACCGAGCACTCACCTTCCGACCTCACATCCAGTCTTTAAAGGTGAAGTGCACGAAGTCATTGAGTATCCTGAAGGTCCTCTCTCGAACATCTTGGGGGGCTGACAGGTGCTCCATGCTTCGCATTTACCATTCTCTGATTCGGTCAAAGTTAGACTTCGGTTGCATAACGTACGGTTCGGCACGTCCTTCCGTGTTGCGGCCTCTGGATCCTGTCCATCACCAGGCTCTGCGGCTATGCACTGGTGCTTTCCGTACCTCTCCCGTGCATAGCCTGTATGTCGAGGCCCATGAACCACCGTTGTGCATCCGACGTAAGCAGCTGTCTCTTCAATTCTTCACCAAGTTGAAGTCTCTTCCTGATCATCCACTGCATGGTTCCATTTTCCAACCACAATGTGTCCGCCTATTCTCACACCGGCCTTCCTGTGTTCCGACGTTTGGGATTCGGTTGTCGACCTTGGTGCGCGATGCTGGTCTAGACTTGTCAAGGATTGGTTTGACCCGGTTCTACAATGAACCGCCTTGGCAGCCGGTTCAAGCAACGGCTGACCTTTCTCTTTGTGTGTGGCCAAAGTCTTCCACTCCTGCTCTGGTGTACCAGCGGCTCTTTGCTGAAAAACTGTCAGTCTACCCGGATTTCGTGCCTGTTTTCACCGATGGCTCGAAGTCCGGGGATGTCGTTGGATCCGCTTTTGTGTGTGGCGAAGCCTCACATGCTGAGCGGCTTCCGCCTGAATCCACCGTCTTTTCGGCGGAGATGCGTGCGGTGCACCTCGCTTTGTGCCACATACAGTCTCGATCACTTCGTCGCGCTATGGTTTGCTCTGATTCCCAGTCCGTCATCCATGTTTTATCTTCTCCAGAGGACACGGACTCACCTGTCATCCGTGCTGTCCGTCGTCTTCTTGGAACTTTGGAGGGTGATGGCTTCCTGGTCCGATTCTGTTGGGTTCCTGGCCATGTTGGGATCCGGGTAACGAGCTGGCAGATCTCTCTGCCAGGTCTGTTTCCTCCATGTCGCCAGCTCGGCTGCCACTGTCTTTCCGAGATTATCGGCCGTTGATCCGGAAATTTGTTATGGATGAGTGGCAGTCCCTGTGGTCTCAGCAGGGCAGCAATAAACTCTATGCCATCAAACCACAGATCGGTCTATGGAAGTCTAGTTTGCGGACGAACCGTCGTGAGGAAGTTGTTCTTGCGCGTCTCCGCATTGGGCACTGTCGTTTTACTCACCGCTTTTTGCTGTGTGGCGAGAGTGTCCCGGTGTGTGAGGCGTGCGACTGTCGTCTCACTGTCCTTCATGTTTTGTGTACTTGTGTTCGGTTTTGTGATCATCGTTTTCGTCATTTTCACTCTCATCTGTTGGACGAAGGTGCAGCTACGCTGCAAACCATTATTGGCGAAGCCTGCGACATGAAAGCAGTGTTTTCGTTTTTACAAGATATTGACTTTTTTAAACTTATCTAGATTTTAACTTGTTCACTCTCATATTTCATTTTTACTACATCAGCCTGTTTTTAACCTTGTGTACGTTTTTATTGCTTTAGTTTTGTTTTGATGTCTTTTGTTTTGGCGCTCTTTGGCCAACCATGGCCCTTGCGCCATTAAAATATATTAACCAACCAACCATCAAAGAATCTTAGGTGACTGTTGTGATACGTTCGCAGTTTTTTCATTTTTCAGGCAAATTGACTTTCTTAAACTAATCTAAATTACCAAGCTTTTATCGTTCTTGTTTTTCAGTTGTCCTACTCCGCCGTGCTTCTTATTACTCTTCCTAGCTTTTAACTTGTTTTCTTTAATTGCTTCGTGTTTGGCGCTCTTTGGCCAGACCTGGCCCTTGCGCCATTAAAATACACCAACCAACCAACCAACCAACCTTTTCCAATTTTTATGTGTGTTGTATTTTCAAACAGCCGAATCTTTGCACTTGCATTTTCATAGATGTTATTAATAATATTAATGTATGCATCTTCAATACCGCAGGATTTCAGAGCCATTGCAACTGCTGATGGTTTCACCGAATCAAAGGCTTTTTCATAATCGATAAAAGCCATGCACAATGGAAGTTCATATTCCCTCGCTCTTTCAATTAGTTCTCTCAGTACGTGGATATGATCTATTGTGCTGTAGCCACTCCTGAATCCAGCTTGTTCTCTCGGTTGAGCCATGTCCAGTGTCACCTTCAAGCGGTGTGAAAGAACTTTAGTGAAGATTTTATAAACCACTGATAGGAGGCTGATAGGTCTGTAGTTCCTGAGATCCTCAATGCCACTTTTTTTATGTAGCAAGATCATTGTAGCGTTGTTCCAATCCTCAGGAATTTTCCCTTCATTAAGGCATCGAGTGAAAATTTGGGCGAGTACTGTTTCGATTTCTCCACTTGCTTCTTGTATGATGTCTACAGTAATTCCATCTTCTCCTGGAGCTTTTTCTCGCTTCATGTTCTTGATTGCATGTGCAACTTCTGCTGGAAGGACTGGAAGAACTCTGGTACTGGTACCTTTCATGATGTCTGGAGTACATGTATCATCCCTTTCATATAATTTGGAGTAGAAATCCTTCACTCTTGTCAAAATTTCGCCTCTATTTCTTGTTACAGAACCATCTTCTTTTCTCAGTGCCATAATCTGTTTTTTTCCCTTACTGAGATGTCCCTGTGCTATCTTTAGGCTTTGGTTGTTTTCAATTGCTTTCCTTACTAGTTCACAGTTGAATTTCCTTACGTCTTTAGTGATACTTTTTCGTACTGTCTTGCATAGCTCTATATATTCCACTTTGGAAGTCACATCTTCTTTAGTTGTCCTCATCACTCTTCTTTTTTGCATCAACATTTTGGTTTTTCCTGATAATTTGTTCACATGCAACTTGTTCTTAGACCCAGCTAATTTTGTTGCTGTTTCCATAAGAGCTTTGGTTACTTTTCTGTTAACTTCAGAAATATCCACTTCTTCCAATGTTAGGCCTTCTAAAGCAGAGAATCTGTTCTTCAGTTCTAACTTGAAGGTATTATGGTGTTTTTAAGGTTGGTTATGTCAATACATTTTGTTTGTCTTATGAGCTTGCTACGTTCGAGTTTAGTGTTGAGGTGCATCTTACATCTCACCAATCTATGGTCACTGCCTGTGTTGAACTTGTTTAGCACACTGCAGTCTTCTATGACGAATTTTTTGTTACACATAATAAAATCAATTTCACTTGTCGTCCCATTTGGATGTCTCCATGTCCATTTCCTGTGTGGCTTTTTCTTGAAAAAGGAGTTCAAGATGAAAAACCCTTCTGCCTCTGCAAACTCTACGAGAGTATTTCCACGCTGGTTTTTGTTGCCGTGACCGAATTTACCTACTGAAGTTTCATTCTGTTGCCGTTGCCCTATTTTTGCATTGAAATCTCCCATAATTATCTTCAAGTGCTGCTTACCTTTATTATTTAGATGACGAATTTCCTCATAAAATTCTTCAATTTCTTCTTCAGCATGACTTGTGGTGGGTGCATAAGTTTGAATGATCTGAGCCTGGTATCTTCTCGAGAGTTGGATAACGAGTCGTGCAGCTCTGTCAGAGGAACTTTCAACTTCTACAACTTTATCCTTCAGTTTCTTGTTTATTATAAATCCAACACCACTAGTTCTGCCAGTATCTGTCCCACGATAGTAGAAGAGATGTCCACTTTTCAGTTCAATGAGATCTTCTCCTTTTCTCCTTACCTCACTTAGCCCGACGATGTCCCACTTGATCCTTTGTAGTTCCTCTTCCAATTCAAGAAGCCTTGAATCAGAAGATAGGGAGCGTCCGTTATACGTAGCCAAGGTCAGCATCAGATGGCAGCCTAGTCCGGTCCTCCGGGGATTCTTAGCACCCTCTGCCTTCATGTCGCACTGGTCGCTGCCTTGGCCAGGTACATTCCAGCTGCCGGAGACTGAGGGCCAAGATTTAAGTTGTGGAGTCATTTTGGAGGGGTTTGGCCATAACTCACCACGCTGGCCAAGCGGGTTGGTGAGTGTGGGATACCATTTCCTCTAATCCCGATGGTATAGTTATACCGCTATTGGCGGTATAACTATACCGCCAATAGGGAGTAAAATAACATTTAACAATGGGTCATTCCATGTCAAATTACCCAGCATTTTCACGAGATGTCACCCACTTATCTCAGATTTTTGTGAAAATTAGTACAAAGTATTGTACTGGTGAGATATAAGACCTGTTAAAATTTTAGGTCAGTTGGTCCAGTAGATCTTGAGTAATGCCACTTTAAAAATTGGGTAGCTCTGCCTTTTTAGTTTTCGTGCTTTGAGTTTTCACAACTAACTGTTGCAGCCACATAATTTTTTTCTTAAATGATATGCGTGATCCATACATTTGGGAGCAACTTGTTTCTGCACATTTTTTGAATTAAAAGAACACTGTTTTTAGCAAGTCTTTTGTAAAAAAAGATTGTGTTTCTGTTATCGGTTTGTCCGTCCGTCCGTCCATCTGTACCCATGGTATCTCTGCAACTATTAGTCCGATTTGAAAAATTCTTTTTGCATTCGGAAACTTGAAATATGCGAATGATGATCCTTCATTTCGTGTTTTTTTACGATGTACGATTTTGCCGCTAGGGGCGTAAATGCAGATGATGTCGAATTCAAAATTACGTTTTAATCCACATATTTGCTTCTAAACATCCGATTGAAAAAATTCTTTTATCTTTCGATTCCATTTATGTAGAAGAGTGTTTTAGATATAGTTTCCTTTTCAAATGACCCATAGATTTTCCGCTAGGGGGTGTAAAAGTAAATTACATTTTTTCCGATAACTCTTCTCCTAAAACTCCGATTTGAAAAATCTTTTTTTCAGCGGATACATCTCCTAATGGAAAATCTTTTGCATATAATTTCGAATTTTTGGTAGAGAATACTTTGGCCACCAGGGGTCGTAAGCGTTAATTTTTGCTTCTGACGTATTTGCCATAAAATATGAGCTTCTAAAATATCGATTGAAAAAATTCTTTCGTAGACTGATGCCACTCACATCAATAAACCTTTTCGGAATATTTTCTTTCTAAAATATCCCACAGTTTCTCCGCCAGGGGCGTAGATGTATATCTTATTTTTGTCAATATCTCTACTTCTAAGAGTACGATTTGAAAAATTCCTTCTTTGTTGGGTAGTGTTTTCCGTGTGACATGTTTTTTATATAATTTCAAAATTTTCAAGTAATTCATAGACTTTCCGCTAGGGGGCATAAAGGTAAATTGCGTTTTGCCCTATATCTTTGCTTCTAAATCTCCGATTTGAAAAATTCTTTCTGCACCGGATACAGCTCCTGATGGAAAATCATTTGCACATAATTTCTAGTTTTTGTAAAAAAATGGTTTGGCCACCAGGGGGCGTAAATCTTAATTTCTGCTTCTGATGTATTTGCAGCAAAATATGAGCTTCTAAATTCTCGATTAAAAAACGTCATTTCTAGACCGATACTACTCATGTCGACAAACCTTTTAGGAACATTTTCTTCTTGAAATAGTGCATGGTTTTTACGCCAGGGGACGTAGATGTATATCTTATTTTTTTCAATATCTCTACTTCTAGGGGTTCAATTTGAAAAATTCCTTTTTTGTTGGATAGTGTTTCCAGTATGACATGTGCTTCATATAATTTCAAAATTTTCAAGTAATTCATAGACTTTCTGCTAGGGGGCGTAAAGCTAAATTGCATTTCTCCCTATATCTCTGCTTCTAAATCTCCGATTTGAAAAATTCTTTCTGCTCCGGATACAGCTCCTGATGGGAAATCGTTTGCACATAATTTCTAATTTTTGTAAAAAAAAAATGGTTTGGCCACCAGGGGGCGTAAACCTTAATTTCCGCTTCTGATGTATTTGCAGCAAAATATGAGCTTCTAAATTCTCGATTGAAAAAAACGTTGTTTGTAGACCGATACTACTCGTGTCGACAAACCTTTTAGAAACATTTTCTTCTTAAAATAGCGCATGGTTTCTGTGCCAGGGGTGTAGACGTATATCTTATTTTTGTCAATATCTCGACTTCCAGGAGTGTGATTTAAAATAATCCTTCTTTGTTGGATAGTGTTTCTAGTGTGACATGCTTTTCCTATAAATTCAAAATTTTCAAGTAATTCATAGACTTTCCGCTAGCGTAAAGGCAAATTGCGTTTCCTACTATTTCTCTACTTCTAAACCTCTGATTTGAAAAATTCCTTCTGCACCGGATACAGTTCCTGATGGGAAATTGTTTGCACATAATTTCTAATTTTTGTAAGAAAATGGTATGGCCACCAGGTGGCGTAAGTCTTAATTTCCGCTTCTGATGTATTTGCAGCAAAATATGAGCTTCTAAAATCTCGATTGAAAAAAAAGTATTTTATTGACCGATGCTACTCATGTCGACAAACCTTTTAGTAACACTTTCTTCTTGAAATAATGCATGGTTTCTAAGCCAGGGGGCGTAGATGCATATCTTATTTTTGTCAATATCTCTACTTCTAAAAGTCCAATTTGAAAAATTCCTTCGTTGTTGGATAGTGTTTCCGATGCAAAATGTTTTTCCTATAAATTCAAAATTTTCACGTAAATCATTTAAGAATTTCCGCTAGGGCGCATAAAGGTAAATTGCGTTTTCTGCTCCTAAAACTCTGATTTGAAAAATTCTTCATGTATCGCATACAAGACCTGATGGAAAATATTTTTCACATAATTTCTAATGTTTTGTAAAGAATGGTTTGGCTACCAGTGGTCATAAGTGTTAGTTTCTGCTTCTGATGTATTTGTAGCAAAATCTGGGCTCCTGAAAACTCGACTAAATATTTTTTTCTTGGACCGATACCGCTCATATGGGTAAACCTTTTGAGAATACTTTCTTCCTAAAATAATGCATGGTTTTCCCACCAGGGGATGTAAAGTCACATCTTATTTTTGTCGATAACTCTGTTTCTAAGAGTTCGAAAGCTCAAGATTCCGTTTACACCAATATCTGAGGGATTAAAGACCTGAGTGAAAAACTTCTTTCTTCTGTCAGATACTATTGTTTTCCATACAGGTTCCATTGCCTTTGAATAGCTTTGATAAATTTAATTTGCGTTAGAAAGGATTCAAAAGACGTGCTTATTACACCCAAAAATTCGGTGTCGTCTTTCTTGTTTAAATTTAATGACAAAAGACATGAAAAATTAGGCCACATTTTTATTAAACAAAACCATTTTTTTCAAAATGAGCCTCCACTTCAAATTTGCTAAATATATTTTCATGTGTGTATTATAATGTAACCTTTCAGCAGGAAAAAAAAATTACTTTGGGCAATTCACAATTTTGGCGAGGAAAAAACAAAAACAAAAATGGCATGTTTTTATACAAGGAAAATCCCGACATGATATTACCCAATTTTTTAATTAAGTGGTTGCTTGACCATTTTATACCCCCCCCCAGTAATTTATGTGCCACCATCTTGGATACAAGTCTTTTTTTTTTTTTTTTGCAGCACACCAAAAATAGGGCTTCACAATGGTTTTGAAAAAGACCAATTGCTTCTCTTATTGTAGATCAAAAGTTTTGGTTTTCACTACCTTAAAGAGGACATTTTAGGCTTACAGAAAATGTATAGAAATGATAGAAAATATTTTATTTTACCTTGCTTAAAATGGCGTTAATATCTGTAATACTCGCAAGCATAAATCACCGTTTTTGGACTGTTAAGGTGATTGTGAGTTGGAATTCCAAGTTGGGAATTTTTCTGTAATAACTATAGCTAGTAGTTTTCATCTATGGCGAACTTAAGTCTGCGAGAACACACACACACACACAGGCGTGCTCGCATGCACACGTGCTTTTCAGATCATCAGCAAATAAAATAACTTATTTTGGATTTTCAGATTTTTTTCGTAAGTACATACATAGTACATAAACTCAACAAGGAGAAATATTCTATTTTCATATTAAATGTGCAATCAAATAAAAGTAATTTAACCTGTTGAATGTAAAGTTCTGATAAGGTACAGGAATTTTCTTTAGTTAGTTTTTCATTCAGTGCACGTAAATACTTTTAAGAAAAAAAAAGTCCAACCTAAATTTTCTTTGTATTAATAATGAAATGCTTGCCATAAGTACTAATGAATGTTGTGTAAAAACAAAAAGAAAAGAAACAGCTTGGGATAGCATAAGTGGCCCGTCGGTCGCTTTTTTCGCATTTTGCAATTTTATTTTTAATCACAGCAACTATGAAAAAACTTTGATGATTTAGCTAGCAATTATGAGCATGGCTTTGCAGGCTAGCATTTTGATAAATTACAAATTGAAATTGGTCAAAATATTAACTTCAACAGTAACAAAAATAGGGAGTCGCAAGCACACTCACAGAAGTAAGGCTATACATCTAGACAAATGTTGCTGCTAAAGTTTGTGAATCGCAAACTGTACAATATGCTCTGGTAAGGTTTTCTTTAGTTTTTTTTATTTACCTTATGTATAAATTGTACATATAGTATTTGGTAGTTAAAGGTGTTTAAAATATAATTTGATAAGACTTTATTTTAAAAACAGAAATAAGCATAAATATTCATCTATGCTTATATGATGAATATTTATGCGTATTATGAATGATAATTGTATCAAGTGTTTCAATTGCAACAAGATTCCACTGAAAATATTATTAGAAAAATTGCTAAATTAAAGAATCACAGCAATTTACCTGATGAAATTAAAAGTAAAGCATACCCACCTGTAGATGCCACTATTCCAGGTATTTTTGGAAAACTAAAAGTACACAAGGACGGACATCCAATGCGACCTATTGTTTCAAAGAAAACTGCTTCAACCATTAATTTAGAAAGAGCATTATTTCATTTTATTAGAAGATATTATGAAGATCACGCATACACAATTAAAAATTCAAATGATGTCGTTAGAGCTATTGAGGCCTATCGGGGACCTAAAGAAATAATGATGGTGAGCCTTGACATTGTCTCACTTTACCCAAATACCCCTACCGTTCAAGCTATTAAGTCAATAGAAGAAAAGTTGATAGCAAATAATATACCAACTACCCAAATAGCTAGCTTGTATCTGCATTAAACCTAATTAATGACAACAACTTTTTTACATACAACAATACAATTTATAAACAGATCTCAGGAGCACCTATGGGATCTCCTTTGTCAGGACTTTTTGCTGAAGTTATACTCCAGGACATTGAGAAAAAGATACTTATTGACAACAAATTTACTAATAAAAATCCAGATCTTTTTGTCCGATATGTTGATGATATCTTAATATTTTGGAAGCATACTGAAGAGGATCTAGAAGAATTTGTTAAATATATACAGCAACATATATACAACTATCAATCTTACCACTGAAAAGGAAAAAAATAAACAAATACCTTTTTTAGACATTAATATCATCAATAATTATTCAAGAATTGACTACGAGGTATATAGAAAAACAACTTTTATACCAAATATAATACCTTACAACTCAAATCATCCATGGAAATTTAAAACTGCAGCATTCCGATATTACTTAAAAAGAGCAATTATACTTTCATCTAATAATACTGCAAGACAAAATGAATTGAAATGGATTAAAACTCTGGCTAGTGACTTCGGCTATAAGGAGAGATTGATCAATGATCTTTACAAACAAATTCAAAATAACCAAAATAAACCAAGGCTGAATACGACTGATGCATACAGATTTTGTGGAAAGCTACCATATTGTCCACCTATATCCGCTCCTTTAAAAAAGGAATGTCATAAAGCAGGGTTACTTATTGCTGATACTGTACTTGACAATAGCAGATTATTACAAGCAAATAACGAAAAATATTCTATTTTACGTAAAGCTGGTGTATACAGCATACCAATTATTAATATAAATAGGAACGTAGAAAACAAAACGGTTTACATTGGTAGCACAAAATGAAATATCGATATCAGGTTACGTGAACATTTGAATAACTGGAATAAAGGTGAAATTCGAACTTCACTTATACAATATTGTTATAATAATGAAGCCATACCCGACTGGGTGAATATAAATCTAGTTACTTCTCACAACACACATAAAAAGATTCTGACAGCAGAAGCCATCATAATTGAGAAAACCAAGGCATATAATTGCAATTTAAATGTCCCGATCGAATTATCGCCAACATGGTTGAATATGGTAAAACAGGGAAAACGACGAATAACCCAAATAAGAAGCTTTAAAGCAGAAAGAATTGGACATCCAATTGCAGGAAGGAGTAATTTACTGCATCGACTGTAACTGCGGACTCAGCTATATAGGAGAAACAGGGAGAAGTATTAAGGTCCGAATGAAAGAACACCAAGCAGCTATTAGGAACATTGGGAACAAAACAGGACTAGACAGACATGTACAAGCAAGTGGACACTCCATAAATTGGGACTCAGTGAAAATAATCGCCCACCAGTCAAACTTAGTAAAGAGAAAACTAGAAGAAGGGATCGAAATAGCAAGAAGAAGAAGTACCACAATTAACGATAATTGCGGATGGTCTCTTCCAATTGAGTGGCAGCAACTACTCCAGTGACATAGTCCTGATGACGAACTAGGCTTTAGTTCGAAAATTTGACAACCAACTTTCATTAAAAATAACCTCTAAAAGACCCGTAAAAAAAGTTATTCCACAATCACTATGAATAGAGGTGCCATAAATGCATTTACAACTAAGAAGATCTAGTCGACATAGGAAACAAAATTTAAAAAACAGGTTGACACTAGATGGTGCTAGTGATGTTCTACGTGATAAGCATGATGATGACGCAGACGATGGAGATGGCAGCACTGTCAACTTGGGTTATAGTTAACACGCAAGGAACAGTACAACACATGACCTCCTTGAAAATGACCACGAATGAGTGTGCCGAAACGCGCGTCAGAGTTTTCGGGATCTGGATTCCTTCGATGACGACTGTTTTACATATCCATTATCAGTCGAATTTGAGGTTTGAATTAAGGTTTTTTACTTGGATTTTATTTATTCTTTGGATTAATTTTCTTTCAAGTTCTATTAAGAACAGGGTTTTTATGTGTTCGATAGAGGTTTTTAGAGGTTTTAGCTATCATAGATATTTCATTGTTACCTACGGAGGGCGTGCATTTTATGGAGCCTCGACTGCGCGGTTTGTTGTTGCTTGAGTGTATGCCGGAATGCAACTAGCCAAAAGGAGACTGCACACCAATGAGGTAACAATGATATTATTTTAACCCTATCATTCGTTTTCTATCAAGAAACAAGTTATGTGTTGTTTTATTTCGTATTTTAAATAAATGAGCCATTCAACCTCGGTATGATACCACCTGAACGTTTTAAGAGGTTAAGGAGTCTGGATACCGTGATTTTCAACGAACTTGAAAAAACGTGAAGAACAGAAGAAAAATTACGGGAATTCTGCGAATTTCTGCTAATGAATTTAATGGTGATTTATGCTTGCGAGTATTGCAGATTTCAACACCATTTTAAGCAAGGTTAAAAAGAAAATTTTCTATTTTCTATCATTTCTATACATTTCCTGTAAGCCTAAAATGTCCTCTTTAAGGTAGTGAAAACCAAAACTTTTGATTTACAATAAGAGGAAAGCAATTGCATTTTTTCAAAACCATTGTGAGGCAGGCCCTATTTTGGCGTGCTGCAAAAAAGAAAAATGAATCTATATCCAAGATGGTGGCACATAAAAATAAAATAAAAATTGTTCTGAGATACTCACTGATAGGGTTAAACTATGGGGAGAAAGGTGTATAAAATGGTCAAGCAACCACTGAATTAAAAAAAATGGGTAATTACATGTTGGAATGTTCCATATATCACACCATTTTTTATTCATTTTTTTTCCTCACCAAAATTGCAAATTGCCCAAAGCATTTTTTTCTCCTGCTGAAAGGTTCAGTTATAATACACACATGAAAATATTTTTAGCAAATTTGAAGTGGGGGCTCATTTTGAAAAAAAAAAAAAAATGTTTTATTTAATAAAAATGTGGCCTCATTTTTCCATGTCTTTTGTCATTAAATTAAAAAAAAAGTTTTCTGTTAATTCCAAAAATGTGCAGAAACAAGTTGTTCCCAAATGTATGGATCATGCAGATCATTTAAGAAAAAAATTATGTGGCTGCAACAATTAGTTGTGAAGTTAGGAATTTTTTTGTCCTACAGTGTAGTTGTGAAAACTCATAGCGCAAAAACTAAAGGCAGAGCTACCCAATTTTTAAAGTTGCATTACTCAAGATCTAATGGTCCAACTGACCTAAAATTTCAAGAGGTTTCATATCTCACCAGTGCCGATTTACTTTGTGCTAATTTTCACAAAAATCTGAGATGGGTAGGTGACATGCCCCGGGTGATCTGATATACACTGCTGGACAATTGCTAAGGACGGATCATAAACGGCTATATAGCGCATAAAAAAGTAAGTGTGGTTGGATCCTAAGTGAAATAAAATAATGTCAGAATGCCAGGACATTACAAGAAAGACAATTTATTGTGCTCTGAAATCCAGAAGGCTTTGGAACGTGTTCAAGGGACAAACAGGCCATTTTGTGCAGAATACGGAAACATAAAAGAAATGCAATTACCGTCAGGCGTTCTGGCGTAAGATGTCAATACGGGATATGGCCACCATGGAGGGCGATGCAAGATTCCACACGTCGTGTCATGCTTTGCACAACATTATCAAGCAGCTGTTGGGGTAATTTATCCCATTCCTCTGTCAGTGCACGGATGAGGGTGTCCTTGTTTACTGGAGGGCATTGGCGACCAACAAGACTCCTCCCGAAAGCATCCCACACATTTTAAATGGGATTCAGATCTGGAGAACGTGCTGGCCATACGAGGCATTGAATATCCTCGCTCTCAAGACACTCCTGGACAGCGACTGTTCGATGACATGTTGCGTTGTCATCCATGAAAATGAATCTATCACCGACAGCACCACGGAACGTGCGAACATACAAACTGTATGAGGTAGCAGAACATCATTAATGTATCGTTGGCCAGTCATAGTCCCAGTTGGAAGCACATAGAGGGACGTACGGCCATTGATCATGATGCCAGCCCATACCATGACACTACATGTCGGATATCGGTCCCTTTCCTGTATGTTTGCTGGACAATATGCAGTACCACTATCACGCCAGATTAGTTGTCGTCGACAATCAGACGATAGACTGTATCTACTCTCATCTGAGAAGAGGACAGCAGACCAGTCGTTATCAGTCCAATTGCGATGTTGATGGCACCATTGCAAACGGGCGGTACGGTGACGTCTGGACAATGGGATGCACACAACAGGACGGCGGACGTATAGTCCTCCTTCATGCAAACGTCTGGCGACAGTTTTTCAGGAGATCCGCTTGCCAGTAGCAGCCATAAACTAATTTGCTACCTCACTAGCTGTGCTGCGCCGGTGTCTTTTTGTTGATAGCACTATGTACTGATCTTCTGCAGGTGTCGTACTGTGAACACGACCTCCCCCGTGACGTTTGCTACACTCTCCATTTGTTTGAAATGATTTCCAAAGCCTTGAAACAACACTGTGGCTGACGTCGAACTCCCTGGCAACATCTGTTATTTTTCGCCCTTCTTCAATCTTGCCAATAATACGGCCACGCGTAAAATCATCTAGGTGATGTCGGGAAGACATACTGAAAATTGCAAGTTCGTCAATTGATTCTTTCCCTTTCAACTTTGCGTTTGAACAACAACGGTCAATACGCGTCAAATCCTTTATATCTCTTATCAGCGCTATGACGTCACGAACAAGTTCGGCAATCCAAAATTTGCATACGCACAACACGTCTTACTGTATGCCGCACTTATGCTAATTTCCACATTTTCCTGCCTTCCATTTTATGGTTGCTATCGTTGCTATTGTCATCCGTCCTTAGCAATTGTCCGGCAGTGTAGAATGACCCCAATATTACTGGACAGTGAGATCATCGCGGAAAAAAAAAAAAAAAATCATGATTACAGGAAAATCTTTGCTCTGTCGTGACTTCCGCTTTCGGAAATTTTCCCTCCATTTTCAAGCTGAAATACAATCAGTTATCATACAAAAATATATTTTACAATAATACTAAACATAGGGAATATCGCGAGAAAGAAAATGACGATTACAAAATAAATCTGCAGTTCATCTAATTTCCGTTTTCAAAAGTTTTGAAAGACAAAATTCCATCCCCAGCCGAAAAATGTTCCCCTTCCACCGACACACACATAACAACCCCCCCCCCCCTCCAAAAAAAAAATGAGAATGGCACAGATGATGACAGCAAAGGCAGAGTTCCTCGAATCCGCCAAAGAAACTCGTGCCTAAAGTTTACAAGAAAATTTTTACTCCGTCAAACTTCCGTTATCAAAAATTGTTGTCCACACTTTCAAGCTGAAATGCAAACATTTATGCAATAAATTGGTATTTAGTAACAATACTGGACGGAGGAAACTTTGCAAGAAAAAGAAATTATGATTGCTGAAAATTTTTTCACTCTGTTTAAAACACTTTCATTTTCTGAAATTCTGAAAAATGGAATACCTTTCCCAGAGAGAATACGACCCCCCCCCCCACACACACACACTAATCCTCCAAAAATGAAACATCATTTTCAGTTTTTCATTGATCTTCAGTGGAACCGAAATGATGACGAAAAAAGCGGAATTCTGCTAATCCGAGTAAGAATTTCGTGCTTGATTCGTAACTGTCCGCTATATGCAAATTGAACTTCTCATGCATCAACATATGGAAGCCAATTCACATGTCTATAAACTGAACGATGTATTATTCAATTGCAAATTTTTGGAAATCTGAAGGGTCCATTTGTAACACACATAATTTTATGAAGAATATGTTTGTAACTCTCAAATTTTGTGAGTGGTCCAAAAACAAAGTCAAAATTTTATATTTATGTACATATATTTTTTCTTAAAATTTCATAAGCCTGGGAGACTCCCTCCTAACAGCTTTATTTCAGCGGGAGTTAAAATTTTGCGGCGGAAATCCCACCATCCCGCCCTGATGTTGATGAAGCTGATACTTCACCTATCATAAGCCAGAGTAGTAGTGAAGGTGAAATAAGTAAGGAAACATCTGAAAGTGTAATACAAATTTTGAATGCATCTTTGCAGTTAATTGGCTAAACTCCTGTAAAAAAGAAAAGAATGCGTAAACAAAAACATCCGTACGGAAATTTGAAAAAAATTACATACTTTTTACAGGAAAAAGTTATGCTAATCTTTTCCTGATGCTGAACACCCAACATCCGACCTGAAAATAGAAATTATTACTCAGCTTAAAGAAATGTTAAATGATACAAAGTGAAGAGCTTAAAAGTTGCAAATTCTTACTGTATTGCCAAAAAGTTGGGACTTTTCAAAACTTGCAGGATGAATTCAGTATTTCAAATTACATGGCAGGGAAGGTAAAATCATTTCCAAAGAGTCAGAGTTGAGAGGAAATGGGAATTTTATAAACTTCAAACCTAAAATGAGGAAAGATATTAAAACAGGAGACAGCTCATCTGGTGCAAGATTTTTATTGCCATGATTGCATTGGCAGGCCAATGCCTGGGAAAAAGGATTATTTCATTAAAAACAGTACTAGCTAAAAAAAAAAAAAAGATTTATGAAAAAAGGGGGAGGAGAATTCTTGTTAAACAATCTGAAAAATATTCACAAACAGTTAAAGATCCATAGTGAAAACAATTGGCAGTGAAACATGTAACACACAAAACATTAGAATAATTCTTGAATGATGTCGACATATCACACTTTAGTTACATAAAAATTAGAAGTCGTGGGACAGTTTGGTAGCGACTTCTACCTTCATCAGCCATGAAATGAAACTTGTGGTATTAGCATCCGTTGTTGCCAGATTACACAGGGTGTCTACTGGTCATGAAAAAGTCGTGAAATTCAGCAGGTGGTCACGAAGTAATGAAAAAGTAATGAAATTAAGTTGGTGGTCATGATTTGTTTTTATTTATTTTTTATTTTGTATCAGCACCTGAATGAAGACAAGTTTACACACCTAGAAAAAAACATGAGCCGGTACCCTTATAAACCGGTATGTAGTCAATGCCCCATGACATATATATATTTAAAAAAAACATATGGCTTCAGCAAAAGCTGATGTTGTGAAGTGGGAATATTTGCAATTTTCTGAATCTTCTAAAAAACAACTGAAACAGTTGAATCCTAAGGAGGACAAACTTGATCACTTCTTGATGAATTTACTACCAAGTGCGAACCATGACTATCAAGTTCTTACAGAAGCTGCTATGCATGTTTCATGGCAATGCTGCAGTTGAAAGAGGCTTTTCTGTTAACAAATAACTTTTAATTGAAAACTTAAAAGAAGATGCAGTTGTGTCAGAAAGAAGTGTTTACAGTGCAATACTATCATTAGGTGGTTTAGCTAATGGTGAGAAAGAACTGAATGGGGACATCACAAAATCAATGATATTAATTAGCTGTCAAAAATGCTTCATCAAAAAGAGTAGAAGCCTTAAAGAAGAAGAAATCTGTTGAAGATGAAGTGGCCAATTGTAAAAGGAGACTAGAACAGCCCAAGAACTAAAAAATTCAAAAGATAAGAAAAGAAAGCATATAGAAAAGGCAAAAGAAGCTGAATTTATAGATTCTGAGATAGCAAGTTTAGCTAAGATACTTAAACACTGAGTTTTTCACTGTGAAATTTCAGTCTCCATAAATTTTGTACATTCATAGTTTTTATATTGCCTTAATAAAAACTTTTAAGTTTTTACAGCATTACCATGTTAAAAGAATTTGTGTATTAATAGATGTAATGATAAATATTTCTGAAAATAGCCATACCCCATCACAGATGAGAGTTGAATGCTTTTATTTCTTTAAACACATAGAATTTGGTGAATGGCATAGTGCAAGCCATACATAATTACATTATTCATGTTAAGCAATTTTAGTGGTATAAGAATTATATTCAGCTTTCATCTCAACTGGGTTTTGGGTAGGGGTTCATTAAAAAGCACCACCATCCCCCCCCCCGTATAGCCATTTTAGCAGTAATATTATAGACACATCAGTTATGCCTAAACTATTGTTACATGGAATTAATTTCAGTACTTGTAAAAATAAAAAATA
The DNA here is from genome assembly GCA_039090855.1 of Macrothele yani. Classification (NCBI taxonomy): domain Eukaryota; kingdom Metazoa; phylum Arthropoda; class Arachnida; order Araneae; family Macrothelidae; genus Macrothele; species Macrothele yani. The sequence goes on from CM077011.1 coordinate 116,521,017, forward strand.
ACCTGGGATCTCAAGCCAAGGGTACTAGATTATGAGTCTACAATGGTTGTCATTGTGCCTCGCATTGTAGAGAAGTCATAAATTTAACTGAAGATGTCATTTGGTTCTTCATTGGAAATCAGTAGACACCCGGTTAACAAAAAGGTAGAAGTTGCTACCAAAACGTCCCACCACTTGTAATTTTTACGTAACTTAAGTGTAATATGTCGACATCAAGAATTATTCTAACAGTTTAAGATTACATACCCTGAGGTAAAAATTGGCTTCTCAAAGTTTGCAGAACTGCATTCGAAAAAATTGTGTCATTGTTGGAGCTAGTGGTACATGTAATACACATATATGTGCATCACATTTCATCAAACTTTAAAGTCACGTTTTTAGGGTGTCATATGGCAAAATTAACTATTGAAGATAAAATCTCCATTAACAGCTATAAAGATTGCATTGCAAGAATGATATGCAATCCCTTACTTTCTGCATGTTACTTTAGCAAATGCCAATTTTGCCTGAGGATCGGATTTACTGAAAAAATTTCATTATTGCTCTTATGGAAAAGAATAACATTGATTCTGTGACATTTAAGCAGTGGGTATCTATTAACCAAACATCTCTTGAAACTGTGCAAAATCGGCAGAAGATTTTTTTTTTTTCAAAGACTAAAGTCATTGCTATAATATTATTTATTTTTTTAATATCATTTTAGTTTTAAAATGTATAGTTATTGAACATTTACTATTTAGCATATCATGGAGATACCTTCTGACTGATGAATCATCCCAATTTAAATCAGCTATTTAACCCTAAGACATTTTCACCTTTCATTACATCATTTTGAGGCCATTTTCGGTGAGGGAGTATTTCATTTTAATATTTTATAAATAATGATCCCATTGCAGTCACAACTTGAAAGTTGGCATACTAGTAAACAAAATTTTAATGATGCCATATAATTTTTTTTTCAAAATTTAAAAAAATTTACAGTTTTTTAAAATATTCAAAGTCAAAGATTAATTCTGTGCCCTTGATAAGGTCATCCTTTTTTTTTTTATTTTTCAGCACATGATTTAAAAGTTCATTTTAAATGCTACAAAAAGACACTAATTTCAATTTTCTAGCCCAATTAGGTAACGAGGTACTACTACTCTAAGATTGTCAGGAGATCAGAATTTCCTAATTCAAGGTCATGTAATTTGAAAACCCGTGGCCGAACGAGACTAAAATTTGGGATTTATACAATATAAGTCTGCATGCCTAACAATCACGTGAGCCTTGTTGATTTGACGTGGAATGACCCATATACATTTACTGAACAATTTTTTTATTTAAAACTGTTAAGAGTAGGAGGCATGTACTGATGTGATATAAATCAGTGGATAAAAAAACATCACTTGATTTAAATTGGTAAACCCTGTTTATAGTAACAAGGTGCTACTGTAAAATATTTCTTTACTAATTTATTTTTATTTCATCATTGTACATAGCTCATTTTTTAGGCAGTATTTCATGCACTTCTGAACTTTTAACATTTGAGTGGGCCATTATAGAGAAACCAGAATTTTTATTAAAACTGTTCCATTTCTGGCAGGGTATGTTTTCATTGAATGATCATTGAAGATTCTGTATCAGTAACCTATGTTTAGTTTAAGTAGATGTATGTTGTTTAATTTTACATCCAAACATTTTAATGTATTCACCAGCTCAAAAAATATGACATATAGTAAATATTTTGTTTTTGCTCTTTGAGATTTGTTCTAACCTCAGGACAGTGGTTCAGTTATGGCACATACAGGGGATGGACAATGAAACTGAAACACATGGGTTTAAGTACAGGGCTGGAAAATTACCGGGCACCTAGAAATTTGGTCCTGGCACCAAACCTTTTTTTACTTCAAATTTCGTAATTTGCAGTCATTACTTTGAGTTCATATAGATGCAAAAGGTAACTTCAACAAATTGAAATTTAATAAAATCAAACTCTGAAATTTTCTGCTTTGATCGCATTTATAAATTCTGTCAGCTTTTATCTTGAACCATGGGTTTCAAGCAGAGAAGCGCGATGAAATCCTGAGTCAACGTGACTAACTTGTCAGATCGTGGAAGCATTGAAGATCACACTACGTGGTTTAAGCTGCCGGCCCTGGAGCAGATGACACGCGGCGATGCCCGTCGCAGATTCTCGGAAAGGTTTGCAGGCTGTTTTTCTATTTTATTAACATTAATTGTTTTTAAGATTTCTTTAAATTTTAAAATAAAGGAAGGGAAATTTTCACGCATTTTTAACGTTGGCTCCCGTTTAAGATGTAAAGCTGTAATCGATAGATCACGCAGACAACTATAATCGATAGATGCCCTCTCCCCCATTTTATTTTAGCTTTCATTCTTCCATATTTTTCAAACAGATAACTTCAACTTGATGAGATATAATTGCTTTTCTTGAGCTTTGAATCTCGGAAGCGATACTTTTATGCACTTTTAACGCACCACGCACGTTTGATGTGCGTGATGGTTAAAAGGACATAAGAACATTTCGGAAGCTAAGGTCACAATCTAACTGAAAGTTAAATTAAGGTAATTTTTTTATATTTTTTTACAAAAGCCATACCATATTTTTAAAGCGTTTTCTCTGTTTCCGCGGTCGTCGGTGTTCGTAAGTTGACATTGCAACTTTTTTCGCTTTTGCTTTCAGGTAGCTTCACTTCAGTATTCAGTTAGATTGATAAGGTGTCTTTTTTGTGTTCTTCCTCTTTATTTTTTTTAAACCATATTTTTACACAGATTTTCATAGTTTGTTTTCCGTTTTTCACTGTCGCGCATTACGAGGCATTCCGGAAGTTGATCACACTTTTTGCGTTTTTTTGGCTTCAGATGGCTTCATTTCAGTTAGATTGTTGAGGTTTTTTTTTTTTTTTTACAAAATCCATATTTGTTAAGCGTTTGCAACATTGTCTTCCATTTCTGCGTCCATGCTGCATTTTGGAAGTTGACGGTTGCATTTTATTTTATTTATCTTTGTTACTTCCAGATGGCTTTATCTCGGAATTTTTTTTTTTTTATTTATCTAAAACCAAATTTTCCACATCTTTATGAATTTTTTCACGCCCTCTGCTTTGTTTCCAACTCCGGAAGCTGACGGTCTCAATTTTTTTTAGCTATTGTTTTCTTGCAAATAGTTTCATCTCAGATTGATGAGGTTAAAAGTTTTTTTTTTTTTCACATTCTTTATGTTTAGATTTTTATCAAAACTAGAATCCTGAGATTTATAGACCGAATTCAAATTTCATTTGGCGGTAAGTAGTTTGAGTAATAGGCAGTGCTTAATGCACTTATATTATTACTCTTTGTTCCAACATCATCACCATGCATTACGTTTGTGCATGATACTTTGAAATTTGCTTTCATTTCACCTAGCTCCTAAATTTTGGAGCTGGCTCCTAGATCTGGAGCTTATTTTTCCAACCCTGGTTTAAGACACAACAATTAATTAATACAGTGTAGGGCCTCCTTCGGAGACCAATACAGCTGCAGTTCGTCATGGAAAGGACCAATACAAGTCCTGTACAGTGGCCAGAGGAATTTGAAGCCATTCCTCTTGCAAAAAAGTGGCTAGTTCATGACGTGATGCTGGTGGAGGAAAACATTAACCTGACTTGTTCCTCCAGAACACCCCAGAGTGGCTCCATAATGTTCAAGTCGGGTGATTGTGCAGGCCATGACAGTTGTTCAATTTCACCTTTCTTGCTCAGTAAACCACTCTTCCACCAGTTTGGCTTTGTGTATCGGTGCATTATCATCCTAATACACAGCACCACAATCAGGATACAATGTTTGAATCATTGGGTGCACCTGGTCCTCCAGAATCGTCTGATAGTCCTTAGCAGTGATGTGCCCCTCAAGAGCAATCAGCGGGCTGATAGACTGACATGATGTTGCAGCCCAAACCATCACTGATCCACCTCCGTGCTTTATTGTGGGCAATAAACAGTGTGGGTGGTAAGCCTGTGAGGGATGTCTCCACACATAAACACTCCTGGTTGTGGGAAAGGCAGTGAATGATGATTTATTGGAGAACAATGCACATTTCACGTTGTCCAACGTCCACTATTTGTTCTGCTGGCACCATTGCAACTGACATTTGGCATCCACATTGGTGATCCAGGGTTTGGCAATTGCAACACAACCGTGAATGTTGACCTGGCAAAGCTCCTGACAAACAGCTTTGCTGGAAACAGGTGAGTTGTGGTGCGTGTTCAACTCTGTGATGAGTTGGGCAGCTATGGTTTTATGTTTTTTTGGTTAGCATCCAGATGTCCCTGTCAGACTGCTTCCTCTTACCTCAACAGTTAGCCTATTGAATGTGGTTCTTCCCTCTTTCTGTTATGCCGACATGACCCTGGATCGTGATACACCACAAAGACTTGCTGTCTGATGCACATACCAACAGATAATCTGTCGTCTTTGAAACTCGGATATATGTCTCTCATTATGTTGTGTGGATCGCACTTTTTGATGCTCAACTGTGCTACTGCTCTGCTAATGCAACCTTCACACTCCGCTCTCATTGATTGACTGCGGAATAGATTCTGGCCATCAGGTAGTGCATACAGCTGCGTGACACGTGGGGTGCTATTTGTGCAGGTATTTCAGTTTTGTTGTCCACCCTCTGTATATTTAGTGTTTTATTCTGTTAAATGCTTAATCTGTTGCAAGAAATCTTGCTTAGTTTTGTATGGCTTTTTTTATTTTGTTTGTTTTTACTCCATTATAAGTTTGTTTTTTTCAAGGTGAGACAATCTTCTGCTCAGCAGGGTGTCATCAAGTATTATGATCCTGGAAGCCACCTGTGCCAAAGTTGTAACAAGATATTTGAAAGTGTTGATGATATGTTAACACATCTTAAAAGTGCTGATCATAAAGAGGTTCGTTAATTGTGCAACTATTTCAGTAGGTGCACTGTAACTTTTATTAATGCAGTATAGTTTTTGGCCTTCTGTGTTGTTGCTGAAGTCAGTGCAAAATTTAGCCTTAGCATCAAAATACAACTGATGTATATTTAATAAATGTGCTTTCCAATACAGAGATTAAAGGGGAGGGGTAAAATGTTAATCAGCTAAGGTGTTATGTTACCATCCTATATTAAAAACATATAATATCAAGATAGAAGGGAATGATATCTTAGTTGATTATGAAAGAAATGAAATCGATGAAATCAAAATGCTAAAAAAGAATAAAAAATCGGAAAGGCAAATGAAGAGGGAAGAAGCAATATTAATCTATAAAAATAAAGCAAGGGTATGTAACCAGAACGACCCTAGCACATTATCAGGCCTGTAAAAAGAACTAATAAGACAAGAAAAACAACAACAAAAGAAAAACCGGCAAAAAAGACAAGAAAACCAGGTTAGAAAAATAAAATATAAAAATAAATAAAAATAAATAAAATAAAAATAATAATAAAAAAAGTTGTTTTAATGAAACATAGATGGCGCCAGCCAGGCTTGATAACGAAATATATCCAGGAAAGTATATCCGACGAATGGCAACATGGAGTATCGGACTCCATTAGCGTGAAGTTAACCACGAACATCGGTGGTAAAGTCGCCATGCTCCTGAGGATGTCCAGAGTATGGGCGAAAATTTCGAGTATAAAGAACGGTAAAAATTGATGTGTTTGAATCCTAAGGCAAAGATCCAATGAGTATACCCAGCGAAAAGTGTGAGAAGTAAAGCCAGTCATTGCATACAACGGACTTTAGGACAATAACATCAACAAAGACCGGAAAACACGTGCGTGAAATGTTCCCATCGCTAGAAAGGAATGCCAAGGTAAGCATTATCTGCTAGAATTTTGTACAAGTTACTTTGAAATGAAATGAGCAGTAAAAAAAAAAAAAAAACGTTTTGTAGCAACAATTGATTGCTATAAGCACCACCACTAAATGTAGCTGATGTGGCGAAATTTCAAGATTTTTGCTTTTACAATACTGTGTTATTTAAGTGTAAACCGTTCTGCATTCTTAAATGAGTGGTAGGCAATGCCCGTAACTAACAAACAAATTAAGAAGAAGGTAGTGTAGAACACGCTAAGTTACGTATAAAAAAGTTTAATGCAAATATATTTCAGCCATTACTATGGCCTTCATCAGTGCGACTACGATTGGTTTTCGTTGCCAGATTGGAAAGGTAAGTTTTGTAATGGTAACTCCGGGTGATGTGATGCAATGAGGGATTTCCAGATGTAAGGAATGAAAATGGGGAGCTCAGAGTTGCAATTTTTGGAAAATAAATTTTCAAACTTTCTCTAAACTTCGGAGCATACCGATTTTGGAAGGGAGCCAACTTTTTAGTATCAGACCAAAGTGGAATAGCAGGGGTGTCAGCCATGGGGAGAAGAGGCAAGGAAGATGAAGGTTTCCCAAATTTCACATCAGATTTGTGTTCCTGAAGTCTTGAGAGAATTATACGTAACTTAGCGTGTTCTACACTACCTTCTTCTTAATCTGCATTCTTATTGTGACACTCAGAATTGTATATTGGTAAACTTAGTATTCCTTTTGATGTACGGAATTTGTTTTTCATATATTGCTATTATCACTTATTCACAAATGAATGTATCAGAATGGAAATGAATTTATGTTTTGCATTATTTATAATCAACCACTATCATTCTCTGCTGGATTTCCCCATCTTCCACAAGGTCTTCTTCTAGTCTTTTCCTGTCCGTTGGAACCCAGTCTAGCATTTCAGTTGTCCAACAGTGATAAGTTGTTTTAGCAGTACAGGGTGAACATAAAGTCTTTCTATCATTAAAGACAATTTGTATTTAAAAAAAACTATGGTCGGTTGAAACAAGCAGTTTGTGGCATGATGCATGCAAACTAATAGGTTTTTGTTTTTTCCTACATTGTTAGTACACCTCCACATGAGAGCTGTTCGTGGCCTGGAACACATCTAGGTATCAAATTTCTCTCCATGTTTTACCAAATATCTCTTTGGAGACTGTGGCCATAGCATTTGTTATCCTCCTCTGTGGAGTTTCAGTGCCATACACTGGTTCTGAATAGGCTTTTTCCTAAACTCAGAACCCCACTAGAAAAATTGTAGGAGTGTGTTATTTCAGGTGATTGTGGTACCCATGATGTTGGGCTATACTTCCCAATCCATCAATTGGGAAATATGGTATTGACTATTGAGGAATTTCCAAACAATTAAATCCCCGATGTGGGACACCCTCCTGCTGGAAAATTCTCCATGGTTGACATTTGTCCAACTGAGGTGCGACAAAAAGCTTCATCATGGGTAGGTACACATTTGCTGTTATTGTGTATTCACTCAAAAACAGAAAGCTCCAATGACTGTTCTGCATGAGACTACACCAAACATTCACTTTTGGGCTGTCCTGCTGTTTTTTCAAAGGCAACATGGGGATTTTATGGCCTTCATATATTCACATTGTTTCTGTTTACCTCACCAGAGGCGTGAAAAGTAGCCACATCAAAAAACATACACGCTGCAGGTTGTTGTCACTGATACACTGTAAAACCTCATTTGCAAAAGCTCTTCTTCCTGCAGGGTTTGAACAATCTGCACTTCGTATGCATACAAGCAAAGCACTTTGTATAAAATTTTCTTCAGTTGGGTGATTCCAAGTTCAGACATCGTCCACCAATCATCGTTCAGACGATGATCGGTTCGAGAGACTGTGTATGAAAGCTGTCTGCACTGCATCCTCAGTTTCTTCGTTAACACCTGTTTGGCTTGTTCGTTTTCGGTCATCAACACTTCGTGTCTCCTTAAACTGCATACCTGCATACCAAGCTGTTATGCTTTTATGACCAAGTGGTGAATGTCTGTACTCTCTTTTGAACTTACATTGAACAGTAATCAGTGATTTGGTCACATGGTACTACAGAGCACATTGCACCTTTACCTTCAGATACCATTTTGACTTCTTGCACTGGCAACACCACTTAGTTATTACTCAGCTTGCACCTACAACCACAGCAACAAAAACTATTAGTTTGCATGCATCATTCTACAAGCCATTTATTTCTGTAGCATGAGTAAAAATTCTGTTAAATTTCTTAATAAGGGAATAATTTGTCCTGTCCACCGCACTTCTATTTCAGAAATTTTACCTTGATCATGGTGTCACCAACTTTTGTCATTTTCCTTATCTACGAGTTTGTCTTCCTATCTTTCCTGGGTACACAATGCATGCTCTTCTTCATACTTCTTTCATTAGTAGTTTGCAGCCCCTGTATGTCCATGTCTTTGATCCATGAGTAAGAACTGTACATAAGAAACATGGTCCTTAACTGAAAAGGATGTTCAGAGGCTGCAAACTACTAATGAGAGAAGTATGGATGGGTGCATGATAGGTATATAACTTGGAAGAATAGGAAGAGGAACTCATGGTTCAGGAAAATGACAAGAGTTTGTGATATCATGATCGAAGTAAAAATGTTGACGTGACAATGAACTGGACACATTGTTAGAAGAACTGACCACCATTGACAACTGAAATACTAGACTGGATTCCAAGGAACAGACTAAGATCATGTTGGAGTTGGATGGATGTAATTCATAATCATGTCAAAGTGACATGGAGGAGACTAGCTTAAGACAGAAAATTGTGGAAGAAACTTGGGGAGACTACACTGGTGAGCCAGTACATTATGACCACCTACCTAATAAGCATTAGGACAGCAAATTGGCATGGAGGAGACCAGCAAGAAACAGCAGCTACTTGGCGAGGCATCAATTCGATGAGGTGGCGATAGGTATCCTGGGGTATCTGGTACCATAATTTCAACAGCAGGTCCTCCAGTTCCTGTACATTTTAGGGTGGTGGTGATTTAGCACAAACCCGCTTTTCCAAGTAGTGCCACAAATGTTTGATAGGGCTCATGTCAGGTGAATTTAGAGGTCATTAACAGAAAGTCACGAGCATGTTCTTTGAACCACTCCTTGACGACTCTGACAGTGTGGCATGGCGCATTATCCTGTTGGTAATGGCCATCACCAGCGGGGAACACTGTTGCCATGAATGGGTGAACTTAGTCCGCAACAATGTTCAGATACCTGACAGCTGTCAGGGATTGTGTTATTGGGATAATGGGGCCTAAAGTTTCCCAAGAAAGCATCGCCCACAGCATAACACCACCATCGTTGGCCTGTTTCCACCCAACAGTGCATCCAGGTGCCATAGCCTCTATTGGTAATTGGCGTATACGTGCTCGGCCGTCTATGTGATGCACCATGAATCTTGGTTCATCAGACTGGGCCACTCTCTTCCAATCATTCACGATCCAATCTCGATGATCTGGGGCCCATTTCATGCATTGTTGGTGATGACATGCAGTGAGCATGGGGACCCGGCTGGGTCTTTGGCTATGCAGACCCATATGCAGAAGGCTTTAATGAACTGTGTGCTGTGACACATTGCCCTGACCACCATTGTTGCAGCTGCAGGTGATTTGTTGACTGTGGCCCTGCGGTCGCTGTGAACAATGTGTTACAGTCTCCACTCCCGTCTGGCATCAATGAGCTGCGGAAGACACATGGCTAGATCATGGTTTGTCATTTGGCCATCTGTGCACCACTTTTGATACATGCTCACTACAGCGGCACATGAACAATCCACAAGCCCTGCCATTTCTGAGATCTTAGTTCCTAGGCTCCATGCCATCACAATTTTTCTTTTATCAAACTCTGATAAATCAGCAGCTTTTTCTACATTTCTGGCTCCAAACACTCTACTAACCAAAAGCTGGTCCTCAGGTTTTATATATACTGCTCTGTAAACTTCCCTGCGCCACCGTTGGGGGTCTAGGCTCGCAGATTTTTCTAGGCTGGGGGTGGTCATAATGTAATGGCTCATCGGTGTACATATATATGTGGCAGTTCTGGATTTTTACAGCTCCATCACAGCTGCTGTAAGCAGTGATTTTGTCACCATTACTTATGTGGGACTGTTACCATTGTCACTACAACAGCAAAATTACTGTCAAGCCCACCTCTGATAAATACATGGGATAATAATACAATTATTCTCACAGCAATCAGAATGTTACTTTTAATTGCTTTAGTTTCCTGTTCACCCAGGACCTAACTGAACCACTGTCAGTGGTTCAGTGCATATTACTCATCAATCAGTGTATATTACTTATTATTTTTGATGTCTTGCATTTCATTTTGCTGTTGTTATTACCATTGATACGACTTACACTTACAGGTGTGAAACTGCTTTTTCCAATTTTGAAATTTAGACTGGTCAAAATGTACCTTCTCCACAAGTTTTGGACAGCAGCATATGTATAAATTATAAAACCAAAGCACGATATATATATATATACACACATTCTTCACAATTTGCAGGGGGAGGGGTGGATCGTTTTGGATAAAAAGCCAGAACAACCGCACTATATTATACAAGGTGAATAAAAAGTCCCCCCGAACTCTGAATTCAAATATTTCTACCACGAATATAGTAATGTATAACTATTTTTACATACTGTTATATTGACACTCATACTTACGGGTAATGAAAACCACTTTACAATAGGTGCTGGAATTGTCCACCATTCTGTTGAAGACACAAATTCACCCGACGACACTCTTTTCAGCGTGTTGGCTGGTGTGTCCCTCACGGCTGTAATGATGTTGTTCCACAGGTCCTGTACCATCTTAGGGTTGTTGTGGTAAACTGTGTCTTTCAGATAGCCCCACAAATAAAAGTCTGGAGGACTCAAGCCTGGTGAGTGAGGCGGCCAAAGTTTTTTCGAGATTAATCGATTGTAGAAGAACTCATGGAGCATCTCCATTGTGTCGTTTGATGTGTGGCACGTTGCTCCATCTTGTTGAAACCAACAGTAACGTTCGTGTTCTTCCGGCATCACTACAAATTGATGGATGATGTCTGCATACACAGTGGAATTTACAGTTGTGTCGAAAAAAAAATGGCTCTACAATTCGCCATCTAGACATGGCGCACCACACTCCAACTTTCCGACAGTGAAGACCAACCTCATGCAATGCGTGTGGATTTTCCGCATCCCATATGCAAGTGTTTTGGCTATTGACATATCCATTCAAATGAAACCATGCCTTGTCACTGAAAAAAGTGTTGTTAAGCTGGTTAGTCACATTGTTGCGCATGAAATTCTTAAACAATTGGTAGTAGGCAATGCGCTTTTCTGAGTCCAAAGAACGTAGCTCTTGCACTACTCGAATTCTGTACGGCCGTAGCTTTAGACGTTTATAGTAGCCCTCTGGCAGGCTGAATATGATGCCCCTAACTTTTGAGACAGCCGCCGAAGTGACTTCCGGGGAGAGCGCTGCAGGGAAATGTGAATTTTCTCCATTCTCCAGAAACGTGATCATCACCACAGATAGACGGCCACTTTCCGGCTTATTCTGAACACTGCCTGTCTCGCGAAACCGTTTCACAAGGTCATACACAGTTGTTTTCCCTGGTATAGGAGTATCAGGAAACTTCCTTTGAAAGAGCTGGATGCAACGTTGGTAAGATTTTTTTGCAAAATAAACTTCTAACAAAGTGACTCTCTGTTCTTGCGTGAGACTCATATCTGACTGAACGTTACTGCTTGCCTGCATAAGTGTAGTGTCATGTGGTGCTATCATGTAGTGCAGCTCATTCCCCAAGGTCACACACAACAGCCACAAACAGCAATACTCAGATATCTTTTATGGTTTTACAGCAAATACGTTTTAAAATACAGGGTTATTCAGAAAGAATCATCTGATTGCAAAAATTTATATTTCAAAAAATTAACAACACAGAATGATCAATGTAAAAGAAAAATGTCCAAGTTTTTTTTACAAATGTTCAATATGACTTCCTTTAGTCACACGTATAATGTCAATGCGATATGAAAATTCTTGCCAAACACGGTCTAATGTGTCATTGGTAACTGTTTCTAAATCAGCAGAAATGCATTGTTTAGGTTCGCATAGAGTTGTGGGCAAAGGAGGCACAAACATCTAATCTTTTACATACCCCCAAAAGGAAGAAGTCGCATGGGGTCATATCAGACCAAGTCATCTGGTCCACTCTGACCAATCCAGCTGCAGGGTAGCTTTTGCATGTAAAGGTAGAAGTTCAGTCGGTGTAGCTCATCACAAGGCTTCAGTGCATGCAAGTTATGCAATATGTATGACTTGTAATACAATTTTTCCCTCAACACATGCCAAACAGTAATCTGAGGAATCCCCAGTTCTCGACTAGCGCGAATGGTTGATTTCTTCGGACTGCGTAGAAAAGTCTATCTAAACATTCTCTACAGATATGCCTGGTTGCCCTGGACTTTTCCCTTTACAAAGACATCCAGTGTCCTCGAACTGATGATACCACCTGCGAATACTCTGAGCCATCGGTGGATTAATTTGGTACTTTCTACGAAATTCATGCTGAACGGTCATTACCGACTGACATCGTGCAAACGAGAGCACACAAAAAGCTTTCTGCTGACTAGACGCCATTTTCACTTCTTCGCCAAAAGAGTTTCATAAACGACACACTATTGCCATCTATTGTGCTTAATCTAAAACTTAGACATTTTCCCTTTACATTGATGCATTACCTATCATTCTGTGTTGTTAATTTTTTGAAATATAAATTTTTGAAATCGGATGATTTAACCCTGTATAGAGATCGGGAACTTTTGAATCACCCTGTACATTGATATGCATAAAATGCATGATATACACTGAAGAGCAATTTAATTAGAGACAGCTGGCATTACGCAAATGTGGCGCTGTGGGTGGCCCTGTAAAAGGAAACGACATGACGTATGCAGCGATCCGACAATATGAGGAGTGATGTGACGAGAATCAGTAAGAGTTGGAAGCAGTATGGGTAAGATGAAGGATCTAAGCGCATTTGATCATGGGCAAATTGTCGGGGCCTGACGAATGGGTCACTCCCTCTCGGAAGTAGTGCAGGCACTGGGATTTTCTCGAGCCACTGTGTCACGGGTGAACCGTGAGTACATTGAATCTGGTAAAACCATCCCTGCAAGGGCCAACTGCCGTGGACAACAGCGTGTGGATGAGCGGGGTCATCATTGGCTAGCTCGCATTGTAACAGCGGATAGACAGGCCACAGTGCAAGAATTCACTCGGCAATTTAACGCTGGTGCACAAAAACGTGTAAGCAGCCACACCATCCAGAATCATCTCTTCGCTATGGGGTACAGAAGCCATCGTCCCATGAGGTTACCGCTGTTGACTGCACACCACAGGGTGCAAAGATTAGCATGGGCGCGGGAACATCGCCACTGGACCCTAGACATGTGGAAAAATGTTGCCTGGACTGATGAGTCGAGATTCACGTTGGTACATGCAGATGGCAGGATATGAGTACGGCGCAAACCACATGAAGCGATGGATCCTTCTTGCCAGCAGGGTACTCTTCAAGCTGGTGGGGGTAGCATTCTCGTCTGGGGACTGTTTACGTGGACTGAAATGGGACCCCTGGCACGTGTGACATTGTCCCTCACAGGTCAATGTTACCGGGATATCCTGGACGACCATTTGCTCCCGTTTGTGCATCTTTAACATCCCACTGGGGATCTCATTCTGCAACAAGAGATAATGCACCATGCCATTGCTCCCGAATGGTATCCAAACGGTTAGATGAACACTCCACCGATGTGACCTCGCTTCCTTGGCCAGCTAGGTCACCTGACCTCAATCCCATCAACACATCTGGGATGCCACCGAGAGAGATGTCCGAGGCTCTGATCCCCCTCCATCAAATTTTCATGAACTGTGGGAGCTTGTTGAGGGGTCGTGGATCCGTATGGCTTCCCAACGCTTCCGGTGTCTTGTCGAGTCCATGCCGAGATGAATCGCCGCCGTCATCAGGGCGAAAGGTGGTGTTACACATTACTAGACAGGTATCTCTAATTCAATTGCTCTTCAGTGTATATGCTATGCATTTTATATCATTTGTCAATATTAAATGTAAAATGTCTCTGGGTTAGTTTAGTCATATGTGTGCATTGATTTGATGAAAATAATGCAGATTACACTGATTTTGTGTGTGTGTGTGACTTTTTTCGTTTTACGTTTAGTTGGAGTGTAATTAAAAACTGTCTTCAGCATGCAGTAGCACAATGTCGTAAAATGTGCTGCTAACGACTTCTGTTCTTTGTATGTAGTAGCACAGTACCATAAAAATGCACTGGCAACCATTATTTTTCACTATGTAGTAGAACAGTGCCGTAAAAATACACTAAAACTATCAACCACTTGGAGAACATTTTTGGCATGCTAGATTGCTTGTATGCTACTGATTTTCATTGAAACTCTAGAGGTAACATAGAAAATGACTACAAATAAGGGTTTTGATTACCGTATATACTCGCATATAAGTCGACCCTCTCACTTTCAGAGTAGAGAAATCGTAAAAATTAAAAAAACTCGCGTATAAGTCAATCCCGGAATAAGAGAAAAAAAAATTCTCAATGAATTTATTCAAAAACATTTGAAAACGAAAAAAAAAATTATATATATAATAATAAATTTAATTTGCATACCCAAAAACTTCATCGGAACCCTTCAAAATCTGGTTCCAAGTCAGACTCGCCAAACAGTTAAAAAAAAGTCTTTCTCCGTCATCGTAAACATCAGTATTCCCATCTATGCCTGTGTCATAAGAATCATTGTTGTCGCCACTCATAAAAATCTCATCATCCTCTGTGCCATCAAGTTCGTTACTAATGCAACATTTCTTGAGTGATTTCACGACCATTTCCACAGGTATAGCATCCGAAGCATCCTTGACCCATTGTGCAATCAAAACGATATCCGGCTTCTTTAGATTTCCGCCCTTGGTTTCAGTCGGCAAATCAGAACTTATCCAATTCGTCCAATACCTCCACACATTGTCCTTGAAGGGCTTATTAAGGCAGATTCACTTCTGCACAACAGTGTGCAATAAACATATCCCACACCAAAAGAAAAGGCTTTCTCAAAAGTGCGCCTGGCCTTTTGTTCCACACATTCTTTAACCAGTCAATTGTTCCGGATTCGTTCATCCATCCTCTTTCATGGGCACGAACGAGCACACCAGACAGAAAGAGGACACTTTTCGGCAGAGTTTTGCATTTGAAAATAATTACCAAAGGTAGCTTCCTGCCGTCAGCCAAACAGGAAAGAACAACCATGAAACTGGTTTTTTCGTGGCCAGTCGTTTTAATCAAGATATTTTTTTCGCCCTTTTGGCTCACCATCTTATTTCCAGGAAGGTCGAAACACATGGTGGTTTCATCCATGTTCCCTATTTGGGAAAGTTCAAAACCAGTCTCTTTTCTCTTTTGAATTACATACTTTTGAAATTCCATTATCTTTGCTTCGAGGTCACAAGGTAACTTTTGTGCAATTGTGGTGTGCCGGCATAGACGCAACCCATAGCAGTTCATGAACCTTGTGCACCAACCTGGTGAGGCACGAAAAGTGTTATTTGTGGCTGCGAACTTTTCATCTTTTGCAAGCTTCATTGCTCTGAAACTTATACCAGTTCACGTTGCGATGTAACCATTTTGTCTGCAGCCCACAATCCAGTCATTCAAGACACTTTCCAGCTCCGGAAAAGATGCCATTCCACGGCGCAGCGCCTTTTGTGATTTTGGGATTTTCACCAAGTCCGGTTTTTTTTTTTACGCCAATCTCGAATCAGTTTTTTGTTAATGCCAAATTGACGTGAAGCAGCACAGTTGTTAGTATTTTCTGCAAAAGAAACCACTGTCAACTTAAATCCTGCATTATAGGACATCTGCTTCTTTACACAATCCGTGTCAGCCATAATAGGAGAAGTGAGACAAAAACATGTGTGATTAAGAACAAGCAACACCTAACAATGGCTGTCACATGGCTGTGTTAGGTCGTAGGTCAGCGCAATAAACTGGTAGTCGGAGGGCGGAGCTTTCAATGTGCGTCTGCAACTGCGCTGTGGTTACGCAAAGCCAGGAGACTTTTCAAAGCGCAGAGAAATTCGAAGGGTCACGATTTTGTAATTACCACCGCATTGGTGTTTTTTCTTTCTTTCTTTCTTTTTTGCAGGGTCGTAATTTCGTAATTAATACCGCATCAGCATTTTTTTTCTTTTGTGATGGATTACCTTTTGCCTCATGGGAAGAACTTTTGGACTTATGATTTTTTTAGGATCCACGTATAAATCGACCCCCTTACTTTGAAGCTCCTTTTTTGTCCCAAATTTCTCGACTTATACGCGAGTATATAGGTAGTTTTTACGCCAATCTCGATGACTCCACAACTTAAATCTTGGCCCTCAGTCTCCTGCAGCTGGAATGTACCTGGCCAAGGCAGCGGCCAGTGCGACATGAAGGCAGAAGGGTGCTAAGAATCCCCGGAGGACCGGACTAGGCTGCCATCTGTGATGCTGACCTTGGCTACATATAACGGACGCTCCCTATCTTCTGATTCAAGGCTTCTTGAATTGGAAGAGGAACTACAAAGGATCAAGTGGGACATCGTCGGGCTAAGTGAGGTAAGGAGAAAAGGAGAAGATCTCATTGAACTGAAAAGTGGACATCTCTTCTACTATCGTGGGACAAATACTGGCAGAACTAGTGGTGTTGGATTTATAATAAACAAAAAACTGAAGGATAAAGTTGTAGAAGTTGAAAGTTCCTCTGACAGAGCTGCACGACTCGTTATCCAACTCTCAAGAAGATACCAGGCTCAGATTATTCAAACTTATGCACCCACCACAAGTCATGCTGAAGAAGAAATTGAAGAATTTTATGAGGAAATTCGTGATCTAAATAATAAAGGTAAGCAGCACTTGAAGATAATTATGGGAGATTTCAATGCAAAAATAGGGCAACGGCAACAGAATGAAACTTCAGTAGGTAAATTTGGTCACGGCAACAGAAACCAGCGTGGAAATACTCTCGTAGAGTTTGCAGAGGCAGAAGGGTTTTTCATCTTGAACTCCTTTTTCAAGAAAAAGCCACACAAGAAATGGACATGGAGACATCCAAATGGGATGACAAGTGAAATTGATTTTATTATGTGTAACAAAAAATTTGTCATAGAAGACTGCAGTGTGCTAAACAAGTTCAACACAGGCAGTGACCATAGATTGGTGAGATGTAAGATGCACCTCAACACTAAACTCGAACGTAGCAAGCTCATAAGACAAACAAAATGTATTGACATAACCAACCTTAAAAAACACCATAATACCTTCAAATTGGAACTGAAGAACAGATTCTCTGCTTTAGAAGGCCTAACATTGGAATAAGTGGATATTTCTGAAGTTAACAGAAAAGTAACCAAAGCTCTAATGGAAACAGCAACAAAATTAGCTGGGTCTAAGAACAAATTGTATGTGAACAAATTATCAGGAAAAACCAAAATGTTGATGCAAAAAAGAAGAGAGATGAGGACAACTAAAGAAGATGTGACTTCCAAAGTGGAATATATAGAGCTATGCAAGACAGTACGAAAAAGTATCACTGAAGATGTAAGGAAATTCAACTGTGAACTAGTAAGGAAAGCAATTGAAAACAACCAAAGCCTAAAGATAGCAAACGGACATCTCAGTAAGGGGAAAAAACAGATTATGGCACTGAGAAAAGAAGATGGTTTTGTAACAAGAAATAAAGGCGAAATTTTGACAAGAGTGAAAGATTTCTACTCCAAATTATATGAAAGAGATGATACATGTACTCCAGACATCATGAAAGGTACCAGTACCAGAGTTCTTCCAGTCCTTACAGCAGAAGTTGCACATGCAATCAAGAACATGAAGCAGGGAAAAGCTCCAGGAGAAGATGGAATTACTGTAGACATCATACAAGAAGCAAGTGGAGAAATCGAAACAGTACTCACCCAAATTTTCACTCGATGCCTTAATGAAGGGAAAATTCCTGAGGATTGGAACAACGCTACAATGATCTTGCTACATAAAAAAGGTGACATTGAGGATGTCAGGAACTACAGACCTATCAGCCTCCTATCAGTGGTTTATAAAATCTTCAATAAAGTTCTTTCACACCGCTTGAAGGTGACACTGGACATGGCTCAACCGAGAGAACAAGCTGGATTCAGGAGTGGCTACAGCACAATAGATCATATCCACGTACTGAGAGAACTAATTGAAAGAGCGAGGGAATATGAACTTCCATTGTGCATGGCTTTTATCGATTATGAAAAAGCCTTTGATTCGGTGAAACCATCAGCAGTTGCAATGGCTCTGAAATCCTGCGGTATTGAAGATGCATACATTAATATTATTAATAACATCTATGAAAATGCAAGTGCAAAGATTCGGCTGTTTGAAAATACAACACACATAAAAATTGGAAAAGGAGTGAGACAAGGTGACACCATATCTCCGAAGCTCTTTAATGCCACATTGGAAAATGTCTTTCAATCACTGAACTGGGAAAACAAAGGGATAAAGATTAATGGAGATTATCTAACCCACCTTCGTTTTGCTGATGACATAGTCATTTTTGCAACTACTCCATCAGAGCTACAGAGTATGATCCAGGAACTTGCTGACAAGAGTAAAGAAGTGGGATTAAAAATGAACTTTCAGAAGACAAAAGTGATGTTCAATGCTTTTACAAGAAATGAAGATTTATCGATTGATGGAGAAAAGCTGGAGATAACAGACACATACGTTTATCTTGGACAGCAGATATCAAGTGAGGGTCACGTTGGTGAAGAAATTAATCGGCGTACAAAACTTGCCTGGAGAGCTTTTGGAAGAAACAGCATAATTTTCAAGAGCAATATGCCATTATGTCTTAAAAGAAAAGTGTTTGATCAATGCATCCTTCCAGTGCTTACGTATGGCGCAGAGACGTGGACCTTAGCTAAAAGAGACATACAAAGGCTGCAGACAACTCAAAGAAGCATAGAGAGAGGTGCATGCTTGGTGTAACCAGGAGAGATAAGAAGAGGAACATGTGGATCCGAAAAATGACAAGAGTGGAAGACATCATGATCAGAGTTAAATCCCTGAAATGACAATGGGCTGGACATACTGCCAGAAGAACAGACCATCGATGGACAGCCGAAATTTTAGATTGGATTCCAAGGGACAGGAAAAGACCCAGAAGAAGACCACATGGAAGATGGGTGGATGAAATTCGAAAGTATGCGGGAGTGACATGGAGGAGACTGGCACAAGACAGACCGTTGTGGAGGAAACTTGGGGAGACCTTCGTCCAGCAGTGGATTGATAATGGTTGACAATGATGATGATGATGATGATGATATAGGTAGTTATGTGGCTTCAAAGGAATGTTAGTAGGGAAGAACTTAGTAATGTTATTCTTGTACACTGCCATGTATAAAAACTTGTGATATCCAGGCCCAATCATTGCAGTTATTTTTTCTATGTATTATTTAACACCAATTTAAGTTGAATAATACACTCTGTCCATTGCATGTAGAAATCTTTTTTCTTCAGTACTCATGAATTTTGAAGAAATGTAGTGCATCTATTTTATTCATATGTTAGTGAGCAGAAAAAAAAATGTAAGTGGAGTGTGTGTGTGTGTGTGTGTGTGTGTGTGTGTGTGTGTGTTAGTCTTAAAAATTGAAATGCTGACATTTTGAAGATGTCTAATATCACTGTATAGAATACTAGCAAATGAACTGGTAATTGCATTTTTGTGCATTATGTTGCTTTTAAGATTACATGTACTTCAGCTTTGAATTTGTTATTTTCATGTTGAAAAGTTAATCTTTGTATTAAGTAATGAAAAGGTACCTCTGTTAAGATTTTTAAGTTTTTGTTTTCTAGCGTATGGGTCGCTTCGACAAGCTGTGGACTCCGAAAAGTGTTAGAAAAACTATTACCAAAGTGCAAAGCAATTATCATAAACTCTGTAAACCTGTTCAAGGTAAGGTACATACTGTTGTGCAGTTTTATAATGAATGCATTTGCATACTTTTTACTCCTGGTTGATGCAGACTGATTTGATTACTAATGTGATATCTATGCACACTGGCTAAAAAGATGTGAACATTTATTTAATATTGAATAGGGCCACCTTTATTGTAAATGAGAGCAAGTTGTGACATGGCATGAATTCTATGCCTTGCTTGAGTTCGTTTTGGTTAGAGGTAGCTGTTCTTTCAGCACAGTATCACACAACTCTGTCAATATGTTGAGTTCACAGTGCACATTACCCTCACCATTCCACCAAATGCACAGCACAAAATTCCTCTTGAACTGCCTTCTTTTCACCACTGGCTGTGCTCCTGGCAAGCATAATTAGTTCCCAGTGGTAAGGCAATGTCAGAGATGCCAAGTACTACGGATCCTCTGTAGTTTCTATGGATATCATGTTCAAAGTACGGACTTATGGAGAAGGTGTGAGAAGCTACTGATATTTCCAGAAAACTTAATTACTTAATTAAAAAAAATATGATGATTTTTCTGAAAAACTAGACTGTACATACTGGATTATAGGTCGACCCCCCAATATTAATATGAAGATCTGCAGTTTTTGTATATCTTATGTATAAGTCGACCCCCCCCTTTTTATGTGAGTATCTGATTTATTTGTTTTTTTTTTGTCTGTTTTGTGTATAAATCGATCTTCCTACCACATTTTTTTCTGCAGGCACATTTAAAGCATAAAACATTTTTTTATTTTGTTTAAGAACGAAAAGTCATGTGGTCACTATGTTTTGAGAACACCCAATTATACTCCTGGCAAACTTAACCTGGCTACAGATTGAAGGTTACATATAATTTTTTTATCCCATAGTCAAAGGATATGCCGTAAAAATTAAATGCTAAGTTCAAAAGTTGTTTTTTTTTTAACTTAGCATTTCATTTATTGTTTTAATCATAATCAAATGTAGTGATTTTTGTGGTAATGTCATGAAGCAGTCACATGGCAAACATGGTTGGCTGGCCAACAAGCAAGCAGAAGTGTTGCCATGGAGATTGTTCTGTATGATCACGTGACTTTCTACCTGGCTTGCCATGGGATGGAGTTTGCAACGCACGTCTGTTAACTTTTGGGTAAACCTTTACCAAGTCCTGAATGAACATAAACTGTCGGAGGTAAACTTGATTCCACTTTTTTTTTTTCTTGTTGTTAAGTTGAAAGTTTATTAGTTGTGGTGTGACATGCATTGCTGTAGTTATGAAATGTGTTTCAGTGGCTTCCAGTTCCAGTGGTGCGAAAAAAAAATAAAAAAAATGCAGCAGTACAAGGAATGTTATTTGTTGGAATTTCCATGTTTACCACGGTTGCGTGTTTCCATGAATCATGTGTTTTGTAGCTTGTACAAACGCAATATTTTGGTGGCTCCTGGTAGATGGGGCAATTGCCGGAGGCATGTAATTTCGAAAAATCATGAACAGTGTGCTTTATTGAAAGAAAAGAATAATTCTGTATCCAGTTACTTCATAAAAAGTGATAAAACCGTTGTTATTTAAGCCAGAAGTTATTTCACTGGATTTTTAATCTAACATAATTTGCCAATTTCTTCTGCACATCACATTATTACAAGTGTCTATTTTTGGCGATTCCTCCTACCCCCTATTTATGCGATGACTACTGATACCATAAATTTGAGGTTGGCATCACTTGATTCACTATAGCTGCATAACTGAGAGAATTCTTTGGATTCGTTTGAAAGTGAAGCTTCAGAGAATAGTAGTTGTTGTACTATATGCTTCTTGTGACTCGGAACCTTCTGATAGGAAGGAAGATTTCTGGAATGAGCTAAAAGCTGTTTTGAGCCAGTTTGGTGCTAAAGAGAAAGTTATAATAGCAGGAGATTTCAATGCTAGAGTAGATGTGCAGAATGCAATTTCTGACAATGTTCTGGGTAAGTTTAATGATCTTTGTGGGAATGATAATGGTGAAAGATTAATTGAACTCTGCATTGAGAATGGTTTGTGTGTCAAAAGAGTGTGATAGATTTTGTTGTCTATGATCAGCGTTTGAAACACTTAGTTGTTGACAATCGTGTTATGAGGGGTGCAGATGTTGGCTGTGGTCATTACTTGGTTGTGTCACGAGTGAAACTTAATGTTGGTGGAGGAAAAGGAATAGGAAGAGGCCCAGGGTAGAAAGAATAAAGGTTGAAATGCTCCCTGAAGAGCATCAATGCTACTCTTACTCTGAGAATGACTGGAGGAGCTGAAGTCCTGTGAGAGGGATGTAGAAAAGAAGTGGGAATGTTTTAAGAACTGTGTTGTCACTGCTACTGAAGAGGTCTATGCCACCACAATAGTGGATAACAATAGAGGCCGTGCTTGGTGGAATTGTGAGATTGAAGAGGCAGTAAAGAGAAAGAAGGAAGCATGTTTGGGGATGTTGCAAGGTAGGGTTTCTGAGGATGAATATCACTGTAAGAAGTGTGAGGCAGCTAAGCTGGTTCACCAGAGTAAGGCAAAAGATGGGAAAGAGAAGCTGGAGAGATATGAATTGGCTTTTTGGAAAGATAGAAAATCTTTCTGGAAGTACATGAGACTCAGAAAAAATAGGGGAAACAAAGTTGTAAGTTGTGTGAAGAATAGGTTTAGGGGAAATGATACAGGAGCCCAATGAGTTAAGTGAAAGATGGGTTGAATACTTCTGTGAGTTATTAAATCAAGAAAGCAAAGGTGATTCTGAAGCAGAAGCAGATGATGTTACAGTGAAAGATGGAAGCACAGGAGGGATCTCAAGAGAAGAGGTGTGTAAAGTTCTAAAATCTCTTCAGAATGGTAAGGCTCTGGGAGTTGATGTCATAACTGCTGAGATGTTGAAATATGGCAGTGACTCTGTAATTGATTGGTCAACTGAAATTTGCCAGTTGTGCTGGGAGTTAGGAGTGGTCCCTTGGGGTTGGAAGGATGCTATCATTGTTCCCTTGTATTTGGTTGGTGCGAATGAAATGTCCGGCAAAGGACCAGCACACATGGACAGCAAGAACAGAAAAGTAGGACAACTTACCTAGGCAAAATTATCTCCCTCAGGCATCAACACATAGTTGCCATCTGTCTGGCAAGGCCATGATCCTGGAATGAAAAAAACCTTGTGGCTAGGAAGTGAAGAAGTAATCAACTGCATGTTAAATGTTAATGTTTGTCGTGAACTGTTTCCTGGACATAAAGTGATCTAGGCGACGAAACAGATGATAGTGTGTCGGAAACAAGTCTGGGTAATAGGCAGGATGAGGCTGTGCTTCATAGCCCAAGGCACTTAGTGTCAGCATCGTTCGTTGTGCAACAAGAGGGTAGGCATTGTCCTGGAGCAGAAGAACACCACATCTGTTAACCAAAGCTGGTTGTTTCTGCAACAATTTCCAGTGCATCTGGAATAATTCAGCACAATAACGTTCTGCAGTGATGGTTTGACCTCTTGCCAAGAAACTCCGATGAATTATCCCAGCTGTGGTCCACCAGACAAGGAGCATAATCTTCTTGGTGTGTAGGGGTGGCTTAGGATGTCATCCAGCAGGCTGTGTCTTGCTAAACCATTGTGCAGATCGTTTCCGATTATCGTAAAGGACCCACTTCTCATCGCAGGTGACAATTCGATGCAGTAGAGGTTCCTGTTTATTCCTGGCAAGCAGCGATGTGCAGACTTCCAAACGCCTAGTCTTGTTGGCAGTTATCAACTCATGCGTCCCCTTACCCAATCACAGCCAGACACAGAGCAACTGTCTTGTGGTGGACACCTACTTGTGCCACTATCTCAAGACATGTTTTTTGGGGTATCTGCTTCAACCACACGTAACAGAACATAGTCAGAAACAGCAACAGGTCAGTGACCACGTGCTTCGTTTTGCAGGTTCGTATCTCCGCTTTGAAACTTCACAAACCATCGTCAAATGGTTCTTTCATTGGCTGTATTTTCCCCAAACACTTTCTCAACGTTTTGAGCTGCAGTTCTTGCAGAATGACCCAGTTTAAATTCATATAGGAAGATAACTCTGAAATCTGGCATCTACATGTTTCCTTTGCAAGCCCCGTTACCTCCAAACAAACCATGCCTGAACCTTGTTCTTCACACACATTCTAACTATTTATAGTAACTCTGTGACATAATACCCACAATGCTTGTGGGTGGTTCCATCTGCTGTGGTGGTGGCCTGTCTCCACTGCTTGTTTGCACCAGACATTTCATTAGCACCAACCCAATATAAGGGAAAAGGCGATCAGACTGACTGCAAGAACTATTGTGGTATTAGCCTACTGAGTGTGCTAGGAAAGTGTTTGGTAGAGTAATTTTTGAGAAAGTACGAGGTCTTTCATCAGAGAAAGTGTGGTATGTTCAGAGTGGTTTCATCCCTGATAAAGGCTTGTAAGGCTAACCAAATTTTTGCATTATATGTGATGATTGAAAAGTATCTGCCTGGCTATTGGTAAGAAAGGTTTTGCTGCCTTCATAGATTTAGAGAAAGCTTATGACCGAGTAAATAGGAAACTTTTGTGGAAGGTATTGAATGAATATGGTGTTACTGGGAATCTACTTAATAGTGTAAAAGTAATGTATTAGTGAATGGTGTTCTATCAAAATGGTTTTCTATTGGTGCAGGAGTCAGAGAAGGTTGTGTAATGTCACCATGGCTGTTTAATATATTTTGGATATGTGCATGCATGATGCCAAAATAGACAATACTAGCTTTATGTCTTGATACTATCCATGTGTACAGATTGCTATATGCTGATGACACAGTCCTGTTGGCAGAGAGCAAAAGTGAGCTGCAGAGTATGTTGTCCCGGATCTACGAAGTTTGCATGAAATTCAAACTGAGTATAAATAAGGGAAAAACCAAATTTATGGTTTTTTGGCAAGGAACTGTTAGTACTGAATGCAACATAAGTCTTTTAAATGGCACAATGATTTAGCAGGTGAATAAGTTTGTGTGTTTAGGAAGCATGTTTGACAGAGAGAACAAATTTGATGATGAAATTAGAAGGCGAGTGAATTCTTCATTGAAAGTTATAACTTCTTTGGGAGGTTTTCACAGGAATGATGGGTTCTCTTAGAGAGTCCCAAATGGCTGTGTATGAAAGTGTTATTGTTCCTACTCTGATGTATGGCAGTGAAACATGAATATTACGGAAGAAACATAGGAATCGTTTGTGTGCTGGAGAAATGCGATTCTTACGGGGATTTGTGGCAAGACACGTTCTGATCGTGCGAGGAATGAAGATGTGTTGCAGTTGTGTAATGTGAAGCAAAATGTTGTAAGCAAGATAGAGACTAATATTCTTCGGTGGTTTGGCCATGTTGAAAGAATGAATGATGAGATCCTTACTAAGAAATCTTTTTAGCCCAAGTGGCAGGAAGAAAGGCAGAGGAAGGCCAAGGAAGTCATCGGAAAGGATCAGATTCAGGAGTGTCTGCATGAGAAAAAGATTATGAGTATGAAGTATAGAAGGTCTTGTGTATGTCGTGTGATGGATGTCAGTGAAGCCCAAGTTGTATGCCAAGATTGCTGTAAATGAAGAAGTTTGATATGGCAACAGTAAGTAAATAATCAGTTAGAAATTTTTCTGGTAGCTTGAATTACTTTGTGGAGCTAACCTCTGAATCTCAGAGAACAGCTTAGTGATATATATGTATATATCTCTGGATTAAAATGTTGCTAAAACTGTAGCAGTGTATTCTGGGAAATAGGCATGCTACCATGCAAATTTTAATGCTGGGAGTTGACTTAAGTTCACTATGGAGAAACTACGGGCACCATGCATGTAGACTACTGATGACTTTCTTCAGATGTTGGCATCTCTGGGCAATGTAGAAAAAATATCCACTTTTCATCACCTTTGATGATACAGTGCAAACACTTGTTGCCCTGTTGATTTGTCAGCAATCTGCAACAGAGTGACATGTTCTGCCTTACTGGGGTGTCAATTCATGAGGAACCATTTGATCGCACATGGAGGAAAAACTAAGCTGGTGCAAGTAACAAATGATGGTGGATTGTGGAGACCCCCACCTCAATTGGCAATTGTCATCTGCTGCTACTGGGGTTCCCTGTCACAGCTTCGACCAGGGTGTTGGTGGTTGTTGAATGTCGTGACAGCAACTTGTTTTCGAGACTGGTGTTCTGAGCACTGAAATGCTGGAACCATTTTCATGCAGTTCACTGTTTATTCACCTTCAATTGCACAAATTTCTGTTGCTGTTGCAGCTGCCACATCTAACCCTTTTTTTGCAGTAATACATATGCGAGATTCTTCCGCAAATTCGACGAATTCTGCTGCGTTTTCCGTCGTCAATTGGGTCATTCTCGAGATCGATGCACATATGAAGATAAATTTTTTTGTGATTAATGAAGGAGGGGGGGTCCATTTGGGAATGGCATTTCATCTTCCAAACCACGGAAGTTAAACGGAGTCAAGTTTTTTCTTGTGATCATAAATAATTTTTTTCTCACAATGTTGCCTATGCCCAGTATTGTTAAATATTTTATTACATAAATGTTTGTATTTCAGCATGAAACTGCATGCAACGATTTCCGAAAATGGATGTTAAGACGGCGCAAAGATTTTCTGTAGTCTCCAGGCACAAGATTCTTCTGTGGATTTGAGGAATTCCGCCATTTCCTTTATAATTTGGGTCATTCTCAAGATCAGTGCATGGCTGAACAGAACTTTTAGGGGGATTTTGTGTGTGTGTGTGTGTGTGTGGGGGGGGGGTCATTTGAAGACGGAATTTCGTCTTTTGAAACTTTCAAAAACAGAAGTTAGATGGAGTAAAGATTTCTCCTGTAATCGTAATTTTTTTCTCTGGCGATGTGTCTTGTGCCCAGTATTGTTGTTAAATATCCTTTTATTCCATATATTTGCATATCAGCTATGACGTATATTCTAAATTTCCTTTTTAGTTTCTTTCCCTATGTAAATCTTGAGTTTATTTTGTTATTCTTCACTCTCAACGTGATATCTTTCTCTCAGACGAATACGTTTGGCAACACAATTGAGGTTGAATGAACGTGATGTATGCCTGAGTTTTGATAAGAACAAGAGATAAAAACGACGACTAATCTATTGCTTGAGAGCGTTGGGTTGTAAACTAATTATTGAAAAGAGCGTTATGTTGTGTGTGGAGAGTTTAGTGCAATATGCTATGCTACGATGTGTTTGCTACATCCTGAATAAAGCATCTTTTTCCGTAAGTGTGACTTCTGTTGTTTACATGTTTCATCTGGCCGTTAAGGTTTCTTTCATTTAGGAACTATTTCTTAGTATGTTGATGTTTTAAATTAACGTAGAAGTAAGACAAGACTTCTATGCCATACAGCTTATAAATGGGGAAAGAAAGTTTCCGAAAGCAGAAGTTGAGAACAAAGCTAAGATTTCTTTCATAATCGTGATTTTTTCTCTGTGATGTTCTCAATATGCTGTGTTGTTATTAAATGTTACTCCTCCCCCCCCCAAGATAAATGTTTGCATTTAAATTTGATAAGAGAGGGAAAATTTGTAAGAATTGATGCATGGTGTTCAAAGTATTCATATTCTCAAAGTTATCTAAAATAGTAAAAGCTTTAATATTGTGCATTCATGGTCTTCAGGCTGAAAATTCTTTGGATATGATGGATAAAACTATTGTCGTCTGAGAAAATAAAAATAGAAAAGGAAAGTGTGATAATGAAGAGATGGGAAGGAAATGATATCAACAGAAAATAAAATTATGCAATCAGCACAGCATTCAATACTGTGCTGATGCAGGGTCAACAAAAGACAAATATGGCAATGGAATTGATTGAGAAGAAAGCAATACAAGAGGAAATTTGAGCTAATGTTCCAGCAAGTAGAACAAAACAAAAGCAAAAAAAAAAAAAAAAACTACATTTGAAGCAATGTCTTTTAAAACCACATGTAATTTTGTTTAGAATTCAATAATTTTATATTGTTGATACAGAGTGGTGTCCTCCAGTTTAATATTTACATAAATAAATTATACTGAACAATTCCATCTTGTGCTGAGTTATATTCACACTTTCTTGTTACACATTCTGACAATACTTTGACAATATCAGGTAAACAATACCTTAGATATTATGTATTTTTAATCAAAAGCACGTTTATAGCATAAGACAACCCTTAAGGTTGCCTCATGAATTGAATATTTCGTAATACATTCTGATATTTCAGCTGGTTTAAAAGTTCAGCATTTTTGTTTCTTGGTTGGTCTCATGTATGGTAATGGCATAAAAGCACCGGAACAGCATGTTTATTGACCTTTATTCTCTTCTCACCTGATAGTGCAATGTGGCTCCATGCCAAATGCATATCATCAGCCTCATGTGACCCATGTTTTCGTGGTACCAGAATGCATTTATTTCACACAGGAATGAAGGCTTAGCATTACGTGCAGCTCGAAATGGGACAAACTTTTGACTTGCCCTGACATCCTGTGATATTTAAAGGACATTTATTGTACATGATGAATATCAGATATTTGCTTAAATGTATTGTATTAAACATTGTCAGAAATCATATTCAAGCTGTAAGTGTTGAGTATAATTCACTATTACTGAATAGTAGTTTTCCTCGGATGTGGTGTGCAGTGTTTAAAAGGGGGCACTTAGTGGCATGGTATTGTAATAACTGGAAATGAATTTTCAGTTGTTGTGGTGGCAAAATTTCCCTCAAAAATAAGCTGTGTAAAACATAATAATAAATAAAAATTGTCAAATTTTGTGGAAATCAAAGGAAAGTGCTATATCTTATTTATCAGAATTTTGTTGGTTGAAAATATTTATATTTTGCTTTACTCTGAGTTAATTAGTAAATTGCATTTACCAGTTGAAAATTTTAATTTCAACCTTCTGAGTTGTTTGTGTATGTGACTTGTGATAAAATAGTTAGCATTTGTTCTTGATTTTGTCAAACATTTTGCAAGAAACTGCAGTTAATCATACAACTCAGGTAAATAGGGAAACATGTTAAGTTTAGTTTAATTGTACATAATCAGATACATCTTTAGTGCATAGATGTGTATATGTTGTACAAAAATATATCATTGTACTCATTTCAGTATATCAGTTATAAAATGTTTGTGGCAATAATGTATATACACTGACGGAAAAAAAAAAATCCCAACACCAAAAAGGGGTTGTGTTAGATAAACGACAGTTGGTAGGCGGTGAGAGTATATCTGTAAGATGACGTCTATGCAAATTTCGCGCTCGGCGCATACATGGGGCGCCGGTAGCGCCCCTCGGACCATGCAAAGCAGGTTTGCTGTAAATACACGCTGTAACGTTCGTGGCAGAAATGTAGCCACGAGCTTACAGCGCGTATGTAGCCACGAACGTTACAGCGTGTAACGTTCGTGGCAGAAATGTAGTCAAGAATGCCTTTAAGAAGACGAAGAAGCCATTATCAACAGCTCACGGAGTTTGAACGAGGTCGTGTAATAGGGCTACGAGAAGGTGGATTTTCTTTCCGCAATATTGCAGAACGACGTGGCAGAAATGTAGCCACTGTGCATGATTGTTGGCAGCGGTGGTCATGGGAAGGTACTGCCTCAAGAAGACCGGGTTCCGGCCGGCCACGTGGCACTACTGAGAGGGAAGACCGCCGTGTATGGCGTATGGCCGTGGCGCATCGTACTGCGTCTGCGGCAGCAATTCGAGCTGCAGTTGCCACCACAGTGACACAATGAACTGTTGCAAATCGGTTGCTTGAAGGACAGCTCCAAGCCAGATGCCCTGTAGCGTGCATTCCACTTACTCCAAACCACTGCCGTTTGCGACGTCAGTGGTGTCAAGCTAGAGCTCATTGGAGGACGGAGTGGAGATCTGTTGTGTTTTCTGATGAAAGCCGGTTCTGCCTGGGTGCCAGTGATGGCCATGTGTTGGTTAGAAGTAGGCCAGGTGAGCGCCTGCAACCAAACCTGTCTGCGGCCGAGACACACTGGACCTACACCTGGAGTTATGGTCTGGGGAGCAATTTCCTATGACAGCAGGAGCACTCTCGTGGTTATCCCACGCACCCTGACGGCACAGTTGTACGTCGGTCTGGTGATTCAACCTGTTGTGCTGCCATTCATGAACAGCATTCCAGGGGGTGTTTTCCAACAGGATAACGCTCGGCCGCATACCGCTGTTGTAACCCAACATGCTCTACAGAGTGTTGAAATGTGGCCGTGGCCTGCTAGATCACCAGATCTTTCACCAATCGAGCACACGTGGGACATCATTGGACGACAACTCCAGCGTCACCCCCAACCAGCATTAACCGTCCCTATATTGACCGACCAAGTGTAACAGGCATGGAACTCCATCCTACAAACTGACATCCAGCAGCTGTACGACACAATGCATGAACGTTTGCGTGCTTGCATTCAACATTTTGACGGTTACACCGGTTATTAATGTACCGGCATTTCACATTTAAAATGGCTCTTCTCGCGCTTACATTAAGCTGTGATCTTGAAACCTTAATCGATTAAATATGTTACCTATACAAATGTATTGCTACCATTTCATTCCTCTACAACTATTTTTTCGTCGTGTTGGGATTTTTTTTTTTCCGTCAGTGTATTAAATGTTAGTGGTCATTATTCACAGTGCAGCAGTTAAGTAATGAGACTGATTAAGTCATTTATCAGCTATGTAGTGGCAACAGCATTTGCATGAGAATTGCGCAGATGATTATTTACACTGTGAATGACGTCATTCGGTTGAAGAACACTGTCAGAGTCCTGTCATGGGAGCAGAGAGCAAATATCCTGTTCCGTTTGAAAATCGGTAAAACTGCATCTGAGACAGTTGAATTACTGCATGATGCGTATTAGGCTAATTGCCTCTCTTGTGCACAAATATTCCGATGGTATGTACGTTTCACTGATGGGTTACAAAATGATAAAAGGTCCGGACACCTGATTTAATTGTGCACTTCTGAACTCATTGAGAAAGTTCGTGAAAGGATGAAAAGTTATTGTTTTGTGAGCATGGTCTTAATAAGGAGACAATTCCTCAAATTGTAGTGCAAGATTGAGGGGAGGGGTGTTCGTTTTGTTCCGCATGCTGTTGTCAGACGACCAGAAACATGCAAAAGACATCCGGTGGACTGCAGAAACAATACAGAATTTTCTGCCAAGCATCATGGCAGCAGGTGGCAAGACATGGTGTTTTCACTACAGCCAGTGGTGGAAAGTTTGTGATAATTGCGCTGAACTGCGCCAATTTCATTATCTTGCACCAAACTGCTACAAATTACAAAAAAAATTTATATTTGCACCCAACTGCGCCAAAACGGTAATCCACAGCAAAAACTGCTGAGCGAAAAAAATGTTTTTGCTGCAAAAAAAGGCCGTTTTAAATGGCATATCGAATGACGTTTTTTAAGGTCTGTGCTTAATTTTGTTAAACGTTTAACGATGCTTAATCAACACTTACCTTACCGCCAATCCCAGCATTTTGGAATGTTTTTCACTTACCTTCTAATTGGTTGGTTTTTCGGCATAAGTGACGAATAGGTTTCTCAATGTAGGTAGAACTTATGGAGGAGAAGATTTGTCATGTGGTATGTAGAAGAAATGATACTGTACGTTATGAAATCCTGAGATAAAGATTGTTTATAGATGGTTTGGTGGTCTTTCGGAGTGTTGTGCAGTTGAGAAGGTTTATATGTCGTTCCCTGCTCTTTGGGATGGTAAATTTATTTCGCTCCAGGCGAGGTGTGCAATTACGTAAATACTGCATAAGGTCAGTTGTTAGCTATTTTGTTGACGTGCAGGACGACTGAAAATGGCTCTCCCATGGCAGGGTACGATGGTTTTGTTTCTAAAGGATTCGTAGGTATTCAGAGATGTCAACTTTTACGGATTTTTTGTAGTTTGTATGGATTTTCACTCCATCTTACGGATTTACGGAAGTCACCCAAAAAACTATGGAAAAGCCCACACAAGATCCCAGCACGCAATTATCTATTTTTTACCGTGTTTTGCCCGAAAAAAATGCACTTTACAGATAGTTCCTATATGCCTTCGATGTTCTGACTTCCCCCACCAACAGAGACGGAGTTTTGTTACAGCATTCCTTGTACAGCCATTTGAGAGTGCCATGCGCAAAGGCCTAGAGGGAGCTCAGCTCAGTGCCTTTTGCGAACGCTACATTGATTACATGTGGCTTTGTGCTTGTGAAAATTTCGGTGCAAACATTTTAACCCTTTCCACTCGATTGTCGAGTGACAGCCAAGATTATGAAATCGTCGAATAGCTCGCGTGGTGGATGTCACCTGCCACGCCATTTACGCTTCTATAGCTCGCATGTCGGGGCTTGCGAGACATTTCTTTGTCACTGAATAGAGAAAAAGAAACGTCATCAGCGTGTTGGGTGTCGCCCGCCATGCCAATGGTACTTCTATAGCTCGCATGTTAGCGCTGTGAGGAATTTCGATTTCACCGAATAGCTCACGGGTTTGGGTGTCATCTGCCACGCCTATAACACCTCTATAGCTCGTATGTCGGGGCTTGCAACACATTTCTTTTTCGCCGAACATATCTTGTGTTGGGGGTACGCCAAACATCTCGTGTGTTGTCGAAAAAGAAATGTCACCATTTCTTTTTCGCCGAACATCTCGTGTGTTGGGGGTCATGCCAATGACGCCTCTATAGCTCACATGCTGGCGCTCACGAGAAAATTTTTTTCGCCGAATAGGTCGGGTGTCACCCGCCACGCCCGTGACGCTTCTATAGCTCGTGTGTCAGAACTTGCGAGACATTTCTTTTTCGCCGAATATCTCACGTGTCAGGTGTCACCCTCCATGGCGATGACGCCTCTATAGCTCGCACGTCAGCACTCGCGAGACATTTCTTTTTCACCAAATAGGTCAGGTGTCATCTGCCACATCCATAACACCTCTATAGCTTGTGTTTCGAGGCTTGCGAGACATTTCTTTTTCGCCAAATATTGCACGTGTCGGGGGTCACCCTCCATGCCGATGATGGCTCTATCACTCGCATATTGACGCTCGCGGGACATTTCTTTTTTGCCGAATAGATCGTGTGTTGGGTGCCACTTGTCACGCCAATGATGCCTCTATAGCATGCATATTGGGGCTGGTTAGCCAAAACTGAACTTTAACTGCTAATTAATTAGGTTGTAGCTTCTACTGCAGGAAAAAAAAAAAAAAAAAAAAACACAACAACAAAAAATAACAAAAAACGAGTGCTTGGTGTGTATGGGTGAAAAGTCATTCGAGTGGGAAAGGTTAATTTAGATTGAAACGAAATGAAATGTAGCAGTGAAACAGCTATGGCAACAAAAAGAATGAAATCAGATAAAACTTGTCAAGTGTATCACGATATATATAGTAAAGAATAGCCTTTTTATGAAGCATCTAAAGTTTTACCGAATCATATTTTGTAAGCCATGTGGCTGCAATTTTAGCCTAGCTCATGGCGGCCGCCACGATTGTAGGCATCATGCTGAGAGCAAGAAGCAGGAAGATCAAGTCAAGAGACTAAATGGAGATGTGAGTAAAATTAATGTAACCAAAAACATTCTGATAGCTTGTAAAGAATCCCAGAAAAAATATCAAGAGCAGATTAGTGCAGGAAAAATGCAGCAAAATAAGCAAAAAAATAAAAAAAAGATGTTGAATTTTCACAAGGTGATTTGAAACAGGAAGAAGCTGAACTTTTGCAGCAGCTGGATTCCTCTCATAAAATGTTAAACAATGCTGAGATGAACAATGAATATGGCATAAAAAAAGAGACAGGAGTGCAATAGAAAGTAGACAGGTACTATTAAAAGAAGCAAAACATTGCTAATTATCTCAAAAAAAAAAAAAATATATAGGCGAGAAATTAAATATTGAGAAAAGCAGCAAAAACTTAAAAAAAATAAACATTTTTTGTAAAATAAATGATTAATAATAGAATCCTGCTATGGTTAAAAAATTTTTGATCTAATTTTAAACTTAAATCTTTGCATATGTGTGTGTGTGTATTTCAATGCAGGATGTTTTAAATTTGAGCAGGGTGCATCTATTGAGTTGTTGGAAAAGTCATGACGTATTTTGGCACCCGATGGCGGTTGGGCGGTTTTGGAAGTACTAGAGTCATGTGCAGCTCTGTTATCGCAATGGCATTTGACAGGTGCCAGTTCTAGCTGCAGTCTAAAAGGAATAGTGAGCGATTTGGTTGATTTGCGGAGATTTGACATCAAGTTGAAGATGGAAGACCAAACTGTGCATTTTCGCCATATTTTACTGTTTTACTTCCATAAAGGGAAGAACGTGCGTCAAGATTGTGAAAAGTTGCGTAAAGTGTAGGGTGATAATGCTCTACAAGAAAGTCAGTGCCAGTGGTGGTTCGCAAAATTCCGTGCTGGTGATTTTGACCTCAGCGATGCTCCTCGATCGGGAAGGCCCACCGAGGTTGATGACGACCAAATCAAGGCATTGATCGAGTCAAACCCACGTTACACGACATGAGAGATTGCAGACACATTGCACATCCATCATTCAAGCGTTCGCGTCCATATGAAGAAGCTGGGGATACGTAAGCAAGCTTGATGTGTGGGTTCCTCATGAACTCGAAGAAGATCAATTGAGGGCGCATATAAACATCTGTGATATGCTCATTAAATGTGAGGAAAACGATCCTTTTTTGAAGCGACTGATAACTGGGGACGAAAAGTGGATTGTGTACAACAGTGTGCTGCGCAAACGGTCTTGGTCCCAACGTGCTGCTTCGCCTAAAACGACATCCAAAGCAGACATTCATCAGCGGAAGGTTCTGGTTTCATTGTGGTGGGAATTTAAAGGTGTCGTGTTTTTCGAGCTCCTGCCATTGAACCAAACAATCAATTCGAATGTATACTGTCGGCAATTGGACAGTTTGAACAAATCCATCATCCAGAAACGTCCAGAGCTCGTTCATCGTAAAGGTGTTGTGTTTCATCACGACAACGCGAGACCACACACAAGTTTGATCACCCAACAAAAATTATTGGAGCTTGGGTGGGATGTGTTGCCACACCCAGCATACTTGCCTGACCTTGTGCCGTCAGTCTTCCCCTTGTTTCGCTGTCTTCATTTTGCTGCTCCAAAAATGATTTTCTTCAACAAAGTTGCGTGGTATAACGTTCAATTCAGATGAGGCTGTAAATCAGCACCTTGTACAGTTTTGCGCCGCGAAAGACAGGTCCTTCTATGAACGAGGCATTCTGCAGCTCACCGAAAGATGGCAAAAGGTTATTGACAAAACAGACATTATATCATTGTTTGATCTTTATTCTTTCTATCAATAAATGACCTTTGCAAAACATGGCTAAAATACGTCATGACTTTTCCGACAACTCAATAGTTCCAAAACAATTTTTGCTTAAGAGTTTGTTCTAACTACTAATATTTTACCTGCTCCGAAAAAATGTTTTTTTACACCAAAAATATATTTTATCTGCTCCAAAAATGTATTTCACCTGCTCCAAAAACACATTTTGCTGCTCCAAAAATGTATTTTACCTGCTCCAAAAAGGCATTTTGTTGCTCCAAAAATGTATTTCACCTGCTCGAAAAACGCATTTTGCTGTTCCAAAAATGTATTTTACCTGCTCCAAAAACACATTTTGCTGCTCCAAAAATGATTTTGCAACTTTCCATCACTGCCTACAACAAAGTGTCACAGTGCTGAGTGGAAGTCACCGCAGTCACCCAAAGGAAAGAAGATTAGGTTGCAAAAGTTCAAAATCAAGACAATGTTTGTGTGTTTTTATGACAGCAAGGAGATTCTGCATCACGAGTTCATTCCTGAAGGTACAACTGTCACTGGTAATGCTTACACATCCATTTTGGAATGATTGTGGAAGAGGATTGTTTATATCAGACCCGAGTGCAAAAGCGGGTAATGGTTCCTTCTTCACGATCACGCACATGCACCCACACAGAGTAGTCAGTGTACAGCAATTTCTGGTACAAAAACAAGTGTGTGTACTCAAGTTA
This sequence comes from Macrothele yani, assembly GCA_039090855.1. Lineage (NCBI taxonomy): Eukaryota > Metazoa > Arthropoda > Arachnida > Araneae > Macrothelidae > Macrothele > Macrothele yani. Next base: position 116,556,952 of record CM077011.1, read on the forward strand.
CAAATACTGATGCTGTGAGAAAACGGTTGAGGTATTACACCGAAAGGCATCAGAACAATAACATGGACAACAATACGTAACATATTTCAAAATGAAGATGAAGCACTGATCCCCCTTATTCTCCAGATTTGTTACTGTGTGACTACTTTCTATTCCCTAAATTAAAGTTGTCTATAAACGGAAGTTTTCAAGACACTGAAGACAAAAAACTGTGACATCAGCTCTTTACTCCATACCAAAAGATTACCTCTGTAAGTCCTTCCTTTCGTTGGCTGATCATACCACTGCTTGTATTAACGCAGGAGGAATGTACTTCGAATAAAATATGTTTATATAAGTTTCCCTCCTGTTCCATTTTTTTAAAAAGATTCTGTCTCATTATTTAATTGCTGCACTGTGTAAATGTCTCACTTTTTAATGGTGATTATATGTAAATAGTATGCATTCATTTTCCCTTCCAAACCATTGTAGTTAATACCTTATTACCATTTCAGGTATACAGTTTCTAATGCCTACTGATGGTTTTTATTGCTCCTTGTGTAGGCAGCATTTTGGTGACAAGATATGTGCTGAACATCATTTAGCCAGTGATGAGCATAATTCTGCTTATGAATTATTGGTAGGATAGTTTTTGTAATTACTATGATTTTAGTTTTGACATTGCTTCTTTTTGATGTTTTGTTTCAACCTTTGGTTTTATTTAGTGTGGATCTTCTGATGACTCGGTGGCCACAGGAAAGCACACTGTCGTGTATGTTGTTGCTCATATTTGTGAATTAGATACATGAGGAAGAATTGTAGGTTCAAACCATAACTGACACTGCATCTGTGATTATCTCATTTTATAGCCGTACAGTGATCTTTGCTTAAGGCTGTCTTTGAGTGTTAGGGTTCCTCTTCTGCAATAGATGGTGCAAAAAATCACTCCTTGGGCGTGGCTTTATGTCTTGAGGGGCTATCTCGGAAATGGGCGTCACCAAATCACTGAAGACCTCGCCATATTCAGAATGGAACCGGTTTCTAGTTGGCTCCACAGTGAAAAGACAAAATATGCGCTGTTACGTTTTAACCAATAATGTTGTTTGGGGTGGAGCTTAGTGGGTAGGTGGAGTTTCTATAGCTCAAATTCAGGGGTTCTCTGCTAATGTACACATTTTCTCTTTAAAAAATGAACGTACAGTAGGATTTAAGATGATTTATGGGAGACTTTCCAGTCTCACTTTTGGCCCCATTCAATTATTTCTATTTGGCCAACATAATTAAAAAAAAAATCAGACAGAAATAAGAGATTTCATTTCTTCCAGACAGTAACACTGCTAAGCTAACTTATCGCGCCATCTAGCGCTCAAATTCGAATACTTTCGAGTCATATAAATTGAATTTTAAAAATAATTCTAACAATTTTTTTCGGAATAATAACTGTGGCACATATTAGCCATAGGTCGTTTTTATTTGTGCTCAAAATTTCAAACACTACAAAGTACAGTACAATTCCGAAAATCCGCACAACTTGGTTCCAGAGTTTGTGCAGATTTTAGAATTTTGCAGATTTTAGAGAACCTGTGTGTGTTTACTAGTACATATGTACTGTAAACACACACAGGTTCTCTACACTATATAATACTAATTCAAATAGGATGGTATGTATGTATGTATTATAGGCTTTCATTTGTTTAATAATTAGTAAAATTAATTAGTAATATGTATTTAATACTGTAATTAGTAGTATTTGGAATTTATGTAGATATATGTAAGGTGATGCGTAACATCACAGCCTCTCCTTGACAAATGTCAACCCCGCCTTCTCGTGGTGCATCCTGTTCCCACTAAAGGGGCTCTGACGACCGCCATAGCGGTATAACTATACCATCGGGATTAGAGGAAATTCTATCCCACACTCACCAACCCGCTTGGCCAGCGTGGTGAGTTATGGCCAAACCCCTCCAAAATGATTCCACAACTTAAATCTTGGCCCTCAGTCTCCGGCAGCTGGAATGTACCTGGCCAAGGCAGCGGCCAGTGCGACATGAAGGCAGAGGTGCTAAGAATCCCGGAGGACCGGACTAGGCTGCCATCTGATGTTGACCTTGGCTACTTAAAATGGACGCTCCCTATCTTCTGATTCAAGGCTTCTTGAATTGGAAGAGGAACTACAAAGGATCAAGTGGGACATCGTGGGGCTAAGTGAGGTAAGGAGAAAAGGAGAAGATCTCATCGAACTGAAAAGTGGACATCTCTTCTACTATCGTGGGACAGATACTGGCAGAACTAGTGGTGTTGGATTTATAATAAACAAGAAACTGAAGGATAAAGTTGTAGAAGTTGAAAGTTTCTCTGACAGAGCTGCACGACTTGTTATCCAACTCTCAGAAAAGATACCAGGCTCAGATTATTCAAACTTATGCACCCACCACAAGTCATCCTGAAGAAGAAATTGAAGAATTTTATGAGGAAATTTGTCATCTAAATAATAAAGGTAAGCAGCACTTGAAAATAATTATGGGAGATTTCAATGCAAAAATAGGGCAACGGCAACAGAATGAAACTTCAGTAGGTAAATTCGGTCATGGCAACAGAAACCAGCGTGGAAATACTCTCGTTGAGTTTGCAGAGGCAGAAGGGTTTTTCATCTTGAACTCCTTCTTCAAGAAAAAGCCACACAGGAAATGGACATGGAGACATCCAAATGGGACGACAAGTGAAATTGATTTTATTATGTGTAACAAAAAATTCGTCATAGAAGACTGCAGTGTGCTAAACAAGTTCAACACAGGTAGTGACCATAGATTGGTGAGATGTAAGATGCACCTCAACACTAAACTTGAACGTGGCAAGCTCATAAGACAAACAAAATCTATTGACATAACCAACCTTAAAAAACACCATAATACCTTCAAGTTAGAACTGAAGAACAGGTTCTCTGCTTTAGAAGGCCTAACATCGGAAGAAGTGGACATCTCTGAAGTTAACAGAAAAGTAACCAAAGCTCTTATGGAAACAGCAACAAAATTAGCTGGGTCTAAGAACAAGTTGCATGTGAACAAATTATCAGGAAAAACCAAAATGTTGATGCAAAAAGAAGAGAGATGAGGACAACTAAAGAAGATGTGACTTCCAAAGTGGAATATATAGAGCTATGCAAGACAGTAAGAAAAAGTATCACTGAAGACGTAAGGAAATTCAACTGTGAACTAGTGAGGAAAGCAATTGAAAACAACCAAAGCCTAAAGATAGCAAAGGGACATCTCAGTAAGGGAAGAAAACAGATTATGGCACTGAGAAAAAGAAGATGGTTCTGTAACAAGAAATAGAGGCGAAATTTTGACAAGAGTGAAAGATTTCTACTCCAAATTATATGAAAGGGATGATATATGCACTCCAGACATCATGAAAGATACCAGTACCAGAGTTCCTCCAGTCCTTCCAGCAGAAGTTGCACATGCAATCAAGAACATGAAGCGAGGAAAAGCTCCAGGAGAAGATGGAATTACTGTAGACATCATACAAGAAGCAAGTGGAGAAATCGAAACAGTACTCGCCCAAATTTTCACTCGATGCCTTAATGAAGGAAAGATTCCTGAGGATTGGAACACCGCTACAATGATCCTGCTACATAAGAAAGGTGACATTGAGGATCTCGGAAACTACAGACCTATCAGCCTCCTATCAGTAGTTTATAAAATCTTCACTAAAGTTCTTTCACACCGCTTGAAGGTAACACTGGACATGGCTCAACCGAGAGAACAAGCTGGATTCAGGAGTGGCTTCAGCACAATAGATCATATCCACGTGCTGAGAGAACTAATTGAAAGAGCGAGGGAATATGAACTTCCATTGTGCATGGCTTTTATCGATTATGAAAAAGCCTTTGATTCGGTGAAACCATCAGCAGTTACAATGGCTCTGAAAACCTGCGGTATTGAAGATGCATACATTAATATTATTAATAACATCTATGAAAATGCAAGTGCAAAGATTAGGCTGTTTGAAAATACAACACACGTAAAAATTGGAAAGGAGTGAGACAAGGTGACACCATATCTCCGAAGCTCTTTAATGCCACATTGGAAAATGTCTTTCAATCACTAAACTGGGAAAACAAAGGGATAAAGTTTAATGGAGATTATCTAACCCACCTTCGTTTTGCTGATGACATAGTCATTTTTGCAACTACCCCATCAGAGCTACAGAGTATGATCCAGGAACTTGCTGACAAGAGTAAAGAAGTGGGATTAAAAATGAACTTTCAGAAGACAAAAGTGATGTTCAATGCTTTTACAAGAAATGAAGATTTATCGATTGATGGAGAAAAAGCTGGAGATAACAGACACGTACGTTTATCTTGGACAGCAGATATCAAGTGAGGGTCACATTGATGAAGAAATTAATCGGCGCACAAAACTTGCCTGGAGAGCTTTTGGAAGAAACAGCATAATTTTCAAGAGCAATATGCCATTATGTCTTAAAAGAAAAGTGTTTGATCAATGCATCCTTCCAGTGCTTACGTATGGTGCAGAGACGTGGACCTTAACTAAAAGAGACATACAAAGGCTGCAGACAACTCAAAGCAGCATCTAGAGGTGCATGCTTGGTGTAACCAGGAGAGATAAGAAGAGGAACTCGTGGATCCGAAAAATGACGAGAGTGGAAGACATCATGGTCAGAGTTAAATCCCTGAAATGGCAATGGGCTGGACATACTGCCAGAAGGACAGATCATCGATGGACAGCCGAAATTTTAGATTGGATTCCAAGGGACAGGAAAAGACCCAGAAGAAGACCACATGGGAGATGGGTGGATGAAATTCGAAAGTATGCAGGAGTGACATGGAGGAGACTGGCACAAGACAGACCGTTGTGGAGGAAACTTGGGGAGACCTTCGTCCAGCAGTGGATTGATAATGGTTGACAATGATGATGATGATGATGTACAGTATTTAATAAGTAAGTAAAATATAGGGAACAAATTCATAATACAGTACTATATTAATTAATTGAATTTTTAGTTACGAAATACTGTATATGTCAATCAAACATTTTGGCTGGCAAACATTCCATCAAAAAAAAAAAAAAAAAACTAATGCTAAGTAAGCTTGAAGTGATGAACACAATTGCACAATGAAAGTGCTGATCGCATGTTAAATCTAGCAGACGGCACATTTCTCTGTAGTTGAATTAATTTTATCATTGTTTTGACATTACAGTAAAGTAATTGCATCGCGGTAAACATCATACGTACGTATAAACCCCCACCCCCTACTCACACACTTTTTAATTTCACCAGTCAGGGAAATGCCTGAAATGTTGGTAAAAGTCAGGGAAAATCAGTGATATTTAAAAAAATGTCAGGGAAATTTCAATCACAGTTAGACTACAACTTGTTTTAACCCGGCGTCAGGGGAAGTGATGCCCTCATTGCCCAACACACTTGCACTTGGTATTGCAGACAGTCACTAACTTCCCCTTCCTACTAATGTAACCTTGTATTTCCTACCTATTATTGTAAGTTGTGTTACATTACTTGTTAACATTTCTCTTTTTGTTTTAGGTCAAAGGAGTAGAAGAAAATTTGTGATATAAGTTATACATTGTTAAAAGGCAATTAAGACTGCAGCAATGTCAAAGCGTTGTGTGTTTAATGAACAATGGTTGGACGAACAATTAATTCCTGAGTTTTCTGGTTGGGTAGCTGCTGTGAACGGCGACAATGAATCAGCATTTTGTAAAGTGTGCTCTAAAACTTTCAAGCTTAGCAACATGGGGCGTCAGGCAGTCTCCAGCCATGGAAATGGCCTTATCATTTGAAAAACATCCATGCTAAAATGTCTCAGCCCAGTCTTGCTTCTTTCACTTCCTCTGTGGAAAAGAACTCTCTTTGTAATAACAAACTCTTGCCATCAACAAGCACAGGAAATGTGGAATCAGTACTTCTAGAAAATAATAAGTCTAATGACTCAAATACTTATGTTGTGAAAGATGATGTGAAGCCCAGTGACCTTAATGCTTATGTAGTGAAAAATGATGTAACAAAATTGGAAATAATATGGGCCATGGAAGTGTTTCCAAGCGAATGTCTCTGAACTCTTGTACACAGATTAACAAAACATTTCAGTTAATGTTTCCTGACAGTGCGATAGCTTCAAAATTTACTTTAGGCAAAAGCAAAGCATCTTATGTGATAAACCATGGATTGGCACCACATTTCAAAGAGCGTTTAATGGACGATCTGAAGCAGTGCACTGACTTTGTAATTTGTTTTGATGAATCACTAAACAAAATTGCTCAGCGTGGCAAATGGATCAGTTTGTTTGTTATTGGGACGTCAATCTGCAAAAAGTTTCCACTAGATACTTAAGTAGTGTGTTTTTAGGACGGGCAACAGCTAAATGACCTTTTAGAGAAATTCATTAAAGGTGCATCTCTTCGCTTGGATAGCATGCTACAAGTGTCAATGGATGAACCTAACATTAATCTCAGCTTTCTTCAAAAGCTGAAAGATAAACTTTGAACTGAAAATCCAGATGGTAAATTATTAGTTGACATTGGAGTATGTGGTCTTCACGTGGTCAACGGAGCTATGAAAACTGGACTTGAAGCAGTGAAATGGGATATACATCACTTTCTGCGTAACTTGTACTACCTTTTAAAAGATAGTCCTGCTCGCCGTGCAAATTATACTATGATTACTGGATGTAAAGATTTCCCTTTGAAATTTTGCACTGTACAGTGGTTGGAAAACTTTAACTATTTGACTTAGGGCATTGCTTGTCTATGATCATATCAAGAAATATGTTCAAGAATCATCGGTTTCCAGCAAACAGCACATGTTTCTTGCAGAATTCACGGAAAGTCCACTGTTGAAATACAAATTGACTGCATTTAGAACTATAGCTTCAGAGTGTGAATCTTTTTGAGAAGGTTCCAGAGCTCAAAGCCTTTAAATTCCTTTCTTACGCACTGATTTTCTGGATCTGATAAAAAATTTGATGGCACGAAGCTTGAAGCCTGACAAATTAAGTGAAGCTGATAGTGTCTCAAACTGTTAATTTTAGATGTATCAAAAAGTGAAAATCTTCTCTCAGTTGAGAAAGTTAATATTGGATTTAGTGCTAAAAAGCTGTTAAAAGAAGTGAAGTGCTCAGAAAGGGAGAAATTAGAGTTTAAGCTTGAATTTAGGAAACTTGTGACCAGTATGATTGAAAAACTTCGTGAGGAAAGCCCACTAAAATTTAAGTTTGACCGTAGGGTAACTTGTTTGGACCCAAATATTATAGTGCAGCAGCTGAGTCTAGGCAAGAAGAGAGTGGAAATTGTGCTCAAAGTTTTACTTAGTGCAAACAGGATTTCAAATGACTGTTCTGAAAAAGCTAATAAACAGTACGCTTCATTGTGTGCAGAAGCTCAATCTGCTTTAAAGTCTCTCAGTTTGATGAATTTTTAGACAGTCATGATGATTCCATTGGATTAGACAAATTTTACAGTGCTCTACTTGACAACCAAAAACAATTCGGTGAACTTTGGGATGTAATAAAAATTTGTCTCATTATGTCTCATGGAAATGCTTCAGTGAAAGGTGGATTTTCTGTCAATAAGTCTCTTCTTGTGGAAAATCTCCTGGAAGAATCCCTGATTTGTCAGAGAACAGTTTTTGATGCCATTAAAAAATGTGGGAGGAGTAGAACACATTGCCATCAATAGAAAGCTTCTTCTTTCTGTAAGAGCCTCCAGACAAAGATATCAGGATTATCTTGAGAAAAAAGGTGTTCTTCAAAACGAAGAAGAAAGGAAACTGAAAGAAAAAAGAAAAATTGATCGTGAAATAAAGGAATTGAAGGAAAAAAGACAAAGAGTACAAAAGGAACTAGAGTTGGTAGAAGCAGCATTGCAGGCGAAGATTTCAGATTGGGAAAAGAAAAAAAGTGGTGTGTAATATAAAAACAGTGACTGTGTTCCTACTGTAATATTTTTATAGTAACTGTTCTGAATATTGTGTATGGGTTTGTTTGAGTGTTTCTTCAATAAATGTAAAACCATGAAAAAAAGAGTAAACTTAAAATTAAAAAGGCGTGAGTTGGACGGCTATGGGGAAGGTGGAGGCCGATTGAAAAAAAAAAATTTGGTTAAATGAATCAGTTATTTGGGAAACTTTATTCGTCAAACGGAAACACTTTTAAATAACATAAGTTCCTCAATTATCCAATTCAATTTTATTTATTATCATGGCACATATATTGAAAAACTCAAATAAACCTATTTGTGTAAGGTCAGGGATTTCTTATATATTTGGTCAGGGAAATCAGGTTTGTTAATTCTGTGGACACCCTGTACATACCTGCCAGATTTTACTATTTTCCCGTAAAGTTTACGGAAACGTGACTAAGTTTATGGGCAAAATGTTAATTTTACGGATTTGATGGTTTCCCGAAATTTATTTTCATTTTTTTGCTGATGTTGCACCCGCTATTAATACTTTTTTTATTTAGCTTAATCTATTCAAAGCAAAGCGCAGATGTAAATTACGAACTACTTTTTAGTTATTTTAAATAAGCTTATTCGTAATGTGTTTGTGGGAACATTTGCAATAGTTTTCCCACATGTTAGGTTTTGCGTTGTTTCAAACACTAAAACTTACACCGCGCGTAGACTGATAAGTATAACAACCAGCTGGGCTTGTTTAACCTTGGGCTTGGTTCTCTCTCGCTGTCCCCATGCATTCTTCGTCCCCCCGGGTTGCAACTTCTAAGGAGGCCAAAGTAGGTGTGACTTGCATTGCAGCACACACTTGGGAGCTGGTGTCTTTACTACCCTAGTTCGAAATGCGATCTCAGAACGTTGTTATCATAGAAAAAAAATTCAAACGGATTTTAAATCTGTGTAATTTGTAAGCTCAGATCGATACCCAACATGACGAAATTAAGCAAAAACTGTCAGTTTTGTGAAATTAAAAATGCATTGGGTCATGGTTTCGTAACTTCTTCTCTGGTAATAAATTTGACCTATTGGAAGAATGCTACTAGGAAGTTAAAAGAAAAAAGCAAGTCCAATGTTCATTGGAGCCAGTGCTTCTCCAGCAATGATTTATTTTGCTCGTCTGTTAGTAAGTTTGTACGTTTTCCAACCAATGCTTTGTTCGTCTCTGGATAACGTGCGTAAAAATATTTTGCCTTGATTCAACCAAATTAATATTTTGCGGTACTATTTTTTCCTTTGCAAATTGCATCTCTTTAAACTGTTACTGTTTTACTAAAGCAGTTTCACTTGCATTTTTTTCAAGTGTCAATAAATTTAGTGTTAGTGATTCGCTATGAGACCAGCAATATAAAAATGCATATTCTGCAGAGTTTCCTGTGAATTGCAAAATCTTCAAAAAATGAAAAATATGCATTTTGCTCTATGTGTCGATGTAATTTCAGCGTTTCGCGTGGTGAAAGGAATGATATTACTAATCATATAGCATCAAGCATAAATTTAATGTTGACTGCATGAAAAAAAAATACAAATTAACTTCCTTTGTTAAAAGCTATAATGAACTGGATGCGATTCGTGCAAAGTGTTTGTTCACTTCGTTTTTAGTTGAGCATAATTTACCAATGAGTGTCACTCATTTATTTCATTTGACTGTCTCATCGTCCGTCTCTCCGTAAGATAATCCTAGCATGAAAATGGTTCGTTTTTTGAAAACATTTAAGTTTCAATTTACTTCCGATATTGGAGGTTATATTTTTTAACGTGCATTAATGCATTTGCATTTTTGAACTTCACTTTTAGTTGGTAAAGTTCGATGAACACTTACCGCACGTGGGGCTTGGCTTTCAATTCATATTTCCGTTATGTGGATGCGGCACGGGGGTTTTTCATTTGGCCACGGGTCCACTTCTTTTTTTTTTTCCGTTGGAATTTATTTTGCCTCATCACCAAATGAGTTTTTTTTTCCTTTGCTGCATCCTCATTTACTTCAATATTTATTCATAACCCTAGTACTTTCGGTAATACTCCTTTACCGTCTTCGAGGGGACGTTTTGCTCCGACTAGCATGGACCGTGTCAGCTGGGCATTTCGGTGGTTCTCGCGGGCTGCTTCTGTCATCGGCTATCGCTTCTTCTTGGGCGTTGTGGCGCCATCTCTTGTTGGTCAGTGATCACATTTTTCGAACTTTTTCATTTTTTTTGCTCAATTTTAATTAAATTTCTCCAGCTGTTTCTCAAAATATTAGGGTCATTATGGTTGCAAACTTTTGTCCTATTTTTTTCAATCATTACCGACTGCTATTCTGAGGTGTTTTTCGGATTTACAGCTTTTAATGATTTTTATATTTTCGAATTTAGGATATTTTTGGTTATCCAGACAGTATTGAATAAGTGCTGTTTTTTCTTCTTTTTTCTGCCAGTTTTTTACGTGTTGTTTTAATCTGTGTTTAAGCTTATTTTTGGTACTTCCTATATAAGCCATTGGAGGATTTTCAGTAATAGGAATTGAGTAAATACCTGCTTTTTCTAACATTTTTATTTTTTCATTATTTTTTATTACTATATTTTTGATGGTATTTACTTTTCCTCCAATTTGAATGTTATGCTTTTTACAAATATTATTAATTTCATTGGTAGTACCTTTAATGTAAGGAAAACCATTTAAATATTTGACTTCTTTTTTATTTACTACAGCATTATTTTTTATTTTCTTTATTACTTCTGTGTCCCATTTTTTTATTAAATGGTGTTAGGATAACCAAAGCTGCCTGCAATTTTTTTTTTTTTATGAATTTGATTTCTTCATTGATGAACTGACTATTTTCAGAATGCATATATGCTCTTTTAATTAAGGTTTTTATACTATTGCATTTTTGAGGATAAGGATGTGCTGAATTGTACGGGATTAGGACCGGAACAAATGAACTTTTCCGATAAACCCTGTATAGTAACTTATCTGTGGATTTGATAACATGTACATCCAAAAAGGCTAATGCATTATTTTTTTCTATTTCAACAGTGAGTTCTATAGTTGGATATAAAGCGCTGTAACATTTTGTTAATTTTTTTAATTCTTCTTCGTTCAGTTTTGATAGAATGAAAATATCATCCACGTATCGACAGTACACTTCTGGTTTTTCTTCCATACGATGCAGGACATTTTCTTCAATTTCGTTCATCACAACCTCAGCATATAGAGTTGATAATGGTGAGCCCATTGGGCCTCCTGAATTTTGCTTGAATATTTTGTTCTTGTATGTAAAAATATTATTTTCATATAAATAGACTAAAACTTTTTTTTGAATTCATGAATTTGTGTGTTATTTAAAATTTTAAGATTTTGCAATTTCTCAATGATAATTTCTATAGCTTCTGGAACAGGAGTGCTTGGATATAATGCTTTAACGTCCATGCTTGCCATATTTAAGTCCTTTAGGCCAGTTTTTACATTTTTAGTTTTCTCTATAAATTCATATGTGTTCTTGATGGTGAACTTGTTGTTCATGAAAAAGGGTGCTAGGAATTTGTAAATGTTTTTCTCTAATGTTATCAATGGTGAGTTTTTTTTTTTTGAAACTATCAGTCTCATTGGAGCACCATCTTTGTGCGTTTTTATCTTTGCAACGATACGTGGTATGCCTGCTCCCATTGGTGGAAAAGAGCGCTTGATTTCATCAGGTAAGGTGCTATGATTTCTTATATCCGCTAAGAATTTAATTTGATTATCAGTTGGGTCTTTCTTAATTTCGGTACAATTTAATCCATCGATTGCTGCTGTCATTTTTTGTTCAAATTCATCAGTGTTGAGAATAATGATTTGGCCGGATTTATCTGCTTCACAGAATTTGATATATGGGCCATTTTTCAATTCCAATAGTTTTTTTTTTCATATTTTAATTTTTTCTCTATATAGAAGTTTTTGTTGTTTTTGGTATTATATTCTTTTAGAATAACTCTATATAATTTGTTCTCTACTTCAGTTTTATTCTCTACGCCTGGTATATTTTTGAGAGTATCTTCGAGGCAAGGGATGATTTCTTCAGTTTTAGGGAGGCCTTGTGGAAAGGCCAATTTTTTCCCCTTTTGTAAAATTGCTTTTTGTGTAAAGCTTAAGTTCTTATCAGACCGATTTTCATACACATTATATTCATTTATGGGTTCCTTATTTAATTTTTGTTCATCAAATAGTGCATTTAATTTTTTATCTACCGTAACGCTATTGGAGTTGGCTTCTTTGTTAGCAATTTCGTTAATTTTGATGAACGTAGTATCCAAAATGCGATCTTTCCAAGTGCCATCAAATTGTGCATATTTTGAGTTGCTTATCAGCTTCCATAATTCATAAACTTGAGCATTAAGTCTGAATATTTGTTTTCTTTTAGCTATAATTTCGTTACTAAGTCTTTTTTGTTGACATCGAAGCAGGATGTAATAATCCTTCTTACTTGTTGGCTTGTTCTTAAGTCTCAAAAATTTGGGGATAAATCCAAAATCTCTGCAAGTTACAAGAAAATGTTCTTGAACTTCAAATTTCATACATTTGATTTTAAGACGTTTGAATTTGGTGATTGTTGTTAATTCACGGTTCGAAAAGAGATTGCGATAGTGCATCGTGAGGCCTAATCTGCCTTTGATCTAACCACTTGAAAGAATAATTCGTGTGCTTCAAAGTTTCAATTTACTTCCGATATTGGAGGTTATATTTTTTAACGTGCATTAATGCATTTGCATTTTTGAACTTCACTTTTTAGTTGGTAAAGTTCGATGAACACTTACCGCACGTGGGGCTTGGCTTTCAATTCATATTTCCGTTATGTTGATGCGGCACGGGGTTTTTCATTTGGCCACGGGTCCACTTCTTTTTTTTTTTTTTTCCGTCAAATTCATAAAAAAAATTGCAGGCAGCTTTGGTTATCCTAACCATTTAATAAAAAAATGGGACACAGAAGTAATAAAGAAAATAAAAAATAATGCTGTAGTAAATAAAAAAGAAGTCAAATATTTAAATGGTTTTCCTTACATTAAAGGTACTACTAATGAAATTAATAATATTTGTAAAAAGCATAACATTCAAATTGGAGGAAAAGTAAATACCATCAAAAATATAGTAATAAAAAATAATGAAAAAATAAAAATGTTAGAAAAAGCAGGTATTTACTCAATTCCTATTACTGAAAATCCTCCAATGGCTTATATAGGAAGTACCAAAAATAAGCTTAAACACAGATTAAAACAACACGTAAAAAACTGGCAGAAAAAAGAAGAAAAAACAGCACTTATTCAATACTGTCTGGATAACCAAAAATATCCTAAATTCGAAAATATAAAAATCATTAAAAGCTGTAAATCCGAAAAACACCTCAGAATAGCAGAGTCGGTAATGATTGAAAAAAATAGGACAAAAGTTTGCAACCATAATGACCCTAATATTTTGAGAAACAGCTGGAGAAATTTAATTAAAATTGAGCAAAAAAAATGAAAAAGTTCGAAAAATGTGATCACTGACCAACAAGAGATGGCGCCACAACGCCCAAGAAGAAGCGATAGCCGATGACAGAAGCAGCCCGCGAGAACCACCGAAATGCCCAGCTGACACGGTCCGTGCTAGTCGGACAAAACGTCCCCTCGAAGACAGTAAAGGAGTATTACCGAAAGTACTAGGGTTATGAATAAATATTGAAGTAAATGACGATGCAGCAAAGGAAAAAAAACTCATTTGGTGATGAGGCAAAATAAATTCCAACGGAAAAAAAAAAAAAAAAGAAGTGGACCCGTGGCCAAATGAAAACCCCCGTGCCGCATCCACATAACGGAAATATGAATTGAAAGCCAAGCCCCACGTGCGGTAAGTGTTCATCGAACTTTACCAACTAAAAGTGAAGTTCAAAAATGCAAACATTTAAGTTTGTTCCGTGACGGCGTGGGGTACGATCCTATTGGATTTGGAGGTCATAGGGTGGAACATCCTTCCCTTGAGATGCAAACCTCCATAAAAATAAATTTTTATCTCTTTATATATCATAATGATAGCATAGTAATGAGAAATAATGTATAGATTCTATTTTAATCGAAATAAACGTGCCAATAAATTCAAACATCTGTAGTCATTCATATCAATTAAAAGTTGATACTTGTTTCTAAGGTAACATATAATTTTTAATCGATATGTTCAGTACATTTAATCAATATGCGCGACAAGTAATTTCATTGAATATATCGATTAAAATTTTCATCGAACATATCGATTAATTTTTTTTACGGATTTCGGTTTCTGAAAGTTGGCAGGTATGCCTGTATACACTAGTATATGGTATTGAAGTATTCAAATAGTAATCCGATAATGTTGAATCCTAAGAAAATAGCTCTATCTGTTTTAAGCTCTTTGGTAAAAAGGACAAAATATTCTGAAGTTTCTGTTTTCTGAAAATTGATAATATTGAAACTTTTTTCCCCATGTGGTTTCTTATGGCAAAAACGACAGCTGTGGAACCAATTACCAAAGCGCTCTAGGGAGGAATTACAAGTTGCTTAGCTGTGTATGTCTGAGCCTCCAAACTACTCATGGTCAAACTGGGTGGGGGAAGGGGATGCTACTCAGTATTCCTGCAACTGCCATGCTTACAGTTGAAGGGAACCAAAGGTCACCACAGTGTCTCCTTGGCAGAGAGGGAACCTTGCATTGAAACAATAGTGTCTGGTTTCTGTGCTCCACTTCAGAATCCCCCCTCCTCCCAGCATGGTATTTCCCAGGAAAGCCTTTCTCAGATCTGCTTTGTATTGTATACACTCCACAGCCTACCCCCACTCCCAGGAAACTTCCAACAGGGGATAAATTCCTTCTATATAATTCACCTTTCCCATTTCATTTCTTACTCTTGTTTTTGCTTTTGCTTTGTGCAGACTACTATGCATTTCTTCTGCTTATTTCTTTACTTATTTTTTTCTCTTTTGACTGTATTGGAAATAGTAGTTGGTTGATATTTTATCAACCAGCAAAACGCTCTTTAGTTTCACTCAGAGTGCCATACAGTCATTTTTACTAATTTAGTCAGTCTTCCAACTGCATTTGGCTAAATGGAGAAGCAAAGAACATTGGAAAGTTTCTTTAGCAAACCACAAATGGTTTTACCATGCAATGAAGCTGGAGCAACTGTTAAAAATAATGTGAATGGTGATTTGGAAATCACCTCAAGTAGCAACATATTTGGAATCCCCTCCCAAGGCTCAAAAAGAAAAGTGGATGACTGTATTCCAACTGAAAAGGTTTCTGTTAAGAGAATATACAATCCAGCTTAGGAAAAATTGTTTCAGTGGATTGAGTGTAATAAAAGTTCTGGCAAAAAACTTCCTGCAAGTAGTGTTGATGAAAAATGGGTCATTGGCTTCACTATGCCATTCAAAAAGAACCCTTTGTTGGCCACGATAAAAGTAAAATTCATAAAGCTAACGTGGAGCATTTGAAAGCAAAGGCTATACCATCAAAAACACCATTAGGGTCATTCCATGTCAAATCAACCAGCAAAAATAGCATTTTCAACCTGACCATATTTGATTTTTATGAAACTTGGTATGTTTGTAGAATTCATCAATAAAAACAAACATGAGTTTTTTCAGAATTTTTAATGCATCCGTTTTTGAGTTATTGATTTTTGAAATTTAAAAACACACACCTGAAATTTCATCATCTGAGCAAACTTTAACTGCTAATTACTCGGGTTCTAGTAGAGCTAAGGTCATGAATTATGGCTCATTTTAAAGATCTTGAATTGGGATTTCATTTGATATGCCACATGACACTATTAAAATAATTTAATGTCAATTTTAAAATTTTAAAATTGAAATATTAAAAAACATGTGTTTTTTAAAAAATCTGAAAAAAATATGTTTAACAAACATTATTTTTCTACATATCCTGAAAGTTTCATAATGGGATTGCTATGGGATCACTATAAAAAAATAAATAACATAGAAGGACGTTACTAAACGCACCATCAGTGACTGAGGAATTGTTTATTTTGTCTGTCTAAAATGTTATCCCTGTTCTTACAAACACTGCAAATGTTAATGAATTAATTATAATTAGTTAAAAAGTTAATATATATCCATAAAGGTAACAAATTGTGTTTCTTTCCTAGGTTTTAAAGTAAAAGCAAAGTAAAAGATGGATGCCAGCAGAACGCCGCCCCGGTGGCGCAGTGGTCTAAGGCGTTGGCCTCTGATCATTCGTCCGAAGGGGTCCGGGTTCGAATCCCGGTGAGGCATGGATGTTGTGTTTGTCTTACGGCACTGGCTCTCTCCATTCCCTGGAACCAGTGACCCTAAATTAGGGACGGGCGACTGCTTATAGCCCATTGAGTTGCTCACGGTGGTCGTTAAACCTCCAATCAAAAAAAAAAAAAAAAAAAAAATGCCAGCAGACCATCCACATCAAAAGTTTCAAGTGTGGTTTACTGTTGCAAAACCCCCTTGGGAAACCAATCCATAAATATAACAAAAAAAAATTTGCGACCAGTTTCCAAGAATCTATTACTACAGAACAAGTTGCTCAAAACTGGAGACAAGATCTGTGACAGTTGTCGTAAAGCAATCCAGAAATTTCACTCTGAAGCTGCTGAACATTCCTCTTCCCCTTCTGATAGCTATAATGAACAAGAAGTCGAAGGCCATGCTGTTCCATCTGAAAACATTGAAGTATCAACTCCTGAAAAAGAGCATGCTATAGAAGCATTTAACAGAAGTTTACAATGTCTGCATGAAACACCAATCAAGAAAAAACGCCTGCAAGAAAAAAAAAATACCCTGAAGAGAAATATAAAAAAGCCCAAGAAGCATTTCGAGCAAAATTATTAAAGTTAAGTCCTGCGTCGGAACCAAAAGGATATTTCATCTCCTGAACCAGAAATTATAAGACAGTTGAAAGAAAAATTTCATTCCACAGAAAATAAAAGCATAAGAATGCAGATATTGAGTACACTGCCTAAATCTTGGTCACTGAAACGAATTGAAACAGAATTTAGAGTTTCAAATTTTATGGCAAGAAAGGCTAAAAAGCTAGTAAAAGAAAAAGATATCATGTCTTCTCCTAATCCAAAGCCAGGAAAGACTTTAGACAAAGACACAGCAAATTGTATACAAGAATTTTATGAGAGTGACGATGTAAGCCGCCAAATGCTGTGGAAAAAATACTTTGTTTCCATTAAAATAGATAATAAGCGTCAACAGGTAAAAAAAAAATTGCTTCTGAGTAATTTGAGTGAATTGTATACTCTTTTTAAAGAGAGATTTCAAGAGAAAACGGTGGGATTCTCCAAGTTCTGTGAACTTCGCCCTAAGCACTGCGTTCTTGCAGGAGCAAGTGGCACACATTCTGTTTGTGTTTGTACAATGCATCAGAATGTTACACTGATGATGACACAATGCAAGTTACCTGAATTAACAGGAGACACTGTTCAGCCAATAAATTCCTATAAAGATGTCATTGCAAACATAATTTGTGGAAACCCTACACCTGCATGTTACTTCAATCAGTGCAACAACTGTCCAGGATTAGAACAGCTCAAGCAACGATTTGAAAATTGTTTTGATCTAAATAGTATAGAAAATGTGACATTCAAGCAATGGATGCAATTAGAGAAGAGAACAGTACTTGAAACATTATCAAAATCCACACAGGAGTTTTTGGACCTGTTGTTTGGAAAACTTCCAGCCCTGCTTCACCATTCTTTTATAGCAACTCAATAGTCAAGTTACTTAAGACATCTTAAAGACAGAATAACAGAAAATCAATACATAGTAATTTGTGACTTTGCTGAAAAGTATTTTTTTGTATTGCAAGATGCAGCTCAGGGTTTTCACTGGAACAAAGTTCAAGCAACCCTGCATCCTATAGTTATATACTATCGAGATGAGAAAACTCAGAACCTAGGACATGTAAGTTTTGTGATTATATCCGACTGCCTAATTCATGACAGTATAGCTGTCCATCTGTTTCAGCGTTACCTAATTAATTTCATGCAGTCACATTTTTCTCAAAAACCTGAAAAGATATTTTATTTTTCGGATGGAGCAGCTTCACAATACAAAAACAAGTCAAACTTCCTCAGCTTGTGCTACCACGAGACTGACTTTAATATAAAAGCAGAATGGCATTTTTTGGCAACAGCACATGGCAAAAATGCATGTGATGGGATAGGGGGTACTGTGAAGCGATTAGCTGCAAGGGCAAGTTTACAACTTGTTTATAATAATCAAATTATGACCCTACACGAACTCTTTGAATGGGCCACTGCTAATATTGCCTCCATTCACTTTCAGTTTGCAACAACAGAAAATTACAAAGAGGAGGAAATTATCCTTAAAAGTAGAATAGCTTCTGCTAAGACAATAAGTGGTACTCAGAAACTCCATTGTTTCATTCCTGCAGGAAAACACAAATTACTAGTCAAACCTTACTCACTTTCTGAGCATTTTAAAGAAGAGATATGTGCAACAGATGAAGGGGAAGAGAACATTAGTTTTGAAAATATAGTAGGTTTTGTGATTAGTAAGTACTGTAATTTTCGGACTAAGAGCCGCAGGTGAGAAATTTTGCAATCTTGGAAGCAAAAGTTGCCGTAAGGGCCGCACCTGTGAAGTCGTGGTGCTGCTCAGAAAACTAAATTATCTTCCTTATTTTCATGAATTAACTCACACCCAGCTTGATTATATGTATACTTCAAAGGCTAATCTGCAATTCAGTGTCGATCTGCTTTATGCACTTATTTTTTCATACTGGCAAAATTTTTTATTTATACATTTTTTATTAATCATGCTAAAGATGTTATTGGTTTGCCTTTATTAAATGATCAAAACCATTTATGTAATCAACATAAATCACGGTTAATCTTAAGACTGCCGTTAGAATATCGCATTGCTCGTAAAACCGCACAATTGTCTAAATTCCATTCAATGTGTATGTCTGCTACAGGATGGTTCTTTGTTCACCGCAATAGAATCCGTCTTAGAAGTAATTAACTTATAAATTATCGCTTATAATGCTTTCGATTAATGTTTTCTTTAATAATATGTTCCTTCTATGTTATGCTTTTTTCTTTACCAGCTGCCTCGCACGTGTTCACGGATCTGGCTGCCAACACTTCCATAACAGCGGTGCCGCTCTCTTTCAAGTGGTTTGGCCTACTTTCATTTACTGCGCACTGAGCCTTCGCGTTGAGCTCCGCTTTTATATGAATCCCTTCTTTTTTCTTTTCCAGCCGAAGCCTTCAACTTCCACTATCGTCAGTAAAAAAAAAAAAAAAAAAAAAATTAAAATCGAAGCAAAACTCAGGAGCACGAGCTAAGAAACACCTATATCGCATGCCAGATTAACCAAGAAGAGTGAACAGAATTTGTCCTTCCATCCCGCCAGTATTGTTTGGAATAGGTCTCTGCTAATGGAATCATCCTGGGGCAGGCTTTTGCATTGTTCATGTTCTTAAGCTTTTGTTCAGGAAAGTGCCCATCAAACCGGTCTCCCCACCCCACTGAAAACCATTGCACCTTCCTGCATGATGTATGCTACAGCCAACGAAAGACATACACTACGCGCGATATCCACAGAAGCCTCGGACATCACGCTACTCGTCTGAGTGCTTATGTCCCCATTCCATCCCCCACTCCTCCATGCAAAGGGCATTTGAGTCAGGCATTCCTGTCCTCCCCCACTTTCCCTCCTTAACCAACATCAGGACAGCGGAGTTATCGTTTAAATAGACGTGTCTAACGTATGAGTAGAAAGGGGGAAAAACTTGATCACAGTCGAGTTTGTGAAAAAAAAAGATGTGGTTTGAAAAAATTTACTAAGCATCTGCATGAAAACAAAAAAAAAAGGGAGGGAAGAAACAGTCTTATCGAAAACAAATTCGGCATAAAGGCCGCACATTCGAAAAAATTTCACTTTTAGTAACGTAAGAGCCGGCGGCTCTTAGCCCAAAAATTACTGTACTCAGAGCACTGGTGATTGGGATGTGTACTTGGTGTGAATGAGGACACAGAAGAGGTAAAAGTGAACTTCCTGGAGCTGCATGGTCCATCTCCATCATACAAGTATCCTCAATCACCGGATATACTGTTGGTTCATAAATCTGATGTTTTGTTAAAAGTTGACCCGACAACAGCTACTGGAAGAGTATATAATTTAACAATGACCGAGACGAAGAAGGCAAATGAAGCACTGGCATACAAGTGCGGCAAAATTTAAAAGAAAGAAAAAAAGTAGGATACATATAGAAGATAAAATAATTTTGTAAGTGTAAATATGCACACAGACTCATTGGGACACAGTTTCAAATTACTTAGATGTTTATTTTCATTCTTTAACATTCACAATGTTTAAAAAGTCAAGTATGATATTTTACACAAACCACATAAAGAATACCCTTCCAGTCATGGGTGGAACCGGTTAGTACATCTGGCACATTTCAGTTGCATTGTTCTACGTTATTATTTTTTTTATAGTGATCCCATAGCGATCCCATTATGAAACTTTCAGGATATGTAGAAAAATAATGTTTGTTAAACATTTTTTTTTCAGATTTTTAAAAAACACATGTTTTTTAATATTTCAATTTTAAAATTGACATTATTTTTTTTAATTGTGTCATGTGACATATCAAATGAAAGCCCAATTTAAGATTTTTAAAATGAGCCATAATTCATGACCCTAACTCTACTAGAACTCGAGTAATTAGCAGTTAAAGTTTGCTCAGATGATGAAATTTCAGGGGTTTTTTAAATTTCAAAAATCAATAACTCAAAAACGGATGCATTAAAAATTCGGAAAAAACTCATGTTTGTTTATATTGATGAATACTACACTTATACCAAGTTTCATAAAAATTAAAAAATGTCGGGTTGTGAGCCTTGTTGATTTGACATGGAATGGCTGACACATTAGCAAAATGCATAAAAAAAATTGATGAGCAGATGCTCTCACACATGAAAAATCTTTTCAACATTGCCTATTATATTGCAAAAAATGAAAAACCTTTTACAGATTTCAAAGATCTATTGTGCTTAGCTTCGAAATTGGATGTTCACATTTTACAAAAGTATGGTAATGAAAAAGAATGCAAAATTTTTATACATTATATAGCAGAAATATTAAAAATGGAGCTGGATCAAATGGTAAAGAATTCTAAATTTATTAGTATTTTAGTTGATTTTTCAACTGACAGGACTTCAATTGAACATGCAGTTGTTTATGCCAGATATTCAGACAATGGTATTATAAAAGAGGACTTTTTAGGCGTCATTGACCTTCCAACTGCAACTTCGGATGGCTATTTCACTGCTTTAACAGCACTATTAAATAGACGGCTTGGCATGGATAGTTGTAAGGACAAAATCTATATTGCAGGCTTAGGAACAGATGGAGTTGCTAGTATGCTTGGCCATAAGTCTGGGCTTTCAGTAAAAATGAAAGAAATACTTGTATGCCCTAAACTTGTTAGTATTCATTGTGTTGCTCATAGCCTGCACCTTGCAGTTTTACATGCCTGTAAAAACATCAAATGCATTCTAACATTTGAGAGTAATGTAAAAAGTATTTTTAAATTTTACAATGGTTCTGCAAAATGGTTGCACAGATTACAAGAGACATCACAAGCACTTGGTGAAAAAATTCTGAAACTTGGTGATATTCATGGTGTCCAGTGGATATCAAGCAGATCAAATGCACTTCATGCTCTGTCTCAGTCATGGAAAACTGTTGTTACTGATCTTGAATAGTCCATTGCAGTTAATGATTCTGACTCTGCAAAAGCTAAAGGACTACTCAAATCCCTAAGGCAATTTATTTTTGTGAAATTAATTCATTTCCTAGTGGATTTTTATGACAAGTTGAAACCTTTAAGCCTGGCCTTACAGAGTAAGTGTTTAATGATTTCTTCATTGAAAGGTAAAACTGAATATGCTCTGAATTCACTAGATAAACTAAAGAATAGTGTTGGTCATATGGAGCAAGCATTCTTGGATAGAGTTTCACTTGTTGGAAGTTACAAGGAAGTGCAATTAATCAATGTAAGTGCAGGTGAAAAGCAGTTCCAAGCAATCATAGAAAAATTGATTTCCAATGAAAAGGACTATTGGCTAGACAGGCTAGAATCCCTTTCGTCAGATATATTTCAGATTTTTGATGTGTTAAAGTGGCCTCCTCAGTCTCATGTTTTAGACTATGGTGTAGAAGAGATGAAAACACTATGTAAATATTTCTACCCAAAAGATTATGACAAGAAAATGAACCTGTTGCTGGCTGAATGGACAGAATATAAACTTACATTGTCATCTTTGACTTTTGAGGAAGCACTACAAAGAATACATAAACATTCTGAAAGGTTTCTCAATTTGTTGCCCATTGCAAACTTTTGTGCTGTGCTCCCACCAAGTACAGCCTCCTGTGAACGTGGTTTCAGCTATTTCAACAGGATAAAAACATCTTATAGAAACTCTTTGAAAACAACAACGGTGAATGATCTCCTCACAGTTGCTGTAAATGGCCCAAACTTAAATGAATTTAATCCAACTGCAGCTATTGATTGACAAGTGGTATTTCAGTGCAGAAAAGCAAAGGTATACTAACCTTCATTAACGGGTATGTGTGAAACTTTTTTATTAAATTATTTTAATGATTTTATAATTTTGGCCAATGCAGAGTGGGAACTTTGAAAAATTTAGCATGTGCAGCATTATTTGTATGCTATTCTAAGCACGACAATGATTACGGAGGCTAATCAACAACGAATGATATGCACGCCATTCCTATTGGGGATCCTAACAAATTTTGCAGAGATTTAAATTTTCAGTAAAACTGCACAAGCCTGAAATTTTGATGCTTAACTGTTATAATGTGTATTTTCCCATTGCTTCAGCACTTGTTTAAAGTTTTTGGCTAACTTTTCTGATAACTTCATCAAGGGAATTAGTTTCAGAACTGTGAAAGGAGCATTTCCCCCTTCTTTTTGAAGAGGTTGGGGTGGAGGGGCTCACATTGGTACTAAAAGAAATTATGCATTCACATTTATGCTTTATGTAAAAAATTGTGTTTTCAAGTCATAAAAATATGCAGTATTTTGGAAATACACATGCAAATTTCCCACCTTCAGTCAGTGTTTCACTCCCATATGTGCATCCCAGCCAATTAGCTGAAAGCCACCGATTTTGTTTTCAATTCAAGCCCACTCCCATTAGCAAAATAAAGAATGGTGGGGGTAGGCGTGGGGAGTAGATGCTGGCGAGTTGAATTTGTGTTTGGCTAGTGAGTATGGAGAGGAAATTTCTTCCCCTGCTTTTATGTTCTTGAAAATCCTTGAATCCCCTCCTCCCCCAGATTTGTACAAACCGACGTTTGCTTCTAGAAGACTTCCCTTTTGGAGCTTTGACTTGAACCCAGCCACTGCAACTCAGACAACAATGATAAACAATTTGCAACATTTTGAACTGTCAACCATAATTTCCCAACGAGTTATGACTGCCACAGGCACACACGCACCATTACATTTTATTATTATAGATGTTTTGAGTTAGACAGTTTGGTTCAACAGGAATGTTGTACTTTATACAGTGAAACTTACCCATAATGATATTCTACAGACCAAGAAAAATATTGTTATAGAGAGTTTATCATTATATAGGCAAGAAAGGTTGAACCAGATACACTCTTATAATGGAAATTATTTAATATGGGTGTAACATTATTTTTACTAATAACATGTTAAACTTAAATTATTAAATAAGTAAAGATTAGAAATGTAGATGAACATAAATCGTGAAAAACTAATTCCAGTTCAAATATGAACACATTTTTTAACTACATTTCTATTAATCTAAAAATGCATGTATATAATGATGAAAATAAAATCGCGAATTATGTTTTTAATTCAAAAACAAAAAATACGTAGTAACAGAAACAAAATACTGTATATACTCGTGTGTAGGTCGACTTGTTTTAATGAAATATTTAGGTCGAAATTAGGGGGTCGAACTATACACGGAAAATATTTCTGATAAGTTGAAAACCAAAATTTTGATGCCTTATGGAAATGCGCATACTTAGCCCTTTGCGCCATCAGTTCATTTGCAGTTGTATATTTAGTCATTTTCCGGGTGTTACTGGTACAGAAAAAAGTTATTGCTAAGAATTTTCATGATTTTATATGTACGAGTTTGTTTTATGATGTCTCAAAGTCCGTTTTATGTAGATCTGTCAATATGGCCTTGACTGCCCCGCTAGTAAATCACCCAGAGGGAAGATTGTATCGTGCCGTGACCTACGACCATGCTAAATTCTCAATGGGGGTGGGGATGAAGAAGGGAAAAGAACAGACTATTGAAAAAGGAGACCGCTGCCACTGCTTAGCGACAGCAGAGAAGAGAGGCGTGACAATCTACAGAATAGTGGTAACTTGATCAATTCATCCTGAAAACGAATGTGTTAAAACTTGGCCTATCGCTCAGAATAACATTGCCACTGATAGTAAAAAAGTGCATTAAGTTTAACTACCTACTTACGTTTGTTATTAAATTGAGTGTGTTCTGGCTCTAAAAATTAAACAAACAGTAACCTTTTCTGAAGACTAAGAGTGAGCAAAAGGATTGCATCTTTACTGAATGGGGTGATGTTTTGTTTTGTCACTAAAGCCAATTGTTTGTCACAAATACGGTGGAGAGGGGGGATGAAACTCAGAAGTAGATAAACGACCTCTCTGTCAATCACACACTCGTTCAGCTCAGCAGTTGACCGACACCTGCTACGCTGCACAGGGTAGTGGGAGAAAATTTTATAAAACAAATTTACTTCAATTTTTTAAATAGCTGCGTGCAAATTTTACAGTGTCCACAACACATCAAAATAAAGATACATTTTAAATTTTGAAGAGATCCATCAAAAACTTCAAAAGTTACACATTTATTTTTTACGGCATGGATATTCTTTATGGGTAAAAAACCTATCAGGTTGACATCAAGACCTATTTACGCTTTCCAAATATGTTTCAGGAAGGTTTTTTTTCTCTTTTTAAATAACCATGTGCTTTACGACATTTAGTAAATGCACCATGATTCGTTTGATGCAGGAGCAAATGCTTTACTTTCCATTAATGAAGTAACTGCAGAAAACTCGCTCGCAAAAAGTGGAAGATGGGGGTGGGGTGACAATGTGCAAAAGTGGGTTCATATATTGTTAAAGTGTGTAACTTTTCCCTGAAAACTCTCTAACCAGGGTGGTGAGCCCTATCATCTTCCCAGAATTGTGCCTAAATTCCACCCACATTTTGCGGGTAACTGCCGCAAGCAACATTGTGAGAGCCAGCTACAACAATAAATAGTAGGTTCACATTTACGCATGCGGGCACATCCTCTGAAAAAAAAAATATATTTTTTTTTTATACACAAGATAGATGATTTTTATTTATTTATACACAAGATGAATTTTTTAAAAAATTTATACACAAGATAAGTAGGTATACAAAAACTGCAGATATTCACATAAAAATCGGGGGTCGACTTATACACGGGATATACAAATATTCTTCAAATATTCAGATAAAAATCGGGGGGGGGGGTCTCCCTATGCACAAGTATATACAGTATGTACTGTATAATCAAGTTATACATACATAAAACAGAATTTGGATAATTAGATTTAGATATGAACTAAACAAATTTAGTCGTTAATTAACAAGAGAAGTAATCGGATATTGCTGTTTTCTTGGTTTTTGCAGAGCATACAGCCTCTATACTGAAGCATGGGTGAGGGATCCTTGGGTCTGGACCCCTCCCTTGAGGGAGAATTAAGCACGAATTTAAAGCAATATATATGTATATGTGAGGTTTTCACCAATGAACTAAATCCATGAGGCCCTTCCCCCTTGCGAAATTTCTGGCTATGCCACACTGCCGCTGTACACATCTTTCAAACCATCTAGTGAATTCTGATATATGTCTGGGACTTTTGGTAGTGTAGGAATGAAATTCTGTGATGTTTCAATTAATTTACCGGCATCTACAGATGTTAAATTAGATGATAATTCTGTCAAACACTCCATCTCTTTCTCTCCGCTTTCATTATCATTTTGTTTCAGTTCCGCTTACATACCCTCATTAGTGCTCCCACTAAACACTAATAACTCTTCATCCAAATTCAAATAATCCTCTGTATTTGTAGAACAGTGCATATTCACAGTAGTTTTGTGTGTGCCAAGAGAATTACTGAGGTGCATCATACATTTTTCTTCAGATAAATTTGGTTCAGAAATATTTGCATCATTGTCAGGCTCTTCTTCATCACCCCTTGAGCTGAAATTAAAGCCTGCCATCCACCAGCAATTTCACATGTTAGATTGCAGCACAGAACTCCAACTGCCAGAGATCATGCCACATGCCTGTTAACATTTGTGAACTTTAAAGGGCTGGGCTATTTTGTTTTTTCAATTTGAAAATTACATTTTTGATCTAACATTTTCTGTAGTATCCTTTCACACATTTAATGATGCCCAAATCCAGCAGCTGCAGAACTGATGTGCAATTGAGCTGGAAGTAATGGAGTTTAACATATTTCATTTTGGTGGATTATTCTGGGGAGTACTGTTATCCATGATTAGAGCAATTTGCTTCTTTTTCTTCTTCATAGTGTTGTCTACATCCTGTAGCCACTGATTGAATATTTCTTCCATGCTCTTTTGTTTGTTGTATAATCAACTGAAATGTGTGTAAGGAAAATGTCAACTGACACATTAAAAAAAAAAAAAAAAAAAAGAGGAAATCTACTTTAATTTTAAATAAAATTTGTGCAGTAATTTTAAATTTTGTTTAAAAATGAAATGAGGAATCAAGCATATAATTTTTTTTTTTAACTTTAACGTGGTCAACCTTAAAATGCAGAACTTCACTTTTGACATTTACAATTCATTACATAAAAGTAAAATTGACTGTAAGTTAAGGTTTTTTTTACCTGGTTAAGCTTTATATATTTTTGAAAACATCTCAGTTTTGCAGATTTTCCTATCTTTAGGGGTTTCAGCTTGTCCGTTCTGGTACTGTTCGCCCACATCACCACCATCAATCTCTGTTTTGATTTCTTTTTTCCTTTACATTTTTCTCACTTATTTGCTAATGTTTTCTCTGGCATGAGTTGAAAAAACAATCCTGTTTTGTCTGCATTGTAGTCATTGTCAGCAGAATATTTTCCCTCACTTTTTCTCAGTTCACGCTGCTTCCACGATTCAATGCCATCTATAGGCACAGACTTTTCTTCGCCATTAATTACTTGAAACGATATTCTGTGACAGTCACGACACAAAGTAAGCCATCCATTGCTAGCTTTAAAATTCTAATTTTCAAGCATGGTTGCAAAGTTTTTTGCATACCATAGGTCCATTTTGTGGGACATTTTATGCTCGCATTTCATGGAACCACCTAATCATTGTTTTGTCAGCATCTTCATTCACATCACCTTTCATTCGTTTGTGTTTCAAGTTTATCTTTCCATTTTCTGCAGCTTCCTTGATGTCCTTCCGTTTTTTCAAAAACGTTGCAATTGTTGACTGAGGAATGCCATATTTTTTTAGAAACTTCTACTTGTTTTAACCCACTGTCAAGATCTGTGATTACTTTTAGTTTCTCCTGAAATGAATCAAGAGTTTTTATAGCACAACAAGGTCACACCTGTCTCATCACAGTGGAGTTCAACGAGCAAGCGGATTTGGACTGATTGATTTAGGGTTTGTAGGGGGAATGTGTAGAAAGGTTGGGCATAAATCGCATGACCAACAGGAGGCTAAGTCGCTGCACTTGCGTCAGTCCTCAGGAACTGGACAAGGCCTTTTTTTTTTTCCAAAAAACGACAACATTACTTCCTATTCTAGGACCAGCTGTCTTCATATATGACATTCTTCAGCATTAATGGATTGTTAAAAGGCTCTGTTTCTTTGAAAAGTCTTGGGCACAACACATGGCCAAAGTTTGAAAAGCGTAGCAAAATTAGCATTATATACAGGTTGACTCAAAAACAAATTATCTTTATAAACAAGTTCGAAATGCATTAGTACTATAGGAAATCTGCCAGGAATGCGAAAAATATCATTATAGACAGGCTTATCATTATAGCCAGGTTTCACTGCATATGTAACACAAGAACCGTTATTTTTTTTGTTTTTGTTTTTTTTTACATTCAAATGTTCATAAATTGCAATTTCCTAGAAACATTTTTTTTTTTTTCAAAATTGTCATTATCTTGTACTTGCATCAACATATGGTGTTCAGGCATGTTCTTGGTATAGTACTCTAAAAAATAATGATGATGTGCAACAAATTTTGGTTTCATTTAGCAAACAGCCATGCACATTTTACTTCCAAAGATGACAGTAGATCGCAATAATTTGCTTTCTTGGTGGAGGAGTCTTAGATGTCACCAACTGTGTATGGTACTTTTTGAGCAGGCTGTTTCCCTTGACTAACTGCATGTTGCTTTATATTCCTAGTATGTTCTGTCTGTTGCTACAGCATAAATTATTCCTATTATTATACAAAACTGCTTTATGTAAAATTGACATACAGTAATTTAGTTAACATTCATACAATGACAACTTATGTAAAGTGATTTGGGCAATAATAATAATAATCACATTGGTGTGCTGTTGCTGCTACTAAGCTACATGTGAAACTTCTTGTGGTAGAGTAGTACTTGGAGAACTTTCAGATCTTCCAATTGGAGATCTTTTAGGTACAGTAGTTGCAAATAATAACAGAGCAATTTCTTGTAATAAAACTAATATGTTTATAAAAATGGTGATAAAATATTTGAGAAAAGATATAAAATAATTATTAAAAGAACAATGTTAATTTTATTCAGCAATAGTAATATGTTAAAATAATATGGTCAAAGAACTTATTATTTTAATGATAGCAATTATAGTTATGTTCAGAAATGATATAGCAGTAGATAAAGTAGGCAGCAGCCTGCTTATAAAAGTACACTAGATGTAATTGGTGGCATCCAGAGTGCAGATGTGTTACTATTTATCATCATCTCATGTAGTAAACAGGACAGCTGCTACATTATTTAGATGGGTCCTAAGAACCCATAGTTTTTTTAAAAGTGGGTACTTCATGAGATATCCTGGGCCCTTTTTAAAAAATTAGAAGAATAAAGATATAATTAATATTTATTCTTGCATAAACAAATACAAAGTAGATGTATGTTACATTGTTTGAAATATAATATTCAGACAAGTTACGTACAACTCATAAAGAGATGAATAATTTTGTAACACTCAAATAACAAATCAGTCAAATGTTGACAGTATCTGGCCTCCTATTATCTCCTCTCACAGACACCAGTGCTGTCTTATTTTATCGATCGTTTTTACCTTTGACCCATTCCCAGAGTTGTCATGTTGAGACAAACTATTGGGATTTCAGATAAGACATTAAGTATAGAATGTATTACAGAGTTAAACAAAATTTACATAAGAAGTAGAAACAAAAGCAAAAAGTAAAAACTCATTATATACGTCACAACCTTTTTTTATTCAGATAAATACAGTTGATTAAGTAGGAATTGTAGACGAAAATCTGCAGCATTACTGTTAAAATCTGATTTATGTGATGTTTTCTTTTCTTTCAGACAAGCATTATGTTAAAATCTGCTGAAATGCAGAGTAAACCAGCATTGAATGAAAGAGATTTGCCAAAATCAAGTGGGAATAGTTCTGAAATTTCTTCGAATAGTATTTGTGGTGGAAATTCTATGTTATACCTTGTGCCATCACACCAATATGGATTGGCGCCACTTCCGTTCCAGTGGCAGTTATTGTATCCATTTCTTCAAGCATCATTGCTTCCTGGTCAGAAATGTCCAGATCAGAGAATGTCATCTTCACATTATGGACCAGTGCCTTCTCAACCACCATTATATCAAGCATCGCCACTTCCATATGAAGGATCACAATCTACTGTGCAGCAAAGCCAATCTTCTTTACAGCCAGGGCTGCATGTTGTTCAGCCAGGAAGTTTAAATCATGAATTACCTCCTCCGTGGCAAGGACCTCAAAACCAAGGAGCACCTGATTTATCGAAAGAATCTCCATCTGCACAGCAAGAACCACCATCACATCATGAAATACTAGCCTCACAAATAGGAGTACCACCACCACACTTCAGACTGCCACCTCCAGTTTTTGGGGCTGCACCACGATCTCCACTCCTGAGAGCTGTACTACCACCTCCACTCTTTCAGGTACCACCACCACTTATAAAAGCACCATGCCTTCCTAATCATATGCCACCTCCTATGCCTCAAGACCCACTGCCAGCTTTACACCAAGGGGTCCCACATCATTTAATACCCCCAGTACCACAAGGTCCACTGTCCTCATACCACGAAGTACAACCACCTCTTCACCAACCTCCCTGTGCATTCAGGACATTCTATTTATCGCCATCCATGCCCGCCAGTTCATGGGGCTCCCTATGCCTTATGAGGACAAAAAAAATAAATAAAAAAATAAATAAAAATCTGCACTTGTAAAAATTTCATATTCCTTCACTGTATGTGCGCATGTTGTTCTCATCTGATTTTTTTAATATGGTTATTTGCTTTGAGATGTTTAGTAACTGACTGGTGTAACTACCCTGTTTGAATTACAAAATAAGAGGAAAAGGTAGGTGTCTTGTTTTGTTGGCAGCTGAAAATTGCATTACAGTCTTATACCGCATTGAGATAGCAATGTCGCTAGCAAATTATTTCAAACTTAGGGTAAATGCTTTGGTAAACAGTGCACGTTTTGTAAAATGAAGTTTTTTAATCATGGTATATCATGCCACAAAAATAGGGAAAATGTTGAGTTAGTGTGTGCAGTCGGTAGATGAAATAATAGAAGGTGGTTTTATTGTTTTTGTTTACTATGCCAATTAGAAGACAGCTTTGAAAGACATCTCAAATAAATGTCTATCAGCAATTGTCTACATAAATAAGTGAATAAATCAAAGAATGGTGAGGAGATATTAGCAAGCTCTCTGAAACTCAAAAATTGAAAAATATACTGCAGTTTTGAGAGAGTTGTCCGAGTTCGAGATTTTCTGGCCCTTTTTTTGTAAGTCTGTGAATACCCTAGAAGTCTTCCTTCAGTTTTGAGAGAAAAAGATAATCCAGCATTTATCAAATTTTAGATTTTTTGATAAAGGAAAGAAATTCTAATCCCAGTCGTGGGAAACTTGTTTCTTGTTATACAGGATCGTGGGACAATTTTTTTTTATTATTTTTTTATCAGCAATGCTTGATACAAAAAATTGAAATTAATCATGGTAATCTTATGTACTAAAATATTTAAATCCAGGATTCAGTGTTTTTTTAATGAAGTTTTTGTATTTTTTTATTTAATTTGGAAAACTGATTTTAACCTTTTAATGCCCATTAATATTCCTGTAACTTCAGGTTCATTGTTTCATTTCAGTTATGAAGTGTAACTTTAAAATTTTCTGTCCACAAGAACCAATTTGAAAGGTAGTGATTTAATAAATGCCATCACATAATGGCATTGTAAGTAACTCGTAAATGGGGAACTTTTTCTTTTTAGGAGAAATATCCATAAAATTGTTATGAAGATAAATTTTTGTTATATTTCAGTGCTATTTTGCTTCTTGTTGTGATATACAATTGTTATTAAATGAATTTTTATATAATTGTTATTAAATGAATTTTTATATAATTGTTATTAAATGAATTTTTATATAATTGTTATTAAATGAATTTTTGTTGATCTTTTCATTTATTTGAACTATGTACAAATAAAAAACTAATGACAAATGTTGAAAATTCTGTGTCATTCAGTGAAATTAGTGTTTATTTTTAATATTGTTATTCATATGTAAATGGTGTAATGTCTGCATAAAAATGTTAATGGTTTGTGAATTGCAACCATTGGTGTTGGAATTTCTTTCCATTTTTGCAATGTTATTGTGAAGAAATTGAAGAATTTTATGAGGAAATTCGTCATCTAAATAATAAAGGTAAGCAGCACTTGAAGATAATTATGGGAGATTTCAATGCAAAAATAGGGCAACGGCAACAGAATGAAACTTCAGTAGGTAAATTCGGTCACGGCAACAGAAACCAGCGTGGAAATACTCGTAGAGTTTGCAGAGGCAGAAGGGTTTTTCATCTTGAACTCCTTTTTTAAGAAAAAGCCACACAGGAAATGGACATGGAGACATCCAAATGGGACGACAAGTGAAATTGATTTTATTATGTGTAACAAAAAATTCTGTCATAGAAGACTGCAGTGTGCTGAACAAGTTCAACACAGGGAGTGACCATAGATTGGTGAGATGTAAGATGCACCTCAACACTAAACTGGAACGTGGCAAGCTCATAAGACAAACAAAATGTATTGACATAACCAACCTTTAAAAAACACCATAATACTTTCAAGTTGGAACTGAAGAACAGATTCTCTGCTTTAGAAGGCCTAACATCGGAAGAAGTGGATATTTCGGAAGTTAACAGAAAAGTAACCAAAGCTCTAATGGAAACAGCAACAAAATTAGCTGGGTCTAAGAACAAGTTGCATGTGAACAAATTATCAGGAAAAACCAAAATGTTGATGCAAAAAAGAAGAGAGATGAGGACAACTAAAGAAGATGTGACTTCCAAAGTGGAATATATAGAGCTATGCAAGACAACACGAAAAAGTATCACTGAAGACGTAAGGAAATTCAACTGTGAGCTAGTGAGGAAAGCAATTGAAAACAACCAAAGCCTTAAGATAGCAAAGGGACATCTCAGTAAGGGAAGAAAACAGATTATGGCTCTGAGAAAAGAAGATGGTTCTATAACAAGAAATAGAGGCGAAATTTTGACAAGAGTGAAAGATTTCTACTCCAAATTATATGAAAGGGATGATACATGTACTCCAGACATCATGAAAGGTACCAGAGTTCTTCCAGTCCTCCCAGCAGAAGTTGCTCATGCAATCAAGAACATGAAGCGGGGGAAAGCTCTAGGAGAAGATGGAATTACTATAGACATCATACAAGAAGCAAGTGGAGAAATTGAAACAGTACTCGCCCAAATTTTCACTCGATGCCTTAATAAAAGGGAAGATTCCTGAGGATTGGAACAACGCTACAATGATCCTGCTACATAAAAAAGGTGACATTGAGGATCTCAGGAACTACAGACCTATCAGCCTCCTATCAGTGGTTTATAAAATCTTCACTAAAGTTCTTTCACACCGCTTGAAGGTAACACTGGACATGGCTCAACCGAGAGAACAAGCTGATTCAGGAGTGGCTACAGCACAATAGATCATATCCACGTACTGAGAGAACTAATTGAAAGAGCGAGGGAATATGAACTTCCATTGTGCATGGCTTTTATCGATTATGAAAAAGCCTTTGATTCGGTGAAACCATCAGCAGTTACCACGGCTCTGAAATCCTGCGGTATTGAAGATGCATACATTAATATTATTAATAACATCTATGAAAATGCAAGTGCAAAGATTCGGCTGTTTGAAAATACAACACACATAAAAATTGGAAAGGGAGTGAGACAAGGTGACACCATATCTCCGAAGCTCTTTAATGCCACATTGGAAAAAATGTCTTTCAATCACTGAACTGGGAAAACAAAGGGATAAAGATTAATGGAGATTATTTAACCCACCTTCGTTTTGCTGATGACGTAGTCATTTTTGCAACTACCCCATCAGAGCTGCAGAGTATGATCCAGGAACTTGCTGACAAGAGTAAAGAAGTGGGATTAAAAATGAACTTTCAGAAGACAAAAGTGATGTTCAATGCTTTTACAAGAAATGAAGATTTATCGATTGATGGAGAAAAACTGGAGATAACAGATACATATGTTTATCTTGGACAGCAGATATCAAGTGAGGGTCACATTGATGAAGAAATTAATCGGCGTACAAAACTTGCCTGGAGAGCTTTTGGAAGAAACAGCATAATTTTCAAGAGCAATATGCCATTATGTCTTAAAAGAAAAGTGTTTGATCAATGCATCCTTCCAGTGCTTACGTATGGTGCAGAGACGTGGACCTTAACTAAAGGAGACATACAAAGGCTGCAGACAACTCAAAGAAGCATGGAGAGGTGCATGCTTGGTATAACCAGGAGAGATAAGAAGAGGAACTCGTGGATCCGAAAAATGACGAGAGTGGAAGACATCATGATCAGAGTTAAATCCCTGAAATGGCAATGGGCTGGACATACTGCCAGAAGGACAGACCATAGATGGACAGCCGAAATTTTAGATTGGATTCCAAGGGACAGGAAAAGACCCAGAAAAAGACCACATGGCAGATGGGTAGATGAAATTCGTAAATATGCGGGAGTGACATGGAGGAGACTGGCACAAGACAGACCGTTGTGGAGGAAACTTGGGGAGACCTTCGTCCAGCAGTGGATTGATAATGGTTGACAATGATGATGATGATGATGATTGTCCAGATTGCCCTGTAAAATAAATCTGATGATCTGTAAAAGTGATGTCGAACACTCTTTTTCCACCCCATAATGATGGCTAACTCCTAGTCCTGAGGGCAAGTCCCATGCAAGATCTCTGTGTTTATTTAATGATCCTGTTTATCACCCATTTGTGCATACAGTGACCCCTCAATTAGTGATGGGTGTTAGATCTGAGGCTTTGCTGCCCCAGTGGCTGAGTAGTCTGAGGTGTTGGCTTCTGACCATTTGTTCAAGATGGGCCTAAGGTTTGATTCTCGGGTAAAGCATAGGTGGTGTGCTTGTTTGATGGTGCTGGTCCTGTCTTTTCTCTGGAGCCAGTGGTCCTAAATTACGATGCAACTGCTTATATCCCAATGAGTTGATCATAGTGGTAATTAAAACACAAAAAATATATATATTTACAGTTGTGCCTGCTTGTAAAAAAGTCTTTTATTGCAAATTTAAAGTTATAAGGAAGAATCTTCCATTCTCCTAGATTTAGGACTGGGACAACCTGCCAATGGTAACCGATAACATGGGTACAGTTGGCAAATTTTGAGCGAAGCTATTGCAAAATCTAAGCTCATTAAGGTGTCTATAATAACACATTCTAAAAAACAAATGCATAAAATCTCTCAACAACCCTACATATGTCAAGCCGAGAGCGAATTCATAATATCATTGAAAAAATCAATGATTAGTGACATGAAGTTGGTGTCATGGTGATTGATCTTGTCCTATAGGAATAATGACCATTAAAAAACTGACCAAATTTAATAATTTTAATTGAAATTCCTCGCTGACACAGAATTTCTGGAATCAGACGGTGTCAAAACCTGATCATGGACAATGTCCAATCGCATGCCAAAAATCACGGTGATCAGATGTGTCGTGTTGTAGCTATGCCCGAACAACTAATTGTCCCGAGTCTCATATAGAGAGCGGATTTTTTCAATTACCATCATTTTTGGGCTAAGAGCCATGGCTCTTACATTACTAAAAGGGAAATTTTTCGGGTGTGCGGCCCTTATGCCAAATTTGTTTTTGATAAGACTGTTTCTTCCCTCCCCCCTTTTTTTCATGCAGATGCTTAGTAAATTTTTTCAAACAACGTCTTCTTTTTTTTCAAACTCGACTGTGATAATCCCCCTTCCCCTTCTACTCGTACGTTAGACACGTCTATTTATACGATAACTCCGCTGTCGTGATGTTGGTTTAGGAGGGAAACTGGGGGAGGGCTGACTCAAATGCCCTTTGCGTGGGTGATGGAGTGGGGACATAAGCACACAGACCAGTAGTGTGATGTCCAAAGCTTCTGTGGAGAGCACGCCCAGGGTATCTTTCATTGGCTGCAGCATACATCATGCAGGAAGGTGCGATGCAACCGATGGAATGAACGTTGATTTTCACTGTGGTGGGGAGACCGGTTTGATGGGCACTTCCCTGAACAAAAGCTTAAGAACATGAACAATGCAAAAGCCTGCCTCAGGATGATTTGATTCCATAAGCAGAGACCTATTCCAAACAATACTGGTGGGACGGAAAGACAAATTCTGTTCACTCTTCTTGGTTAATCTGGCATGCGACACAGGTGTTTCTTGGCTCTGTGCTCCCGAGTTTTGCTTCGATTAAATTTTTTTATTGACTGACGATAGTGGAAGTTGAAGGCTTCGGCTGGAAATGCTTTCTCACTAATAAGCGCTGTAGCATTATCATCTGATGTTAACAATGGGTAATTAATTTAATACTTGGCTGAAGATAAAATCTTCATAAACGCAGAAGTAAAAAAGAAGGGAGAGCTTTCCTATTCATATAAAATTGGAACTCGATGCAAAGGCTCAGTGCGCAGTAAATGAAAGTAGGTCAAACCACTTGAAAGAAAAAAGTGAGAAAGCAGAGACACTGCTATTTCGAAGTGTTGGCGGCGAGATCCGCGAACACGTGGGAGGCAGCTGTTAAAAGAAAGCGTAAAGCAACTTCATTCTAACAAAAACATCTGTAGATGAGAAAAAAAAAGCATAACAAACATAGAAGGAACATATTGTTAAAGAAAACATCAATCGAAAGCATTACAAACGATAATTTATAAGTTAATTACTTCTAAGACGGATTCTATTGCGGTGAACAGAGAACCATCCTGTAGCAGACATCCACATTGAATGGAATTTAGACAATTGTGCGGTTTTACGAGCAATGCGATATTCTAACGGGAGTCTTATTAAGATTAACTGTGATTTATATTGATTACGTAAATGGTTTTGATCATTTAATAAAGGCAAACAAATAACATCATTAGCATGATTAATAAAAAATATATAAATAAAAGCTTTTGCCTGTATGAAAAAATAAGTGCATAAAGCAGATCGACACTGAGTTGCAGAATTAGCCTTTGAAGTATACATATAATCACGTTTGGTGTGAGTTAATTCATGAAAATAAGGAAGATAATTTAGTTTTCTGAGAAGCACCACGACTTCACAGGTGCTGCTCTTACGGCAACTTTTGCTTCCAAGATCGCAAAATTTCTCACCTGCGGCTCTTAGTCCGAAAATTACGGTATTATTAAAATTGGTCAGTTTTTTTAATGATCATTATTTTTATACCACAGGACCAATCACCATGATATCAACCTCATGTCACTCACCATGTCCTTCCCTTTCTTTGTGGCAAGTGTCACCGCAATTAGCTGAAGATCTTTGGAGGAGATAGGTAACAAACGACCCCCTCTCAAAACCTGGAAAACCCCTTGAATTGCAAGTTTTTGGATGATTATTCCTCAATGACACAGAATTTTGGGAATCGGAAGGTGTCAAAACCTGACCATGGGCGATGTCCAATTACATGCAAAAAATCACGGTGATCGGATGTGTCATCTTGTTCCTATGCTCGAACAACTAATTGTCTCGAGTCTCTTAAAGAGAGCTCAGCTCTGCCTTCAGCCTCGCTTCCCTCAATAAAAACTGCCTGACAGACTATTTATTTATAATGAAGTCAAAATTCCTTGTTATGGAAATAATGAAATGGGGAAAATTCTTTATTGTGTCTAAAGTGTGTTTTCCTGTCTGTATGAACTATGTGAATATGTATGTACTATTGTTACATACATTCTACTTCATACTGCTGCATTTAATCAATAGCCTTTTTATAACAAAGTAACAGTTACACAGTGTGGCAAAGAATTTTTAAGACTGGGTCTGTAAAATGAAATAGAAACAAGAAATTATACTTGTAATTTGTTTTGGTTTTTTACACAAAATAAGTCCCTCCGGCTTCAATACACTTGTTACAGAGATTTAATAATGATTCGAATGCCTGTTCCTGTTCACTTTGCAGAATTGCCTCCAAAGCATGCGTCGAAGCTGTTTGTATGGTCGAAATATCATCAAAATAACACCCTTTTAACGTCATTTTAAGTTTTGGGAATAAAGAAAAGTCGCAAGGTGCTAAATCAGGCGAATACGGTGGATGATTCAACACACAGACGTTATTTTTCGTCAAAAATCTACGAACAAGAAGTGAGGTGTGACTGGGTGCATTATCGTGCAACAAACACCAACTGTTTTCATCCCGATATTCTGGACGAACGGGACAAATTCTGCCCATCAAACGCCTCAAAACATTTAAATAAAACGCGCCAGTAATTGTTTGTCCACTTGGAACAAATTCTTTGTGGATAATACCCTTACTATCGAAGAATGTAATGAGCATTGTTTTGATTTGCGATGGAACTTTTCTTGTTTTATTTGGCTTGTGGTGAGTTTTTTGACTTCCATTCCACACTTTGTCGCTTTGTTTTAGGATTGTATTGAAAACACCATGTTTTATCACCTGTAACAATCGATTTTAAGAAGTTTGGATCATTTTCAGCGGCTGAAATTATGTCTCTGCAATGTGCACTTCTCCTTGATTTTTGTTCATTGGTTAACGTGTGTGGAACAAATTTAGCACAGACTTTTGTTTTGCCCAAATCTTCATGCAGGATGGTTCGAATAGTTTCTTTGTTGATGTTTAAAGACTCTTCCATTATTCTTAGTGATGCACATCGATTGTTTGCCATGAAATCACGCACTTTTTCAATAATCTCAGGTATCTTAGATGAACTTGGTCTTCCGGTATGCTTATCATCATCTAGCGTATCTCTTCTGTCCAAAAAACGTTTGTGCCAAAGGAAAACATTTGATCTACTTAAACAAAACTCACCGTAAACTTGTTTCATCATTTGGTACGTTTCCAAGGCACTTTTACCAAGTTTTGTGTTAAATTTAATAACAGCCCTTTGTTCCATCTTAATAATTCAACATGAAAAAATTCTTACTTCTCTAATGAACGGCCGATTCATTTGAGTTACTTTAACAACTGCGCAGTACTTTTGGCAGAAAGCAAGCAGATGGTCACAGTTTATAACGCATTCGCGATTACACTGGTGGCGCCACCATAGGTTGAAATCTAGCGCCAGTCTTAAAAATTATTTGACGCACTGTGTATAACAAAGTTTGTATCAGGCTGACCCAAACTTTGTTGCAAAGGGGCAGAAATATATATTTAGATAACCAAAACAACATGACGCTTTATCAAATCAGAGCCAAAAACAGGAGAGGAAAAAAAAAGTCATGTATACAAGCAAGGAAAACAAGCAAAAAAAAAAAAAAAAAAAAAATGCAGATGAAGCCAAAGCTCAGCATTTACAAAATTTTTTGCTTATTTTCCCTGCTTGTATGCATTGCACTTTTTTTCTTCCCTCTCCTGCTTTTGTCTCTGATTTGATAAAGTGTCATGTTGTTTTGGTTGTTTTTCTGAGAATTCTTCTCTGCTGCTTTTGTGCATTTACATTTTCAGGTCTTATTAAAATTTGGTCTTATCATATTAAAATTTGTAACAAACTATTTTTCCCCCGTGCCTTTGCTCTGCCCATTTATAGTCCTAGAATAAACTCGCTGATATTCACTATGGTGTTTACTAGTTGTGTCTGGTTTTGAATGCACATAAAGCTTCCAAAATATCAAATTCCTGCTACTGATTTGCTGTGTTCCACCCATGTATAAACAAAACATAAAAAAAATATTTCCCAAAAATTATATTTTGTGTATTTCGTTAAACAGAAGTATAAGGCGTCGTGAGTATTGCTACTGCCTCGTAGCAAGAAAGAACTGATAGAATAGGTGATGTTTACATATTCGTTATTCATGGTATTTCTGGTGTCAAAACTGAACAAATTAAAACACTTACTCAAGGCTTTCCTCAGATTAATATACTTAATTCTGTTTTAACTTGATCAACTTTCAATTATTCACATCTTCTGAGTTCTTTTGTTTTTACAGATATTTCTGGCTTCTAGATTTTTATCAAGGCCTATTTGCAGTGTATAGAAACTGTATCAAAAGTTTTCTTTACAGCTTTTATACATTGAGAACAGGCCTTGATAAAAAAAATTTCAGGCCAGAAATGTCTGTAAAAACAAAATAATTCAGAAGATGTTGATGAATAATTGAAAGTTCAAGTTAAAATAGAATTAAGTATATTAGATTAGCCATAAAAATATAATTGACTGGTTTAGCGATATTACCCAGTGCCCTCACAACTGAATTATATCTCAAATCAAGTCACTTATTGTTTTGTTTAAGTTTTGCTGCACAGGGTACTATGAATGAAGAATGCACGTGCATCTACTTCAGGCCACACCTGTCACTGTATATTCTCTCTGGCAGAAAAGTACAGGAAACAAATGTGCTATCCACTTTCAGCAGTGGTTCTTAACTTTCCTTACTATAGCGAGCCACTTTTCACTATTATACTTTCTGATTCAGAATAATCATAATAAAGCTGAAATTCTTTTTAAATACAATGTAATCAAGCTATATTTAATTTAAATTACATTTATGCAGCATAATTACATGCAGATTTTATGCAATAAACACAAAGTGAAATATAATTCAATAATTGAGAAAAAGAAAATCAAATCATCCAAATTCAAATTTAGTGCTCTTCTACTCTAGATCTTGAAATTTGGGAGTCACTAGAAAGTCAAAGAACCTGCAATACCCAAATTTACTTTAAGAATACAAAGTGAACTCAGAATTTATTTTCATGAAAAAAACGATATTATTGCTTACCACTTGTAGTAGTGAGAAGGCTGAGCTTGTTTTTCTGTGACTAGTTGCTTGATCCCTTTGATCCTGAGAACTGTTGAGGGAAGTGCACATCGAAGACTGTCTACCCTATTTAGGCTGCTATTGTATGTGTTCTTTTCAACCTCTGCAATTCACTGAGCAACTTAATATGTTTCAACAGCAGCAGTATTTTTAGTTTAGCATGATGCATACCTGTCAGGTCTCATTATCTTTAAGGTTTCAGCTTTTCCCTTAAAATAATCTGCACCATGATCAGCTAAAGAACTGTGTTTTCATTTTAAAAAGGCACATTAGTTTATTCACCTTAAGTGACTCATTAGCTAAAACCTTGCAATGTATCGTGCATTGCAGTCTTTCTCTCCATTGGTAATTATTGAGGTAAAGCTGAACTGTACAAATTACTCTTGATAATTTCTCTTTTTCTTTTCATTTATCACATGCCGTTAGTTTTAATTAGATTATTACAACTTGTGTTGAAATCTAAAAACACTACATCTCTATGATACTACTAAACTGGGTCAAACAAACGAGTAACACAAGATGACTAAACTGTACTCAGGCACACAAACAAGTAACCTTGACAACAAGCACCTGCTCAATACTGACTCTAACCAGTTTACCTGGAAGAGGACTCCATTCTACTACAAAACTAGACTGCTCTACTGAGTTCTCTACAGCAGGTTGAATGTACTACCATTTAGAAATATAGTCACATTATTATGAGCACAAGGATTTTTTCATTATTTTGTTTTTACATTTCACTTACTTAACAGTATTTTCTAACAGTTAAAATATTGCTTTATGTTAATATTCATGAAGATAGAATGGCAACCCACTTTAAATCTTTTCATGACCCAACATTGGCTTGTGACACATAGGTTGAGAACCATTAACTTAGTGATGTCATAAATCAGTTGTTAGGCTTTCAGTTAGAGGGAGCAGTGGCATGGCCTCCTATAAAAGTTGTCCACAATGTTTAATACTGCTGAGAAGGAATTAAAATGTTCTTTTTAGTTAAAACAAAAGTAACCAATAAATTGAAGTCAGTTATGGAAATGTATTTTGAAAGCTTTTCATATATTTCAAAACTACTTATCAAATGGTTTATTCTGCACTCTATCTCTTGAGCTCTTGGAAAAACCTTGCACAAAATGGTAGCAGTTGGTATTGCTAACATGTTAGCAGTATGAAACACCTTTTATATTGAAGAAACAGGTGTAAATACAGTGGAAATAAGGTCCAAGTACACCTTCATGTATTATTTTTGTCATATGTTATGTTGCTTTTTAGCCAAATGTGGCTGCTGCATCAGTTGTTTCTTTTTTTTTTTCTAATTTAACAAATAAAAAGTGAAATTAAAACAGACAGATATGGTAAGGTACTGTGCTTATTACATCATTTATTGAATTCTAAATAATAGTACTGTGCTTACAATATATTCTGCTTTAATTCTAAAAAAATTGTTATGAGAATTGTTAAAAGCTGTTCATATAAAGCATAGGAACTAGTAATTACTTTTGTTTTCTAGTGGACTGTAAAAAAAAAAAAGAGAATTCCTGCCCTTTTCCATAAATTGTCTTTATATTTTTCTGTGTAGGATATTGCAATTGTGTGAAATGCCCTTTAAAACACTGATATCACAGTAGTTAGCATTTCTTTACTATTTATCTAGAACACTTTTGTTTTGAGAATGTCTGTGAGTTATCATCTACAATGAACTCACAAAAAGTAGCTGTATGTGTGTGTCAATTATGTTTATCACTCTAAAGATGACATCATAAAACTCTTTTTCAATAATTTCAGTATTAAATTCTTCATTAGTGCAAAGCAGCAATTTCTCATAAGCACAGATTCATGTGATGAAAGCCTTCACACTTAAGAAGGCAAATAACAGGAACTAAAAATGATGTGCTGGTATGTGCTTATAAGATTTGTATCTTGCATTTGTAATTGAATTTTACCACAAATGCACTTGGTATATTTGCTATATACATGTTATACATTTGAAGTAATGAGTGTAGTGAATGTTGTAAATGGCTTTGAGGGTGTTAATGAAAAAAAATCAGTCTAAATAAATAGCTCAGTGCCATTCAGGCTCTCAGCTTTAGACAAATGCTGATATTATCAGTGTTACATGAAACACCAGTGATAGGGAAATACTGAGCACTTGAGTTAAAATTGTCACTTCAGTGTGTTGACTCATGTATACATATCACTAAGCTGTTTTCTGAGATTCAAAGGTTAGCTCCAAAAATAATTACAACTACCAGATAGTTTTTACTTACTGTTGCTGTATCAAACTTCTCCATTTACAGCAATCTTGACATACAACTCTGGCTTCACTGACACCCATCACACGACACACACAAGATCTTCTATACTTCATAGTCATAATTTGTTTCTCATTCAGACACTCCTGAATCTGGTCGTAGTGAGCGATGGGTTTGCCTCCTCGGGGCGCTCCGTGGTAACAATGGCACACACAACAGCAACTAGGGCCTCTGTGAATCTTGGAGAGGTGCAAGCTAGTTCTGTGTGACACTGGCGAAAAGACCCCAACTCACTGGGTTTTGTTCCAGAATCCTTAGGTTGAATGACCAACTGGAACTCTCAGCTGTGGGCTAATCCCCCACACTGATGTACTTACCTGATTAAAAAGACAAAAAGAAATATTAAGAACGACTCAAGTGTGGGATATGGTGGACATACCACACTTGAGGACGGTCCACCACAGAATCGACCTGGATTTTCTAAACGGTGTATGAGAAAGCGATCTCGGCTGAGTGAATGTAAGATTGGTGTATGGAATACTAGAGGTATAAATGGCAAGATGAGTTAGGTGATTGAGGAGATGAATAAGTATAGACCGGATGTGCTGTGTGCAAGTGAAACCAAAAAGAAGGAAATTGGGGTAGAAAAAGTGAATGGCACGGTGAGTGTGTGGTCTGGAGTATTGGATAATATGAGAGGACAGGCTGGTGTAGGTGTGATTTTAAGTGAAAAGATGAAGAACAACATGATTCACTATAGTTGCATAAGTGAGAGAATTATCTGGATTCGTTTGAAAGTGAAACTTCAGAGAATTGTAATTGT
Organism: Macrothele yani; assembly: GCA_039090855.1. Taxonomy (NCBI): domain Eukaryota; kingdom Metazoa; phylum Arthropoda; class Arachnida; order Araneae; family Macrothelidae; genus Macrothele; species Macrothele yani. Next base: position 116,600,635 of record CM077011.1, read on the forward strand.
TGTAGTGTATGCTCCTTGTGACTCGGAACCTTCTAATAAGAAATAAGATTTCTGGAATGAGCTAAAAGCTGTTTTGAGCCAGTTTGGTGCTAAAGAAAAAGTTATAATAGCAGGGGATTTCAATGCTAGAGTAGGTGTGCAGAATGCAATTTCTGACAATGTTCTGAGTAAGTTTAATGATCCTTGTGTGAATGATAATGGTGAAAGATTAATTGAACTCTGCATTGAGAATGATTTGTGTGTATCTAATACATTTTTCAACCACAAATATATACACACATATACTTGGGAAAATCGTACTCTTGGTCAAAAGAGTGTGATAGATTTTGTTGTTTACGATCAGCGTTTGAAACACTTAGTTGTTGACACCCGTGTGATGAGAGGTGCGGATGTTGGTTCTGATCATTACTTGGTAGTGTCACGAGTGAAACTTAATGTTGGTTGGAGGAAAAGGAATAGGAAGAGACCCAAGATAGAAAGAATAAAGGTTGATAGGCTCCTTGAAGATCATCAGCAGTATTCTGACTTACTCAGAGAACGACTGAAGGATCTGAAATCTTGTGAGAGGGATGTAGAAAAGAAGTGGGAATGTTTTAAGAACTGTGTTGTTACTGCTGCTAAAGAGGTCTGTGGCACCACAATAGTGGGTAACAATAGAGGTGATGCTTGGTGGAATAGTGAGATTGATGAGGCAGTAAAGAAAAAGAAGGAAGCCTATTTGGAGATGTTGCAAGGTAGAGTCTCTGTGGATGAATATCGCTGTAAGAAGCGTGAAGCTGCTAAGCTGGTTTGCCACAGTAAGGCAAAAGATAGGAAGGAGACAGTGGAAAGGCATGAACTGGCTTTTTGGAAAGATAGAAAGTCCTTCTGGAAGTACATGAGACTCAGGAAAAATAGGGGAAACAAAGTTGTAAGTTGTGTGAAGAATGAGATTGGGGAAATGATATGGAAGCCCATTGAGTTAAGTGACAGATGGGGCGAATACTTCTGTGAGTTATTAGATCAGGAGAGCAAAAATGATTCTGAGACAGATGCAGATGATGTCACAATGAGGGATGAAAGCACAGGAGGGATCTCAAGAGAAGAAGTGTGTAAAGCTCTAAAATCTCTTCAGAATGGTAAGGCTCCAGGAGTTGATGGCATAACTGCAGAGATGTTGAAGTATGGTGGTGACTCTATAATTGACTGGTTAACTGAAATTTGCCAGTTGTGCTGGGAGTTAGGAATGGTCACTCTTGATTGGAAGGATGCTATCATTGTTTCCTTGTATAAGGAAAAAGGTGATCAGACTGAATGCAAGAACTATCGTGGTATTAGCCTACTGAGTGTGCCAGGGAAAGTGTTTGGTAAGGTTGCTATTGAAAAAGTACGGGGTCTTACATCATTGAAAGTGTGGGATGTTCAGAGTGGTTTTATGCCTGGTAAAGGCTGCACTAACCAGATTTTTGCATTACGCATGATGATTGAAAAGTATGGCTGTTGGGAAGAAAGCTTTCACTGCCTTCATAGATTTAGAGAAAGCTTATGACCGAGTGAATAGGACACTTTTGTGGAAATTATTGAATGAATATGGTGTTACTGGGAATCTACTTAATAGTGTAAAAGCCATGTATGCTGGTAGTAGAGCTTGTGTACGAGTGAATGGCGTTTTATCTACATGGTTTTCCATTGGTGCAGGAGTTAGACAAGGTTGTGTTATGTCACCATGGCTGTTTAATATATTTATGGACGCATGCATGCGTGAGGCCAAAATAGATAATAGTGGTTTATGTCTTGGTGATATCCGTGTGTGCCGATTGCTATATGCTGATGACACTGTCCTGTTGGCAGAGAGCAAAAGTGAGTTGCAGAGTATGTTGACTCGGATGCCAAAGTTTGCATGAAATTCAAACTGAGTATAAATAAGGGAAAAACAAAGTTATGGTGTTTGAGAGAGGAATGGGTAGCACTGAATGTAATGTAAGTATAAATGGCACTGTGATTGACCAAGTGAGTGAGTTTGTGTATTTAGGAAGCATGTTTGACAGAGAGAACAAGTTGGATGGTGAAATCAGTAGGCGAGTGAATTCTTCTTTGAAAGTCATAGCTGCTCTGGGAGGTTTTCACAGGAATGATGGGTTCTCTAGAGAGTCCCGCATGGCTGTGTATGAAACAGTAATTGTTCCTACTCTGATGTATGGCAGTGAAACCTGGGTACTGCAGAAGAAACACAGGAGTGGTTTGTGTGCTGGAGAAATGCGTTACTTACGTGGGGTTTGTGGCAAGACACGATCTGATTGTGTGAGGAATGAAGATGTATTGCAGTTGTGTAATGTAAAGCAAAATGTTGTTAGCAAGGTGAAGACCAATATGCTTCGGTGATTTGGCCATGTTGAAAGAATGAGTGATGAAATGCTTACTAAGAAAATATTTTCAGCCCAAGTGGCAGGAAGGGAAGGCCAAGGAAGACATGGGTGGATCAGATTCAGGAGTGTCTGCATGAGAAAAAGATTATGAGTATGAAGTATAAAAGATCTTGTGTACGGCGTGTAATGGATATCAGTGAAGCACAAGTTGTATGTCAAGATCGCTGTAAATGGCAAAGTTTGATACGACAACAATAAGTAAAAATATCTGGAAGTTTGTATTTCTTTTTGGAGCTAACCTCTGAATCTCAGAGAACAGCTTAGTGATAGTAGTAGTAGTAGCAATTTCTCATAAGCACAGATTCATGTGATGAAAGCCTTCACACTTAAGAAGGCAAATAACAGGAACTAAAAATGATGTGCTGGTATGTGCTTATAAGATTTGTATCTTGCATTTGTAATTGAATTTTACCACAAATGCACTTGGTATATTTGCTATATACATGTTATACATTTAAAGTAATGAGTGCAGTGAATGTTGTAAATGGCTTTGAGGGTGTTAATGAAACAAAAATCATTCTAAATAAATAGCTCAGTGCCATTCAGGCTCTCAGCTTTAGACAAATGCTGATATTATCAGTGTTACATGAAACACCAGTGATAGGGAAATACTGAGCACTTGAGTTAAAATTGTCACTTCAGTGTGTTGACTCATACATACATATCACTAAGCTGTTTTCTGAGATTCGAAGGTTAGCTCCTAAAATAATTACAACTACCAGATAGTTTTTACTTACTGTTGCCGTATCAAACTTCTCCATTTACAGCAATCTTGACATACAACTCTGGCTTTACTGACACGCATCACACGACACACACAAGATCTTCTATACTTCATGCTCATAATTTGTTTCTCATTCAGACACTCCTGAATCCGATCCTCCCATGACTTCCTTGGTCTTCCTCAGCCTTTCCTTCCTGCCACTTGGGCTACAAAGATTTTCTTAGTAAGCATCTCATCACTCATTCTTTCAACATGGCCAAATCACCGAAGCATATTAGTCTCCACCTTGCTAACAACATTTTGCTTCACATCACTCAACTGCAACACATCTTCATTCATCACACAATCAGAACATGTCTTGAACCAACCCCCATAAGTAATGCATTTCTCCAGCACACAAACGACTCCTATGTTTCTTCTGCAGTACTCGGGTTTCACTGCCATACATGACAGTAGGAACAATTATACTGTCATACACAGCCATGCGCTACTCTCTTGAGAACCCATCGTTCCTGTGAAAACCTCCCATAGCAGCCATCACTTTCAATAAAGAATTCACTCGCCTACTAATTTCACCATCCAATTTGTTCTCTCTGACAAACATGCTTCCTAACTACACAAACTCGCCCACCTGGTCAATCGCTGTGCCATTTACACTTACATTACATTCAGTGCTACCAGTTCCTCTCTCAAAAACCATAACTTTGGTTTTTCCTTATTTATACTCAGTTTGAATTTCATGCAAACTTTGTACATCTGGGACAACATACTGTGCAACTCACTTTTGCTCTATGCCAACAGGACAGTGTCATCAGCATACAGCAATCTACACACACAAATATCACCAAAACATAAACCAGTATTATCTATTTTGGCACCACGCATGCACACATCTATAAATACATTAAAGAGCCATGGTGATATTACACTACCTGGTCTGACTCATGCACCAATAGTAAACCATTTCGATAAAACACCATTCACTCGTACACAAGTTCTACTGCCAGCATACATGGCTTTTACACTATTAAGTAGATTCCCAGTAACACCATATTCATTCAATACCTTCCACAAAAGTGTCCTATTTACTCGGTCATAAGATTTCTCTAAATCTCTGATGGCAGCAAAAACTTTCTTACCAACAGCCAGATACTTTTTGATCATCACGTATAATGTAAAAATTTGGTTAGTGCAGCCTTACAATACAAGCCTTTACCAGGGATGAAACCACTCTGAACTCCAACATTCGTCGTCCCAGGTAAGAATGGTTGGTGGCTTCCCTCATGCAGAACATTCTCATCTTGTGCAGTGTTTGCCATGATCATTGTGACCCCATCCCTGTCGTGGCATAACTGTTATTCACGTTCAGGGTGTTTACTCTGGTAATGAGAATTGTGAACGTCTCTAATTCAGAAGAGGATCATGAAAAAGTTGAGAATTTTGCTTTGAGGTCATGATTGTTTTAAATTTAATAATTGTTCCTTTTCTGGTGACAATTCAAGTAATCTCCATAGACCAACCATGTAAGACTAATGCAGTTTCCACCTAAAGATTTGTTTGTCAAAATGGGGGCGGGGGCGGGGCTCTTGTGTCCTCCCCCATGAAGGAAACTGTTGAAGCAAACAAAGATTTAACACAGAAATATATGTACAAATGTTAACAAAATTTTAAGATCAATTTAGCAATTAAAAGTATTGTGCTTATAAAGTATTGACATTTTTCAAGTATAAATAGTTAAAGAAAGGTGTACAATGAAATCGTGTAGCACATTGTTGAGTATTTCAGTTAATTTTAGGCACAATCAAAATATGTCAGATTTTAATTACTAGCAGAAAGGGTGGGGGCCACTTTTTCCTTAGAGAAAAAAAGTGTTATGTCATGAAATAACATTTCCAAAATTTGGTAGACACCCTGACGTCATGCCGATTGTTATGGGACGAGTTATGTAGTCAGATTGAATACATCACTTTGTTTTATCTTTGATAAACATGCAGCATTGCAGTTGGCTCACATCAGTTCATACATTTTAGCAGGTTGGCATTTGTCCTGTCCAAGAAACAATCACTGTGTTGTGTTTGTGTATATCATAATCTGATAATTCTAAAGTTGTACTGTAAAATCTTCACTAGCTACATGCTCAGTCAGCTGGATTATTTTGCACAAGTGCCTGCTTGTCAGTTGACCATGTCATATATGTATGTGGCTGCACTATGTACACTTCAACAGTTTATGAATTTCAACAGGTTGATATTTTTTCTCCGAAAAACTGAATCACTCTCTCTCTCTCTCTCTCTTTGTGGTCGTGCTTGCATGGATTCAAAATCGGATGATTTTTAATTAAGTTGTGCTGTAGTGTCTTCACCGCCATGGTGGCTCAGTAGTTTGAGGTGCTGGCTTCTGATCATCATCCAAGCTGGGCTTAAGTTCAAATCCCAGATGAGACATGGGTGGTGTGTGTGTGTGTGTGTGTGTGTGTGTGTGTGTGTGTGTGTGTGTGTGTCATTGTACTGGCTCTGCCCATTCCTCAAGAACCAATGGCTTAAATTAGGAATCCGAGACTGCTTATTGCTTTAAGAATTGCTCATGGTTGTTGTTAAACTCCAAATCAACATCAGCAAAATATCCTCACTAGCTACACACCCAATCAACGGAAATATTTTGCTCAAGTGCCTGCTAGTGGATTGACCAAGTCATACGTGTAGTTGCACTATGTATACTTCCACAACATCAAGAATGAGTCTCAGCTGAATATACCTTATGTAATCTGGACTGTTGTAGATAATAATTAATATATACTAAGTTTTTCTTCAGCTAAGGAAATTATTAATAAATATAGGAAAATACTGGTGAAGTGCTCCATGTATCGGGAAATAAAGTTCAAGCAGTAATGTGCAAAAATATGTTTCTGATTATAAACAGTTTAGTGTGTGAAAAAAAGTGATTCCAATTTAACTTTCAAGTTTCAAAAATGCTACTTAATCTTATTTAGTGTTACTCATACAAAACAGATGTTATGCATTGCTCAAGTGCTTTGTTGTTTGTTCATTGCTAACCAAAATGTGGTTTTACAGTTACTATAAGTGTAAAAGAAACTAATTTTATGTCATTGTTACTGCATACTTTTCTTTTCCATATCATATTGTATTTATGTATGTATATTCACATAATGCCATTTTTGTTATGAACATATTGTCAGAAGAAAATAAATTTCCTTATAAAAAGTGTGAATTGTGTTGTGTGTAGTTAATGTTTTCAGTATGAGTCTATATTTGCTAACTTCTTGTGTTTACTATGCTCACATCTTGTTAGATTTGTATTGCATGTGAACTCTGACATTCAAGTCACGTTTTCCAGCTATTGCTGGTGGAGAAATTCTGCAAATGAAAGTAAGAAAATGTTTTAGTCTTGCAAATGTGTTAGCATATCCTTTTTGGTTTCTCAATATTTTTCATCTCCATGGTGATTATGTTGAGGAATTTTTGTTAATACTGGTCCATCTTATTGTTTGCAATAGAATATTACTATACACTGTGACAGGATAATGATTTTCAAGGTTTCTGATTATTTAATCGTGCCAGAATGATATGAAGGTGGCTGCCCTTAACCAGTGACAGTGCCAGAAGTTCACAGCTGCGAGGGCTAAGTATCACGTGAGGGGGGGGGGGGCAAGCTATGGTTTTGCAATTTTAGCTTACTGACATTTTTTTTATAATTATTGTCATAAGGCTACTGAGGAATTTTAGTTTGCAATCTGACAAGGAATTACCCCCTCTCTCTTACTGTTTCTTTCTAAACTATAATTGCAAAAATGGTATCTTTCCACAATTGTCCTAGACATTCGCTCAGAGGAACTCTCCATTTCCCAGAAGTATGGACACTAAATTTAACAAAAAATTCACTCTACTTAACAAGATTTCTGTGAATTTTTAGGTGGTTGAACTCTCCATGTGTTTGAATTGCTTAAATATTCAGGGGGGGCTTAAAGAGAAATTCGTAACATCGCGCCTGCCCTTAACCAACCCTGTTGTACATTAAAGTGCTGACCTCTTTTCCTGTCTTGTACTGTTACTCAAATTACAAACTTCATTTGGTATCATAATTGTTAATATTCTTAATTAAGCCAGATATCAGTTTCTCTTGTGATTACATTTGAAGAAAAAACGCTGTGCAAGCATTGGTATTTTGTTCGAGTAAACATATTTGCATATATGAAATCTAATTCATACATCAATACCAACTATGCTCATAAAAATATACAGTACATTGCTTTATCTAGTACTGTCCTGTGTTATATTCGTAAAGAAATTAGGTGAAACTGAGCAGTAAAACACTTTTATCTAACAGTAAAACTGAGTAAATAGTAGTGTTACGCAATTTTTTTTATAATGACAATGTGTTTATATTTATGAAATGAACTCTGTAAATACAGTACCAAAATATCCTAACATTTTTAACAAGTGGACTAATTTCAAATACTAAAATTAGATGACGAAATTAGGCGAGTGAATTCTTCATAAAGTCAAAGCTGTCTTAAGAGAATTTCGCAGGAATGATGGGTTCTCAAGCAAGTCCTGAATGGCTGTGTATGAAAGTGTAATTGTTCCTACTCTGATGTATGGCATGTGAAACCTGGGTACTGCACAAAAGACATAGGAGTCGTATGTGTGCCGGGGAGCGTATTTCACAAATGAATGTACGGAATTGCGATTAAAGCCATTTTCGCCACGCGATTGGTTCAGAGCTACTTTGGAGATTGTGAGTAGGCGGGGCCTATGAGGCTATGAGGAGAGTCATGGACGGAGACATGTTGAATTATATCTTGGGAAGTTCTGCTTCCTAAGAAATTCACTGTGAGGTTACTTAACATATGTGACAAATGATCATATTGACTATTAAGGTCAAGTTATTTTGCACACAATATCATAAGGAATATCTGCAGTTTCTCAGATGTATACAAGTCGAAATCTATCTTAATATTAAAATTGAGGATGACTTCAATAAATAGCTATACCATACTCCATATCGGCCAATAGATGGCAGCAGGTCAACCTAGTACCCGTTACGATTTGTGGTGTTGTGAAAGTACGTCTACCGCCCCGGCGGTGCAGTGGTCTAAGCGATGGCCTCTGATCATTCGTCCGAACGGGGTCCGGGTTTGAATCCCGGTGAGGCATGGATGTTGTGTTTGTCTTACGGCACTGGTTCTCTCCCTTCCCTGGAACCAGTGACCCTAAATTAGGGACGGGTGACTGCTTATAGCCCACGGTGGTCGTTAAACCTCCCAAAAAAAAAAAAAAAAAAAAAAAAAAGTACGTCTACAAGGATACTAAAAAGTACCCTTTTAAAGGTCCTTTCTATTACCCTTGAAAGGATCTCTAACAATGAAAATTATTATGTCTCCACACCGAAATATTCATTCTGAAGATCAATTTTTTTCCCTCATGAATGTGAAGAGGTCTAGCTAGAAAAAAATCAAATAGAGTGATTTTGTATTAGCAAAGAACTGCCTAATGACACGAAGTAAGACCTCGAAACAGTGTTCTGTTGGAATAATTACTCCAGAATGTTATTTACCATATATTGTGTCTGATAAAATAGTAAGTGATCTGTCATTTATATATTTTTCTAATATTTAGGAAGTTCCTCATATTTTTGTCCCTTTAAACTTCATCAAAAATGCCTTCAATTTCACATTTCAATCCCCCTCCCCCCTTCCGCCTCTTCTCTCCGAAAATTAAAAAAAAAAAAACGTTAAACAACTCATGAGTTCTCCATACAAAACACATCAGTACTAATCATAGCTAAAGGAGGAATGGCCGCCCCGGTGGCACAGTGGTCTAAGCGATGGCCTCTGATCATTCGTCCGGAAGGGGTCCGGGTTCGAATCCTGGCGAGGCATGGATGTCGTGTTTGTCTTACGGCACTGGCTCTTTCCCTTCCCTGGAACCAGTGACCCTAAATTAGGGACGGGCGACTGCTTATAGCCCATTGAGTTGCTCACGATGGTCGTTAAACCTCCAATAAAAAAAAAAAAGGAGGAATAAGCGCTGACGTGCTGACAACTTTTGGGCTCAGTGAGAACTATATAGAGTAAAGGTATTTCGGAAGATAAGTCCATGAAACTATGTTGATACAAAAACTCAAAAGTTCCCCTACCAATAAAGTACACTCTCTATTTATCTCCTGTCGCATTCCGACTGTACGGGTAAAACAACTGAGGGTAACCATTTTGCAAAGAAAACACCCGAACTTTAAAATGGCTTATGCCTTATCGGCGAGTGCAGCAAAGCCTACATGTCTCCGTCACATGACTCTGCTCATAGGCCCCGCCTACTCGCAGTCTCCAAAGTAGCTCTGAACCAATCGCGTTACGGAAATGGCAAAGTAGCTCTGAACCAATCGCGTTACGGAAATGGCCTTAATCGCGATTCCGTTCATTCACTTGTGAAATACGCTACCGGCGTGATGCATTTCTTATGGGGGATTTATGGTAAGACATGCTCTGATCGTGTGAGGAATGCAGACGTGTAATGTGAGGCAAAATGTTGTTAGTAAGGTGGAGACTAATATTCTTAGATGGTTTGACCATGTTGAAAGAATGAGTGATCAGGTGCTGACCAAGAGAATTGTTTCAGCCCAAGTGGCAGGGAAGAAAGGTAGAGGAAAACCAAGGAAGCCGGCCCAGTAGTCTAAGCGCTAGGCTTATAACCATTCGTCCGAAAAGGGTCAGGGTTCAAATTCCGGTGAGGCATGGATGTTGTGTTTGTCTTACGGCACTGGCTCTCTCCTTTCCCTGGACCAGTGACCCTAAATTAGGGATAGGCAACTGCTTATATCTCATTGAGTTGCTCATGGTGGTCGTTAACCCTTCAATCAATCAATCAAGGCCAAGAAAATCATGGGAAGACCAGATTCAGGAATGTGTGCATGAGAAAAAGGTTGCTTACGAAAGGTCTTGGGTGCGGCTTATGATCGATGTTAATGAAGCTCGAGCGGTGTGCCGAGATTGTTGTAAATGGAGACATTTGATACACTAACAGTAAGAAATTCTAGTTGTATCAGTTAAATGTTTACTTGGCTGATGGTCTTTCTTTGAGAGGCTAACCTCTGAATCTCAGAGAACAGCTTAATGATGTGTGTGTAAAATTCAAAACTACAACATACATATATTTTTTAACACCAGCAACTATCAACCTAGCTGACAACCATTTTCTAATGTTCTAGAATCAACAAAATAGAGGCAGTATATGGAAACATCGAGACCCTGAATTATAGGAAAGGTTAGAAACATTTGCGATGAATACATGAGGTTAGTCTATTGTCTTCTTAATATTAAGAATTGATTCATTAGATTGAATAATTTTTGTCACTGAGCAAAGGTAAGATTCCGTAGGGAATTCTCTCATTTGTGGTTCAGAGCACACAGTTTGGAACATTTTGAAAAAGTATTTTCAGATTGTTGATGAACATTGCAAAGGGAGGAAATGCTAAATATACAGGGTGTTTCAAAACTAATGGAACAAACTTCAAGGGGTGATAGAACACACTGAAACAAGCACTTTTCGTCAAATAATGCATGGTCGCAAGTTACGCGGTTAGGCGCTTTCAGGTGCGCGTATAAAAGCGGTGGTTTTCGCATGCACCGTCATTAGCGACTTGGAATGGATCAGTATACAAATGAGAAAAAGAAGGACACGCATTTCGTCTACGGTCCAGTCAACGGTAATGGAAGGGAAGCCCATAGGCTTAAAGGTCTTTGCAAGCCACCATCAAGTGTTTGTAGTGCGAATTTCCATCGTAATAATTACATACCAAACGTATGGTACAAGCGTAAGGTGACCAGACGTCCTCATATTCTGGAGACAGTCCTCAATTTCAGTGCTTTGTTCTCAATTCCTTAAAAACTGATTGAGGACGTCAAATGCCCTCAATTTCTTATCTTTTATCCTTCATTTTTGAAATTTCCCAAAGAAATTGAAATAGGAAAAAATGGCCTAAACAAAATTTGTAGAACTCTATTAAATCTACCAAATGCAACCAAATTCAGCATCATTTACTTATTTAATTGCAAGACAATGGGCTCATAAAGATATGGAACTATTTTCTGAAGTGGATGAATTTTTCTTGAATTAAGTTAGAAATCACGCAATATTAAAGTGGTTCCACCTAAAATCTTTGTCTTATGTCTCCAGTGGTAAAACTTCTGTACATATTTTCTTCGCAATTAGTGTATTTCCAAGGATTAAAATTTGCACTTCGATAAAACTAACTTTAAGTTATAGCCTGGGATACTTAATGCTTGCTAAAACATAACCATAATTAAGCAATCCAAAATTTGTTTGTCTACTGACGTCATCAATGTACAGGTCGTGCCATCTATTAACAGGTCTGAACAATACTGAAAGAAAAATCATTGATTTTTAATATAATTATGGTTATGTTTTAGCAAGTATTAAGTATCCCATGCTGTAACATAAAGTTAGTTTTATTGATGTGCAAATTTTTGTCATTGGGAATACATTAATTGCGAAGAAAATATGTACAGAAGTTTTACCATTGGAAACATAAGGCAGAGATTTTAGGTGGAACCACCTTAATGGAAGACATGCCGAAGCACCGAACAAAGTCATCTCGATAATCGTGGTGTTATTTCATTTCTGTTTTAACTGGATTTTTTTTTTTTTTTTTTTTTTTGATTGGAGGTTTAACGACCACTGTGAGCAACTCAATGGGCTATAAGCAGTCACCCATCCCTAATTTAGGGTCACTGGTTCCAGGGAAGGGAGAGAGCCAGTGCCGTAAGACAAACACAACATCCATGCCTGACCGGGATTCGAACCCGGACCCCTTACGGACGAACGATCAGAGGCCAGCGCCTTAGACCACTGCGCCACCGGGGCGGCAACTGGATTTTACTAAAATATTTATAGGATGGGGAATAAATCTCATATTCTTCAGCATCCACTTCCTTGTAATTAAATAAATGGCTGATGCTAAATTTGGTAGATTCTATTGAGAGTTCTACAATTTTTGTTCAGTACATTTTTTCATTAAACTGTTTCTTAAAGTGAAATTATTGGGATTGGAATATTCTTTCTCATAGTCATAGAGATAACATACAGCTATTCCACGATTTCTGTCTGCCCAGTTCTGGTCTCAGATATTTCTTCTTGTACAAAATCACAAAGAAATTTCAGTATAAAATCAAAATGTAGCTTTGTTTGCATGTGCTGCCCCTATGAGTAACATTTAAAAATTTTCAAAAGTAATATTCTGCACGATAGTTTTTATTGCTGCTTTATACTTATTTTATATGAAAATCATTCTTCAGATTCATTGTATATTTTCTCATGAAACTGGACAAATATGGTACAGTTTATAACAGTTTTCACTAATGATCGGCGTTACCATAATGCGTCAGATGTTGTCCTTAATTATGTCCTCATTTTGAGATGAAATTGTCCTCAATTTTGCATTGAGGACAACATGCCATATTGTCCTCAATTTCGTTCTCAAAAATCTGGTCACCTTATACAAGCGAGATGTTGAACCATCCATACAATTCCACGTTGGATATTACAGTGGTTCTTAGTTCACTTGTAAATACTGTCGGGGATAACTTTAACGACAGATTTTACCACGGATTTCTTTATCAGTAGCCATGTTAGGCTTAGATATCCGCGATAATGTGCTTTGTAGAAAAAGTAGCTCGTACGCGTGTTTCATTCTGCAAACTTTGTAATAGTTTTATGACCTATTAAACAAGGATAAATTTTTCCCTCTCCCAAATGATATGATTTGAGAATGTGAATAAAATCTGTCGGTTCGAATAATTTAAATAATGATACAGAAACAACATGCACATTTCTGAGTCAAACATCAACAGACGGCGCTGCATCCCGACTCCTAACTTTTTTACTAGCTGTTTTTCCTTAATGCTACAGCCTGGTAGGTGGGTGATTCAGTTGAGCCTTGATGAAAAGTCTATTGTCTTCAATATTAGTGCAAGCTTGTTCTTCATCCCGTTTAGCATTTGTCTCCTACTTCGTTTGTGGTCGTGATGGAAATGGATTACACAATGAGAGATAATCAAGTCATTCAAAGTGCTCACAAAATTCTCAGAAGCCCGTCGTTTCAAAATGGCATAACCCTATCTGAGTGCACTGTGTTGCTTCGTACTGAATTAAACATAAAAGAATTCGAGTACAGATCGTTTAAACTAAAGTTCAACGATCTCATGACAAGTCTTAACGGCATAAAATTTCATGTGAGAAACAGAAGAATCACAGCAATATATATTACTGTATAGCTGTGTGTATGTGCTGTGTTCGGAAAATTAACAAACGTTATTCCGTTGGGTTTTTTTCAATTATTCGAACTTTGGCATTATGATGTTTCTTAATATTTGATGAACATTATCAGTATCTTATTTCGAACGTTATTTTCATTCACTGAAGTACGTTTTTGTTTAGTCAAAAATGTTTAGTTATGTCATAAGTTAATTTGAAGTGTTAGTTATTGTTCAAAAAGTTAATTTCAAATGCTAGAGTTATTGCTCAAAAAGTTAATTTAAAATGTTTAGTTATTGTTCGAAAAGTAAATTTATGGAATTTATGAAAAATTAAATTTCCTGTCTTTCAATGAAATGATTTGTAAATATAATTGTCAAATGCCATTGTGATTGGACTTCCGAATCAGAACGCTTGCAAGTAGTTCCCAATTTCGAAGTTCACGATAAATTTTATGTGGATTCTGCTACCATCCTTCCACATCAACTCCATCTGGTAAAAATCTTCGTAAAAGCCGTCGACGGGACGCATATAGCTTTCTGTGTATTTTTAGAACGATTGAGCGATTTCAGCCAATCACGACGACGATAGCGAATTGGTGACCATTTTCGGAGGGCGGGGCTTCACCTGCTGCTAGGGCTGGGACAAGGTCATCTACTAACCTTGGTGCTGGGATATTAACTTAGGAGATATCCATCGTGCTGTTTGATGTCAATTGTTCCTAGGATTTTCCTTGTGTTTCAAGTATGGAGTTAGCGAAAACTTTCTGGAGAGATTTCACTATGCAATTCAGTGCATCAATGAAGAGCTAGTAGGAAGAGTAGGTTTGAAATCAATGGATGATATAGCGTGGTGATGAATAAAAACATTAACAATATGATTATAGAAGAGCAGAAAATATTTACAAGGGGACATTTATTTATACCATACTCACAGACCACAACAACATACGAGATCTTACTTCGAACAACACTCGCCAATGATTGCTCACAGACTTTATAATTCACATCAGCGCCTGCATTGTGGTGCCCTCTCTCGACGCTGAGAGAAGACGCAATCAGATATGCATGGCTGCTCACATGCGTCCCGTCTAAGTAAAAGCCATCAACGGGACGCATATAGGCATTCCGTGTATTACTAGAACGATCGAGCGATTTCAGCGAATCACGACGACGATAGCGAATTGGGGACAATTTTCGGAGGGTGGGGCTTCACCTGCTGCTAGGGCTGGGACAAGGTTATCTCAAGGACTGGAAACTCATATCCACGCAGCATTGGTCGCCATAAGTCACCGTCTGTGCTGCAAATGACGTCATGAGCAGGCACGATGCAGCCGCAGAACAGAAGCTGCTCTGAAATCAATGGAACAAAAGCTTTTTTTTTTTTTTTTTGATTGGAGGTTTAACGACCACCGTGAGCAACTCAATGGGCTATAAGCAGTCGCCCGTCCCTAATTTAGGGTCACTGGTTCCAGGGAAGGGAGAGAGCCAGTGCCGTAAGACAAACACAACATCCATGCCTCACCGAGATTCGAACCCGGACCCATCTCGGACGAATGATCATAGGCCAACGCCTTAGACCACTGCGCCACCGGGGCGGCGAACAAAAGCTTCTAAGCGTATAAACAGAAAAAATGAGTAATTCAATAATATTTATCAATGATACACAAGCTTACTGTTTTATCAACGGTATAATTTAGTTCGTTTTTGCCTGCTTGTGACGTCACACCACAGATTAGCTGTGACCTATGGTGGCAAAGCCAGTGATGTCTCCGGTAATATAACCTCCTTGGGGCTGGGATATTAACTTAGGGGATGTCCATCGTGCTTTTTGGTGTCAATTGTTCCTAGGATTTTCCTTGTGTTTCAAGCATGGAGTTATAGAAAAATTTCTGGAGAGATTTCACTATGCAATTCAGTGCATCAATGAAGAGCTAGTAGGAAGTGTGGATTTGAAATCAATGGATGATGAATAAATACATTAACAACATGATTATCGAAGAGCAGAAAATATTTACAAAGGGACATTTATTTATACCACACTCACAGACCACAACAACATACGAGATCTTACTTCGAACAACACTCGCCAATGATTGCTCACAGACTTTATAATTCACATCAGCGCCTGTATTGTGGCGCCGTCTCTCGACGCCGAGAGAAGACGCAATCAGATATGCCACAATATAAATATTTGGGTAGTAGAATATGCCAAGGCTTATTTGGGTAAATGGGTCTCCAATGCCAATTTTAGTTAGGCATGGTAAATTATTCAAACCCCAAATGATTGTATATATTAATCACCAAACCTCGTAATAAAAACTTTGCGAATTATCTCGATTGTGGCGTCCTGGGCCAGATCGCCAAGTACGGGTAGTGTTAATCGAATTTGGCATTTTACGTGTTTTAATCTTTAACTGACGTGAGAAATGCTAACGTTATAAGCAAGGTGGAGTCAAAATAACCCCAACATTTTAAAGAAAAATAAGTTATGTTGTGAAAGTGCATTTGGATTGAAAATTTATTATGCAAATTTTACATATTCTGCTATCAATGAAATCAATTACAGCAGGAATTAAACAAAAGTTTTTCTAGAGTAAATGAAACTATTTGTGATACTTAAAAATCAATATTTTACATTGAAACAGTAAACACACACAAAATAATAATTATTAATACAAATGTATAACCTGAAATGACACAGAAATATTTCTTTACTTATATTTTACATGCCTGCCAACACAATATGCCATTTAAATAAAAATGGCCCTAGTTTTTTGATGCACAATTTTGTTTTTTACCAATTTGTTTTTCGTTCTAATTCTGTTTTTTATAGTGAGAAGAATTGGCAGGAAAACATGTAACACACAAAACATTAAAATAATTCTTGAAATCGTCATCACATGCATAAGTTACGTTGAAAAATTATGAGCGGAACGTTTCAGTAGCGACTTCTACCTTCATCAGCCATGGAATGAGACAGGTGGTAAAAGCGTCAGTTCTTGCCAGATTTCAAAATCGCTTTCCAAATAATAGGGATGTTATTAAAAGGTGCGTCAGTATTGCAGGTGTTAGGGGTAAGGTGGATTTCAATGCTTTCGCGGTATCTGAGGGCATGCCGATTGCTGAACGGGGTGATTCGTTTAACATTGTACCAATCGGGAGCCGGGGATGTATCGCTGATGGTTAAAATTAAAAGGGAGGTGGAAGGGCTACCTTTCTTAACATCAGCGATATGCTCCATCAAACGCCAGTTTACGCTGCGGTAAGTACTATCAATATAGTGGGTAACGCCTGTAGAAGTGTTGATAGGGATAGAGTAGACACCTTGTAAATCTAGGGGTTTATTGAGATCTCTGTCCTTAAAGATGAGGTTGAGAAGATGTGGAGGTGGTTTGACTGCAATCCTGTAGCCAAAAGACTTGAAAATAGAGCAAACTTTATGAGTGAAGGACAGGCTAAAGGGCAAAGTGCCAACAAACTGATGGGTGGTGGAAGGTTCAGGCAGTAAACTAGATCTATTCTGTGATTCAAACCTCTTGATTAGTGTATGTAATAAGAGGGGTGGAAAGCCATGTAATTTGCCAATGTTGATGATCTGATATTCTAGTTGAAGAGCAGAATGGCTGTTGCAAATAAGGTTGGCTCGGTGAATGTATGACTTAAGAGCAGACAGTTTGTATTTTCTAAAAGTGCAAGAATGGTAAGGGATGATATTATGGGTGGCAAAAGAGAGGCCAAGTGAGAAGTCTGGGTTGATGTTAACATCCACAAAACTAATATTATTGTCGATCTCCTCTTCATCTAACCTGCTTGGTAGGAACCAAGGAGAAGTCGCTACCGAAACGTCTCGTTCATAATTTTTCAACGTAACTTACGCGTGTGATGACGATTTCAAGATTTCTTTTAATGTTTTGTTTTTTACCAAATTTTCACCAAGTCGTTTTATAAAATTTAAACTGGTAAGCTTTTTCATTCAGGAAAACTTTCAAATTGTATTACATGTGCATTGTTTGAAAAATACGCTGTAGCGACGTGAGGTCATTTTGACCCCAAATGCTATAATATACACTGAAGTGCCAGAAAAACTGGTACACCAGTCTAATACTTGGTAGGTCCCCCACAGGAGCGCAGGACTGCAGAAATACGATGGGTCATGGGCTCCACTAGCTTCTGGAAATATGCTGTAGGCGATGCACACCATACTTCCTGCAGAGCGTTCCACAATTCGGGTGTATTCCGAGGTCTCAGATTCCTGTGTTCGATAGCGCGTTGTATGACATCCCAAATGTGTTCTAGCTGGCAAATTTTGAGTGAAGCTATTGCAAAATTTAAGCTCATTAAGGCGTTTATTATAACAAATTCTAAAAAAACGAACGAGTAAAATTGACGACTTCCAGAACAAAAGTACGAAACATTCTAAAAAAGAAATGGCTAAAATTTATCATGAACTACTTTCCATCACGTTGGTTGTGATCAAGTTGTATGTAAACAAAGCGAAAAGACACTCAGATCGGGAACCACGTTTTTCATTTTGTATCGCGAAAGACACACACGAACTTCTTTTTATTATTACAGATTTAGCAAGTGTTGAGCTAACAGACGGAGTCTTTTCATTCCTTTGTTTTTCAATTCAAACGATTTTTTAAAATTAATGTTAGTGAGCCGACTTTCGTGAAACGGTTCAAGTAAAAGGCCATCTAGTTTTTATTAAAATTCCTCAATGGCACGGAATTTCGGGAATCGGAAGGCGTCAAAACCTGACCATGGACTATGTCCAATCACATGCCAAAAATCACGTTAGTTGGATGTATCATGTCGTAGCTATGCTCGAACAACTGATTGTCCCGAGTCTCGTATAGAGAGCGGATTTTTTCAATTATTAAAATTGGTCAGTTGTTTAATAGTCATTACTTTTATACGACACGACCAACCACCACGATACCAATCCCATGTCCTTCCCTTTCTCTGTGGCAAGTGTAACCGCGATCGGCTGAAGATCTTTGGAGGAGATAGGTAACAAACGACCCCTTCTCAAAACCCGGACCCCCCCCTAAAACTGCAAATTTTTGGACGATTATTCCTCAATGACACGGAATTTCAGGAATAGGAAGGTGTCAAAACTGACCATGGACGATGTCCAATTGCATGCAAAAAATCACGGTGATCGAATGTGTCATCTCGTACCTATGCCCGAACAACTAATTGTCTCGTAAAGAGAGCTCCTCGGCCTTCGGCCTCGCTTCGCTCAATTACTACAAAATACTTACGTCAAAGTTAATCCTATCACGCAAAATTTTTTATTTTAAAGAATTAAGGCCTGCATTTTTAAATGCCTCACGACTGCACACACAAAACATGCAACTGCCGTAGGACAGTATTTAATTATTCAGAGTTGAAAATATATTCTTCTCATAATACATGGTAAATACGTCATGATAATTAACACAGCAATCAGACATCGCCGAATTGTCTGTAAATACTGTTTCACACGTGAATTAAATCACATAAGAAAACGTGAAAATCGGGAGATGCGGGCTCGATTCCCGCTCCACGGCGATGAAAATTTCAAGTTTTCTGATGTGATTTAATTTACGTGTGAAACAGTAATTACAGTTAATTTGGCGATGTCTGATTGCTGTGTTAATTATCATGGAGTATCTGACTTTTCTGATTTATATGAAATGTCACAACATAAGCAAGCAAATAACTAAATAACAATTAAGAATTGTAGCATAAAAAACGTAAAACTACTTAAATTATTTACTCTGGAATACAAAAAACACACGTAACATAATATGCCACAATGTTTTGCACATAATAATAATAAAAAAAATCTTTTGGCTCTGTTATAAAAAATAAATCACACAGGTCTGATTTTTTGCTCCCGCGAAGACACCTTTTAGTTCATTATATTTGGAAGGATAACAACTGTAATATGTAGCATCTTATCCACATTGGTATGAAAATTTTGCTCATTGAACTGATATATATTTTTTAACATTCTCTTGTTTACATACCTACAAGGGATGTGAACTTGAGGCCCTTTGTAACAGCAAGGGCTATTACAAGATCCTCAAGTTCTTTTGAATAGCTCCTTTCCCGTCATCCAGTTTTTATGAAATCAACGAAAGTGATTTATCAAGATTTTACGTATTTACTGAGAAAAAAATAATTTTTTTCTTAATACTTCATTCAAAGCTGCCTTTATTCTTGGCTATTTCTTTCTTTTTTTTTTTTTAGAGGTTTAACGACCACCTTGTGCTACTCAGTGGGTTATAACATCCCCCGTTATAGATTCAAGTTAACTGAGGTAAGCCAAGCAACTTAATTTGAAATACATTCATCGTCAGAAAATAGTTGCACCCAGAAGGGAGCAACCGACAGTAATGAAACTTGGTGGGTATGCTTGACATCGTGAGACATGCAAATGATTCAAGTATCACGCTCTGCCACGCATGTAACGCAAGCAAGGAGGGGTCGTAGCTTACAGGCCCTTCACACCGGATTGTGACATCACTAGGCTAGTCCGTAGTCGGGGAAAGGTAGATGCTGGGAGCGGTACAGCGATGTGCGAAGTGATTGCGTCTTTATGTGCACCAACTAAACAAGTCACACATTTTTTAGTTTCACTGCATTTAAATAAGGAATTCTGTGTTAGTTTTTTTTAAATAACTGCAGAGTTTACACGTTTGTTTTATAATCTTTTAAAATACAGATGAAAAAGAAATTACAGCGCAATATATAGCATAGCAATAATTTTTAGATTCGTCAACTTAATGAAAGCATCGCTGTCATTTCACTGGAAGTGATAAACCATTCTTGTAATCGAAATTATAGACTCATCATAGTTTCACTTGAAGTTATAGTGTCGCCATAGTTCACCAAATCATTCTTGTACTTGAAAGATTAATTTGAGGGCCCATTACAAAGTACCGCTGTCATTTCGAAAGATGTCAATTGATGAATTTAAGGAATCAGATTTTTCATTCATTGCAAGCTTACGACTACGAAATATTGAGTAATGAAATAATTACTCTAGTGAAAATGTATTTTCACATCAGACAGTAACTAGCAATTTATGTGCTATCCATGTTTTTTTATTTAAAAAAGGTCAGGAAAAAAAATGGAATTTTTTCCTGTCTTTTTAAATTATCACTAAAGGCTCAGTAAAGCATTTTTTAACATACATACAGTGAATTGCTGCTTGATCTACTGATTGAATCAAATAAATTAAGATTTTAAGAAAATTATGGAATTGTTACATTATTAAATATACAATAGTGACATTTTAATGTCTTCACAAGTTTTCCTAATTTTAGTACCATCTAGTTACATGTTTGGACAACATTTTGGTAAGCAAATATAAAGTTTATAATTTTTGTCTTCCAGAGCACTATTTAAAAAAAGTTATCTTGCCAAAGTTTAAAACATCTGTATTAAGTATATTAGTAGCATTAAACAAAACTATTTGGATCCAAAATATAAACATTTCTTTTTATCTGGAAAAATACAGGTACTTACAGACATAAGTTTCCTGAAATTTATTTTCAAGAAATATTCAGAAAAACTGCCAATGTACAAATAATTATGTTTGTGTGGTGCTTTGTGTATCACAAACACAATTTAATTATTTGTCACTTAGCTGTTAATCTTCGAGCAAGCTCGACCACTCACCACGGATGACCAGACTACCCTCCCCTACATCACCCAGCTTCCGGCATTCGGTGTGCAGACCGACCTGTAGCTGTAAGGGGGTGATGGCTATAAGCAGTCGCCCGTCCCTAATTTAGTGCCACTAGTTCCAGGGAAGGTAGAGAGCCAGCGCCATAAGAAAATAAATAAATTAAATTAAATCTATAATTATTAATTTAAATTAAATCTATAATTATTAATTTAATCTGGGGGGGGGGGGCAAGACTTCTGCAAAAATGTGTTTTCCAGTGTTATTTGCCATGTGTACCATTGAAAATTATACTGTGCCAGGTGTTCATTCAGTATATAAATACATTTCTACTTAGCCACACCTAAGTTGAGGATGAAGTCATTAAAATGAGCTTATTTCGTAGTAAGTACCCAATAATTTCTCGTAGTTTTTACACCTATAGGAAAGGCTTAAATGCAACTAATTTCCTATGTCCTAATAAAAAAGTCATTGCATGTAAGTTCTTAATCTTTCAAGAGTATTTTCACAGAAGTGTTCTGTTTTGAGAGCTTGAATGTCTTCTGAAATCTCTGTTCAAACGGTGCAGAAATATTCATCATTGGCAATTGTTTCGCTTCTCTTTGGTTGGTATCAAAACTAGGAAAGACTGTTGGTAACATTAGATATGAAAAAAAAAATATTTCAAGGATAGTACCCACTGTGAAAAGAAATAAAATAAATCATAACAAATTCAAATGCTGTAATCTAAGTAGGTAGGTAGTTGGTTGTTAATTCCAATACACAATGGGCTACATGGCCCAAGCCAAAGGAAGAGCATATACTTGTTTATAAAGAGAGTTTCTATCTAGGGACTATCAGCTAAACCAGAAATCTGAATCATGATGGGGTTTGACAGCAGTAGGACAATAATCAGGGTCCCTCTGGCAGTAAGCTAAGCATGCTAACCATACTAGGCTACACAAGTAGGTGCATAGAATTTTTAACATAGAAATTCGGTTTAAAAACATGTAGACATTTGTATGATGAAATGTGAAGTGCTTGGTGTTGTGTAATTCAAAACAGCACTGGAGCCTCAATCCCCCCACCTCCCACCACCACCAAAAAAAAAAAAAAAAAAAAAAATTGAAATAGCCAGAGAGAGAGAGATAGAGCATCATGAAGTTCTCTTATACTACTGGAAGTCTAAATATGAGGCATCATTGAAGACTCAGGCTTCATGCAACAATATCACAATAAACAGTGAAAAATAAACAGTAGTCAGCCAGCATAGACCACTTGCCCTGGTATGTATTGTTTCTCTATCGTTGAACTAACCATGCCACATCTAGGGAGTAGTATTATTACAGACATACCTGGCACAGTTAATATAAGTTTTTAAGAATGCAAATTTGTAAGCAGTAGGGAGTAGGATTCGATATGTTGATGACATTTCTGTTATTTGGCACCACAATAGAATCAACCTTGAATCTCTATTAGAAAAGTCTTCCCTGGAGTTCCCATCAATGAAGAATCACTCAAGGCATCGACTTCTTGGACATCCATCTAACAAGACAGGAGAATTGTCTCAACAGATCTGTTTACAGAAACCCCCTGCAATGATGAACATAATCCCATTCTCATCCTACTTCCCCAATGCTCACAAATTTGCAGCCAAATGAATCATCCCTCAAAGAAGAAATTGCTCAAGCCCATCAGTTCCCACCTTCTACAATTAATAAAATTCTCCATGATTTCCATATAAAAAAATCTGTCAACTTTCACACCAATACTAAAAGAGAAACCCCCATTCATAAGTTCTATCCCTTTCCATGGATCATTTTCTTATAAGATTTGTGAATTCTTCAAAACTTAAGGGCTATACTCTCACTGTGAAACCTAATCCTCCTGCAATAAAGTATCTGCTTAAGGACAGGGATCCTGTCGCTCCGCTGGAGTTTTTGCCATTCCTATTTTAACTTCATCTGGACTCTCAGTATATATTGAAAATACATACAGAAGCGTCAATACAAGACTTCGTGAACACAAACAAGGTGTTTCAAATGGTCTCCCAAAAACAGAATTGCCTGCACTAACTCTTCAAAACACTTCTGCAGTTTCCTTTTGGATAAAAAAAGAAAAAAGTTGGCTCATTTATCAACAAAGCCTCTACGTTTTCAAGAAAACATTGAAATTTTGTTTACCAAGAATTGTAATTCAGAGATCCTCACCAAATCGCATTTATTCAGATTTTTTTACTAAATTCTGTCAACAGTTCTTGCACCTCAGATTCACATTATCGTTCTGGCAACCAATCCTCAGATTCAGTTGGTCGTGGGTGATCAAGGTCATAAGAATCGCCAAAAGAAAACACGATTTGATGTTCGTGTAATGTCATTCATGGCTTGCCCATGAATGAGCGAAATCAGCTTGCACGTACAATATCGCAACTGCAGTGGTACAGCAAAAATATTTGCAAATGGTACATATTTTCTGAATATGCCTCGTACTATGAAGTCTTTAAGGACTTATTTTTCAGCTTTATTTTAGGTACTGAAAATAATGCTACTTTCCAAATATGCTTTGTACTATGAAGACTTCAAGGACTTATTACTTTCAGCTTTATTTTATGTACTGCAATTAATGCTACTTTCTGAATATGCCTCATACTATGAAGACTTCAAGGACTTATTACTTTCAGCTTTATTTTAGGTACTGAAAATAATGCTATCAGCCACTACTGCCATGATCTTTAAAAAGAAAAAAAGGGTTGGAACTTAACCCACAGTTTCTGGTTTTGTTCAAGAATGACAACCATCATGCAACTGTGGACATTGCATTTCTCAAAAACACATATCTGCTTGGTAAAAATAAATAATAAGAACAATAAAACTACCTCATAAATTTATTGTTTTTTTGTATTTGTTTTGATTTTAAATATTGTTTCTTTTTATTTGTTTTCTTTTTCAATTAAAATATTATATTTTGATATGATTTCTTCCTAACTTTGATTTTTGAAGTGTGTAATGGAAATCAGAAAAACTTGTAAAACTGACACAGTTATACTCAATTTTCATTATAATACAAAACAAAATTTTATTTACAAGAGAGAAATATATTAACACAGCTCATAACAATTGATGTTCTGCTTTCATGGTGGTGAAAAAACCCCGTTTTCGAAAGCAATTGGCTCACCATTAATATTGTTTAAATGCAGTTTATTTTCATCTGTGACACTTTCAGCAACTTCAAATGCTGGGTCAAGGTGTTCATTTTCTGCTTTATACAACAACACATGGCAGGTTACATCCTACACAAAAACAGCAATCACATATTTCTTCAAATATCTGACTAACATAATGTACTGGGATACAAGAACTAAAACTAAATAACATACACTAAAATATGCACACTACTGGACTAACACAGAACTTGACATCATTAACTTACAAAAAAAGGTAATTATTGTGTATCAAAAATTTGGTGCTGGAAACAAAACTTTTTTAATGTAACATAAAATGCTTACAACTTACCTGTGTTCAGCAAATATGGCCCATTCACCCTTCATCCACTCCTTCATGTTGTCATGGAAACGCTAGTCGGCGATCATATCGAAAGTCTTTGAATCACACAGTGAAGACTGGTAGAGCTAGTTGCGTCACAATGGCACCATCCCTCCACTAGGAAGCCTGTTGGTCTATGCTCGCCAGACTGTTTCTCTTAGTGAAAAGAAGTGAATCGGCACACATTTTTTTTTTCAGCGACATAGCTGAATAGCATTGATAATTGACTTTTATTTGCGCATTCTTTGGGCTTTGCAGCTAGCCTAGCTCAAATATACACCACTAATACATACATACATACACACACTTCAACCAGCCATGCTGGTGGTTGAGCGGTCTGAGGTGGTAGGTTCTGACAATTTTTCAGAGATGGGCTCGGGCTCTCAAGTCCCGGGTAAGGCATGGATGGCAGGGTTTAAACATTTCCATTTTTTTTGTGCATTTTTTTTTAAAGCCCAGCCCATGTGGGTTTTGTTGGAGTTCTTCAGTTTTTTGTTTTTTTGCTTTTTTTTAAAGTTTAACATGGTTCTTCAATAATTTAACATTGATAGGAAATTTTAATGTACTACTTACATGAAATGCTGAAATAACCATGTGGGAGTGACATGGAGGAGACTGGTCTGGCTCAAGACAGACTGTTGTGGAAAAAACTTGGGGAGACCTTCATCCAGCAGTGGATTGATAATGTTTGACGATGATGATATATATAAAAGACCCTCCTGCCTCCTCCATTTGAAGGGAAGGGGCAAGAGATAAATTAAAGTTTACTGGAATATCTTAATATAATTTTAAAAGCTTAATTTTGAAAGTTCGCAACACCAGTTACTCACTGGAATTCATGCCTTACTGGCAGTCAAATAGCAATCAATAAATTTACCTGTTGTTTTGATAGTTGAGTTTTGTTAAATACTGTGTTAAGAGCGCACTGATTTCAATTAGTAGTGCTTATAATTGCTCATTATGTTTGAAATTACTTGGAGCAGAAAGCATACCATATGAAATCAGTCAACTTCCTTAATCAGAAAAGAAATCGTGTGTTGCTTTGAAAAACAACCCCTCCCCAATAAAACCCACTTTGGAGTGTTTTTTTTTAAACTGGGCTTTTTTAAACATCTATTTTACAAATTTCTACAAGTTTTAATTTCCTTTCTAGTTAAGACATTTGTTAAGTTCCATTTTGTAATAATAGTTAACAGCTAAAACTTTTTCTATGTTATTTTCTTTGATGACCAATGAACGCTTCTCAACTGTTAAATATAAAAAATATTCACAAGAACTTAAACATGAAATTGCAACGTGCCTTTAGGTTGTAATGAAAGTCGGACTTGGCCATTGACGGGATAATTTCACTTTGTTCACCAAGTCAAAAGTATCAGCAGTAATTGAATTATAAATGTCACACTATGAATTATTATACTAGAAGGATTACAGGAATCACTCCATCTGCAATAACAATAAAATCACTACTAGGTGATTCCAAAGTTAGCAGGATTTTTTCCCCTATGCAGTACAATGAATATTCACAGAGTTGAAAATACTAGCCAAAAACCAAGTCAAAGATATCATCTCCAGATTAACAAGAAGTCATAATATCACTTGATTAGGAATTTAAAATGGAAGAAGTTGGTAAACTTACAACACAGCAATTGAAAACATTTCTTAAGAAATGTTCTAGAAAGTAATAGCCACGAACCAACAACGAAATAATGAACATCATAACGTTAAAATATCACAATATAAAAAGGCACAAGTCACCAAAACCTCATCTGGCCTTCTTGGTTGTACTGTCCAATGCATTTCAGCAACATTATGGTTGTCATCATCGGGGACACAGAGTCCTCCGCTGTTTCCACACTCTATGAGGGCTACGCTACGTACCTCGAATTATCAATCTCGGCCATTATCTGTTTCGATTACGTCATCATATTGTGATGTTGCCACTATTTCTTTTGGAGAATGTGAATTTCCACACATAACAAAAGCCTTGTTATGTGTGGAAATTCCGGTTTAGTTGAATATAATGTTTTTTCTTGCCAGTTCTTTTTTTCGTTGTTCATCTTCTTTAATAAGAATCTTCCACGAAATTGGTAAATTTATTCCACTATTGATGTTACAGTTGTTTTTTTAATTTTTTCCTATAATTATTGCTTCAGCACAATGAATAGTTTTTTCAGTAGGTTGTTTGCAAACTGTTTCAGTATCTTCAAAAACTGGAATTGCATTATTTCTTACACAATACTGTACTAGTGCTGTTTTTTCTTTTCTTTTTTCCCCCAATTTTTTATATGTTGTAGTAAACGTTTTTGTAGTTTATTTTTTGTGCTTCCTATGTATTTAATTCTATTGTTGTTATTGAATGATTTTATTGGAATGCTATATACACTAACACTATCTAAAAGCTTTGTTTTTTCTCTATTATTCAAGATCATGTGTTTATAATCTCTCACAATGATTCCAATATCAAGTTAATATTTTTTACATTCTTTTTTAATTACATTAGTAAATCTCCTTTATATATTGAAATTTACCATAATATTTTTTGTCTCATTTGATTTTATTAGTAGGATGTTTGTAAGCATATATTAATAATCTCTTGACATCTGAGGTGGTATATCCAAATTGTTTGGTTGTTTTAATTATTCACTGGATATTTTTCTTTAAAAGTGTTATTACTTGAGTGAGTAAATGCTCTATGTACTAAACTTCTGATTGCTGATACTTTATATAATCTAGGATTGTATGAGTTTGCAGGAATGAGTATCGGTACATAAGTTGGTTTTCTATAATCACAGAAATTACAAGATAATTGTGTTTTCATTATTGTGATGCCCAAGAAATTTATTTCATTATTAATAATGAAAAGTTTACCAAGTTCTTTGGTTTTAAATTCCTGGTACAGTGATATTTTAACTTTTTGTTTAACTGGAGATGATATCTTTGACTTGGTTTTTGGCTAGTACTTTTAACTCTGAATATTCGTTTTACAACATAGTGAGAAATTATCCAGCTGACAGTGGAATGACCTAGTAGTGATTTTGATGTCATTGTAGATGGAGTGATTCCCGTAATCCTTTTAGTATAATATTGGGTTATTGGAAAAGTCATGACGTATTTTAGCCATGTTTTGCAAAGGCCATTTATTGATAGAAAGAACAAAGATCGATCAATGATATAATGCCCGTTATGTTTGATAACCTTTTGCCATCTTTCAGTGAGCTGCAGAATGCCTCGTTCATAGAAGGACCTGTCTTTTGTGGCGAAAAACTGTACAAGGTGCTGATTTATAGCCTCATCTGAATTGAATGTTATACCAAGCAAGGATTGTTGAACAGAGCGAAACAAGTGGAAGTCTGATGGCGCAAGGTCAGGTGAGTATGCTGGGTGTGGCAACACATCCCACCCAAGCTCCAATAATTTTTGGCGGGTGATCAAACTTGTGTGTGGTCTCGCGTTGTCGTGATGGAACACAACACCTTTACGATGAATGAGCTCTGGATGTTTCTGGATGATGAATTCGTTCAAACTGTCCAACTGCCAACAGTACACATTTGAATTGATTGCTTGGTTCCGTGGAAGGAGCTCGAAAAACACGACACCTTTAAAATCCCACCACACTGAGACCAGAACCTTCCCACTGATGAATGTCTGCTTTGGATGTCATTTGAGGTAAAGCAGCACGTCGGGACCAAGATCGTTTGCGCAGCACATTGTTGTACACAATCCACTTTTTGTCACCAGTTATCAGTCGCTTAAAAAAAGGATAATTTTCCTCACGTTTAATGAGCATATCACAGATGTTTATATGCACCATCAATTGAGCTTCTTTGAGTTCATTAGGAACCCACAAATCGAGCTTGTTTATGTATCCCAGCTTCTTCAGGTGGTCATGAACGCTTGAATGATGGATGTGCAATGTGTCTGCAATCTCTCGTGTCGTTTAACGTGGGTTTGACTCGATCAATGCCTTGATTTGATCGTCATCAACCTCGGTGGGCCTCCTGGACTGAGGGGCATCGTTGAATTCAAAATCACCAGCACGGAATTTTGCAAACCACTGCTGGCACTGACGTTCTTGTAGAGCATTATCACTGTACACTTTACGCAACTTTTCACAAGCTTGACGTGCGTTCTTCCCTTTACGGAAGTAAAACAGTAAAATATGGCAAAAATGTACAGTTTGGTCGTCCATCTTCAACTTGATGTCAAATCTTCGCAAATCAACCAAATCGCTCACTATTCCTTTTAGACTGCAGATGGAACTGGCACCTGTCATGCCATAGCGATAACAGAGCTGCACATGCCTCTAGTACGTCCAAAACCGCCCAACCGCCATCGGGTACCAAAATACGTCATGACTTTTCCAACAACCCAATAATTCATAGTGTGACATTTATAATTCCATTGTTGCTGATACTTTTGACTTCGTGAACAAAGTGAAATTATCCCACCAGTGGCCAAGTCTGACTTTCGTCACAACCTAAAAGTACATTGCAATTTCATGCTTAAGTTCTTGTAAATATTTTTGATATTTAACAGTTGAAAAGTTCATTGATCGCCAAAGAAAATAACATAGAAAAAGTTTTTAACTGTTAAGTCATTATTACAAAATGGAACTTAACAAATGTCTTAACTAGAAAGGAAATTAAAACTTGTGGAAATTTGTAAAATAGATGTTCAAGAAAAGCCCACGTTAAAAAAACACACTCCAAAGTGGGTTTTATTGGGGAGGGGGTTGTTTTTTCAAAGCAACACTCAATTTCTAAAGGTCTGAGAAACAATCGTAATGTGCTAAGGACAGGGTTTGTGCAAATTTACAGGAAATAAATTCCAGAACTTTTCGAGGAGTTTATGAAACAACTTCCAGGAGCTTAAAATTTTGGTAGAATAATAGGGCTTTGTTTTATATTTTCAAAATTAATTTGTAGTTTACTATGCATTTATAATTCTTATGAGTCTTATGGGTTCCATTGTTACATAGTATTCTTCAGTGACCAAGCACAGTGACAATAATGCAAAATAATTTTGTCACAACACTGAAGATTCCCCTATTCCAGAGTTATCTATTCCCATTCACACTAGTGGCAGGGAGGCCAGATAAAAACTTGCTACAGTGAGGAAAGGACATGCTGGAAGGAATTGTCATCTAGACTTGCAAGAAAGTTTCACACACTGTTGTGATTCCAACTGCACACAACTAGTATGCCACAAACCAAGATGGCTAGAAATATAGCATTTAAACTAAAGCTGAGACGGGCTGAGCCCGAGCTCGAAGCAGAGCACAGGCCCGAATTGGGCTCGGGCTGTAGAATATTTACTGTGGTTCAGGCTCAGGCTCTTAGAGAGAGGGAGAGTGAGATAATTTTTTTTTTTATGTATAAATGCGATTTTATATGATTTAGCAAATGAGACACTTTATACTTGGTAAAGGGAATTCTTCGGCAATTGGTTCTGATTGGAGAGCACGCATTCGAGGTGGCTATTTATTCCGGGATTGGGTAGAAAATGACATAGGCAGCGCATTAGTGTGTTTCTGCAGAGAAGAAAAAGCTTTTTCAAAAACTATAGATATCGGATTGTTGATAGCTTGCCGATGATAATTTACCCCCTATCTCCACGCAGTAGCTCTCTGCTAATTCTATTTAGCAACGTACATATTTCAGCGCAATATGGTGTGATAATATTAGCAATATTTGAGCAACATACAATTGTAGCACCGCAGAATCATTTTGGATGGACGGCCGCCCGAAGCATTCAGGTGGAAATGAATGGTCAAAGAAAATATATAGAGATCCCTTCCTCACTCCCTATTTGAGAAACACTATGGTTAATTGCAGGAGGAGGAGATAATGGAAGTGTGGAAAAGGAGATGTTTTTTATTAATGATTGAACAGGCTAGCCAATTTTTGGGCTCGTTCGGGCCCAGGCTCTATCTTTCAATATAAAATTCGGGCTTGGGCTGATATGCCACGGGCTCAGGCTCCGAAAATTGAGCCCAAACTAAGCTCTAATTCAAACATCTTCTACTCTAGTGTCATATGAGATGACATCACATCTCCACACTCCATGGAAAAAAGTGAAGTCATCAGGAGCAGACATCACAGGGAGTTGGAACAGAGACACAATTAATCCAAACATTTTGACAAATTATTTTTTTCTTGCAAGAAAAAATTCTAGAACTATTCGATGACCTTTGAAGAAAATCTGAAAAATCAAGGACTTTCCAGGCCTGGAAAAAGAGAAACCAAAGTCCAGATTTCCAGGGGCCATATGAACCCTGTAAGAACGATTTGAGAACCAATTTAACACAAGAAGAAAGCAAAAGGAAAAAAAAAATATTGGTACAAGAAAACGAAGCACACAGTTCAGGATAACACATGAGGGTAGATTTGAAATAATAAGAAATATGTTTCAGTTGCTGATCAGTTATCAATAAGATTTATGGAATGTGAACCAGATATGGCGACATAATCAAGGTTAGTACTCTTCCAAGCAAAATAAATTCAAGCACTTTTCAAGGACTTCTTAAAACCAAATTATCATACGTGTATGCTGTCGGTCGCTCAGCAGGTAGGTATTTTAGCAAATTCAAAAAAATTAAACTTAACTGGGATAGGCACAACTTTGATGACCTGTGTTTGTTACCCCCTGTCTGTATGTTTAATTTTATTAACTTTGAATTGCCCCTCTGTTTTGCTGTTTGTTGAAATCATCTTATTTTGTGGAATATTTTGAAGAGGTGCATAATTTTCGCATTCACCCTCTGGCAAGAATGCGTCCCTAACCCCAGACAACAGAAGCCCATCAGGATTCCTGAATACATCATTCCACTTATTTTACTCTCATGGCCAACACTTCGTAGTGATGTCATAGCCAAATTACCAGCTGTCCACGTGCTCCCCTGAGTTGAATGCAAGTTCTGCGCTATTTGATCTGCTTGGTGTTTTTATGGGAACTATACGGAAATTTTCTATACAGCTTTTCAGCACAAGCAATTATTTTACAAATGCTCTTTCATATAATTACTTAAAAAAAATAAATCAAGTACTATATATGGAATCCTAAACTTTATCAAGTACTTTCAAGGACTTGAAAATGAACTTCCTTTTTACAAGGACTTTTCAAGGTTTTCAAGGAGCATACGAACCATGATAATGTTATGAATGTGATGAGCTCGTGAGAGAACACATATGAAAGTTTAAATGTACAGTAGATTTGTGGTACTGGATGCCCCTCTTCAATCAAAAGGTAAACTAAATAACCAAGTAAAGTCTTATGAGCTGCAGAACTGGATAACAGAATCTATATATTAATTCTATAAGGTTTTTTACTGTAAGACCTATTTTAAGAGAAAGGCTGAATATGAAAATATGGTTGAGGTATCAAAATAAAGGTCTTACCATGTAGATGTACCAGTCGAAGAGAAAACTGAGATTGGGGCAACGGTTCGGGCGTTCTGGGGTGGCAAAGTTCCCATGTAAAGTCTATGGGAGAAGGTGCGGTTGACTGAAACAACTCTTGCGAAACACGCGCTGTTAAAGGAGGAAGCATAGAGAGACTGAGATAGTCCAAAGTCTTCTCTTTTCTGAGCAAAGCAATCGTCCGTTCACCTCCATATGCTGATTCGTGTTGTCACGGAAATGCTAGCAGGCGATTGTATTGACGTTCTTCGCATCAAAACAGCGAAGACTCGAAGACCTGCTCGTGTTATGCCTTTGGATTGTGCGATGTATATAGATACAATTTAATATTCATTCGATCGAGTTTATTCACGTAGGTAAGACGTTTCCCATTATGTAAAGATGTAAATAAACATTACGTTGACAATTGTTAGTGAAAATATTTAGAATGTACATACTGAGTTTTTTACTATGAGACCTATTTTGAAAGAATGGCTGAACGTAAAAATATGGTTGAGGTATCGAAATAAAGGACCACGTAGATGTGCCAGTCGAAGATAAAACTGAGATTGGAGCAATGGTTCAGGCATGGCAGAATCGCAAAGTTATTATGTAAAGTTTATGGGAGAAGCGTGTGGCCCTTATCTACATCAGGCGCTCAGTTCAGTGTCAGACTTGGTGTGTGCATGGTGTTCTATGATCAGTCCTAAAGTAAGTAAATACTTTATTGCATACTTACCTTCAACAGAATGTCTCTCCTGCAGAAAAAAAGAAAACGTAAGAGCCTTACTGGAACGCGGGAGCGATCAATGGGTTGCAACTACTGTATATGTCTCAGACAAGAGATAATGAAGAGTATTCGCAACGCAAATCTCATTCCAACAACATTTACAAACACAGTTGTGACTGAAGATGAGAGTGAAAGAGAGCGCTATCCAGTTGAATTTTTGCATACGATCAAGATGAGTGGACTTCTGCCTCACATTCTATGACCGAAAAAGAGTGCAGTCGTGATGTTCACCAGGAACTTGGTCACCCCGGTAGCGCAATGGTCTAAGCACTGGCTTATGATCATTCGTTCATGAAGGGTCCGGGCTTGAATCCCGGTGAGACATGGAAGTTGTGTTTGTCTTACGGCACTGGCTCTCTCCCTTCCCTGGAACCAGTGACCCTAAATTAGGGATGGGCGGCTGCTTATAGCCCATTGAGGTGCTCACGGTGGTCGTTAAACTTTCAGTAAAAAAATCAAAAAAAAAAATCACGAAACTGGACACGAGGAAATATTTAGTCGGTGGCACACGTATGATCGTAAAGTCGCTCTTCCAAAATACAATTTCCATGGAAATTTTGTGTGGAGAACACAAGGGGTCGTTGCACACCTTGCCACCCATTCCGCTGACTCCAAGCAACAGCACTTTCCCTTTTACGATCAAACGGATTCAATTTCCGATCATATTGTTTTTTGCGATGGCAATAAGAGTCAAGGACAGACACTTGCTAAAATCGGAATATACCTACCAGAACCAGTCTTCTCACATGGTGTGCTCTACGCGGCCCTATCTCGAGCAAGATCAAAGGATTCTGTTGCAGTAAAGATCACTCACGAAGAAGCACCTGGATTACCTGTCACAAATGGATGGACTCAAAATAGTCTTTACTGATGTGTTTGAATGAATTTGACACAATTTTTTGTCAATCAAATAAAAGTTTTCATTTGTAGCTTCATATGAGTTTATTCTTAAAAAAACAAAACAAAAAAAACTAAGCGTCGATTTCGATGGGTTTTGTCTAGTAGAAAATTAAATGAAAAAGATAATCTTAAGTACAAATGATACACAATCAGGGTCCTATGTGAAACTATGGTAGACATAACAGTACCTTAAATTTGCACTTATTTACATTAATTATTTTTCTACTAACACACATTATGCAATGTCTGTAATTAATGCTTTTTAAATAAAGTGTTCTTGACTCATATCGGTTTTTGTTTACTACTACAGGTTAACACTGCAAAACTGTTGTCTGCTCGTTGATGAAAAATATGATGCATATTCAGAAAGTAAATATAGTGCTCGAATATTTTTTCTGCAGCACTGTGGTCATGATATCATGCATGTACGCTGACTTCCTTCATTTGTAGGCATGTCAAAGATGCCATTACGAGAACATCAGATTGTGTTTGTATGTTGTTCTGTGTGTTTAACATGCTTAAGAAGATCAAGCGGCCTGCTGACTGTGAGATAAGGTCCATAATATGATTTTTGAATGAAAGAAATGTGAAACTGGCTAATATTCAGTATCAGATTTGTTAGGTCAACGGGCAAACTGCCATGAGTGACGGAATTGCAGATCTGCTAACTTTCAAGAACTTAAATGCGGAATTTTTTTTTAGCAAACATTAAATCGATATGTTTGACTGACTGATGTATCGAACATACAGATTAGAATCCTGATTATTATGAAAATGATTTGTCGACTCTAATCGATTTTTTTATGCTACAGTTAGGATAGTTGGCACTAATATAATTAGGATAGTTGGCACTATTCAACGCTTACAGTGGTTAAAATGCAATCGATACATAAATATCTCATTAGTACATTACATTACCGTTGGGCTACATACACAAAAATGTCATTTGGAACTGCGAAATTATTGCGATATATTGGAGTAACTTTTCACTGTAACTTAACTGAGGTTTTGACCTTAAATTTTTGTGCTAGCATGTTAGAATACCTTTAAAAAAAAACAATTTCAAGTCTGATAGTGAGATTTTTAAATTTCACATCTCTCTCTTTCAGCAGTTAGGGTGGTGGTGATTGAAGTTTAACGACCACCATGAGCAACTCAATGTCCTATAAGCAGTTGCCCATCCCTAATTTAGGGCCACTGACTCCAAGGAAGGGAGAAAGCCAGTACCGTAAGACAAACACGACATCCATGCCTGACCAGGATTTGGACCTGGATGTTTAAACCACTGCGCCACCAATCGTAATCTTACATCGTTTTTACAGTCTTTTCCGCCACCTCGGTGGCGCAGTGGTCTAAGCGATGGCCTCTGATCATACGTCCAAAAGGGGTCCGGGTTCGAATCACGGTGAGGCATGGGTGTTGTGTTTGTCACACAGCACTGGCTCTCTCCCTTCCCTGGAACCAGGTACCCTAAATTAGGGACGGGTGACTGCTTATAGCGCATTGAGTTGCTCATGGTGGTCGTTAAACCTCCAATCAACAACAACAATCTTTCCCGCTGGGCTTAAGAGAGACGCAAAAGTGGGAGAAAATGTGATCAGGCAAATGAGAATACATAGATGCCGTGGTACTTGGGGACACTTATTATTTTAAAATTACACCAACCAGGGATAAAAAACTAATGAAAAGAATTCTAAAATACACTATGTTGACAAAATTCGCCCGACACCTAGAAGAGAAACACAACATAGCATTTATCGACATACATTAGTATGGTGTATAGATCCAGACTCACAGTTGCCAGGTCGCCAATGGCGATAAACTTCATAATCGTGGCGACTAAAAATGTTTGATTAAGTCGCCAATTCTGGCGACCTGTATGGGAAAAACATTTATTTTATTTAACTTGTACTGTAGGGAATTTTTTTTTAACTTGTACGGGACTCACACGTTTTGAAAAATTTTACTCCAAATGTACGGAAATGGCACAAAATTTGATTTGTACGGAAGTTGCTGCCCATCACCTTTTTCCTTCTGCTATTCTGCTTCAACAGCAGAAAAGAAAAAAAAAGTTTATAAAAAAGGCGAGGGCGTCGGTTTTTGATCACAAAGAATGCGCCAAGGCTGATGGGTCATCGTGAGGGAACGAGGTTTGCAAGATTGCGGTGGGGATGAAAGCCTGTGGTGGGCGGCTCAACTGTCTGTGTTGAAAAAGTCCAACTGGGAGAAATTTTTATTAAAAAAAAATTCTCCAATTTTTTAAATAACTGAATGCAAATTTTACAGTAACCAAGACACGTCAAAATAAACTCCCATGTGAAATTTCGTCAAAATCCGATGAAAACTTTAGAAGTTAGGCATTTTCTTTTTATTATTTTTAATTAATGTTTGCTGAAAGCTTGCATAGTCCATAGGAAAATTCCAAAATCTGGAATAGGCATAGTCCGGATTTTCGAAGTTGTACTGTAATAATATTTCCATACCTGTGAACTACTACGGAACTACGTACCTCGCTGCCAAAACTACGGAATCTATGAATCTTCATTTTTTTTTTAATTTTATTGTTTTATGATCTGCATGTGATTCTTAAGCGGATTCGAATTCCGCGTTTTTTTTGTCGTCATTTAGATCGTTCTCAGGATCAGTGTAAAACTGAAGACAATTTGCAGGTGGGGGTGGGGGAGTTCCGTCTCGAGAAGGTATTTCATGTCTCAAAACTTTCGAAAACGGTAGTTGAATGGAGTGAAAAAGTTACAGTAATTGTAATTTTTTTCTCCCGTGTTGCCTTAGTGTAAAGTTTTATTGTTAAATATGTTTTTATTGCATAAAAATATTTCAGCTTGGAACTGTAGGCAACAATGTGCGAAAACGGAGGTTAGACGCGGCAAAAAATTTCCCCGCAATCTTCAGGCATCAGATTCTTCCGCGAAATCAAAGAATTCCGCCCTTTTCGTTATTATTTTGGTCATTCGCGAGATCAAAAAAAAAAACAGTGAACACAATTGGGGGGAAGGGGGGCGGTGGCTGTGAAAGGGGATGTTCATCGGAAAACGGAATTCCATCTTTACGAAAATTTTGAAAACGGAAGGTTAACGGAGTTCAGATTTTTCGCAATCGAAATTCCTTTTCTCTCGTGATGTTGCCCCTTCCCAGTATTATTGTTAAGTAATATTTAACTGCATAGATGTTTGCATTTCAACTTGAAAATAAGGGGAAAATTTCCAAAACCAGAAGTCGGACGGTGCAAAGATTTCTCACGTAAGTGCACTCCCCTCCCCGCGCGATGTTCCCAATCTCTTGCATTGTTTTATTACTTCAGTCTCAACTTTTAAGAATACTATAACTGAAATATGCAAAATGAAACATACTGATATTATACTAAGCAATTCTATAAAAATAATTTAGTATAAAATACACAATTTGATATTTTTTCGAAGTTTGGCCACTGAGTTTTTTTATGGCCACTAACACTTTTGGTCCTGGTGGCCAATGTCTACTAGCAAAATTTGTAAGTCTGAATCATTAGTATGGTGTCGGTCCACCTTTGGCCTTAATGCATGCACTGACCCTTCGAGACGTGCTTTCGACAAAGTTTTAGAACACAGCGATAGGTATGAGCTTCCATTCGGTACATAATGCTGCTGCTGACTGTTGCTTAGTAGTAGGCTTTGGTTTCAAACTTCTTATGCAGCGCTCTAACTCATCCCATAGGTGTTCTATGCGATTAAGATCAGGGCTCTGTGCTGGCCAGTCCACACATGATACAGAATTATCGTCAAAGCACGCCGTAACAGTCCTTGCTTTATGGCTCGGTGCATTATCCTGCTGGTACCAACAAGACTCGGTTCCATAGTATTGCCACAGAGTTGGTTGGGCATAATTGCCCAGAATATCGAGGTAGACTTGCCGGGTAACATGTTTGTCCACGACAACCAATGGGCCGGGACCATAGCACGAAAAACACCCCTACACGTGTACACTGCCAGCTCTAAACTTGACCATAGAAAAAGTACACTGTGGCAAATAGCGTTCCCCCGGTTGCCGCTATACCCACACACGGCCATCAGACTGATGGATTGTGTATCTGGATTCATCAGTCCATAGGACCTGTTTCCATTGATCTACGGTCCACAGGGCTTGAAAAATACCATGCCCGAGATGCCCGGGGCATGTAAATTATTGGCCTGGGCAAGTAAAAATGAAATCTTGTTGCCCGATCAGGCAACTAGATTTAAAGGGGAAAAAAAAGTTTGGAATGGAGAATTTTCTGCTCTAAAAAAAAAAAAAAAAGATGGTCGTCACATGTTTTTCATTTTACTGCAGTTGTATTATTGTTACGGAATGAGTACCGAGGCCAGGAGAATAGCGCTTCTTTAATAATATTATGCTCTACGTCCAGAAATTGGGACCATACGTAGTTTTTCTCCAGATGTTGTTTACAGTTAACGACAAGATGCAAGTCTCAGATGAAACTAGCCTCCAGTGTTTAGTGACAAAATGCGTAAATTACCATCAAACGGGAGGACGCAACTGATGGGCAAAAAAGCTGTGCTTTATGGGGAGGGAGTGACAACAGAATATTTATTGCACAGCCCCAGGTGGGGCAGGATCTCTGATATAACTTGTGCAAGTGAGGGAGGGGAAAATGGAAACTTCAGCCTGCGTGCGCTCCCACACACATGAACTGACAGCGGGACTACTGAAACAAAAGCTAAGTTTCATTTAAGAATGAGCCTGCACAATGCGTTCCACTTAACCGTGAAA
This sequence comes from Macrothele yani, assembly GCA_039090855.1. Taxonomy (NCBI): domain Eukaryota; kingdom Metazoa; phylum Arthropoda; class Arachnida; order Araneae; family Macrothelidae; genus Macrothele; species Macrothele yani. The sequence continues at coordinate 116,639,108 of CM077011.1, forward strand.
AGAGCAAAAATTACCAACGCAGATAACTTAGTTTTTCTGAGAGAACAGTATTCGTGTTAGCTGTGGATATAAGTTGTATTTAGTAATGGACATACAATGTTTTTTTGGAAAAAAAATCCAACAATGAGAGTATATCTCATAGTAAGCAATTATATGAAATTCCCGATCTGTCAGCGGTAGTTACTAATTCGTCTTCCGCACTGTTGAGTGAGGTAATTTCAGAATCGGAATCTACATCGTTGGCAAATCTGAAACTTATGCAAGCAGACTATGTATGATAAAGTGTACAAAAAAAACAAAACAAACACTGTTGCATAGTTGAGAAATCTTGGATAAAAACATTTAATTGGCTAAAGTCAAATGACAAGACTATTATGAGGTGCACTGTTTGCAAAAACCATCCTAAAATTGCTGATACCACCAGTAATGTTTTCAAGCAATGTGGGGTGTCAGGTGATAATATAGTTTAATAACTAAGTGCACACAACAGTAGTCAAAAACATAAGATTTGCCTTTGTTTTTAAACAATTCTTGGGATATTTTATGATGCAAAATCACTTCTGTTTGCACAAGAGATAAAGGTAAATAATTTTTACATTCAAAATTGTTAAAAACTACTTAAACTGCTATACAGCTGACTATGATTATTATTATTATTATTATTATTTTTTGTAAAACACAGGACATATATTAAAAAAATTTTCAACATGGCATCATCACTAAATTTCTCAAATGCCATCGATTACCTTTCTTAAAACTTGAGATATATGCTTTTGTGCATTTTGAATACAGACACTTTAAAATGGTGATGCAAAAGAAGTATAAAAAGTTTATCATCTTAAAGGAAAAAAAAATTCTGGGGCATGTAGATTTTACTTCTGGGCAAGTAAATATTTTCTGCACATGTCCAGCTGGGCATATAACTTTTCAGATATTTTTCGAGCCCTGGTCCACGATAAATGTTCTTTACACCACGCTAAACGATGAGCAGCACTCTGAGTGGCGATGAAAGGCTTATGAGCAGACGCATGACCACTGTAACCCATGGAATCAAGTTCTTTGCGAATGGTACGTGTACATACCGAGGTTCCAGCATTTTTACTCACCAGTAGACTGAGGTTTTGTGCAGTACTCCATCGTTAGCTGTAACAACTCTCCTGAGCCTTCGATATCCTCTATCACTGATTTTCTTTGCTGCTTCAGGCACGCCATGTGTCTTCTACTTATTTCGTACATCCAAAACGGTTAACTTGGGTATGTTTAAATGACTCTCAGTTTCTCTTATGAACAACCCACTAATACATGTATAACACCAAACAATCTTTTCTTTCTCAAAGTCAGTTCTCTCCCGCCGTGACATTTTCACTCAACCTCACATGGCGATATGATCACGGTCAGCTGCAGACTTGTTTTTATACCATTTGCAGCTGTACTGCACATCTTAACAATGCAGCGGATCCGTTCACTTGCTTTTGAATGGGTGTCTGGTGACTTTTGTCAATATAGTGTATGTCATCTGTAAAATAAACCACAATAGAGGTAGAATTTCTGCAAATTTTATGGATAAACCATAAAACCTGGCAGGTATGGAATTGTGAGGAAATGAGTAAGACAGTTTAAAGAAGGTTGTGCAAATGTGCACGACGAGTAGTGGAGCAGCTGTCGATCTGTGGTCAATGATGATTTGGTGTGTGTGGTCGATGCAAAAGTTTGTAAAGACAGATGTTTCACAATTGTTGCTTTCTTTGCATTTCGCGCAAATTTCAAGTACTTCTCTCTATAAAATTGTGACATCATTTGGTGTTTCAAAAATTGTACTCATGCTGGGAACCTAAGATGCTCTCCGAGGAGCAGAAAAGCAAGTGGGCTGGTAGTGCATTGACTTTTTGCATGCAATACAGTGAGAAAGGTAAAGGGTTTTTCAGCCATGTTGGTGCAGGTGACAAGACATGGGTGTCCCACATGACTCAGGAGTCAAAGAAGCAGTCCATGGAGTGGCGGCACACCTCATCGATGAAAAAGAAAAAAATCAACAGGCAATTTCAAAACACAAGATCTTGTGCATAGTTTTTTGGTATAGGCAAGGAGTTTTGCTTGTTGAATTCTTGCCAGCAGAACAGTAAACTCTTCAGCCTGTTGTGAGACCCTGGAGAAACTGTATCGTGCAATTTAGGACAAAAAGTGCCTACCTGCCAACATTGGCAAGAACCTTGTCAGTAGTAAGTTGGTAACTCATATTATTGTGCGGCACACACATGCTTTTTTACGAAGCGATCCATCTCTTTGCGAAAAAGAAATATGCACCACAACAAACAAGGACACTAACGAAACAAACTTAACACATGCGAAACACAAAGTTGCTTCCCCTGGTGAGAGCACAATAGGTAATATTGTGAGATTTAAGTTTGAAACTTCCACCAGAAAAATCAGTCACATGCATTCAGAACTCTACAATGCTTGAATGATGGTAAATCCAAAATTTGTAAAAAATACATCAATTTTTACAAATTAAATTTTCAAACTCATCACTTCCGTTTTTGGAAATTTGCCCCTCCTATTATCAAGTTTAAATGCAAAAACATGACCAGAGATATTTAACAATGTAGGAGAGTGGGAATATCGAATGGGAGGGGGGGGTACGAGGAAAAATCATTGATCCGTAGCACCTCTGGTTTTGGAAATCCCCTCCCCCCATTTTCAAGCTGAAATAAAAATATTTATACAGCAAAATGTTATTTAGCAATAATACTGGACAGAGGCAACAACATTGCAAGGAAAAGAATTTACAGTTATAAAAAAAATCTGAACTCCATCAAAATTCCATTTTAGAAAGTTCCGTAAAAACAGAATTTGCCCTCCAACGACCCTTCTCTCGTCCCCCGTCACCATCCTATTACTGTTCACTTGTACACTGATCTTGTGAATGACCAATAGAATAGGAAAAATAGCAAAATTCTTCGAATTCGTGGAAGAATCTTATGCCTGAAAATTACAGGGAAATTTTTGTGGAGTCTAACTTCCGTTTTGGCAAATTGTTGCTTACAGTTTCAAGCTAAAATGCAAACATTTATGAATGAAATGATATTTAACAAGAATACTGGACACAAAGGCAACATTGGGAGAAAACAATTGCGATCACAGCAAAAATTTTTACTCCGTTTAACTACTGTTTTTGAAAATTTTGAAACATGAAAAGCCATTGCTAAACGGAAAACGACCCCCCATTTTTTTTGTTTTGCATCAATTTTGAGAATAATTTAAATGATGACAAAAAAGTGAAATTCTGCGAATCTGCTTAAGAATCTCATGTATTCATAAAGTAATAGCAAAAAAAAAAAAAAAAAAAAAATTAGACAAAATGGAAATTTGTAGAATCTGTAGTTTCGACAGTGAGTTCAGCAGGCAGACAACAAAATCTGTAGAAACTATGGACATTCCGTAGTAGTTGGCAGGTGAAATAAAAATATTTATATATATAAATATATAACGTTTTTTCACTGTCACCGAAGGTATTGAAAGTGTGGCATGCTTACTCATGCTGCAGTCTTGCTTCATGAGAACGCTTGGCCTCACATCTCTGCACGGACTCAAGCATTCATCAAGTCATCTGGATCACCCCCTTCTTCCCTACAGCCCAGACCTAGCACTAAGTGACTATCACCTGTTCTGTAGAATAATTCTTGATGTCGACATATCACACTTTAAGTTACGTTAAAATTACAAGTGGTGGGACGTTTCGGTAGCGACTTCTACCTTCATCAGCCATGGAATGTAACACTTGGTATTAGCATCAGTTGTTGCTAGATTTCAAAATAGCTTTCCAAATGATAGGTATGTTAAAAGGTGCATCTGTATTACAGGTGTTAGGAGTAAGAAAGATTTCAATGCTTTCGCGGTACCTGAGGGCCTTCCAATTGCTGAACGGAGCGATGAGTTCAACATTTTGCCAATGGGGAATTGTGGACGTATCGCTGATGGTTAAAATTGAAAGGGAGGTGAAAGGGTTGCCTTTCTTAACATACCGAGGCATCAACCACCTATTGCTGGTTGATGCTTCGGTATGTACCTGTGGAAGTGTTGACAGGGATAGAGTAGACCCCTTGTAACTCTAGGGGTTTATTGGGATCTCTGTCTTTAAGGATAAGGTTAAGAAGATGTGGAGGTGGTTTAACAGCAATCCTGTAGCCAAAAGACTTGGAAATGGAGCACACTTTGTGAGTGAAGGCCAGGCTAAAGGGCAAAGTGCCCACAAACGGGTGAGTGGTGGAACGTTCAGGCAGTAAACTGGTAGATCTATTCTGTGAGTCAAATTTCTTAATTAGCCTATGTGCTAAGAGGCTAATTAAGAAATTAGTCTATGTACTAAGGCAATTCTTAATTAGCCAATTTTACTAGTCATGGAAATGACGCAGATTCCACCACAGGCAGATTAAGTACCGGTTTTGAAATTTAGTTTAACTTAAAAAAGGGGGACCAGAACAAAAATGCTTTTTTATACTGATTGATTTTAAGAAGATACTATGAGAAACAGGAAAAGATGCAGTTCATTAGAAGAAAATTCTTAAAATATATAACGTTTTTTCACTATCACATAAGGTTTTTGAAAACACGGAACATGATCAGAAAAATATAAAAAAAATAAGAATATAATAAGAGTGGAATAATAATAACAAGAACAACAACAACAAGGAACTTGATCAGAAAAATTCCAAAATGTGGAAATGGAAAATGATGGAACATTTTCATCACTGCTACAGCAGTCGTTTCTGGCAGTACTTTCCCCAGTTTTTCCAATCACTGGCCACCTTAACTTAAGTTTTCGACCTTTTTCTTAAAATTGTTCATTGCAAGAAAGAATTCTAGTACCACTTCAGGACTTTATAAAAAATATGAAAAACTAAGGACTTCCCAAGATTTGGAAAGGGAAATAAATTTTCAGGACGTTTCTGGGATTTTAGGGGCTGTGATAACTGCGTCACATGACCAGAGATGCTTAAGACATCCAAAAACATATTGAAAAAACACCCAAGAAATGCCACAATATTGAAAACATACAAAAAACACTCCCCAAAATATTTAATGAATGTTACAGCCTTGAAAACATGAAAACAAACTGTATGCACATCATTAAAAAGATTCAGCCTTGAAAACATGAAAACAAACTGTATGCACATCATTAAAAAGATTATTTCACTGAGATTTTCGATTTCCATAGTATATTCAATGCTTTCTGTAATTCATAGTGGATCCACGATTTCCATAGTTACTATGGAGAATCCATAGTAGTTCAAGTCTCTGTTATCATATTAGCAGTATGTATTCCCATAGGAATCCTATCCTGCATGAAAAAAAAATCATAATTTTGTTTTATTTTTGGAAGTACATACTTGCAAAGAAGTTTTATTTGAATCCTTCAGCTCCAGTTGCGGGCAATTTGTTTACTTTGAGACCGTGGCTGTTCATGTGCAACTACGTGATATACAAGTAGATAGTGAAATGAAAAACAGGATCAGTTTTTTTAAGAATACATATATAAATTTCAATGAACACAAATAAAATACATAGGATGAAATGTAAAAAATCTCTGTAATCATGTTGTTCTTCAGTGTGAAACCAAAGTCTCCTTTTGCATCTCCTGTATGGCGTTGGCTGATGGAAGGTGTGCCATTACTCCACAATGTCTTGGGAATAGAACCTACCAGTTATTATCCATAGTTGTGCCAGCCCAACTCAAAATGTGTGTATGTGGGGCACAACTGAGAATACAACTGAAAGAAGATCAGAAAATTATCATGGAGAGCCACAGTCTAAAACATAAACAAATCCGCCGGCAAATTTCACAGAAGAATTCACGCAACACTTCGGAAGTCCAGCTCTAATTTTTAATGCCTTGCATATAAGCTGACCCCACACTTTGAAAGCAGGATTTCTTTCAAAAACTTTTGGCTTGCACGCGAGTATGTATAAAGTTCTTTTTTTTATTTGCTATCTCTGCTTCTAAAAGTTATATTTGAAAAATTCTTTTTTTCCATTGCATAGCTCCCACCATGAGGAATATTTTGTATTTTATGCAGACATTCTGCTTTTTTTTTTATGGTGTGAAGATTAACCTCTAAGGGGGCAAAACTGTATATTTCTATTTGCAAGATATTCCCAATTTTAAAAATCTGATGGAAAAAATCCTTTATCGATAGGATGCCCTTCAATATGAAAAACATTTTACCAATGTTTTTGGTATTGAAGGGCATTTTACCATCATTTTCGTCTCCAAATAATGCACAGCTTTTCTTCTACAGGGTGTCAAGTAATACTGTATTTTCCTCCACATCTGTGCTTTCAATCGTTCAATTTGAGAAATTTCTCCTGCTTTGTGTATCTTCTGCTATTAGGAAAATGTTGTGTACAATTTAAATTTTTTTTGTAAACCTTTCTTCCTCTGGGGGCTGCATGCATATTGCTATTTCTGTTTGCAAATGCTTAATTAATTCTAGGAACTTGGTTGAAAAAATTATTTTGTTACTGGTTCCATTCACTGTAAACATTTTGTACTTTAATTAATGAACAGTTTTTCTACTACGGAGTGCAAATGCATTTTGTTTTTCATTGATTTTCAACTTTTCTAAACTCCACTTCTGAAAATTTTTTCTTACTTTTCTCATGTCAGAACAGATTCAAAAGACATGCTCATTACACCTGGGATTACTCTGCCATCTTTCTTAATATGTAAATCAATAGATTTTCAGTCTCTGACTTGTGACAGTAAAAGAGGAATCCCTACTTAATACATATGAATTAAGGTAACTGTCAACAGATTGCTCAAATCAATTTTTATTGAAGTGGTACCACTAATCATGGATACAAATGATTAGAGAAACAAAAAATAATTTTTTTTAACATATTGGCATCTAAGTAAAGCCTATGTAAGTAATCTGCTCTGAGAAATGCAAATCTTTAAAGACATTATTAGCAAACCAGACAAACAAATGACTAGAATAAAATCCAATAAACTTTAAGTCTTATAAGTTACCTTTTTCCGGCATCTCATCAAGCTATTTAGTAAAGTTTTCTGAAATTTTGGGTCACATTCAGAAGTTATGAACAGATAATGATGGAGGTGATGAACAGCCATGAGATACAGCAATGGACTTCTTTCAGGTACCAGCAAACCTATAAGATATATAAAAAAACGATGATCACTTACTACGAAAAAAGAAAAAGAAAAAATCAGGAAATTTGGTGAAAAATGATGCACAAATTCTTTAATACAACTTTGTTGTTTTCATAATTATTAAATAAAACAAGATAGATTAAAAAAGGAGAAACATTTTCAAATTGATTGTTCTGCACATTATGATTAGATTAAAAAAAAAAAGAATGTAATAAGATGATTTAAATTCATAAAAGCTAAAAGTTTGCATGGCATATCTATTTAGGTCATACTAAGAGATACACATTTAACTGGTATAAAAGTTACAATGGAAAAGTCAAATGACCAAGGCTTAAAAAGTTTGTTATTGGTAAAATTTCCAGCACAATCATGTGTTTATAAAACTTACTGCACATGAGACAGGTGACGAGGTTTGAACTGCAACCTGTTTATCAGTACTAGTACTTCAGGTACTTAGAGTAAGTAATTCTGATATTAGGGATTTTTTTTTATATAGGCAAACAGAGTTTTGAAACCACTAAAGTAATTTTACAGACATTAAAAAAGAAACAGCAGTTTTACATTTTTGAAAGTTTTTAAGGTAATGATTTTTCAATTAATATAACAAAATCCAGTTGACATAAAAGAAGCAATGAAATTCTACTTTACAGATGAAGATTATTCAATATTTCATAAGGATTATCGATACCAGAATAGCAAACAGAACTTCAACAGTGCCTACAATGGAGTTCTGTGACACTGAGTCCTAAATTCTGTTTAAGGAGTAAGTTTTTCTTTTTTTCAAAAGCAAAATTACTAAAAGAGGGAAATCAAAACAAGCAATTAATTTGAAGCTGCATAATGCCTGAAAAGATAACGACCCTTAAACAGGAAACTATGTCAGAAATCACAAGTCCTTCAAAACCAAAAACTATCTAATCAAAAACAGGGATCTAGGTAAAAAAAAAAAAAAAAAAAAAAAAAAAAAAAAAAAAAAAAAAACAGACAGTTTCAGAATCAACTGCTCTGAAACTTCTAGAACAGAAATCACCAATCTTTCAGAACTATCTGTTGTAAAACAAGAATCCAGGAAAGAAATCAACAGTTCTTTAGAACCACCTATCATGAAACAGGAAACAAGGTCAGAAACCACTAATCCTCCATAACCACCTGCTTTAAAACAAGAATCCAGGTAAGAAATCACCAGTGCTTTTGAACCATCTGTTATAAAACGGGGAAACAAAGCCAAAAATCACCAATCCTCCATAACCACCTGCATTAAAACAAGAATCCAGGTAAGAAATCACTAGTTCTTTAGAACAACCTATCATGAAATGGGAAAGACATCCTTCATAGCTACCTGCATTAAAACAGACCCTCAGGTTAGAAATTACCAGTTCTTCAAAACAAGCTGTTCCCAAACAGAAATCAGCAGTTCTTTACAACACCATCTGTCCTACAGGGCTCGTACACATTTACAGAAAATAAATTCCTGGACTTTTCCAAGGTTTTATAGGAGTTCATCAAAAGATTCCAGGAGCTTAAATTTTTGTTAGAATCATATTTTATTTATATTTTGCAAATTGGGCTGAAATTTACTATGCATTTAGGAATCTTATGAAATCCTATGGGTTCTGCTGCTGCTATGGAATGTTTTTGAGTGTGTGTTACACCTTCAACAAAGTGGCAAAATTTCCCCATATAAAGCTTGCTCTATATAAAATTTACATGAAGCAATCTGGAATTTAGCAAAATGATAAATGCTAATAATACAAAACAATTTTGCCATGGTACTGAAGATTCCCTACTTCATAGTCATTTATTCCCACACACACTGGTGGCAGGGAGGCCAGATAATCTCCTTCAGTGACATGAGAGTGTATGAGAAGAAATGGCCATTGTGGACTTGTGGGAAGGTTTCCACATACTGTTGTGATTCTAACTGCATACAATTGTTATACCACAAACCAAGGTTGCTGGAAATATGGCACTCAAACAGCTTGCACAGCAGCAAAATGACATGAAAGATACGACATGCCTCCCTCCACACTTCATGGAAGGAAGTGATGTCATCGTGATCAGGCACTGCACTGAGCTAGAACAAAGTGATTCAATCAATCTAAACCTTTCAACCATTTTTTTTTCTATTGCAAGAAAAATTCTAAGACTATTCCGGGACCTTTCACAAAAATATGAAAAATTAAGGACTTTCCAGGTCTGGAAAAAGAGGAAAATCATATTCCAGGACTTTTCCATGATTCTAGGTGTTGTGCATACCCTGGACCTGAAAAACAGGATTCCAGGTTAGAAAATGCTAGTTCCAGGGATCATAGCATACTTCTGGAAAATTTTAGGTAGGAATTCTAGGAATTTTAGGAATTTTTAGAAAAATTTTAGGAAAATTTTAGGAGTGTATTTCAATAAAAACTAGATGTATATTTGTATACATCTAGTAAAACAACTTTGTATACATTGTAAAGAGTTTGCTTCACACCCTTCAACCATATATACTGATAGACTGCGCATGACATCAAAATTTCTGGCTCCAACATAAAATCACATGACAACAGTCAAAAAGATGGGTTACACCTGCTGTGCTTATGGTTGCTCTGAGCGATATAGTAAAGAAAGTTCTATGATTTTTCATGGGTAAGAAACGAATTAAATACCTAAGTCAATAAAGTTCAATTACTTAACCAGAAACTTGCAGCTATTGATATAAAAATATAGTAACTTAAGAAAAAAAATGGAATGCATGTTCCAAATTCTTCGCAAATGTTCATCACATTATAAATCACAAAATGTAAACAACCCGATCATGCATGTATATAGCTCATAAGTAAACTTACCTGAAGAGTTTTCATTATATATGAGGCGCATTCACATAATACACCGAAAACACTGAAGTTCTGCAGCGTAAATTAGTAATCATAACAGCATTTTTACACGAAATTTGGAGTCTGATGATGACGTGCCCAATGTTTGAGCCATGGCGGCTTTGATGCAGCTATTGCCAATGTGCAGTCCATTAGTATATATGGTCGAAGTTAACACCCAAATTTTTTGCATAACGTCTAATGTCTAAAGTTTAAGTATGATTTACTTCTAATGTTCAGTTCTTATCTTTTCACGTGTTATTATCATATTCAAGTATATTTACCACATTCAAGTTTCACTTTGAACATTAATATGCTGTTGAACCAGAAGCAATTCACGATTTTCACAGTAAAGTTTTCAGGTTTCACATTAAATTATAATATCCTAAAAAGGTAATTGAAAACCAAGAACTATGTACAATTGTTCACTGAATTACTTTTTTCATATTATTGTTTTAACCTTTTCCTGATTAGCCTATCTTTTTCTGCTTCTACCACAACTAATTTACTTTCAGTTTTCTTTATTTCAGCTGAACCTTGTATGATCAAGTTAGAGGCAACTGCTATTTCAACAGTATTTTGTTTTTCTACAGCTTTTCTCATTCTTTCTGTTCCCTCTTGAATTATTGCTAGGAGGCTTCTTTATCGTTTTTAAGTCTATTTATTTCTGCATCATTTTCTTTTATTTTGTCATCAAACTCAGCTTTTCTTTTTTTCTCTAGCTGCTTTTCCTTATTTTCCCTCTCTTTCTGCTTCCTTTCTTTTACCTTTTTTGATTCTTCTTCCTTCAGCTTATCAACATACTCTTTATAAAATTTATGTGAATCACAAACACTATTTAACAAATTTCTTGTTATGGGAACTTTACTTACACATCCATAGTGTTTAATGGCCCCTTTAACTATTCTTAATGATGTTATAGTTGAGTCTTTTAAGTTAGCCTTGTCCTTCCTTAACAGAGCAGTGTTAACCGAAAAATCCCCTTTCTGCATCAGGCATTACCATGAGGTAAAACTAAAATTGACTTTATGAGTTTAGCAAGATTTGAGTATTTTTCTTTTCCGCTAGAGTCTTTAATACTAAATATATTACGCCAGTAATGATCAATCCGCACTGGAATATGCCCTTCCTCTGAAAATTTCACTAGTTCATCTAGAGTTGGCTTATCGCAATTTAAAAGTTTCCACTCTTCTCTTACTCTATCAATTTGTTCCTCAGAAAGATGCAAAACACTTGAAATTCTGGTTATTTCCTGAAAGTCCTTCAGTGACTGAAAGTTGAGTTGACTCTTTCTTTGGTTCTTTTACCTTTAAAACTTCTATGTCTCTTAGCTTTTGATTGCAGAATGGCAAATTTGACTTTAAATATTTTGTGGTTGCAATTAGTGATGATCTTACATCTAAGAGAAATAATTTCTGCCTGGTCTCCTGAACATTCCTGAGGAGATTTTTGTCTTCATACCAACTTCTAACTCCCCTAGTTTTTTCCATGAATTTTTGTTTTCAAAATCTACATTCTTTAGGTCTTCTCCAAATTTCCCTGCTATAACATCATCTTGGATAAACTGAGCCATAACATTCCTCATTAAAGTATTTAAATCAGAATATAACTGGTGTATTTTTGGTTCTTCACTCTGATAACATAATGAAAACTTTTCAAAATTTTGGTGTGAAAATGAAATTAATGCTAAATAGCAAGGAGTAAGCTCATTTTTCAGGAAACAGTGAATTCTTTTATACCTTTAATTGCGCAGTTGTTTTTCAAATATTTTTTGAGATGGCAAGAAGTTTAAAAAATATTCTGTAATATTTAGCCATTGATCCAAGAGCCTCTGGGCTACAGAACCAACAGTTAACCATCTGTTGCTGACATGACGCAAAAGAAATTTGGCAGTGACCAATGTTATATCCTCGACAGATTTATAATCCTCTCGTCTTGCAGCACTACTCTTTAAAAAGTAATGCATATCAGTAGCAAATTCGTCAAAATCTATATTTAAGCTTGTCAAAAAAATTTTAAATGCATTACTAACAACATGCAGGTTGCAAAAACCTAGTTCCAAAGATTTCTGGCCTGTTTCTTGTTTTACAACTTCATTGAATTTGCGTAAAAAAGCACTTATTTACATTTGGGCTGTCCATGGATACACAAATAATTCTGTTCAACGAAATATTGAAGGATGATAACACATCAAGAATTTCTTTTAGCAAAATATCTGCTGTTGCATGACCCAGAAAAACGCTTGTTAGGTATCGGCAAGAAACTGAATTTATTTCTGAAGACCAGTACCTGAGATACACATCCAACTGCCGTTTCACTTGTGTATTTGTAGTTTCATCAAATGCTATAGTAACCTTTCCTGGGCTACTAGATGCAATGTCTTTTTTCAAATCCTCTTCAAAATATTTTGACAATCCATGTGATATCACATAAGCAACTTTTTTTTTCTTTTAAGTTGCACTTTTGGCTGCAATAGCAGAATCAGGAAACATTTCTTTGAAAAGTTCAACTGCTTCAGTGCATGAAACAAAAGACATATTGTCCTTAGCAACTTTCATGGCCCATAATGCTTCGGCTTTAGCCAACTGTAAATCATGACTCAGTACTTCACTAATATTTGTTTTGGGCTGAAGATCCCGTCCTCCAAAGGCTTTCAGGATGGACTTATTTTGAAATTTACTTTGAAATTTCTGCAAATGTTTTTTTCCTTTATGATGCGCTTTTACTTGTGAAAAGCCACTATTAGAAATGTTGAAAATTTCTGAACACAATATACACTTAGCAGAAAATATTGTTTCAGTTGCAGAACACCATTCTTTCAACTTCACTCCGTCCAATTCTTTGAGCCACGCATCTTGAAATTTCGTTTTGGATTTAGGCATCTTAAACACTTGTATTACTAACCAGAAAATGAAAGGGAAGTACAAAAACACGTTCCAATATTGCAAAACCAGACAACTTCCCGAAATTTGGCTGCGAGGATGTCAGAAGATATGAAAAAAAAAAAGCAGGTCACCACTAGAGAACTGAACCTGCACACAGCACAGAGAACACCATAAAAGACGTAAAACCAGAAACTATCATACGCATCTCACGCAAGTTCAGTCAAAGCGAGTCGGAGCCGAGATATATTGCGCATCGAAGGTCGCTGTCGCCGACGCATGATCGAAGGTCAATGATCACGTGCTCTACTGCCTGCCAAGATAATACTCAGCTACCATCCCATCGTCATTACCGGAGGTTACGGAAGGAGACCACATGTTTCTCTTGCTTCCACCACCTGCGGTTTACAATAACAAAACATCAGCAGAAAGAGGAGGTTCCACAAGGCATGTACAAAAATAAAGTACGATCTTCTGCGTGCCACGGAGTTCGTCTGCAAAGCGCAAACCAGGGGTGAAAATGACCCCTCCCCTTTTCCCTTAGATCTCTTGTTACTCTCGAAAACTGTTCGAAGGCAAAAAAATGGAACGCCCGCCCGAAGCAAGTGCATCTCGATGGCGTCATTTTTCCCTCCTTCAGCAGCACAGCATATAGGCTGTGTTTCTACAATAACAGGTCTTTTACCTTACCGTAATGGTAAATTTATTGGCGTTAATAACGGTTGTGTTTTTAATAAAAATAAGCTTACGAAAATTTTAGGATGAATAGCAAATTTTAGGTCTAATTTTAGGAATTTAAGGAGGGTCACAAAATATTAGGAATTTTAGGAATTTTAGGAGGAATGCGATCCCTGTAGTTCTGAAGAATTATCTATTGCTAAAATGCCTCTGAAAACAGAGATCCAGGTCAAAAAACATTTAAGTCCCCAGAACCAGTAATTTCTGACTTGGATGCTTATTTCAGGTTGAGTGGGTTTCTCCTGTGAGGGGGAATCACATGCCTTGAGAAAAGCAACATGGGAGTTTGTTGAGATTCATGTAGAACTTTGCTTGGTGCAACATTAACATATTCACATGAAACCTGAAGAGAGGAAAATAAGGTTTGATTTCCACCACATCAATGGCAATGCATATTTTTGATTTTTCTAAACAATCAGTCTCATGAATTGCAGTCTAAGGCCACATTTCTATGTCAAAAGGAATAACTTCTGTGACATTTCAAATCTGATCAAAACAGAAATTCTGGCCTACATTGTAATCAGGATGAACATGGTCAGACAGATATCTTCAGTAATGCATCTTAGCAGATGGTTTTAGTTAAAAGTACTTCAGCTGCTTAGAAATGCACTGCTCTTAATTGTAATTACAAGAATACACAAAAAGGAATCAGGATATGCAGGCAGGATTCTTGCTTCATGACAAGTCTACTAATCAATGCCCAAACAAAGAAAGATTTCTGACATCTGCATATATTATTTATGAGTAGTTTTTGACTCACTGCAATAATAAACTATGTTTCATACCATTCAACTTACAGCACCTCTGACCTACACTCCCACCACACTTTTCATGACGGCCCAATCTCCTAAGTTTCACAGCCAAATATTTTTGATAAAATGCTTATTCATCTTTCAAATTCTTTTTAAGGATTTACCAACCTTTTATAAAAGTAGTGACTTGCACATTTACATTTGAATTCAAAAAAATATTTATTTGGAAACCCAGAAGTCAATATGATTTTAAAAAGCAGAATAGTTTGTTATGTGAGCAGTGAATACATTGTAGCTCTGAATTCAGAAAAGATTTAGCATTCAATTTGGGTACACGAAAAATTAATTCTGACAAACAAAACAGATGAACTTACTAATATTGGGTTGGTGCGAATGAAATGTCTAACAAAGGACCAGCACATGTGGACGGCGAGAACGGAAAAGTAGGACAACTTACCTAGGCAAAATAATCCCCCTCAGCATCGACACATAGTTGCCATCGGTCCAGCAAGGCTGTGATCCCGGAATAAAAAAGTCTTGTGGTTGGGACCCGAAGAAGTCATCAACTGCATGTTGAACCTCGTTGTCTGTCGTGAACTGTTTCCCGGACAGGAAGTGATTCAAGTGATGAAACAGATGATAGTCTGTGGGAGACAAGTCTAGGGAATAGGCCAGAAGAGGCAGTGCGTCATAGCCCAAGGCACTTAGTGTCAGCATCATTCATTGTGCGACATGAGGGCGGGCATTGTCATGGAGCAGAAGAACACCATGTCTGTTGACCAAAGCCGGTTGTTTCTGCAGCAATTTCTGGTACATCTGGTGTAATTCATCACAATAACGTTCTGCAATGATGGTTTGGCTTCTTACCAAGAAATTCTGATGAATTATCCTGTCTGTGGACCACCACACAAGGAGCATCATCTTCTTGGTGTGTAGGCATGGCTTAGGATGCCGTCCAGCAGGCTGTGCCTTGCTTAACCATTGTGCAGATAGTTTCCGATTATCATAAAGGACTCACTTCTCGTCGCAGGTGACGATTCGATGCAGTAGAGGTTCCTGTTTCTTCCTGGAAAGCAGCGACGTGCAGACTTCCAAACGCCTAGTCTTTTTGGCAGTTGTCAACTCATGTGGCAGCCACATGTCCAGCTTTTTGACCTTACCCAGCGCAGCCAGACGCCGAACAACTGTCGTGTGGTGGACATCTACCTTTGCCACTATCTCACGACATGTTTTTCGGGGGTCCGCTTCAACCACACGTAACAGAACATCGTCAGAAACAGCAGCAGTTCGGTGCCCACGTGCTTCGTTTTGCAGGTCCGTATCTCCGCTTCGAAACTTCACAAACCATCGCCGAATGGTCCGTTCATTTAACTGTAGCTTCTCCAAGCGCTTTGCTAACGTTTCGAGCGGCAATTCCTGCAGAATTGCTCAGTTTAATTTCATACAGGAAGATGACTATCAAATCTGGCCTCTGCACGTTTCCTTTGCAAGCCACTTTATGTCCAAACAAACCATGCCTGAACCTTGTTCTTCACACACGTGCTAGCTATTTATAATAACTCTGTGACGTAATACCCGCAACACCTGTGGGTGGTTCCATTCCGCTGTGGTGGGAGTCTGTCTCCACAGCTCGTTCACGCCGGACATTTCATTTGCATTAACCCAATAGTAAGTTTTGTTAAGTAAGATCTTTAATTTATTTGGGGGACTATAGATACGGTGTCTACTGGTCATGAAAAAGTAATGAAATTGAGTAGGTGGTCACGAGTTTTTTCTTTTCTTTTTTTTTGCAGCAGCACCTGAATGAAGACAAGTTTGCACACCTAGAAGAAAACACGAAATGGCACCGTTATAAACCGGCATGTGGTCGATGCCCCATGACATATACATAAAAAATATATGGCTTCATTAAAAGCTGATGTGAAGAGGGAATGTTTGCAATTTTCTGAATCTTCTAAAAAACAACTGAAACAGTTCAATCCTAAGGAGAACAAACTTGATCACTTCCTGATGAATTTACTACAAAGCACGAACTATGACTTTATCAAGTTCTTACAGAAGCTGCTATACATGTTTCATGGCAATGCTGCAGTTGAAAAAGGCTTTTCTGTTAACAAATAACTTTTAATTGAAAACTTAAAAGAAGATGCAGTTGTTGCAGAAAGAAGTGTTTACAGTGCTATACAATTGTTAGATGGTTTAGCTAACAGTGAGAAAGAACTGAATGTGGACATCACAAAATAAATGATATTAGCTGTCAAAAATGCTTCATCAAAAAGAGCAGAAGCCTTAAAAAAGAAGAAATCTGACAAAGGTGAAGTGGCCAATCATAAAAGGAGAGCAGTCCAAGAACTAAAAGAACTCAAAGATAAAAAAAGAAAGCTTATAGAAAAGGCAAAAAAATTCTAGATTCTGAGATAGCAAGTTTAGCTAAGATACTTAAACACTGAGTTTTTCACTGTGAAATTTCAGTTTTCATAAATTTTGTACATTCATAGTTTTTATATTGCCTTAATAACAACTTGTAAGTTTTTACAGCATTACCATGTTAAAAGAACGTGTGTATTTATTCACTGATGTGCAAAATTAAAAGGACAAGAGGAGAAATTACCATAACAGCGGAACGAGCACGCAGAATGGACCGAAAGCCACTCAGGAGATAGACTAGGGTCCAGTACAGTAGGGCATGCGCATATATGCAGCAAGACGTGGGGGTGGGGGGTGGAGTGTCGGAAGGGTATAAAGCACATGGGTGGTGTACGCTCAGCAATTCGGTGAAAGCTATTGCACGGTGTACATCAGTTTGAACGACGACAAGTTGCTTCCACCGTGTGATATGGATAACAGGTAATCCAGTAGACAACATCTGGAAGACTTTACCCGAGGTTGCTTCACTGGGAAGTTGGAAGGAAGTCGAAGTGTGACTAGTGTGGCCGAGGAGTTCAGGATATTTCAAAACAGCATCGTTTCACAAGCTTGGAGAGCATTTCAAACGACAGGAACAGCTGTCCGAGAGTTTAGCAGTGGTCGTCCACAAGCAACCACGGCGGTGGACGACCGGTATATTTTCCTACAGGCGAGAAGAGACAGACAGCGGGAGAAATCGCAAGGCACATGCAACAGACAACTGGACGCCCATTATTGCATTTTACTGTGGCCAGGAGGCTGCACAAAGATGGTCTATTTGCACTACGACCAGTATAGTGCGTGCCATTAACGCCCGCTCATCGGAGACGGCAGTTTCTGTGGTGCCAGGAACACAAATGGACACATCAGCAATGGGGTCGAGTTCTCATTACGGATGACAGCCGATTTAGTCTGACGAGTGATTCTGGACGTATACACATCTGGAGAGAGCAGGGAACATGCAATCACACCTCCAACATCATTGAAAGGGACAGGTTTGGAGGTGGCAGAGTTCTCGTTTGGGGCGGTATCATGCTTAGTATGCGTACTGACCTCCACATCTTCCAAGGAGGTTCAGTCACTGGTGTCCGCTATTGTACCAAGGTTCTCCTGCCTCACGTGCATCTGTTTAGAGGTGCTGTGGGTCCTGAGTTCCTCTTCATGGATGACAATGCTACACCTCATCGTACAGTGGCTGTCGCAGAGAAGATACCTGTTCAATAAAGTGCCTTTGCATATTTTGGATTCCTTGTATGGACAGTTTTGCTCACTTGTCCCATATTCTTACATCTTAGGGATCTATGTTATGATTTGAGTCGACGTGGAGCACTTCTGCACGACGTTACATTCGAAAAACCGTCCTGTCCTTAATTTTTGCATGCCAGTGTATATGTCATCATCATCATTGTCAACCATTATCAATCCACTGCTGGACGAAGGTCTCTTCAAGTTTCCTCCACAACGGTCTGTCTTGTGCCAGTCTCCTCCATGTCACTCCCGCATACTTTCGAATTTCATCCACCCATCTCCCATGTGGTCTTCTTCTGAGTCTTTTCCTGATGCTTGGAATCCAATCTAAAATTTTGGCTGTCCATCGATGGTCTGTCCTTCTGGCAGTATGCTCAGCCCATTTCCATTTCAAGGATTTAACTCTGATCACGATGTCTTCCACTCTTGTCATTTTTCGGATCCACGAGTTTCTCTTCTTATCTCTCCTGGTTACACCAAGCATGCACCTCTCCATGCTCCTTTGAGTTGTCTACAGCCTTTGTATGTCTCTTTTAGTTAAGGTCCACGTCTCTGCACCATACGTAAGCACTGGAAGGATGCATTGATCAAACACTTTTCTTTTAAGACATAATGGCATATTGCTCTTGAAAATTATGCTGTTTCTTCCAAAAGCTCTCCAGGCAAGTTTTGTACGCTGATTAATTTCTTCATCAATGTGACCCTCACTTGATATCTGCTGTCCAAGATAAACGTACATGTCTGTTATCTCCAGCTTTTCTCCATCAATCGATAAATCTTCATTTCTTGTAAAAGCATTGAACATCACTTTTGTCTTCTGAAAGTTCATTTTTAATACCACTTCTTTACTCTTGTCAGCAAGTTCCTGGATCATGCTCTGCAGCTCTGATGGGGTAGTTGCAAAAATGACTACGTCATCAGTAAAACGAAGGTGGGTTAGATAATCTCCATTAATCTTTATCCCTTTGTTTTCCCAGTTCAGTGATTTAAAGACAATTTCCAATGTGGCATTAAAGAGCTTCGGAGATATGGTGTCACCTTGTCTCACTCCCTTTCCAATTTTTATATGTGTTGTATTTTCAAACAGCCGAATCTTTGCACTTGCATTTTCATAGATGTTATTAATAATATTAATGTATGCATCTTCAATACCACAGGATTTCAGAGCCATTGTAACTGCTGATGGTTTCACCGAATCAAAGGCTTTTTCATAATCGATAAAAGCCATGCACAATGGAAGTTCATATTCCCTCGCTCTTTCAATTAGTTCTCTCAGTACGTGGATATGATCTATTGTGCTGTAGCCATTCCTGAATCCAGCTTGTTCTCTCAGTTGAGCCATGTCCAGTGTTACCTTCAAACGGTGTGAAAGAACTTTAGTGAAGATTTTATAAACCACTGATAGGAGGCTGATAGGTCTGTAGTTCCTGAGATCCTTAATGTCACCTTTTTTATGTAGCAGGATCATTGTAGCGTTGTTCCAATCCTCAAGAATCTTCCCTTCATTAAGGCATCGAGTGAAAATTTGGGCGAGTACTGTTTCGATTTCTCCACTTGCTTCTTGTATGATGTCTACAGTAATTCCATCTTCTCCTGGAGCTTTTCCCTGCTTCATGTTCTTGATTGCATGTGCAACTTCTGCTGGGAGGACTGGAAGAACTCTGGTACCTTTCATGATGTCTGGAGTACATGTATCATCCCTTTCATATAATTTGGAGTAGAAATCTTTCACTCTTGTCAAAATTTCGCCTCTATTTCTTGTTACAGAACCATCTTCTTTTCTCAGTGCCATAATCTGTTTTCTTCCCTTACTGAGATGTCCCTTTGCTATCTTTAGGCTTTGCTTGTTTTCAATTGCTTTCCTCACTAGTTCACAGTTGAATTTCCTTACGTCTTCAGTGATATTTTTTCGTACTGTCTCGTATAGCTCTATATATTCCACTTTGGAAGTCACATCTTCTTCAGTTGTCCTCATCTCTCTACTTTTTTGCATCAACATTTTGGTTTTTCCTGAAAATTTGTTCACATGCAACTTTTTCTTAGACCCAGCTAATTTTGTTGCTGTTTCCATAAGAGCTTTGGTTACTTTTCTGGTAACTTCAGAAATATCCACTTCTCCTGATGTTAGGCCTTCTAAAGCAGAGAATCTCTTCTTCAGTTCCAACTTGAAGGTATTATGGTGTTTTTTAAGGTTGGTTTTGTCAATATATTTTGTTTGTCTTATGAGCTTGCCACATTCGAGTTTAGTGTTGAGGTGCATCTTACATCTCACCAATCTATGGTCACTACCTGTGTTGAACTTGTTTAGCACACTGCAGTCTTCTATGACAAATTTTTTGTTACACATAATAAAATCAAGTTCACTTGTCGTCCTATTTGGATGTCTCCCTGTCCATTTCCTGTGTGGCTTTTTCTTGAAAAAGGAGTTCACAATGAAAAACCCTTCTGCCTCTGCAAATTCAACGAGAGTATTTCCACGCTGGTTTCTGTTGCCGTGACCGAATTTACCTTCTGAAGTTTCATTCTGCTGCCGTTGCCCTATTTTTGTATTGAAATCTCCCATAATTATCTTCAAGTGCTGCTTACCTTTATTATTTAGATGACGAATTTCCTTATAAAATTCTTCAATTTCTTCTTCAGGATGACTTGTGGTGGGTGCATAAGTTTGAATAATCTGAGCCTGGTATCTTCTTGAGAGTTGGATAACGAGTCGTGCAGCTCTGTCAGAGGAACTTTCAACTTTTACAACTTTATCCTTCAGTTCCTTGTTTTTTATAAATCCAACACCACTAGTTCTGCGAGTATCTGTCCCATGATAGTAGAAGAGATGTCCACTTTTCAGTTCAATGAGATCTCCTCTTTTTCTCCTTACCTCACTTAGCCCGACGATGTCCCACTTGATCCTTTGTAGTTCCTCTTCCAATTCAAGAAGCCTTGAATCAGAAGATAGGGAGCGTCCATTATACGTAGCCAAGGTCAGCATCAGATGGCAGCCTAGTCCGGTCCTCCGGGAATTCTTAGCACCCTCTGCCTTCATGTCGCACTGGCCGCTGCCTTGGCCAGGTACATTCCAGCTGCCGGAGACTGAGGGCCAAGATTTAAGTTGTGGAGTCATTTTGGAGGGGTTTGGCCATAACTCACCACGCTGGCCAAGCGGGTTGGTGTTTGTGGGATAGCATTTCCTCTAATCCCGATGGTATAGTTATACCGCTATTGGCGGTTGTCAGAGCCCCTTTAGTGGGAACAGGATGCACCACGAGAAGGTGGGGTTGACATTTGTCAAGGAGAGGCTGTGATGTTACGCATCAGCTGACCTTACATCCCAGTGTATATGTAACGGTAAATATTTCTGAAAATAGCCATATCCCATCCTAGATGAGAACTGAATGTTTTTATTTCCTTAAACACATAGAATTTGGCGAAATGGCATAGTGCAAGTCATACTTAATTACATTATTCATGTTAACACACAATTTTAATGACATAAGAAGTTTATTCAGATTTCAACTCAACTGGCTTTCAGGTAGGGGTTCATTACCCCCTCCCCCAGTATAGCCATTTTAGCAGCAATGATATTATAGACACATCAGTTTTGCCTAAACTATTGTCACATGGAATTAATTTCAGTGTTTGGTTATAAAAATAAAAAATAACCTGGGATCTCAAGCCAAGGGTACTAGATTATGAGTCTAGAATGGTTGTCATAGTTGTCGAGAGGTCATGAATTTAACTGAAGATGTCATGGAAAAGTCATGAATTTGGTTCATTGTAAATCAGTAGACACCCTGATAGATTTTTTTTAATGACTGATTCTTGGTTTTCTTTTTTTCGATTTTTCTTGATGTCATTGATCATGTCGAATCTTCATCCCTTCGAAAAGGACGATGATTCAACACGATCAACAACATCAAGGAAAATCTGCAAGTGGACTTACGTATGACTCTGAAAAAAGCCTATCAGGACTTCAAGAATTGGTAACTGCAGTACTTAAGGCGACAAGGCTGAAAAAGTTGTAGGTACACCCAAAAAAAATTATAAAACAATAAGTTCAGGAACTTTTGAAACAAAGTTCGTACTTGCAGAATCGACAATCACAGCTTGAGGTAGGGAAGTGCACACAGATTTAATGGAACATGTAATGACTGTTCCACTTCAATACTGAATTAATAATGTTGCATGAGAATCGACATCCACTAAACAACATTCAGTTTAGCAACCTGCTTCTATAGAAAAGCTAATTCAAAGTTTAGGATTAATGACATTTCTGATAGAGTTCCACTTCAACAAGAAATATCATCTGATAAACACTGCAAGGATGTGATACATACATATTTAATCTTTTCCTGTGAGAAAATATTTATAAATATAGTCAAATTGCAATCTAAAGTTTCCCATATTCAATGATTTCATGCATTTAATGCTACACTTCAAAATCCTCAAATTACACACACACACACACACACAAATATAGACACAGGAGTTGGACAGAATAATGCGAACACCTACGAAAAGAAGGTTTTTCATACGTAGTAGGGCGTGGGACCACCTCTGGCATTCAAAATTGCCTGAATCCTCCTTGGAATGGATGCATACAAATCCTGGAAGGTGGTTAGGGGGATGTTACACCATTCTTCACGCAAAAAACTGCTCCAGGTCTTTGAGAGATGCAGGAGGAGGATAACAGGATTTTACTCTGTTTTTTAACACAGACCACAGTGGCTCAACGATGTTTGTCTGGTGATTGGGGAGGCCAAGGAAGGTGTGAAAGTTCGTCTTCATGTTCCTCAAATCATGATTAAACATTCCAATCTCTGTGAATTGGAGTGATATCATCTTGATAGATGGCATACTCTGCAGAAAACAATGCCTGAGCCATTGGATGGACTTGGTTGGCCAAAATGGTTTCATACGTCCTGCCAGTCATCTGTCTTTTCAAAGTGATCAGGGGACCTGCTGAAAACCACAACATGACTGCCCAGAGCATGCCAGATCCACCACCATGCTGCACTGTTGAGAGCACACAGTCTGGGTTGTACGCTTCTGACAGTGTTCTCCACATATAAATACGTCCCACGGTGGGGAATTGTGTGAATCTGGATTCATCAGACCACATTACACGCTTCCATGCATCAGCAGTCCATGTTGTTTGCTCCTGGCACCACTGCTGTCGCCGTAGTGCATTCACCCATGTCACCAGAGGCTTTGCAATAGCAGCTCTGCCATGAATATCATGTTTATTCAGTTCCCTGCGCACTGTTTTCGTTGATACTGGGGTCTGGAGATGCAGATTGAGCTCCGCACTAATTTTCGGCGCCGTGGTCTTCTTATTGCGGGTAGCAGTTTTCTTTAACGTTCTCTTGTCTCTGTCAGTCAGGGCCGTTTTCCGGCTGCTCTTGTGTTTCGCAGACGAGGTTTTGTCACGAACACGGTATGCTGTCATGACGCTAGACGCAGTAGCTCTCAATACCCCAACTATCCTGGCGACTGTTAGGGAACCAAGTAGCGGGCCACCAAAAATTAGTCTTCTTTCAAAGTCCATTTGTTCACTTATTTCATCTTTACCCTGAAAGAAATTTTGCAACAAGACACTTTAAATGCATTTAAACAGGACCTTGAGGTTTTAAACAGAGCTATTACAACAAAAAGTGGTGGATACCTTTTCGTATTGCTATGTACTCAGCTGCTTTAAAAGTCATGTCTCTGAGCAGGGTGCTCACATTATTCTGTCCAACACCTGCATATCATCATTGTCAACCATTATCAATCCACTGGTGGATGAAGGTCTCCCCAAGTTTCTTTCACAATGGTCTGTCTTGTGCCAGTCACCTCCATGTCGTTCCTGCATGCTTTCGAATTTCATGCACCCATTTCCTATGTGGTCTTCTTCTGGGTCTTTTTTTGTCTCTTGGAATCCAGTCTAGAATTTTGGTTGTCTGTTGGTGGTCCATTCTTCTGGCAACATGTCCAGCTCATTGCCATTTCAGGGATTTCACTCTGATCATGATGTCTTCCAATTTTTTCCATAGGTCCTTCTTCTAATCTCACCCGGCTACATGAAGCATGCATCTCTCCAGGCTTCTTTCAGTTGTTTGCAGTCTTTGTATGTCTTTTTTAGTTAAGGTCAACATTTCTGCTCCGTATATAAAGCACCGGAAGGATGCATTGATTAAACACTTTTTTTAAGTCATAATGGCATATTGCTCTTGAAAATTGTACTGTTTCTTCCAAAAGCCCTTTAGCCAAGTTTTATATGCCGATTAATATCCTCATCAATGTGACCTTTGCTTGATGTCTTCTGTCCAAAGTAAATAAATGTAGGTATCGATTATCTCCAGGGATGCAAGGTCAGGTGATGCGCAAACATATAGCCTCTCCATGACAAATGCCAGCCCCGCCTTCTCATGGTGCATCCTGTTCCCACTAAAGGGGCTCCGATGACCAACAAATAGTGTCATAACTATGCCACCAGGATTAGAGGAAATGCTATCCCATGCTTACCAACCCGCTTGGCCAGCATGGTGAGTTACTATCAACACCCCAGCCCTATCAAAGATATATATATATATATATGTTTTGTATGTTTTGTGGGAAGTAAGGTCAGGTGATGCGCAACATCACAGCCTCTCCTTGACAAATGTCAACCCCGCCTTGTCGTGGTGCATCCTGTTTCCACTAAAGGGGCCTTGACGACCGCCAATAGCGGTATAACTATACCATCGGGATTAGAGAAAATGCTATCCCACACTCACTAACCCGCTTGGCCAGCGTGGTGAGTTATGGCCAAACCCCTCCAAAATGACTCCACAACTTAAATCTTGGCCCTCAGTCTCCGGCAGCTGGAATGTACCTGGCCAAGACAGCGGCCAGTGCGACATGAAGGCAGGGGGTGCTAAGAATTTCCGGAGGACCGGACTAGGCTGCCATCTGATGCTGACCTTGGCTACGTATAATGGACGCTCCCTATCTTCTGATTCAAGGCTTCTTGAATTGAAAGAGGAACTACAAAAGATCAAGTGGGACATCGTCGGGCTAAGTGAGGTAAGGAGAAAAGGAGAAGATCTCATTGAACTGAAAAGTGGACATCTCTTCTACTATCGTGGGACAGATACTGGCAGAACTAGTGGTGTTGGATTTATAATAAACAAGAAACTGAAGGATAAAGTTGTAAAAGTTGAAAGTTCCTCTGACAGAGCTGCACGACTCGTTATCCAACTCTCGAGAAGATACCAGGCTCAGATTATTCAAACTTATGCACCCACCACAAGTCATCCTGAAGAAGAAATTGAAGAATTTTATAAGGAAATTCGTCATCTAAATAATAAAGGCAAGCAGCACGTAGTAAAGATAATTATGGGAGATTTCAATGCAAAAATAGGGCAACAGCAACAGAATGAAACTTCAGTAGGTAAATTCGGTCACAGCAATAGAAACCAGCGTGGAAATACGCTGGTAGAGTTTGCAGAGGCGGAAGGGTTTTTCCATCATGAACTCCTTTTTTAAGAAAAAGCCACACAGGAAATGGACATGGAGACATCCAAATGGGGCGACAAGTGAAATTAATTTTATTATGTGTGTAACAAGAAATTCGTCATAGAAGACTGCAGTGTGCTAAACAAGTTCAACACAGGTAGTGACCATAGATTGGTGAGATGTAAGATGCACCTCAACACTAAACTCCAACGTCGCAAGCACATAAGACAAACAAAATGTATTGACATAACCAACCTTAAAAACATCATAATACCTTCAAGTTGGAACTGAAGAACAGATTCTCTGCTTTAGAAGGCCTAACATCGGAAGAAGTGGATATTTTTGAAATTAACAGAAAAGTAACCAAAGCTCTTATGGAAGCAGCAACAAAATTAGCTGGGTTTAAGAACAAGTTGCATGTGAACAAATTATCAGGAAAAACCAAAATGTTGATGCAAAAAGAAGAGAGATGAGGACAACTAAAGAAGATGTGACTTCCAAAGTGGAATATATAGAGCTATGCAAGACAGTATGAAAATGTATCACTGAAGACATAAGGAAATTCAACTGTGAACTAGTGAGGAAAGCAATTGAAAACAAGCAAAGCCTAAAGATAGCAAACGGACATCTCAGTAAGGGAAGAAAACATATTATGGCACTGAGAAAAGAAGATGTTCTGTAACAAGAAATAGATTGCAAAATTTTGACAAGAGTGAAAGATTTATACTCTAAATTATATGAAAGGGATGATACATGTACTCCAGACATCATGAAAGGTACAAGTACCGGAGTTTTTTCAGTCCTCCCAGTAGAAGTTGCACATGCAATCAAGAACGCGAAGCGGGGAAAAGATCCAGAAGATGGAATTACTGTAGACATCATATAAGAAGCAAGTGGAGAAATTGAAACAGTACTCGCCCAAATTTCCACTTGATGCTTAATGAAGGGAAGATTCCTGAGGATTGGAACAACGCTACAATTATCCTGCTATATAAAAAAGGTAACATTGAGGATCTCAGGCACTACAGACCTATCAACCTCCAATCAGTGGTTTATAAAATCTTCACTAAAGTTCTTTCACACCGCTTGAAGGTAACACTGGACATGGCTCAACCGAGAGATTGATTATGAAAAGGCCTTTGATTCAGTGAAACCATCAGCAGTTACAATAGTTTTGAAATCCTGCGGTGTTGAAGATGCATACATTAATATTATTAATAACATCTATGAAAATGCAAGTGCAAAAATTTGGCTGTTTGAAAACACAACACACATAAAAATTGGAAAGGGAGTGAGACAAGGTGACACCATATCTCCCAAGCTCTTTAGTGCCACAGTGGAAAATGTCTTTCAATCACTGAACTGGGAAAACAAAGGGATAAAGATTAATGGAGATTATCTAACCCACCTTCATTTTGCTGATGACATAGTCATTTTTGCAACTACCCCATTAGAGCTGCAGAGTATGATCCAGGAACTTGCTGACAAGAGTAAAGAAGTGGGATAAAAAATGAACTTTCAGAAGACAAAAGTGATGTTCAATGCTTTTACAAGAAACGAAGATTTATCGATTGATGGAGAAAAGCTGGAGATAACAGATACGTATGTTTATCTTGGACAGCAGATATCAAGTAAGGGTCAAGGGTCACATTGATGAAGAAATTAATCGGCGTACAAAACTTGCCTGGAGAGCTTTTGGAAGAAACAGCATAATTTTCAAGAGCAATATGCCATGTCTTAAAAGAAAAGTGTTTGATCAATGCATCCTTCCAATGCTTACGTATGGTGCAGAGACGTGGACCTTAACTAAAAGAGACATACAAAGGCTGCAGACAACTCAATGAAGCATGGAGAGGTGCATGCTTGGTGTAACCAGGAGAGATAAGAAGAGGAACTCGTGGATCAGAAGAATGACAAGAGTGGAAAACATCATGATCAGAGTTAAGTCCCTGAAATGGCAATGGGCTGGACATACTGCCAGAAGGACAGACCATCGATGGACAGCCAAAATATTAGATTGGATCCAAGGGACAGGAAAAGACTCAGAAGAGGACCACATGGGAGATGGGTCGATGAAATTCGAAAGTATGCGGGAGCAACATGGAGGAGACTGGCACAAGACAGAACGTTGTGGAAGAAACTTGGGGAGACCTTCGTCCAGCAGTGGATTGATAATGATTGACAATGATGATGATGATGATATATATGTACACACAATAGATTTCGTTTAACTGGTTCATCAGTTAATCTGGTCAGTCATTTATTTGGGACAATTCTTGAAGAACATCCCAAATGAGTTCTTTGGAATAAAGCTTTGCATTATCCTGCAGCTTAACTAGGCCAAAAAGTTCTAACCCTGATGTGTCCCAATTAATTAAAATCTACTGTACATGTACTTCCGTATTTAATGCTACATTTTGAAATCCTCAAATTAATATATACATGTATTTCCGCATTTATCAATTTTCTAAATTTAGCATTCATTTTTGGTTTTTCCTCCAAAAACGTTAGATTGTAATTTGATTGTAATAACAAAAGTAAACTTCAAAATCCATATTCACTATTGAAGTATAATGTATAACCTTTTTGCTGGCAGTGGAATTTGAACACACATCTTCCTACTCCAGAGCAGCTATTCTCTTAACTGAACTATGTCGGCAGGCTTATTGCTACTTCTTTGTCAATTCGGTTCTTTTTTTTTTTTTTTTTTTTTTTTTTTTTTTTGAGATTTAACGACCACCGTGAGCAACTCAATGGGCTATAAGCAGTCGCCCGTCCCTAATTTAGAGTCACTGGTTCCAGGGAAGGGAGAGAGCCAGTGCCGTAAGACAAACACAACATCCATGCCTCACCGGGACTCGAACCCGGACCCCTTCCGACGAATGATCAGAGGCCAATGCCTTAGACCACTGCACCACAATCAATTCGGTTCACATGTTACCTCAGAAGTATGTCATGTGATATAGTACATTACAAATGGCATGCTTCAAGTAGTACAAATCATACAAATAGGGGGAAAATGTTTACTTATTTAAAAAGAAAGAAACAAATAAACACACACAATAGGAAGTGTATTGAGTTCACATATTTGATATTCAAGCAACAATCCAATTCCTGAATAATACATACATTACATACACTATTCTCTGTGGTTCTGAGGTCAGCTTCTCACAGAAACATCATCTGCCCCTTTAACATTCATGATGTTAAATTTTTTTTTTTTTTTTTTTTTTTTTTGATTGAAGGTTTAACGACCACCGTGAGCAACTCAATGGGCTATAAGCAGTCGCCCATCCCTAATTTAGGGTCACTGGTTTCAGGGAAGGGAGAGAGCCAGTGCCGTAAGACAAACACAACATCCATGCCTGACCGGGATTCGAACCCGGACCCCTTACATGTTAAATTTCACTTAATGTTGATGTATCAAGTATCTCTTTCAGCCATTCTTGAACCTGATCCTTCTGTGATCTCCTTGGCCTTAATGTTCTTTATTGCCATTTGGGATGAACAAATTCCTTAATTACATAGCATTTCATCACTCATTATTTCTGCATTCCTGATCTGCTTCAGAAAATTTATTCTACCCCACTAATAACATTTTGCTTCACATTACATAAATATAACACATCTTCATTCTACACATGATTTTTTTCTGAATTCAATGTTTCCCAAACAAGTCTTTCTAATTACTTCTGTAAAAAATATCATTAGAATATTTGAGGAGCGATTCAACGTCACTAAAATGGAATGGAGTGTCAGTGGTAAAGTAATTAATGTTGCAACCATGAAGTTGATACTAATTAAGTCATAAATGAAGTGCATATTGGTCGATACACAAATCAAATTTGGGAAATTTTTCTGTGCGGAAAATTAATCACTAATCCCACCATATGACCATTCATGCATATAAAATCTGATGAATTAACATTTATGTATCTTTTTATACTTCAGCCTGCACACAAGGAAAATTAACACGAGTTAGCTATCTAGAGTTTATGGCTCCAGGCTCTATAGAAGATAAAGAGTTACTGTATATACTCGCATATAAGTCGAGAAATTTGGGACAAAATGAGAGCGTCAAAGAAATTGGGTCGACTTGAACGCGGGGTCTAAAAAAATCGTAAGTCCAAAAGTTCTTCCCGTGAGGCAAAAGGCAATCCATCCCAAAAGAAATAAAAATGCCGATGCGGTATTATTTATGAAATCGCAACCCTCCAAAAGAAAAAAAAGAAAGAAAGAAAGAAAAAACACTGATGTGGTAGAATTACGAAATCGCGACCCTCCGAATTTCTCCGCGCTTTGAAAAGTCTCCTCTCTCCTGGCTTTGCGTATCCACAGCGCAGTCACAGCCGCACATAGAAAGCTCCGCCCTTCCGATTACCAGTTGATTGCGCTGACCTTCGACGTAGCTCCGTTACGTCGAAGGTCAGCGCAATCAACTGCGACAGCCAGTGTTAGGTGTTGCTTGTTCTTAATCGCACGTGTCTTGCTTCTCCTATTATGGGTGACACGGATTGTGTAAAGAAACGGATGTCCTATAACGCAGGATTCAAGTTAAAAGTGGTTTCTTTTGCAGAAAATACTAACAACTGTGCTGCTTCATATCAATTTGGCATTAACGAAAAACTGATTCGAGATTGGCGTAAAAAAAAAAAAAACGGACTTGGTGAAAATCCCAAAATCGCAAAAGGCGCTGCGCCGTGGAACGACATCTTCCCCAGAGCTGGAAAGTGTCTTGAATGATTGGATTGTGGGCTGCAGACAAAATGGTTACATTGTAACGCACACTGGTATACGTTTGCGAGCAATGAAGCTCGCAAAAGATGAAAAGTTTGCAGCCGCAAATAACACTTTTCGTGCCTCACCAGGTTGGTGCACAAGGTTCATGAACCGCTATGGGTTGTGTCTATGCCAGCGCACCAAAATTGCACAAAAGTTACCTCGTGACCTTGAAGCAAAGATAATGGAATTTCAAAAGTATGTAATTCAAAAGAGAAAAGAGACTGCTTTTGAACTTTCCCAAATAGGGAACATTGATGAAATCGCCATGTGTTTCGACCTTCCTGGAAATAAGACGGTGAACCAAAAGGGCAAAAAAAAATATCTTGATCAAAACGACTGGCCACGAAAAATCCAGTTTCATGGTTGCTCTTTTCTGTTTGGCCGACGGCAGTAAGCTACCTCCGGTAATTATTTTCAAACGCAAAACTCTGCCGAAAAGCGTTGTCTTTCCGTCTGGTGTGCTCGCTCGTGCCCATGAAAAAGGATGGATGAACGAATCCGGAACAATTGACTGGTTAAAGAATGTGTGGAACAAAAGGCCAGCTGCACTTTTGAGGAAACCTTCTCTTTTGGTGTGGGATATTTTTGTTGCACACCGTTGTGCAGAAATGAAAAAAACTGCAGAAAATTCAAAAACAACTCTTGCTGTCATCCCAGGTGGGTTGACATCTGTTCTTCAACTACTAGATGTCTGCCTTAATAAGCCCATCAAGGACAATGTGCGGAGGTATTGGGCAGATTGGATAAGTTCCGATTTGCCGACTGAAACCAAGGGTGGAAATCTAAAGAAGCCGGATATTGTTTTGATTGCGCGATGGGTCAAGGATACTTGGGATGCGATACCTGCGGAAATGGTCGTGAAATCATTCAAGAAATGTTGCATTAGTAACAAACTTGATGGCACAGAGGATGATGAGATTTTTATGAGTGATGATGACAGTTATTCTGATGACACAGGCATAGATGGGAATACTGATGTTTATGATGACGCGCCGAAGAAGGAGAAAGACTTTTTTGAACTGTTTGGCAAGTCTGACTCGGAATCGGATTTTGAAGGGTTCCAATGAAGTTTTTGGGTATGCAAATTAAATTTAGTATTATATATATAATTTTTTTTTCGTTTTCAAATCTTTTTGAATAAATTCATTGACATTTTTTTTTTCTCATTCTGGGATCGACTTATACGCGAGTTTCCGATTTCTTAGGATTTTTCCTCTGAAAGTAGGGGTGGGTGGTGGGTGGTGGGTGGGTCGACTTATTCGCGAGTATATACGGTAAATGATTTAACATACCACTCTTACAGAGATCTGGATTCAAGCTTAATGCTACATGATAACTAGCCAATAAACAAATCACAAAATTCATTCGGTATCATAAGAGAATGGCTATAAAATTTACCAGGTTCCAAGAAACTATGTGATAGATATTATTATTTTTACAAATTATAGTAAATGTATTTACTCTTTCGCATTTTGTTTGACACGTTTGTATTAACACCGAATCTAGAGTTGAGATTTCATAATAAAACACCAAATAAAATTTGCCCTTTTCGGGTCTTTTATTTAAAAAAATTAGAAGTGCATA
Source organism: Macrothele yani (assembly GCA_039090855.1). Classification (NCBI taxonomy): domain Eukaryota; kingdom Metazoa; phylum Arthropoda; class Arachnida; order Araneae; family Macrothelidae; genus Macrothele; species Macrothele yani. The sequence continues at coordinate 116,670,993 of CM077011.1, forward strand.
TGGATATGTAACAGTCAACTCAATAAAACATGGCTACTTACTATAATTGTTGTTTGTTGTAGGGTTCGTCACTTCTTCACATTAGGCTTACGTACTGTACTGTATTCTGAGTCAAAAATATATCCCATGTATCCCATATATCATATATATATATATCCCACATATCACATACATATCCCATGTCAAAAATATCCAAGTATCACATTTTTTACATAAAATCTCGATATATCCTGGTAGATATTCTCCAGCTTGTAAGAAAAGGATTGCATTTCTTTACTGTAATGTCTTTTTATTATTGCTGTTTGATCCAGAACTTGATATATACACAATAGACAAACCTTATGCTAATACCCGATAACAGACACGGATTTTTGTTCAGTTGATAGGTTATAATTGATCACAATGCACTAGAAAGGCAGAAAATAGAGGGGGGGTCGATACATAAAGAACTCACTGGAATATCAAATTTTGCAGTGTTACTTATCCCTTTATGTTTCAGTAAATTGCAAGTACGTTTTAAAAATTCTAACAGACTCAGCTGAAAGCATGAAGCATTGATACTAAAAAAAACTTATTATGAAAGGCTCAACTCGAGATTTGATGTTAATAGAAATGTGTCAAACAGAAAGCAAATTAGTAAATACGTTTACTATAATATATGATATTTATACCATGTAATTTGTTGCACTCACTGCTATGATATTTTGAGTCAAATCAATCTAAATAATTATTTTTCCTTGCTGTCTGAAAGAACACATTTTATTTACTGAGGAGACCAAAGGATGCCACACCAGGTTCAGTTACAGGAGAGCAGCAGTCATATCCAGTTAACTTACATGTCATTTTCGTGTACATAATCATGGGGCTGACAAGCAACCATTTTTGCACCATGATTTTCTTTATTTAACTGCTGACAGACTCAAAAGGAGTGTTCAGAAAGATTATAGAGAATGTTTCAAGGGTCTTCATCACCTTGTACAGCAGTTTAATTGGTTTACCAAATTTTGTGGAGGCAAAATAATCCCTGAAAGGTGAAGAGCATAAGAGGCCTGAAAGGTGAAGAGCATAGAAAAATTATAGAGAATGTTTCAAGGGTCTTCACCATTGTACAACAGTTTATGAGTGGTTTACCAAATTTTGTGGAGGCAGAAAATCCATGAAAGGTGAAGAGTCTAAAAGGCTGCCCACTAGGCTACAGCAGTCATGGAAGAAAATGTAAGTTAACTGAAGAACTTTGAAAAAATTCGGGTATCTTATAGGTAAAATTCTATATTATAAAATTAATGTAAACAAAAGAAATTAATTAAAAAGATTTTAATATCTTAACTTATTAAGAAATTTGCAGTCAGAGTATTTAAGCTACCAGTTGCTGCATGGAAAAAAAGTAAGGTCCAAAACAACAACCAAGAAAACCCCAAATGCATTAAAAAAGAAATCAATACCTGATGATAATGCAAGACAGCAGATATGGAATGTAAGTATTAATGCATATTTATCCATTTTTAATATATAATGGAAGAAAATGTTTCCAATATAGAAGCTTTGATAAAGAACAATACATGGGTAACTTACAAAGAGATGGGCCAGATTATGGGCATTCATTTGCTGCAGATTTTACAAATTTTACACAAGTACTTGTATGTGTGGAAACCTTGCTGTCATTGGTGGCCAACAAACTCAGAGATGCAAAAGAAAGCCAGAGTAGAGTGGTCTCATGAAATGATCCAAAACTTTTCAGATGGGAACTCTTGCCACTGACATCATAAAGGGAGATGAAACTGGAAAAACTAATATGACCTAAGACGAAGCATCCACTAATGGCTGGATGTTTCCAAATGATGATCCACATGTGAAAATCAAGTGTCCCAGTAGTGTTGGCCAGTGTATGTGTTGTAAGTTACCCTACAGCACTGTAGGACAGGTACTGTAGAATGTTATTCCATTCTGTGTCTGCCCAAAGTATTCCAAGCAATGAAGGAGAAAAGGCCAAAAAACAGGACTTGGTGGAATCTTACTACATGAACATAATAATGCCTCTGCTTCTGCAATGAAAACAATGGACTTTCTTCAGGAGTGTGGGGTCAGACTGATGAACCACTTACAATACAGTATTGACCTAGCTTCATGTGATTTAATTCTGTTCCCAAACATGAAGGCAGAGCTGTGTAGACATCAGTGCTGAGACAAGCCAAGCCCAAACTCGAAGATGAGCCAAGGGAATCAGGCTTGGGATGCATAATATTTACTACGCTTCAGGCTCAGAATTATTCACTTTTTAAAAAAAACTGTGATTTCATATGGTTTAGCATACAAGTCCTTAATTACACTTCTTAGCTGGTAAAGAGAATACTTCTACAACTGGGTCTGGGACGAGAGCACGGACTGAGAGTGTTATTTATTTTGGGCTTGGGGAGCAAATGACATAGACCATGCATTAGTGGATTTCTGTGGGGGGAAGAAAAAAAAAAAAAAAAGGTTCTTTAGGAACTGTTGATACTTGATATCATGCCATCAATATTTTACCACATCCCACCACGCAGAAGTTCCTTGCCAATTTTATTAAGCAACATACATAGATTGCAGCAAAGTCTGATTTTTCCAGATACCAGTTCATTGGAAACATTTTAGGAGGAAACAAATAGTCGAAGAAGATCCTGCATATATAATATAGAAATAGGCAGATGTCTCTTTCCCACTCTCCAGTTTAGAAAGACATTGGTTGATTGAAGAGGGATGCTAGAGTGGGAGTTTGTCAGAACCGGGTTTTTCTTAATTAACACCTTAAATGAACAGTTTTAGGGCTCCTTTGGACTGGTCTCTATTTCATGATACAAAATTTTGGCTCAAGCTCATAAAATTAAGCCTGAATTCAGAACAAGTAGACATAGGTGGAATTTTATTATGCCAAGACAATGCCTCTGCTCACATTGCAATGAAAACAATGGACTTTTTGAGTGTGAGGTCTCATTGGTGAACCACTCAGAATATAATCTCAACTCTGTGATTTGTTTCTGTTCTCAAACATGAAAGAAGAGCTGTGTGGACATCATTTTGAAAGTCTAGAAGAAGACATTGCTGTCTTCAAAGAACAAAGTCAGACCGCTGTAAGACAAACACTGAGCCAATGTTTTAATGACCGGTTTCCAAGGATGCACTCTAACACAGGGAGTAGTGGAGAGTTCTTCAAGGAACAGTAACTGAAATTAGTGTTTAAAAATTAATAAATTCTGAGAATCCAGAAAATTTAATAGTCCCCTGTATTTTTAATCAATTTTGACAGCAAAGCATATGTGATGTACTCACCAGAAGATAAGCTCCTAAAGTACAAGGTAAGCAAACCAGTATCAGTTTCTTTTGGTTCAAGGTAGTTCGTCAGTGGCACAACTAACTACAAGAAGAAAGTTTTGCATACATCAAAAATGCAAGAAAATACAAAATAAAACACTCAAAACTGACTTTAAGAATGACATAACTAGTGACATAAGCAAGCATTAACATAACGTCTAACTATAAAAACAGCCATAGTCTCTGTTTACCAAGCAAGTAACACTAAGATTTACTCAGTAAGCATTGTAAGTCCATCTTGTAAAAGGGACACAACACGATCATGCAATTTCCCATTCGCTTGATAGTGCAATAGGTAACAGTCTCAGATAGATGCATAAACAGTATTATTTTTAAGAGAATGATTCAGCAAATACAGATGTATAAATTAGAACTCACCTGGTCATAGGATGATATTTAATATATGATGACAGTAGTAAGAAAGCACATATAATATAACAGAAGTAATGATAATGATGACAAGTAGGTGAATATGTAAATCCTGGCATTAATTGCCGAGTCGCAAAATAACGACACTTCATTAATATGGTTGTAAAGGGGCAACAGCTACATTCAGCTTGTCACAATATTTTTGTTCTGTTCATATCCCTGCTGCACACACACGCACACGCACGCACACACACACACACACACACACACACACACACACTTTTCTTTTAAAGAAGTGCAAAGCTAAGAAGAAAGTCCGAGTCATAAGTGGATCACAGGGGTTTTTCTTGATGATGACGTGCACGCATGCAGTTCTTTCTCCACGAGTGAAACTGTAGGAAAGTTTTCTTATGAGTTGCTTGCGAACTTTGATGTTTATGCGCTGTGTCCGCTAACACATCTGACTGCAACTACTGCTTCAGTTAGCATATACCATAGACGCTTGTGTATAAGCAAACCTCCGTAATTTCACAGCTAAAAACTTAAAAAAATCCTGACCTGCATATAAGTGGATCTTATATTTCAAGATTCTGGAAACCATTTTATTGAACTGAATTATGCAAATTTCTGAAATTAATTATCTTTGGCAAAAACCTTCAAAGTACGATTCCCCATCAGAGTTTCTAAATAATTCCTGTAACATCTATGGCATTATTTGTGCAGCATTTTTTGAAAGACCTTATAACCATTTCTGGTGAAACTGCATTCCACAATTCTTTCATCCAAGAAGTAACAAGCCAATGTCAGCTTTTTCAAGATACCACCTTTCACAAAGCACCATGTTTTTACTCTTCCATAATGCTAACTGCAAGAGAGCTGAAGACCATGCATGCCCACACTTGATGTAAAAACTCAGGAGAAGAGAGATACCTGATTGGTTGCGTGAGGGTCCCCAACAGCTAAGTGATTTATCTGGTGTCTGACTCACTGCATGTCCAGCATGAAAGACAGCATTCTGCAGTTGCACAGGGGAAATAATGAGATACTCCTTTATGTTTGGAAGCAAGAAATAAAAATGTCTCAATTTGAAATGGTATTATGTTTTGCACTTATCATATTAGTGGCACCTATTCCCATGGGAATCCTACTGTGGGTGAAAAAATATTTCATAATTTTTATTTTACTTTTTATTACAGGGATCTCTTCCTGCTGTGATTCTCAGCAGTTTGCTTACTTTGAGACAACAGCTCTCTGCATTCCATTACGCGATATAAATAGTGAAATGAAATTGGATTTTTTAAAGAATATATATATATATTAGGGTGGCCCATCTTTGCATAGGAATTTTTTTTTATTAATTATCATTTGTCTCTCCCTCTAAAATTGTTCCATTGCATGAAAAAGTAATTCCTGTAAAATTTAATTGCATTCGAAAAATAAAAACACGTGCCTCCAGAGGGCCTATTAAAGCGCAAGCTTCCATTCCCATTCACCGAGTCTCCTGCGTGCATTAGCTTCCCCGCGAAGGCCAAATGGAACTTTCTCAGCAAGATGCCAAAAAACAAGCTGTAAGCGTTGTACTACGCATTGTTATCTCAGTTGTGTTTTGGAAATTCCTGTTGTTAAAGCTTCAATGTAACTGGTTTGTTATAGACTACATCTTCAATGACATATTGTCATTGCAATGCGAAAAAGTTTCACGGTTTGAGATACATAGTTATATTTTGCATTTACTGAGGCAAGTAAACTTTTTGATTCTTTTTTGAGACATATTGTCACCGTGCTACTTGCTAAGTTTTCTCTGCTACATAATGTTTTCAAAGCACTCCCTAAGGAAAGACACTTCCGTTTATTTGATTGGACAATACATGCCCCAGATTGTTGGAAGCAAGCTCCCATCCAACAGACAAGTGCTGGGAGTAATGTTTTTTAACCTGCGTGAGGTACAATTAACTCTTCGAGAAAGTGCAACGCTGACAATCCAAGAGGTGCTAATTTTCTGGAATAAAGCACGTATTCCAACACGACAACAATATCATTGCATTCAAAAACTAGAAACTGTTTACAAGAATTGGAGATCATTGCAGAAAAATGCAAAGAGATCTAGTAAAATAAAAAAAAAAAGGGGGAAGAGTTATTTGTGTCAAAGCTGGATGATCTGTTCGATATTGCCCATGAAAATGCCTTAGAAATGATAACTATTGAAGAAGATAAGATGTTTTTAATAATTCAAAGGAAAAAAGGGCAGCCCGGTTTTCTGTGTGGTATTGATGTAAAATTGGCTGAACGGGAAAAAGAGCAGGAGAAAGACGATCCAAAAAATTCAAGGGTTACAGCAAAGCATAAAAGAGGCTGAAACAGCAAGAGAAGTTATAGAACTGCAATGTTCAAGTAGTAGTGATGAAGAATCAATCCCAGACGAAGAGCCGATTCTATCGTGCTCTACGGATTCAATTGGGATGTCACAGCAAATGAAAAGAAAGATGTATGGAACTTGTAATGTTATAACTTCAAAAATTGTAGCCGCTTTTGACAAATGCAAATTTAGTGATAGGAATGCGATTCACATTTTAATGGCCACAGCTGAAGCATTAGGTCATGATGTTCATGAACTATCAATAAGTAGATCTTCCATTCAACGATGCAGGCAACGTTTACGTCAAGCGAGAGCAGAAAAATTAAAGGAACGATTCAAAGAAGCTGATCTGCAAGCAGCTGTCGTTCATTGGGATGGAAAATTACTGACAGCTGTTACCGGTTCTCAGATGGTTGAGGGTCTTCCGGTCATAATTACAAGTGGAAATATAGAACAAATACTGTAGATACCACAGTTGCAAGGCTCCACTGGAAAAGAACAAGCCTTAGCAGTATATGAAACACTTACTGATTGGGAGCTTACAAACAAGGTAAAAGCGTTGTGCTGTGACACTACTGCATCCAACCTCGGCTACTTATAGGGGGCAGCAATTATTTTAGAGCAGATGTTGGAAAGAGATCTTTTATATCTTCCCTGCAGACATCATATATTTGAAATCATACTTTAAAGCGTTTTACAGCTGAAAATGCCCTCTTCATCAGATCCAGATGTGCAAATTTTCAAACGCTTTCAACAGGCATGGCCGAAAATTAATAAACAAAATTTCAAGTCTGGTGTAGAAGATGAAAATGTTCGAAAACTAATGTTCAAACATAACAGAAATCCGATCTGTTATAATGCAGCACCTACAAATGCGACAGCCTCGAGATGATCATAAAGAATTCTTAGTTAGCAGAAATTTTCATTGGAAACAACACACAAGAAATATCTTTTCGAGATCCAGGAGCATACCATCACGCGTGATGGATGGCAAAAGCACTTTATTGCTTTAAATTATTTCTGTTTCGTGATGAATTTAAACTTACCTTTAAGGGAGGGGGAGAGGAGAGGAAAAAAAAAAAAGGCATTTCTGACATATGCATATTTCTTGTAAGAATATATATTAAGGCTTGGTTCAGAGCACCTTTGGCCCAAGAGGCACCCAGCCATGACATACAATTTATGAAAAAGCTCGTTGAGTATGAATCTGTGGATCTAGAGGTATCTCGTACCACAGTTCACAAATTCAAAAATCATTTATGGTATTTATCCCCAGAAGCTTGTGCTTTAGCTTTTTTTGATGAAGGGTTATCTGTTGAAACTAAAATGAAAATGTTACGGAATCTAGGGAAAGACGGTACTCAAGAAAAGGGTGTCAAGCGAATCATGCTAAAAATGATGATATTCAAGGACTAATAGATAAGTCTATTGAGGACTTCATTTCAGAAGACAGCAAACAGTTTTTTGAAAGATTTCATATTCACACAGATTTCCTCAATACAGATCCAGCTTTCTGGCCTGAAAGTGAAGTGTTTAAGAGAGCCTCAGTAGTTGTGCATCAATTAAAGGTGGTCACTGACACAGCTGAAAGAGGGGTTAAGTTGATAGAGGACTACAACAAAATACTAACAAAAAATGAAGACCAGAAACAATTTCTATTGCAAGTTGTCACTGACTACAGACGTCGATATCCTGATGCAAAGAAGGAGACTGTAGCCAAAAAAATGTAGTGAGATTGTTATTTGTTTTCCATTTGTTGATATTTCTGCCATTATCTGTGCATAATCTGTATTTTATTTCGGATTGTAATGAACAAACATTCCACAAATAACGCACAGTATCATCTTTTGGAATGCTTAATTATTTATTTAAAGCACAGTTTTTCTTGCAGTAATGAATAGTACAAGTTATCAAGTATTTTATTGTACCCTTGCATTGGTATCATAAAATTTTAACTGCTATTGCCACAAGTCAAAGTGCAGCTGTTGCAATCGAAGCTTCACAACTTTTTTTTTTTTTGGCATCTTGCCAAGAATCTTGCATTATGTTAACAGTGAGATAGTTTAAGAAGGGAAAGAGCCTAAGTGGTGGGAAAATGAAAGCTGTCCCTATAAAAGCATGGCTGGAGGCACGTGTTATTATCGTTCAACTGCAATAAAATTTTACAGATATTATTTTTTCCAGAATTGGAACAATTTTGAGGGGTGAGACGTAAACATTTCAGAAGTTGAATAATTTGGGCCACCCTAATATAAATATATATATATATTGTTGCATGTAACTGCGTTTTTGTTACAAGTACAATGCACTGTAGGCTTAGGGCCTTCCTGGTGGTATACGACTGATTAGAACAATATTTTGTAAATAGTTTACCTTGTACTTGCAACACACTGTTTTACTTATTATCTTTTATTATTACGATTGTTTTATATTTTTTTAGAAGTTGTGTGCATATTCGTTAATTCTCAGTATGCCCTATGCTTATCTTCTTTTGTAATTTTTGTGTGTGTCTTGGGCTTCTCTCTTATTTCTCTGAGTTTTGCACCTTGGTTCTATGGATTCCATCTCTCATATTACCACAGTACTGTAATTCTCGTGCACCTTTAGCTAGTGTATTTTCTTAAAAATAAATATTTTCAAAATTTCAAAGTTATCAGAACAAATGTTACTGAATATGTATTCCTTTTCTTTAGGCAAAGCTCTCTTCACTTTTCATCAGTAAATTACTTTCTTCTCTTGTTTTGTGTTGTAGTGGATGTTTGCCATCCTTCAAAATGTTGTTTGCTGGGATTCTCTTGGACTGGTTATTTTGAGTGTGCATTGGGCAATGTGGTTTAGTTTGCTGATAATGGGCTATTTATCCCTTTTAACATCTGTTGAATTTAACCTCAATTTAATTTGTCTTTATAGCAAACTAAATTAGTAGCAGAAACCCACACTTTTCTGGTATTTGTAGATATGTGAGAGATTTTCTTCATGCTTGCCCCTGACGAAGCCATAAGAGACTCTGTCATAGGTCTGCAATCCCTGTGTTCTTCTGGGTTTTTTAAAAATTGTTTTTTGTTTTCTGTTTTGCTTCGGTGATCGTTTGCTTTGGAAGGTTTTTTTTTTTTTGGTATGTTTTCTCTGCTGTATTCTCAATTTTAATATTGTTTTATTTTCTCTCTTAAAAATTTTTTTTTGCTTAGTTTTTTACATTATTTATATACTGTATATATATATATCAATGATGTTTTTTCATTGTTGGTAGGAACATAAAAACTACATTATTATACACTTAAAGCACTCCTGGAATATTTTGTAAATATTGCAACTAATTGTTAACTTCATGTAATTTTTCCAAAGCATCATTTTAATTATTATTATTATTTTTTTGTTCTTGTGATGTCCGTTTTTGCAGAAGTTATGGGTACAAAAATCCTGTTTACTCTCAGGACTCTGTTGAAAATTCTTATTCTTTTTTTTTTTTTTTTTTTAATTTTATGGCTTTTTAGGTAAAGCTTTTTTCACCAGAAAGAATAAGACTTTGTAGTACTTTTAGTACTGTTATTAATGTTTAAATTCTCTCTCAGGCGGCTTGGTTACTCAGCAACGTGTTTTGGCTGAATAATTCTATGATTTGTTCAGACCCTCTCACAACTTGTGATTTTTGTAATCGTTTTTCTGTTTTTTGTGGCAGATAACGAGTGTGGGTTGGGCCAGGAAAGTTATAGATGCATGCAAAAACTTTAACTAAATTATTCTTCATGCAACTCTGAAGAGGTTTGCTAATTATAAATTTTAGTGGGCTTTAAACTTCCATCTATGGCTCTGCAGAAACGCATTTCCAACTAGGTCTTTGTGGAAGTGAGAAAATGTAGAGTTTTGCTGCTCCTTGATAAAGCCAAGGCTCAGCATTCTCGACACTTTCTACATTCAGGTTTGCTATTATTTTATTTTCTTTTTTACTCATACTTATTGGGCTTCAAGGTTTTCTTTGTTGTTTTAGTATTTGTTAAATAATTTTTCATTTCTGTCTTCTACTTAGTAGTGTCATCATCATCATCATCATTGTCAACCATTAACAATCCACTGCTGGACGAAAGTCTCCCCAAGTTTCCTCCACAATGGTCTGTCTTGTGCCAGTCTCCTCCATGTCACCCCTGCATACTTTCGAATTTCATCCACCCATCTCCCATGTGGTCTTCTTCTGGGTCTTTTCCTGTCCCTTGGAATCCAATCTAAAATTTCGGCTGTCCATCGATGATCTGTCCTGGCAGTATGTCCAGCCCATTGCCATTTCAGGGATTTAACTCTGATCATGATGTCTTCCACTCTTGTCATTTTTCGGATCCACGAGTTCCTCTTCTTATCTCTCCTGGTTACACCAAGCATGCACCTCTCCATGCTTCTTTGAGTTGTCTGCAGCCTTTGTATGTCTCTTTTAGTTAAGGTCCACGTCTCTGCACCATACGTAAGCACTGGAAGGATGCATTGATCAAACACTTTTCTTTTAAGACATAATGGCATATTGCTCTTGAAAATTATGCTGTTTCTTCCAAAAGCTCTCCAGGCAAGTTTTGTACGCCGATTAATTTCTTCATCAATGTGTCCCTCACTTGATATCTGCTGTCCAAGATAAACGTACGTGTCTGTTATCTCCAGCTTTTATATATATATATATATATATATATATATATATGTATCATCATCATCGTCGTCAACCATTATCAATCCACTGCTGGACTAAGGTCTCCCCAAGTTTCCTCCACAACGGTCTGTCTTGTGCCAGTCTCCTCCATGTCACCCTTGCATACTTTCGAATTTCATCCACCCATCTCCCATGTGGTCTTCTTCTGGGTTTTTTCCTGTCCCTTGGAATCCAATCTAAAATTTCGGCTGTCCATCGATGATCTGTCCTTCTGGCAGTATGTCCAGCCCATTGCCATTTCAGGGATTTAACTCTTATCATGATGTCTTCCACTCTTGTCCTTTTTCGGATCCACGAGTTCCTCCTCTTATCTCTCCTGGTTACACCAAGTATGCACCTCTCCATGCTTCTTTGATTTGTCTGCAGCCTTTGTATGTCTTTTTTAGTTAAGGTCCACGTCTCTGCACCATACGTAAGCACTGGAAGAATGCATTGATCAAACACTTTTCTTTTAAGACATAATGGCATATTGCACTTGAAAATTATGCCGTTTCTTCCAAAAGCTCTCCAGACAAGTTTTGTACGCCGATTAATTTCTTCATCAATGTGACCCTCACTTGATATCTGATGTCCAAGATAAATGTACGTATCTGTTATCTCCAGCTTTTCTCCATCAATCGATAAATCTTCATTTTTTGTAAAAGCATTGAACATCACTTTTGTCTTCTGAAAGTTCATTTTTAATCCCACTTCTTTACTCTTGTCAGCAAGTTCCTGGATCATACTCTGCAGCTCTGATGGGGTAGTTGCAAAAATGACTACGTCATCAGCAAAAGGAAGGTGGGTTAGATAATCTCCATTAATCTTTATCCCCTTGTTTTCCCAGCTCAGCGACTGAAAGACACCCTCCAATGTGGCATTAAAGAGCTTCGGAGATATGGTGTCACCTTGCCTCACTCCCTTTCCAATTTTTATGTGTGTTGTATTTTCAAACAGCCGAATCTTTGCACTTGCATTTTTTTTTTTTTTTTTTGATTAGAGGTTTAACGACCACCGTGAGCAACTCAATGGGCTATAAGCAGTCCCCGTCCCTAATTTAGGGTCACTGGTTCCAGGGAAGGGAGAGAGCCAGTGCCGTAAGACAAACACAACATCCTTGCCTCACCGGGATTCGAACCCGGACCCCTTCGGACGAATGATCATAGGCCAACGCCTTAGACCACTGCGCCACCGGGACGGCCACTTGCATTTTCATAGATGTTATTAATAATATTTTTGTATGCATCTTCAATACCGCAGGATTTCAGAGCCATTGTAACTGTTGATGGTTTCCCCGAATCAAAGGCTTTTTCATAATCGATAAAAGCCATGTACAATGGAAGTTCATATTCCTCGCTCTTTCAATTAGTTCTCTCAGTACGTGGATATGATCTATTGTGCTGTAGCCACTCCTGAATTCAGCTTGTTCTCTCGGTTGAGCCATCTCCAGTGTTACCTTCAAACGGTGTGAAAGAACTTTAGTGAAGATTTTAAAAACCACTGATAGGAGGCTGATAGGTCTATAGTTCCTGAGATCCTCAATGTCACCTTTTTTATGTAGCAGGATCATTGTAGCGGTGTTCCAATCCTCAGGAATCTTCCCTTCATTAAGGCATCGAGTGAAAATTTGGGCGAGTACTGTTTCGATTTCTCCACTTGCTTCTTGTATGATGTCTACAGTAATTCCATCTTCTCCTAGAGCTTTCCCCTGCTTCATGTTCTTGATTACATGTGCAACTTCTGCTGGAAGGACTGGAGGAACTCTGGTACTGGTACCTTTCATGATGTCTGGAGTACATGTGTCATCCCTTTCATATAATTTGGAGTAGAAATCTTTCACTCTTGTCAAAATTTCGCCTCTATTTCTTGTTACAGAACCATCTTCTTTTCTCAGTGCCATAATATGTTTTCTTCCCTTACTGAGATGTCCCTTTGCTATCTTTAGGCTTTGGTTGTTTTCAATTGCTTTCCTCACTAGTTCACAGTTGAATTTCCTTACGTCTTCAGTGATACTTTTTCATACTGTCTTGCACAGCTCTATATATTCCACTTTGGAAGTCACATCTTCTTTAGTTGTCCTCATCTCTCTTCTTTTTTGCATCAACATTTTGGTTTTTCCTGATAATTTGTTCACATGCAACTTGTTCTTAGACCCAGCTAATTTTGTTGCTGTTTCCATAAGAGCTTTGGTTACTTTTCTGTTAACTTCAGAAATATCCACTTCTTCCGATGTTAGGCCTTCTAAAGCAGAGAATCTGTTCTTTAGTTCCAAATTGAAGGTATTATGGTGTTTTTTAAGGTTGGTTATGTCAATACATTTTGTTTGTCTTATGAGCTTGCCACGTTCAAGTTTAGTGTTGAGGTGCATCTTACATCTCACCAATCTATGGTCACTACCTGTGTTGAACTTGTTTAGCACACTGCAGTCTTCTATGACGAATTTTTGTTACACATAATAAAATAAATTTCACTTGTCGTCCCATTTGGATGTCTCCATGTCCATTTCCTGTGTGGCTTTTTCTTGAAAAAGGAGTTCAAGATGAAAAACCCTTCTGCCTCAACAAACTCAACGAGAGTATTTCCACGCTGGTTTCTGTTGCCTTGACCGAATTTACCTACTGAAGTTTCATTTTGTTGCCGTTGCCCTATTGTTGCATTGAAATCTCCCATAACTATCTTCAAGTGCTGCTTACCTTTATTATTTAGATGATGAATTTCCTCATAAAATTCTTCAATTTCTTCTTCAGGATGACTTGTGGTGGGTGCGTAAGTTTGAATAATCTGAGCCTGGTATCTTTTCGAGAGCTGGATAATGAGTCGTGCAGCTCTGTCAGAGGAACTTTCAACTTCTACAACTTTATCCTTCAGTTTCTTGTTTATTATAAATCCAACACCACTAGTTCTGCCAGTATCTGTCCCACGATAGTAGAAGAGATGTCCACTTTTCAGTTCAATGAGATCTTCTCCTTTTCTCCTTACCTCACTTAGCCCTACGGTGTCCCACTTGATCCTTTGTAGTTCCTCTTCCAATTCAAGAAGCCTTGAATCAGAAGATAGGAAGCGTCCATGATACGTAGCCACGGTCAGCATCAGATGGCAACCTAGTCCGGTCCTCCGGGGATTCTTAGCACCCTCTGCCTTCATGTCGCACTGGCCGCTGCCTTGGCCAGGTACATTCCAGCTGCTGGAGACTGAGGGCCAAGATTTAAGTTGTGGAATCATTTTGGAGGGGTTTGGCCATAACTCACCACGCTGGCCAAGCGGGTTGGTGAGTGTGGGAAAACATTTCCTCTAATCCCAATGGTATAGTTATAGCGCTATTGGCGGTCGTCAGAGACCCTTTAGTGGGAATAGGATGCACCACGAGAAGGTGGGGTTGACATTTGTCAAGGAGACTGTGATGTTACGCATCACCTGACCTTACTTTGTTGTTTTAGTATTTGCTAAATAATGTTTTATTTCTGTCTCTACTTAGTAGTGTGTATATATATATATATATATATACACACACACAAGAAAATAACATCAAGAATCGCAAAGAAATATGAGCACAAGCTCAGACGCGCAAATGCAGCAGACTGAACGATGCTCTGGTATACGACACAAAATATATTAAAAACATAAATCCAAAAATATTCAATTCACTTACCCCATGAAATGAAATGCAAAAGCAGAAAGAAGTAAATAATGAACCCAAGAAAAATATAATTTTTTTCGAAAATTTAGTTGTCATCATCAGGAAGACCCCAGCTAAATATATGGTCTTTCAAAACAACAGCAAAGGCAGACAAAGTCAATACCTGCTGTGTGGGTCCCCTAAGCCATAAATGGAAACAGCGATAGACCTAGATTAGACGAAAAATAAAATAAAAATAAAGAGCAACAATCCCGAGACACATCAAGAAACAGGAGACAAACTGTCAGACAACTCAACTGCTGAGTTGTCTGATGGTTTGTCTCCTGTTTCTTGGTGTGTCTCGGGATTGTTGCTCTTTATTTTTTTTTTTTTTTTTTTTTTTTTTTTTGTCTTATCTATTGAGTTGTCCGAAAAGTCATGACGTATTTTGGCACCCGATGGCGATTGGGCGGTTTTGGAAGTACTAGAGGCATGCACAGCTCTGTTATCGCTATGGCATTCGACAGGTGCCAGTTCTAGCTGCAGCCTAAAAAGGAATAGTGGGCAATTTGGTTGATTTGCGGAGATTTGACATCAAGTTGAAGATGGAAGACCAAACTATGCATTTTCGCCATATTTTACTGTTTTACTTCCGTAAAGGGAAGAACGCGCGTCAAGCTTGTAAAAAGTTGCGTAAAGTGTACGGTGATAATGCTGTACAAGAATGTCAGTGCCAGCGGTGGTTTGCAAAATTCCGTGCTGGTGATTTTGACCTCAACGATGCTCCTCGGTCCAGGAGGCCAACCGAGGTTGATGACGACCAAATCAAGGCATTGATCGAGTCAAACCCACGTTACACGACACGGGAAATTGCAGACACATTGCACATCCATCATTCAAGCGTTCATGACCACCCGAAGAAGCTGGGATACGTAAGCAAGCTCGATGTGTGGGTTCCTCATGAACTCAAAGAAGCTCAATTGACGGCACGTATAAACATCTGCAATATGCTCATTAAATGTGAGGGAAATGATCCATTTTTGAAGCGACTGATAATTGGTGACGAAAAGTGGATTGTGTACAACAATGTGCTGTGCAAAGGTTCTTGGTCTCGATGCGCTGCTTCGCCTCAAACGACATCAAAAGCAGACATTCATCAGCGGAAGGTTCTGGTCTCAGTGTGGTGGGATTTTAAAGGTGTCCTGTTTTTCGAGCTCCTACCACGGAACCAAACAATCAATTAGAATGTGTACTGTTGGGAATTGGACAGTTTGAACGAATCCATCATCCAGAAACGCCCACAGCTCATTCATTGTAAAGGTGTTGTGTTCCATCACGACAATGCGAGACCACACACAAGTTTAATCACCCCCAAAAATTATTGGAGCTTGGGTGGGATGTGTTGCCACACCCAGCATATTCACCTGACCTTGCACCATCAGACTTCCACTTGTTTCGCCCTCTTCAACAGTCCTTGCGTGGTATAACGTTCAATTCAGATGAGGCTGTAAGTCAGCACCTTGTACAGTTTTTAGCCACAAAAGACAGGCCCTTCTATGAACGAGGCATTCTGCAGCTCACTGAAAGATGGCAAAAGGTTATCGAACAAAACGGGCGTATATCATTGATTGATCTTTGTTCTTTATATCAATAAATGACCTTTGCAAAACATGGCTAAAATACGTCATGATTCTTCCGACAACTTAATAGTTCTATCGTTGTTTTCATTTATGGCCTTCTTCTTCAGCAGGTACTGACTTTGTGTGCCTTTGCTGTCGTTTTGAAAGGCCATATATTTAGCTGGGGTCTTCCTGATGATGACAGCTAACTTTTTGAAAATTTTTTGATAATTTTCTTGGGTTCATTATTTACTTCTTTCTGCTTTTGCATTTCATTTCATGGGGTAAGTGAATTGAATATTGTTCTGCTTTTGCATTTCATTTCATGGGGTAAGTGAATTGAATATAATTTTCAAGAACTTCCATTGTGCATGGCTTTTATCGATTATGAAATAAAAGCCTTTGATTCGGTGAAACCATCAGCAGTTACAATGGCTCTGAAATCCTGCGGTATTGAAGATGCATACATTAATATTATTAATAACATCTATGAAAATGCAAGTGCAAAGATTCGGCTGTTTGAAAATACAACACACATAAAAATTGGAAAGGGAGTGAGACAAGGTGACACCATATCTCCGAAGCTCTTTAATGCTCATTGGAAAATGTCTTTAAATCACTGAACTGGGAAAATAAAGGGATAAAGATTAATGGAGATTATCTAACCCACCTTCGTTTTGCTGATGACGTAGTCATTTTTGCAACTACTCCATCAGAGCTGCAGAGTATGATCCAGGAACTTGCTTACAAGAGTAAAGAAGTGGGATTGAAAATGAACTTTCAGAAGACAAAAGTGCTGTTCAATGCTTTTACAAGAAATGAAGATTTATCGATTGACGGAGAAAAACTGGAGATAACAGACACGTACGTTTATCTTGGACAGCAGATATCAAGTGAGGGTCACATTGGTGAAGAAATCAATCGGCGAATAAAACTTGCCTGGAGAGCTTTTGGAAGAAACAGCATAATTTTCAAGAGCAATATGCCATTATGTCTTAAAAGAAAAGTGTTTGATCAATGCATCCTTCCAGTGCTTACGTATGGTGCAGAGACGTGGACCTTAACTAAAAGAGACATACAAAGGCTGCAGACAACTCAAAGCAGCATGGAGAGGTGCATGCTGGGTGTAACCAGGAGAGATAAGAAGAGGAACTCGTGGATCCGAAAAATGACAAGAGTGGAAGACATCATGATCAGAGTTAAATCCCTGAAATGGCAATGGGCTGGACATCATGATCAGAGTTAAATCCCTGAAATGGCAATGGGCTGGACATACTGCCAGAAGGACAGTCGAAATTTTAGATTGGATTCCAAGCGTCAGGAAAAGACCCAGAAGAAGACCACATGGGAGATGGGTGGATGAAATTCGGAAGTATGCGGGGGTGACATGGAGGAGACTAGAACAAGACAGACCGTTGTGAAGGAAACTTGGGGAGACCTTCGTCCAGCAGTGGATTGATAATGGTTGATGATGATAATGATATCATAATCATCATCATCATCATTGTCAACCATTATCAATCCACTGCTGGACGAAGGTCTCCCCAAGTTTCCTCCACAACGGTCTGTCTTGTGCCAGTCTCCTCCATGTCACCCCTGCATACTTTCTAATTTCATCCACCCATCTCCCATGTGGTCTTCTTCTGGGTCTTTTCCTGTCCCTTGGAATCCAATCTAAAATTTCGGCTGTCCATCGATGATCTGTCCTTCTGGCAGTATGTCCAGCCCATTGCCATTTCAGGGATTTAACTCTGATCATGATGTCTTCCACTCTTGTCATTTTTCGGATCCATGAGTTCTTCTTATCTCTCCCGGTTACACCAAGTATGCACCTCTCCATGCTTCTTTGAGTTGTCTGCAGCCTTTGTATGTCTCTTTTAGTTAAGGTCCACGTCTCTGCACCATACGTAAGCACTAGAAGGATGCATTGATCAAACACTTTTCTTTTAAGACATAATGGCATATTGCTCTTGAAAATTATGCCGTTTCTTCCAAAAGCTCTCCAGGCAAGTTTTGTACGCCGATTAATTTCTTCATCAATGTGACCCTCACTTGATATCTGCTGTCCAAGATAAACGTACGTGTCGGTTATCTCCAGCTTTTCTCCATCAATCGATAAATCTTCATTTCTTGTAAAAGCATTGAACATCACTTTTGTCTTCTGAAAGTTCATTTTTAATCCCACTTCTTTACTCTTGTCAGCAAGTTCCTGGATCATACTCTGCAGCTCTGATGGGCTAGTTGCAAAAATGACTACGTCATCAGCAAAACGAAGGTGGGTTAGATAATCTCCATTAATCTTTATCCCCTTGTTTTCCAAGCTCAGTGACTGAAAGACACCCTCCAATGTGGCATTAAAGAGCTTCGGAGATATGGTGTCACCTTGTCTCACTCCCTTTCCAATTTTTATGTGTGTTGTATTTTCAAACAGCCTAATCTTTGCACTTGCATTTTCATAGATGTTATTAATAATATTAATGTATGCATCTTCAATACCGCAGGATTTTAGAGCCATTGTAACTGCTGATGGTTTCACCGAATCAAAGGCTTTTTCATAATCGATAAAAGCCATGCACAATGGAAGTTCATATTCCCTCGCTCTTTCAATTAGTTCTCTCAGCACATGGATATGATCTATTGTGCTGTAGCCACTCCTGAATCCAGCTTGTTCTCTCTGTTGAGCCATGTCCAGTGTTACCTTCAAGCGGTGTGAAAGAACTTTAGTGAAGATTTTATAAACTACTGATAGGAGGCTGATAGGTCTGTAGTTTCCGAGATCCTCAATGTCACCTTTCTTATGTAGCAGGATCATTGTAGCTGTGTTCCAATCCTCAGGAATCTTTCCTTCATTAAGGCATCGAGTGAAAATTTGGGCGAGTACTGTTTCGATTTCTCCACTTGCTTCTTGTATGATGTCTACAGTAATTCCATCTTCTCCTGGAGCTTTTCCCCGCTTCATGTTCTTGATTGCATGTGCAACTTCTGCTGGAAGGACTGGAGGAACTCTGGTACTGGTATTTCTCATGATGTCTGGAGTGCATGTATCATCCCTTTCATATAATTTGGAGTAGAAATCTTTCACTCTTGTCAAAATTTCGCCTCTATTTTTTGTTACAGAACCATCTTCTTTTCTCAGTGCCATAATCTGTTTTCTTCCCTTACTGAGATGTCCCTTTGCTATCTTTAGGCTTTATATATATATATATGTTCTCCTTCTCAAAGTGGGAAGCACAGCTGAGGATATAATCATGTCACTTCATGATAGTTTTCAGAAAGTCAGAAAACTATTGTGCAGTGACCCATGGAAAGCTGTGGTCTAAAATGTAAACAAACCTGCCGATAAATTCCGTGGGAGAATTTATCGAAGTTCAGACCTATGTTTTACTGACCCTCCTATAAGCCAACCCCCTCCCCCTTGAAAGCAGGATATTTTCCATAAATGCTAGGCTTATATGTGAGTATATACCACAATTAATGACATCCATCAGTTTTCACCACCTTTCTAAGCTTCTGACTCAAAATGCTTGTGTAAATCTTGTATGGAAAACTAATTAATGAGAAGCTTTAGTAATATAATCACAGTTTTTCCTATTTTCTTTCTTACACATTAGGACAATGATTAACTTGCAAACATTTTCAGGAACCAAAATCACTTTGCCATGCTACCTGAATGATCCTATGTAACCAAAACAGCATAATCACATACTTTAAAAATGAGTTACACAAGAAAACTTACATTCGAAAGAGAAATCCTCATAATCCTAATTGCTTGAGGATGCTCAGAAAACACTACTTTTTTCCATCTGCTAGGATAACACTGTTGAAAGGCAACAAGTATATAACTTCCAAACACAGGATCTCCATAAGATTCAGCTTCAAACTGCTCAACTACTTCAGAGAACCTAAGGAGAAAATACAAAAATTAAATATAACTGGGTGATGGTTTAATTCAAATTGTTTGAGATATCAAATTAATACAGGCATAGGAACACATTTTTCCAACTTTACCATCTGTAAAAATGATCCCTGAATAAAAATAAGCAGATGAAATATAACTTTGAATTATACCAACAACAGTGGTACACCAACTATGAAACAACCACCACATGATATAGAAAAAAATAAATAAAAATCTTTGTCTTCCCGCATTCCAAACCAAAGAACACCCCAAATCTGGAAGGCTCGAGGAGTGAAAAATCTGTCCTATTTACACATAAAAAAATGCAATAAGCTATATATTCTACTGCATTTTGTCATGAATACAAAAAAAAAGATAAAACATATAACACAAATTCAGCCACTTATTCAGAACAATTTTGACTAATTACCTGGGCTGTTAGAATACCAGAAGGTTTGAATCTATTATAGAGAAAAGATTTAAACCTCCACAAACACTTAATTCTAATTCTAAGATTCTTCTGAGACTTTCATGAATACTTGTTGCTCTAATTTTGGAGATGCAGAAAAGTGCTACTTGGAAAGTTTATACTGTTTTTAAACAAGTATATGGAAATTGCACTACAAACAAAATATTATCACAGTAAACTGCTATTGTTTCTTAGCATTTGAAGAATATGGCAGTGCCTACAATTGATTAATTTATTAACACTGATATTTATAACTAAAGTTGAATTTACAGACACCCTGAAGCTAATTTACAATTAATACTTTTTTTCATAAAAAAGTTTATTGGATATTCATTTTGCTACAGTCCACACATTTTTTTTGTCAGTTTTATATTCTCCTTTCCTTTTATTGTAATGCTAAATCTCACTTTGGCTAATGAAAGTATAGTTTACAAAAATAAAAATGGGCTCTTGTTTTCGAGAGAAAAAACAAACTTTTAAAATTTTTCTGAAAGTCGTTTTTTCTGTCTTTTAAAACTACACATTACAGCAGCGTTGAACACGTTTTGCAATAAATTTTACTTTCTGTTATAGTTTTTTTATTTTATTTTTATGCCTAAACTCCAAAGAATAATGTAGAATGATACATCTTACCTGCAAAAGTAGTCCTTCAAAAGAAATATTAATCAAGACATTTGCTTAAAATTATTACTCACTTAAACTGACAGATTCAAATTTCCTAAAATAATTTTTAAAATATTGTTTTTGAAAAATGCTAAGAATTACAGTTAATTTCTACCCATGGTAAAATAAACTATCATAGCACATGAAGTAACAATAAACAAATGAAAAAGGGGGGGAGGACAACTATCATTTCACATCTGCACGTGAAAATAGTGTTAAGAAATATTCTCAGAATAAATCACAAATAAAACTGAAAGGCCAATGAAAAAAAATCAATAAATTATGGTTCACAATGAACTTTTCCCATTTACTCTGTCATTTTCTTTACCTCTCTATTTCCCATTTGATATACGATTGTATGTGTTAACACGTTCATTGAGTCATGACCAGTCCATGGGTCGTAACACGCGTCTCGTGTGCGGCACCCAGAAATGCACGCTGTTCTACTGTGCTAAAATAATAAGACCTACATTTTTTAGAGGAGAAAAAAATTATGTATATATAAATCTACAGTAGGTATCCGTCACTTTATGTATATATCTTTGAACAATCCACCAATGGGATGTAACACACATATTTGAAACTTACATTATAGACCCCCTCCCTTCTCCCATTACATGCAGCATACTTTGAAGACGGCCCGCACCTAATGAAAGGGAAGAAGTAATATAAGACCCACTCATCTTTTCACTCTTTTGTTTATGTTCCCCCACCATAAAAGACATAAAAATATCAAATGCACTGTGTATAACTGAGAAAATTGTGTTACGGATAAAGATGACATTACAAATGTGTAGCTATTTTAGCAAACGACACTGACTTCATTGATTTGGAAAATTCCACATGCAATCACTGTGTGGAAATGAAATTCTAATTTATTTCGTGCAGCTGCACCCAAATAATTCGAAGTCATTTATGTTTTGGCTCTTTTCGAATAAACAAGCAATCTATATTGTGGTTCATTTGTCTCAAAACATCGAAAATATGCCCCCTAAACGAAAAAAATCTGCTGAGGAAGTAGCTGTCCAGACGGAAGCAGCAAAAAGATGAAAGGCGGAGCGAGAAAGGGCCTGTCGAGAAAGTATGACTGTTGTCCAAAGAGAATGCGATCGGGATCGCCATCGCTTGGCAAATATGACTCCTCAGGCGTTAGAAAAAGTCGGAATATATCTGCCTGAACCGTGTTTAGCCACGGTCATCTGTATGTGGCAATGTCAAGAGTATGACAATGTGACGATGTCAAGATAAAAATTGTTCACGGAAAAGAACAGGGGAAATTGATACAGGGTCCACAGTCAGTGTACATGAAAAATGTTGTGTACAAGTGCTGATGAAATAGGGACTGAAGATTTTGCAGAACACAGAACAGATAGACGGACAAGAAGACAGACAAACAGACAGACGGACGGACGGACGGACAGGGAAGCGATGGATGTTTAAGCTTCTCGCACAGCAACCTGGGTAATGCCAAAATATCTATCAAGTTCTGAGTCTTATGTCCATCGTAGGACGGGCTTTTTTTGCTATAAATAAATAATAATAAAAAAATTGCTCTGGATATCTTATTTTCCCCCGTCATGATTGATGGGCTTTCACCTATATTCAATAAATAAATACTTAAAAAAATTGCTCTGGATATCATATTTTCCCTGTCATTATTGATGGGCTTTCACCTAGTATAAGCATAATAAAATTAAGATAAATAAACCAAAATCAAATTGTTTTTTCACTTAGTAAAAAGTAATGAAGTGTATTATTTTGTTTCATCATTCTGTGCTGAACGACTCAGCGGTGGTCTTTCCTGTATGTGCAAAACACATTATAAAGAAAATCTTAAAGTGAAGAATCCAAATTATACAGTTACAATGTAGAATCTACATTTAATATTATAATCACAATGTAGAATCTCTTTCATTATTCACGTACACAACTATTTAGTGCATAAATCTATCTATACTGGTGCCCAGTAAAGTCCTTTCTCAGCCCCGTAACTTTCGAACGCTGACAGCTATAGCCATAAAACATAAAAACGGTGTCTAGGTATAGTAAAGTGGCTATGCGCTATTCGATGAGACCGCTTACAGCGCCTTCTAGCGGCAAAGTCAGGAGTTAGCGTGCCAATCTCGAAAACTATGCGAGACACGGGAAAATAGTCAATTACAAAGTTGTAGAGCAGCTTCGATATAGTACGAAAAGACACCTTGCGCACATGAATGCTAAGAATAGAATGTGTACAATGCTCGTTTGTTTGTTCGCGATGTCGAACACTGTTACGTCACAAAACGCGTCAGAAAGGAGCAATTAATTGTCACTAGGCACATTTACCGTCAGTGCTCAATGTGCTCTCCGTCAGCCACAATACACATTTGGACTCTAGATTGAATCTCATGCTGCACATTTTGCAGCATGTCAGATGACATGCTGGAACAAGCATCAGTTATACGGCGTCAAAGGTCCTGCAACATTGTCGGAGGGGTCTGATACACCTGCTCTTTGAGGTAGCCCCACAGGAACATGTCCAATGGGGTGAGGTCCAGTGAGCGTGCAGGTCACTCTATGCAACCAACATAGCCGATGATTTCAGGCTCGAATGTCTCAACCAGGTATCTTCTTACGTTTCCTGGCTGGTGAGGAGGGGCGCCGTCATGTTGGAACCAAACATTCCGCAGTTGAGGCAGCGGCAGGTTGTCCAAAAGATCGGGTAATACGTACTGTAGAAGCTCCAAGTACCGGGCTCCCGTTAACGTACCCTTGTAAAACACAGGTCCGATGAGGCTGTCCTTGAAAATGGCGCACCAAACATTAATGGACCACCATACCTGATGACGAACTGGTAGACCACGTGCAGGATTTTCCAGCGCCCAGTAATGGGTGTTCTGCCTATTGTAGATGTCATTACGTCTAAAACATGCCTCATCTGTCCAAATAATGTTGGCAAGGAATGTTGGCTGGACCTCTAATTTTTTCGTGACAAAGTTACACCAGCCGTAACGTCGCTCAGCATTCCCTGGCTGTAGTGCCTGAAACAGTGTTGGAGGGAACGGATGAGCACCTGATCGCCGCAGGATTTGCCATACTCAGCTTTTTGAGAGGTCAGACTCGGCACTAACCTCTCTTGTGCCGCTCTCAGGATTGTTGAAGACGTATGCTAAGACATCCTCTGGTTGCATTTGACGGCCTACAACAGCTGGTCTGCCAGATCAAGGTCGGCTGGTCATGTAGCCTGTCTCCCTTAACCTATTAACAGCATTGAGGATGGTCTTCCATGACGGATGCGGTCCTGCAGGAAAATGTTCACGATATAACTGTTCTGCCTTTCTTGCATTGTACCCACATTCACCGTATAGGAGCAACATCTCGCAATGCTCATCATTGGAATATTTCTCCATGACTGCGAGATTTAACATACACATTGGGAACTCTCTTTTATACCTGCCAAAAAGGTATTACGTTCCATACTTATTGCATATCACAGAAATTGCATGCGGCTCGCACACCAATCGCGGGTTGAGTTGAGTTGAGTTGGTTAGTCGATGCGAAACGAATTGTCACGATCACCACCGAGTCCACTCGTTTCTTACAAACAGTGACTATAGCATGGACCAGACGAGGATCGAACCAAGGTCGATACTCGTCGGGTCATACGAAGAGCGTGCACTACCACGAGTCGGGCTAGTGCTTTGCGGAAGGCGATATTATCTCCTTTCTGACGCGTTTCGTGACGTAACAGTGATCAACATTGTGAACAAACAAATGAGCGTTGTACACGTTTCATTCTTAGCATTCATGTGCGCAAGGTGTCTTTTCGTACTAAATCGATGCTGCTCTACTACTTTGCGATTGACTATTTTTCCGTATCTCGTATAGTTTTCGAGATCGTCACGCTAACTCCTGACTTTGCCGCTAGGAGGCGCTGTAAGCGGTCTAATCAAATAGTGCATAGCCACTTTACTATACCTAGACACTGCTTTTATGGCTATAGCTGGCGGCGTTCGAAAGTTACGCAGGGATGCCAACCTCTTACAGCATTCATGTGTAGTCCAAGCCATAAAAATGTGTAGTTTTGAGCTTTCATGTGTAGACACAAGAATTATTACGAAAAAGTATTTTAAGATGTTGTAAATTTACTACAGACTAGACAGTTATAAAAATAACCAGAAAAAATCAATATTGAGAACTGTATGTGCGGATTTGAGATTTTGATTTAAACAATTAGCGACTTACGAAACATCGACAATGGAGAAAATTAAAAAGGGTGTTTTACTTACCCCTATTCCTGCTAGAATAAAATGACAGGATCCACACAAATAAGAAATCACAGGTTAGGCATGAACACATGATTTAATATAGTATCTCCCGGTTGTACACAAATTATTTATAATAGCAAACTAAATGATTCACCATGCTCGTTTCACAACTTCTAATTGACTGACCCTCTCTTTACTAGAGAGGGGAAAAAAAAAGTCAAAAGTAGAAGTCTGCCATCTATCAATCAGCATGGTCTGAATCAACAAGAATAACATATGAACATATTCCACTTAGTAGTTCTAATTCTGACTATTATATAGCTCTAATTATTGCACTATTCTCTTTTACGTGCGATATTTCAAAGTAACTTGTACAGAAAACTAGCGGATAATGCTTACCTTGGCATTCCTTTCTAGCGACGGGGACATTTCACGCACGTGTTTTCCGGTCTTTGTTGAGGTTATTGTCCTAAAGTCCGTTGTATGCGATGACTGGCTTTACTTCTCACACTTTTCGCAGGGTATACTCATTGGATCTTTGCTTTAGGATTCCAAACATCAATTTTTACCGTTCTTTATACTAGAAATTTTCGCCCATACTCTGGGCATCTTCAGGAGCGTGGCGACTTTACCACCGATGTTCGTGGCTAACTTCGCGCTAATGGAGTCCGATACTCCTTGTTGCCATTCGTCGGAAAAACTTTCCTGGATATATTTCGTTAACAAGCCCGGCTGGCGCCATCTATGTTTATTTAAGACCACTTTTTTTTTCCCCCCCCCCCGTATTTTTTTTTTTTTTTTTAATTTTTTTAATTTCTTCTCCTATCCTGGTTTTCTTGTCTTTTTGCCTGTTTTTCTTTTGTTGTTGTTTTTCTTGTCTTATTAGTTCTTTCCACAGGCCCGATAATGTGCTAGGGTCGTTCTGGTTACATACCCTTGCTTTATTTTTGTAGATTAATATTGCTTCTTCCCTCCTCATTTGCCTTTCCGATTTTTTATTCTTTTTTAGCATTTTAATTTCATCGAACTTTGGGAATGTCCGGTTTTCCAAGCAGAATTGCACTAAAGCCGTTTTGGCTTCTTTTTTTGCCAGTTAGATATGTGTTGTTTAAGTCTTTTTTTAATCTGTTTTTCGTACTTCCAATGTACGATATTGGGGGTATGTGTGCTATTGGAATTTCGTAGGTTCCTGATTCTTCTAGCATTTTTTCCTCTGTTTTTTTGTTGACAGTCATACTTTTCACGGTGTGCACTGCGCTTCCTAGTTGTAAGTCATATTTAGCACAGTGCCTATTGATTTCTTTACTCACTCCTTCCAGGTATGGGAAAGCTCCAATGTATTTCAATTTTTTATTTCTCATCTTCCTTTGGTTGTGCACTTCTTGGCCTTCTTTCCTCTGAGTCATATGCTTTTTACTCTCATGTATCCATTTATTAATTAGCTTGCTCGGGTACCCATACTCTTGTGATATTTTCGAGATAAACTCTAGCTCTTGATTTTTTAGCCTGTTGTTAGATGTGTGTGTGTATGCTCGCCGTATCAAGTTTACTATGCTGTTTTTTATGTATCACTGGATGGTGCGACGAGTATGGTATCAGTACAGGTATGTAAGTTGCTTTTCTGAACACAGAGTATTCAAAACTATTTTTGTTTTTCTTTAGTTGAATGTCCAGGAAGGATAGGCAATTATCCTCTTCAAACTCAATAGTTAGCTCAAACTCAATAGTTAGCTAATTGCCTATCCTTCCTGGACATTCAACTAAAGAAAAACAAAAATAGTTTTGAATACTCTGTGTTCAGAAAAGCAACTTACATACCTGTACTGATACCATACTGTCCGCACCATCCAGTGATACATAAGAAAAACAGCATAGTAAACTTGATACGATGAGCATACACACACACATCTAACAACAGGCTAAAAAATCAAGAGCTAGAGTTTATCTCGAAAATATCACAAGAGTATGGGTACCCAAGCAAGCTAATTAATAAATGGATACATGAGAGTAAAAAGCATATGACTCAGAGGAAAGAAGGCCAAGAAGTGCACAACCAAAGGAAGATGAGAAATAAAAAATTGAAATACATTGGAGCTTTCCCATACCTGGAAGGAGTGAGTAAAGAAATCAATAGGCACTGTGCTAAATATGACTTACAACTAGGAAGCGCAGTGCACACCGTGAAAAGTATGACTGTCAACAAAAAAACAGAGGAAAAATGCTAGAAGAATCAGGAACCTACGAAATTCCAATAGCACACATACCCCCAATATCGTACATTGGAAGTACGAAAAACAGATTAAAAAAAGACTTAAACAACACATATCTAACTGGCAAAAAAAAGAAGCCAAAACGGCTTTAGTGCAATTCTGCTTGGAAAACCGGACATTCCCAAAGTTCGATGAAATTAAAATGCTAAAAAGAATAAAAAATCGGAAAGGCAAATGAGTTGAGGAAGAAGCAATATTAATCTACAAAAATAAAGCAAGGGTATGTAACCAGAACGACCCTAGCACATTATCGGGCCTGTGGAAAGAACTAATAAGACAAGAAAAACAACAACAAAAGAAAAACAGGCAAAAAAGACAAGAAAACCAGGATAGGAGAAGAAATTAAAAAAATTAAAAAAAAAAATACGGGAAAAAAAAAAAAAGTGGTCTTAAATAAACATAGATGGCGCCAGCCGGGCTTGTTAACGAAATATATCCAGGAAAGTTTTTCCGACGAATGGCAACAAGGAGTATCGGACTCCATTAGCGCGAAGTTAGCCACGAACATCGGTGGTAAAGTCGCCACGCTCCTGAAGATGCCCAGAGTATGGGCGAAAATTTCGAGTATAAAGAACGGTAAAAATTGATGTTTGGAATCCTAAAGCAAAGATCCAATGAGTATACCCAGCGAAAAGTGTGAGAAGTAAAGCCAGTCATCGCATACAACGGACTTTAGGACAATAACCTCAACAAAGACCGGAAAACACGTGCGTGAAATGTCCCCGTCGCTAGAAAGGAATGCCAAGGTAAGCATTATCCGCTAGTTTTCTGTACAAGTTACTATATATGAACATGTTTATTCTGCCTGTTTCAGTTGCTAGACAGTTGCATGCTTTGCATTTTGAATTTCTTCTTTTAAAAATTTCCTACAATAACATGGCTCACTGTTATTCAGCATATTGATTTTTTCGACCAATAGTGCATTGAATGTTTCTATGCTTAAACGTGGTCGAAACTCAGTCATATTGTTTTTTACAATGCTGAAAACTCTTTCAGCCCCAGCATTACTGTGCGGCACAACTAAAATTGCTAGCATTATTTTTGGAAGAAAAAGTACTTTGCTGCCCCATTTCTATCTTTCAATTCTGAAATTTTTGCCCAAGCTATATCCGCACTTAAAGATAGAAAATCACTGTCAAATTGATCTGCTTGATACCTGGAAAATTCCATTTCCAGACTGTCCAAGTCATCATTAGCAACAATTCCAGTGAAAGTATCTACAAAATACTTGACTGAAGAGAAAGAGACTCGTTTCCTTAAATTTGGATCAGCTACTTCAGCATGTTTCAAAAATTCACCACACAAGGGGAACTTTTTGATAGTATATGTACATGCAGCTTCATAAAACTTTCTTACACAACAATAAAAGTTCTTTGCTTCTGCTTCACTAATTTTATTTTCAATTAGATATGCTCTGGTTTTAGCACCAATAACTAAATCTTCGTTTGCTTTTTGATAGCTCAGTTTCAGAAATTTTAGTTTACTTAAGTCACTCGAAAAGTCTGGTATGGCAGAAGGTTTGATAAATCTTACCAATAAATCAGTAAGGAAAGAATAAAGGTTTCTTCTAACAAAATGGATCATTGGTGCTTCACTTTGTAGTTTCACATTTAATGATGTAAATACAGGTAATGTTGCTTGCAGAAATAACAGATACAACTTTGTATCTGGGGACAGAAAGCATCTTTTTCACATTTCTGACTCGGTCATTGTCTTTCAAATCGTCCGACTTTGAGCAAAAAAACTCTATTATAGCATCCCATTGAGATAACATTCTATTTACAGCATCTAACAATGACAGCCACCTTGTTGAGACATATTTTAAGAATTTATACGATTTAAGCCCACACATTTCTTGACAGTCCAACAGCCTTTTCTTTCTCTTTGAACTTTTGTCAATATAAAAATAAATGTCCAACAGCAGTGATTCAACTTCACAAGTTAGCTCTTTTGCTGATTTTTTAGCAGATATGTGAAGCAAATAGCAGATGCAACTTTGGACATAAATGTTAGAATTTACTTTTTTTACATGTGCAGCTACACCATTCAAATGCCCTAACATGGTGCTTGCATTGTCACAACCAAAAGAAATACAATTTTTCCATGGAATTTTTTTCTGCTCCATTTCTTTATCCAGAATACAAAAAATACCATAACCAGTATTATCACTACATTCCAAGAGAGACAATATCGCAGAAACTATTTTTTGCTTATTTACATCAAAATATCTTACTACAACAGGATATAATTTAGTAGAATTCTGATCACTGCTGCCATCAGTTGCCATTGAAAATGGTGAACTCCTTAATGATAACATAATATCTGAAACAGTTTCTTCAGCCATACATTTTAACACAGCTGTAGTTTTTGTACGAGCACATGAATAAGCTTTTGCGATTTCCGAGTCTGTAAACATATTTTTGAATAACGGCCCAGCATGATCCGCTGCACTCGGTGGCAAATTGTGCTCAACCAGAAATGCAGTAAAAAGCATTTCTGCATTCGTTGTCCTTAGTTCCAAGAAAGTAGACAAAGGTTTTGTCTGAGTTATAATTTTACTCATCGATTGATGCTTCTTTGATGCAATATGACGGGTACAATCATAGAAACCACCATGTTTAACAGAAAAATTGCTGTTACACACAATTCGATGACACATCTGATGCATGGAAACATGGCCATTTTTCTGAATACGATGACTTAAATTTCTGATCTGCAATCTTTACCTTTTTTCTTGCTTGTTCAGCCATATTAAAACGTGTAATCGCTAAATGAGTTCACAAGTCGCGAAAGCACATGGAAAGCAAGCAGACGCACTTGGTCATAAAGAAAGAAAAGCACTATAAAATCCAATCCGAAGCTGTACTATTATGCGAAAGACACGGCGGCGCTCCCACGTTGTCCGATTAGAAGATCGTGAAACGTGTGTGCGCACGCATGCAAGATCAACTGATATGCTAAAATAAACCACGTGCTTACTTCAGTGAAAACGCTTTGAATAATACTCCTTAGTACAGAGCGTGCGCACTTGCATTCCTACGTGACGCTGCTACCCATCACAGGAGGGTGAAACCAGTTTCAGTCGGTTATTTTGTGTGTGTGTGTGTGTGTGTGTGTGTGTGTGTGTGTGTGTGTGTGTGTGAAGTAGCAAAGAGAAACGGAGACACAGGCGATTGAGTGGGACTGTGACATAGCCGAGGATCAGCGCGTAACCTCCAGTCTTTAATGCGCAGTTACCAGCCTCGGCGGCGAAGCAGCGGAAGCGCCACCTATCGGCAGTTGCTTCATTGTAGCAGACGACGCAGGCCAGATACCGAAGTATAGCTGGTAAAACATCGAATAATGAAGATCCTGCATTGCGCTTTTTGACTATTCTTATATGCAACCTGTTATTGAGTTGTCTGAATATGCTAAAGCACTTGGGTCCATGATAAACGCTAAGGGGGTCAGCAAATAACACAAAAATGATGCTAAATAAAGTTAGCGGGGGAAAATGCGGCGTCATAGCAACAAAAGCGTAGTATTAGGCATATGATGCGTAGTGCGTAGTAAAGCTAAAGAAATGCGTAGAAGTTGGAAACCTGGAGTTACAGGGCTGAGAAAGGGCTTTACTGGGCACCCTGTATATGTATTTTTTTTTTACATTCTTCACTTTTTTTAATGTTTATTTTAGAAATCAGCTGATATAACTAAGAACATTACTGTATCACCTCACCATAGATTCCATGAAATAATTCAAGTAGGTAAAATACATTTAGTGCTAACAGATGAAAGGCAAACTGTACTGCACTTAAATGGAGTGCGTTCATCAATTTCACCATTGTGTGCTAAACGACACACTGGTGATCACTCCTGCTCTTGCAGTATGCTATCTAAACTCCGTTCATTGTGAAATGCAAATGTACAAACCACAAGCATCAACCGCCATCTCTTGGCAGACAAAGAAAACATTTCCAAGAAATGACCCATCAGTGTGTTGTACAGCACTGTATGAAAGTCTGCGTCCCACCGGTGGGTCATGATGCACCACAAAAAAGTCACCGAAAAACGTCGCCACAGCAATCATGTTACTAGCAATGTGTGCAATCTAAGCATCGTACATAATTACTACATTTTCTATATAATGCCTAACTGGCTTAGGGAAAGTATGAAATCAATGGATTTTGACCTTGTATTTCATATTTTGCTTAGGAAATGTATACAATACCTAGGCATTATATATAATGCAGATTATTTTTCCAGTACAGCACAAAACCCAGGTACTGTAGAAGAAACATAAAAGTCATCTATATGCTGGAGAGAAGCATTATTTATGGGGATTTGCAGCAAAGAGATAGTAAATTGATATTTTTTGTAACAGCACAGGTTAGGTAGATCCATACTTCTTCAACAGTCACAACAAATTTCCATCTGTCTCCGGCTAAGTGATTTTCATAAAGAAGTCTACACCGTGTTCTGTGTTCAGCCACATGCCTAGGCAAAAGGTGGTGAACATTATGGTTTTTTTTTCAGATTCAAATCTTTGCTTATTACCTTGTTCATAGTTGATACAAAGATTTTAACAACTTAGCAATTGCTCTTTGGGTCAGTGGATTGTCTTTTAAGACCACAGACCTTACTTTTGAAATAATTATAAAAGGACATACTTTCTTTGGATATTCATTGGGTGTTCTTTTTCCTGTTAAAAACAATGCTTGACAATCTTCCCTGTATTATTAATAATGTTGCTTATTTTACGTTGAGAAAGGCTAATACTATGAGTTTCACTGCATCTTTTAATTGCAGAATACGGATATTTTTCTTCACGAAGAGCAAAATAATAACTTTCTATCCACAGCTTGTTTATATGTGCATCATTTTCTTAGCAGATGATATTCAACTGAAGCAGATGTTTATTTTGGGTTCATCTATGGCTGCTATGATACTGGATGCCACTTAACGGGTGCATTGTGGCATTCTCTCATATGAAAGAATCTTATGGTTGCTATGATGCTGGATGCCACTTCACTAGTGCATTCTAGCATTCTTTCATATGGAAGAATCTTATGGCTACTCTAATGCTGGATGTCACTTCACTAGTGCATTCTGGCATTCTCTCATATGGAAGAATCTTATGGTTCTTATGATGCTGGATATAACTTCACTAATGCATTCTAGCATTCTTTCATATGGAAAAATCTTATGGCTACTATAATGCTGGATGTCACTTCACTAGTGCATTCTCTCATATGGAAGAATCTTATGGTTGCTATGATGCTGGATATAACTTCACTAGTGCATTCTAGCATTCTCTCATATGGAAGAAAATGAAATGTCCGATTTTTGATCTCTTGTGTTTTGACAATGTGTTGTGTTCAATACAGTGAATATGTATGCAAGTGTAACATATAATTGGAAAGCTCGAAATCTGAAGATTGTAATCTTTTGGCTCACTTTATTAACAAATAATATTTCCTACCCTATATTTCTGTTTCAGTGAAAGATGAATAATCGTGATTTTTGGGCAATTTTCCTCTACGAGTTCAAACTGGGCCACAGCGCTGTGCAAGCGACACCAAACATTGTTGATGTCTTTGGGGAGGATGCAGCTAATGAGTGTACGGTGCGAAGATGGTTTGCAAAATTCAAGGCTGGCAACAGGAGCCTTGACAATGAAGAGCATGGAAGACTGAGTACCGTCATCGATGACGACGCATTGAAGGTGCTTGTTGAAGCAGATCCACACACAACTGTACGAGTTTGTTGGAGAACTGGGAGTAAGCAAAACAGCTGTTTCTGTGCACCTCAACAAAATTGGAAAGTCCAAGAAGCTCGACAAACGGGTGCCACATGACTTGAATGAAAATCAACAAAATCGTTGTTTGGAAGTCTCGTCTGGGCTTCTGTTGCGCAATGAAACTGATCCTTTTCTTGATCTCATCGTGACATGTGATGAAAAGTGAATCCTGTACGGCAATCGTCAATGTTCCGTGTCATGGTTGGACCATGACGAAGCTCCTCAACACTTCCCCAAACCAAAACTCCATCAACAGAAGGTTATGGTGACTGTTTGGTGGTCTTCAACCGGTTTAATACACTACAGCTTCTTGAATGCGGGCGAAACGATTACCGCGGCAAAGTATTGCCAGGAAATCGACGAAATGCACCGCAAACTGCAATGCATTCGCCCATTATTAGTTAACAGAAAGGGCCCAATACTTCTGCCCAACAACGTGAGACCATGCGTATCACTCTGCAAAAGTTGAACGAATTGGGCTATGAGACTCTACGTCATCGACCATATTCATCAAACCTTTCGCCAACCGACTACCATGTTTTCAATTATCTGGACCAATTTTTGCAGGATTTCCACAACCAAGCTGATGCTCAAAATGCCTTTCAAGCTTTCGTCGCTTCCAGAACTCCTGATTTTTATGCTACCGGAATATATAACCTTGTTTCTCGTTGGCAAAAATGTGTTGAATCGAATGGTTCTTATTTTGATTAATCATATTTATTCTGAGCTGAGATATGTGCAATTGACAAACAGTATACAAATCGGACATTTTGTTATGGACAACCTAATATAATGCTGGATATAACTTCACTAGTGCATTCTAGCATATAATGCAGCACATAACATTGTGACTTGAAAGGAAAGTACAGGATTTTTTTCTACTCTGGGAAAATAAAATATATGAAGAATTCTCCAGTTTTTTGGAGGACTTCTCTATATGGATGACAGCAGCTGCTGAGGGAAGTTCTATATCTGACATGTGTTTATCATACATTTGCAGTTTCAGTTCTTTTCTGCAAATAGCAATGTTTTCATAATACTGAACCACATGACTTTACGCAAATTCGTAAAAATTTTTCAGAACTTCATATTAACACAAAATATTTACAAAAATGTCAGAGAAAAATGTAAAAAAAAAAAAAAAATCATACTTACAATTCATCATATGTTGAATTTTCATTCCACTGGATACTTGTTAGATCTAATTTTTCATGCTGTGTGAGAAGACATAATAAAGACTGAAGGATTTTTTTTATTCTTTCATTGAAGAACAAGTCTGAACCTACAAAAAAATGGCTTGACTTACATTTTACACTACTTATGAATCAAATGCATTATCACAAACTACATTTCCAATCAAAATTTTCTAAACCTACTGACTGACCATAACATGAGAAAGTACATCAATACACAGGGCTGAAAAAACCATTCTCGACTGTAACCACCTGAATTCTACATGGCATAATGAAGGGCATACTAAATGGAAAATCAAAGCAAGCATAGCATATTGAAGTGCATCAGTGAATATTATAGAAGTACTAACAACATTAAAAACCATATAAACAACCAAATTCACAAAAATTAGTTGGTTATTTCCATACATGCCTCTTCCATCTATCACTGCTTCCTGATGGGTGTTTGAATACTTTTGGGAGGACAGTGCCAATTAGTAAAATACAAGATATCTGGGACAGAAACTACCAACAAGAAAACATTGTAAATCAGTTTGAAACATAGATACATGCTATTTGCTGTAGCAGAAATAGGAACTTACAAGTTTCATGTTGGCAGCACACAGCAAGACTCGGTGATAGGTACTGCTGCTATTATTCCCTTGCATGGTGCGGCGGTATGTACGTTGTGAATCATTCGTTATTGAAATGGCATTCATGGTGGAGCAGAAGTGCAGTGTTGTTACTGGCTTGCAGAATTTAAGTTTCAAGTGACCATGCAGAGCAAATTCTGGCAAATGTATGAAATGGAGCCACTCAAGAGACATACAATAACAGCGTGGCACAAAAGGTTGCTGGAAACTGGCTCACTTGAAAAGCAGATGGCACATGGTTAAGCACGAGTCTGAAGAACAAGTGGAGGATATTCATGAAGTAACCACTGCAGCCCAACAAGTCCACTCACTGTGCCAGTCATGAAGGGAGATTCCCAGGCCAACAGTCCATGATGTTCTTCATAAGAAGTTATGTTTTCGTGCATACAAAATTCAGTTACTGAAAAAGACAAATGTCATGCCCTTGAGATACCAGTTTGCTTCCAACATGCAGTCAAAGATTGATAACGACAATGGATTTCTTCAGAAGGTGATTCTCAGTGAGGAGTGCACATTTCACCTCTCAGGAATGATCAACAGATGCAGCTACAGGATATGGGGATCAGAGAATGCACACGCAGTGACACAGCTACAACGAGATAGCCCTAAAGTGAACGTTTGGTGCAGCCTCAGTGCACATGAAATTATCAGATTGTTTTTTTTTCATTGAAAGAATTGTCACTGCAGATGTTTACTTGGATACACTGAAATTTTATGTGATAACACAGGTACCAGATGGATTTTTTTCCAAGATCTGGAGCTCCCCTCATCATGAATGCATGACAGGGCTCATTTGGGCAAATGTTTTCCTGGATGTTGGATCAGACATTCCAGACCAGTGCTATGGCCTCCCAGATCCCTGGACCTTACCCCTCTTGATTTCTTTGGGGGGGGGGGGAGAGAAGGGGAGGAGCATATCAAAGACACTGTCTACAAATTCCAGTAAATGATTTAGTCAATTATAAATAAATTCTTTTGAAAAAAAAAACATGGATTCTTTCAATTCAACTCCCTGAAATAATTTGTTTGTTTTGTTTCTTGACACCTTCTGTTTAGAGAAAGATTTTCAGCTTAATTTTATTTTAATTCTCACATAATCCCCCCCTAGTTTTCAAATAAATTTTTTCATGATGGTTAGGAAATTTATTGCAGTTTTTACACCTTTGAATACAGTTACATTTTTGATGTCAAGTGAAGAGTAATTCTGACTGATACATTCAGGGAGTTAGCTCTTTTGCAGAATCTATTCTTGTCAAGAAATATTTGTTCATGAATGACTTCTCATTTCTAATTTGTTATTTTTGAACAAATTATTCAGGAATGACTCATCCCCAGTGCTGAGTGTCAATAGCTATCATTACTAACGTAAAAATGGCCATCAGTTTTAATGTAACAAACAAAGACCAAAACCCACCTGGTTTTTCACTAATTTTTCGCATCAACAATCTAAACTCTCACCTTAAACAGCTTTAGACAAGCTGAGCTTGTTATAGAGTTACTTTTATCGTTTCCATATTCATCTTTGCTTATTTGACAGTATGCAAACTCCATGAAGAATGTGTTTATTTTGTGCGTAACATAAAGTAGGAAGTAAAATATCAGGCAGCTGTCTTCTTTGCATGATACATTAAAAACCTTAAAAACCCAAAGGAGTTAAAACCTTCACAAGTCCAAAAGGATTTTATTTTATTACAAAAACCTTAAAACATGATATCTTTCGGGCTTCCACTTAGTCCATCCTCAGATGAATGAAAAAAGGCTTTCTACTAAGCCATATCCTCAGATGAATTTTCAAAACATTTACATGTAAAATCCAACTACATTTTGTGGTATTTTTCATTAAATCATTTTTACTTAATGAATTTTCTTCATAACTAAGATTTTAAGAGGAACAATGGGACTTTGTTAAATACAGACTCAACTGTATGTATGTCATCATCATCATCATCATCATCAACCATTATCAATCCACTGCTGGACGAAGGTCTCCCCAAGTTTCCTCCACAACGGTCTGTCTTGTGCCAGTCTCCTCCATGTCACTCCCGCATACTTTCGAATTTCATCCACCCATCTATATATATATACAGGGTAATTCAGAACTCATGAGACAAACTTTAAGGGGTGGTAGAGCACATTGCAACAAACATTTTTTGTATAGGAATGTATGGGCGCAAGTGACGCATTGAGGCGCAAACACAAGAAATAGACATGAAAGGAAACATAAATTGTATACTTACAGCATCGTTGACAAGTGCTTCTTTACAGCAATGTTTACAATAATTGCTCAAAATTGCATCCACCAACAGTAATACATGCGTGGCAGCGTTGACGGAGTGATTGGCGTGTACTGTTGCCGGTAGAGGGAAGTAGGTGGCTTGAACATTATGCATCTGTGGGAACAAGCCATTTGCGACTGTGTTGTCGCCCGTGATGGAAGACTTTTCGAATGCCGATAAGGCAGACATGCATCTAATGTACGAGGCTGCCAATGGTAACGGCAGAGCACCGCTACGGATGTATCAGGAACGCTTTCCGAATAGACGAATGCCGGACCACAAAATGTTTGAGCGGTTACACCGCCACCTTTGAGAAACTGGTTCCTCCCACGTCAGCAGGCAAGAAACGGGTCGACTGAGAGCTGTACGGCGTCCGGACATGGATGAATTCATCTTGAACCTTGTGGAAGACAGACCCGACACAAGTACAAGAGCTATTGCATGTCGCGTAGGTGCGAGTCAACCCACTGTTTGGAGGGTGTTACATGAAGAACGATTACACGCATTCCATTTTCAGAGAACTCAAGCTTTGAAAACGGAAGATTACCCTGTGAGCGTGGGATTCTGCCAACGGTTTTTGCAGCAGAGTGCATTGCAGTCGGACTTCCCAGCTCATGTGCTATTCACAGATGAGACGATTTCTACACATGAAGGTGTTTTCAATGTGCACAATTGTCATGTGCGGGCAACCTATAACCCACACGCTACACGTCCACATGCATACCAAGAATGATTCTCTGTGAATGTGTGGGCGGGTATTGTGAACGACTTCCTGCTTGGCCCATCTACTACCAACTCAACTAGATGGCAGATATTATCGTATTTTTCTGGAAGAGATTTTACCAGAATTGCTTCAAGATGTACCACTGGCCGTCCGACAAGGACTGTGGTTTCAGCATGATGGGGTGCCAGTCCATTACAGCATTAATGTGCGCATTTACCTGGATGCCACTTTTGGGGCGTGATGGATTGGCAGTGGTGGACCAGTCCGTTGGCCACCCCGATCGCCCGACTTATCGAGCCTCAATTACTTCTTATGGGGACATCTGAAGGCCCTCTTTTATAAGACTCCAGTTGACTCTGTTGAGGACCTCGTCACTCAAATATCCATTGCGGCTGCACGTGTGCGAGAAATATCTGTCATATTTGAAACTGTACGCCAATCACTCCGTCGACGCTACCACGCATGTATTACTGTTGGTGGACACAATTTTGATCAATTATTGTAAACATTGCTGTGAAGAAGCACTTGTCAACGATGTTGTAAGTAAATAATATATCTTTCCTTTCATGTCTATTTCTTGTGTTTGTGCCTCAACGCGTCACTTGCGCCCATACATTCCTATACAAAAAATGTTTGTTGCAGTGTGCTCTCCCACCCTTTAAAGTTTGTCTCATGAGCTCTAAATTGCCCTGTATAGTAATAAGCATATGGAACTGCCTTTATCAAGGGAGCTCGGTTCTGTAAATGAAGTGGAATTTCTGGTGACAGAAATCAACAAGAGGAACTCCAATGTTGACTGACCACAAAACCTCTTAAAATTCAAGTCAAATACAAAAAAACTTAAAATTCAAGTCATAAATACACAACTAAAGTGAATGTGACATACCTTGAAACACATAACTCTTAATCCAGCAATAAAATCACCAGCAGCACAAACCACAGGAGCAAGGAAAGAAAAAAAAAAAAAAAGCATGACAAATGAGAACATCACCAGCACAAACCACAGGAGCAAAAAGACCAACAGAATAACCATATAACCATGCCCTGTGTAACACCAGCAGTGGTTATCCTGTGGTTTTTTTTTTTTTTTTTTTTGCTCCTGTGGTTTGTGCTGCAGGTGATCTTATTGATGGATTGAGTTATGTCTTTCAAGGTATGTCACATTCATTTTTAGCTGTGTATTTATTGGTTCCTGACTTTGAATTTTAAGAGATGTTGTGGCATCGGCAGCATAATCAGTCAACATATGAGTTCCTCCTGTTGATTTTTGTCCCCAGAAATGCCACTTCATTTACAGAACTGAACTTCCTTGATAAAGGCAGTTCTGTATGCATACTACACATAGCTTGGCTGTCCAGTTCGCTGCTAAATTAGTGCAACACACATATCTAGCTCTGGGGTTTATTCTTTGCACTATATGGATTTATTTATATCATTTCTTCCCTTAATATATATGTATGTATCATGCATATGTATCTCATGTGAATAAGGAAAATGACAAGAGTGGTTAGAAATCATGATCAGAGTAAAATCCCTGAAATGGAAATGGGCTGGATGTGTTGCCAGAAAAACAGACCACTTATGGACAACCAAAATTCCAGACTGCATTCCAAGGGACAGAAAAAGACCCAGAAGAAGACCACATGAAAGATGGGGAGATGAAATTCGGAAGCATGCAGGAGTGAAATGGAGGAGACTGGCACAAAACAGACCGTTGTGGAAGAAACTTGGGGAGACCTTCATCCATCAGTAGATTGATAATGGTTGACAATGATGATGGTGATATATTCAATGCAATGCTTGAGAAAAAAGAAAACAAATTCAACCATTCTTACATATCACTAAGCTGTTTTCTGAGATTCAGAGGTTAGCTTCACAAAGAAATACAAACTACCAGATACATTTTTAACTGATTATTTACTTACTGTTGCCATACCAAATTTCTCCACTTACAGTGATCTTGACACACAACTCGGGCTTCACTGATATCAATCACACGAAGTACACAAGACCTTCTATACGTCATACTCATAATCTTTTTCTCATGCAGACACTCATGAATCTGATCCTCCCATGACTTCTTTGGCCTTCCTTTGCTTTTCCTTCCTGCCACTTGGGCTATAAAAATGTCTTAGTAAGCATCTCATCACTCATTCTCTCAACACAGACAGACCACCAAAGAATATTAGTCTCTACCTTGCTAACAACATTTTTTGCTTCACATTACACAACTGCAACACATCTTCATTCCTTACACAATCAGAATGTGTCCCCCCCCCCGGAAGTAACGCATTTTTCCAGCACACAAACAACTCCCTATGTTTCTTCTGTAGTACCCAGGTTTTCAATAATTCATTCTACACAAAAAAGAGTAATCTAATCAATATGGCAAAGCTCCCCCTCCCCCAAAAAAGACAAAAAAAGAAAAATAAATGTGATACCCTTCTAGCGGCACAAATTCTCTTGGTCTAGAATAAATTGGTGTGCATTGATAGCTCAATGAAACACAACATGACACAACACAAGATATCTAAGCCTGCAGAAACTGGTTAAGCTTTGGAAAAACAATTCATGAGTAATCCATCTCTTACATTGCAACACCAATAACAATAACATACATGCCAACCTCTAAAAGTAGTTTTCAGTAACCAACATGTTCATTTTTCAGT
The DNA here is from genome assembly GCA_039090855.1 of Macrothele yani. Lineage (NCBI taxonomy): Eukaryota > Metazoa > Arthropoda > Arachnida > Araneae > Macrothelidae > Macrothele > Macrothele yani. The sequence continues at coordinate 116,711,784 of CM077011.1, forward strand.
AATTTTCAGTAACAAATTTTTTTTTTCAGTAATTTTCAGTAATCCAGTCTACAGTGGCAAATTTGGGTATTTAACACTGCAACAAATTTTAATCTGTCAGAACTATTAACAAAATAATAATAATAATACAATAAAAAACAATTTTCTAGTGGGAAAATTTAAAATACTGTCTACCAGAAAAATATAATAAATTACCTCCAGACATGAAGAAAAATTATTCCTTGGAATGTTGCCAAATTATTATGATAAACTGGCTGTAGTTGCCATTTTGGCCTTCCTTAGTTCAATTTGTGAAAACTTCTTCTGATAGCATAGTTCACTGTGTGCAATGCTGTTTATTTTTTCTACTAATAAAGAAGACAGCACATGACTACTTAAATTAGGTCTGAATCATTCATGGTTTTTTTTCACAATACTGAAAATTCTTTCTGTACTTGCATTGCTATGAGGGACTATTAAAATCATTTTCATGATTTTGCTTAATGATTCATACTTTAACTGGCCACTTTCATTTTTCATTAAAGAAATTCTGTGCCACACTTCATCCATTCTCCCAGAAGTAACAGCACAGTTAAAATTTTCAAACTGGTATTAAGTAAATTCAGATTCCACCTTGTCAGATTCTTCTGGTTTCAAAACTGGAAACAGGGAACACATATATTGGACTGATGCAAAAGAAACACTTTGCCTTAATGCTACATCTGCAATTTCAGAATGACTCAGAAATTCATCATTAAGTGGAAATTTTCTTAAAATGTAATTGCAGCCTGCCTTGTAAAATTCCCTTACCTCAGAATAAAAAGTAGCCACTGTGTCTTCACTCAGATCTGCAGTTGTGCCTATATAAGATCTCGCTTTTGACCCAATTACGAGATCACAGTTTTCTTTTTGATTTCTCCTTCTTTCAAAATTTCCATCTGCAAGAGATGTTGCTGTCACATCAAATGCCGATAGCTTGATAAATTGTACAAGCAATTCAGATAACAGACTATGAAGTTTTCTTTTTAATACATGCACAAGCGGAGCTTCCTGCTGCAAGAACACGTTAACAGATGTAAATAATGGAAGAGTTGCAGATAAAAAAAGACAATGAAGTTTAGATGAAAGATTTCCAATCATACTTGCAAGGTTCTTATACTGTGAATTAGCTTCTTCATTGTCACTGGAATAATGTTCTAGAGCCTCCCACTGTTCTAAAATTCTGTTAATGGATTCCAAAAGTGATAACCAGCCAGTATTGACATGCTTTAGAATTTTGTGTGGTTTAGTACCACAAACAGCTTGATTCAGTTTTAGATTGTGTTTCCTCTTTGAACTTTTCTCCAAAAAAAAAAAAAAAAAAAAAGTACAACTGTATCAGAAACTGCTCAACATTAAGTCCTTTCAGTTGAGTAGCAGATTTCTGTGCAGCTAAATTTACACTAAATGGCATGAACATCACTGCACTATGATTGCAGGCTGAACCTTCTTTATGTGAGAAACAACACCCTTTACTTGACCTATGATAGTGTTAGCATTGTCACAGGAAAATGACACACAGTTGCTCCATGAGATATTTTTTTTAACAAACTCGTTGTTCAAAACGTTGAATATTCCTTCACCTGTATTAATACTTGATTCAACCAATGATAACAAAACAGTTGAATTTTTCCATATTTTTTCGTCAAAATATGTTATTGTAATGGGATACATTTTATTTGCTTGAGCATCATTACTTCCGTCCGTAGATAGAGAAAAAGGATATTTTTTAACTTCAGATATGATGTTACTTGTAGAAACACTGGCCATGTGCTGAATTAGTGCAGTAGCCTTGGTTCTTCCACACGAATATTTTTTTGCGATCGCTGAATTGGGAAACATGGCTTGAAATAACGGTTTTTCAAGCCTTCAGTTTTCTTGAAATTTATCCAACATTTTCAAGCTGAATTGACTTCACTTTTTGGAACTTTATCCAACATTTTCAAGCTGAAATACAAATATTTATGGAATAAAATGATATCTAACAATACTGGGTAGAGGAAACATCGCGAGAAAAAAAAATTACGATTACCAGAAAAAACTTACCTTCGTCTACTTTCCGTTTCGAAGGATGAAATTCCGTCCTCTGACAGAGAAAACGACCCCCCCTCTGCCACCAATCCTCCCAAAATTTTAATTCAGTTATGCATCGATTTCGTACATGGTCCAAATGATAACAAAAAAAAAAGACGGAATTCCTCGAATCAGCGTGAGAATCTCGTCGCCGAAGATTACAGGGAAATTTTCGGGCAGCCTAACTTCCGTTTTCGGAAATCGTTGCCTACAATTTCAAGCTGAAATTATGCAATGAAATTATATTTAATAGTACTGAACAGAAGCAACATCGCGCGAGAAAAAAAAATATGATTACGGGAAAAATCTACACTTCGTTTAACTTCTGTTTCCGAATGTTTAAAAAGACAAAACAACGTTCCCAGACGGAATACGACCCCCCAACTAATATCCCGAAAATTTCTTCACTTTTGCATCGATCTCGAAAATGACAAAAAAAAAAAAAAAAACCGGAGGCGACTCTCCGCAAATCCGCGGAAGAATCTCTCGTATGAATTAACCGCTGAATCGATTTCGAATGTCGTAAGATAACGCTAAAATATCGATGACCGGTAAATTTGAACTTTTGGCGCAAAATTGGCGCAGATTTCGTCGAAATGGCGATTTTTTAGCAGAATGGCCCAAGAACAACGTTTTAGCGCGGACTGGCAGCCCTGAATGTAGCATTTAATTTTTTTCCCTCAGAAAAACTTGAAGAACCAACAAAAAATTTTTAAGTTGATGAAAATTTGCTTTCTATCTCAGAAAATTAAATCAAATGGCGATTTTCCGTAATTTCAGCGGTGTTTCCGTACTTCCGTAACAGCAACCAAAAATCCGTAAAATTACGGAAAATCCGTACTAGTTGGCATCTATGCAATAATAATAATACATGTAGATGCCCTTAGCACGGTTGAATGTCATGACAAGGTATATGTTTCGATATTTATGTTGAAAACAAAAGAGTAGCTTCAACTCGCACCATCATCAGTCACATATATCTATGATTTAATATATAACAAAAGACTGATTTGTTCATATAATTAAACCACTTGTACAGAACAATATATAAATATTCACACACACACACATAAAAAGAGAAAGAAAAAAAGCCTTACCTAAGATGAAAACCACAGACACATGACAGAATATATCTGCACGAGATATATGTTTGAAGGCAGGAAATTGCAAATGCTGCAATAAATATACCCATTCCAAAAAGGCTGTTACTTCTGTTACCAGTTCTGGAGATGATGAAATTCTGCATACAATTATAAAAAAAAAAAAAAAAAAAAAAACCCGTTGAGCCGTATATGTAAACTATCATAATAAAAATAAAAGAAATCTTGCATTTCTTAGATTTACCAATATAAAAATATATATATTTATTTGTTATATTTCAGAACTCCTACACCATCTACACTTATGAAAATGACATAATATTGAAGAAATCAATGTTCAATCACAATTATTTTTATTTAATTTCATAAAATTTTATGTGCCATCCACTCTGACGAAGCTGGGCCAAAGCACAGTGAAACTGCGGTCAACAACAAAAATAAAAATCAATTGTTATTAAACATTGGTTTCTTAAATCTTATATACTTTGCAACATTTGTAAACATTCATTCAACACATGTGACATGATTGTAATACACATTCTGGTCATAAAATTATGATAATTTATGATAAGACAGTCATGCACAATAAATGCCATTATATGCAAATGTAACAATCACATGGGCTGACAGTGTTTTGCATTGTCGTTTCTGAAGAGTGGACAGATAATGCATTCTACTGCAGTAACTTGTGTGAAAATGGGAAAAAGCCAGGATCTGTCAGAATTTGAAAAAGGTCTAATCATAAGGGCACGTCAATTAACTAAACAAGAGAATCACCACAGAAATGAAGATTGAAATATTCTTCACAAATACATGAGAAATTCATGGGCACATTATTTTCAGCAATCAGACTGCAATACTGAACTCACTGTTCTTAGTTCACTGTTCACGATGCAAAATCTCTTCAGAAAACTTATCGTTGTCCTGGAGTGGGAATCGAACAAACATCTCCTGACTTCCCTTTGAGCATACTACCATCACAACACCCAGGACAATTTAGCTCCAATTACCAGAAGCAAAGCAAATATAGCTTAAAAATCTGAACATGTAATTTGACTGTTGAGAATAAAACAAAAGAATTTACTAGTTTCTGTAAAGCAACTATTCCAAAGATTCAAGTATTTCACTGCATATAGTGGTAGTTAAAACATGCTATCTAACCAAAAAATCATTTGTGGGTTTTGAAACTCTTCCAAAATGACTGTTTCAATCAATTTCAAACTATAAAATTTGAAATTGATTGAAACAGTCATTTTGGAAGAGTTTCAAAACCTTAAATGATCTTTTTGGTTAGATTGCGTGTCTTAACCACCACTATATGTGGTGAAAACTTTAACTTCGTTGCGTGTTATTCCTTGGAGACAGGGTTATTTCTTGTTCAGACCAGAATGAGGTATTACAAAAAAAAAAAAAAAAGATCCATAGGTGATCCAGCCTCTGTACTAACTACATCAAGCAAAACATATGTTACAAAATATGTACTTCTTTCGTAGCAATGGTTTATAAAAGAAGAACATATTTTCGTAGTGTATGTTTTGCTTGATGTATGATGTAGTTAGTACAGAGGCTGGGTCACCTACAGAGGACTTTTTTTTTGTAAAAGTAAATCTTCCTGGCTCAGTTTTCCTTGTTCTACTTTTGTATTTTTTGGAATTATTACTATTTTTTTTTTGTAACACCTCATTTTGGCCTAATCACATGGTATCCAGAGGATAACATGCATATACAGTTTGAAAATTATTTGAACCTGTAATTTTGGAAGTGTTTCAAAACCATGCATGATTTTTTCATTCTAAAAGTGTTTAGAGACTAGAAGACAAATGGAGCTTCCATGTCCAAAAGACTTAAACGTGGCTGGAAAACTAGACCATAAGAGGGTGAGCACTATGCTTTAAGGAGGATTGTGTAGAAAAACAGGTCTTCCAGTGTGCAGCAACTGACTACTGAATTCAACCCAGCCCAGGAGAAGTCCATCTCAACCTGAACGATGCATAGGGAGTTAACGCAATTGAGTCTTCAGCTCATTTGGAAACCATTGCCTTTACAGTGGTGTTAAGAATGCCAAGAATGGATAGTACAGAAATCAAAGTGATGTGGTCAGATAAATCAAGGCTATCTATTGCAAATTACAACAACTCAAATAAAAAAAAAATAAATTGAGATATGTATGTGTTTTGTAAAGCACACATACTTTTTTTCCACTTAACAGCTTATTTTTCATAAACAAAATATTCCAGTTTGTTTCAGTATAATGATCCACTTAGTTCCGCCTGCCAGCCAGCCAACACACACACACACACACACACGCACACATGTTGAATCACAATACTATTTACTTATTTGTTTGTTTAAAGCATGTACTGTAACTATTTTGCAATGAGTAAACTGTAGGTTGTCAACACCAAACTAATAACAAAACCAATATAATCCATTATTATTGGTGTCTAGTAGGAAAATAAAAACTTCCCTGCAAGCTTTCTCTGTTAATGGACAGCTTCTGCAGGCAGTTACAAAAGAAAGTTACAAAGGTCATTTGATTCTGTTTTTATTTTGTGACTGCCTGAAGAAGCTGCCCATTGATGGAGAAAGCTTGCGGGGAAGTTTTTATTTTCCTACTAGACACCAATAAATATGGATTATATTGGTTTTGTTGTGTGCATTTTATTTATTGAGATGCTAACAAGTACAGTCAATGTGTTGAATTTTATTCAGTTTTCAGCAACAGTACAAAACAAAAACATGTTAAAAATAAGTTTTTAAATTTGTTTTCTTACTTGGAGAATAATTTCAAATTTTAGCAACCCTTTTTTTTAAAAAACAATTTTTTTTTTATCAAAATACAACCAATGAGAGTATAAACTGAATTGTTAAATGTTTACTTAATAATATACTAATACCAACATACATTCTAATTTAGTACCATCTTTCACATGGTCATTCGGATCTCTGGTTTATTTTTTAGTTTCATTTATCCTTAATTTTTTTTAACCAACCATGTAACAAAATAAATTTTTCTTAGCAGAAAAACAAAATTATTTTCATTTACTAGAAATAGGAACTTTACTTTTCTTGAAACTTTTAAAATACAAAAATCCTTTTAATGAAAACTATGGCAATGAAATTGGAATTTATCAGTCAAAATGACAAGAAAATCTTATATCACTGACATGCTTTCATGCTCCCTGTTCTATCTTAAATTAGGTAATCTTCTGAATGATGATATGGCATATGCATTTTAGTTTCGAAGTATGTTACTACCAGATAAGAAAATATGTCTTCATACTAAATGTTTATTGTAATTAAAAAGGAATTAATTGCAATCACTAATTTTTGAATTTTGTTTTTACAAAAATTAGATATGTAAAAATTATCTGCTTTACATGCTTATAATTGTAACCATAACAAATCTTCTTGTACAGCATGATCTATACATCCAAAATTTCCTCTAAGTTGAAAAGGAATAAACTTTTTGCACTGATGGTTGGCAGAGAGAGTGACAAGAGCCACATGACACGGGATGAACCTCCAAGCAACTGGAGGTGGCACCATGCTACATGGAATGTTCTGTTTCTACAGATTAAGTGAGCTGATACTAGTGGAAAGTAAGCTTACATCCAGGGAATGCTCTAGTGTTCTAGTGGATGAAGTGCACCTAATAATGTTAACACTTTTTTTCCATCATGAGATGACATCTTTTTTATTTTTTTTTTATTGGGGGCACAATGACCATTAGCAACTCAATTAGGCTATAAGCAGTTGCCCATCCCTAATTTAGGGCTACTGGTTCCAGGAAAGGGTGAGAGCAAAGGCCATAAGACAAACAAACATCCACACCATACCAAGATTCGAACTCGGACCCATCTAAGAAGAATGGTCAGAAGCCAGTGCTTAGATCACTGCCCCACTAGGGAGGCACGGTGATGGCACCCTTATGAATGATAACATAACAGCAAATCATGCCAGAGCCATGCAAGAATGGTTTGAAAAAGGACTTGTATCATCTCCCCTGGCCTCCATAGTCCCCTGATTTCAATTGTATTGAAATTATGTGGAACATGCTGAAAATAGCTGTTTGGTATCAATGTCTTACTTCCATCAAGAGTAACATTGTTGCCTGATATCTTGCTGAAGGAATGGCTATCTTTGGACCAAAGCAAACTCAAGCACTTTGTAGAATCCATGCCTTATCAAATACTTGCTGTAATCCACAACAAAAAAGGCCCTATTCAATACTAAGTAAGATTCACATTTTTTTTTTTTTTTGCCACTGTGTTTATATGATGCCATGGTAAAAAACAACAACAACAACAAAATAAAAAAAATTATTTCAACATTTGAATAAAAATTACATACGAAACCTTGCTATTATTAAATGCTGTGCATCATTAATCAAACAGGTGGATATTTGAAGAGGTAAATTCTGCATCAGTTTTCGTCCATCTCTGATTTTGAAGAAAACTAATTTATAGAATTGTGTGTGCACAACATATGAATTCTCTGCAAAGTTCATGTTGAGAAAATCCTGAGTAATGCTTCACTAAAAATTTAATGCACAAGTAATAACTCTTACCTGAGAATGAGTGATTTCAAACTTTCAAACCACAGTGCCAACCAAATAAAAGAAAAAAAAAATCACAATTTGGTGCCCCCCCAACTAGTCAAGCTATTTAATTCCCCCTTTAAAATGATCTATTTGGTCTATAACTTTAATAAAAACTGTTCTATGTTTTTGCTGTAAGAATATCACAAAATTTTGAACTTTACAGCAAAAATGATTATGAAAACAGGCTATGGTGTGTACCACACAATGCATTTTTTTTCAAAAAGTGTTGCTTTTCCTTATTAAGCTGAATATATTTTCATGTATGTATGATAAATCACTCAACCTACAAAAGGAAAAAATGTGTTGGAATCTCTTGAATATTTGGAAAAAAAAATCTCTTTCTCCTGATGGCCACTACTTGCACAAGTATTTTTTGATGCACAGTAATTAATAAAAAAATTTTAAAAGTTGCCTCCCTTTTTTTCTTAATTATGTTGAAAACTTTTTTATGTATCATGGAAGAGATTACCTAAAACGAAAAAATTAACTTAAAACATGTTTTGAAACAAATATGTTTTAAGTTAATCTTTTTTTTTTTCTAGTAATTAATGACTTCATGGCTTCCTCTTATTACTTTCAGTATTATAAATATTTAACGGGAATTATCGAGGATAAATTTATTAAGGTACATTACCTCCCAAATTTTCGATCTAAACACTAGATCTTCGTCAGGAGTTCTTGCTTCCTTCTACTTCCACAGGTCTGGCGACCAAGCCTGATGGATTTTCCATCCAGCATGGTCATTGATGTTGCCACCTTGTGTCTTGTAAATTTCCAGGGATTCCTCTAATTTCCGGATAATTGCATGGGATTGATGTTTGATCACTTTTAAGGAGTCCCAGTCCATTTTATGGCCAGTTTCTTGTATGTGCCTGTCTAATCCTGTTTTATTTGAGCTGTTCAGCAATAAGGAACAGCAATAAGGAACAGCTCAAATAAAACAGGATTAGACAGGCACATACAAGAAACTGGCCACAAAATGGACTGGGACTTCCTAAAAAGTGATCAAACATCAATCCCATGCAATTATCCGGAAATTAGAGGAATCCCTGGAAATTTACAAGACACAAGGTGGCAACATCAATGACCATGCTGGATGGAAAATCCATCAGGCTTGGTCACGAGACCTGTGGAAGTAGAAGGAAGCAAGAACTCTTGACAAAGATCTAGTGTTTAGATCGAAAATTTGAGAGGTAATGTACCTAATAAATTTATCCTCGATAATTCCCGTTAAATATTTATAATACTGATTTTTTTCTTTAAGGATTTTGAAATCTTCATGGTAAAAAAGTTTGCTTATTTTAACACATACACTTTTCATGTATAATGCTTGGCAAACCCCCTTTTTCATATTTTTGAAAGGTGCCACAATTTCACATTTACTTAATTTTTATTTCCATGTTAGTGAATCATCCTTCACCTAGTGAAAAAGTTGATTAATTGATTTTGATTTTATCATCAGCTACCCAAGTAGCACATGACGTTTAAAAGACGTCGCATTTCGGTTGCAAAAGTTCATATTTGGTCTTCCGTACAAAGACTACGTTTGATAAACGTTTGTTAAATGTTACATCCGTTACCGTTGCGATTTTGTCACATTCATTACGTTTGCTAAACGTTGCATTTTCGTCATGTTAGCAAGGTCACAGCTAATCTTTGGCGTGACATTACATTCAGGCAAAAAAGAACAAAATCATACTGTTGATAAAACAGTAAGCTTGTGTATAATTGATAAAGATTATTGAATTCCTCCTCTTTTTTTTTTTGCTTATACGACTAGAAGATTTTATTCCATTGGTTTTAAAGCAGCTTCTGGTCTGCGGCTGCGTCGTTCTCTAACCTGCTGTTACGTCACTTGTACTACGGACGGTGAGTTATGGCAAGGCTGAACTCGATCGTCCAGAGCTGCATGCCTAATCGATGGATTTTATCGTTCTTAAAAGGCAAGTTCTTTTCCTGTTTCAATTCATAGGCTTCGATTTCGAAAACAATTCATGTATTCGCTTCGTAACTCGTGGAGATTCCCGTAACACGTGAAGACATCATGTATTCGTTTCGTAACATATGAAGACATTCATGTATTCGTTTCGTAACACGTGGAGGTAGGCTTAACACGTGAACACATTCATGTATTTTCTTAACAGGTATATATATCATCGACTGCATTTTAAACTAGGAGTAGTAAAGAATTTGTTAGATTTTCGGATCTAAACACAGCTGATTCGTTTTTAATTTTGTATTTTCGTGAAAGAGTAACAAAAATATATTTCAAGGAAACGAAATTCTAGACCTTTTCATTTTTATGAGCTACTGAATATTTGGTTAGATTTTTAAATAACAAAAGAAATTCTAATTCTTCAAATGTTTAGAGAGTATTGAATTTATACTTAATTACTCAAATGTGCTTCCGTGTAGCAAACATTGTTACAAACGCAGATTATTGGTATGTTAGTTATAAAGGATACTCTATATTACTGTTATCATATATTAGATCAGCATTTCTTAGGGCTCATTCAACCAGTTCTTTTGCAAGAAATATATTGTGTGTAGAGTAACAAACGGAATAAGCTGTTGGAGAGATACTTATTAAATCCAGAAAGCTTCAAGGTTGAAAAACATTCAAAACCCACCCTGTACAGAGTCCTGTGGCCAAGAAGTATATTGTCAGTCACAATTCAAAGTCTACGTAAGGCACGCAAAAATTTAACTTTTTTTTTTTTTTTTTTTTTTTTGAAAATGCACGTTTTATACCAGATGTGAATTAAGCTTACTGAAATCATAATGTATCTGTATCCAAATGGAATATATACAAATATCCAATGCAACATTTTGTTAGACTGTGGGAGTACACACTTACATTCAAATGTGCCCATCTCCCCCTTCCACATATCAGAGTTGTGCCTATCAAATAATGAAGCAGAGGAATGCTATTGAACCTGTCACAGGCAAGGTGGCCAGTTGCTTTGCTTTTCCAGTTACAGTTTACTAAATTTTTGTTCAAATTTCAGGAATGCAGGGGTGGGAGAAGTTGGAAGCAGAGTTGTATAAAAATAAAATGTATCTGTGAACACAACCATTGAAACAAAACTTGCTGCAAACCCGCATATCACGATGACAATATAAGATAATTTAAAGAAACAATTAAAAAATAATTATTAGGACATTACAAATTCCGATGACGGCAAAATACAATTGAATATGTGTGTGAAATTGACCTTTATAGCAAAATATTGGATTATGAACCTCATAAAAACAAGAGAATTAAAAGAAACATTTTATACCCAGAAAACAGTTCCATTAATGAACCTTTAAAAATTATAAATAGTATTTTCAACAGCTTAGTTAAAAAATTACTGTGCTGCCCCCGGTGGCGCAGTGGTCTAAGCGATGGCCTCTGATCATTCGTCCGAACGGGGTCCGGATTCGAATCTCGGTGAGGCATGGATGTTGTGTTTGTCTTACAGCACTGGCTCCCTCCCTCCCTTCCCTGGAACCAGTGACCCTAAATTGGGGACGGGCGGCTGCTTATAGCCCATTGAGTTGCTCACAGTGGTCGTTAAACCTCCAATAAAAAAAATATACTGTCGACTTACAAATTACTTAAGGAAAAGATTTTAATTTAATAACTAGTTGCTGCAAGAGGAACCTGGCAATAAAATTTAAATTCCTTCTGTGTAAAGGAAACTTTTGATACAGTTCCTATGTACTGAGAAACAGGCCTTGATAAAATCTAGAGGCCACAAACGTCCAAATGTGCCCATATTGGCAAAATCTGCTAATAATTTGAAAACTATCGGCGTGCGCACATACTTTTACATTCTACTACTTTGGTTGGAAGTATAGTTTTATGAGGATTTTTTTCCTAATTTGAATTAATTTTCTCTCAATATTATTTTTGAACACATATCATTGCTCCTTTGTTTCTGTAATGCTTCAAAACCATCTTGATAGCTGTTTACTTTTGGTGCTACTGGTTTTGAATTTAATGTTCACTTTGAATTTTGTAGCTGTTTGTTCCCAAATGGCAAGAGTAATAGACCAATTTTTGTATTTGCTAGTTGAGTCTGTATCTTCAGATTTCTCTGAATGAATAATCTTTTCTAAGCAATTAAACTAGAGATCCACAAACCAATATTTCTATTCACTGTCAGATTAATACTTTTCCGATTAGGCCAGTGCTTCCTAATTAGCCTTTCTCTGAATTATGGATCTCTTCTATTATCAGGTCGTTAAGGGCAACAGATTAAAGGCTGGATCACATAGCTACGCTGTGTAGAAAAGCCGTACAAACTGTCACAGTTTGATTGTACACATTTTTTTCAGCAATGTATGTATATATATATATATATACTGGTCACAAAAAGTTAGGGATATTGCATGAAGTGAAGCCACGTAACATAAATGCCAGAGTGTGTTTGCAAAAACAATTCAATGGGCAATTTCTGCTCACAACAAGTAGTACCACAATATAGACAAAAGTGTATATTCAGAGAATGTCCAAACCTCTGGATTTCAGTATCCAGTAACAATACCTATGTGTCGAAGAACGTCTTGACACCTACGAAGCATACTTGCAGTGACATTATTGATTAGTGTTTGGTGCAGTTAGTCCCATATTAGTCAACACATTACAGAGGTCTGCCAGTATACTGGGGTATGGAATGCGGTTATCTAAACGTTGCTGTATAGATTCCCAAATTTTCTTAGTAGTATTAAGGTCAGACCTGAGGTAGCTGTAAGGATTCAATCTTGTGGTTTTCCAGCCAGGGCCGGTCCAAGGGGTAGGTAGGCCAGGTGGTAAATGTGTAAATTAGCGTCCTAAATTATTTCGTTGAAAAAATTTTAGTACCTGGAAAAAGTGCGATGTACAGATGTATGGAAATGAATGTCAAATGGTGCAAAAATTGCATATTTTAAATGTGTTTTAAAGATACATTTTTTTCGTAATATTGACCTGTGAGTCTGACGCTGTGAAGAGAAGCTGCGGTAGGCCTAATGTATTGCTCCGGCAAAGAATGTGAAGCTTTGGTCCTTTAAAAGGAAGGTTTCTTGCTGTACCAAAATGATGGGCAGAAGAGTACAAGAGAAAGAGGTTATGTTGTTGGCAGGAGAGCAATAAATGTAGTGATACGCTACAGAAAATAGGTCCACAGCATCCACCCTTTATTTTGTTGTATCCTGTATCTTGTTGGCAGGAAAAACTGGGGAAAAAACTCTTCGATTTGCAAAAGATATGTATGAGTAAGATAGAAACTGACCTGCAAACAAGCTATTAACACAGGAGAACCAAAAGTGCAGTGACACAGCAAATCAGCTATGAATGGAAGCTGTTCAAACCAGAACCGAAAGTTATAGTTCCCCAGTTTCCTATACAACATAGAAAAGCATGTTAATACTTTCTATTTTGAATCAAGGAATCGTATGCGAAAGAACGAAAAATTTCTCAACATCGCTTTAAAAACAATGACAAAACATGAACGAACTATATTGTGTAGCGTATGAGCATAACACGGCTCGCTCTCGTGGTAACAAAATACGCGCTTGAACTTGTAGTCGTCCGCGCGTGAATTAAACGCTGCAGCGAATCTTTCTTTCAATGAAGCAAAGCTTCACATCGTCGCCGTAGCGATGCACAGAGTCACACAATATAGACATACACGCGTACGCCATACGTGGATAGTTTGCAAATTATTAGCAGATTTTGCAGATAGTTTTTGCTTGTAGATTAAAAAAATAAAAATGTTATCACAGCAATTAAAACACTTAAGGTTTTACTAAGATTAATATATTTCATTCTATCTTAACATGAGAATGTTCAACTATTTTTCACATCTTCCGATAGAGTTATTTTGTTTTTGCAGAAGTTTCTGGCCTCTTGATTTTATCAAGGCCTGTTCTCAATATATAGGAACTGTAACAAAAGTTTCATTTACACAGAAAGATTTTTTTTATTTTATTGCCAGGTTACTCTTGCAGTTGCCAGTTATTAAAATAAAATATTTTCCTTATATATTTTATAAGTACTATTTTTGAATTAAGTTGTTAAAGATGCTTTATATAATTTTTGAAGGTTCATTAACAGAACTGCTTTTCTTGATATAAAAATTAGTCTCTTGTTTTTATGAGGTTCATAGTCCAAAAACTTTTAAGTTTTGGCCTTAAGGTCCATTTTACACACATTTTTGCGGATTCAGTCGTAATGTCCTTTTGCCCTCTCTGGAATCTGTAATGTTCTAATAATTATTTACTGTTATATTAATTTTTCTTTAAATTATCTCGTTCCATTGTTATCGTGATTTGTGGGTTTGCAGCAAGTTTTCTGTTATTGTCAATGGTTGTGTATGCAGTCACATTTTATTTGAATGCACCTCTGGCGATGCATTAGGCCTACCGCAGCGTCTCTTCACAGCATCACACTCACAGTTCAATATTATGATAGAAAATCTTTAAAACACATTTAAAATATGAAATTTCTGCACCAATTGCCATTAATTTCCGTACTCTAAAATCTTTATGTCACACTTTTTCGAGGTACTGACATTTTCCCGACGAAATAATTTAGGACGCTAATATACATATTTACCGGCCAGGTAGGCAGCCACCAAATGGAAGGGATGCCCATAAATTTTCTTACATAGTAAAATTATCTGCTAACTTTTTTCTTTTTCTTTTATGAGCTAGTCTGTATTTGCCACAAAAATGAAAGCTGAATACTCCTTTGTTGTTTCTCTGGCACATGCAGAGTTCCTATATATATACCACCAACAACAAGAAGCATTTTCAATTCTTGTGCGTTTTTTTTCCTGAGAATTCTTCTCTGCTGCTTTTTACGCATTTGGGTTTTCAGGGGGAAAAAAATGAACCTTTTTTTTTTTTTTTTTTTGTTCGTTCCTGATGTTTGTTGACATTTTTATATACACTGAGTGGCCACTTTATTATGACTACCTGACAGTTTTAAGCAAATGAGCTATGGCTGCACGCTGTTGTCGCCAGAGGGTGAGGCTAGTATAAAAAGGGAAAGCTTAGTGCTTGCGACAGTAGAAGAAGTGATTTTTGGGTGACGAGATGGGTAAAAATGCAATTTGACGGACTTTCAATGTGGGACGATTGTAAGAGCTCGGAGCCATGGAGCGAGTATCACTGAAACCGCCGCATTCATGAAATGTTCCAGAGCCACTGTTGTTAAAGTGTTTAAAGACTGGACTGTCAGCCAAAAAACTGGGTCTCTACGTGCAACGTGTGGTCGTCATCGACTAGTGACTGCTCGGGCGGACCGGAGTGTTTTTTTTTTTTTTTTTTTTTTTTTTTTTTTTAGGTTTAACGACCACCGTGAGCAACTCAAATGGGCTATAAGCAGTCGCCCGTCCCTAATTTAGGGTCACTGGTTCCAGGGAAGGGAGAGAGCCAGTGCCGTGAGACAAACACAACATCCATGCCTGACCGGGATTCGAACCCGGACCCCTTACGGACGAATGATCAGAGGCCAACGCCTTAGACCACTGCGCCACCGGGGCGGCGGACCGGAGTGTCCAGACTGGTAATAGGCAACAGTGCAGCAATTACAGACCATCTTAATCAAGGATCCCTCAAATGATCTGTGCATGCACTGTTCGCCGTACACGGCACGGATGGGATATGGCAGAAGGAGGCCTGTTCGAACACCTTTGCTGTCTGCATTTAACAAGAGAAAATGTCTCCACTTCGCACAGGAGCATAAGGATTGGACAGTCGATAATTGGAAAAAAATTATGTGGTACGATGAATCATGTTTTCAGTTGCACCATGCCTATGGCCGAGTGAAAATTTGGCGGAAACTGCACGAAAGCATGGACCCCAAATGCATTGCTACAACCCTTCAAGCTGGTGGAGGCAATGTTATGGTTTGGGGAATGTTTTTCTGGCATGATTTGGGCCCTTTAATTCATGTTGATCAACGTCTGACTGGCACATCATATCTAAACATCGTTGCAGACCAAGTACATCCTGTCATGTGGATGGTTTATCCCAATGGCGATGGCTACTTTCAACGAGATAATGCGTCTTGCCATAGTGCTCGTATTGTACAGGATTGGTTTCAGGAAAATGCCGGTTAGTTTACTTTGCTTAGCTGGCCCCCACAATCTCCAGATCTCAACCCCATTGAGAATTTGTGGGATGAAATTGAACAAGCCATCAAACAGCTGGATACACAACCCTGCAATTTCACACTCCTGGAAAGTGCTATTCATCAAGCATGGTCTTAGATTCCAAAAACCACCTATCAACATCTCGTGGAGTCCATGCCAAGAAGAATCTACATCAACGCAGTATTAAAGGCAAAAGATGGCCCAACGAAGTACTGAGGGGGTGGTAATAATAAAGTGGCAACTCAGTGTATAACAATAAGGCTTGAGTGACAAGCCTTATTGTTATGTACATCTTGGAAATAAATCCCAAATTCCCACAGCCTAGGGTAAAGCGGAAAAAAAACACTTTTTACTATGAAAACTGCAACAAAGCTCCTACAGATTGCGAACCATATATAAATCAATGGTTTTCTATCCACTCATTGATAGCGCATTGTTTGCCATTCAGGAAAGATTTACTCAGTTGCAAAAACTTTCCTTTATAATTTGAAGAAATTGCCTGACAGGGGATTCTTTAAAAGAAAAGTGTATTCAGTTAGAAAAATTCCTTAAGGATGCTGACAGTGAAGAAAAAGAAGTCGATGGGGAGCAACTGTTTGAATAGCTGAGCCAATTGCAAGCACTTATGAGCAAATGCAGCTCAGCTACTACAATAGAAGCTCTAAACTTCATATTCCAGTATGATATGGTTCATTGTTATCCCAACAGTAGGATTTGCTTTCGAATATTGCAATTCCTGTCTGTAGAAAGCGGGAAAAGAAGTTTTAATAAATTAAAGCTGATAAAGACTTTTTTGAGATCTACAACGATGCAGGAACAGCTATCGGCTTTATCCATCATTTCTATTGAAAACGATATTGCACCAAAAAAATTTCTGAAGCAAAGAGGTTTTTGCAAAGTAAAGCCAGACATGGAAGTTTCATGTAAATAACACAAACAACTATGTATGATTCAGTCATTTTGTGAGTAAAATTATCATTATTATATTGGACTATTTATTTGTAGCATAGCATATAATAGTGAGTTAGTGACATATCTACTGAGCATGCGAAGTTGAGATTAGAACTATTTGCTGTGTTTGGGTCCATACTGCAAAAAAAAAAAAAAAAAAAAAAAAACGATGGGGGGGGGGGGGGTGTCAAAGGAGTCTTTCTGGCTGTCGGAAAAAAAAAACAGAAAAAGTTGAATGCCATGATGACACAGCACTTTCAATAGGTTTCATCAGTGGTTTAGCTTTTTTTCTCTTCCTTTTTTTTTTTTTTTTTAATTTTCATTCCAGTTAATTGTAACTGCAGCTTGTGCTCATTTTGGCTTTTCACTTTACTAGTAACTTGTTTTTCAGTGTTTACTTCCCTTTTTGTTTCTTCTTGCTTGATTCTTAATATATATAAAGATAAATTAAAATTTGAGGGTATATCATAATAAAATTTTATGAACATAATTTACCAGCACTAATTAGGGCAAACTTTTGAATGTGATTTACATTAAGAAATAATAGGGCATTCAAAACAGTTGAATTATATAAAGAAATTGCATAAATGATTTTTTTTTCTTTTTAAATTTTACTCAGGTTTGGTTATTCATGGCTGTAGTTAGGAAAGTTAGGGATGTTTTGCAAAACACAGGTGAGTGTAAATTAAGTACAACCTCCTGTAGCTTTAAAACTTGAGCTTATATCCCTCAGATCAGTATTTCCCCTCCTACTAGTAGATCTCTCTGTAGAGTACAACTGGATCACCCTGTGAAAGTAAACCAAGTTGGTGACTTCACCAAGTTGGTAAATATAATATTAGTGGAATTAAAGGATTAAACCATGTGTGAAATTATAGAATAAATAAGCAACATTTATTCACAATTAAATAATTTATTTTAAGATCTATAGTTTTGTTGAGCCTTTAGCTCGGCTTCATCAGGACAAAGGGAGCATAAACATTCATATGTGACATCATCAGGTAGTTGATGATCATGGATTTTGGTGAATTGTCTCCATGCAATTGAAAGAAATCGAGTAGGTGTCATGTTGTTGACAAGTCATAAAGAAAAGTCATGGAAACAAATTGGTGTTTTCTACCCATGTATATCGTGCAGTACATCTATGCGTTACAGAGGATTCCTTGCAGAAAAAGCTAGATTTTTGCCGCCGCAGTGGTCTAAGCACTGGCTTATGACTGTTCGGTTCTTCCAAGTGGGTTGGGTTCGAATCCCGGTGAGGCATGGATGTTGTGTTTGTCTTACGGCACTGGGTCTCTTCCTTCTCTGGAACCAGTGACCCTAAATTAGGGACAGGCGACTGCTTATAGCCCATTGAGTTGCTCACCATAATCAGTAAACACAAAAACAAAAAAATAAAAAAAGTTTGATTTTTTTTTTAAAGAAATTGTGGCACACACAGGATATAGATTGTCCTTTTGTTGTAGACAAAGCTGTCCAGAAATTTAGGAACTTTCAAATGTTTAAATTTCAGTTATTTTGAAATCTATAAACAAGGCAAATTTTTGTGGATCAAAAGACTACGTTGAAGACATAACTGGGGAATTTATCACATCGCTTGTGAATGTGGACTTTCATGTATAGGACAGATCCGTAGGGCTTTTAAGTTTTCATGTGAAGGAACACATGACTTACGTATGGAACTGAAGTCGTCTATAGCCCAACATTGTCATGAAAATAACCAGATTTTTTTTTTAAATGCTACGCTTATTGATAAACCTGATTTGACTATCAAGCTTAATATATTGGAAGCTTTCCACATCTAGTGCAACTGCTCATGGCTTGTCAACGACATGACATCTACTAGATTTCTTTCAAACACGTGGAAACAACTTGCGAAAAGCAGTGACTGTCAGAATGCTGATGATGTCACGATGATTTGAACGTTTGCACTCCATTTATCCTAATGAAGCCAAGCCAAATGCTCAGTGAAACTACAGTAGATTTAAAATCTTAAAATAAAATATTTAATTGTGAATAAACATTGCTTATTTAAAATATTCTATCTCTACAGCCCAAGTATTGAAGTCATAAAATATATTTGGGAATTACTTGGAGCAAAAACATAACATACAAGAGCATTAACCAGAAAAGAAATCATGTGTTTCTTTGGAAAAAATAAAATAACCGTTTGCAGTGGGTGTTTTTTTGGGGTTTTTTTTTTAAGTACCCCCCCCCCCACACACCTGTTTATTGGGGGAGGGGGGGGGGTAAAAATCCTGCTTGATCTGCAGCATTTCCATTTGGTAGAAATTTTGTGTGTAGCTAGCTTGCAAAACTCCTAAAGCAGCAACTGCATCAATCTGCCGTACACCTGCATGTAACACGTCAACAGCCCTATTTCTGATGTCAATACTTAAATGTCGTCTGGACATCTTTTCAAGTTAATCCTACTCTGAAGGAAATGCATTCAGCAAACTTGTAGTCCAAGCAGTGAGACGACCTGTTTTCTACTTCTCGGAAGCTACTTTTATCGGAGTGTGTGTGTGTGTGTGCACACACACACACACACACACACACACACACACACACACCAACCACATGATGTGTCATCATGATGCTAATTTATGCTGATAACCTATATCCTGTAGTCACTAAATATGCATATCACCATGTTTCCCTTTTGAAACCATAATATCCCAAACTTTTTGTGAGTACTGTATATATATATATTTTTTCTTATGATTCAGAATACATGAATTGTGTTTGAAGCCTATGAAAATAATGAAATGAATGCATGAATTGTTCATTTGTTTCATTATAACTTTTTGTGACCACCTATGAATTGAAACAGAAAAAGAACTTATACATTTTAGGAACTTGAAGTTAATGTTATGTACAGAAATAGAGAGAAGAGCACAGCACAATGTCAGAGTACAACAACAAATGGCATTAATGAACAACCAATAGAAGAAAATATTTTTTCTGGTTGGCCAAACAATGCAAAGAGTTACTCGTGAAATGAGTATATATGAGTAGCAACAGAATTTAACCCAAGACAGAACAAACTAGATTGGGTGGCTGTTTTCATATCTTATTTGCATACAAATTTTTGAAAAAGGTGTTTCAACATGCATAATCAATTGATTCTTACAAAGTTACAATTATTTATATGCTACGTACTGTTTGTTACACAATAGGACCCTCAAGCGGAAACTAAAAATTGCAATTTCTAAGCACAAGATATAAACTAGGGACATTACACTAAACAAACTTCCTGAAATACTAAGACAATTATAACCAAAAATTAAGTCTAAATTCGCAAACTAGTGAAAAAAAGATTAAGAACCAAATACACATGGGTTGAAAAAATACAAAGCAACTAACATACCAAAATAAAAGGCTCCTCTGTAAAAATACAGAAAAAATGATGAAACATAAACTGAGATATAAATACACAGATCTGCAGCAGAAACACAGATAGCCTTTAGCTACACTTAAAAGAAAAATTAAAAACAAAGCTGTGAAAGTACTACTTGATTTATCTCCCAGCATTATTTCACCTCACATTTCTAATAATCTATCAGCTAAATTTCAGATGTGTCCGAAAAACTCATAAATAAACAACACAACTGACTCAGTTTTATGTTGCAATAACTTAGATGTTAGTGGTATTAAAATGTCTACTTTATGTTCAGTTAAATATGAGCAACTGAATTTTCAAGAAAATTGCAACAGCCACAACGAAGCCAGTGAAATGGACTTGAGTCAAAACATAGTTTGTGAAGTCGTATACCTTGTGAACAATAAATATACAGGGTGTCCGAGAATTATTGGACACAGTACAAAATTATGTAAAACAAAACATTAAACAGATAGAAAGAAACTGACTGTACTAACTTATAATGTAACTACACATGTTAATAAATTTTGATGTAAGATCCCTTGGTTGCTCGTAGTACGTCCAAGCGATACTCGATTTCATGCCATGTATTGCCAAGCATCTGAAAAGATATGGAATTAATAGCAGCTGTGATATGCTGCTTCCGTTCCTGCAAATCAGTACAAGGCGTCTGATAGGCACGATCCTTCACATAACCCCACATGAAATAATCCAATGGAGTTAGATCTGGGGAGCGAGGAGCTACGGAATGGGACCACCACGCCCAATCCATCTGTTGGGGAAATGCTCATTTAGGCACTTACGTACACACATTGACCAATGCGAAGGCATGCAGTCTTGTTGGAAAACGACGTCATATCTTTTGATCTGGGGTATAGGGAAATTTTCTAACATATCCAAGTAAATGTCGCCATTTATGGTTTTTTCACAGAAGAAAGGGCCAATCACTTCTCTTTTTTATAGGGCGCACCACACATTAACTTTTGGAGAATCACGTTCCAGTTCAATAGCAGCATGAGGCGGTTCACTGCCCCATATCCAAACAAAACATAGTTTACGAAGTGAAACAATACCTGATACATGAAATGTGGATTAATCACTAAAAATTACAGTACTTAGAAAGTTTTTATCGTTTTCCACTTGATTCAGCATATCCACAGCAAAATCGTATTGCAGAGTGTGATTATTTGCATGCATCTTTTGCACTATTTGAATTTTATAAGCATGAAACTAATTTCTTGTGCAAGATATCATGAACTGTCTATTTTGGAATGCACAGTTCTCTGCTTGCTTTATGAACGGATTTCCTGGGGCTTCGTCGGAAACTTTCATAGCTTGGTCAACCATCTCACCTCTGACGCTAGGCCTACCGGTTCCTCCACGATGTTCCACATTGCCAGTTTCTTTAAACTGTTTCATTCACCGCTTAGTTGAATTTGTTGACAGAGGATTACAACCATACTCTAAACGGTACCGTCTTTTAACTTTAATGACAGACTTTAATTCCACAAACCATAACACACACATCGCCTTCTGCTGTATGGATGACATGGCTACTGATTGCGCATTTCTTATAAATTCCTCATCAGGCCACACCTAGCGCCATCTATCGGATTCTGGGAGTAACAATTCTGCAATACAAAAATATAGGAACCGTGTTAGTAATATGTGACATAGAAAAACAGACAATGCTTATAGTTTTTTTTTTTTGTACATAATTTTGTAATGGGTTTAATAATTCTTGGACACTCTGTATAATGGTGAGAGATTGTGTTGCACTAGTAACTGTGATAGAAATGCTTTCTTTTTTATAACATTACTTTCCTAACAAAGTCATCCCTTATAAAGCTTCAACAAAAATAAGTGATAGTAAAATAACTATTAGGAACAAGAAAAGTTTTGTGAAGGGGTTTTCATATGATGAAAATGATATTTTATGATATGATGAAAATGATTTTTTAGGTTAGCTAAGAACTTCATTTATTTACCCCAAATTTTTGTAGACTAGGTAACAAGACTGTATACAACAGATTATCATGGCAGCTTTAAGATAAGCATTACCGTACGTCCCTCTTACGGAGCACAAACGTTACTAAAACGGTTTTGCTACGTTATGGAAACGTCGTTTAAACGGTTTTGCTACGTTATGGAAACGTTTGTTTTCAATGTAATATGCAAAGTAAAAGATTTGAAGAGTGATTCCGTATCAACTCAACACAATTTGAAGGCATTTTTTATCTCACCATCTCAGATTTTAATGAAATTTGGTACATAGGTGGCCTCTGTATAGATTAAGAAAAATATCAAATTTCATCGTCATATAGCCACCAGTTTTGAAAATACAGCTATATAAAATGTCCAAAAACACCCCAAAATCAGACGATTGATATGTTTTTAAAATATGATTGCAGCTCCCCTAATTAAGATAGAGATGGGAAAGGTATCTTTTTGTAGTATTTTTTATGCTCTTTTATTTGATGTACAACAAACACCATAGGGGTTAAGATTTAAAAAAAAATAAAATTAAAATTTTGAATTTTTCAAAATGCGACACCAAAAAATTTGAAATTTTTTTAAAACAATCTATGTGTTTGGTATTTGATTACGTGAGTTGTAACTTGGGATGATAATGGGTTTACTTTAAAAAGCTATATTCAAATTTAGCCTAACACAAGAGTTTAATGAAAAAAAAAATGAAAAAAACATGTAAACTGAAAATAAATTTGGGCTAAATCTCAAAAATGTTTCATTAATAACAATAGATATAGTATTTTTGTTATTTAAAACTATTTATTTAAACAATGTTTTATTTTTAATTGATTTGTTTAAAATCTGAGACTACATGGGTTTAAAAATTTTATTAATTTCATTATTCAGAATTTGTAATAATTCACAATTCAATACAAAAAAGTAAACAGACTTTAAAAAGTAATTTCAATTACTGCTCAAGAAACACATCAAAATAATAATAACATATGGCATTGAATTGTTTACATTTATGCAAATTATATTCCTAATCTTAAACTTAGATCGTCACTTAAAGCAGAATCTTCTAAAATTAAAAAAAAAGTTGCATCATTGTTTTGAAGTGAAATCACACGTGTAGATCCTTGATATAGTCTTTAAAAGCTTCAATAGTTTGGTGTATTTCTGTTTCAGAGAGATTGTAGAGTCTTCCTGTCAGAGTCAAAGGATTTACTTTACACAAGAGGTAACTTGCAGGAAGCTATAATACATCTTGTGGGCTAGGGTAGGAAAAGGATGTAGATGGACCAGCTGGATGTAAAAATGAGACCTTAACTTCATTCTCACTCTCTTCTTTTTGTAGAACATGCGCTACCCACCAGTTGTTTTCATAGATTATGGTTATGTAACCACTCATTTCTGTTATTTGCAGTCTGTCTTGTAATGCTGATACTTTTTCAGTAGCTGACTCGTTTGATTCTGAGAACATCTTCACTTTTATTTTTGAATTACTCAATGGGATAGGAATAAAAGCATGAAGTTTCTGGGTACCTTGTATTGTTAGAGACTTGCTTAGGCGATTTTCCAAAAATTGGTCTGTTTCTATGTATTCTTCTTGACTTACATATGTAAAGTTTGCTACAAAAATGTTCTGAATTGCCCATTCGTACAACTGAAATGGTGTTTGAATTTGATTCTCGTAAGGGCGTTGTAAGCTGGCTTGGGCAGCTAACCTTTTCACCATTCCACCAACGCCATCACATGGCCCCTTCCCGTGTGCTGTTGCTGAAAAATGCCATTCAGCATCAATGTTGAAGTCATCTTGATGGAAGCATAAAAGTTTGTGAAAAAATTTCCGATTTTTGCACTGGGCTGCAGACCCGTCAGAGAAATAGTACATTTTTTTGACGCTATTGTCACCAAACTTACTTTTCAAGAAGTTAATAAGGTTTTTTTTTTGGAAGCAGTACAGTGTAATTGTGTTGTGCTCTAAACATTCAGAAATTACTACAAAACTTGCATGCTCAGTCTTTTCTGTTTAGTAATAGATGACAAATGGGTGGACTGTGGCTTGCCCACTGGTCCAGTGATAGCTCTGGGCTTCATCTTGAAGAAGAAAACTATAATTTTTAGCAAAATCACAAATGATGAGAAATTCTGAGTCCTTGAGGTTTTCCTTAGTACTACTATTCATAAAAGAGTTTAGCAATGAAGTCATGTCTGACCAAAACAGACAGTTTTTCGCAAAACAAATCAATAAAATTTGAAGTTGATTTTTCTAATGTCTCCAAGTTGCATCTATCAACTGTAATCCATTGGCGAAAAGTTAGTTTTTCAACCAAGTTCTCAAAACCGTGTTCCCAGAACAGGTGGGACACTTCCCAAATGACAATCTATGGAAATAGGGTTGCATAATACTCTTGCAAGACAATGTTTGTAGGAAGATAATTGTCCATTCATTAGTGAACCAATTCTTGCATTTTCCATCATCAGTTTTACATTTTGGTGTGTGGTGCAAACACATACCGTATGAGTACCACTAGACCCTACCAGGACACGGTTTTTTGGTCTGAGCTCTGCGAATTTGGAAAAACTGACTTTCGTGCTTGCAAATTGTCAAATTACATAAAATCAGCCTGTTTGACAAACTTTATCTCCGTTTTCAGTCCTAACAGAAACACAATCTTTCATTCCAGGTAAAACCCGACTAATTTCATCACTTTGGTAAAACGATCATACTACAACTACTTCAGAAGAGAGAGACTTACCTGGTTTTCTATTAAGGCTTTCCAAAATTCCTTTCTCCTTCAGAATTTTTTTTATTGTCTTACCATATAATTAGGAGCATTGAATTCTTACATGATTTTCCTAACACTCCATGACTCTGGTAAGCAAGTCAAAATCATCAACTGTTTATCTCTAGTGCAGTTAGAAAAATTACTTTTAAGATTGCCCATAAGAGAGTCATGAAGTATTTCATCCTCGTCATCAGATGATTCTTGAATATTTGTAAAAAGCTTCCGTTTCATAGTAGAACTGATTTTTTGAATTTTGGTTGAAGCATGACATTTAGATTTTAGCTTTTTCTTATTGACAGCTGATTCACCCAATTCATGGAGTGAAGTATTCAGTCTTTCAATTACTTCTGACATAGATGCAAAATTTTCGTCCATTTTCTCATCAGCACAGGTTTCATTTGCTTCTTGACTAATTATTAAAGTTTTCAGCTGCTTTCTGCAAGAATCACAAATTTTAGTCTCCTTTGATAAGTCATCAAAATTTTCCAACATCCAGTCTGTCACATTTCTATATGGATTGAAACATTGTATTAATGCACATCTTGTACTTTCCATTGTTGATTATTTGTGCATAAAATGTAAAATTAAAATAGTAAAATAATTGCCTCCCATTACCTGTTCTTTTTATTTTTCCTAAAAAAATCCTGCACAGCTTCAATTTATAAGTCTAGTTTCAAAACTGAAAAGGATGTACTTTATTCAATTTAAAGTTTTCAACCACAAAAGTTTTCAAACACATATCACTTTCACTGCAAGAAACACATGATCACAATCAAAACCTAAAGCAGACTGAGAAACACATCTGATCACCATCAAAACCTAAAGCAGACTGAGGTCTGCAAGGTAGGAATGCAAGTTGCTGCTTGTTGGGTCTTGTTACCAATGATCTAAACAACAGAATCAGTTTTTTAAGTCTGAACATGCAGAGTTTTGTCCAAAACAAAATGTAGCCTACAGTATAACTGCACAGTCTTTATTTTTTTATATTGTATTGGGAATTATTACAAATTCTGAATAATGAAATTAATAAAATTTTTAAGCCCATGACTCAGATTTTAAACAAATTAATTAAAAATAAAACATTGTTTAAATAAATGGTTTTAAATAACAAAAACACTATATCTATTGTTATTAATGAAACTTTTTAAAGATTTAGCCCAAATTTATTTTCAGATTACATGTTTTTTTATTTATTTATTTGTTTTCATTAAACTCTTGTGTTAGGCTAAATTTGAATATAGCTTTTTAAGTAAACCCATTATCATCCCAAGTTACAACTCATGTAATCAAATGCCAAACATATAAAGATTGTTTTAAAAAAATTTCGAATTTTTTGGAGTGTCACATTTTGAAAAAATTCAAAATTTTAATTTGAATTTTAAAATTTGAATTTTTTAAAAATATTAACCCCTATGGTGTTGTACATCAAATAAAATAGCATAAACAATACTACAAAAAGATACCTTTCCCATCTCTATCTTAATTAGGGGAGCTGCAACCACAATTTAAAAACCCATCAATCTTCCGATTTTGGGGTGTTTTTAATACTTTTTATAGCTGTATTTTCAAAACCGGTGGATATATGACGATGAAATTTGGTATTTTTCTTAATCTATATAGAGGCCACCTATGTACCAAATTTCATTAAAATCTGAGATGGTCAAGTCGTTGTGTTGAGTCGATACGAAATGACCCAAGAACGAAATAGAAACGTTCTAACGTTTTGCAACGGCACACGTAAAACCAAAAAAAAAAAGTCTTGAAACTGGAATATAACCTTCGATAACAGGTTGTGGTAACATTTTTTGCGACGTTTGACGTAATACACAAAGGACAGCAACGTTTAATAGAGGAAATTTAGACGTTGATTAACCGTTGCTGTTACATTTACTAAACGTAATACAGAAAGGAAAAATACGTTGTAAAATCGAAAATAAAACGTCGCTAAACGGTTGTTAAAACCGTTTCTCAACGTAATAAAGAGGGAATATGACGTTTAAATAACGTCATTTAAGCGTTGCTAAACGTTCTTAAAAACGTCATAATGGAAGGAATATGACGTTTAAATAACGTCATTCAAACGTTGCTAAACGGTTGTTAAAAACGTTTCTCAACATAATAAGGGAAGGAATATGACGTTTAAATAACGTCCTTCAAACGTTGCTAAACGGTTGTTAAAACCGTTTCTAAATGTAATAAGGGAAGGAATATGACGGTTAAATAACGTCATTCAAACGTTGCTAAACGGTTGTTAAAACCGTTTCTAAACGTCATAATGAAAGGAATATGACGTTTAAATAACGTCATCTAAACGTCTTAAAAACAGTGCTACAACGTTATAACAACGGTTGAAAAACCATTGAATCAACAACGTATTAGCGTTTTATAAACGTAATATTGTGACGTTTTTTCAACGTCTCGCTGAACTGGTTTTAAAACGTTTTACAAACGTTTTTGTGCTACTTGGGTAACTGACTTTGAGATTTTTGCAGTTTTGAATGCCACCTCCCTCTTCATAATTTATGTGAATTTTTTATTGCAATCTTTTGGCATGAAGAACTAATTAAAAATAAATTCTGACATAAATGTATTAACACAACAGAACATATTTCACTTTTACATAAAACACATGCAGTATAAAAGTAAACTGGCATGCTGGAATTTTATACGCAAATGTGTAGAATGCTCACAGTTCAGAACTTTGCCTCTAAAATATTTTCTGTTTACAAGAATTAATCCACGTCTAAAAATTTGCTCCTCAAAATACAGCTTGCACCTCAAGCTGGTGATACATCACTCATAATAATCTTTTATGAATATGGAAAAAGTGTTTGTCAGTGACTATGAAAATAGTGCTCTCAAAAGTAAT
Organism: Macrothele yani; assembly: GCA_039090855.1. Lineage (NCBI taxonomy): Eukaryota > Metazoa > Arthropoda > Arachnida > Araneae > Macrothelidae > Macrothele > Macrothele yani. The sequence continues at coordinate 116,739,669 of CM077011.1, forward strand.
TTCTGTCACCTACTCTCTCTCTTTTTATATATCAGTGACCTCCTTTCCAATATCACCTAATCCAATTCAATTTTGACAATAACAGCACTCTCTATACATAATATACCTTGAGTTGTTCACATGGTGTTAATGATCAACAACAACTGAGATGCAAATTTAAGGTTTAAGGTGCAAACTACACAGGTGTGCAAAAATTAAGGACAAAGAGGAGAAATTAGCATAACAGCGGAACGAGCAGGCAGAACAGACCGAAAGACCACTCAGGAGATAGACTAGGGTCCAGTACGGTAGGGCATGCGCATATAAGCAGCATGACGTGGGGTGGGTGGGTGTCGGAAGGGTATAAAGCACACGGGCGGTGTACGCTCAGAAATTCGGTAAAAGCTATTGCACGGTGTACATCGGTTTGAACGACGCCGAGTTGCTGCCACCGTGTGATATGGCCAACAGGCAATCCAGTAGACGACATCTGGATGACTTTACCCGAGGTCGCGTCATTGGGAAGTTGGAAGAAGGTCGAAGTGTGACTAGTGTGGCCGAGGAGTTCAGGATCGCTCACAGCATCGTTTCACGAGCTTGGAGAGCATTTCAAACGACAGGAACGAGAGTTTAGAGAGTTTAGTCCGAGAGTTTAGCAGTGGTCATCCACGAGCAACCACGGCGGCAGACGACCGGTGTATTGTCCTACAGGCGAGAAGCGACAGACGGCAGACAGTGGGAGAAATCGCAAGGCACATGCAACAGACAACTGGATGTCCGTTATTGCATTTTACCGTGGCCAGGAGGCTGCACAAAGGTGGTCTATTTGCACGACGACCAGTACGGTGTGTGCCATTAACGCCTGCTCTTCGGAGACGGCGGTTTCTGTGGTGCCAGGAACTGGACACATCAGCAATGGGGTCGAGTTCTCTTTACGGATAAGAGCCGATTTAGTCTGATGAGCGATTCTGGACATATACACATCTGGAGAGAGCAGGGAACATGCAATCACACGTCCAACATCACTGAAAGGGACTGGTTTGGAGGTGGCAGAGTTCTCGTTTGGGGCAGTATCATGCTTGGTAGCCGTACTGACCTCCACATCTTCCAAGGAGGTTCAGTCACTGGTGTCCGCTATTGTACCGAGGTTTTCCTGCCTCACGTGCGTCTGTTTAGAGGTGCTGTGGGTCCTGAGTTCCTCTTCATTGACGACAACGCTACACCTCATCGCACAGTGGCTGTCGCAGAGCTGTTGGAGAGTGAAGATATTCAACACATGGATTGGCCCGCAAGGTCCCAAGACCTAAATCCAATCGAAAACGTGTGGGACCTTCTCGGGAGACGCTTGGTAGCACGTCACCAGCCGCCAACAACAATTTCGCAGCTGCAAATGGTGCTACAAGAGGAATGGGCCGCAATGCCTCAACAGCTCCTTGACAACCTCGTCTTCAGCATGGACAGATGTTGTAAATCATGCAACGCAGTCAGAGGTGATCATATCCCCTACTAAAGACTGGATTTTTCTTGGTAGCCATCTGTCACATGGACATTTCTGTTTTCTGTCCAGTTGTGCTTAAAGCTAAATTTTCAACAAAGTGCCTTTGTATCCTTTGGATTCCTTGTTTAGACAGTTTTGCTCACTTGTCCCATATTCTGACATCTTGGGGATCTTATGGTATGATTTGAGTCGATGTGGAGCACTTCTGCACGACGTTACATTCGAAAAACCGTCTCGTCCTTAATTTTTGCACGCCAACCTGACAGTCAAAAATAGGATTCAAGTCAAATACAAGGAACTAATAAATAAGCACACAACCAGATTTTGTGGGAAGCTTTGGCTGCAGGTTTTTTATCTAACTGTATGCATTGAAGTGTGAACACAAACAGTAAGTACATACCCACTTTTTGACTGTTGGTACAGTACTAAAAAAGGCTTATATGGCCAGTCACGTGGAATGATGGACTTCTGATTATCTTCGACAGATGTGACCCAATCATATGTAGTTTTCAACCACTTTTGCCTACAAAAATTATGTTAAACACAGAAACACATTAGTTCAATAAAACAAATCACATTTATATTTAAAAAATAATTGTAAAAGCTGAAAATCTTATTTAATTAAAATAAAAAATTAAAAAATTCTGCTTTCTTTTTTTGTAGCAATGATAACTTGAAAAACAAATGTTTAAAAAATTACGAAAATAATTTTTTTTTCCGCACTAGATGGTCATTTCCTACAAGCAAGGCTGTTTTTTAACATTTTTAGTCTAAATTACGTAGGTGAATCAAAAAGTAAGTTACACTTCGTGCCATCTGGAGTGGGATTGCAGTCAGACCATGTGTGCTTGGAAGCGAAGTAGACAGTACGCCAGAGCTGCTGGTGGGAGGTGTTTTAGTTCAGTAACTGCATAAGGCGTCTGTGTGTGTGTGTGCAGGAGGCAGTTCATAATGGGGTGTCAAGTGAATCTTACTCCAAATTGGAAGTGCAAGGAACCACTTGATTTTTGTGAGCTAAGTGCCTAAATTGCACTGACATCCATCGTAAAATCTGTGCTGTATACTGGGAAAATGACATGTTTTACCCAGCCATTGTAAAGTGGTGCCAACAGTTCGAAAAGCATGGCACAAATCTGACGGAAGAATACAGTGAAGGCAGACCATCAATATCCAGCACTCCAGAGCATGTTGCTGCCGTTGATGACATGATACGGGATAATAGGCGTATCAAAATCAAGGAAATCGCCAGTACGTTAGACATTTCATACGGGACTGTGCATTCCATCATTGACGAGCAGCTGGGATTTCGGAAATTGTGTGCGAGATGGGTGCCACGTTTACTCGCCGACCAGCACAGAAACTAACAAATTTTGAAGATCGCAATACGTTGTTTTGGTGTAAATATGACAAGGATGGTAAGCCAGAAAATATCCCAAAACTTTTGTAGTCCAGGAGCCGCAACCGAACCCGCGTCTCTCAGATAACGCCCAGGAATGCTAACCACTACATCACCCAGAACGACCAAGTCTCAAGTTTCCGATTAATTTGAATATAAACATTACAGGATTCACTAGTCGAAGCAACCGGCATTCGTATTTAGCGAATCTGGAAGTTAAGAATCCAATCCTGTGATTGCCCGGAGGAGCAGAAAAATCATGAATGAAATACGGGATTACACCATATAATACAAATTTTGAAGATGGAAATCTGTTTTTTGGTGTAAATATGACAAGGTCAGATAATACCCGAAAACTTGAAAATTTTGTAAAACTTAACATTTATTCATTTTACTGACGAAAAATGAATAAATGTTGTACCTTTAAACCATCATACAATACATCCCCTGAGTATATCTCTTTATTTGTTTTTTTCTTTTTACTCGACAATGTAACTAACTAACTAACTTTTTGATCAGCTCTCGTGGTTATGATATTTGGTTACAGGTGGCACCACTCTACCTTACCACTACATCGAAGTGAAGTTATTGATTTTTAATATAGTCCAGGAAAGTTTCTCACTATTCTAAACAGAAGCTAACATTTCCTATTGTCTTTGATTCTTCTGCAACGGTATTCCGCTGAGGGTCACAATTTTCTGCGTCGAATCATCACAGGTGACGAAATGTGGTTTCACCATTTCACCCCTGAAACCAAACGATCGTCCATCGAATAGAAGCATGTCACCTCTCCAACAAGGAAGAAGTGTGAAGTCCACCCGTCTGCGGGAAAGGTCACGGCGACTGTTTTATTTCACTATGAAGGTGCTGTTTACACAGAATTTCTGCCACAAGTGATGATTATCAATGCTGACTCATATTGCCAAATGCTACAACATTTGCGAAAGGCAATTAAGGACAGAAGGGGTAAGTTAAGCGAATGTGTCATTCTGCTGCATGAAAATGCCCACACCCCACACAGCATGGAAAACAAAGGAATTGCTGCAGTCATTCAAGTGGGAAATGTGGCAACATCCACCAAACAGCACCAATTTATCCCTGTGTGACTGCAGTCCTTAACTGGTTGCACCAAACTGGAGGAGACTTTTTCTGTACAGATATGGAAAAGTTAATCACATGTTCCGATAAACGTCTACAGTCCGTAGGTGACTATGTCAAAAAATGAGTAAATGTTGCACCATTAAACCAACATACATCCCCTGAGTATATATCTTTTTCTTTTTTTTTATATTGAACAGTGTAACTAACTTTTTGATCTGCCCTTGTATAAGAGTTTTTCAAACCAGTAAGATATGATTTCAGCACCTCCAGACACATCACATAGTTTTCAGGCACAAAATTACAAATTCAGTTTTCAGATGAGCATCCAACACAGAAAATAAATGTAACAATTTAAAAAAAAAATGGAACATATTGCTGGCATAAAGATCTGCCTGAAACACACAATTATTTAGAAATGCAAAGCAGATAAGAAACTCACTTGAAACAGATGTTACTGATCCAAAATAATTATAATAAAATAGAAAAAAAAATGGGATAGTTACTGGTGCAAAGCACCACACTTAAACAATGTGAAAGTGTGACACAGAAAATGAATAAAGAAGAAAGCAGCCTTAATGCAAGTTTATGAAGAGAATGATGCAACACCAATTTAGACATTAAATTTGATATACTTCACTGAAGAAATACATAAAGGACAGTAAAACTAGCTGTGGTGAATTTTGGTAAAACAATGAAACTTTGGGGTTAAGGGTGTTTTAATTAAAACTCTCTTTATGCAAGAACTTTGTTTATAAAAAAAAACCCTTCTAGGCATTATTTCTGTCAGAAGAACTCTTGATAAAATCCTGACATGATTTAAAGAAGGAATCATGTGTGTGTGTGTGTGTGTGTGTGTGTGTGTGTGTGTGTGTGTGTGTGTGTGTGTGTGTGTGTGTGTGTGTGTGTGTGTGTGCAAGCATGTGTGTCAAAATTTTGCAAAGGTTACAGGCTCAAGAGTGCCTCTAGTTATTCCTGGAGAAGTTGCCCATGCAAACTCCAAAGGAAGAAGACAGAATTACCATGAACATTGCAAAAAGCCAGCGATGCATTCAGGCATCTTGGGGGGGGGGGGGGAGGATCAATGAATGCCCCAAAAAGAAGATCAATGAACGCCCTTTCCATAGGTTTTTGGACAATCTCCTTTGTATTCAATCTAATTGTTTTCATTTATAGCTGCATATTTGGAGAAATTAATTCAAAGGAAAAACTTAAGTAAATGAGGGAAAATATTATAATAATAAAAAAAACAACATCCAAATGGACTTCAGTCTGAAATTTCTATCATCCTTCAATAAGACCTTAAACAGTCGTCCTCACTGAAGGGGCAATTTTCCAAGCACTGACAACTCAGCCTACTTCCGCAATAAAAACCCAATGCCACAGAGTAGATGTTTGCACTGCAATACATCATCATAATTTGGAAGCTGGCATTCAGCTTTATTTCAGTCTTCTGGATGCTGACTTTCCATGTATACGGTTAAGCCTCAGTGTAGCTAACGTGATGCTAGTGCTTCTAATACAACAAAATATTTGCTAACTAATTTTTTACAATAGCAAATTATGAGAAATGGTTCCCATAAAAAGTTTTTTTCCCCCATGGCAAGTGGGTGATTTACGCTCTGTTACAAAAAAAAAAATAAAAAAATAAAAAAAAATCAAGGCACCCCAAACTGTCATCCACACGCACAAATGGTTAGTTAGTTTTCGTTTGTTTTTACTATGTACTAATCTAAATGGGCTGAACTCAAATGGCAGGGGAATGGTTTACACCATACATTTTCAGGTAATGCTGTAATAATTCCTTAGTAATCAGAAACACGCTTGTAGTAAGGCGAGAACATTTTTACCACTCCTAATGTAATGTTGGGAGTGGGGGATTTTCTCCAGCACAGCATTATCTTACTAGCATCCTCAATATTTTACACCACCCCAGGGTGAAATCTGTGGTGTGTTACTGAATTAAAGCAAAAGTATAACATTTTTAATCATTTGTATGTGTAGATTTCTTGGAATTCGCATAATAAAATTTTTATACTCTATTTAAAATTTTTATATGTGTTAATGTATATATTTTTACACTCTATTTAGCATAAGACAAGTTTTATACTCTATTTTAAATCTTTATATGTGTTAATGTATATATAAATAACAAAATTGTGATTATATGTATACAAATCAGTCAACAAGTTTTAAGCTCCCCCCTCCCCCCGAAAAACTCTTTGAATGCAACACTGCAGGATGCCAGGGGAAAAATAGAAACTACATTCACCCAAGTTTTCACTAGATGTCTCAAAGAAGGAAAGGTTTCTGACACTGTAAAAAAGCTATAGTGATTCTGATGCATAAGAGAGGGACCTAGAGGAACTCAGGAACTGCAGCTTCCTGCCAGTTATTTACAATATCTTCACAAAAGCATTGTCTTGTTACATTGCTTGAAGGAAATACAAGGCATGGCTCAACCAAAAGAACAAGTTGGATCTAGGAGTGGCTACAGACTATAGATCACATCCACATACTGAGACAATTAATTGAAAATGCAAACGAATATAAACTCTCACTATGTATGAACTTTATTGATTATGAAAATTTTAATTCTGTGAAACCACCAGCAAGTACAATTGCCTTTGAAATCCTGTGGTACTGAAGATGCATGTTATTACTATTGATAACATCTATGAAAATACAAGTGCAATGGTTCGACTGTTCGAGGATACAGTATATTTAAGATCAGAAAGGGAGTGAGACAGTGACACCATATCTCCCAAACTCTTCAATGCCAATTACAGAATGTTTTTAATCATTGAACTAGGAGGAACAAGGGGCTTAAGATTAATGGAAATTGTTTAGCCCACCTTCATCTTGCTAATGGCATAGTCATTTTTGCAAACACTCCCACACAGCTGCAAAGTATCATCCAGGAACCTTCTGATAAGAGTAAAGAAGCGAGATTAAAGATGAACTTAACAAAAACAAAATCGAGGAAAAATGCTTTTACAAGCATGGAGGATTTAGAGGTTGATGGCAGAAATTTAGAAATAACTGATGCCTATATCTACCTTAGACAACAGATATCAAGTAAAGACCACATTGAAGAAGTTACCACTATGTCCTAAAAGAAAAGTGTGAAATCAATACATCCTCAGAGTTCTTATTTATGGATCAGAGACATGAACCTTGACTAAAAAAGGCACGTACAGAGCTGCAGACAAATCAAAGAAGCATAGCGAGATGCATACCTGGTGTAACCAAGAAAGACAGAAATAGAAACTCATGGATCAGGAAAATGATAAATGTTGATGTCATCATGATCAATGTAAAAATCATTAAGTAGCAATGGGCTGGACATACTGCAAGATCTGACCATTGGACAACTGCAATACTAAACCAGATACCAAGGGATAGGAAAATTCCCAGAAGGCCATGACAAAGCTAGATGGATGAAATCTGAAAGCACACCAGAGTGATATGGAAGAGAATGGCTCAAGATAGAGTTGCAGAAGACGCTTGGGGAGGTCTTCAATCAGCAGTGGATTGAGAATGGTTGACGACGATGAACTATTTAGGAAAAACTTCTCCCTCTGTGAGAAATATCATGGAGACTCCCATGCAAATGCCACGCATTATCAATATTTTAGGGAAGTACAGCTGCAAGCAGCAGCCATCCATATACAGAGCTCCCCAGGAAATTTCAAAATTGCAATCTTCAAGTTTTCTGGGAGATTCTTTGCATGTATGGCAAATGCTGGAGGCATATATGAGCTTGAAATAATGATTTAGGTATCAATTATGAATATGATCTCATTTCCATATTCTTTAGAATAAAAATACAGCATATACTTGAAAAGTAAAAAAATTAATTAAATAAAAACTGATGACACTGCATTAATTAAAAGGATGAACTACTACTTCATAAATCATGAACAGATTTTGAACATGCACAGCTTTTCCTACATGTAAAATGAAATCCACAGAATATTGGAAAGAGAAAATAAATACCTGGATTTTTTAACTGAAGATATGGATAAGAAAAAGTTCACATATGCTTGACAACTGTTCCAAAGCTTTTCTTTTGAAACTAAAGCAATATTGTCTCCTGCACTTTCCTCTTGGTTCAAATCCAGCAATCTGCCATCATTGTATCTAGAGGTGAAATTGTTCAGAGTAAAACATGCTAATAATAGTTTTTTGTATTGGCTAGTTACACATGTACCCACTGACACACAAAACCAGTATATACATATAGATAGGCATCTGAAATAAAAAACAACTCACAATTAACGTAAAATGATATAAACACAGACTCACAAAAGTGAAAGAAAAAAAAATCGATGTATATAATACAATGCAGGAACCCTTTTCTTTTAATTTAAATGTAGATAACTTTTCTGTTCACAAATCACTGAAAGAAAGATTTTCCAAATAAAACTATTTTCAACTGAGTAAAACCCTCAAATAAGAAAAGCAAAGGAATGTAACAGTATGCACACATTTGAAATATTGAAATAGTTTTAGATCTCACACATACCCCCCCCCCCCTTTTCACACACACACACACACACACACACAGTTGATGGATTGTACTGTGATCTTAATCAGCTGAGTATGGGTTGCAAAGAATTTGGGCTGCCTGGTGGCGCAGTGGTCTAAGCATTGGCTTATGACCATTCGTCCGAGATGGGTCCGGGTTCAAAGCCCGGTGAGGTATGAATGTTGTGTTTGTATTACGGCACTGGCCCTCTCCCTTCCCTGGAACCAGTTGCCCTAAATTGGGGATGGGCAACAGCTTACAGCCCATTGAGTTGCACACAGTGGTCGTTAAACACCCAATAATAATAATAATAAAAAGAATTTGGAATGTAGATAAAACCTGAAAAATCTAATCAGTGGTCAAGTCAAAGAAGCAACAGAATGTTTTGCATAAGATGTTGGAACAAGTAAGTGTCAGATACCAATTATTTATGTGAGGTGGTAAAACTTTATGAAAACTTAAACAAAGAATAAGCAAAGCAGAGGGTTTTTAATAAGAGCTACAAGGCCATTTTCACTAACACAGAGATTGGTCAGTGAGTATGTCTTCAGTAAACAACATAGTGGTTTTTTATACAATTCTTGGGGCAAATCAGAATGAACAATAGGAAGTTTGGACAAAGTGATGTCAATTAAATGATAAGAGTTCAGATGAATACACAAAGTCAAATGCAAAGACAGGATCATATCTGCACTATGTGTTCTTGCACAGAGAATAAATCTGATGAGAATGTATTGAGCTTGCATAATCATGTGTGGGCTGTACAGATGACAGGCACTTTCAACAGATGATGTATTCTGGGACAATGGGACCTATACTAAATGGGAGTGCAAGAGCATGGTAAACTGGAGATGTAATTAGTGTTAGGTGAAATTTAAGAAGTGGGAAATCTTGAATGAACTTTGCTAAACTATACACAATTCTACGTTGTGATGTATGCATAATAATTCGTTTATTTTTTTCATATTCATGTACTATATACCACATTAATCTAAAATAAAATGCTTTGTTAAATAGCTGTTAAAAGGAAACTGATAATTCTTTTTAAAGTAAATGATAAATTATGACATAAAGCTTCCACTATTAATAATGGCATGTAATATGCACAATTACATGGCCATGTCAAAAATGCTGGTGAGAAGTTAATGCTTTTAAATGCATCAAAATCAAGGATTAAAAAATATCCAAAATATTATATGAGCAGCTGGGCATTTAAAAAAAAATCAAAAGCCTTAGTTTTTAGGTTAAAAAATGCAATAATGTTTTTAGGAACTCAGTACTGCCGTCCCTAACTGTAAGTAATGTTTGGAACAAAACAGCATATTGCCCCAAAGTCTATATGTACATCACCAGAAAGTTACTAAAATGATATACATCTGACCATAAAAACAATACAAACTCCTTGGCTTGCAGTGAAATAAAAAATGACAGGCAAAAACAGTCTTTTTTACTATGATAGGAAATTTGGCATTTCAATTTCTTTTTCCAAATCTAGTTGCCTGTACAGGCCAATATGTTATATGCACTATACTGACAAAAGTCATCGGACACCTAGAAGAGAAACACAACATAGCATTTATTGACATACATTAGTACAGTGTCAGTCCACCTTTGGCCTTAATGCATGCACTGACCCTTTGAGACATGCTTTCAACAAGGTTTTGGAACACAGCGATAGGTATGTGCTTCCATTCAGTACATAATGCTGCTGCTAACTGTTGCTTAGTAATAGGCCTTGGTTCCAAACTTCATATGTGGCATTCTAATACCATAGGTGTTCTATGGGATTAATATCAGGGCTCTGTGCTGGCCAGTTCACACACGATATGGAATTATCGTCAAACCATGCTGTAACAGTCCTTGCTTTATGGCTCAGTGCATTATCCTGCTAGTACCAACACGGCTCGGTTCCATAGTATTGCCACACAGTTGATATGGTATAATTATCCAGAATATCGAGGTAGACATGCTGGTTAACAGGTTTGTCCACAATAACCAATGGGCCAGGACCATACCACGAAAAACACCCCACACGAACACACTGCCAGCTCCAAACTTGACCGTAGGAACAGTACACTGTGGTAAATAGCGTTCCTCCGGCTGCCGCCATACCCACACATGGCCATTAGACTGATGGATCATGTATCTGGATTCATCAGTCCATAAGACTCATTTCCATTGATCTATGGTCCACGATAAATGTTCCTTACACCATGCTAAACGACGAGTAGCATTCTGAGTGGAGATGAAAGGCTTATGAGCAGCTGCATAACCATAGTAACCCATGGAATGAAGTTCTCTGCGAATGGTACGTGTACATACTTTTACTCACTTGTACACTAAGGTCTTGCGCAGTACTCCGTCGATTAGTTCTAACAACTCTCCTGAGACTTCGACGTCCTCTATCACTGATTTTCTTCGATCTGCCGGTACGTTTTGCTGCTTCAGGCACTCCATGTGTGTTCCACTTATTCAGCACATCCAAAACAGTTGACTTGGGTATGTTTAAACGCCTCTCGGTTTCTCTTATGGACAACTCACTAATATAACACCCAACAATCTTTCCCTTCTCAAAGTCAATTTCTCTCCCGCTACAAATTTTCACTTAACCTCACAGTGCGATATGATCACGGTCAGCTGCAGGCTTGTTTTTATATCGTTTGCAGCTGTACCACGCATCTTAACAATCCACTTATTCAGCACATCCAAAACAGTTGACTTGGGTATGTTTAAATGCCTCTCGGTTTCTCTTATGAACAACTCACTAATATAACACCCAACAATCTTTCCCTTCTCAAAATCAGTTCTCTCCCGCTACAAATTTTTACTTAACCTCATAGTGCGATATGATCGCGGTCAGCTGCAGGCTTGTTTTTATATCGTTTGCAGCTGTACCCTGCATCTTAACAACGCAGCGGATCAGTTCATTTGCTTTTAAAGGGACGTCCAGTGACTTTTGTCAAGATAGTGTACGTCTCAGTCATCTTGGGCATGGTATTTCTTAAGACCTCCTGATAATGATTTGGACGCTTAAGTTATATCCCTACAATTTAGCCTGTTTTGGATAACAGAAATCATCAAACGGAATTAACATTTAGGACAAATCAGTAACTGGTTTAATATTCGCAATCACAAATAATGAATAAAATAAGCAGTACAAATATTATATATATATATAACAAGACTTACAGCAAGAATGTTTCATTAAATATTATGTTTTCCATCAAATCTTTAATCACCCATTCATCAGATGTTCGAATATTGGGTAAAAGGGAGAGAGATAACTTATGCCACATGGCTAGATCACCACACATCTGAAAAACAGAAGAGCACAACATAAAAAAAATATATATATTTGTAAATAACACACACATTAGGAAATATCTCAGATTATTATGAAATAGCTATAAATACTGTAGATTCCGATTAATTGGAACACATCAGGGCTAGAACACTTTGGCCCAATAAAGTGGCTGCCCCAACTATATGAAGCTTTGTCCTAAAGAGCTAATTTGGGATGTTCTTCAAGAATTGTCCCAATGAAATAGTTACCCCGATTAACTGGATTCTACTGTATATAACATTAGGAAATATCTCAGAATACTTTGAGTACATAATGAAGTAATTGTGATTACTGACTTAACATTGTGACTAACCAAACAATCTTAATCATTAAACACATTGTTTGGTGTGAAAATTTTATGAAAGCCTTGTGCTTTATTTTATTAAAAAATTCAACTAATACATTTTTATAGGGGTGCTCTATTGTTTCATTCATGCCACTCATGACTCACATGGAAGTGACAGCAGACAAACACACCACCCATACCTCATTCAGGACTCAAACAAGGGATCAACTGATCAACTTGGACAGTTAGCCAGAAGCTTAGGCTGTGGAACACTCAGTCACTGGGATGGCCCATATTAATCCTTTAATGATTCTTAAGCATTATTACAAATCTATTTTACCAGATCTGGAAAATAATTTCAATTTCATCTACACAAGGTTATGCAAAAAGATGATTAGTTGGCCAGGTTTGAATTTGAAAATTATGAATTCAAAACTGGGCAATTAATCACTGAAGTGTGATTTTGTAATGTGGTGGGAAAACAGGGACTTCAAGGGACTGGCCCATAATGCCTTTAGTAAAATAACAGTGCATATCTCATTATTTCTTCTTTTATCACATCATTATTAATAAATAATCATGAGGCTTGAAGATATGTATTAAAATCTAGTTTAATAGGTGTAAAATGAATAATTGAAATAACTGCTGAGCTTTTTGTTCACACATGGGAGGTTCTGACAATGCACAAACAACATACACACTATAACTGATAAATTAAATAAAACTGATATTAAAAATTAAAACAAACAATGTGCATGCTTATGTAACATCAATGCAATAGCAAGTTATACAGTTCCTTGAGATACAGTTTATCCGGAATATAAGGTCTAATAAAACATTCCATTCATGTGGTAATTCAGTTGAAAGGTAATCATTATATGCCTTGTGGTCAAAAAGTATTTCAAAGGTCTTTCTTACTAATGTTCGGTTCCTTTTGTGGAAGTATATGGCATAATACAAGCCAATTCTTTCCAGATTGGGGTTGCTATTTTGGATGAAATTTCCTTTGACAATGCTGTAGTAAGCTTGTAATACTTAACATTTCTCTTATAAGAGGGATGAAACTTCTCTTGTCAACCTTTGATGAAACTTTCCTTGGATTAAACATGAAATAAATCTTTGGATGAAACTTCCCTTGGATTAAACATGAAACAAACCTCTGGATGAAATTTCTCTTGTCAACCTTTGGATGAAACTTTCCTTGGATTAAACATGAAATAAATCTTTGGATGAAACTTCCCTTGGATTAAACATGAAACAAACCTCTGGATGAAACTTCCCTTGACAATAATAGTGCGGTAAGATTGACATAAAAGGAGCAACCTTGTTCGGGAATTAACTGGCGCCTATTGCACCACATACTTCTGCAAAAAGAATGCTAATTAGAGTGATGACTCAAATATTTCCTCATCAAGAGCCATGTAATGACTACCTTTCAATTGTATTACAACATGCGTGCAAGGCTTTATTAGATCTGGATTCCATGTAAACTATATCTAAAGTGTATCTTGAGAAACTACGAAAGAGAATAAGAAACATAAAGGCAACATACCCTTTAATACCAGTAACTGTGAGACCAAATAATTCCATGAAACACTCCTTGGCAAGGACCACGTCAACATATATACATACATACATATCACTAAGCTGTTCTCTGATATTCAGAGGTTAGCTCCACAAAGAAAATACAAACTACCAGATAATTTTTACTTACTGTTGCCGTACCAGACTTCTCCATTTACAGCGATCTTGACATACAACTCAGGCTTCACTGACATCCATCACACGCCATACACAAGGTATTCTATACTTCATACTCATAATCTTTTTCTCATGCAGACACTCCTGAATCTGATCCTCCCATGACTTCCTTGGCCTTCCTCTACCTTTCCTTCCTGCCACTTGGGCTAGAAAGATTTTCTTAGTAAGCATCTCCTCACTCATTCTTTTAACATGGCCAAACCACCGGAGCATATTAGTCTCCACCTTGCTAACAACATTTTGCTTCACATTACACAACTGCAACACATCTTCATTTCTCACACAATCCGAACGTGTCTCCCCCCCCTCACCATAAGTAACACATTTCTCCTCCAGCACACAAACGACAACGACTCCTATGTTTCTTTCGTAATACCCAGGTTTCACTGCCATACATCAGAGTAGGAACAATTACACTTTCATATACAGCCATGCGGGACTCTCTTGAGAACCCATCATTCACGTGAAACAATCCCAAAGCGGCTATGACTTTGAATGAAAAATTCACTTGCATACTAATTTCGTCATCCAATTTGTTCTCTGTCAAACATGCTACCTAAATACACAAACTCATTCACCTGGTCAATCACTGTGCCATTTAGACATATATTACATTCAGTACTACCAGTTTCTCTCTCAAAAACCATAACTTTGGTTTTTCCCTTATTTATACTCAATTTGAATTTCATGCAAACTTCGTACATCTGAGACAACATAGTGTGCAATTCACTTTTGCTCTCTGCCAACAGGACAGTGTCATCAGCATACAGAAATCTGCACACACGTATATCACCAAGACAAAAACCAGTATTATCTATTTTGGCATCACACATGCACGCATCCATAAATATATTAAACAGCCATGGTGACATTACACAACCTTGTCTGACTCCTGCACCAATAGAAAACCATTTTGATAAAACACCATTTACTCGTACACAAGCTCTACTGCCAGCATACATTGCTTTTACACTGTTAAGTAGATTCCCACTAACACCATATTCATTCAATACCTTCCACAAAAGTGTCCTATTTACTCGGTCATAAGCTTTCTCTAAATCTATGTAGGCAGCAAAAACTTTCTTACCAACAGCCAGATACTTTTCAATCATTGTGCGTAATGCAAAAATTTGGTTAGTGCAGCCTTTATCAGGTATAAAACCATTCTGAACATCCCACACTTTCTCTGATGTAAGACCCTGTACTTTTTCAATAACGACCTAACCAAACACTTTCCCTGGCACACTCAGTACGCTAATACCACGATAGTTCTTGCATTCAGTCTGATCACCTTTTCCCTTATACAAGGGAACAATGATAGGTGCAAACTGGAATTTTGGCTAAGCGGCCAGTGGCTGGTAAGTCCAAAAAAGTTAGTGCCCCTGTTACCCGTATGTCCTCCGGAATATCGTGTAACATTGGAGGACCATGATTTCGTAGGTATGAATTTCGGAAAGGGGGCCTACAAATTAGTAAGTGTGGGAAAGCAATATATTCACCAAATAATTCCTACGGTATCGCATAGTACGAGGAAATAGTTAAACGAGGAAGAGTAGTTACCAAGTAGACCATTTAGAGAGCGCGGGAATTGGGAAAGAAAATCCGAGAAGCATAATGTGGACAGGCATTCTAAGAGGATAATTATAATACATATTTCATAATTTTTCTAAGACCTGGCTGAGCAGATTTCTTTCTTGAGGAGGAAATTCCTTATTTTTTTTCATCATTCTTTTGAATTGCTGTTTTTTTTATTTTTATTTTGCGTTCCCGAGCTCGCCGGAATTCAAGTAAGAATACGCTCGAAACACACCCCTAGGTTAGTACACACCCCTAGGTTAGTAAAGAGAAAACTCGGAGGTTATAACAAGCAACGCTACGAGAGTGAAATGCTCGCAATCACAGGTGGGGGCCAATTTACTGGACCACCTTCTATTATCGAAGTCACGTTTACGCACGCTAGCGGGGAACGAACAGGGCATATTTCTCGTAGTGGGCGTAACTGGTTGACACCAACAGAAAGAGTCACACAGGAAGCGTACGTGAAAATTCTAGGGCAGCGCGGACATCCCGCGGAGCAGTTGACAAGATAAAGGAATATTCATCTTCAAGAAAACTCCATGTTCTCAAGCCTTTGCCAACGAATCGGAGGGATTCCCATACAGGGATGTAAACCAATGCCGAAGCGAGGAAAAGCGGCCCAACCAATAAGGGGAGAGCCATTTGGGTAGGACAGGAACACCCCCGAACCCCTTAAACATAGACGAGAAAAAAACGTTTTGAAGGGTTCTCAGAGACATGATTTTGAGAGAACACGGAATGGAATGTTGACTGCTAATTCTGGGTGAACGCAGAGAGGACAGAATGGACTCTAGATGAATCCTGGGCAGAATATCGCAGAGAAAATTAAGTTAGGAGTTTTCCTGGGAGGACGCTCAAAATGGAGCAAGATGATTTCCAAGCAAGGGAAGTATGATGTTTTTTTCCTGAGAGGTTTTTTTTTACAATTTTTGGGTGAAGCATCGAGTGATCTCATGCGGGCAGTGTGCATCCAGCAGGATCGGATGAGGTCCCAACCATAGACTTTATACCTATAGGTAATACCGGACGACAACAAATGTGATGAAAAGAAAATAATTTGGTGAGAAAAATTTCATAATTCCCAATATCTCGTTAGCATGATCATGATTTTGTCTCCTATACATCCTCTGTAGAAAAGATATTTTTAATCTCTTGCAAGTGCTGAATTACATAATGTGTCTTATATTTTGCGAAAGGTGAACTTTAAAATATGATTGCGAATATCAAAAAGCATAATGAACTTAAAATATATTTTGGTTTAAATTAATAGAAATCTCCACCGATCAGTGTAATAGATTTTAAGGAAACACTAATGAAAATAAATTCTGTATTTTATAATGAAATTTACCCGAGTTTCTCAAATCTTTGAAAATTCAAAATAAGTGAATCTTTGTTTATTTTAACCTGGATAATTAAGTAGAACAATCGTAAAGTTTCGATAGAGTAGCAACTCCAAGATTTTAAGAAGAAAATAACTTTTAGCATTTAGCAAGCCCAGTCGCAGGATAAAAAGACCAAATCTGACATCATGAGTTTTTTAAATTTCAAGCGGCATATGGAAGAATATGGGTTTCCCATGTTCTCCCATATGAAACACAACGCAATGCACCCGTCAACCCTGAGCTTGGAGACCCTCAATTAGGGAACCCAACTTCACGGTAGACACCCATAGGCGGAAGATAATAGAAGATAAAGAGTTACGAAAATTAACGGTCTTTTTAATAATTAATCCCACTGCAGCGAATAGGACGCAGCAGATGGTTCGCCCTCACATCTAGTAGGGGCGGTAATATAAAACTGGTGCCGTGTGACCAGGATTTTTCAGTTCTTTGGTTAATTAATATAAAATTTGTGCTAGGACCAGGATTTCTTTGATCCTGTGGTTTAAAAAAAAAAAGAATATTTGTTTTCGGTGGTCAGGATAATTAATCAAGTATACAGAATTAGCAGAATAATGCGATGTGTTTCTATTATCTCCCCTTCAATTCTGAGTAACAAGATGCAGGTTTTATAGAAAAATTAAGGAAATTGTAGCAAGATTTAACTCAAACAAAAAAAAAATAGTGAAGGTGAAATGCAAGTAAATAAGTTGCAGGAAATCAGATTATGCTGAAATAAATTTAAATTTCTAAGGAAATAGGCAGAAAAACAAATAAGAGTGATACTGCTAATTTAGCAAATGAATAGATGAAATCTTACAGAAAATACGTGAAAATTAATAGTACGGAGAAAATAAATTTATACAAGTGTAATTCATGAATAATTTTGATTTATCGTTGAAAATCAAGGGAAAATTCCTTGCAAATCAAAGTGAAATTATTTTTGATGTGTTGTTTATTTGTGCATTTGAGTGTTGTGATTTTTAAATCGGTAACTAGGAGGAATAATAGGTTCATTGATAACTTGGGGATTGTATAATTTAACGGTGAGGCACTGATAGAAGAGTAGTGATGAGAAGTTGTAGTGATATATATTTTAAAATCAAAAGTGCATTATTATTGAAGTGTGATTTTATTATGTGCGTTGATGTATTGATAAGAAACTGATAATTTAAGAAGGAATAGGCAGGTTAATTATTGATAAGAGGAATTTTTTTTTTTTTCTGCAAGATATAGGAGCTAATAGAAGGTTAAGCAGTAATCTTGATTTGTTTTGGAAGACTAAAAGGGAATGTAATATCTAAGTGTGTGTTTTATTGTGCATTTAAATGTGTAGAGGTACTTGGGAGTGTAGACAGAGAGTAGTTGAGTGGATTAATATTTGGAAAAGAGTAACAAAAAGGACTAGTGCAAAAATAATTGGTAGGAGTAATAATTGAATAATGCTGGAAAAAATTTTTGAAATGAAAATAGTGTTTATTGAAGTGTGATTTATTGTGCTTTAAATGTGTGATTTATATGCATCCAGCAAGGGAAGTAGACAGAGGTTATTGCTAGTATACTAAAATTTAATGAATTTAGGAAGTCAGCATAAGTATTTGAGGTGTGGTTCTAATTTCTCGAAAAAGTGGTTATCGTATATAATTTTGTTGCAAGTGCATAATTTGATCTCAAGTGTTTCTAGTGTATTTATATACATATTTAAGACGTTCAAATTTATTACATATCTTAGTGTGAAGTGCTGGTTGTATATGTGCATATTTTGAGGGAATTTTTGTTTAGTGTGTCGCGAGTTAGGTACAGTTAAGTTGAAAGTCGAATGCAATTTATGAGTAAGCTAGAACGTTAATCATTTTATTCGTAGACAATTGTTTTCTGATCATAAGTCAAGTGGGTTAGCAGACGAAGCAGCGAGTTACGTTAGAGTGAATTTTTATTTTTACGTGGTAGCTTCACCGGAATTTTTCTAATTTTATGTGACTTTACGAGATTACGAAGCATATAGTAGAAGCCGTGGGAATTTAAGTTTGTAAGGTTAAAGAATAAATATATGGCTAACCAACAGAACGGAGAACAGAGCAACGGTGAACAGAATTTTGTTTCGGAAAATTGCATAGTTGATCAACAGAACCAGGAGAACGACCTTCAGGGCACTCTAGAAGGGGAAGCCGTGTCAGAAAATTGTGTAGTAGCCCCGCAGAACGTACCAATAATGGCGGGAATGTTAGCGTATATCCCCACATTCAGCGGATCGGATGAAAATCTGACCGCACGTCAATTTTTCGAAACGTTGGAGAGTACCGCCGAACTGTCAGGATGGAACGACGCCGTTAAAATTTTGTCAGCTAAAGCAAAATTCAAAGGAGCCGCCAGTCACTTTCTTTCGGAGGCCGTCGATATTAGGAGGGAGACCGAGTACGAACGATTTAAGCAGGCGATAGTACAAAGATTCGACGCATTGCAACCGGTTACCGTGAGAATGCAGAAATTTACGACTTGCCGACAAAAACCAGGAGAACGGGTGGCCGAGTATGTAGCTCGTCTTAACGGCTTAGCTTATTCCTACATGGAGACGATGGATTTAGAAAATGAGCAAGTACGAGGACTAGTAGACAGTACTAAAATGTCGCAGTTTTTGAATGGATTAAACCCTAAATTGAGGCGCACGG
This sequence comes from Macrothele yani, assembly GCA_039090855.1. NCBI lineage: Eukaryota > Metazoa > Arthropoda > Arachnida > Araneae > Macrothelidae > Macrothele > Macrothele yani. The sequence goes on from CM077011.1 coordinate 116,759,187, forward strand.
TTTTATCCTTCACCCCGGAAAATTTTCAGGCAGCAGTTCAGAGAGCGCTGGCCGAAGAGTCTCACAATCTCTTATTAGACCGGGACGTTAACGCTTACGATGCCCAGCAGGAATCGAGTTCGATCCCAGGACTTCACTAGGGCAACAGACCAATTCAACGGACCAGATAGCCGATTTGTGTTCTATGATGGCGAAGCAGCTAGCAACTCATGAGATGCAGGTGAACGCTCTGAAAAGTGAGGCAGATAATTTGAGGGAAAGGCTAAGGCAAGCAGAGAATTCGCACCGGACGCACGTAAATCGCATTAGAAATTTCCAGAGCGCTAATTATCAATCTAGGGGAAATTTACCCGACGTAGGCATTACTTCGGCCATCTGCTATAACTGCGGCGATTTTGGCCATATATCAAGCGATTTTGTTATCGGAAAAATCGGGAAGGAGCAGTTTATACGCAACCATCGCAGCAAGCTCAAAGAGGTTCATGGGACAGGGCACCCAACCCTTCTTACCCGCGACAGCAGAATAACTTCTCCCTGGCGACAGCCGCGGTAATCAGTATCGCTCCTACAGGAACTACAGCGCCACTTACCGAGAGGACGCTCACGTCCCACAGAATCCAAGGAACTTAGGAAACAGAAGAGAAAACCGCGTTCGTTTCGAAGAGGATGCACCAGGAAGAGATTGCAATAGGTATTCCAGGCAAAATTCGCGTCCTTTAAACTAATTTCGGGTCAAGATAAGGGGACCGCCCTTGGCCGGAATTATAATAAGGTCCGTGGAGTTACTTTAACAAATTGTTACGTCCGAGGTGATGGAGCACTCCCGTTGGTGAAAGTTAGGATAGGAGATACTCACGCGTTTGCACTCATCGACAGCGGAGCTTGTATCTCAATCTTTTGTGCTTCACTATTAGAGGAGATAAAGGGAAAGATTCGTATACGTGACTTAGGATCAGCAGTTTTAGTGAAAGGCATTACTGGAAACACTTTACCTACATCTCAGTGCTATGAGATACCGGTAGAAATCGGAGGAGAAACCATTTTACATCCCTATCACGTTACTCAGCGGAAGTTGCATCAAGATTATTCTCTAATCTTAGGCTGGGATCTATTGAAGGAGCACGGATACGTATTCGACGCAGGAAAAGGAATTTTGAAACGGGAAAGCAGAGCAAATTTAGCTACGGCAGAGTACGGTAGAGGAAGGAATAACCGGAAAAGAAATTTTAAAGGAAAAGCACGTCAGTCGAAAATTCGAACCCAGGTCTTGTCCGTGCCTTCAGCGGAAAGGACCAATCCCATTAACCCCGACGTAACCAAGATAGGAAGGACCGTCCATAAGGAACTCATCCCACCGTATTCGGAAAGGGTTATTCGGATCCGATGTGGGAAATTTTCGGGATGTCAGGTTAACCAAGTGCTAGTACAGCCGTTAGAAAGATACGCCCAGGGAAAAGTACGCTTGGGTCGTTCAGTAAACACGCTGGACAAATCAGGCATCATACCCGTATTGATAGCTAACCTCACAAATCGTCCCATTCACTTCAATAAGAAGACCAGATTAGCGAAAATTCAACCAATTGTATACGGAAATTTGCAAGAAGCTGCGGCGAAACAAGAGAAAGTATGCAGACAGGCACGCTGCGGAAAAGAATCTACATTTAGGCGACAGAGTAATTTTGCACACCCCTTTTTCACAGCCACATTTATCGCGTAAGCTAGCTCGAACTAACTGCGGAGATTGGGAGATAGTTTCGTTCCCCACCCCAGTAAATGTTCAGTTGAGGTCAGTCGAAAATCCGAACAAATATCAGACCGTGCATAAAAATCGAGTCTTTAAGCGGACTGAACGCCTACCCCAGCTTATAGCAGAGTCACCGGTACAGGACAATATAGAGGTACAAGTACCCAGACAATCGCAGGATTTCTCTGACGACGGATCGGAGAGCACACAGGACTACGACTATCTGGATTGGGTCGATTTTCCCAGAGTAGTCATGCCGCAACCGACAAGCAGTAGAGCAATGCCGCCCGTAAGTCAACCGCCCAACATCGGAGTACCGATAAATTCGCCGCCCGCTACGTCGAGTTCAGCGCGAAGGGAGACAAGCAGGAAAGTACCGCCGCCCTCGCAACATGTTGAAGAGCCGAGACGCACACAGGCAATAGCGGAACCAACGGAGGAGACCATACCGTCACAAGATTCCTATCAGGAAAGTAGCAGCCGACAAACACAAGAAGCAACGCGCCAAGGGTTATTAGAGATCCATATCTACTACGTTCGCAGGACAGAATTCAGCAAACAGCAGCAATACACCCCACAGCAAATTCACAAGGGCCCAACACTTTGGAAATAGGCCTGAATCGCACGTACCCAAAGGAAATTGTGGTCAGCGACTCGACCGAAAGACCTGAGCAGCCGGAAGATACTAGCTTAGTAAATAGAATGTTGAAAAGTCTCAGTCAACCCAGTAATCCAGAGGGAACCTCTTGGTTCGATTTAGCCGACCGCTATTTGTCGCAGCGCATTCAAGAAAACCTAAGCGCAGGGACACCAGAAGGAGCACCCGTCAATAATCTTTATCCACAATGGAGAAAAATCGTAGCGAAACCTCAGGAATCGTGGGTTTAAGCCAGAGGAAGTAGGAAGAACGCTGGGCTAAGATAAAAAAATGTGTGTGTGTTGTGAAAAAAAAAACAGCGATGCGGAATAAGTGGGAAGATCCCTGAATTTTCACGGTAAATGTTTAGCAGAAAATAAATTTGATAGGAGAAAAAAAAACAATTTTTGCGATCTGATCAGTAATCGAAAATAATTCGTAAAAGAGTCTAGCTAGAAAATGGTGTATAAACATGGAAGAATATGCAGGAAGTAATTAATAATATTCATAGCAGGACCGCAGCCTAGTACGTGCATCGCAATCTTTCCAGTTTTGAGTTCACGAACCACGAAAAAAAAAAAAAAAAAAAAAAAATTGCTACGATAAGGGGAAAATTAATATTAAGTAAGGAAAATACATTACGTAAGTAAAAAGAGAAAGAATGGGTCAGGAATTAAGCACCCAGCAAAAAACCTGCGGAGGAAGCAATGTTTTTATTTCAGAGAAAAGACTGAACGGTAGCAATCATTCCTTTTACAAAAAAAAATTTTTTTGTTGGAAGAGAAGAAAAAAAAAGGAGAAAAAATAATAATTTTCCGCTCGAATTTTATTAATGATAGGCAGTCAGAGGATAAACGAAGGTAATCGTAGGCAGAATGACGTCGCTCATGCACGGGGCTTGCAAGAGTAGAGGAACGGACGGACCGTGTTTCCAGTTTGAGAAACCCCGTACACAAACTGGCTGGCAAGGAGCAAAAGGAAGAATGGGAAGACGCCATCTTGGGCCGCCATCTTGAAGCAAGAATGCAAAGAAGGAAAATTTATCGGTAAAAGAACGGGAACGTTCAGTAAGATATTTTGTACAGCAAAGGCCGAGCATTTCAAAGGATGGAAACTATAAACGGGAGCACAGCACGACGGAAAAAAAAAATATATATATTTTTTTTCTCTCGAAACTTTCTGTGGCAGAAGCATAGGCCGGAGTAATATATCACTAGAGAAAAAAAAAAAACGTAAGCACCTTCTGCGGAGTAATAGCCGTGCGGAAACACCGACGGAATGCAATAAGATTAGCAGCGTATCGGATAATGCAGTGGTTCAAAATTAGTATCCATGGCAGGTATTCAAAGCAATTAAAATACGCGAACCTGAAACAAAACATATTATAAGAAAGTAGTAACAAACATGATCGATGCGTAGCCTAAGCGTCACCTAACATAGCCTAACCATAACCTATCGAAATGACAGTAAAAGGCACTTACCTTGAACGGAAATATCCAGTTATAAATCCCGAAGAAGTGAGAAAATTTTTTTTGTGAGAAGTGTTATGTTCTTTGGCACAGAAGGCAGGTATTTCTGGATTAAATAAAAGAAAAAAAAAGGAGAGGGAAAGAAAAGAGAAATAAAAAAATTGGTTATGTACAAGGAAGAGGCATGAGGTTAGGGTCGAACCCTAATCCCTCATGAGAGATCCGCCGGAAGGTAGACGGAAGCCGCACGTGCAATTTGTTTCTTGCAAAGTTCGGCAACGCTCCGAGATGAGTTCCATTCGTTCGAATTCCACGAGCACGAGTTCGGAACGAAGCCTGATCTCTCGAGTGTCAAGAGCAATTAAGCGACAACTGGCGCAATCACAAACGCCGGCGTTGTCTCTAAGTAAACGTCGGGCTCGTTGGTAACGTGGGACCAGGCCCAGCTCCCCATCCTCCACCACCGCAGCACACGAGGAGCAGTTGCAGATTCTCCCAAACCACAATTGGCGTCGAGCATGCGACAAATGCGACGATGTGAGATGAGGATTAATACGTGCAGACATGGTGCAACGATACCAATAGAGAAAGTAAAAGGAGATAAAGCAGAAGAGGAAATTTGAATGACAAGTGCACCAGACGAAAAGAAGCGTGATGTTTCAATGAAATCCGTCAGCAAACTGAGCACTGACCGGCAGAAATTAGAGGGGTGGTTTTAGCCCCAGGTAACAGAATACTAAGTGGATGCTTCTACATAGGCTAAACAAGAAGCCTCCGATGTAAGCAAAACATGCAAGAGGCTACGCTATTGTGCGCTCACTTACACCCACAGGCATCAGCGCAGGTGTTTCAGATTTCGAGCCGTGAGAGACGGTCAACACAGGAACGACCCAAAATTTTTGGAGCGATGAATTTGCAGGGTGACATCGCCCAAAGGGGACCCTCGCAAGCATTTTCGAGGAAATCCCTATTTTCCGAAATCATCGCGTTCCTTAAATGGTCGCCGCACACCTGCGAATACACGAGAAAAGCATCTGGTCGTGAAATCAGAAATAGCCAGGAATGAGAATACAATGGTAATACGCGAGAAAAAAAAAAGAGAGAGAAGAAAAAAAAAAAAGAGTAAAGCACTAAAGATAAAATGGCAAGAAATAGTTCAGCAAAGAACTAACGATTAAGTTAAACAACGTAAAAGGGAAATAAGCGACTATACGCGGGTAATATCTGGTAGACAATACGACAAACACGAAAAGGGAAATTAATAATTTTTCTTTTAGAAGTAGTAGAACGCACCAGCGAATGGAAATAATAGCTGCAGAATAGATAAATGGGAAGTAAACAACCGTTATTTAATTATAATTTAGTAAGCTTAAGAAACACGAGTGATGAGATTTTTATTTTTGTTGTTTTGTTGGAGAAAACCTACAAGTAGGAAAAAAAAAAAAATACAATTAGAGAAAAGGGAAGCCTGGGATGGAATGCGCTTCGAATTTCGAAAAATATATATATATATATAAATAAATATGCACATAAAAACCCTTCACTTCCCGTAGGTCAGAGTGAAACGAGCTTTTCGAAGGAAAAATTAACTAGTTCTTAATGTAAAGCGTATATAATGCATGTGCAAGAGAAATACCGAGGTGATAAGGAGTGATTTCATGTGTATGTTTGTTTTGAGATAATTATGGCCGACAAGTGTTGACAGAACCATTACCACTTTTAGGGTATTTGAAGAGAGTGACATTCGTCAATAAAATGGACAAGATGAACGTGATTGCGTTCGCCGTGGTAATCTGGACAGTTAGCGGAGTAGCTGCTAATCACGAACTTTGTCATTTCAAGGGAGATAAATATCAGTGCACTGTAGCATCTCGTGCCGAACTTTTGAAACTAGGAATGCCGCGGAGTGCTTGTCATGCACATTCATGTGACGAGTGCGTGAAAGCCTGGAGGACATTTATTACGCACAACCATGAGCTTATCGAACCGAGAAATTTCTTCGTTCAGCAGGAACCGAACCCACAAGGAGCCCTTTCACTAATGGAGTGCACAAGAGACGGTTTACACTGTGCCTGCACAGCCGATGCACCGTGCAGTGGAACGAGCGAATATTGTGCACTGGCGAGCTGTGTGAATAAATCCGTCACTACGTGCAACTGCCGCCTAACGCCAGCAGTATCTACACTGATACATGAAGCGGAAGGACTACGGATTTCGAACCCAGCGCTGATCTCTTTCACAGAGTGCGTTGGAAAACCGCGCACTAATATTTCACCTCGGCGCCGTCACCAGAGACATTTGCTGTCTGACGAAGAGGCAGTATTTCAAAGGGAAAATATCAAAGTATCATACAACGACCCAATCATCACCAGCTCACTTCCAGGAACCCTGGTGATTCGAGTTCGAGGTATGGAGCGGGTTATCACTTTAAGGAACGCTCCGTATCAGACATCATTGCCACCGGAACTACTAGAGCTTTCTGCGGAACTAACTTTGATTTTCGTTACCACGGATGGAAAAACCCTAAGGGGTGCTTTGCAAATCGTAGGTAGAACAACGTGTAGACCCCTACAGTGCATACTGTGTCGTGAGATGCTACGACAGCTAAAGTGTTTACCCCACGCAGTCGCTTATGTAGTGTATATTGTACTAGTCTTAATTTCAGCGGTAACCTTTCTATATGCCAGGAAAGTAGTAATTAGCATCTGGAAGCTGTTGTATGGAGTCGGAACAATTCTTTGGAAGTCATATAGATTCCTCAGAGGAACAACGTTTGTGGCAGTAAAGACAGGAGCCCTAACAGGAAATGCTTTACGTAACGGAGTAAATCAGATGCACGAATATTTGGAGAGGCAAGCTGCCCGTCCAGCGGCGCAACCGCCTTTACACGGACTGGTACTTTTGAGCTTATTTCTGTTGGTAAACGGAACTTCCGCGGAATGTAATGCACATTCGATTGTTGCATCAAAGGTGAAGGAGTGCACGGACTCAGAGGTAGAGCACAACTGCCGTCTAACTACTAATGCGCAGGTAACCCTAATGAATTTGGGGCATGAACAATGCATATGGTTTACGGACCAGGAAAAATGACCATACACTTTTTTCCTTGAAAGTAACCTACCAGCAGGCAAACTGTATCTGGCACACGACGAGAGACTATTTTACGCACGTGACTACAATGCGTTATCTCAGCCAATTGGTTTGTGCAAATCACGAGACTTGCAATTGGGGAAAAGGATGTGTGCGATCAAAACAATTTGACGCACTGACAAAACAATCGCTAGACTGGCCCGGCATCACAGACTGTCAGCCGTCCGACAGTGGGTCCACGTCATGCTGGATCATTGACTCGCAACATTGCCATTTCTTTCGAATATGGCTGGAAGCAGATTTCCTGCGAGCATACGACGTACGCAGAATAGTATCGATGCAGTGTAGTTATCAGCTACCAATTCAACAGCACAACAACGACACCGTAGAGACTCTGACGGTTAAGAACCAAGCCACGACCTCTACGGGCATCACAGTGCAAGTAGTCGGATCACTGGACCAGCCTACACAAATCGTGAACACCCATCTGATCTCTCGAGTGGGAAACCCTCAAGAGAGTTATATTGAAAGGGCAAGCTTACCTTCACGACCGATGAAAGGACATATCGGCGATACGCAGAGCAACGAATCGATGTCGAAAAATTTTATCTTCGACGAAAGCATGTTTTCTTGTAGCTATTATGAGGACTCTATGAAATGCCACCGACAACAGTCGTATTTACTGAGTATGATAGAACAAAAAAGAGCGCCTTACCAATGGCATCAGCATGGCATCAACTGAAGGTTGACGGAAATGGCCAACTTGTTTCGGAACTGTTACACTCAGCCCCTATAGTGGTAAATCTTCAATTCCAGAAGTACAAGTACTCGATCGAAACCAGAACTGTCTGCCCAAAATTCACGGAGGCAGAAATCAAGGTAACAGGCTGTTTTGCATGCGAGCCCTTGGCTACGGTAGAGATCGAAGCTTTCTCATCGTGCGCAGCCGGGGATTGTGGACGTTCACTTCGAAAAAACTCACGGTGTACACTCGTTCGGTAAAGCTACAGACGGAAAGACGAACGATCAAGTTAAATCTAAAGACGGACACTAAGTGCCACAGCGAAAAACTCTGTTTGAAGGCCCGAACCGTTACCGCTTGTACCACTTTAGACTTTTGCTTAGAACAACCTTCAGTTCAGCTGACTTATCCTAATAGCTCCAGCGCATACTGGCAACCAGCAGGCCCACCCGAATGGAGCAGTAGGCTACTGTTCAACGCCTTCGGCACTTCCCTGTTCGGAGCTTTCAAAATAATCGCAGCCGGGCCGCTGCGGTAATAATAATTCTGTTTATCGCTTCGTCGGTCATCACTTGCTGCAGGCGGTAAATGTTACCAGGAACTATTCCTCGGCGCAATGGCACGGCACCCATATGAACTGAACGTGGAGATGGTGTTAGCCTACATCACTCCCGTCGGTTAGGCTGATCTCCAAAGGAACTCTGAGAAACTAGCTGAGTGCTTAAGAGATGGGAACGCCCAAAACCGAAACCATATCGCCGAACGGAGGCGCGTACCCGAGCAAATATTGTGTGTCGCCGAGAAGACGGCGGCTGAAGAAATCTGTCACTATCGGAAAGAATTCATATATATATATATATATATACAGTGCATATGTTATCTGTCAATGTCAAACTTAGAATTAGATTCGGTGGAGGAATTTAATATTTATTGAACATTATTATAATAATCTTACTCGTAGTTTTATGTTTATTGTATGTGCTTATAATTGCATTATGTGTCATATGTGTGCATAAGTTTTCGCAAATAATTGTAATTCATCGCATGTTGAAATGAGCGAAAACGAGCAGCCTTGCAAGAGAGGAAGGAATCCACAGCACCTAACTTTGGGGGACAAAACTCTTCAACCCTATGGGAGAGGGAGATAATGTTACCCGTATGTCCTCCGGAATATCGTGTAACATTGGAGGACCATGATTTCGTAGGTATGAATTTCGGAAAGGGGGCCTACAAATTAGTAAGTGTGGGAAAGCAATATATTCACCAAATAATTCCTACGGTATCGCATAGTACGAGGAAATAGTTAAACGAGGAAGAGTAGTTACCAAGTAGACCATTTAGAGAGCGCGGGAATTGGGAAAGAAAATCCGAGAAGCATAATGTGGACAGGCATTCTAAGAGGATAATTATAATACATATTTCATAATTTTTCTAAGACCTGGCTGAGCAGATTTCTTTCTTGAGGAGGAAATTCCTTATTTTTTTCAACATTCTTTTGAATTGCTGTTTTTTTTATTTTTATTTTGCGTTCCCCGAGCTCGCCGGAATTCAAGTAAGAATACGCTCGAAACACACCCCTAGGTTAGTACACACCCCTAGGTTAGTAAAGAGAAAACTCGGAGGTTATAACAAGCAACGCTACGAGAGTGAAATGCTCGCAATCACAGGTGGGGGCCAATTTACTGGACCACCTTCTATTATCGAAGTCACGTTTACGCACGCTAGCGGGGAACGAACAGGGCATATTTCTCGTAGTGGGCGTAACTGGTTGACACCAACAGAAAGAGTCACACAGGAAGCGTACGTGAAAATTCTAGGGCAGCGCGGACATCCCGCGGAGCAGTTGACAAGATAAAGGAATATTCATCTTCAAGAAAACTCCATGTTCTCAAGCCTTTGCCAACGAATCGGAGGGATTCCCATACAGGGATGTAAACCAATGCCGAAGCGAGGAAAAGCGGCCCAACCAATAAGGGAGAGCCATTTGGGTAGGACAGGAATAGACGAGAAAAAAACGTTTTGAAGGGTTCTCAGAGACATGATTTTGAGAGAACACGGAATGGAATGTTGACTGCTAATTCTGGGTGAACGCAGAGAGGACAGAATGGACTCTAGATGAATCCTGGGCAGAATATCGCAGAGAAAATTAAGTTAGGAGTTTTCCTGGGAGGACGCTCAAAATGGAGCAAGATGATTTCCAAGCAAGGGAAGTATGATGTTTTTTCCTGAGAGGTTTTTTTTACAATTTTTGGGTGAAGCATCGAGTGATCTCATGCGGGCAGTGTGCATCCAGCAGGATCGGATGAGGTCCCAACCATAGACTTTATACCTATAGGTAATACCGGACGACAACGAATGTGATGAAAAGAAAATAATTTGGTGAGAAAAAATTTCATAATTCCCAATATCTCGTTAGCATGATCATGATTTTGTCTCCTATACATCCTCGGTAGAAAAGATATTTTTAATCTCTTGCAAGTGCTGAATTACATAATGTGTCTTATATTTTGCGAAAGGTGAACTTTAAAATATGATTGCGAATATCAAAAAGCATAATGAACTTAAAATATATTTTGGTTTAAATTAATAGAAATCTCCACCGATCAGTGTAATAGATTTTAAGGAAACACTAATGAAAATAAATTCTGTATTTTATAATGAAATTTACCCGAGTTTCTCAAATCTTTGAAAATTCAAAATAAGTGAATCTTTGTTTATTTTAACCTGGATAATTAAGTAGAACAATCGTAAAGTTTCGATAGAGTAGCAACTCCAAGATTTTAAGAAGAAAATAACTTTTAGCATTTAGCAAGCCCAGTCGCAGGATAAAAAGACCAAATCTGACATCATGAGTTTTTAAATTTCAAGCGGCATATGGAAGAATATGGGTTTCCCCATGTTCTCCCATATGAAACACAACGCAATGCACCCGTCAACCCTGAGCTTGGAGACCCTCAATTAGGGAACCCAACTTCACGGTAGACACCCATAGGCGGAAGATAATAGAAGATAAAGAGTTACGAAAATTAACGGTCTTTTTAATAATTAATCCCACTGCAGCGAATAGGACGCAGCAGATGGTTCGCCCTCACATCTAGTAGGGGCGGTAATACCCCCCCATTGGCTGGTAAGTTAACAAATAAAAAAAAAGGGGGTGGGGATTAATTGGAACTTTAATGTAACTGCTATTATTTGCATGGATGACTTTATCTGAACATAAAATTCTGTTAAAACGCTCGGTGTATCTGTGGAAACTGTTTTTTTTTTTTTTTTTTTTGAATTGGTTCCTGTAGCATCGAAGAAAAGAACTCGATTTTGTCGATGAAACATTGACCAAAACATAAAAATATGATATTTCCTTCTGCTTTACAAGAATGCAAAAAAAAAAAAAAAAAATACGCAGAAAATATTCTTTACCAGTTTCAGACATCAGTAATGAAACCTCGATGTTTTTTCGATGTATCGGCTTCTGAAACATCGAGGTTTAAGCTGTTTTAGTGCTACATGTAATGGATGTGTATAAGCCCAAAATGCTAAGTCATTTTCTTAAAAATTGCAAGCTTCAAGAAAAAACGTTGTACTTTCCATAAATTTTAATATTTTATTTTGGGCCAAAATTACAAATTGAAAACGACTTTTGAAAGGCTGTTCTTTTTTCTATTAAAAAAAAAAAAAAAAAAAAAAGGAAATATAAGGAAAACTCTCTTAATTTTGAACATACCCTTATAGATTGATTGATGTTATTCTACAGCGATTTAAAATCATTACTATTACTTGGAAAACTTTCACTCTCACTACATCTAACCATTTCAAGATTTCCTTACAGGTTGATGTTATTCTAAGGTGATTCAAAACACACGTCTGCAAACACTGAGGAAGAAGCTATCAATAAAGTTTGTCTTCAGCTAAGACACGAATTTGGAAAAGGATGCAGGGGGTTCGTAATTCGCTAAGTTTTTCGATTGTGTCGGTTTGTTTAGGAAAAAAAGTAATGAAATATGTGAAGGGTTTTTAACAATAAAACACATTTCGTTTTCCTGAGGGACAAAGCCTGCAAGAAAACAAAACACGCCGTATTCACTGAAACACGAGTTTCACATTATTGCACTTTGAACGGGGCTCGAAAAAGTTATTTCCGATAGTGTAATGCTCTATAATTCACCCACAATCCCTTGCGAACAGCCCTGCCTCAACTGTAATAGGAAAGGTTTTGACTAAAATTAGCCTTCTTCTGGTCACGTGGCGAAAGTGCGTGGACAGCCACAACGTGAACTTAGCATACGATTCTTATTGCATATTCTCATGAATTTTTCCATAATATTGCTTTTTGACGGTATGATTCGTGGAGATTTAAATTCAAAACGATATGATTAATAAATGATAGATCATTCACACTGATATCTGCTGCCAGATTCGGTAACTACGCGGGTCAAAATTGAGGGCTAATTATTCAGCCCACAGCGCTTTTAGCACAACACGCACAGGCCGAATTGACCGTGTCGATACTGGCCTGTGCGTGAACACTTTTAGTTGACGGCAGTTATGCCATCAACTAAAAGTGTTCTGCAACATCGAGGTTTAAACATCGATTATCGGTGGAAAAACTTCGATGTTTTTGAACATCAAGTTTCTTTGCCATCCCTAGTTAGGGCTAGTTTCACTTCCTTTTACCTTTACTTAGGAAATATTACATTATACTTTTATAAATTGGCACTAAAAATTACAAATGGCCAAACTGGCGACCACTAATATAAATTTAATCGCCAAAGCTGTGAGTTAATTGCCATCTGGTGAGTGTCGAGTGCTAGTTTGCACCTATAGGAACAATGATAGAATCCTTCCAATCCTGAGGGGCCATTCCTAACTCCCAGCACAACTGACAAATTTCAGTTAACCAGTCAATTACAGGGCCACCACCATATTTCAACATCTCGGCAGTTATGCCATCAACTCCTGGAGCCTTACCATTCTGAAGAGATTTTAGAGCTTTACACACTTCTCTTGAGATCCCTCCTGTGCTTCCATCCTTCACTGTGACATCATCTGCTTCTGCCTCTGAATCACCTTTGCTTTCCTGATATAATAACTCACAGAAGTATTCACCCCATCTTCCACTTAACTCATTGGGCTCCCACATCATTTTCCCGCCCCTATTCTTTACACAGCTTACAACTTTGTTTCCCCTATTTTTCTCAATTCTCATGTACTTCCAGAAAGTCTTCCTATCTTTCCAAAAAGCCAATTCATGCCTTTCCACCTTCTCCTTCCTATCTTTTGCCTTACTCTGGCGAACCAGCTTAGCGGCTTCACGCTTCTTACAGTGATATTCATCCACAGAAACTATAAGGCCTTTAGATTTCATTCAATGCCTCATAAATGCCTTTCTCTGATTATTATCCCCAGATAGGCTTCCTTCTTTCTCTTTACTGCCTCTTCAATTTCACTATTCCACCAAGAAGGGAATGAAAAATGGCAGTTCATTAGGTATCAAACACGCTAGGCCAGGAGGCCTCTCCTCCGTAAACACAGCTATCGACAAAAAAGATAAAATGGGAGTTCATCATGAAACAGTTAACTTGGTCCATACACCTCTTTTGGCAGATGCAACTGATGGCAGACAGATGAGCACCAAAAGTTCAGCAAGAAGCAGTCAGCTCAATCCATTCCCTTTGGCAAACGCAATTGACGTCAGACGGATGAAAACGAAAGTTCAACACATACTTGGCCTTGAAACTTCTGATCCGTAAACACTATTGGCAGGAAATATAAAATGGACGTTTAGCACAGAGCAGTCAAACTTGACCTATACGCCTTTCCTCTGCCGGTGTAATTGGTGGCAGAAAATGAAAATAAAAGTTCAACACAGGGTTGGCCTAGAATCCTCTCCTTCGTAGACACTATCAGCAGGAAAGATGAAATGGGAGTTTGGTATAGAGCAGTCAAATTGGCCCATATGCCTCTCCTTGGCAGGTGCAATTGGCGGCAGAAGGTGAGAACGGAAGTTCAGCTTCGGAAACACTCACCATGCACAGCCATACTCAGCCTATCCTGAATTCCTCAAACTGCATAACACCAGCAAAGTCGGCCGACTCCCAATTAAACAACAAAAAAAAAAAAAAAAAAAAAAAAAACAGCGATGGCTACACACACCAAGAAACGAAGACACTTTCATTGCAAGCTCTTTTATCTTACTTCAAACAATAGCCAAGGAATGTGCATCCAAGGCTATGCAAACGCACACCAAGACAATGAACTGAAGAAGAGGTGCCAAAGCAAAAGTGCTTTAAGGCCTTTAGATTTCATTCAATGCCTCATAAATGCCTTTCTTTGATTTTTCGTAACATGACACACTATGTCTTAAAAGAAAAGTGTTTAATAAATGCATCATTCCAGTTCTTCCTCATATATCAGAGACATGGACCTTAACTAAGACAGATGTACAGAGGCTGTGGACAGCTCATAGGAGTGTACGGAGATGTATGCTTGGTGTAACCAAGAAAGACAGGGAAAGGAACTCGTGGATCAGGGAAGTGACAAGAGTGGATGACATCAATATCAAAATAAAGACTCTCAAGTGGCAATGGGCTGGATATGTATTATTTCTAGAACTGAACACTGGACAACTGAAATATTAGACTGAACACCAAAGGAGGGGAGAATACCCAGGAGAAGACCATGCAGGAGATGAGTGGATGAAATTCAAAAACAAGCAGCAGTGATATGGAAGACAATTAGTCAAGACAGGATGTTGTGCAAGGGACTTGGGGAGACTTTCACCAGCAGTATATTGAGAATGGTTGATGACGGTAATGCATTAGAAAAGTTAGAAGTTATTAAATATGCTTTAGTTTATGGTAAAAGGATGACAAGTTGCCATGCCATGAGGCTAACATTTCACTGTGGCAAAAACAAAAAGAGTCATTAGATGTTGCTTCAGAGCATAAAAAGGGTGCATTAAGTTGGACTCCAAGCTTTCCTGGTCTAGAAGAAAAACTTATGGAATCGGGTGGTAGATACAAAACAACAGGGCAGCATTGGTGTCTCATGTACAGAACTAAGACTGAAAGCTTGCAAAATCTGTTGTGGAAGCAAGTTTTGAGAAAAGAAGCAGAGTTACATACATTACATACAGCTTCACACAAATGTGTTTCACTGGGATGGTAAAAGTTTGAATGCATATTATACACATTAACTTCAGTTTTACCTTAAAAATGTGCATTATACCAAAGTGTGCATTATATGTAAAACTTTACGGTACATCTACAATTCAGTAAAATCTGAAAACTAATTTTTCCCAAACAAAATTATACATTGCAGTAACATTTTGATTTTACTAAAAAAATCACTAAATTATGGGTTTTACACAGGAATAAAGGAAATTACAAATAAAATAATAAAGTAATTTAGGAATAAAGTAATTTCCTTTATTCCTGTGTAAAACCCATAATTTAGTGAAATTTATAGTGTATCAAGTCCAGGAATAGCCATGACATCAATTATTACCAAATTTTGATTTTTTCAAATGCTATTACTATTTTAGAAAGTAATTGTACCACATTATTTATTAAAGGTCAACAAATTTTACAGCATCTTTTTCCATCACAATGTTATTACAAACTAATAATAACTTTACTTGAAAATTTACCTTTAATGATGCAAGCTTGGTAAGTTGGTAAAGCAAAGCAATTTCATATCTGTCAAACCAGTGATTAAAATGTTGAGACTTTGCAGCAATTTGCTTTAAGTACTTTATGACAGATGGATGAAGAATGATTGTTTTTGTAACCTGAAAGGAATGTGATGTTATTTGCATAATGAAGCTTTAACATAACATATGCACATACATATCACAAGCTGTTCTACAAGATTCAGAAGTTAGCTCCTAAAAGAAAGATCATCTGCCCAAAATTAAAGTTACTAACAGTGTTAGATTTTACTTACTGTTGATGTTTCAAATGTCTCCATTTGCAGCGATTTTGGTTCACAACTTGAGTTTCATCGACATTCATCACACGTCTTACAGAAAACCTTATGTACTTTATACTCTTTATATCTTTTTCTCTTTCAGGCATCCCCAAATCTGGTCCTGTCATGATCTACCTTTCTTTCCTGCCACTTGGGCTGAATAAATTCTCCTGGTTAGTAGCTCATCACTCATTTTTTCAACATGGCCAAACCACCTCAAAATACTTGTCTCAATCCTACAAACTACTACATGCTTCATATTTCACATCTGCAACACATCTTCATATCTCATATGATCAGAACATGTCCCATCTGTTCTGATCGCATGAGGTATATTGCCATCCCCACCCTACATGCAACATATCTCTCCAGCACACAAACGACTTTTCTGTATTGTTTATGTAGTATCTAGGTTTCACCACCATACCTCAGAGCAGGAATATTTTCATAAACATCCACTGGAAATCTTTTCGATAACCTACCAGAACTTGCTCAAGGTTAACTGCAAGTGCTATACTGAAATTAATGAGCAACAACGTTTTGAAAAGTACGAGTGGTAATGATTGAAGAAATAAGTACAACACCTTAATCTATTTTTCTACAAAATCCCTGTTTCTTTGGACACATTGTTCTCATTGTTCTGGCAGTTTAAAGATACCCTTGCAGAAGAACAACATTCCAGCTGTGCAAAGACACTGCCATACAATTTGCTGTATTGCTTCCAAGCTCTGGTAGGCTGCACATCTGGTCCTTTAGGAATCCAAAAAGATGATAGTCGGAGGGTGCCAGATCTGGACTCTAAGCAGGGTGAGGTAAAAGTTCCCATCCAAAATTCTGGATTTTTTCTGAGGTTAAACAAGCAGAATGGTGCCTAGTATTGTCATGCTAGAGGACGACTTTCTTCTCTGGGAATTTATTACACAATGCATGGTGGAGCTTTTCTAATGTTTGGATATAACAAGCTGCATTTACAGTTTATCTGGGCTCTAAAATCAACCAGAATGTAATCATTGGTGTCCCAAAAGACAGTTCCCATGATCTTTACAACTGACAGAACTGTCTTAGGCTTCCTCATGCTTGGTGAATGGAGATGATGCCATTCTATGGTATGGCATTTTGTTTCAGGTTCAAAATGGTGGAACCAACTTTCATCACATGTCACAATACCGTGCAAAAAATCTGCCCCTTCATTTCCATACCGCTCCAGCAGATGTGACGAGATGTTTTTGTGCTGGCATTTGTGGTCTTCTGTCAGTAAACGTGGGATCTAGCAGACACAAATTTTCTGATATACCAAGCTGCTAATCATTTCCTGAACAGCACTACATCCTATACCCAAGTTCACTGCAATTTTCTTCACTGTCACACATCTTTCATCACGAATTGAGGCATCAACCCATTCCTTGTTATGTTCTGTAGAGGCCGTTTGATGGTGACTGCTACAAGGCTGATCATTAATGTCTGTGAAACTGTCTTTAAAATGTTTCATTCACCTTCTCATACTGCTGGCACCCATACTCACATGTCCACATGCACGCTTAAGTCTACCTTGACATACCTGCCAACATTGGCAAGAACCTTGTCAGTAGTAACTAGTATTATTGCATGGCGCACACCGACGTTTTCTTACAAAACAAAACGATTCATCTCTGTGAAAAAGAAATCTGCGCCACAATAAAATGGTACAACAAACAAGGACACTAATGAAACAAACTTACCACGTGCAAAACACAAAGCTGATTCCCCTGGCGAGGGCATGATAGGTAACACTGCAAGATTTAAGTTCGAAATTTCCACCAATAAAAATCAGACAGATGCGTTCACAATTTCACAATGCTTGACAGACAGGAAATCTAAAATTTGTAAAAAAATGCATCAATTTTTACAAATTTTTCAACTTCGTTACTCCCATTTTTGGGAATTTTCCTCTCCATTATCAAGCTTAAATGCAAAAACTTATGGGACGGTGGATATTTAACAACGCAAGAGAGTGGGAACATTGCTGGGAAAAGGGGGTGCAATTACGGAAGAAATCTATGCTCCATTAGACTTCCAGTTTTGGAAATTTCCCCCTATTGTCAATCTGAAATAAAAATATTTATACAGCAAAATGTTATTTAACAATAATACTGGACAGAGGCATCATCACGAGAAAAAGAAATGACAATTACGGAAAAAAATCTGAACTCCGTCGACTTTCTGTTTTAGAAAGTTTCGTAAAGATGGAATTCCGTCCTCTGACGAACACCCCTGTCACACCCCCCCCATTTCTGTTCAATTGTGCTTTGTTCTCATAAATGACCAAAATAATAACGAAAATAGCGGAATTCCTCGAATTCGCAGAAGAATCTTATGCCTGAAGATTATGGGGAAATTTTCGCGGTCTAACTTCCGTTTTCGCAAATTGTTGCCTACACTTTCAAGCTGAAACACAAACATTTATGCAATGAAATGATATTCAACAAGGATACTGCACACAAAAGCAAAATTGGGAGAAACAAATTATGATTACAGCAATTTTTTTTACTACGTTTAACAACTGTTTTCGAAAGTTTTGAAACACGAAACATCATCCTCCAGATGGAAACCCCCCCCCCCCCGAAATTCTCTTCAGTTTTGCATCGATCAAAAAGGGGAATTCCGCAAATCTGCTTAAGGATCTCATGTATATCATAAAATAATAGCAAAATAAAAAAAATAAACAAAATGAAAATTCATAGAATTCGTAGTTTTGACAATGAGTTCCATAGTTCCGTAGTCAGACAACAAAATCCGTAGAAACTATGAACATTATGTAGTAGTTGGCAGGTATGCAGTGAATACTGGTTGCTGGAATTTCCTCTTTCACAAGGAACTGAATCACAGCACACTGATGGAATGATGTATTACTGTCGGTCATCTTTTCTCGTGTCTGTTTGATCACATGACCAATGCTGATGACATCATTTGGCATTCATGGCCACAACAAGAGATGGCACTACCTGTCCAAGAACTATCATTCTCCAAATGAGCAATCTGCCTGTGTATTGCAGCTTTGCTAATTACTTTCAGTATGACATACATATAAGTTAACAAGTGCTACAATTTCATTTCAAAGGAAATGTAGTATGAACACATTAGAGACAAACACGCAGTAGACTAAAATTAAAATGTAATATTTACTGAATAATATGTACAAATACAGTAAAACCTCCTTAACAGACACTCCCAAATAGCAGACACCTCCATTTAACGGACAGTTTTGTAATCCCCAGACCCAAAGTATAGGCGGTTCAGTGTTTTTACCTCTGAATAATGGACAATCCAAATAGTGGATGATGATTTCGGTCATTCACTGAAGGAAGGCAGGCGAAAAAAGTGTGTGAAATTTTTCTGTGATGCCAAGCCCACTGCACTGAAATCATTCCTAGATATTGTTTGCCATCTCTTTTGTGTTAATGCTCTCCATGCCGTCACTTGGGTAATCTCCGCAATCAAAGACGTTAAACCGCAGTTCGTTAGTTATTGTTTCCAAAAGGCAGGGTATGTCTCAGCAGCCAAAGAGTATGCAGTATGTACTTTCAACACAAAAGATTATCTGCAATGAATTTCTGAACTGATGACTTGTTTAAACTGTGAGGGAAATGCAAATGATTTTATTGCAGTTGATGATGAACTGTGTTTTGAACAGACGACAGATGATTTGCAAGATTTCATTTCTTCACACACCCCCATCGAGAGTGACATGGTCGAAGAGACAGCAGAAGTTGCTGAAGAAGAGGCAGTGGGCGAAGTTGCAGAAGAGGTGTGCGACATTAAAAACTTCACAGCCATGGCAAAATACAAGAAAAAACTTCATATATATTTTTATTAGCAAAAGTGATTGCTAGGGATTGGCACTTGTGATGAATTTGAAAATTCATATAAAAAAAGAGGCTGTAAACGGCAAAAAAAAAAAAAAAAAAAAAATAAATAAATAAATAAATAAATAAAAAAAAATACTTTCGTCAGATTTTTTTTGTTTTGTTTTTTCAGGGAAAAATGCTAACTGATAAATTGATGAACTAGCTGCAAAAGTACCTTATGCAAGTTTCAAAACATTTGTTAATCAGAAAAATGCATTGAATTACGAATATATATATGTACACAAATTGCATTTTTTCTCATGTTTGAAAAGCTCAAAAATATTTAAGTTACTATAAATATGTACATATATTCTATTTCGTGTACAGTATTACAAATGCAGTTTCGGAATTTATCACTGCATAAATATGTACATATAAAGTACGTATATGTATAGACGCAACTTTTTTTTTAACAGCAAAAGAAGGGGAAAAAAAAATGGCCAAGAAGTTCGTATTGTGTGATGGCTTGGGTAGACAGGCATGTACCTCCCAATAGTGGACACCTCCGAATAGCGGACAGATTATACGGTCCAGAGGGTCCGCTATTCAGAGGTTTTACTGTGATGTATATCCTTTGCATCTTCTACATAATCTCCAATATATTTGCAATTTGTGGATAGGAGATGAATACATGAATCAAGTGTTAGTGTTGAATACCAGAATTTATTTAGTGTAAGCACCTAATAAAGTACAAACATGAAACAAAAGGAGGGAACAGAGAATTAAAATGAGACCGGATCTGAGAAAAGGCTGGAGCTAGCTAAAATTCTAGATCTAACATTGTGCCCTCAATCTATTTTATCATCATTTTCAAGATTTTCATTGAATGCAAAATCACTTTTTGTTCCCATCGCACATTACTACCTGTTCTCATTAGCTTGAATACTGTTAATGCTACATGCGGAGGAACCCAAGGCTATTAATGCTACATGCAGAGGAACCCAAGACACATAACATTTTTGACTAGCAGACCACATGATGTCCAAAAATATATAAAAAAAAAAAAATTGTGAAAAAATGTCAAGATATTAAAAACATCTAATAAATAATCACCAAAATGTTTAATAAATGGAAACATGAAAATAAACTTTATACAAATGCTGAATAACATTATTTCACTGAGGTTTTTGATTTCTTTAGAATATATTCGATGTTTCCTGTACTACACAGCAGACCAATGATTCCTGTAGTGACTAAGGAGAATTTGTAGCACTTGGAGTGTCTGTAATGGTAGTAAATAGGAAACATATTACAGTAAAAAATAAAAAAATAAAAATCCCATACACACTGGGTTCAAAAACCAGACATAATCCAAGTAAAATAGGACACTTGGCACCAATGCTTTTTTTATGGAAAATCTGCAGGTTGTGGATATTTTTCACATCTACGGAGAATGCCACTAATTATGCTGAATATGCAGATTCACACAATTTTTGTGGAGTAGGTATCAACCCTGTACTATGTACTTATACATAAGTTCTTGTTATATATAACAATCAACATTTTCTTCCCATAATAGCTTATAAAGCTGTTGAATTATTTTGTTATACCCATGTTTATGTTGTTTCTTCTTTGCAGTTAGTATGACAAATGCGATGAACAAAGCTTGAAACCATTATTTTATGTTGAAGTTATCCCACAGAAGTAAGTGATGCAGAGGAAATTCAATTTTGGCACGAAAGAAACATATGAGTAGAGCCTTTCATATCTTTCCAGCCCGTCAATTCATTCTCTTTAGAGAAGAACAAAGTTGGTTAGTAACTAAAGCCATCAGACTGCTATCTATTTGCAAACTCACTTTCCAACATTTGTTTCATTATAAAGAAGGCAGGTTGACTTGTTATGAAATGTAAAGTCTCTACACACCTGTCACTTTCATTGCACAAAAGCTTTTTTCAGCATGACCTACTTCTGCGTAGAAACTTTAATAAGCAACAATAAATAAATAACTTCAAGGTAAATTTGTTGCAACTGCTATGAAAACAAACTACAAAAAGAAGCTCTGCAGCCAAGTCATATCAAAACAGTTCTTCAATATTTTCTAAGTCTACAATGGAAAAAAAAAGAAGAAATAAAAAGAAATGAGTTGTTTTGTGCACAAAGTGAAAAAAACAAACAAATATTGTCTTGTAATTACCTCACATATTAGACACATGTCCGATATTGTATGATTTAAATTAACGTGCAACAATGTAATAAAACATTTATGGGCAACTTACCATTTCATGGTCTTGCTCCTAATTTGACATTTCCAGCGCATGATTTGTGAGCAGAATGTCGCTTGTTTCAAGAGGTAGCATGGAGCTCTTCACTTTTGTCAGCTGAAGTCAATCACTTTATTCTATTCAATTCTTGGTCATATAGGTTTTTTTTTTCTTTTTTCCTCCCTCAAAAGGCGTCATGTATTAATCTTCAAGCACTTCTTCATATTTTTACCAAAATGTAGCCACGTCAAAAATGCTCGCTAGACACGCTCACAGTCTTATTTACATATCACACTAAAAAAAACATCGTTTTTTTTTGTCATACATACATACCACACATTCATACATTTCATTATACACTATATACAACCACAAGTGCTCAATTAACTCACTATATACATATATACATTAGACATTTCCACCTCAGTTAACTACATCGATGTTTTATACTCCAGCCCTCAACTTGAATACATCTCATGATCTCTGGAAAATGGCTTCGCAAAAAGAGCTTACCCATGCCGCACTCTACCTTCAGCAACATCCCAACACTAGCACTTTCTGTAGCTACCCGCTACCAACATAAGGGGGACGGAAACTCTGACTGCTACTCACGGTATCCTGAGAGCAAGTGAGATACTCTCCCGGGGCAATATCCATTCTCGAAGCTTCATTCTCCTGGCTGCTGTGGCACACTCTCTTGTTTGTTTTAGATTTCAATTTTCTAATATTTCTGTTTTTCTGTTCTACTCTTATTAAATTCTTCCAGTTGTTAGACATTACATTTGGATCATTATGGTTGCATACTGAAGCTCTATTTTTTTCAATTAACACAGATTCTGCCATCCTGAGGTGTCTTTCAGATTTACAACTTTTTATTATCTCAATCTTGTCAAACTTTGGAAATTCCTAATTAGCTATGCAGTATTGAATGAGTGCTGTCTTTTCTTCTTTTTTTCTGCCAATTTTTTACATGTTGTTTCATTCCGTGTTTTAATTTATTTTTAGTGCTGCCAGTTTACTCAATTCCTATTACAGCAAGTCCTCCAATGTCGTACATAGGCAACATTGTGCGGTCAGCAGCGGTACCCTCGTGGGACGATGGCTTCTGTACCCCATAGCGAAGAGATGATTCTGGATGGTGTGGCTGCTTACACGTTTTTGTGTACCAGCATTAAATGGCAGAGTGATTTCTTGCACTGTGGCCCGTCTATCCGCTGTTACAATGCGAGCTTAGCCAACGATGACCCCACTCATCCACACGCTGTTGTCCATGGCAGTTGGCCCTTGCAGGGATGGTTTTACCGGATTTGATGTACTCACGGTGCACCCGTGACACAGTGGCTCATGAAAATCCCAGTGCCTGCATGACTTCAGAGATGGAGTGACCCATTCGTTGGGCCCTGGCAATTTGCCCACGATCAAATGCGCTTAGATCCTTCGTCTTACCCATACTGCATCCAACTCTTACTGATTCCTGTTGCATCACTCCTTATATTGTCGGATCGCTGCATACGTCATGTCATTTCCGTTTACAGGGCCGCCCACAGCACCACATTTGCATAACGCCAGCTGTCTCTAATTCAATTGCTCTTCAGTGTAATATCTAACAACTGGAATAATTTAATAAGAGTAGAACAGAAAAATTAGAAAATTGAAATCTAAAACAAACAAAAGAGGGCACCACAGCGGCCAGGAAAATGAAGTTTCGAGAATGGATATTGCCCCGGGAGAGTCACTCACTTGCTCTCAGGATACCGTGTGTAGCAGTTAGAGTTTCCGTCCCCCCCTTGATGATGGTAGCGGGTAACTACAGAAAGTACTAGGGTTGGGACGTTGCTGAAGGTAGAGTGCAGAATGGGTGAGCTCCTTTTGCGAAGCCATTTTCCAGAGGTCATGAGATGTATGCAAGTTGAGGGCTGGAGTATAAAACATCAATGTACTTAACTACATCGAGGTGGAAACGTCTAATATATATATGAATATAGTGAGTTAATTGAGCACTTGTGGTTGTATATAGTGTATAATGAAATGTATGAATGTGTGGTATGTACGTATGATGAAAAAAATGATGGTTTTTTGAGTGTGATATGTAAACAAGACTGTGAGCGTGTCTAGCGAGCATTTTTGATGTGACTACGTTTTGGTAAAAAAATGAAGTACTTGAAGGGAGGAAAAAAAAACAAAAAACCTATACGACCAAGAATTGAATAGAATAAAGTGATTGACTTCAGTTGACAAAAGTGAAGAGCTCCATGAAACAAGCGACATTCTGCTCACGAATCACGCGCTGGAAGTGTCAAATTGGGAGCAAGACCATGAAATGGTACATTGCCCATAAATGTTTTAAATATTGTCTTGCTACGAAATACAAATACTTAACACAAAATTTTTTTTTACTAGACTATGCAAGAGTTCAAATACCGTTTCATCAACACTTGGGAGAAGTCCACTAAATGCATTTACAAGTTCAATGACAGATGATGTTACAGGAAAAGGAGTGCCTTCTTTTAAAATCGGAACAATGTCATCCTGCCATAAGGTACTTCCTAAAGATGTAAGAGTGCTTGTATTTCGCTTTGAGCCAGGGAGACCATTGTACAGTAGAACAGAGAAAGACCTGCATATGGGAGAAATGGTAAACTTGTTGGTAAACTTCTACAATTTCTTTGACTTACTGTTAGATTAAAACAGTTTTTTTTTCATATTATTACAAATACAAATAACATTAAATGATTAAATAGGATTAGAAACTGAAAGAAGTCTCATGGAATTTTACCACTTTTGTTTAAATACAAAATGTATGGAATTCAGGAAATAATAGCATGAATTTGCAAAATGATTATAAATCTGTTTTTGAATTCTATAAGGTGATTGCCAAGGTGAATTACTATTTTTAGGTGGGTAACTCTGAAATTCAACATTGTACATAACCATGTTTGGCTTAGATGATCAAATGATGGTGCTACAAGTAAAGGTGAAGGCAACAATATGAAGCTTCATGCTGATGAATCAACATATGTATTTCTTTCAAAAAAAAAAAAAACATAAATTCCAAGAACATTTAGAATATGTATAAGCCCTTTGTTGAATAGTTAAATGACAAGAAATGCAAAAAAAAAAAGTATTTTCTTTTTCTAATAGGACAGTGCTACTACCCACACTTTCAGGGTTTCCATGAAACAGGTGAAATTTATGATCAGACACACAGACATTTTGTAGACACCTGAGACATACAACTTCCAGCTCTTCTCCTGATTTCTTCATACCTGAAAAAGTGAGAGTCTACGAACAATTTTCCCTTTACTGAAGAAGTTAATGTATGTCACCAGTGCTATCACAAACACTACAATCACTAGGCATGTTCCCCAAAACAAGGCTCCCTTTGTGTATATATCTGTATTGAAGACAAGATATAATAAAGAGTTGTTTGTACCAATCAATCTCTTTTGGAAATCATGACATTAAATGTTGATATTCATGTTTGTGTATAAAATGACACAAGAAGCATACACTGAATTTAACAGGAATAATCATAAAGTTAAGCTGCCCAAAAAATAAGAAGCCAAGCAAAGGAAGAAAAATGTAGTCAAACATGTGTAAAATGTTTCTTTTCTTTCTAACTTTTTTTTTGTGGTGGTTTATGGCACAAAAATTTTAAACTACCAATTAATTTCGGTCTAATTGCATATTCTGGATTTACAACCAAAAGATTGGTCAAATCTAATTTATGGTGGCTTTATATCAGACAGTTCACTAAAAAACTTACAGTATTTATTCCTTTGAATAAAGCTCATGCTGAAAACCGGCTTCCTAGTTACTTAAAATAAACACTTATTCAAACATCTAATATGTTTTTTTCTTCTAGGAAAATAATTGAATTAAAAAATGCAAAGTTTTGGAGAAAAAACTTCTCCTTCTTTAGGTAGTCTTTTGTTGCCACTCTTTTCCCGTCACTATCACAGTTATGGTTAACTCTAATGGTTACGATTATTTTTTATCAAATCTTGCCAGATGTTAGGCAGGGACAAATCTCTGCAATCATTGGTAATGGAAGTCTGATTTTTCAATTTCTCTTCCTTCTTTTAAATTTCTTTTTTGATAGTTGCCCTGGCAACGGATGACTTTTAGTGAATTCCAGTCTATGTTGTGTCGGTTTCTGTAACATGCCTATCTAATCCTGTCTTGTTGGAGCAATTCTTTATACCTGCTTCATGTTCTGCTATTCGAGTTTCTAGAAACTTGAATAGCAGAACATCTAGTATTCCAGTTTCTAGAAACTCGAATACTATTCTCGATCTCAGTATTTGATATTCTCGATATTCAACCTTCTAGAAAATTGAAACGATTTTCTTATACTGAAACTCGAATATCGAGTTTCTAAGAACTCAAATAGCGGAGCATAAAGCAGCTACAAAAAATTGCTCCAAGACAGGATTAGATAGGCATGTTACAGAAACCGGACACAACATAGACTGGAATTTGCTAAAAGTCATCAGTTTCCAGGACAACAATCAAAAAAGAAATTTAAAAAAGGAAGAGAAATTGAGAAAAATCAGACTTCCATCATCAATGACTGCAGAGTTTGTCCCTGCTTAACATCTGGCAAGATTTGATAAAAAATAACCGTAAACATCGAAGTTAACCATAACCGTGAGAGTGACGGGAAAAGAGTGAAAACGAAAGACTGCCTGAAGAAGGAGAAGAGTTTTCTCAAAAACTTTGTATTTTTTAATTACATTATTTTCCTAGAAGAAAAAACCCATATTAGATGTTTGAATAAGTGTTTAATTACAGTATTTATTTTCATTAGATGCAATTTTCTACTTGCAGACCAGCATGCACTAAGAGAACTAATTTATGTCTATGCAAATGAATAATCACAGGTAGTGAAATTTCAGAAATAACTGTTAAAAGAAAAGAAAAAGAAGGAATGGATGAAAGAAAGATAAACATACATATAAATCAGTAAGCTATTCTCTGAGATTCAGAAGTTAGCTCCTCAAAGAAAGCTCACCTGCCAAACTAAAGTTTCAAAACACATGGTACCAGATTATAAGTAAATGATTAAAGAAAGTACTACTATGAAGCATGTCAATCTAGTTGGTTGTAGCACCAGCAACCCATTGGATACCAGGAGTTTTAGTAGCCTGATATATAATTAGTATAATAAGTTAAACAGGATACACCTATGAGCCATTACATTATAACCAACTACCCAATAAGCTGTAGGACCCCCTTCAGCCTGCAAAACAGTGGTCACTCAGCGAGGCCTCGACTCGATGAGGTGGTTGGTTGGTTGGTTAGTAGATTTTATTGGCGCAAGGGCCATGGTTGGCCAAAGAGCGCCAGACACAAGACAAACAGACAGAATTAAAAAACGGGGCATAAAACCCCAAATCTGGCTGACCAAGTAAAACCGAACAATGAGTACGAAGGAAGGGCCAAAAAAGACAATGAAACAAACAGTATGAAAAACATGGCACAATGGTGAGAAACAAGCCGACTAAGTAAAACTGAGGAATGAGAATGACAAAAAACATCACGAAATCGAACACAACTACACATAGGATGAGTCACCAGGAGGGGGATGAACTGTCACTCTCCTCCCCCCATGTTACTCTGCAATGTTGGTTGAGGCTGGGGACGAACTGTCACTCTCCTCCCCCCTATGTTCCTCTATAATGTTGGCTGAGGGTGGGGACCTCGCTGAGTCCGAGACAGGTGCAATGTTGGTCAGGTGGACCGCGACAGTTGGATGGACACTGCACACCTTTGCGGATTTAGGGCCGGGTATTCCACATGTGCAGGCTTTCTGCTGGGAACTGGAAGAGTCGGTTGTCTTCAAAAGAGAAGGCGCAGACACAGCTGGTTGAATAAGCTGGAGCTAGGTGAAATCCACCTGTGTTGCTTGTTCAGCTGTAGATCTCTTGGCAAGTGCGGCGAGAGCTACAGGGCGCGGAACAAAGGGCTGCACGGGTTGTGGCAGAGACTGAACTACTGCGGCAAAAGTACGCTGTTGGTTGGTGGGAATACCCAACTTGGCCTTGGCAGCAGGGTACGAGAGGCCTTCCAGGGTCTTGAGGCGCTGGATCGCCATCTCGTCCTTCCATTTCATACAGTTGCGGGAGTAAGCTGCATGGGCCTCACCGCAGTTAACACAGCAGGCCGCAGAAGTGCAACCGTCCCCGTCATGTGCACTGGAGCCACAATTTGCGCAACGAGCGGAACTCTTACAGAAACGTTGTGAATGCCCGTACCTCTGGCACCTGAAACAGCGCAGAGGACTGGGAATGTACGGGCGAACTCCACAGACCAAGTAGCCAGCCTTGATTTCGGTCGGAACTTTCGGGGAGTTAAAAGTCAAGATGACTCATGAAAGAAATACGGGATTACGCCATATAATACACATTTTGAAGATGACAATCCGATTTTTGGCGTAAATGTGACAAGGATGGTAAGTCAGATAATATCCGAAAACTTGAAAATTTTCATCGTCCTGGAGCGGGACTCGAACCCGCGTCTCCCAGAAAACGCCTAGGTATGCTAACCACTACACCACCCAGAACGACCAAGTTTCAAGTTTCCGATCAATTTGAATTTAACCATCACAGGATTCGCTAGTCGAAGCAACCGGCATTCATGTTTAGCGAATCTGGAGGTTAATAATGCTATCCCGTGATTGCCCGGAGAAGCAGATAAATCACGAAAGAAATACGGGATTACGCCATATAATACACATTTTGAAGATGACAATCCGATTTTTGGCGTAAATGTGACAAGGATGGTAAATTCAAATTGATCGGAAACTTGAAACTTGGTCGTTCTGGGTGGTGTAGTGGTTAGCATACCTAGGCGTTTTCTGGGAGACGCGGGTTCGAGTCCCGCTCCAGGACGATGAAAATTTTCAAGTTTTCGGATATTATCTGACTTACCATCCTTGTCACATTTACGCCAAAAATCGGATTGTCATCTTCAAGATGACATTTTTAGACTTAATCAAAGAACCATCGCTCCGGAACATCATACGACGTGCAGCAATAACACCCTGATCTGCAAGTTCACTCACCAATTCGTCCTCACTGCATGGCAAGAGGTCAAACTCCGAAATAAAACCCCGAGAGGTGTTAAGAAACGGGTGAGGTGTAACTTTGACAGGAATGCCTTGAAGACTAGTGAGTAAAAACAAAAAGCGAGACACAAGACCAGCTCGGGATCGTGGGGCCGCGACTCCCCAACAGCTGGATGAACAGCCATCCCTGCAAACACCAACAGCACCAAAATAAAAAACAAGCGGTGGCATGACATCAGATGTTGACCAGGTCACAAGGTCAGCTCGGGCCGTGGGGGCGCCGCTCCCCAAATAACTGGAAAACCAGTTATCCCTGTGCGGGTCGATGAGGTGGTGATAGGTATCCTGGGATATCTGGTGCCATAATGTCAACAGCAGGTCCTCCAGTTCCCATACATTTTGGGGTGGTGGTGATTTAGCGCAAATCCGCTTTTCTAAGTAGAACCACAAATGTTCAATTGGGTTCATAACAGGTGAATTTGGAGGCAAGGGCATTAACAGGAAGTCACCAGCACGTTCCTCAAACCACTCCTTGATGATTCTGGCAGTGTGGCATGGCGCATTATCATGTTGGTAATGGCCATCTCCAGCAGGAACACAGTTGCCATGAATGGGTGAACTTGGTCCGCAACCATGTTCAGATACCTGACAGCTGTCAGGGATTGTGCTATGGGATAATGGAGCCTAAAGGGTCCTGAGAAAACATCGCTGCTGCCGGCCTGTTTCCACCCAACAGTACATCCAGGTGCCATAGCCTCCATTGGTAATCGGTGCACCCGAGTTCGGCCATCTATGAGATGCACCACAAATCTTGATTCATTAGACCAAGCCAATTTCTTTCAATCATTTATGGTTCAATCTCGATGATCTTGGGCTCATTTTATGCGTTGTTGGCGAAGACGTGCACTGAGCATGGGGACTTGGCTGAGTCTTCAGCTATGCAGGCCCATACGCAGAAGAATGCGATGAACTGTGTGCTGTAACACATTGCCCTGATCACCACTGTTGTAGCTGCAGGTGATTTGTTGCACAGTGGCCCTGTGGTCACTATGAACAATGGGCGACAGTCTCCGTTCCCCCTGGCATCAATGAGCTTTGGACAACACACGACTGGACGGCGGTTGATTGTTTGACCATTTGTGCACCACTTTTGATACGTACTCACTACAGCGGCACATGAACAACCCACAAGTAGCGCCATTTCCGAGATCATAGTTCCAAGGTGTCATACCATCACAATTTGTCCTTTATCAAACTCCGATAAATAGGCAGCTTTTCCAATTCTGACTTCAAACACTCTACTAACTGAAAGCCGGTCCTCGGGTTGTATATATACTGCTCTGTGAACTTCCCCTGCACCACAATTTGGTCTCCAGGCATGCTCATTTTTCTATGCTGAGGGTGGTTATAAATAGGGATACGTAAATTTTGGAAAAAAAAAAAAAAATTAAAAAATCGAAATTTCACAAAAAAATATATTTTAAAATAAAAAATTTCGGATTTATTAGCAGAAACTGAAGACACAAAAAAATTGTTTTTCAAAGTGTACTTTACTTAGTTTACTGTTTTTCAAAGTTTACTTACTGGTAGGCTAAGTACCAAAATACTTAGTTAAAAGCTAACAACATTGTAGTAGTCTCTATATTCTCTTCCTTTAGCTTTTGTCTTCTTTCAGTAATAACAATGTTGTACATACTGAAATATCTCTCAGCATCCACGCTGTTAACAGAATTTTGGAGGCTTTGAATAGCTGCCTTTGTATAGTTTAAATAGCAGCATTTTGTTGCTTTTAAAATCTGTATGTCACCAACAGGAGTCTCTTGTTTCGGCATGGACTCGACAAGACACCATAAGCGTTGGGATCCTTGACCCCTGAACAAGCTCCCACAGTTCACGAAGATTTGATGGAGGGGGGTCAGAGCCTCGAACATCTCTCTCGATGGCATCCCAGAAGTGCTCGATGGGATTGAGGTCAGGTGACCTAGCTGGCCAAGGAAGCGAGGTCACGTTGGTGGAGTGTTCATCCAACCATTCGGATACAATTCGGGAGTGATGACATGGTGCATTGCTCTTGTTGCAGGATGAGGTCTCTAGTGGGATGTTGAAGACGCACAAACGGAAGCAAATGGTCGTCCAGGATATCCCGGTGACATTGACCTGTGATGGATGATGTCACACGTACCAGGGGTCCCATTTCAGTCCACGTAAACAATCCCCAGACGAGAATGCCACCCGCACCAGCTTGAAAAATACTTTGCTGGCAAGAAGGATCCATCGCTTCATGTGGTTTGCGCCGTACTCATATCCTGCCATCCGCATGTACCAACGTGAATCTCGACTCATCAGTCTAGGCAACATTTTCCCACATGTCTAGGGTCCAGTGGCGATGTTCCCGCACCCACGCTAAACTTTGCACCCTGTGATGTGCGGTCAGAAGCGGTACCCTCGTGGGACAATGGCTTCTGTACCCCATAGCGAGGAGATGGTTCTGGATGGTGTGTTTGCTTACACGTTTTTGTGAACCAGCGTTAACTTGCCGAGTGATTTCTTGCACTGTGGCCCATCTATTTGCTGTTACAATGCGAGCCAGCCGACGATGACCTCGCTCATTTACACGCTGTTGTCCACGGCAATTGGCCTTTGCAAGGATGGTTTTACCGGATTCGATGTACTCACGGTGCACCAGTGACACAGTGGCTCGTGAAAATCCTACTGCCTGCACGACTTCCGAGATGGAGTGACCCATTCGTCGGGCCCCGACAATTTGCCCACGATCAAATGCGCTTAGATCCTTCGTCTTACCCGTTCTGCGTCTGTCTCTTACTGATTCCCGTCGCATCACTCCTTATATTGTCGGATCGCTGCATACGTCATGTCGTTTCCGTTTACAGGGCCGCCCACAGTGCCACATTTGCATAACACCAGCTGTCTCTAATTCAATTGCTCTTTATAGTGTATATTATTCTAACATGCCATACCACAAACACTGTCTCCTTCATGTAACTCATTTTTTCACAATTTTTCTCAGTTTCTTAATTAATGTGCTTGCATGAAATTGTCATGCACACTAATTAAGGATATCTCACAGTAGTTGCCACAGTCCCTCTTGTTCCCTTTTCTGTAAATTGGAAATGATTTGAATAATCATTGTAATATGATTATCTTCTGTCAGTCATCATAAACAAAGTCTGGTCCCCAAGCCAACCAAATAATCCAATGTGGCCAAAGAACAATTGTTATTCCTCCGTGCCACTATATTTTGTTAATCACTTGAGAAAGGAAGAACACAGCCATTTCCCACTCTAAGATATATTCAAAAAGGTTCCAAATTATTTCAGGGCCATTTCAGAACTGTTTTTCTATATTATACACAAAATGTTCCATTGATTTAACTTTGGCATTTGTAGTGCACTCAGACCATTTTAGTAAATTAAAATCTTCTCAGGGCAAAGTTTTTTCTCTTTCAATTAACAGTTTTAATCGGATGGCTATATGGGTAACAGTGGAATAAGGTGTTCCTGTGCTAAAAATCACGTGTTTATATGCCTGATATGTATCACAGAAAATTCATTCTTCATTAATTTCCATGACAATATTTGAATAATAATTATGATAATATCTGATTCCTGAACTGGATCTATTTACAATGACTGTTGATGCTACAACAAGGCATCAAAATGATTTGACTAGTGCAAATCCAAATTTTTGTTTGGCTTTCTAAGCTTCATTTACTTGGAGTTATAGAGAAGTCATCGGCATGGTGGGTGACATCCGATACACCGATGACATTTCTATTTATCTATTGGGTTGTCGGAAAAGTCATGACATATTTTATCCATGTTTTACAAAAGCCATTTATTGATAGAAAGAACAAAGATCAATCAACGATATAATGCCCGTTTCGTTTGATAACCTTTTGCCATTTTTCAGTGAGCTGCAGAATGCCTCGTTCATAGAAGGACCTGTCTTTCGTGGCAAAAAACTGTACAAGGTGCTGATTTACAGCCTCATCTGAATTGAACGTTATACCACGCAAGGGCTGTTGAAGAGAGCGAAACAAGTGGAAGTCTGACGGCGCAAGGTCAGGCGAGTATGCTGGGTGTGCCAACACATCCCACCCAAGCTCCAATAATTTTTGGCGGGTGATCAAACTTGTGTGTGGTCTCGCGTTGTCGTGATGGAACACAACACCTTTACGATGAACGAGCTCTGGACATTTCTGGATGATGGATTCGTTCAAACTGTCCAATTGCGAACAGTACACATTCGAATTGATTGTTTAGTTCCATGGTAGGAGCTAGAAAAACATGACACCTTTAAAATCCCGCCACACTGAGACCAAAACCTTCTGCTGATGAATGTCAGCTTTGGATGTCGTTTGAGGCGAAGCAGCACGTTGGGACCAAGACCGTTTGTGCAGCACACTGTGGTACACAATCCACTTTTCGTCACCAGTTATCAGTTGCTTCAAAAAAGGATCGTTTTCCTCATGTTTAATGAGCATATTGCAGATTTTTATACGCGCTGTCAATTGAGCTTCTTTGAGTTCATGAGGAACTCACAAATCGAGCTTCCTTATGTATCCCAGCTTCTTCAGGTGGTCGTGAACGCTTGAATGATGGATGTGCAATGTGTTTGCAATCTCTCGTGTCGTGTATCGTGGGTTTGACTCGATCAATGCCTTGATTTGGTCGTCATCAACCTTGGTTGGCCTCCCGGACCAAGGAGCATTGTTGAGGTCAAAATCACCAGCACGGAATTTTGCGAACCACCGCTGGCGCTGACGTTCTTGTACAGCATTATCCCCATACACTTTATGCAACTTTTCACAAGCTTGACACACGTTCTTCCCTTTACGGAAGTAAAACAGTAAAATATGGCAAAAATGCACAGTTTGGTCTTCCATCTTCAACTTGATGTCGAATATCCGCAAATCAACTAAATCGCTCACTATTCCTTTTAGACTGCAGCTAGAACTGGCACCTGTCGAATGCCATAGCAATAACAGAGCTGCACATGCCTCTAGTACTTCCAAAACTGCCCAACTGCCATCGGGTGCCAAAATACGTCATGACTTTTCCGACAACCCAATATTTGGTGAAAAAGAAATGTCTCGCGAGCCCTGACATATGAGCTATAGAGGCGTCACCTTTGTGGCGGGTTACACCCGACCTATTCGGCAAAAAAGAAATATCTAATGAGCACTGACATACGAGCTATAGAGGCGTCATAGGCGTGGCGGATGACACCCGAGACTATAGAGGCGTCATCGGCCTGGCCAACCTATTCGGCAAAAAAGAAATGTCTAGCAAGCTTCAACATGCTAGCTATAAAGGCATCATCGCCGTGATTGGTCGCCGATTTCGTAATGTCAGGTGTCACCCGACAGTCGAGGGGAAAGTGTTAAAATGTCTGCACTGGAATTTTCGCAAGCACAAAGCCGCATGTAATCAACTTAAAGAGTTAGCAAAAGGTGCTGAGCTGAGCTCCCTCTCAGCTTTTGCGCATGGCACTCTCAAATGACTGCATGGGGAATCCCGTGACAAACAGCATATGAGGAGAAGCTCCGCATCCTTTGGCAGGGGAAGTCAGAACACCAAAGGCATATAATATAGGGACTATTTGTAATGTGCATTTTTTTGACCAAACGACAGTAAAAAATAGAAAATTGCGTGCGTGGGCTTTTCCATAGTTTTTTGGGTGATTTCCGTAAAATCGTAAGATGGAGTGAAAATCCGTAAAAGTTGGCATCTCTGCATACGTTTACTTCAGGGCTTTTTAAATCTGTATTTGCCAAACAATTTTCTCCTTATTTTCCTGTTACATCTTAAATTCCACTGTTACTGTTTCCAACTCTACCTACCGTATAACAATGTTTCCTAGTTGTTTAGTTTTAACCATCACATCTAAACAAAGTTAAAAAAATAAGAAAAGAAAAAGGGAATCTGTGCATCTTCACAACTGAAACCGTCAATTGGTTCAAAGTCAGCATCAACTTTGAATATGTGTTATCTGTAAGTATGTTAAAAGGACATAATACATAATCATCTGGAAAGTTTAATGTACACTATATTGGCAGATTATGTGAGGCTCACAAATCGTGAGGTAAAAAACGGGGGAAATGGTCAGTACCTTAGAATATAGGAATGCATACTCGTATAACAATAAAAAAAAACAGTTCAAAATAACAATGCAGTTCAATGAGTCATTTGCAGTTGTAATAATTCCTTAATAGGCAGGCATGATTATTATAATCCATAGGTAAAATCTGTCATCTATGCAAGAAGTGAAGAAAAGACGTAAGGGCTAAAAGGTGAGGAAGATAGGAACTAGAGTTTATGTAAAAAGAACAAACAAACAAATAAAAAGGAGTTATATATCATCATCATCATCATCATTGTAAACAATTATCAATCCACTGCTGGACGAAGGTCTCCCCAAGTTTCCTCCACAATGGTCTGTCTTGTGCCAGTCTCCTCCATGTCACCCCTGCATACTTTCGAATTTCATCCACCCATCTGCCATGTGGTCTTCTTCTGGGTCTTTTCCTGTCCCTTGGAATCCAATGTAAAATTTTGGCTGTCCATCGATGATCTGTCCTTCTGGCAGTATGTCCAGCCCATTGCCATTTCAGGTATTTAACTCTGATCATGATGTTTTCCACTCTTGTCATTTTTCGGATCCACGAGTTCCTCTTTTCATCTCTCCTGGTTACACCAAGCATGCACCTCTCCATGCTTCTTTGAGTTGTCTGCAGCCTTTGTATGTCTCTTTTAGTTAAGGTCCACATCTTTGCACCATACGTAAGCACTGGAAGGATGCATTGATCAAACACTTTTCTTTTAAGACATAATGGCATATTGCTCTTGAAAATTATGCTGTTTCTTCCAAAAGCTCTCCAGGCAAGTTTTGTATGCCGATTAATTTCTTCATCAATGTGACCCTCACTTGATATCTGCTGTCCAAGATAAACGTACGTGCCTGTTATCTCCAGCTTTTCTCCATCAATCGATAAATCTTCATTTCTTGTAAAAGCATTGTACATCACTTTTGTCTTCTGAAAGTTCATTTTTAATCCCACTTCTTTACTCTTGTCAGCAAGTTCCTGGATCATACTCTGCAGCTCTGATGGGGTAGTGGCAAAAATGACTACGTCATCAGCAAAACGAAGGTGGGTTAGATAATCTCCATTAATCTTTATCCCCTTGTTTTCGCAGCTCAGCGACTGAAAGACACCCTCCAATGTGGCATTAAAGAGCTTTGGAGATATGATGTAACCTTGTTTCACTCCCTTTCCAATTTTTATGTGTGTTGTATTTTCAAACAGCTGAATCTTTGCACTTGCGTTTTCATAGATGTTATTAATAATATCAATATATGCATCTTCAATACCGCAGGATTTCAGAGCCATTGTAACTGCTGATGGTTTCACTGAATCAAAGGCTTTTTCATATATATATATATGAAAAAAAAATATATATATCCGTGAAATGGCAATGGGCTGGACATACTGCCAGAAGGACAGACCATCGATGGATAGCCCAAGTTTTAGATTGGATTCCAAGGGACAGGAAAAGACCCAGAAGAAGACCAGATTAGAGATGGGTGGATGAAATTCGAAAGTATGCGGGAGTAACATGGAGGAGACTGGCACAAGACAGACCATTGTGGAAGAGGCTTGGAGAGACCTTCGTCCAGCAGTGGATTGATAATGGTTGACAATGATGATGATGATGATATATATATATGTATATATAAGGTCAGGTGATGCGTAACATCACAGCCTCTCCTTGACAAATGTCAACCCCGCCTTCTCGTGGTGCATCCTGTTCCCACTAAAGGGGCTCTGACGACCGCCAATAGCGGTATTATAACTATACCATCAGGATTAGAGGAAATTCTATCCCACACTCACCAACCCGCTTGGCCAGCGTGGTGAGTTATGGCCAATCCCCTCCAAAATGATTCCACAACTTAAATCTTGGCCCTCAGTCTCCGGCAGCTGGAATGTACCTGGCCAAGGCAGCAGCCAGTGCGACATGAAGGCAGAGGGTGCTAAGAATCCCCGGAGGACCGGTCTAGGCTGCCATCTGATGCTGACCTTGGCTACGTATAATGGACGCTCCCTATCTTCTGATTCAAGGCTTCTTGAATTGGAAGAGGAACTACAAAGGATCAAGTGGGACATCGTGGAGCTAAGTGAGGTAAGGAGAAAAGGAGAAGATCTCATCGAACTGAAAAGTGGACATCTCTTCTACTATCGTGGGACAGATACTGGCAGAACTAGTGGTGTTGGATTTATAATAAACAAGAAACTGAAGGATAAAGTTGTAGAAGTTGAAAGTTCCTCTGACAGAGCTGCACGACTTGTTATCCAACTCTCGAAAAGATACCAGGCTCAGATTATTCAAACTTATGCACCCACCACAAGTCATCCTGAAGAAGAAATTGAAGAATTTTATGAGGAAATTTGTCATCTAAATAATAAAGGTAAGCAGCACTTGAAAATAATTATGGGAGATTTCAATGCAAAAATAGGGCAACGGCAACAGAATGAAACTTCAGTAGGTAAATTCGGTCATGGCAACAGAAACCAGCGTGGAAATACACTCGTTGAGTTTGCAGAGGCAGAAGGGTTTTTCATCTTGAACTCCTTCTTCAAGAAAAAGCCACACAGGAAATGGACATGGAGACATCCAAATGGGACGACAAGTGAAATTGATTTTATTATGTGTAACAAAAAATTCATCATAGAAGACTGCAGTGTGCTAAACAAGTTCAACACAGGTAGTGACCATAGATTGGTGAGATGTAAGATGCACCTCAACACTAAACTTGAACATGGCAAGCTCATAAGACAAACAAAATCTATTGACATAACCAACCTTAAAAAACACCATAATACCTTCAAGTTGGAACTGAAGAACAGGTTCTCTGCTTTAGAAGGCCTAACATCGGAAGAAGTGGACATCTCTGAAGTTAACAGAAAAGTAACCAAAGCTCTTATGGAAACAGCAACAAAATTAGCTGGGTCTAAGAACAAGTTGCATGTAAACAAATTATCAGGAAAAACGAAAACGTTGATGCAAAAAAGAAGAGAGATGAGGACAACTAAAGAAGATGTAACTTCCAAAGTGGAATATATAGAGCTATGCAAGACAGTAAGAAAAAGTATCACTGAAGACGTAAGAAAATTCAACTGTGAACTAGTGAGGAAAGCAATTGAAAACAACCAAAGCCTAAAGATAGCAAAGGGACATCTCAGTAAGGGAAGAAAACAGATTATGGCACTGAGAAAAGAAGATGGTTTTGTAACAAGAAATAGAGGCGAAATTTTGACTAGAGTGAAAGATTTCTACTCCAAATTATATGAAAGGGATGATACATGCATTCCAGACATCATGAAAGATACCAGTACCAGAGTTCCTCCAGTCCTTCCAGCAGAAGTTGCACATGCAATCAAGAACATGAAGTGGGGAAAAGCTCCAGGAGAAGATGGAATTACTGTAGACATCATACAAGAAGCAAGTGGAGAAATCGAAACAGTACTCGCCCAAATTTTAACGCGATGCCTTAATGAAGGAAAGATTCCTGAGGATTGGAACACCGCTACAATGATCCTGCTACATAAGAAAGGTGACATTGAGGATCTCAGAAACTACAGACCTATCAGCCTCCTATCAGTAGTTTATAAAATCTTCACTAAAGTTCTTTCACACCGCTTGAAGGTAACACTGAACATGGCTCAACCGAGAGAACAAGCTGGATTCAGGAGTGGCTACAGCACAATAGATCATATCCACGTACTGAGAGAACTAATTGAAAGAGCGAGGGAATATGAACTTCCATTATGCATGGCTTTTATCGATTATGAAAAAGCCTTTGATTTGGTGAAACCATCAGCAGTTACAATGGCTCTAAAAACCTGCGGTATTGAAGATGCATACATTAATATTATTAATAACATCTATGAAAATGCAAGTGCAAAGATTCGGCTGTTTGAAAATACAACACACATAAAAATTGGAAAAGGAGTGAGACAAGGTGACACCATATCTCCGAAGCTCTTTAATGCCACATTGGAAAATGTCTTTCAATCACTGAACTATGAAAATAAAGGGATAAAGATTAATGGAGATTATCTAACCCACCTTCGTTTTGATGATGACATAGTCATTTTTGCAACTACCTCATCAGAGCTGCAGAGTATGATCCAGGAACTTTCTGACAAGAGTAAAGAAGTGGGATTAAAAATGAACTTTCAGAAGACAAAAGTGATGTACAATGCTTTTACAAGAAATGAAGATTTATCGATTGATGGAGAAAAGCTGGAGGTAACAGACACGTACGTTTATCTTGGACAGCAGATATCAAGTGAGGGTAACATTGATGAAGAAATTAATCGGCGTACAAAACTTGCCTTGAGAGCTTTTGGAAGAAACAGCACAATTTTCAAGAGCAATATGCCATTATGTCTTAAAAGAAAAGTGTTTGATCAATGCATCCTTCCAGTGCTTACGTATGGTGCAGAGACGTGGACCTTAACTAAAAGAGACATACAAAGGCTGCAGACAACTCAAAGCAGCATCTAGAGGTGCATGCTTGGTATAACCAGGAGAGATAAGAAGAGGAACTCGTGGATCCGAAAAATGACAAGAGTGGAAGACATCATGATCAGAGTTAAATCCCTGAAATGGCAATGGGCTCGACATACTGCCAGAAGGACAGACCATCGATGGACAGCCGAAATTTTAGATTGGATTCCAAGGGACAGGAAAAGACCCAGAAGAAGACCACATGGAAGATGGGTGGATGAAATTCGAAAGTATGCGGGAGTGACAGGAGGAGACTGGCACAAGACAGACCATTGCGGAGGAAACTTGGGCAGACCTTCGTCCAGCAGTGGATTGATAAATGGTTGACAATGATGCTGCTGCTGCTGATGATGATGATGTTATACAAGTACAAAGGTTCTACTATTTGAGGATACAGCACCAATAAAAAATGGAGTGGAAAGGTGACACCATATCTCTCAAACTCTTCAAAGCCACATTGCAAAGTGTCTTTCAACCACTGAACTACGAAAACAAAGGGATAAAGATTAATGTACATATTTAACTCACCTTTGTTTTACTGATGATGCAATCATTTTTGCAACTATCCCTCCAGAGTATGATCCAGGAACTTGATAACAAGGGTAAAGAAGTGGGATTAAAAATGAACTTTCAGAAGACAAAACTGATGTACAATGTTTTTACAAGAAATGAAGATTTATCGATTGATGGGGAAAAGCTCGAGGTAACTGATATCTGCATTTATCTGGGACAACAGATATCAAGCAAGGGTCACATTGATGAGGATATTCATTGGCGTATAAAACTTGGCTGAAGAGCTTTTGGAGAAAATAGTACAATTTTCAAGAGCAATATGCTATTATACAGGGATCATAGCATACTTCTGGAAAATTTTAGGTAAGAATTTTAGGAATTTTAGGAATTTTTAGAAAAGTTTTAGGAGTGTATTTCAATAAAAACTAGATGTATATTTGTATACATCTAGTAAAACAACTTTGTATACATTGTAAAGAGTTTGCTTCACACCCTTCAACCATATATACTGATAGACTGCGCATGACATCAAAATTTCTGGCTCCAACATAAAATCACATGACAACAGTCAAAAAGATGGGTTACACCTGCTGTGCTTATGGTTGCTCTGACCGATATAGTAAAGAAAGTTCTATGATTTTTCATGGGTAAGAAACGAATTAAATACCTAAGTCAATAAAGTTCAATTACTTAACCAGAAACTTGCAGCTATTGATATAAAAATATAGTAACTTAAGAAAAAAATAAATGGAATGCATGTTCCAAATTCTTCGCAAATGTTCATCACATTATAAATCACAAAATGTAAACAACACGATCATGCATGTATATAGCTCATAAGTAAACTTACCAGAAGAGTTTTCATTATATATGAGGTGCATTCACATAATACACCGAAAACACTGAAGTTCTGCAGCGTAAATTAGTAATCATAACAGCATTTGTACACGAAATTTGGAGTCTGATGATGACGTGCCCAATGTTTGAGCCATGGCGGCTTTGATGCAGCTATTGCCAATGCGCAGTCCATTAGTATATATGGTCGAAGTTCACACCCAAATTTTTTGCATAACGTCTAATGTCTAAAGTTTAAGTATGATTTACTTCTAATGTTCAGTTCTTATCTTTTCACTTGTTATTATCATATTCAAGTATATTTACCACATTCAAGTTTCACTTTGAACATTAATATGCTGTTGAACCAGAAGCAATTCACGATTTTCACAGTAAAGTTTTCAGGTTTCACATTAAACTATAATATCCTAAAAGGTAATTGAAAACCAAGAACTATGTACAATTGTTCACTTAATTACTTTTTTCATATTATTGTTTTAACCTTTTCCTGATTAGCCTATCTTTTTCTGCTTCCACCACAACTAATTTACTTTCAGTTTTCTTTATTTCAGCTGAACCTTGTATGATCAAGTTAGAGGCAACTGCTATTTCAACAGTATTTTGTTTTTCTACAGCTTTTCTCATTCTTTCTGTTCCCTCTTGAATTACTGCTGGGGAGGCTTCTTTATCTTTTTTAAGCCTATTTATTTCTGCATCATTTTCTTTTATTTTGTCATCAAACTCAGCTTTTCTTTTTTTCTCTAGCTGCTTTTCCTTATTTTCCCTCTCTTTCTTCGAAAATAAAAGCATAACAAACAGCGCGAAAACTAGCTCATAAATAGAATATTTGAAACACTCTCAATGTATGCACTCTCAATTATTAGGGATGGTAGAGGGTAAGGGAATAGAACTGTCCAAAATTAGCATGTTTTCGTTGCGCTAGGGCGCTTAAGCACGGCTGAATTCCTTCAGATACCCCCAATGTTCAAATGATTGAAATGTGCTGATGTTCATGGAATGAAATGGTTGATCAGCTATGATGACCGCATAAAAGTTCGGGGTGGGGGGGAGGGCTTTATTTTTTTTATTTTTTTAGTTTATGCAACATTTTACATCACTTCAGTATTTATCTTGTCATCATCAACAATCGCAATGCAACTACCGCTTACGATCGCGGATATCAGCAACCGAAAATCTGCCATATCTCTAAGTGATATAACACACAGTATCCTGTTACAGTGTATTGTAATTGAAAAAAAAAGGATGTGGAAAAAAGAAACTTTCAGAAATTAAGATCATCAAGTCATGCGTTTCAAAAATCCGTTTTCCTTTATAACGTTTAAAAACATATTTTTGCTTTTTTACCTGTAGTGTAAATAAAAAAACTATGTTGATTTTTTTTTTATGGAATCAGACGTCCGTATGTCTGATTGTCTTCATCTGAGTTCACACTTTAGCTACTGTGTACAAGTAGACCTATTTTTTCAGCTCAAAAATATGTAGTTTTGTATATATTCGCAGTATAAGTCATTCCTTATTCCCACAGAACTGAATTCAGCATATGCAAAATGAAGATCATCAAGACCCGCCCAACACTATGTTTCTGATAGTCTGCTGTTTATATTCAAGAAATGCAAACATGGATCAATGGTGAATGCAGCAACTATGATTTTTATTTATTAAAAAGAAAAAAAAAAAAAAAGAGCCGTGAAAGCTGTAAAGCTGAAACGGATATTTCTCTCGAACCCCCCCCCCCCATGCACAAAAACATTCCAATTAAGATCAAACAGCAGGAGGACGCGTCCACACAACACAACCTTTGGAATTACCTGATGGAATGGCTTCTTTTCATTTGGCACATCGCCATAAATCACCACCTGCAGCTCACTGAACTGTCAAGTTGCACCCTTCCTCCTTCACTTTAACTATAATAGAAACTGTAAAAAAAAAATGCTCCCCAATTTTCGACAAAATTAAATTACCAAATTTACGTCATGATGTTGCAATTTACTAAAATACGTTTGTTTATCTGCTGAATATTGCTTAAATCCATTGAAAACTTTTTAATTATAGATGATTTTTTTATTAAAACAGTAACTCAGACGTCTGAATAAAAACGTGTTTGTAATTCAAATAGAGTCCATATCATCACAGAAAAAAAATTTAAGGATCAGTCTGTTTAAATAAACCATGGCATCTAAAAAAAATAATTCACTTGCTTTTCCCGT
This sequence comes from Macrothele yani, assembly GCA_039090855.1. NCBI lineage: Eukaryota > Metazoa > Arthropoda > Arachnida > Araneae > Macrothelidae > Macrothele > Macrothele yani. The sequence goes on from CM077011.1 coordinate 116,802,161, forward strand.
AATTTATAATTACTGTTTCTTTTTTTCAATCCGATTATGCAACGTTTTTTTTTTTTTTTTTCTTTGCATCTGCTAAAGTTCCTAACGGAATTTGGCGAAATTTGCACTAGAACTTTATTGTGATGTATCTTAACTACTGTAAAAATTTTACTGTGTTATTTTCAAAATTCAGAAAAATGGATTTCTGAAAATATTCTCCTAGTCCTTTTGTGCTGTGGAAGTGATAAACAGGTGTTTGCTTTCTTCCCAACCAAGGGCTTCAGATCAGCGCTCCCAGCTGTCAATCAACCGTTGCTATGGTAACACCCTTTCTGCTGGAGGCTCACTCTGTCCAAAGAGGCACACATACTTGTCCATAATAAAAATTACCAATGCTAACTTTTAAAGTTTTAAACCGATTCAACTGGAATTTTGGAAGTGAGCTTCTGTAATCCAATTACAGTGAATGTAAAAATTTCAGCCACTTTCGTGAAAAATTCGCAAAGATAGTTTTCTTATTTTTTATCATAAGTAGTGGAAGTCTCTTGAGGGGAGGGAGGGTGGCATGCACATAAACAAGAAGAAGATGAATGTGTTGTTCAGGCATACTCCTCACTGGTGGATGCCAGCTGACTTGGTACATACGCGACCCCCTGCAAATGCTAAATGCCTCTTCTTTCCCCTTCTGTTCTCAATTGTCGGACGGACATCAAGCTCCCCTTCGACCTACTAGTAATCATCCAATTTTATTGCACTGGAAGTAGTGCCTTTTTTTTTCTTTTTTTCCCCCCAGCCAAATTAGGATTTGGTGCACATCGGAAACCGCTGCCGGTGGTTTCTTTGAGAACAGAGAAAAGGAACTTTAAAAAATGAAGGGGTAACAGTAACACGATTTCCTAAAAGGGCATTTTTTTAAGCACTAATTTCAAATTTCAAGGCTTTTCAAGACGGCATTAAAAAAACACCGTTTTTCCAGGATATTCCAGGCCTTGAAAACGTAATCATGATTTTCCAGGACTTTCCAGGTTTTCAAGCACGCGTGCGCACCCTGCGTAATGGTTAATTTATTCGCGTTAATAACGGTTGTGTTTTTAATAAATAAGCTTACGAAAATTTTAGGATGAATAGCAAATTTTAGGTATAATTTTAGGAATTTAAGGAGGGTCACAAAATATTAGGAATTTTAGGAATTTTAGGAGGAATGCGATCCCTGCATTATATCGTAAAAGAAAAGTGTTTAAACTGAAAGAAGCTTGGAGAGATTCATGCATGGTGTAACCAGGAAAGATAAGAAGAGGAACTCGTGGATAACGAAAATGACAAGAGTGGAAGACAATTATGATCAGAGTAAAATCCCTGAAATGGCAATAGGCTGGATATGTTGCCAGAAGAATGGACCAACGATGGACAAGCAAAATTTAGACTGGATACAAAGGGACAGAAAAAGACCCAGAAGAAGACTACATGGGAGATAGATGGATGCAATTCGAAAGTACAGTAACAATGGAGGAGATAGGCACACGACAGACAGTTGTGGAATAAACTTGGGGAGACCTTTATCCTGCAGTGGATTGATACTTGTTGACAATGATGTTAAAGATATGGATACTTAAAACTTAGGATCATAAAAACTACTGCAAACATCCAGACTTGTTAAAAATGATGTTGTCTCCAATCAGTATTGAAAAATTGAGACACAATAATAAGAATTTTCAAGGACTTATATGTTATATCCTTTTATTATACTTACACAAAAAACTACATACATTAAAACAGAAATGACATGAAATGCACCCTTTTCAAGTGAATTAAAACTACATTCTATTTGGGAAAAAAAAAAACCACCCCAGAGAAGTTGCTCATTTAGTAGGTATCTAGTTAACCTACCTAGTAGCCACCACACTGCAAAAGGGTAAGGCTACACTAGCCTGTGACTAATTCATCCTCACACAACAATAAACAGTGTTAAAGATCTACCACAAGTGTAGTATTACCTCAACCCATGTTGATGTTTTTTTTCATCTTACTGATGCTTACTGCATTTAGATTGAAATTTTGCAATTCTTTGGATAATTCTTTCCTTTTACACCACTGATTCCACATACTGTGACAAACCCAAGTTTCATTTCCTTAAACTCACCTGGTAATTTCTTCAGTCTGTTTCCAGTAGCTAAGTTCCACCTCCCCTTCCACCCTGGTTCCTCAATGGGAAACAGGAAGCTTGTCGATTTGAGCAATTTTTGGTCCAGTATGTGTTTCTATTTATGCAAGGCGCCATTTAGGAAGCACATTGGTCAAAGGATTCCCTCCTCTTTCTTACTAAAATTTGCACCTCATTAAAAATTGTCAGCATATGTGTAAAAGTAAGACGGCACACACCAGTAAAGAAAGTAATAGAAAATGATAAGACAATGAACTGAATAATGTAAACAAACACTTCTACCTTAAATTATCCAAATAAGAACCAAAGTTGATAGACTGGAGGAAGGGCACAAGATATGCTCTAACCATATTCTGCATTCTGTTTTTAGCTTCATGACTTTCTAAATCAAGCTGAGAAAAAAAAAGTATTAAAACATAATTTTAGATAACTTTGTGTCACAAAACAGGGTTGTTTAATCGTTATTATTAAAGAATGCATGAGTGCTGCCAATAAATCTTTAACATTGACTTTCTACACATGATTCTAGGGCAAATAATATGAATAATATAATTAAACAACACAATTTTTCAAAAGTAAAACTTAGTTACTAGGAGCCATATGATTCACTACAACATGGAATATTTGCAATTTATTTTGATAGTACCAGAGTAACCAGCATTAAAAATAAATAAAATAAAAGATAGGTTGCAGTAAGAACACATGAAGAAGTCCTTGCATCTGCACTAAAACTGAATATATCACATGACTCGGTTAACATGTGAACACTTTCCAATTACCACAATTCCTGTAATAGAAAGCAATGATCATAATATTTGAGGGTGATTATTAGTACTTCCCCTGATTATCAGTAATATGTTTCTAAACTGTGGGCAGTTACTGAACATGATTAAAAGTATACCAGTGGTATTAAGTTTGTGGAAAATGTCTGTGATTCAGAGATCCAAATTCTATTTGTTGATGTAGCAAGTATCATACATCTCCTTTTTTAATTGGCAAAAACATTTGAAATCACAGGGGTTCAATCTGGTGTATATGGTGGCTGGTGAAGTTCCACCCAACAGTTTTGTTCAATGAACAGACAAACAATCCAGGTCTTGTATGGCCATGCATTGTTGTGTATGAAAATAGGTTGCTACGTATGATGTTGCAGTGCCCAAGCTCAGATATGCTTCTCTAGAAATGACTGTCACCACTTGTGAAGAAAAACCCTTTTTGCTAGTGATGGGATTTGAACCCACACCTCCTTGTTCTGGATCCAGTTGTTCTCCCAACTAAACTACACTGATGAAGCTTGCCATCTTGACATGTGTGTCACCTCTGTAGTATGTCACACACTCCAGTGTCATGGTGATGTCCTCATCACACATCTTCCAAAATGCCACACCAAGAACATTCATGCCAACAACCAGGAAGATTTTATGCTCATGCAACTCTGCACAGGGTACAGGTGCCACAGAGGTACCGGGTTCAACACAGGAACATGACAGATGCCACTGCCTCAGTGCATAAAATTCCACCCTATGCTCATCTGAGCAGAGGAACAGGAACGCACCCTACTATTATAACGATACTAGACAAAGCTACTCCATGCAATTTTGTAGTATAATTCCTTCTGCGTCATGGTTAGTGTATGCAGTACACATTTGTTAGTTTGCTAATTATGCCTCAATCTTCTGTCAGCAAGGTATGAACCATTGTGTGAGGGTTATCCAGTTCTGATGGTTGTAAACACTCACTCTACAAGACCTCTTGGATGTAAGGCCTCTTGGATGCTTTAACTTCTTTTCCAGAGTTGAAATCAGCTGACTGCATTTTGGAACTTCTTTGAATGATGTTCTGCATTCCTTATATCTTTTTATCTACTGTATATACTCGCGTATAAGTCGAGAAATTTGGGACAAAAAAGGAGCTTCAAAGTAAGGGGGTCGACATATGCGCGGACCCTAAAAAAATCGTAAATCCAAAAGTTCTACCTGTGAGGCAAAAGGCAATCCACCCCGAAAGAAAAAAAAAATGCTGATGCGGTATTAATTACGAAATTCTGACCCTCCCAAAAAAAAAAAAAAAAAAAAAAAAAACTACTGATGCGGTAGTAATTATGAAACCTTGACCCTCTGAATTTCTATGCGCTTTGAAAAGTCTCCTGGCTTTGCGTATCCACAAGGCAGTCGCAGCCGCGCATCAAAAGCTCCGTCCTTCTGACTAACAGTTTATTTCGCTGACCTACGACCTAACGCAGCTATGCGACAGCCATTGTTAGGTGTTGCTTGTTCTTAATCACACGTGCTTTTGTCTTGCTTCTCCTATTATGGCTGACACAGATTGTGTAAAGAAGCGGATGTCCTATAACGCAGGATTTAAGTTGAAAGTGGTTTCTTTTGCAGAAAATACTAACAACTGTGCTGCTTCACGTCAATTTGGTATTAACAAAAAATTGATTCGAGATTGGCTTAAAAAAAACAAAAACAAACGTGAACCAAAAGGGCGAAAAAAATATCTTGATTAAAATGACTGGCCGCGAAAAAAAACAACAAAAAAACAGTTTCACGGTTGTTCTTTTCTGTTTGGCCGAGGCAGGAAGCTACCTCCGGTAATTATTTTCAAACGCAAAACTGCTGAAAAGCGTTGTCTTTCCGTCTCGTTTTCTTGTTCATGCCCATGAAAAAAGGATGGATGAACGAATCTGGAACAATTGACTGGTTAAAGAATGTGTGGAACAAAAGGTCAGGCGCACTTTTGAGGAAACCTTTCCTTTTGGTGTGGGATATGTTTGTGCCACACTGTTGTGCAGAAGTGAAAAAACCCCCGCAGAAAATGCAAAAAACAACTCTTGCTGTCATCCCAGGTAGGGTGACATCTGTTCTTCAACCACTAGATGTCTGCCTCAATAAGCCCTTCAAGGACAATGTGGTTAGGTATTGCACGGATTGGATAAGTTCCGATTTGCCGACTGAAACCAAGGGCGGAAATCTAAAGAAGCCGGATATCGTTTTGATTGTGCAATGGGTCAAGGATGCTTGGGATGCGATACCTGCGGAAATGGTCGTGAAATCATTCAAGAAATGTTGCATTAGTAACGAACTTGATGGCACAGAGGATGATGAGATTTTTATGAGTGTTGACGACAGTGATTCTTATGACACAGGCATAGATGGGAATACTGATGTTTACGATGACGTGCCGATGACGGAGAAAGACTGTTTTGAACTGTTTGGCGAGTCTGACTCGGAATCGGATTTTGAAGGATTCCAATGAAGTTTTTGGGTATGTAAATTAAATTTATTATTATAAATATAATTTTTTTTTTTTTCGTTTTCAAATGTTTTTGAATAAATTTATTGAAAACTTTTTTCTCATTCCGGGATCGACTTATACCTGAGTTTTTGATTTTTACGATTTTTTTACTCTGAAAGTGGGGGAGTCGACTTATACGCGAGTGAAGATTTATCGATTGGAGAAAAACTGGAGATAACAGATACGTATGTTTATCTTGGACAGCAGATATCAAGTGAGGGTCACATTGATGAAGAAATTAATCGGCGTACAAAACTTGCCTGGAGAGCTTTTGGAAGAAACAGCATAATTTTCAAGAGCAATATGCCATTATGTCTTAAAAGAAAAGTGTTTGATCAATGCATCCTTCCAGTGCTTACGTATGGTGCAGAGACGTGGACCTTAACTAAAAGAGACATACAAAGGCTGCAGACAACTCAAAGCAGCATCTAGAGGTGCATGCTTGGTATAACCAGGAGAGATAAGAAGAGAAACTCGTGGATCCGAAAAATGACGAGAGTGGAAGACATCATGATCAGGGTTAAATCCCTGAAATGGCAATGGGCTGGACATACTGCCAGAAGGACAGACCATAGATGGACAGCCGAAATTTTAGATTGGATTCCAAGGGACAGGAAAAGACCCAGAAAAAGACCACATGGGAGATGGGTGGATGAAATTCGTAAATATGCGGGAGTGACATGGAGGAGACTGGCACAAGACAGACCGTTGTGGAGGAAACTTGGGGAGACCTTCGTCCAGCAGTGGATTGATAATGGTTGACAATGATGATGATGATATATGGTAATTGTGCATTGCCATTTTCCTAAGGGCATTTTGACTTACTGCTGCGTGCAGAAGATTTTGTGCCACGCCCTCTGAATACTGCAATAAGACACAAACTTAAAAAAAAAAAAAAAAATGCTGTTTTTTTACTTCCACTGATCATCTTAGCTGCTCCATCATTATTACAACTTTTACTAGCTAACTGGTAAGCACAAAATGAGCCTGAGTTACATACTACTCAAAAGCTAGACATCTATGTTGTTGCTTCATGTTTCTGAAATGTACGCTAATGAAAATATTTGTCATCAGTGTTACAAAATGGACAAGCTCCAGAAACTGTACTTAAGGAACTTGAGTCATCAGGATCCTAACTTGAAGAAATTCCTGACGGTGTACAGTGATTTTTGCACTGTCAAATTGTTGTCAATTAGCAATGTACTAAAACCAAAAAAATGTGCAAATGTGCTCAGAAATCAATTTCTATTTCTGGTACATGTTCTTGCAAGTCCCTGTACACAGCATACATGTATTCAAGCATGCACACACACACACACACACATTAAATTAAGGCACCACTGTGAAAAAGGTTCCAGAAAAGACATTATTTTTACTCGAATCTTTTTAAATTAAAATTTCTGTGTAACATTTCTGATGGGTCCTCTACCTAACTTAACCTGCTTAGATAAAAATTTTACTTGACATTTTGAAAGTGCAGTGTCAACAATACACACCCAGCACTAATAGCCTCGGGACCCTTCCCTTGTTTCCTGAAAAACTTTATAATGTAATGGTGCTCCAGCCTTGTCAAATCTGTGATTTCACGCAGGTACTTTGTTTTCCTCTGGAACTGTGTCACAACCTAAGAACATATTAAACTGAAAACGTGTACAGCTCATGTACAGATATGTAAGAACATGACATATTATAAATAATTCCAATCAAACACAAAGAAAAAAAAAGAAAAGAAAGGTAACTTGCCTATTGTCCTTTGAAACAAATATTACTTACTTACACTTTACTCAGCTGAAAATGTTTTAAAATGTTCATTCTGAAGAGGACCAATGAGATAAATAATATAAGACAACATGGTTATTCCTAGAAGTTTTTACTTTCAGCAACTTAGAACGAAAGTAGCCAAATATAAAGTTGCAATTAAAAACATTTCAAATAAAAAGTGTTTGGACAGACATGTATGGAATACAAGACATAAAGTATAGATATTTCATGTATATCATCCATATTAGGAAGTCACATGCTATACGTGGTTGAAATACTTGATGTAAAGAGATTCAGTATCTCTGTATAATTACTATTACGCATGTCAAAGTGTGGACTTGTGATTATGGTGGTGCAGAAAATTATCACTAACATTATTTTAAAAAATAAAACTAGGTAAGAGCAATTACTTACGTATATACATCCTTAGGTCACTATCATTCTTCCACTCGTTTATCCCATAAGTTGTTCAGCCCCAGATGTTCAGCGGCCATGCATTACAAACAGTCCCATGGTGACCATTATAAAACAATAAGCAACACAAAGGTAGTAGTCGGCCTCAATATCCATGCCATATATTGCATTGTGAACTCAAAGACAGTACAACAGAAACAGAAAACCATATTACTATGTATAACCACGGTCAGGTTGAAAAGCTAATAATGAACGAATTTAAATAGCTACAATGAACAAATCTAAAAAGTTGACAATGAACCAATCTAAAACAAGAAATACATCTTGAAATGCTAGGAGGAACGATGAATGAGATGGCACCACCACCTCATGTCCACCAGTGTCCCTGGACGCGTTTCGCACAATCTCTTCCTAGGCATTTTCAACGGGAATGAAATGAATGTTGGTAATGTTTCGTACCTCCAGAAGTCATGAAGAACATTGTGCATGGGTCAGGTTCTCTCTTATAGGGTGGTGCCATCTGGTGTCAGAGTTTGATTTCTTTGTATTTGTCGTCATCTTTTAATTTTATTTTTATGGTCTTCTTTTAATCTTTTCTTGATGCTTAGTAAATTTCTCCAGGCATATGAAAGTTCATATGACGAATTACTATTGCAATTTGATCTTCTCAATTAAAATTGATTCGGAGATCTGCATGGCTTTCCAACATTTTTGTTGATTTATCAATTTTATGTCTTCCCATAGTGGTGTGCATTGGTTATTCATGCAAAAATCGATAAGTGCAGTTTTATTTTATTTCCTGAACCAATTGCTGATATGTTCCGATAGTCTTATCTTGATTTTTCTTTTTGTGCTTCCTATATATATATTGGCTGATGATCTTATTTTGGCTGTCTCCTATTGGTATGAGTAAACAGCAGAAATAACATTTGCAATATAGTTGGGTTTAGGATACACCGTAAACCCAACTATATTGCCAATGTTATTACTGCAAATTCTCACCATCCTGTATCATATAAATACCCAGTCTTCAGGTCATACATCAACAAAGCATTAACCCATACTTCCAATAACCAATTATTAAATAAATCACTCAATTGGATCTGAAATGTGGCTACTACATTTGGATATAACCTCAAAGAAATAAATAAGAAAATAACAGGGGAGACAAGAAATGAACAATTTAGAATACCAACTGATAAAAAAGAAATAAAATATTGTGGATCAAATCTTACAGCTATGAAATAAATAGTATACTGAAAAGAAGCATGCAAAAAATGTAACTTGAGCTTTGGAATAAAAAACAAAAATATTGAAGATACATTAAAACTTGTGACCACAGAAATGCATCGATATTACAGAAAGCAGGTGTTTACTCAATACCAAATAGGGGACAGCCAAAATAAGATCGCCAGCCAATATATAGGAAGCACACACACAAAAAAAAAAAAAAAAATCAGGATAAGACTATCGGAACATATCAGCAATTGGTTCAGAAAATAAAATAAAACTGCACTTATCGATTTTTGTAAGAATAACCAATGCACACCACTATGGGAAGACAAAAAATTGACAAATCAACAAAAAAGTTGGAAAGCTATGCAGATTGCTGAATCAATTTTTATTGAGAAGATCAAATCATCAAATTGCAATAGTAATTCGCCATATGAACTTTCATATGCCTGGAGAAATTTAGTAAGCACCAAGAAAAGATTAAAGGAAGACCCTAAAAATAAAATTAAAAGATGACGACAAACACAAGAAAATTAAACTCTGACACCAGATGGCACCACCCTGTAAGAGAGAACCTGATTCATGCGCAATGTACTTTCAGAGGTACAAAATGTTACCAACATACATTGCATTGCCGTTGAAAACGCTTAGGAAGAGATTAGCGCCTAACGTGTCCGGTGACGCTGGTGGACATGAGGTGGTGATGTATACATTATGTAAATAGTTCATTCATCGTTCCTCCTACATTTCAAGTTTTATTTCGTTTTTTAGATTCGTTCATCATCAGCTTTTTAGATTTGTTCATTGTAGTTTTTTAGATTCGTTCATTATTAGCTTTTCAACCTAACCGTAGTATATGTAGTAATATGGCTTTCTGTTTCTGTTTTCCTGTCTTTGAGTTTGCGATGTGCAATATATGGCATGGATATTGAGGCCAACTACTACCTTTGTGTTGCTTATAGTTTTATAATGGTCACCATGGGACTGTTTGCAATGCATGGCCGATGAAAATCTGGGGCTGAACAACTTATGGTATAAATGAGTGGAAGAATGATAGCAACCTAAGGATGTATATACGTAAGTGATTGCTCTTACCTAGTTTTATTTTTTAAAATAATAGACGTGATAGTTTTCTGCACCACCATAATCACAAGTCCACGTTTTGATGTGTGTAATTGTAAATATAGAGATACTTAATCTCTTTATATCGAAGGTATAAAGTGTTTTGGAACTTTTTGGAAGTACTGGCACAACAATTGTGCTTTTTAAAAGAAAAATAGAAGATCCAGGATAGAGAGGAGAGGGGAACTACATTAAATGATAAAAAAGGTTGGATTTTATCCCAGGAATGGCAACATCTACTAGGTCCTGATGATGACTAGCTTTACTGTCTAAAAGTTTGACAAGTGAAAAATCATGTATTCCTATGAAAGACCATAATATACTTAATCAACCAATAAATCAATCAATCAAATGCCTGGGAGACACATGATGCTGCCCAGACTTCCCAAACCTGTATCATGTACTACTTTCTACAGTATGGCTACAGTCTCCTTTTCCTGTCCTCAAAGACCCACATTTCATATTTTCTCTTAAAATGTGGTTTATGGCAATCATTCCTAAAAGTACTGATAAATAATCAATACTGTCATGACAGCAGTTCAACTTCTCATGTTAGATCCAGCACAACTCTTTGTTCAGCACTCAGACAACTGCTGATATGAAACACATCTGCCAGTAAGCCAGTAATCTGCACTACTATGCCCATGGTTTACACAGCTTCCAAACCAAAAATTCAAGAACTCTTTGTACTTAGTCCCCATTATACATAAAAAAAAAAAAAAAAAAAAAAATCCTGACTGAGTGCATAGTAAAATACTACACATAGAGCACAAACTTTGAAGTTTTATTTTGTTGTAAATTTCTTTGGCATATATTTGCCTCCTACTCACCTGCTCTTTAGCTTTTGTGCAATATGCACTGTAAAAATCCATGCAGCAGGCAAGTAGAATAGATCCATCCTATAAAAAATAAAGCAGAAAGTCAGTAAAAGTACAGACTGAAGAAAACTAAAGACTAAAGGTCAAGAGAGCAACAATAATCCTCATTTCAGTTAGCATGTCACAATTTGGTATTTTAAGCTTATGCACAAATTTTATCTGAAAACACACACGCACACACACACACACACACACACACACACACACACACACACACACACACACAAAGCACTACCTAATGACTTTTATGTGTTCTTCAAAATATTTTTGAGGACCTTGTAAATCACTCACATAATAATGATGCATGCATAAAAAATATCCTTTTACTTGTAACTTCAATAGGCATATAAAGTAAGCTGATGAAGTTTGAAAAATTTATTTGAATAATTTGTTTCTGGATATCAAAATCAGGCTTCCTGTAATTTGAAATGTGCTTCCATAGATTACATAGTTTGCTATCTATAGAATAATTGCCACTCAGCTAACACTACATGATGTCATCATGAAAAAAGCTAACACTCTGCAGAAGTATGAAGCAAAAACTTAATTGATTGCTGTATTTTGTGCAACCAGCTAGGAAGAAAAATAAGCAATTTTAAGCCCTTTCTGGTATTCTCTTTCTTTCTTTCTTTCTTTCTCTCTCTCTCTCTCTCTCTCTCTCTCACACACACACCCACACACACACCCACACACAGAAAACATCTGTAATCTCCTTAAAAAAATTAACATTTTTTTATAGTTTTACACGCACACACAAACGCAAAGAAAGAAAACATCTTCAACAACCTTAAAAAAAATAAGCACAGACATGCACAACCCGCGAGCCACATGCGGTTCTCGGCCTGATTGTATATGGCCCGCGCTCACAAAATCCCCAGGGGGCACAAAGCAGATATTAGTCAAACATTTGTAGAAAAAATGGAAAAATTATAGGATATGAAAATTTTATGGGTACACACAAATATAGGACGTGTTTACAATGTCATTCGCAATTAATATTGGAATCGGGTTCATCGATTTTCAGATGGAGCTTGCTGATCTTCAAAATAACTCTGAATTGAAGGCTAAATTTGCAGAAGTTTCCTTAGAATTTTACATAAACTACTTACCTTGCGAAACGAAGACATTGAAAATCCACCCTCAAAAAACTGGCAACATTATTTGGAGCACCTACTTATGCAAACAATCGTTTTCTGTAATAAAGCAGGTGAAATCAAGAGATCGCTCTCGTCTAGTGATGAACACTTGGGGGAAAACCTGCAGATCACTGTGTCCAACACTGAACCAGGTATTGAAAGACTAATAAAAAACAATGTCAAATTTCTCACTAGAGACCTACAAAAAATTAAAAAGTTTTGGTGACACCTGCATGTTTTTCAAGCAGGTAAGTTGTTTTGTTTAATCAATTTCTGTACACTTTTTTTTATATTTTGGTTTTAGGATTTTTGGTGAGTGCCCTTGCGGCTTGCTGTTGTACAATCCCTCTGAAATTGGCCCGTAGGTGTTAAAAGGTTGTGCACCCCTGATAAACACTTTTTGTTTTTGTTTTTTGGAAGATTTCTGAAGAGTTCTAGGGACTGTGTGGAACCCTGATAAAAGTAAATACAACACATATATATTTGGGAAAGATATGATCTGACAAGAACTAACATGAACTGATTATACTAAAATGCAAATTGAACAAATTGGAACTGCACAGACACAGCAGAATGTAATTCAAAACCTGCTTTCTTGTTTTAAAAATAGTTCTAAAACATTGTGAAGGAATTAACAAACTATAGTTTGGTAAAAGTAAAAATAAATAAATTACATCAAAATTTCAGGCTCACATAAATAATCGCTAAAAAGAAAAATAACTTAATGAAAATGAGAAGAGATTTAATTTTCATTTAATTTTTTTTAGTAAGTACATAAACTCTGTTAAGCAGAAATTTGTCAACTTTGTCAAACTCTCTGGAGCAGGTCTGAGCAACAGGTTTCAACTGGTTGGAATAAAATAACAGGGAATTAAATTAACATGTAATAAAAAATAGCAAAAACTCTTAATAGCACTGCATTCATTTAGTGGAAAACAAAAAAAAAAAAAATCATTCAGTTTCTAGTAGAAATTTGACAACTTAGTCAAAAAATCTGGAGCACATCTGAGCAACAGTTTTCAACTGGTTAGTATGAAATAACATGTAATAAAAAAAATTAAAAACAGAAAAATAGCTAAAAAAGTAGCACATGTTTATTGGAAAATAAAATAAAACATATTCTAGTCCTTCCAACTTTCTATCAGAATTGAAGAACCAGAAAGCAATGGAAAAACAAAACAGGAATAAAACCTGCCTTTTGTGATTTACATTCGAGAATGCTACCATTACACCATCCTGGAAGATGAAGTTGAAAGCAACTGAAGCTAAGCAGATGTAGCTTAGGAATACAGCATTGTTCTGGATGTGCACTTATCACAGTAATCCCAGCTTCATTGTATCGTCGACGACCATTTCACATCCAAGTACAGATAAAGACCAATATATTTCCAGTCTTTCACATCATAGAAACCCCTGGGAAGCAAATCCCCAGAAAAAACATGGGAAACAGCAGAAAGTGCTGCATCTACATGCCAACAATGATACGTATATACCTTTCATGTATTTACGAAGAATTATTTTTTCTGGGGTTTTGTTTCCCAAAGATTTCTATGATATGAAGCACTGGAGATATATAAACTTTTATCCATACATGGATGCGAAATGGTCATTCATGCAGTGATGAAGTGGGGACTGCTTTCACTAGTGAAGTGAACATCCATGATGTTGTTTGGATTCCTGGGCTACATCTGCTTGGAACTTCATTGTCCTGGTTGGTGTAACAGATAGCATGCTCGAATGGAAATCAGGAGATGAGGAGCTAGATTACAGGTCCAGGATGAGGTCATTTTCAAATTTTCTGAAGGGTGGCTACATGGGAAACAGTAAACTGTATGCCATCTGCATATAATATTTTGCAGTTTGTTTGTCCAGTTTCTCAATTATGTAGAACTGTTTAATTCATAAAAGAGATTTCATGACAAAACAAGTACTTATGACTTTTCAGTAATTTAAGTTTGCCTGTTCCCATCGTAATTCTAAATCCTACTGTACTTCAATTTCATTATTAATTCATTTTATTTCTCATCTTCATTTCATTTACCTTGCTATTTTCCCTCTTCACTCTCAATCATGGTGTGTGCATGTGCTTTTAATATTTATTTACTGTTACTGCAGTAATTCTTGGTGCAAAATATAAAGTAAACAGCTCCACACTTTTTTGACATTAATAATTGAAACAATGCTAAGAAAATGCTATGATGAAACAATTTTAATTAAGATCAATAGAACCTCCAAGACAACACTTGCATGCACAAGCAGAGTAGAGTATGCATCTCTCAGGATCTCAGGAGCACACACACACACACACACAAAGAAGAAAAAAAAAAAGAAAGAAAAGAATGATAAGCCTACTTACTAACTCGCAGTGGCTCATCTTTTAACATGTCTGGCATGTTCACTCCACTAAGAAATATCCTGATGGCAAGACGTTACAGCAATAGCTAACCTTTTTAATATAATGCTACCACTCCCTAAATTTATCCTTAAATATGCATGAAAACAAATACTTAGCAAAAAAAGAATAACCTAACCCCTCTTCCCCAAGCATATCCCACAAACATCACATTAGTTAGCAACACAACTCTTTTTGCTAAGTATAGTTAACAGCATAACGTTTTTGCTAAGTATTTGTTTTAATACATATTTAAGGATAAATTTGGCGAGTAATAGTATTATATTAAAAAGGTTAGCTATTGGTGTGGCATCTCACCATCAGGACATTTTTAGCGGATTGGATGTGCTGGAAATGTTAAAAGATAAGCCATTGTGAATCAGTACCTAGGCTTATCATTCTTTTTATTTTGATACTGTGTTGCATGTGTTTTGCAAAATGTCTGTTTGAGTTTCTGAACTCTTACAACATTTCTCAGATTGGAAAAAAAACAAAATGATAAGGGGAGAAGGACAGAGGCTTTTCAGAATAAATAGTTTTTGTTCAAATTTAAACAGAAAACCTACACTGGTTAAATGCAAACATTTTATTGGGTCGATGCACAAGTTCATGCCGTTTTTTTCACCGCACTACAGGAATGTATTACATCAGAAGGGAAAATGGAATCAATCAACTATGTATCCCGCCCCCATTGTTTACGATGGTGTGCTAACGTCTGGATAAGTCTGCAATGCCATTCTTGAAAAAAACGTGCTGATTTTGCTGTGAAGAAATCATCAAGGAAATTCTGGAGATCAACATCATTGTTGAACGTTCTGCCACGGAGTGTATTCGCAGAGGTCGGAATACGTGATAGCCTGAAGGGGCAACATCTGGGGAATAAGCCGGATGTGGAAAGATCTCCCATTTCATGTCCTGAATGGTCATTTCAAATGGTCATGTTTGCACTGTGAGGGCATGTGTTATCATGTTGGAGAAAGACACCATGGTGCCGATATGGCCGTTTCTGCTGAATTGCTCCCTCCACATGATGGAGTTGCTCACAATAGAGTGCAGCGTTGATGGTCTGATTCCTCGGCAGCATTTCCCAGTTAATAATGCCTTCCGATCTTAAACTATGATCTTCGCAGGATGAATGAAGGTCATGTTTTAGACGTCGTGTGGGCGTCTTGTTTGGGCTTAACCATTCCCTCCGATGCCTGAAATTCACATACAGCCACCACTTTTCATCTCCAGTAACAATACGTAAGAGAAAGGGTTTCTGTTGCTGAGAACATTAGCAATAATGGGCGAGCAAGGAACCACATATGGCAACACGCTGATTCTTGTTTTCCTCGATGACAGTGTGAAGCACCCAAGACCCCAATCTTTGGACCTTTCCCATACGTTGCAGGTGTCACACCACTGTGGCCTTATCACAGTCCATCTCAGTGGCCAATTCGCGTGTGGTTCAATGCGCATCCAAGTGGATGAGATGGTTCAAACGATCCTCATCAAAGTGAGATGGATGACCTGAGAATGGAGAGTCGTTGAGGTCAAAATTGTCACCTCAGAACTACACTGTGAGGGCATGTGTTATCATGTTGGTGACATTTGCAGGCTGTCCTCGGAGAAATAGCATCCTCCCCATACACAGCACAAATTTGTCAAGTAGCCTTGGCAGCTGTGGATATAACTCATAGAGGAGCAGATGTTGGAAATGATCATTCCTCTCTACTTGACACTTCATACTTCCGGACCTAAAAACCAAAAGACCATTAGCCACAATCACACAACACAATATGATTTAGATACACGATATTACTGGCTACATTTTGATATAAAACTGGCCATCTGCACCGTCACTACTGACCTGGGAAACACTCGTGAAATAAAATGGCATGAACTTATGCATCAACTCAATATAAATCATTGAAAACACCTGTTTAAGATCAGCAATTTTGAAAATTTTCAAAAATAAAGAAAAGAAACTTACTGACGAAGTTCCTCCACGAGAAAATTCATGCAGCCACCTCTGCAGGCAAGTTTCAGCCAAGGGTAACAGCCCAGCCACATGATTCCATGTCACAGAATAAATAGGTAAAGTGGAGTCACAACTAAGGGGGAAAAAAAGAAGATGAAAATCAAAAGATAACTAGTAACATAATTTTTTTATTACATATACATGCAGAATGACAACAGTCTCACAAGGCTCCATAAATGATCCTCTTGTTATGTTTCCTTCACAAATTCAGTTATGGTACTTGACACAAGAACAAGGCTGAACTCAGATGCATTGCTGCCTTGGCAGACTATGAAGGGGAAAATAAATACATTCAGCCAGTTATGTAACATTATAATTTTAAATGCATTCAACTGCAGCTCTGATGCATCTACTTGATTAGTACTGAAAAGTTGCTTGGTTAACTCAGCCCTAAATCCAGTCCTACCATCAGTGTTGTACTGTGTGCTTGTCAAATTTCTATGCAATATGTATCTCATATGAAGTATACATGGAAAGTAAGTACCATTTGCAAATATTTTTGCTGCAGTGCTATGGTCATGATGTTGTGCATGAATAAGGACTTACCTCATTGAGCCACAGATGACATTAGGAGAACATCAGATTGAGTTTGCATGCTGTTTTGGGCATTTAACATGTTTAAAAAGATCGAGTACTCACCAAATGTGGAAGAAGGTCTGTATGAAAATTCATTTTTTGAATGCAAGAAATGTGAAACTGGTGACATGAGGTCTACAGTCAACTGCTCTGAGTGATGGAATGGTGAGAAAATGGGTCACATAGTTCAATGAAGGTTGTGAGAAAGTGCATGATGAGAAGCAGTGCAGCTGGCCATCTGTGGTCAACGATGATTTGGTGTGTGCGGTTGACGCAAAAGTTTGTGAGGACAGATGTTTAACAATTTTGACACTTTCTTTGCATTTCTTACAAATTTCAAGGACTCTTCTCTATGACATTGTGACAGATTATTTGGGGTTTCGGAAATTGTGCTCACTCTGGCTGCAGATGATGAAGTCAAAGTAGAGGTGCAGAAGTGGCTATCTGCACAGGCGGCTTTGTTTTATAACAAGCGGATATAAAAACTGGTGCACCATTATGATAAATGCCTTAACAATGGTGAAACTACATAGAAAAGTAGTTTAAGGTACGACTAATTTAATAAAAATAACGTTTTTTGCAAATACATTCTTATTTAAATTTTAATAATCTAATGGTACTTTTTAAATATGCCTAGTATGAATAAGGAATATTTTAAAACACACTTTATCTGTTGCTTTCCTTTTTTTTTTACAAGCATGGTGGGGTACACCATGCAATTAAAAGATATCAATATGCATTTCACACACACACACACACACACAATCACTAAGAATCACCTTACATCATTAAGAAGTGGTTTATATCCATTCTCAGTGAAAAGGATGGCAGAAATATATACAGAACATTAAAAATCCAATGTATATAATTTTTTTAAGGTATCAGCACTAAACAGGTTGAATATTCTGAGAAGAAGACATTAAGGCACTAGTGCATTTCAAACAGAGAGAAAACCTTTTTATTTTCATGGGGTGGAGAGTAGCTGACTATGTTAACATATTGAATGCACACATAGAACCGAGGCTTTCTCCTACAATCATTGATATAATAATACATTTAGGGTAACTTACCATTTCATGATCTTGCTCCCAATTTCACATTTCCAGCATGTGAGTTATGGTCACAATGTCGCATGTTTCTAGAGGTAGCATGGGGGCTCCTTCACTTTTCTCAGCTGAAGTCATTAACTTTATTCTATTCTATTCTTGGTCGTATAGGTTCCCCCCCCCCCTTCTCCTTCTAGAGGTGTCATGTAGTAATCCTCAAATATGTTTCTTCATTTTCATACCAAAACATAGTCATGTCAATTATGCTCACTAGACACACTCGTGGTCCTATTTACATGTCTACATTAAAAAAAAATCCTCAGTTTTTCTTCGTCATATATACATACCATACATTCATACATTTCATTATACACTATATACAACCAACAAATGCTCTATACACTTACTATATACATACGACGTTTCTACCTTGGTCAACTACATCGCTGTTTTCTAACCCAACCCTCCGCTTGCACACATTTCATGACTTCTGTAAAATGGCTTCACAGAAGGAGCTCTCCCATGCCACACTCCAACTTCAGCAACATACCAGCCGTAGCATTTTATGTAGCTACCTGTTACCATCATCAGGGGGGACGGAAACTCTGACCTATACTCACGGTATCCTCAGAGCAAGTGAGTGACTCTCCCGGGGCAATATTAACTCTCGAAGCTCCGTTCTCTTGGCTGCTGTGGCGCCCTCTCTTGTTTATTTTAGATTTCAATTTTTTACCTTTTCTATTTTTCTGTTCCATTCTTATTAAATTCTTCCAGTTGTTACCAATTATATGTGGGTCATTATGGTTACATACTGAAGCTCTATTTTTTTTTACTTAACACAGATTCTGCAATCCTGAGGTGTCTTTCAGATTTACAACTTTTTATTATCTTAATCTTGTCAAACTTTGGAAATTCCTAATTAGCTAAGCAGTACTGAATGAGTGCTGTTTTCTCTTCCTTTTTCTGCCAATTTTTTATATGTTGTTCTAAGAACATGATGTTAAAAAATAATGACAATATCAGTATATTAGAGAAAGCAGGTGTTTATTCAACCCCTATTACAGCAAATCCTCCAATGTCGTACATAGGCAGCACCAAAAATAAATTAAAATATAGGCTGAAACAACATATAAAAAATTGGCAGAAAAAGGAAGAAAAGACAGCACTCATTCAATACTGCTTAGCTAATCAGGAATTTCCAAAGTTTGACAAGATTAAGATAATAAAAAAGTTGTAAATCTGAAAGACACCTCAGGATTGCAGAATTTGTGTTAACTGAAAAAAATAGAGCTTCAGTATGTAACCATAATGGCCCAAATGTAATTGGTAACAACTGGAAGAATTTAATAAGAATGGAACAGAGAAATAGAAAAGGTAGAAAATTGAAATTTAAAATAAACAAGAGAGGGCGCCACAGCGGCCAAGAGAACGAAGCTTCGAGAGTTCATATTGCCTCGGGAGAGTCACTCACTTGCTCTGAGGACACCGTGAGTATATGTCAGAGTTTCTGTCCCTCCTGATGATGGTAACAGGTAGCTATAGAAAGTGCTACAGTTGGTATGTTGCTGAAGGAGGAATGCGGCATGGGAGAGCTCCTTCTGTGAAGCCATTTTACAGGTCATGAAATGTGTGCGAGCGGAGGGTTGGTTAAAAAACAGCGATGTAGTTGACCGAGGTAGAAATGTCATATGTATATAGTGAGTGTATAGAGCATTTGTTGGTTGTATATAGTGTATATTGAAATGTATGAATGTATGGTATGTATATATGACGAAGAAAAACCAAGGGCTTTTTTGAATGTAGACATGTAAATAGGACGGCGAGTGTGTCTAGTGAGCATAAATGGTGTGACTACGTTTTGGTATGAAAATGAAGAAAAAATTTTGAGGTTTACTACACGACGCCGCTAGAAGGAGAAAAAAACAACAACAACTTATTCAACGAAGAATAGAATAGAATAGAATAGAATAAAGTTAATGACTTCAGTTGAGAAAAGTGAAGAGCCCCCATGCTACTTCTAGAAACATACGACATTGTGACCATAACTCACATACTGGAAATGTGAAATTGGGAGCAAGACCATGAAATGGTAAGTTACCCTAAATGTATTATTACATTGGACATGTTTCCAATATACACTGAAGAGCAATTGAATTAGAGACAGCTGGCGTTATGCAAATGTGGCGCTGTGGGCGGCCCTGTAAACGAAAATGACATGACGTATGCAGCGATCTGACAATATAAGAAGTGATTCAACAGGAATCAGTAAAAGTCGGACACAGTATGGGTAAGAAGAAGGATCTAAGCACATTTGATCGTGGGTAAATTGTCGGGGCCCGACAAATGGGTCACTCCATCTCGGAAGTCATGCAGGCAGTAGGATTTTCACGAGCCACTGTGTCACGGGTGCACCGTGAGTACATCAAATTCGGTAAAATCATCCCTGCAAGGGCCAACTGCCATGGACAACAGCGCGTGGATGAGCAGGGTCATCGTCTGCTAGCTCGCATTGTAACAGCTGATAGACGGGCCACAGTGCAAGAAATCACTTGGCAATTTAACACTGGTGCACAAAAACGTGTTAAGCAGTCACACCATCCAGAACCATTTCCTTGCTATGGGGTGCAGAAGCCATCGTCCCACGAGGGTACTGCTGCTGACCACACATCACAGGGTGCAAAGATTAGCATGGGTGTGGGAACATCGCCACTGGACCGTACACATGTGGGAAAATGTTGTCTGGACTGATGAGTCGAGATTCACGTTGGTACATGTGGATGGCAGGATACGAGTACGGTGCAAACCACATGTAGCAATGGGTCCTTCTTGCCAGCAGGGTACTCTTCAAGCTGGTGGGGGTGGCATTCTCGTCTGGGGACTGTTTACGTGGATTGAAATGGGACCCCTGGTATGTGTGACATCGTCCCTCACAGGTCAACGTTACTGGGATATCCTGGATGACCATTTACTTCCGTTTGTGCGTCTTCAACATCCCACTGGGGACCTCATCCTGCAACAAGACAATGCACCGTGCCATCGCTCCCGAATTATATCCGAATGGTTGGATGAACACTCCACCGATGTGACCTCACTTCCTTGGCCAGCTAGGTCACCTGACCTCAATTCCATCGAGCACATCTTGGATGCCACCGAGAGAGATGTTCGAGGCTCTGACCCGCCTCCATCAAATCTTCGTGAACTGTGGGAGCTTGTTCAGGGGTCGTGGATTCGTATGGCTTCCCAACGCTTTCGGTGTCTTGTTGAGTCCATGCCGAGATGAATCGCCGCTGTCATCAGGGCGAAAGGTGGTGCTACACGCTACTAGACAGGTATCTCTAATTTAATTTCTCTTCAGTGTATGGGGTATATGCAAATTGATATTAGTTTCAAATGTGGTCTTAACTCACGAAGTGGTCAAATTTGCATTCTTTGGCAACATCTGCTAGAACCAAAGATAACTATTAAAGGCACAACATGGGGTCTGACTGTCATCAAACCAAAAGATTCATAGGAACAGAGTTAAATGAACACAATAAGGGTACAAAAAAGGGAAAGATCTACAGCCTTGGTTAAAGAGGTCTTAGTTAATGTATCCACCACTAAGTGGAATGATGCAGAAAGTATAGGCACATACATCACATATACAGAAACATTTTTTAGAGAATCTATGGAAATTCAACAAGAAAGGGTATGCTATGAACGTGTACTGAGTGAATTGTTTTCAGTTTGGAGTAACTTTAAGGGCATAAGAAATTGGTTGATTAAGGCTCTATGGTGCAGTTACTTATGCTCCATGCTGTGCAGCACTGAGAAACATGACAGCTTTCATTATAAATCAAGTGCAACAATTTTGAATACATAAATGATTTATTCTTCTGTATTATTTAGTTTGTTAATTTAGTGGCCTTAAAAAAGTCATTGGTCTGATGTATGAAAGCTTGATGTCTGTATGCATTTTGCTGCTGCACCATTAAAAGGATACAATACACTTTTTAGTTTTGTACAATTTTGACTATCATAGGCACTTGATTACAAGTTTACCCACAGTTTTTGGACTTTGGAGAACCAGAAAATGTATTGATCCCTGCATAAAAAAAAAAAAAAAAAGGCAAATTTGCTTTGAGAGCATAAATGACACTAGCTGAATTTGTAGATGTCAGTACAAAGAAATAGCAGACTGAACCAAATTTTGTAATCCTTAATTTTTTTATGGTAAATAAATGAAATATTTATACCAGCATATTTCATAAAAAATAAAGAGAATATGCTATGTCACTTAATGCTAAATTATTAAACAAATGATAAATTTGGACATCAGCACATAATTAAAGAAAAACAAACAAGTATTAAAACTTAAACACACTTCACTTAAGTAAAAGGAAAAAAATGAAATAAGGAAGATTTCATTACTTAACAATCTGCTTGTATTTAACAACATTGGCCTACATTCCTACACAGTGTGGCAATTAAGTAAGGAAACTGAACAAAAAAAAATATGGAAAAGCAGGAAAACTTACGTGAACATGTTTAATTCGAAGTACATTCCTCCTGTGGTAATACAAGAAATGGCACAATCAGCCAATGAAAGGAAGGACTTGCAGAGGTCATCTTTTGGTATGGAGTGAGGAGCTGATATCACAGTTCTTTGTATGTCTTTCATGTCTAGAAAAACTTTTCCTTTGAAAGGCAGCTTTAATTTAGGGAATAGAAAGTAGTCATATGGTGACAAATCTGGAGAATAGGGGAGGTAGTTGAGTACACGCACTTGTTTTTCTGCCAGAAATTACTGTGCACTGACTGCTCTGTGTGCACAGGTGTGTTATCGTGAAGAGGGAACTATTTCCCGTTTTTGTACTCAGGCCTGACCTGAACAATCCTCTTGGGCCGTGGTTGGCCTAGTGGTCAGCATTCGTGACTGCCATGGAGATAACCTCAGGTTCGATCCTGGGCAGGTACGAACGTTCGAACCACTAAATACCCGCCATGTGTCAGACGGGCACGTTAAGTCGTCGGAACCAGGGTACTGGCCCCCGGTAATAAATAAGGGCATCTTCCTCCCCCTTCTACCTCTCTTCTGTGTCACTTTTCCATCAGGCACTCTAGCCCAAATCTCCTAGCTTCCTATTTCTAAGGGTTGTTAAAGACCTGGAATCAGACACTCCCTTCCTAAAATCCTCTACATATGATCAGATCTGATCTCAACAGTCCTCTTCCACAATCAATCCAAAATGGATGTGCAAGCATTGCCAATGACAGTTGTACCCTCAGGAATGAACTTGTGATGCAGAATTCCTTTGCTGTTGTAAAAGCACACTAGCACTGTCTTAATTTTGGACTTCTGTAACCAGATCTTCTTTCGTTTGGGTGATTGCGGCGACTTTCACTAAGCACTCTGATGCTTCGTTTCAGGATCACATTAAAAACGCCATGTCTTGTCACCTGCTGCCACAATGCTTTGAAGAAAATTTTGCATTGTTTTGTGAAGTCCCCAGGATGTCTTTTGCATAATCCACTTGAACATGTTTCTGGTCATCTGACAAAGCATGCCGAACAAAATGAACACAAATCCCCTTCCCCCCTCAAAATCTTGTACTACTAAAATTTGACAAATTGTCTCCTTATTGACACTGAGCTCACATTCCTGCACCCTCAAGGTCATACAACAATCACTTTTTATTACTTTGCAAACTTTCTCACGAGTTCAGACGTGCACACTGAAATTGGGCATCTGGGCCTGTCGTTATTTTCCAGATCTTCTCACCCATCCTTGAAAAATACATACCATTGGAATATTTGTGCATGACATAGGCAATTAGCCACATACACAATACGCAACAATTCAACTGTCTCAGACGCAGTTTTATCGATTTTCGAACAGAACCGGCAATTTGTCTCTGATTCATGGCAGCGCTGTGACAATGTTCTTCCACTGAATGATGCCATGCACAGTGTAAATAATCATCTGCACAATTCTCACACAATCACTGTTGCCACTGTGTAACTCATAAATGACATCAAAAAACAATGCTTACCCGACCCATGTGTTTTACCTGAATTAAATAAAAACAGTCTCTTTATTTATTGCAGCTATTTAATTCTCATCTATCTTAAAGAACTTTCCTTTATGTCTTCACTTCCTCTGAGTTCTTTTATTTTCACAGATGTTTCTGGCCTCTAGATTTTTGTTTAGGCCTTGACAAAAATCTAGAGGCCAGAAAAGTCTGTTAAAACAAAATAACTCAAAGGAACTGAAGACATAAAGGAAATTTCTTCAAGATAGAGGAGAATTAAGTACAGCTGAGCGTCAAAAATGTGAACATCAAAAATCTGAACAAGTTCGCCTCCACTTTTTTTTTTCTTTTTTTTTTTTTTTAATTGGTGGAAAGTTTGAGTACAGTTCATTCATTTTAACTTGGCACTTGATGATAATGGAATCACCTGATTTCGGGGTGCAAGCATTTTGGGGGCACATGTGTCAAAGGTGGAGGTGACTTCTGATACTCAGAGATAAAAGGCAAAAACTTCCCCAGTCACTTGTTCCCCATGGGGCTAAGATTTTATGACCCACTGCCACGGCAGTACCACTCCTTGTTTCATCCCTCAGCCCCATTGGTCCCTGTGAGCCTGGAGGAAAGTTATTCCCCTGCACTCAGCATAAAGTACACCCCTTAGCAATCGGAACCAGCTTGTAATGATTGGTAAGTTTTGGAATTTGTACTTTATGTTTAAAAATTTCACAGCAGTAGTAAAAATGTCAAATTTGTTTGATATTACATAACAAAAAAAATCTTTGTCTAATGTAATTTTTTTTGTATACATTTGCTTTTTGTGGTACACATATTTGGATAATATAATGTAGAAATGTAAGTGCATTTGTATTTTTTTTACATGTTTGATAATCCGAACACATTGAAAATCCAAACCACCACTGGTCCCAATTATTAATAGTTCGGATTTTCGACGCTCTACTGTATATTAATCTGAGTAAAGCCTTAAGTAAGTCATTTAATGCCACACTGTGCATAGCTCTAATCCTTGTGCACTATTGCTATTTTTGCTTTCCTATCAGAATACCCAATCTATTCCCTAAGTTTGATGTCTTCAACCCACATTGTCACTGCATCATTTCCAGTTGTCAGGACCTGACCACAGGTAAACACATAGCTGATTCAACCTTTGAGGGATTTATCATTGTCATTAAATAAGAAAGCTTTCAATGGATGACTTCAGTATTTTCCAACCTAAAAAAGGTTGGACTTCTATACATTTTAAAAGCAAAACTGTTTTACATATAATAAAACATATTACAAGTAAGATGGTGACCTTCCTTTTACGACCTCTTCTTACATACATACATATCACTAAGCTGTTCTTTGGGATTCAGAGGTTAGCTACACACACACACACACACAAAAAAAAAAAAAAAAAAAAAAAACAAAGAAAAAAACACCACCAGATAATTTTTAACTGATTATCATTTACTTCCTGTTGCCGTATCAAACTTATCCATTCACAGCGATCTTGACATACAACTCGGGCTTCACTGACATCCATCACACGATGCACACAAGATCTTCTATACTTCATACTTATGATTATTTTTCTCATGCAGACACTCCTGAATCTGATTCTCCCATGACTTCCCTTGGCCTTCCCCTGGCTTACCTTCCTGCCACTTGGGCTAAAAAAAAAATTTCTTAGTAAGCATCTCCTCACTCATTCTTTCAACATGCCCAAACCACTGAAGCATATTAGTCTCCACCTTGCTAACAACATTTTGCTTCACATTACACAACTGCAACACATCTTCATTCCTCACACAATCAGAACATGTCTTCCCACAAACCCCCGTAAGTAACGCTTTCTCCAGCACACAAACGACTCCTATGTTTTTTCTGTAATACCCAGGTTTCACTGCCATACATCAGAGTAGGAACAATTATACTTTCATACATAGCCATTCGGGACTCATCATTCCTGCGAAAACCTCCCAGAGCAGCCATGACTTTCAATAAAAAATTCACTCGCCTACTAATTTCACCATCCAATTTGTTCTCTCTGTCAAACATGCTTCCTAAATACACAAACTCACTCACCTGGTCAATAAATGTGCCTTTTAGACTTATATTACATTTAGTATTACCACTTCCTCTCTCAAAAACCATAACTTTGGTTTTTCCCTTATTTATACTCAGTTTGAATTTCATGCAAACTTCGTACATCCAGGACAACATACTCTGCAACTCACTTTTACTCTCTGCCAACAGGACAGTGTCATCAGCATACAGCAATCTGCACACATGGATATCACCAAGACATAAACCAGTATTATCTATTTTGGCATCACACATGCATGCATCCATAAATATATTAAACAGCCATGGCAACATTACACAACCTTGCCTGACTCCTGCATCGCCAGAAAACCATTTGGAAAAAACACCATTCACTGTTACACAAGCTCTACTGCCAGCATACATGGATTTTACACTATTAAGTAGATTCCCAGTATTACCATATTCATTCAATACCTTCCACAGAAGTGTCTTATTTACTTGGTCATAAGCTTTCTCTAAATCTATGAAGGCAGCAAAAACTTTCTTACCAACAGCCAGATACTTTTCAATCATTATGTGCAATGCAAAAATTTGGTTAGTGCAGCCTTTACCCAGCATGAAACCACTCTGAACATCCCACACTTTCATTGATGTAAGACCCGTACTTTTTCAATAATGACCTTACAAAACACTTTCCCTGGCACACTCAGTAGACTAATACCACGATAGTTCTTGCAGTCAGTCTGATCACCTTTTCCCTTATACAAGGGAACAATGATAGCATCCTTCCAATCCCAAGGGACCATTCCTAGCTCTCAGCACAACTGGCAAATTTCAGTTAACCAGTCAATTACAGTCACCACCATATTTCAACATCTCTGCAGTTATGCCATCAACTACCAGAGCCTTACCATTCTGAAGAGATTTTACAGCTTTACACACCTCCTCACTTGAAATCCCTCCTGTGTTTCCATCCTTCACTGTGACATTGTCTGCTTCTGCCTCAAAATCACCTTTGCTTTCTTGATCTAACTCACAAAAGTATTCACCCTATCTGTCACTTAACTCATTGGGCTCCCATATCATTTCCCTGAGCCATAACGCACCACGCTGGCCAAGCTTGGCCAGCGTGGCAGTTATGGCTCTGCTTTAGAAGGCCTAACATCGGAAGAAGTGGATATTTCTGAAGTTAACACAGGATGTAAGGTCAGGTGATGCGTAACATCACAGCCGCTCCTTGACAAATGTCAAACCCGCCTTCTCGTGGTGCATCCTGTTCCCACTAAAGGGGCTCTGACGACCGCCAATAGCGGTATAACTATACCATTGGGATCAGAGGAAATGCTATCCCATACTCACCAACCCGCTTGGCCAGCGTGGTGAGTTATGGCCAAACACCTCCAAAATTACTCTACAACTTAAATCTTGGCCCTCAGTCTCTGGCAGCTGGAATGTACCTGGCCAAGGCAGCGGCCAGTGCGACATGAAGGCAGAGGGTGCTAAGAATCCCTGGAGGACCAGACTAGGCTGCCATCTGATGCTGACCTTGGCTACGTATAATCCACGTTCCATATCTTCTGATTCAAGGCTTCTTGAATTGGAAGAGGAACTACAAAGGATCAAGTGGGACATCGTCGGGCTAAGTGAGGTAAGGAGAAAAGGAGTACATCTCATTGAACTGAAAAGTGGACATCTCTTCTACTATCATGGGACAGATACTGGCAGAACTAGTGGTGCTGGATTTATAATAAACAAGAAACTGAAGGATAAAGTTGTAGAAGTTGAAAGCTCCTCTGACAGAGGTGCACGACTCATTATCCAACTCTCGAGAAGATACCAGGCTCAGATTATTCAAACTTATGCACCCACCACAAGTCATCCTGAAGAAGAAATTCAAGAATTTTATGAGGAAATTCGTCATCTAAATAATAAAGGTAAGCAGCACTTGAAGATAATTATGGGAGATTTCAATGCAAAAATAGGGCAACGGCAACAGAATGAAACTTCAGTAGGTAAATTCGGTCACGGCAACAGAAACCAGCACGGAAATACTATCGTTGAGTTTGCAGAGGCAGAAGGATTTCTCATCTTTAACTCCTTTTTCAAGAAAAAGCCACACAGTAAATGGACATGGAGACATCAAATTGGGACGAAAAGTGAAATTGATTTTATTATGTGTAACAAAAAATTCGTCATCCAAGACTGCAGTGTGCTGAACAAGTTCAACACAGGTAGTGACCATAGATTGGTGAGATGTAAGATGCACCTCAACACTAAATTCGAACGTGGCAAGCTCATAAGACAAACAAAATGTATTGACATAACCAACCTTAAAAAACACCATAATACTTTCAAGTTGGAACTGAAGAACAGATTCTCTGCTTTAGAAGGCCTAACATCGGAAGAAGTGGATATTTCTGAAGTTAACAGAAAAGTAACCAAAGCTCTTATGGAAACAGCAACAAAATTAGCTGGGTCTAAGAACAAGTTGCATGTGAACAAATTATCAGGAAAAACCAAAATGTTGATGCAAAAAAGAAGAGAGATGAGGACAACTAAAGAAGATGTGACTTCCAAAGTGGAATATATAGAGCTATGCAAGACAGTACAAAAAAGTATCACTGAAGATGTAAGGAAATTCAACTGTGAGCTAGTGAGGAAAGCAATTGAAAACAACCAAAGCCTAAAGACAGCAAAGGGACATCTCGGTAAGGGAAGAAAACAAATTATGGTACTGAGAAAAGAAGATGGTTCTGTAACAAGAAATAGAGGCAGAAATTTTGACAAGAGTGAAAGATTTCTACTCCAAATTATATGAAAGGGATGATACATGTACTCCAGACATCATGAAAGGTACCAGTACCAGAGTTCTTCCACTCCTCCCAGCAGAAGTTGCACATGCAATCAAGAACATGAATTTTGAAGATGACAATCCGATTTTTGGCGTAAATGTGACAAGGATGGTAAGTCAGATAATATTTGAAAACTTGAAAATTTTCATCGTCCTGGAGCGGGACGATGAAATATTATCTGACTTACATCCTTGTCACATTTACGCCAAAATCGGATTGTCATCTTCAAAATTTGTATTATATGGCGTAATCCCGTATTTCTTTCAAGAACATGAAGCAGGGGAAAACTCCAGGAGAAGATGGAATTACTGTAGACATCATACAAGAAGCAAGTGGAGAAATCGAAACAGTACTCGCCCAAATTTTCACTCGATGCCTTAATGAAGGGAAGATTCCTGAGGATTGGAACAAGGCTACAATGATCCTGCTACATAAAAAAGGTGACATTGAGGATCTCAGGAACTACAGACCTATCAGCCTCCTCTCAGTGGTTTATAAAATCTTCACTAAAGTTCTTTCACACCGCTTGAAGGTAACACTGGACATGGCTCAACCGAGAGAACAAGCTGGATTCAGGAGTGGCTACAGCACAATAGATCATATCCACGTAATGAGAGAACTAATTGAAAGAGCGAGGGAATATGAACTTCCATTGTTCATGGCTTTTATCGATTATGAAAAAGCCTTTGATTCGGTGAAACCATCAGCAGTTACAATGGCTCTGAAATCCTGTGGTATTGAAGATGCATAGATTAATATTATTAATAATATCTATGAAAATGCAAGTTGAAAGATTTGGCTGTTTGAAAATACAACACACATAAAAATTGGAAAGGGAGTGAGACAAGGTGACACCATATCTCCGAAGCTCTTTAATGCCACATTGGAAAATGTCTTTCAATCACTGAACTGGGAAAACAAAGGGATAAAGATTAATGGAGATTATCTAACCCACCTTCGTTTTGCTGATGACGTAGTCATTTTTGCAACTACCCCACCAGAGCTGCACAGTATGATCCAGGAACTTGCTGACACGAGTAAAGAAGTGGGATTAAAAATGAACTTTCAGAAGACAAAAGTGATGTTCAATGCTTTTACAAAAAATGAAGATTTATCAATTGATGGAGAAAAACTGGAGATAACAGACACGTACGTTTATCTGGGACAGCAGATATCAAGTGAGGGTCACATTGATGAAGAAATTAATCGGCGTACAAAACTTTCCTGGAGAGCTTTTGGAAGAAACAGCATAATCTTCAAGAGCAATATGCCGTTATGTCTTAAAAGAAAAGTGTTTGATCAATGCATCCTTCCAGTGCTTACGTATGGTGCAGAGACGTGGACCTTAACTAAAAGAGACATACAAAGGCTGCAGACAACTCAAAGTAGCATCGAGAGGTGCATGCTTGGTGTAACCAGGAGAGATAAGAAGAGGAACTCGTGGATCCGAAAAATGACGAGAGTGGAAGACATCATGATCAGAGTTAAATCCCTGAAATGGCAATGGGCTGGACATACTGCCAGAAGGACAGACCATCGATGGACAGACGGAATTTTAGATTGGATTTCAAGGGACAGGAAAAGACCCAGAAGAAGACCACATGGGAGATGGGTGGATGAAATTCGAAAATATGCGGGGGTGACATGGAGGAGACCGGCACAAGACAGACCGTTGTGGAGAAAACTTGGGGAGACCTTCGTCCAGCAGTGGATTGATAATGGTTGACAATGATGATGATGATTCTTCACACAACTTACAACTTTGTTTCCCCCATTTTTTTCTGAGTCACATGTACTTCCAGAAAGTCTTTCTATCTTTCCAAAATGCCAATTCATGCCTTTCCACCTTCTCCTTCCTATCTTTTGCCTTACTCTGGCGAACCAGCTTGGCTGCTTCACGCTTCTTACAGCGGTATTCATCTACAGAAACTCTAACTTGCAACATCCCTAATTAGGCATCCTTCTTTCTCTTTACTGCCTCTTCAATCTTGCTATTCCGCCATCACCTCTATTGTCACCCACTATTGTAGTATCACAGACCTCTTCAGCAGCAGCGACGACACAGTTCTTAAAACATTTCCACTTCTTTTCTACATCCCTCTCACATGACTTCAGCTAGTTCAGTCATTTTCTGATTAAGTCATAATAACGCTGATGATCTTCAGGGAGCCTTTTAACCTTTATTCTTTCCATCCTAGGTCTCTTCCTATACCTTTTCCTCCAAACAACATTCAGTTTCACTCGTGACACTACCAAGTATTGATAAGAGCCAACATCTGCACCTTTCATCACATACGTGTCAACAACTAAGTGTTTCAGACGCTGATCGTAGAAAACAAAATCTATCACACTCTTTTGACCAAGAGCATGATTTCCCCAAGTATATGTGTGGATATACTTGTGGTTGAAAAACGTATTAGATATACACAAACCATTCTCAATGCAGAGTTCAATTATTCTTTCACCATTATCATTTACACAGGGATAATTAAACTTACCCAGAACATTGTCAGACATCGCATTCTGCACACCTACTCTAGAATTGAAATCCCCTGCTATTATAACTTTTTCTTTAGCACCAAACTGGCTCAAAACAGCTTTTAGCTCATTCCAGAAATCTTCCTTCTTATCAGAAGGTTCCGAGTCACAAGGTGCATACACTATAACAATTACTACTCTCTGAAGTTTCACTTTCAAATGAATCCAAATAATTCTCTCACTAATGCAGCTATAGTGCATCAAGTTGTTTTTCATCTTTTCACTTAAAATCACACCTACATTAGCCTGTCCTCTCACATTATCCAATACTCCAGACCACACACTCACCGTGCCATTCAATTCTTCTACCCCAATTTCCTTCTTTTTGGTTTCACTTACACACAGCACATTCAATTTATACTTATTAATTTCTTCAATCACCTCATTCATCTTGCCATTTATACCTCTAGTATTCCATACACCAATCTTACCCTCACTCAGCCGTGATCTCTTGCTCATCTGCCTTTTAGAAATTCGAGGTCTATTCCGTGGTGGCTTGTCCCTCTCAAGTGTGGTAGGCCCACAATATCCCACACTAGAGTCCAGATATTTATTTCTTTGTGTCTTTTTAATAAGGTAAGTACATCAGGGTGGGGGATTAGCCCACAGCTAACGACCTTAGTGAGGGATGGGTTAGTGCGGGCAGTCTTAGTGAGGGATGGGTTTGCCTCCTCAGGGCACTCCATGTGCAATGGCACACAGAACAGCAACAAGGGCCTCTGTGAATCTTGTACTTCAGTATCTGTGAATCTTGGAGAGGTGCCAGCTAATTCTGTGTGACATTGGCAGAAAGACCCCAACTTACTGGGTTTTGTTCCAGAATCCTTAAGTTGAGTGACCAACAACCTCTTCTTGCTAAAACATATTTGCAACACACCTTTTCTCTGAAGAACCCTACCCAACCAACTATTTAGCTTTGATATGTTGATGCTATTTTTGCAATTTAACTCTATCAGTAATAGTTTTCCTACCATAAAACTTATAATGGACAGCAAAGAGAACAATTGCACATAATTCTGGGATATCTCAATCCAAGAGAATAGTAACCATACCATCTTAGATCTTCATTTTCATAAACCTACTGCAACCAAAAATATTATTACTTTTCACTAATTCACATTTGAAAATTACAAATTTGCTGCAGCCAAATATTTTATCCATACATCTTATATCAAGTGAGATAATCTGATCTCTCTTGAAGAGAAATACGAGAAAATCTTGGAAACTGCCACGGTGCATGGATTCTACCTTTCAGTAATCATAAACTTAAGTCAAAAATAGTAATACTATACTAGTGATCCAATTTATTGGCATAGGAATATATATGTAAACATTTCCAAGCTTTCGCACATCAACTAGATGGCTTTTTCAAAGAAATTTGACAGAAACTTTGTCAAGGAATTTAGATGGAAAACTTCCTTGAAAAAGCCATCTGGCTGATGTGCGAAAGCTTGGAAACGCTTACATATACATTCCTACACCAATAAATTGGATCACCAGTATAGTGTTACTATTTTGTACATAATTGGTGTACTGTTCCTTGTTATCAATTCATTATCACTAAACTTTAGTCACTTGTTATGAATCAAAATAAAAAAATTAGAAGTTTCCAGAAAAACTATACTGAAAATCTACAGTTCTCTGGATCTATTCCTTGCCATCCTTCTCATGCCTACAGGCTCAAACAAATTTTCAAAAAGTCTGGACACCATCTAGCCATCAATTCCAGCCATTCTATCGTCAAATAAACATGGAATGATACAGATACAATAATCTCCCTCGATCTTCCTGGAGTTTACCTTGTCCTGATTTCAGTAACTTCTGGTGTAACATGTTACATTACAAGCATTTAGTGTAGAATCAACAACCACTCGGTGGAATACAACATCCTTTTTTAGGTTGAAAAAGAATTGCTTTCTTATTTAAACTTCTTTATGTTGTTTTTTACATAACTTGAGCATTTTTTTTTAAGTTTCAATATTTGTGGATTAGGCTACCATTTGAAAAAATCTTTTGTTGGCAAAATTTTTTTAAATGCAGTTTGATACAAAGCCACAGAAGATCTCAACTTTACAATTATATACTACTACAGCTTCATGAACTTCTATGTTCATATTGCTTACTTCAATTTCATGTGCATAATTGCAAATTATAATAATTAGTATTCTTCCCAGATTTTTTTACAGGTGGATGGCAAGAAATTTTAGCTGGGTGGTATTAACGATCCCTTCCCCAAACGAGAAACAAAGGGGTGTTATTTTGCTTAACATTGTAATATTTATTAAACATCTTTAGTGGTGTGGCAGGCATTAATGTAACATAACATGATAAACAACATTAGAAAATTGTACATAAATGATAAAAAAAATGACTTACTAATAAACCATATTTGAAAAAGATTTCAGCCAGTTTTCATCAATATTTATGGTGTATGTAGGAATAAGTTTTCCATTCTTACTATTATGTGCATTGTGAAAATGTTCATTACAGGAAATTTAGCTGGGTGGCAGAGAAAATTAGCTGGGTGGGCCGCCCAGTGAAAAAGCTCTTGGGAGAACACTAATAATGAAGGGTACTCACCTTTCTTCATGGTTAGGGAGGTTTTCCTTCCTTTACTGACATTTCAAGCACGTTATCAAAGGCTTGTGTTTCCGCCTGCGGGTCGAAGGTCCGTTTCTTCATCTGATAGGCCCATTCAATGAATAGTGCGCTGCTGAGCAATTATGTTGGTGATGAAAAGTGCCAGTTCGATATCCATTAGGATATCTTTATTATCATGCCGTTAAGAACTACCCATATACAAACATTAACTTAAAAAAATACATGTGTGCATCTGCACACCAGGAATACAGACTGCAGTATCACATTATCCAGCATATTTACTGTCCAGGGCCCCCAAAGAAGTATTTTTGTTCTTCAGTTTTGGGAATCTGGCACATCTAGCAAGATTCTTCATTCAGGAATGTTTGAGAATTGCCCTGCAGGTGTTGATGCACTGATGCTCTTGTTTTCTGCAAGTGATAAGAAACCTTTTGATCTCCTTTCAAAAATGATCACGGATTTTAGCATTTCTAATGCAGTAGCGACTCCCTGCATTCTTGGTGTTTGTATTGAGTGTAGCCCCCAAGAGAAGCCATCTGTGACTCAGAAAGACATTATTCACTTTGAAGAGAAGTGGAAGGTGCCTATTCTTTTTGTTCCCTTTATATCGGCTGAACTGGAGCTCTAATCTCTGTCGGTCTCAAAAGAAGTTTTAGTGATCTCTGTTTGCGAGAGTCTGTGGTTACGAGATCAAAACTTAGTTTTGAAGAACAGTATTACAGGATGATTTATGCAGTAACTTTTGACCATATGAAATGTTAATAATTATTTCATCACAGCAACATGTATGCTGCATGTCATATGATATTTAGAAGTTGTTTACAGTGATTTTTATAACAAAGCAGAAGTGTGTGAGTTGGATATTAATGACGGAGAGGGAATGGTTGAACCATGCTTCTTTGTCACTGGAAAAAAATGTAATGCCCGAAAAAAAAAAGATTCGCTGATGAGAAGCAAATGTGGTTCACATGTGAGATGAGAGAGAGAATGATTGAATATGTATACATATCATGTCCGAAAGGTGGATGTTTTGTCAATGAGAACTGGTGCTGGTTAGAACAGGGGAAGAGGTGATGTCTATATATGTAATTAGATTTTATAAGGTGTGTTTGCATATTTAATAATTTGTTTTCTTAAAGTTGAGTAAGTGCTTCATGATTTTGCCATTTGGATGTGCAGTTGATTAAGGTGAAAAATGGAAGGTTTGAATGTAAAAATGTATAGAGTTTTTAACAAAAATAATTGTGATTTTAGAATTGTGCATGTGTTTTCAGGGTTAGCATGTTTGTAAGTTACCTTGGCGTGTATGCACAGCTTTCACGAGTATAAAGGCTTAAAAGGTTCAGAGGTTTCGAAAGGGTTAATTAAGAAGTTTTTAAGAGTTGTACATACATTTTTTGAAGTTAGTGTTTGTATATGGGTAGTTCTTAAAGGCATGATAATAAAGATATCATAATGGATATCAAACCGGCAGTTTTTATCACCAGCATAATTGCTCAGCAGCACAGTATTCATTAAATGGGCCTATGGGATGAAGAAATAGACCCTCGACCCGCAGGTGGAAACACAAGCCTTTGGAAATGTGCTTGAAATGTCAGTAAAAGAAGGAAAACCTCCCTAACTATGAAGGAAGGTGAGTAGCCTTTGTTATTGTAATCATCTTTACAGTATCATTATCAAATAGAGAAGTGATGGAAGAAATTAGCAGTAATCAAAATATGATTCATATAATTATTCAAGTAGCAATCAGAATATGATGGTGAACAGCAAACTAGCACAATTCATAAGTCATATTCTGACTGCTACTTAAATACTGTATTTTCCAATTCCAATTATAAAGCTAAGGCATCAAACTCAATTTTACAAACGTGCAGCTCCAAAATTTGGTGTTTAATTAGGTGCAGTTTACAACTATTGCCAGTAACAGTATACATTTCAACCATCCTTCATGATATTAAAACATATCATTTCATCAATCGTTTATGGCAGACACTCAGCTAAAAAGAATTTGTAATGATTCATAATAATGATTCCCTTCATTCATAATTAATGTGGAAGCCTAGCTGTTGCATAAATGAAGTCTAGAAACCCGGTGGTTATATATGAACAGGTAATTTGGTGAATGGAAAGGATTCAATCTGGCTTTTTGTTTTGCATGCAAGTGGTTATTATTATTATTTTTTTTTTTCTTATCTCATGCTAGGCAGGGTATAACATGGAGTTCTTTTTGGACTTGCACATAGTACGCCAGTGAACTGCAAGAGCAAAAACCACAAAATTGTACATGCTTCCACTATTAGACACTTCCAAACATATGAAATTAGAGTAGTGTTTCCCCCTTTTTTGGACACATAAACCACTATAGGTATCAACAGCATTCAATTCCTACCACCAAGGGTTGATAACAAATGCCCCACTGTGAAACACCATGTTCTGTCAAACCTCCTCACTTTCTCATAGGCGGGGCATGAACAGCTTTTACCCATTGGAAGGAAAAGTTACACAAGTGCAGCAATGAAGAAGTAGTGACGAACAACTGCCGCTTAATGCATAATTTTCTGTGGTGCACGTACAGCACTTTCACCTCCAATGTTATTTTATGTGACTTGGGCAGCCTATTCAAAATGTATTAAAAATAAATACACAGTTTTCCTAACACCACCCTTCATTGCATCATTTATCTTCTGTGAAAGTCATACAATGTACTCTGTTAAGATCTGAATGGTCATCAAATAAAAATTCCTTTGTGGCCAGTTCACCTGCAGCTTTAAACTGGGCATTTCGTTATTCCTGATAACAAGCCAATGAGGTAAATAAAACTGCATATTTATTCTTTGAAAATATGGTAATTATTATAAAATATCTTACGTTCTGCTTCTGTGAATTCTGGCATATCAATATTAACATCAAACGAGTTATCACTTCTGGTTTAAAACTCTTTTCTTATAATTGCCTAATTCTTCAACAACACTGCCATCTTTGGCATCATCCATGTCATTACTAGTGGGGCATTATAAAAGATACAATTATCTCAAAAGGGAAATCACCTCATCTTAATTTCATTCATTTGCAGATAAAAGACAAATCAATCTTCATTAAATTGCCACTTTTATTAACTTTACCATGCCCAAAGTCATACACTGAATCAAAAGCTTTTAAACTAGTCTTTAAGCAGGTTATTAATGCACAGATCAAGTGGCAAAACAGTTTTTGTTCTGCTATAGAAATCTGACAAGATGACATACATGTAAAGCACATCACCATACTTTTGATTTTGAAAATGGTCAAAAATTTTCATCTTATATTTCAGTATCAAGAATAACTAATATTTGCAAGTACCTTAAAATCATTTTTAACCTTCATTCTGTTGATTAAGAGTTTTCAAATACAAGGCGAGTTTATGTTATCACTAACATTACAGTTTTTAAAAATGATTTTGGGATTACAAATGATTCTGCTATCACAATAAACAAATAGGAAAGAGGCCTACTGCAATGTTAACACAAATAGCCTAGATTTGCCTTGTTACACATCCTGATGACAGTCGGAAGAAATGCATGAAATGACATGAAAATTAGAAAAACACGGCACTGGTTACAAAAACTACCAGACAGACAACTAGAGTTCACAAATGCAAAACTAATTTGAACTTTATTACCAAATGAGGTTAAAGTACTTGATTATTTTTGCATCACTGGCCAAATATTATACATCACTCTTTAGCTCATTCCTGTTTATTCATAGATTATTTTAATATTAGCTGAGATCAGTGATAAAAATATGTAGGTCATTTCAAAAGTTTTACACACTGCACAGGTGCTGCCTATAGAACGATGCAATCGCTCCAATCGTTGTGTCAGTTGTAAGACTCCAGTATACAAAGTTGTGTCTACGCCTGCTGGCTAATTTGTTCCTCTTCCAAAAAATTTTGCCCAGAAATGGAGGAAGAAAGTGAGTCAGGTCAGATCTCGCATAGTGACCAGCGATCCTACATTAAAATTTAAACTTTGCAAGGAAATTCCCCTACCGAAATTCATGAAGCTTTGTGTGAAGTTTGTGGGGTTAGTGCAGTGGATCATAGTACAGTGTCATGGTGGGTTTCTTGTTTCCGCCAAGGTTGGGAAAGCATTGAAGATGACCCAAGAAGAGGCTGGCTATCAGATGCAACAGACAACACTTCTGTGGATCAGGGTTCCCACTCAAAAGTAATAAAAAAAATTCCCTGACTTTTCCAGGTTCTCCAGGTGATTTTTGAAGTTTTTCAGAGTGGCATGTTGCAAAGAATTGTTACATTTCATTCCATTCCATTCATTTTTCTCACCAAAGCACACACTTGTAAATTCTTTAAGTAATTTGTCTTTATAAAATTACCTGCTTTTCATTATAACAACTAACTGTGCACATTATTTTCTGTACCAAAGTTCCATGAACTTTTGTGAATACTACCCACACAGAATTTGTAAATACATTCCCATAGAAACAGGTCATATGTAAGAAAAAAATCTGTCAGTTGAATAGTTTCAGTTTTTCTGTAACACAATGCAGCTAAGCTTAATGATGGAATGGCTCAGTTCAAAGAAACATGTTTCAAGAGAGCCAACTGACAAAGGACTTTGATCCATCATTTGGTTGGTTCTCTTGTGAAGTGTTTCTTCAAGCAGGAGTCATTGTGCCTAATTGTTCCATGTTATAACAACTGCCAGCAGAAATTGAACAAAAGCTTAATAACTGGCAATTTTAAAATTTTAATTTTGCATCTGGCAGGCAGTAATTGCAAGCTAAAGTTTGAAATCTTGGAAAAATAAGTTTTTTTGGCAAAAGAAAGTATCCATTGATTTTTACAAAAAAAAAAAAAAAAAAAAAAGGGTAATTTTCCCGGAGTTTTCCCTGATTTTTGGAACCATTTTCAAATTCCCTGAGAATTCCAGGTTGAGTGGGAACCCTGGTGGTTATCGTCAACAGCATTATGGAAGATCGACGGAAAACATGTGAAGAGATTGCATATGAAGCAAACATGTCCATCGCTTTGGCTTTTAGAATCCTAACTGAAAAACTGCAGAAGAGAAAAGTGGATGCCAAATGGAGTCCACATGATCTGAGTGACGAGCAGCAAGCAGTTCGCAAAGGGATCGCAGAATTGCTTCAGTGGTACGAGACAGGAGGTGAGCAGTTTTTGGACAGAATTGTTGCTGTAGATGAAACCTCAATACAAGACTTTGAACCAGAACTGAAATCTCAGTCCATTCAATGGAAACATCTAGAATCACTTCACCAGAAAAAATTCCACCGTAAATAATCAAGGGCTAAACTGATGATGATTATAGCCTATGACAAAGTTGGAGTGATAGCAACAGACAAAGTGCCAGAGGGGACCACTGTAATAGCAGAATTCTACAGAAGGTTTCTGCAAAATGTTTTGCACCCAAAGATAAGCCAAAGAAGGCCCGACATGCTTGAAATTTTGCATGACAATGTGAGGCCGCATGTTGCCCATACAGTTAGAGACATTCTGGAAAAGTATGGATGGGAATTGCTTCTCCACAGGTCATACAGTCCTGACATGAGCCCATCAGGCTATGAATTGTTCCCACAACTGAAGCCACTTCGCGGGAAACGATTCAGGATGCTTCTAAAGAGGTGACCCCGAGTAATCTGATG
Source organism: Macrothele yani (assembly GCA_039090855.1). Classification (NCBI taxonomy): domain Eukaryota; kingdom Metazoa; phylum Arthropoda; class Arachnida; order Araneae; family Macrothelidae; genus Macrothele; species Macrothele yani. The sequence continues at coordinate 116,841,885 of CM077011.1, forward strand.
CTTCAACAATGGAGGGGTCCTGACTGGAATACAAGACTTGCCCAAACGTTGGGCCACTGTCATAAAGAAATATGGAGATTACTTCGAAGGCCTGTAAAGATATGTTGTGAAATAAATTCATTTTTTAAGAGATAACCCACAGTCTACAAAGCTTTTGAAATGACCCTTGTAGAAACAACTTTCGAAAAAAAAAAAAAAAATAATCAATGGATTTCAAGGTTTTAAAAACACATTAAGGTGGACGTCAAGTAATTTTGCTTCCTATATTTCCAATGGAAAACCTTTTGTACACATTTCCTTCACAATTAGTGTGTTCCCAAGGATGGAAATTTGAACATTGATTAAAATAACTTCATATTATAACTTGGAATACTTAACATTTTCTAAAACATAACCATAATTATATTTAAAAACAATAACGTTTCCTTTGGTGGTGTTGAAACCAAAAAAAAGATGGCGCAACCTGTACTTTGATGACGTCAGTGGACAAATAAATGTTGGATTGCATAATTACGGTTATGGTTTAGAAAATATCAAGTATTCCAAGTTATGAAATGAAGCTATTTTAATCGAGGTTCAAATTTTCATTCTTGGGAACGCATTAATTGTGAAGAAAATGTGTACAGAAGTTTTTCCATTGGGAGTATAGGAAGCAAAATTACTTGACGTCCACCTTAACTGTAAATTGTAAAAACAAACATATATATATATTTTGCAAATTCTTAACTGCTTACTACTAACTGTTTTGCAAATAAAATTACTTACCTAGAAGATACTACTTTATCATAATCTGCAGCAACAGTTACAACAGCTTCTAAAGCTTTATAGAAGACAGCAGCATACATATAATCTGCAGCATGGACACCACTGTTTTCTGTTATACTAACTGTTATAAGATACTGTAGTTGCCTTATAAGTACTGGAAATAAATCACTGAAAACAGAATTTGACATATTTAATATTTTCCTCAGAATCTGAACAATCAGAACATGAGCACATAACAATAAATTTTGGATGATAGGAGATACAAGCTTTGCAACGTACAAGTAAACACACAAACTTTGAAAACAACACAAGATAAAAACTTAGACAGCAAGGGATACACTCTTTGCAGAAAGGTGTACCTGTGATAGCCAATGGTTATCATGGATGCACCTTTTTTAATATTCCCTAGAGACAAGTTACATAAGGCAAAACTTATTATAACATGATACATCTGTTATCAGTTTTGATAAATAAATTGAAAGAGCACATGTATCAATGACATCCACAAAATCCTCTATATCATTACAAATATATTTAATTTTTAAGTAAAATGCATGGCAGGAAATTAAATGCCACTTAAACAAGGGTTCATTGTTTTCCAATGAAAAATTATAATCAAACACATAATTTCAATATATAACTCCTGTAATTTAATGTTCTTTGCAGCATGCAAATACCTTAATTTAGTGTTTCATTTAACACAAAAGTTGTGTAATTTATATAATCCCTCTCAAAATTTAAAAAGCATGAGTTAGTATAAAAAAAGTCAAAGTACATATCTTTCCCATGGCCTTTAAGGTGGACCTCAAGTAATTTTGCTTCCTATACTTCCAATGAAAAAACTTCTGTACACATTTTCATCACAATTTATGCATTCCCAAGGATGAAAATTTAAACATTGATTAAAATCGCTTCATTTTATAACTTGGAATACTTAATATTTTCTAAAACATAACCATAATTATGAAATCCAACATTTGTTTGTCTACTGACATCATCAAAGTATAGGTCACAGCATCTTTTTTCTGGTTTCAACATCACCAAAGGAAAACTTATTGATTTTTAATATAATTATGGTTATGTTTTAGAAAATATTGAGTATTCCAAGTTATAAAATGAAGTTATTTTAATCGATGTTCAAATTTTCATTCTTGGATGCATTAATTATGAAGAAAATGTGTACAGAAGTTTTTCCATTGGAAGTATAGGAAGCAAAATTACTTGACGTCCACCTTAAATATTTCAAGCCACATATCAACATTTTTTAATGCTGCCTTCACTCTTCACCAACAAATGATGCTTATTTTATGTCATGATGGTATTTTTAAACATACACTATATTGACAAAAGTCACCGGACACCTAGAAGTGAAACACAACATAGCCTTTATTGACATACATTAGTATGGTGTCTGTCCACTTTTGGCCTTAATATGCATACACTGACCCTTCGAGACATGCTTTCGACAAGGTTTTGGAACACAGCCATAGGTATGCGCTTCCATTCAGTACATAATGCTGCCGCTAACTGTAGCTTAGTTGTAGGCCTTGGTTCCAAACTTCTTATGTGGTGCTCTAATTCATCCCATAGGTGTTCTATGGGATTCAGATCAGGACTCTTTGCTGGCCAGTCCACACACGATATGGAATTATCGCCAAACCATGCTGTAACAGTCCTTGGTTTATGGCTCGGTGCATTATCCTGCTGGTAGGGCATAATTGTCCAGAATATCGAGGTAGACGTGCTGATTAACAGGTTTGTCCATGATAACCAATGGGCCGGGACCATACCACGAAAAACACCCCCACATGAGTACACTGCTAATTCCAAACTTGACCGTAGAAACAGTACACTGTGGTAAATAGCATTCCCCCGGTTGCCGCCATACCCACACACGGCCATCAGCCTGATGAATCGTGTATTTGGATTAATCAGTCCATAGGACCCTTTTGCATTGATCTACGGTCCACAATAAATGTTCTTTACACCATGCTAAATGACGAGTAGCAGTGCGAGTGGAGATAAAAGGCTTGAGCAGCTGCATGACCAAAGTAACTCATGGAATGAAGTTCTTTGCGAATGGTACATGTACATACCGAGGTTCCAGCATTTTTACTCACCTGCAAGGGCGCCCATAGGGGGTGGGGGTCAGCCCCCCAGCCGTTGGTATATTGGTATAGCCAAATTTTTGATAAATTTAAAACACTAAAACACAAGAAACCTTTTTTCAAAGCATTTAAAAAAAATAATAAGATATAGATTGATTGTATCAATTATTTTTGTTGTATTTTAGTATCTTGTACATTTACTAAAATGTTTGACAGCCTTGAAGGAGGTAAGAATTTTTCTTATCCCCCCCTCTCTAAAAGTACTCATATGGGTGCCACTGCTCAGTCGATTAGCTGTAACGACTCTCCTGAGGCTTTGACATCCTCTATCACTGATTTTCTTTGATCTGCCCGGCACGTTTTGCTGCTTCAGGCATGCCATGTGTCTTCCACTTATTCAGTACATCCAAAACAGTTGACTTGGGTATGTTTAAACGCCTCTCGGTTTCTCTTATGGACAACCCACTAATATAACATCCAACAATCTTTCCTTTCTCAAAGTCAGTTCTCTCTCACCGCGACATTTTCACTCAACCTCACAATGCAATATGATGACAGTCAGCTGCAGGCTTATTTTTATACCATTTGCAGCTGTACCACACATCTTAACAATGCAGCGGATTCATTGATTTGTTTTTGAAGGGCTGACAGGTGACTTTTGTTAATATAGTGTCTTTCATCTGCAGAGGTTTTAATTAAGCTGGTTTTCATTTATCCTTCTGGGATTACACAGTTCCAAAATAATTCTACAGTTTTGGATCTTCTTGGAGACAGAAGATTCACACTGTCCAAAACATTTACTTCACATATCATATGCACGACATTATGTTCAGGTTCAGATACCCTCTATATTGAAGATCAAAAGTTTTCTAGATAAAAATAATTTAACAGTCTATCTAATGGGGATTTTTTTGGGGGGGGGCATAACCATGGGGTATTTTGTATTCAAAGCATACCACTAACATTAGCAATAGGCTGGGAATGAGGCTTTTGCAGGTTAGAGTTAGTTAAAAACTTTTCTAATTTAAAATGCTTAAGATTTATTAGTTAAGATATTTAGCATGATAGATATTAAAGCTTTTAACTTTTTATACTATTAGATAGAGACTTTTAATATTTAAATTGGTTTTAAAAGTTTCCAAGCATTTATGTATCAAGGCAAATCAAATGAAAGTGAGACACAGGGATTTTGTTGGAAAGCATTATCTTTATGTTAAAACAAGTCACCACCAGCACTGAGACATTTGTCTCACTGGCTAACAAACCTGATGATTCCATGCTCCTAGGAGTCCCTTGATCGCTGCGTCAGGGTTAGTGCAATAACACTCTCCTGCTCTTCAGCATCCAACGCAAATCTTCGACCCTTTAGCTTCTCCTTCAACTCACTGAAAATGTGAAAGTTGCAAGGCGAAAGTTCCATACTGTAGGGAGGGTACGCAAGAGTTTCCAACTTGAACTTTCACAGCATTTCCATGGTAACATTAGCTGTATATGGTCAAGCATTGTAGTGCAACAAGATGTTACCCCTCAACAATAAGCCTGGCGCTTGTTCTTGATCGTCCTGTGCAGGCACTGCAGCATGGCACAGTAGCAGTCAGCATTGACAGTCTCCCCAGGTTCAGCACATTCAATCAGTAACAGCCCCTCACGGTCAACAAAAAAAAAAAAAAAAAAAAAAAAATCAACATTACCTTTCCAGCAGAGATGTTCTTCTTGGCTGTCTTTGGGGGGTGGCGATTGAGGATGCTTCCATTGCAGGCTTTGCTGTTGTGTTTCAGGCTTGAAGTGGTGACACCACAATTCATCTCCGGCAACAATGCGATCCAAGAACTCATTTCCTTTGCAATGATACCACAGCAGATGTGTCAGTGTGGCACCTACTCTCTACTTCTCCTGGTCCCTGTTGAGAACATTTGAAATCCAATAAGTGCAAAGGAGCTGATAATTCAGATGCTCATGAATAATGGTGTGCACCGACCCATGACAAATGTTACACTTGCTGCCAAGACATCAATGCTCTGGTGCTGATCTTGTCTGATCAATGTATCCACCGGTGCTAATGTGTTCAGTGAGATGGTATTGTCCCGGTCTAAGGTCAATCTCTGCAGCTTTCATGTCCTTGCTTAAAGTATAGTTCCACATAAAATTAACCGACCCAGTTGGTAGCAAACTTACAGACTACAGTGTCAAATACTGAAAAATGATAAGAGAGAAAACCACGTGTTCACATGCTACTTCATGTGAAGATGTGTTTTTGCAAGCGCATTAAACACGTCAACGTACTAATGTGTTTAGTGGCAACCCTAATTTCACATAAAACTGACCAACTTATGTACATGTCAGTGATTGCACTGCCTAACACTAACACAAAGAGTGCTTCTTCTTTTCTTCTTCTGTCTACACACTTACAAACACATACCTTTTCATACCTAAATACCCTGATGATGCTCAAATTGAAGTAATAGAAAACAAAAACTATGCTTGATGGAGAGTAAATTATGCAAAATAAGCAAAGTTAATAATCACTTAATCTACATACTTTATCCATCATCCGTGCTTCATTGCAAAATTGTTGATCACTGCTGTAATCTCTTCCTATACCTAGTGACCAAATTTACACCATCAACACACTGTTTTAAGTCCGTCCCTTGGTCTACATAGCCTGTTACTAAGAACGCAATACCTGTCTAGGATATTTTTTATCCACCACATAAGACTTGACTAAACATGACTGCTGCATCAAGAATTTTACAAAAAAAAAAAAAAAAAAAAAAAAAAAAAAAGTCTTGAAGAAGACAGAGGAAGTTTTAAGAAGAAATAACAATTCCAAAGATTGCTTGTTTGCGTTATATTACTTAAAGTACATTCATCAGCTAACTGAAAATACATACTACTTTACAAACCAAGAGTATTAATATTATTTTTTCACTGTTTATACTAATATTGTGAACAATGCCATTTTGCAGCCTAGATGGCTGAGTGGTCATAGGTAATGTTCTGGCTAAATGCATGAGTTGGGCCAAGGTTCCAGATGAAGTATTGGCAAATATGGTGTGCTTGTCCTACATTTTTTTTTTTTTTTTAATTTTGTGTCGTTCCACGCCAAGTCACCTGGTGCCATGTGCTGTCACGTCACAGATTTTTTTAATTTTTTTTTATATGAATAGGTACCTATGAGATAACCTCAAATTAATTTTTTCAGATTTTTTTTTAAATCCAAAATTGGACTTGGGAGAAATTTTTGAAATTTTCGATTTTCATGCGCACTGTTTTAGGCCTTTTCACTTTCTCCGTCTCTTAAGAAAAATCCTCCTGTTTCACTTATTTTTCACCCGATTGAGCTTATTTTGGTGTCAAATTAAAGCTATTTATTTTCTTTATCAAAATAAGGTATAAAAGTGGTACTAATGCTAGAAAAAAATGTCACTGAGCTTTCAAAGTGGATTTTAATGACTTTGTACCTTCGTATGTTCGGTAAGCCATAGCTTGCAAACCATAACTAAGTATAATTTTTTTTATGGAATGAGCTATCCATATACTTGTATGATTTAAAAATAAAAAGGATATTTTTTGTTGCTATCAAATAAAAAATTAATTTGTTTTGTGAAAATTTTACTTCAAAATCAACGTTTTTGAACAGGTTTAAGGTCCCTTACTGAACCTCAAACAAACACACATTTGTGAGAATAGTTAAAATAGTACCCTCTTATGTTACAATGTCATCTCTAATGTTATTTTCACATTCTTTCACTTTTTATGTGATCATCAAATATTTGTTTTTATTTTATTGTATTATTTAATTAAAAATGAATACAGATCTTGAAAACCTTGTTGACATTTTTTTGTAAAAGACTTCTGATATGGTCATAGCAGCCTGATGTCCATTGTATGCAACATTATTTTTCTAAATCAGCAAAATGAAAATTAAATGTAGCGGTTTTCTTTAATAGTTTCAAATGGGAAAAAAACTCTAACAAGTTACTTGTGAATAAAACCAAAGGATTTAGGAAATAAGTTTATATGAGTGATGAGTGTGCCTGTCCTAACAAGAAAAATCTATAGCAGCATGCATTGGAATGAATGACAAAGTTTTCATGAATGAGCATGTCTTAACAGGAAAAATCCTGTAGTTACCTCACACTTTATTCCTTCAGTCTCACTCTTCCTTCAGTCTCACTCTAGACTGTTTGAGTGTGATCATGTAGTGAGTGTTTTGGTGGGTCACTGAATATATATTTTTGTAAATTTTTATTTACATATATAGGTATTTCTATTATTATTATAATTTATTTTTTATATTATTTCAGATTTTGACTTTAATTTAAGTACTGCTTTATTTTAAATCATGGAAATGTGTTCAGTTGGACATCACCTACAAGAAGAATGTTCATCAACTCAAATAGAAGGTAGTTAAGAAAAGTTTGTAAGTTGTTCTGAACTCGGGGAAAAAAAGAAAGGGAAATTTTATATTAAAAACAAAATGTGTGAATTTTGGAAAATATATGCAACCATCATCTGCATTATTTTCTTTCAACATTTGCTGATCGACAAAGGGTATGTTGTGATCCTTTTAAAAGACACAAAAAGAACATCTATAAAATCCTTAGAACTATTTCCCTTCCATTTTCAAGAAAATTTCAACAATGCGTTGAACTTATACTAGGTACAAAACTGTGTATATCTTGTAGAAAAAAGGTATTTTAAAACTGTTCTCCAGACAATGTCCAAAAAAGCATCTTTCAGGCAGTGATTATGAACCAGATGATTCAACTCGTGAAGTCATTAAGAAGCTAAATGAAAGCTGTGAATTGATTCAATGTTCTTCCATTAAAGTTACAAAACAAAAACTTGATGAAAGAGTAGTTTATCTGAAAAACAAAGCTCAGCACGTTGGAAGTAGTTTCCAAGACATGGCAAGTAAGGCTTTAAATGTTCAATCTTCATCAGGAAGAAATGAAAGTGAAAAAAGAAACAAACAGAAGTGCAGTGATTGTAGTAGCCTAATGCATAAATTGAAAAACAAATTTAAAAGTAGTAAAATAGATGAACAAGTTATTGACTCTTGTTCCTGAGTCGTGGAGCATCCCACAAACAAACAGGTTTATTGAAACCACCAAGTACATGGTGCAAAAAGGCTCGAAAGATATTAAACGAAGAAGGTGTTTTAGGTAAAGTTGACAAAAGGAAAGGTCGTACTCTACGGGCTAACTAAAGTTGTACAGAAAGTAAGGGATTTTTATTGTGATGATGATATCAGTAGAGTTTTAGCAAATAAAAAAGACTGTTTCTGTACCAACAGAACATGGTAAACATGGTAAAAGAGAATTGAGAACAAAGAGACTAATACTGCACAATTTAAAAGATGTCTATTTAGTATTCAAGAAAAAAAATCATAAAGCAAAAATTGGTTTCACACAGTTTTGTGAATTGCGTCCTAAAGAGTGTGTAACTGTAAGTAGTCATGGTATTCATTCAGTGTGTGTATGTACCTACCACGAAGATGTTAAGCTTATGATGAGTAGAATACATTTAAGCATGTAATATCAAGAACTCCTCCTAAAACTAGTGTGTAACCTGGAATCAGAGTAATGCATGCTTCATCGTTGTCCAGAATGTCCTGATGAATCTACATTTCGAGATTTTCTTATGGGGTTAGAATACCAAGAAACTAAAGAAACAGTTGTTTTTAAACAGTGGCTTCAAACTGACTCTCTTGAAACTTTAGTAAAACCAGTTGATGATTTTGTTGATTTCCTGGTTTCAAAATTAGTGTAGTTAACAAAACATCATTTTATAGCCAAATCACAGAGTCGATGCTTAAAGCAAATGAAAGTAGATTTGGATGATAAACATTGCATAATTTTAGCAGACTTTGCAGAAAATTACACATACATTCTGCAAGATGCTGCTCAAGGTTTCCACTGGCACAATATTCAGGCTACATTACACCCATTTGTAATTTACTACAAATGTGACTGCCAGCTGAAGTCCAAGGCCATATGCATTACCAGTAAATAAACAAAGACATCACTCTTTCCACGTTTTAGCAACACACAGCAACTGAAAAATTGTTACGGAATATGTAATTCATGAGACAAACCTTAAGGGTTGTCTTATGTTATAAACGTGCTTTAGACTAAATATACGCAGAGGTGCCAACCTCTAGCAGAACATATCAGTAATCAATAGGGGATTTTTCAGTAATATTTCAGTAATGGAACACAAACTTTCAGTAATATTTTCAGTAATGTAACACGCCATTTTTTTTTCAATGTTAAGGACAATATTATAGTACACTGCCGGACAATTGCTAAGGACGGATGACAATAGCAACGATAGCAACCATAAAATGGAAGGCAGGAAAATGTGGAAATTAGCATAAGTGCGGGATACAGTAAGACGTGTTGTGCGTATGCAAATTTTGGATTGCCGAACTTGTTCGTGACATCATAGCGCTGATAAGAGATATAAAGGATTTGACGCGTATTGACCGTTGTTGTTCAAACACAAAGTTGAAGGGGAAAGAATCAATTGACGAACTTGCAATTTTCAGTATGTCTTCCCGACATCACCTAGATGATTTTACGCGTGGCCGTATTATTGGCAAGATTGAAGAAGGGCGAAAAATAACAGATGTTGCCAGGGAGTTCGACGTCAGCCACAGTGTTGTTTCAAGGCTTTGGAAATCATTTCAAACAAATGGAGAGTGTAGCAAACGTCACGGGGGAGGTCGTGTTCGCAGTACGACACCTGCAGCAGATCGGTACATAGTGCTATCAACAAAAAGACACCGGCGCAGCACAGCTAGTGAGGTAGCAAATCAGTTTATGGCTGCTACTGGCAAGCGGATCTCCCGAAAAACTGTCGCCAGACGTTTGCATGAAGGAGGACTATACGCCCGCCGTCCTATTGTGTGCATCCCATTGTCCAGACGTCACCGTACCGCCCGTTTGCAACGGTGCCATCAACATCGCAATTGGACTGATGACTGGTCTGCTGTCCTCTTCTCAGATGAGAGTAGATACAGTCTATCGTCTGATTGTCGACGACAACTGATCTGGCGTGATAGTGGTACTGCATATTGTCCAGCAAACATACAGGAAAGGGACCGATATCCGACATGTAGTGTCATGGTATGGGATGATGACACTACATGTTGATATCCGACATGTAGTGTCATCATGACCAATGGCCGTACGTCCCTCAATGTGCTTCCAAATGGGACTATGACTGGCCAACGATACATTAATGATGTTCTGCTACCTCATGTTCGCATGTTCCGTGGTGCTGTCGGTGATAGATTCATTTTCATGGACGACAACGCAACATGTCATCGAACAGTCGCTGTCCAGGAGTGTCTTGAGAGCGAGGATATTCAACGCCTCGTATGGCCAGCACGTTCTCCAGATCTGAATCCCATTGAAAATGTGTGGGATGCTTTGGGGAGGAGTCTTGCTGGTCGCCAATGCCCTCCAATAAACAAGGACACCCTCATCCGTGCACTGACAGAGGAATGGGATAAATTACCCCAACAGCTGCTTGATAATGTTGTGCAAAGCATGACACAACGTGTGGAATCTTGCATCGCCCTCCATGGTGGCCATATCCCATATTGACATCTTACGCCGGAACGGCTGCGGGCGGTAATTGCATTTTTTTCACGTTTACGTATTCTGCACAAAATGGCCTGTTTGTCCCTTGAACACGTTCCAAAGCCTTCTGGATTTCAGAGCACAATAAATTGTCTTTCTTGTAATGTCCTGGCATTCTGACATTATTTTATTTTACTTGGCATCCAACCACACTTACTTTTTTATGTGCTATATAGCCGTTTATGACCCGTCCTTAGCAATTATCCAGCAGTGTATTACTATGTAACCTGCAATACTTGTATGAGGTGACGACCTTTCAAGGAGCCTATCAGTAATCACCATATGAACCCTCACCATTAACGCGCAGAAAGGGTATTTCATGAGAAATTAATGTGTGAAATGTGTAACCTTACATGTTTACACTATCCTGATAAAAAATTATGAAATTAAATTATCAATATTGTACTTACCTCATGTCATTGCTGACATAAAGACTCCCTTGTTGCTTGTTTTGCAGTGGTATATTCTTTTTCAGAAAACTTCTTTTTATAACACGGCTCACCTGAGGAAAATGCTTTACTTTTCTGAACAAGAAGGGCACTTAATGTTTTGGTGCTCATTGTTGGGCAGAAGTATGTGAGGTTTTTCCTTACTATACTAAATATTCTCTCTGTAGAAGAATTGCTGTGAGGGATAGTCAATATTGCCAGTATTAGTTTAGGCAATGCAGAATACTTGGGAAGGCCAGATGAATCCTTAATCTTAGATATTTCATTCCATGCCACATCTGCTTTAGGATATCCAGCTTCATCAATACCACAGTCTGGGAACATAGCATGAAACTAGGGACCAACATGATCACAGCTTACTATAGGTAGGTTATGCTCCACAACGAATGTAGTAAACAGCAATTCAGCATTTATCACGCTATTTTCATTCTTTTTTGCAAAAAAATTATCCAAAGGCTTTTATTGTCTTTCATTTTACATAATCCTCGTGTCTTTTGACTGGATATGCCTTCGGCAATCATCTTGTCTTACATGGGCTACTGATTGCTCTCATATTAGAAGGCACGTAAGGAAACCTTTATTTCAGCATTTGTAACATTTTTCCATTTCCTAGCTCGAGATTTGGAAGAAAGATCTGGATGTTCCTGAAGAAACCTCTTTGCATATTTATTTGTTTCAGAAACAATAATTCCAAGGATGAAATTAGTAAAAAACAAGTAAAAATATGCAATAGGTGCCGCATCAGTTGCAGGAGCATGTTTGGCTGCTGCATTTCATGATAATCAAAAGGATGCTGAGGTTGTTCATCACTTCCCTCTATTACATCCTCCCATTCGCTTTCATAACCTAAAGATTCACTATCAAGATCTTCACTTTCGGAAGATATTGTGTGCGTGGCAAGGTGGCTAGTTTTCTGGCTTGATGTTGCTTGGCCAATATCACTCTCAGATGATTCAAAATCATCACTATCACTTGGCAAACTTTCACTCTCACTACAACAAGCTATTTCAAATAACCTTACAAAAACATTTCACGCTGTAGGAAAAAGCATGTCTGCTAGTCTGAGGAACAAGCTGTCAATAAAGTAATCCTCTGCTAACATTAGTTTAGAAAAAAGGGGATTCGTAATTCACGGAATTTTGCGATTGTGTCTGTTTGTTTGGAAAAAAAAAAGAATAATGTGAAGAGCTTCTAGTAATAAAACACTGCATTTCGTTCTCCTGCGCGGCAAAAGTCCAAAAAAAATAATAATAAAAAATAAATAAATAAATAAACACCCGCCATTGCGGGACCATGCGTTGCGATGAGTTGCGCGTTATTGCACTTCGAACGGGGCTCGAAAAAGTGATTTCCGATGGTACGACGTTTTACAATTCACCAACAAGGCCAAGTGAACAGCCCTGCCTCAACTGTAGTAGGAAAAGTTTTGGCTAAAGTAACTTTTCTCCCGTCACACGGAGAAAGCCTGTGGACAGCCCAATAGCAAGCGCAAACTATTTCACGATACGACTCTTACACACATTACGATTCTTTCGATAACATCGCTGTTTGACGGTATGATTCATGGAGATTCCATTTTAAAACGATATGATTGATAAATGATATGATCATCGACACTGATATCTGCTGTCTGATTCGGAAAATACTCGGATCAAAATCGAATGCCGACGAATCGGCGCATCGCGCTAAAAGGGTTAACAAAAAAAGGATACAAAATTGAGATTTTCTAAAACGCACTGAAATCCGTAATTCTTCCAACCTGTCCGTAATTCCGTAATCTGACAGTCGAAACCATAATAATTACAGACAATCCGTAATAGTTGGCACCTCTGTATACATAATATCTAAGGTATTATTACCTGATATTGGCAAAGTATTTCACGTTGTTGCTCCGTGAGGCATGTGCTCGCAGCCCGAGAGAGGGTCTATTGTTATGGGTTTTTCGGTTAGTTAATTTTTTTTTTTTAATAAATGAAACAATTAGGTTATATTATTATCAGTTCACATTCATTCGTTCGCACAATCAAACGTTTTAAATTTACTATTAATTAAAAGATTGCATTATAAAAAGTTATACTCATTGGGTCGAGAGATCGTGTCTCAAGAGGCTCTTCATCACATTGTTATGGCGAGCGCTTTCAGCACAGCCGGTGTACCATCGTTGGGCCTTCTACACCTACATGAGGGTTTCCTTGCGTTTGTAGCCACTGCAGCTGCATGTCGAGAAACGAAGGGAAAGTTTTGTGGGCTGTGTGTGTTAGGTGATTGCTTCTCATGTGTCACCATCTATTGGATAAGTTGGTAGGCATATCAGTCGTAAGTACAAATTTTCCCTTTTTTGTGTAGCTATTTTTGAGCTATTGTTATTTATTTGTAGAAACAGGTGTATTATTTTTAGTCCTTTATTAAATGGTGTGACTTTTTGTAATGTTCTTTTTTTTGTCTTTTTTTATGGATTTTTTCACTTTTTAAAAGTGACTTCCAGGCTGTATCCAGGTTAGTAGGGTCTTGTAAGTTGCATATTTTAATTTGTTTTTGTTCAATTATAATGCTTTCAGAAATCCTTAATTCTTTTTCGTTTGTGTGGGTGGCTAGTAATTTAATATTTTCAAAATCAGGATATTGTTTATGATTAATGCAGTGTTGAAGGAGTGCAGTTTTTTCTTCTTTTTTGTTCCAGTTTTTTATATGTTGATGTAATCTTTTTATTAATCTATTTTTTGTGCTACCAACGTAAGAGATGTGGTCTCCAGAACTCTGTGAAGCAATAAGAATTTCATACACGCCTGCTGATTGTAGTATGTTATTGTTATATTTTTTCTTTTTAACTAAGTCACCAACATTCTGAACAGAATGACCAAATATACTGTTGTTTCTTCATTGATCTTAAAAATTTTCCACTTAGTCCTCTAATAAAAAGAAAAGAACCTGAAAATTTGTATTTCTTTTTTGGAATGTTTTGACTAGACTCCTTTAAATTCTTTTTGTATTCAAAAATCAACCTTTTAACAGTTTTTGTGTCATACCCATATTGTTTGGTTGTGTTAATAATCCATTGGATTTCTTCTTCTCTGCGCTAACTGCCGAGGAATTGAACCCACAGATCTTCCGATTATCTAGCTGTAAGGCTAACATGCTCGGCTAGATAATCGAGAGATTCATGGGTTTAATTCCCTGGAGGTGACCGAATAACAATTTTTTGGTTGCTGTGTGTTGCTAAAACGTAGAAAAAGTGATGTCTTTGCTTATTTACTGACGCCACGTATTTGGAGGATTTTCACTTTGGATCTCGCCTTTGGATTTAACTGCTATCATTAATACATAGCTAGTGTCGTTAATGCTCACCAGATGGAGACGTCTCAGTAGCTGAGCCCATATTGCGGATTTATGATGTCAGAAGCTGACTGAAAAACACACATAGTGCCGTGGATTGTTGGCCACCATGGTGTAAGGCTAACACGCACGGCTAGATAATCGAGAGATTTGTGAGTTAAATTTCCCAGGTGACCGAATAACAATTTTTCGGTTGCTGTGTGTTGCTAAAACGTGGAAAGAGCAATGTCTTTGTTTATTTACTGACACTACAACTTTTTTTCACATTCCAGAAGTCACTTTTGCAATATATGAAACAAGAATGCCCACATATAACAAATGTGATATATTTTAGTGACGGTAGTTCAGCATAATACAAGAATTACAAAAATTTTATTAATTTATGTTACCATGAAGAGAACTATTGGCATCACAGCTGAGTGCCATTTCTTTGCCACTAGTCATGGTAAAAATGCATGCGATGGAGTAGGGGGAACAATAAGACGTCTTGCCACAAGAACAAGTCTTCAGAGAACTGTTGAGGGACACATTTTGAATGCAGAGGATTTATTTCAATTTACTTCCCAAAACATAAAGGGGATTCATGTGTTTTTTACACCGTCAGCTGATGTGGATGCAAATGAAGACTTTCTGAAGAGACGGTATGGTAACTCATTATCAATAGTAGGCACCAGAGGGAACCATTTCTTCAAACCATTGGACAAAAGAACCCTTTTGGAGAAGAGAGTTTCCTCTTCAGAAAAATGTTTTAAAGCCACTGTTGGTGATAAAACTAAAGAACTGGTCAATATTATTCCTGAAAAATACTATGCAGTTATCTATGACACTAAATGGTGGATTGCGAAGATACTCGACATCTGTGAAGAGGAAAGGGATCCTAAAGTTCAATTCATGCATCCGTCTGGCCCTTTACCAACATATTTTTGGCCAACTAAAAATGATTGCTGCTGGGTGCCCTATGAAAATATACTTCGAGAAGTTCCTGTTCCTTCAACATCATCTGTATCAGAAAAGACATATATCATAGACGAAAAGGTTCACAAACAAGTGCGGAAATTAGCAAAAAGTATGATGTGACCTTTCATTACAGAGGTAAGCTACAGTGAAATAATGTGAAAATAACTTTAGATGACATTGTAACATAAGAGGGTACTATTTTAACTATTCTCACAAATGTGTGTTTGTTTGAGGTTCAATAAGGGACCTTAAACCTGTTCAAAAACATTGATTTTGAAGTAAAATTTTCACAAAACAAATTAATTTTTTATTTGATAGCAACAAAAAATACCCTTTTTATTTTTAAATCATACAAGTATATGAATAGCTCATTCTATAAAAAAAAATATGATACTTGCGTTAGTTGTGGTTTGCAAGCTATGGCTTACCGAATGTACCAAGGTACAAAGTATTTAAAATCCACTTTGAAAACTCAGTGACATTTTTTTCTAGCATTAGTACCACTTTTATACCTTATTTTGATAGCAAAAATAAATAGCTTTAAATTGACACCAAAATAAGCTCAATCGGTTGAAAAATAAGTGAAACAGGAGGATTTTTTTTAAGTGACGGAGAAAGTGAAAAGGCCATTTGAAAAATTGAAAATTTCAAAAATTTCTCCCAAGTCCAATTTTGGATCAAAAAATGAAAAAATTAATTTGAGGTTATTTCATAGGTACCTATTCATAAAATTATTTTGAAAAAAATCTGTGACATGACAGTATAGTTGAACATTAAAACCAGGTGATTTGATGTGGAATGACCCTTAAATTTGGTTCTGTTCTGTCCCTGGAACCAGATGTAGTTAGGGATGGTCAACTACTTACAGCTCTAAGGTGCACATGGGGGTCAATAAACCACAAAAGAAAACAGAAAAAAAAAAAAAAAAAGAAAAGAAAAAAAGAAAAAAAAAGGGAACTATTCCTAAGGTTAAGGTTTTATGCAAAACTTAATTAAAATATAATTTCATCATACATCAGAATCTGATCATATGGTCTTACATGACCCTACACCAAGCTATGACGTGATTTCAAGCAGCTGTTTCATCAAAACAAGCTGTTGAAATCATGTCAAAACAAAGTACCCTCTATCAAAATAACTCAGTTCACTCGAAAGAATAATAAACTAAATGCACTTACACATATACATTAGTGCAGAATCCATAAGTAAGAAGAATTCGCCAAGTTCTCAAAGTTTCAAGCATCAGTTTTTGTGTGGCAACAACAGAGAGTTTTTCATCACTGAAAAAATAGCAAAAGTTCAATTACAACCATGTAATTTACATTTTCAGCTGACTTACTACTGACACCAATTTTAACACTTAAACTCCGAGTACATAAATAACAGTCAAAACAATCTGTTTTAGAAAGAACAGCAGGAGTTCCAAAGATATTAATACTTAATGAAACTGCCAAACAAACTTTTTTTTTTTTTTTTTTTAATTGGAGGTTTAACGACCACCGTGAGCAACTCAATGGGCTATAAGCAGTCGCCCGTCCCTAATTTAGGGTCACTGGTTCCAGGGAAGGGAGAGAGCCAGTGCCGTAAGACAAACACAACATCCATGCCTGACCGGGATTCGAACCCGGACCCCTTACGGACGAATGATCAGAGGCCAGCGCCTTAGACCACTGCGCCACTGGGGCGGCCAAACAAACTTTATCTATGTACTCATTACAGACAGGTAAAGAGGAACAAGAAAGAAAATATCTACGTATCATAAAATAACTCCTCAATTTGGACTCTTCTGAAAATTGCTTAGGATGAATAACTCTTTGGGAATGTAACATTCTTAGGTTTTCAACTGATGAGACCAAAGAGAAAAGAAAACTACTAAGTTATTTAATGTAAGAAGTTTACAGAAGAGTCCCATTGAAAGGTTATTCTACGTATAATGCAAAGATATTTTCATATTTTATGAAAGATTTACAAAATGAGCTATTAACATTTGTGATTTTTCTTAATTCTTAACCAAAAATAGTTTTTTCATGAACAAGTAATTCAATTTTCTGTAAATCTGTTATGCATAGAAATAACAGCATCATGCAGGTGAGTATCTAAGTCTCACATCTACAAAGTAATCCACAGTGGAAACTCACATTTAAAATTCTCACGTAAATTAGTTCTTTATACTTTTACCATTTTAATGAAAAAGAGTTACCAATTTTTGCTTGGAATTTCTTAAAATTTATGTCAGTTTTCCAAAAGTGGGTTTCTCACAATATTGATGTGACAACTACAATTAAATGCTGTTGTTATCATTCCCTTTGCAAGAATTAACTTGAAGTTACAAACCTCCTATTCCACTGATTTAAACTATAGAAATTCACTGATTACCCTAAGGAATTTTTTTGGTAATGGAATTACAAATCAGAAGATATCTTACCACATATTATTAAAACATATGTTTCTAAAAAGCTATTTTTGTCAAATATTTTTTGAAGAATGTAATTAACATCACCGATGCAACGGATAAAAAAAAAAATAAAAATAATAGTAACAGGTTTTTGATCAGGTAACATTAAAATGTTGGTAATGGAATTATGTCTGGTAGCTAAGGAAAATAAGTGACATGGTTAGAATAATTTTCCTGTGAAATTAAGAAAACTCACCTTAAGTACAACTATGGCAGACTTATTTGCAATGTTTAAGTCTCCAACAAAAAGCTATTTACACTTAACAAAAGCAGAATTTATTAGCTTAATATTGAATAAAATGGCAGTAACAGAATCATGACTATATGGTAATGGAATTACTTTTTCCCAAAGGACTTAATCCAACCTTTTCTTTATTTTTTTTCTTTGTGTGTGTGTGTGTGTGTGTGTTGTTATCCTTTATTTTAAATACACCAGAGTTGAATAATAATGAAACCCGTTTATTTTTGTGGTGTAGTCAGCACAAATATTTGCCAAGCTTTCGCACTCCACTGGGAGGCTTTTTTTTTCAAGGCAATGGTAGACACAAAAATGCAGAGAATTGGAACATGTAAAGAACGAAGATGATTTTTGAAAATAATGCAGGTGACATCACAAGCATATTACACGAAGTTTTATAACGTAATTATACAGTGCGCCGTGATGTGTTTCCACCTTTTAATAACGCATGCCAAACCATTGGTAGTTCAGTAGAGACTATATCATTGCATGCCACTTTGCTGGATAGGATTTCCGCTGTTTCCCTAATGACAGTCTCTTTGAAATTCGTGTAAGGGGCAATTCTTCTAATATTATTCCATACAGGAGCGGCCGAGTGCTACACGACTTCTCTGGCGAGGGTTGTATTCTGTATGTCCTGGTTTACACTTCGTACATGTTCTTTACATCTAGTGCCCAAGGATCGCTTTGTCATTCCTATATATATATCTTTTTCGTGTTGTCGGGATATACCAACGGTATAGCGTACACACCCGCCTTTTCTTTCTCACACTGTCGCTCCTTGCAACTTGATATTATATGTGATAACGGGGTCTGGGACTTCATTGCTATTAATATGCTGTATTTGTGTAATAAATTCTTTAACCAATATGTAAAGCCTGGGATATATGTGATGGATCCTGCATATCTCATTGTCCTACTAGGTGTGTTGTTATGTTATACTTAACGAAGAAGAAAAATGCAATAAAAGCTTAAATATGCTCTGCAGACCATTTGTGACTCTCATAACACAGTAAAAGCATCTTGTTGGACAAAATCAATTATCTTTTTCTGGCTAAAAGAATTTGTCATCAATTTGCCTTAAAAATTTAACTTAAAATTCATTTCAATCTTGCTTTAGAGTAATAAACTGACTTGCAAAATAAGTCTTATCAGCTTTCTTTGTAGTGGAAAATAGTACTGCACTAAAACCCACATTTTACTATAAATAACATTTCTCAGCTTTGGCAGAGGTCTGATATTTGCATCACATTGCTGTTTATACAACAAGGGAGTTATTTTGGAGCTGTGTACACAAACTTCTTTAGATTCAGTAAGCATTTTTTGTTCTTTTTTCTATAGCATCTTACAGTTGGCCTAATTTTGAAATGTTCTTAGTAATTTCTTCTGTAAAAAAATTCAAAATTTCCATTTTATAGCCTTTTTCAGTTGCTACTTTTGCAAACAGAATAGAATTTTGTACTGCATCCTCTTTCATCAGCACGCTTCTTGTTATGGTGTACTTTACTAACCCCCACCTACACCATCAATGGCACTTTTGCCATGACTGGTAGCAAAAAAAAAGAAAAAAAAACTGCAAACACAAACTCCTTCCCCAAGTGCACATCAAATCATGTTTTTTAAACTGGCTTGCCACTCCATCTGGGGGGGGGGTTATCAAATTTCTGTAAGTTTTCTCCCAGTTGCTTTAATATTAACTCCAAATATGTATACACAGCATACTCATCATGGGACAAGTAATCTAACACTATTGTTAGTGAATGGATGCCATGTTTTCTCCCAAGCACACAGAGTTAAAAGAATTACCCTGAGCAATACCACTTTTCACAATCCTTACTGATTTCCTGTTACCAGTTTCCCACTGCTGCCATTCTATAATAATGTTATTCCAGGGCAAATTCCACATAAACTTACATGCAGGGTTCATGGTTTTGGTTGCACACCATCTTTGAGTGAAATTCACGAAATCCTTCGGAATAAATAACAGTTTTTTTGTTCATAGCTAATAAAACCAATTTTATGTTCTCATACAGACATATAGTGTGAGGAACATTTTGGTGAAACAGTGCTTCTATAAGCTAAAGCTTAGCAAACCTGGAGTAACTACAATAATGTACAAGTCATATACTGATAATGACCAAGTTAAATTCTGTTTGCCGCATTCAAATGCATGGTCATTCATGTTTGGGAACAATCACTTGATTCAAACATGATAAACAACACAAAGAACATCGTTCTGTTCAAGATTTACACTGCACTTACTGCTTTAGTTGTATCCTGTAATTGTCCCATCGAGAGCTAAAAGGAATGAATTTCTATGGCCAAGCAGCTGGACAAAAGTATAACATCAGCAAGATTAATGCCAAGAGGAAGTTGGAGCTCTGTAAAGCTCAGCGCCAGTAGACTTCGGAGTACTGGAAACGAATTCTCTAGAGTGATGAACTACGCTTCATTATCTGTTAGTCCGACAGACAAATCTAGGTGTGGAGGATGACACGTGAACATTACCTGTCGGACTGTGTAATACCACCTGTGGAGTTTAGTAGAGGAGGCATCCTGCTCTGGGGCTGTTTTTCATAGTTTGGGATGAGTTTTATAATTTCAGTGCCCGGGAATCTTAATGCTGTTGTGTATAATGATATTCTCGACAATTTTCTGCTCTCAACATTTTGGCAACAGTTCGGTAAAGGCCCTTTCTTGATCAACAGGACAGTGACCCCATCCACAAAACAAAGTCTGTGTAGGAATGGTTTGGCAAGACAGGTGACAAGACACTTGACTGGCCTGCATAGAGCCCAATCTCAACATCATAGAACACCTTTGAAATGAATTGGAACTCCGACAGCAAGCCAAGCTGAACTGCCAAATGTTGGTCGCCGACCTGACAAATGCTCTTGTGACAGAGTGGAAAGTGATCCCTGCAGCAATGTACCAAAATCTAGGGGAAAGGCTTCCTATCAGAGTGGAAGCTATAACAGTAGAAAAGGGTGGACAAACTTAATATTAATTACTATACAGCTACAGGGAGTTTGTGGATGGGCAAGTGTCTGGATACTTTTGATCAGATAATGTATGTATTACTATTATATATCAGGAGTTGCATGCAACACAATTACAGGGGAGAGGGGAAAATACATGTAATAAACTATACCTTAGCCCAATGGATAAATAACATGATAGTGCTGCTTCAAGATGATACTTGGAAAGCTGAAAATAAAGAAGTAAATACAAATAAATAAAATCACATTGCCATTATCTGCAAATATAACACTGAATTAAAAGTTGTTGAATATATTTTTTTTACCACACAATTTAAAGTTTAACTAGAACATTTTTCACAAAAGAGCACCGTTCAATTCCTAACTAAAATGAAATATATATGATGGAGTAGGTAGATTGCCTTTGATGGGAAGAATCCATGGCTTCAACGGAACTTTAGTGCCATGGGTTAGATATATGAGCACTAAAATGCCAATACTTTTGCGGACTAATGGAGAAATTTTAATCACTCAACCTAAGCTCCCATGCAATATAAAACATGATACTGGTACAAAAAAGTTTTGGGATATGGCTTCATTTTCATATTTTACAGGAAAAAAATATTTAAAATAATTTTCAGCTTGTATAAGTGTTAAGTTTAAATAATAATTGTCATTTTTATATTATTTTTGAAGGAAATATTGCCATCACAACTGAGAGTTTATTTCCAATTATTATAATGCCATATCACTAAGTATTCACTTTTAACCATTGCACAGTGAATTATAGTAGACAACTTACGGTTTGAATATGATTTCTGGCAATTTGATGTTTGAAATGCAATACATTTAGCAAATATTTGATACTCACCATGAACACAATAAATGTCATTTAGATATCACAGTATACACTGACAGAAAAAAATCCCAATACCACAAAAAAATAGTTGTAGAGGAATGAAATGGTGGCAATACATTTGTATAGGTAACATATTTAATCGATTAAGGTTTCAAGATCACAGCTTAATGTAAGCGCGAGAAGAGCCATTTTAAATGTGAATTGCTGGTACATTAATAACCTGTGTAACCGCCAGAATGTTGAATGCAAGCACGCAAACATTCATGCATTGTGTCGTACAAGTGCTGGATGTCAATTTGTGGGATGGAGTTCCATGCCTGTTGCACTTGGTCGGTCAATACAGGGATGGTTAATGCTGGTTGGGGGTGACGCTGGAGTTGTCGTCCAATGATGTCCCATACGTGCTCGATTTGTGCAAGATCTGGTGATCTAGCAGGCCACGGAAACATGTCAACACTCTGTCGAGCATGTTGGGTTACAACAGCGGTATGCGGGCGAGCGTTATCCTGTTGGAAAACACTCCCTGGAATGCTGTTCATGAATGGCAGCACAACAGGTTGAATCACCAGACCGACGTACAACTGTGCCATCAGGGTGCGTGGGATAACCACGAGAGAGCTCCTGCTGTCATAGGAAATTGCTCCCCAGACCATAACTCCAGGTATAAGTCCAGTGTGCCTCGGCCGCAGACAGGTTGGTTGCAGGCGCTCACCTGGCCTCCTTCTAACCAACGCACTGCCATCACTGGCACCCAGGCAGAACCGGCTTTTATCAGAAAACACAACAGATCTCCACTCCGTCCTCCAATGAGCTCTAGCTTGACACCACTGACGTCGCAAACGGCAGTGGTTTGGAGTAAGTGGAATGCACGCTACAGGGCGTTTGGCTCGGAGCTGTCCTTCAAGTAACTGATTTGTAACAGTTTGTTGTGTCACTGTGGTGGCAACTGCAGTTCGAATTGCTGCCGCAGACGCAGTATGATGCACCACGGCCATACGCCGTACACGGCGGTCTTTCCTCTCAGTAGTGCCACGTGGCCGGCCGGAACCCGGTCTTCTTGAGGCAGTACCTTCCCTTGACCACTTCTGCCAACAATCATGCACAGTGGCTACATTCCTGCCAAGTCGTTCTGCAATGTTGCGGAAAGAAAACCCACCTTCTCGTAGCCCTATTACACGACCTCGTTCAAACTCCGTGAGCTGTTGATAATGGCTTCTTCGTCTTCTTAAAGGTATTCTTGACTAACATCATCATATTACGTCGAATCTCAAAGATAACTAACGCTCACGAACGTTACAGCACGTATTTACAGCAAACCTGCTTTGCATGTTCCGAGGCGCTACTAGCGCCACACGTATGCGCCGAGCGCAAAATTTGCATAGACGTCATCTTACAGATGTACTCTCACCGCCTACCAACTGTCATTTATCTAACACAACCCCTTCTTGGTGTTGGGATTTTTTTTTTACGTCAGTGTACAATGTTTTGCTAAATATTACTGCTAATCAGCATGTTTTGTCATGGCTCTAAAATCTCTAGGGTAGCTTTACTTCCAAGAAGATTTGAGTGAGTAATGAAAGAGCATATGGCATACTTGAAATTTCAAATCACTGGAACATGTTAGACTTACTTCATGGGAATTCTTAGAGGAAAACATGTTTTTCTGTACAACTGAAATTTAAGAAGAATAAATTAGCCAATTACCAGATTAATATCAAAGTAAAAACTGTTACCATTACAGATATGGTGACCCCCCCCTTTTTTTTTGAGTGTGGTTCCTTGTCATTTACTAACATTTCAGTCTCTTTTCTTTCAATTTCCTTTCCAAAAAGTTATCTTATGAACCATGACTTTTCAAGAGTCAATCTTATTTGCATGTTTTGCATTTTGAACATGTCTAGTCTTATTTGCTACATTTTATTGATTATACAAGGTGTGGGCAAATATGAATTACAATTTTTCACAGTTCAACAATGCAGTGTGGTGCATTGAAAGCGGTAATACATGGCAGGTGGCAGCACTGTTTCAAGGTCTTTCACCCACCTCGTGCGTGCTACGACGTGTTTGGTCAGTTGGGAGGAAGATGAGCGAAGCGAAGGTACAAGTCAGTATGGTACAGCGCATTATAATCAAATTCCTGACGAAAGAAGGTTGTAAGCCGTCGGAAATCTGTTCACAATTGAGTACACAGTATGGTGAAAATACAACTACAGGACTACACACATGCGAGGAACCCTCGTGTAGAAGTAGAGGCCCGATGATGGTAATATGATTTTACCGAAAGCGCTCGCCGTAACGTGGTGACGATGAACCCCGTGTGAGACGTCTCCTGACCCGATAAGTATAACTCTTTTTACTAAAATCTTTTAACTAAGGTAAATTTAAAATGTTTGATGTAAGAATGAATGAATATAGAACTGAAAATATATAACCTAATCGTTTTGTTTCAAATTTTTTTTTTTAATTAACCAAAATCCTGTAGCAAAAAGACCACTCGGGCCGGGAGCACGTGCCTCACAGAGCAACAACGTACAAAATACTTTGATAATATCAGGTAAATAATACTTTAGATATTATGTATTTTTAATCAAAAGCACGTTTACAGCATAAGACAGCCTTTTAGGTTGTCTCATGGATTGAATTTTTCGTATATTTATGGATGCATGCATGATGCCAAAACGAACAACATTGGTTTATGTCTGGTAATATCTGCATGTGCAAATTGTTGCATGCTGATAACACAGTCTTGTTGGCAGAGAGCAAAAGTCAATTTCAAAGAATGTTGTTCCTGATGTACAAAGTTTGTATGAAATTCAAACTGAGTAGAAATAGGGGAAAAATCAAAGTTATGGTTTTTGAGCAAGGAACTGTTAGTACGGAATGCAAGATCAGTTTAAATGGCAAAGGATGGTGAATGCATTTGTATATTAAGGTAGCATGTTTGACAGAGAGAACAAATTAGATGGCAAAATTAGTAGGTGAGCGAGTTCTTTGAAAATCATAGCTGCTTTATATGAAGACTTCACAGGAATGATGGGTTCCCCACGAAAGTCCTGAATGGCTGTATATGAAAGCATAATTGTTCCTATTCTGATGTATGGCAGTGAAACCTGATTACTACAGAAGAGACATAGAAGTCGTTTGTGTGCTGGAGAGATGCGCTACTTACGGGGAGTTTGTGGTAAGACATGCGCTGATCATGTGAGGAATGAAAAGATGTTGAAAATGTGTAATGTGAGGCAAAATGCTGTTAGTACGGTGGAGACTAATATTCTTAGGTGGTTTGGCCATGTTGAAAGAATGAGTGATGAGATCCTTACTAAGAAAATTTTTTTTAGCCCAAGTGGCAGGAAAGAAAGGTACAGGAAGGCCAAAGAAATCATGGAAGGATCAGATTCAAGAATGTCTGCATGAGAAAAGGATCATGAGTATGAAGTACAAAAGGTTTTGGATGAGACATGTAATGGATGTTAATGAAGCTTGAGCTATGTGCTGAGATCTCTGTAAATGGAGACATCTGACACATCAATGGTTAGTAAAATCTAGTTCTATCAGTTAAATGCTAATCTGGCAGATGGACTTTCTTTGAGGAGCTAACCTCTAAGTCTCAGAGAACAGATTAATGATATGTATGTACAATATTTTTGCTTGAACAAATTGGATAGGAAAAATACCTTTTCTACTGAAGACCAGTTAACATGCCAAGATTTCCCATGCATTTTCCAGCTTTTCGAATGACAAACCTTCCCGCTAGGCAGGGTCTATGCATATCTGCATTTTGTATGATATTTTAAGATATTCTTGAAGAAAGTAGGGAAGGACCCTAGCCTTATTGGACTTGATAATTTGGGACCCTGTTCTGTGCAGCAGTACTTAATTAATTAACTTATTAATGTGGGTGTGTGTGTTAAAAATGTTCTCTTTTTTAAATAAATTTAATTCTTTTCAAATTATATATAAACTTTTTTAGAATGCATAAATGAATTCTTTTCAAAGTGTGAATTTTTAATATCTTTGTATAAAGTTAATTATTTCAGTAATGCATTAACAAATTTTACAATATATCTTATGAAAAAAATAACTGCAACTCACAAACACCATACCTGTCAACCTGTACGGTTTGTCCGTACTTAGTACGTTTTTTTCACATTTTCGTTCATGTGCGGCCGTACAAACGTTTTGAACGGTTTTTTTTTAATCTCTGAAAAGCTTTTTTTGTTAATTATTTACATTAACTGGCCCTATTCTAAAACTTTTTTGCGGATATAATACTAAATGTTTTATGTTCATTCCATGGCTCGTGCAACCGTAGCTGAATCATGGCGACGGGCGATGTTACGTCGCAGATTTTGTTTTGGTTCTGAAGACAAAAATTATATCTCCAGAAACCAATTGAAGCTCCTCTTGCGGACTTCCGATCATGGATGCAAGTTTTTCATCTTCGGATGAAATTCAGTCTTCAAAACTTTCCAGAAACGAAGTTAGACGGAGTGAAGATTTCTCCCGTAATGTTTTTTTTTTCTCTCGTGATGTTTCCTTTTCCGATACTGCTAAATATAATTTTATTCCATTGTGTTTCAGTCTGAAAACGGAGGTAACAACTTCCGAAAACGGAAGTTAGACGCAGCCTCGTAATCTTCATTCCTTTACTGCGATATTCCCTCTGTTCCGTATGGTTAAGTATAATTTTGTTACATAAATGTTTATACGTATTTAAGACTGAAAACGGAAGAAAATTTTTCGAAAACGAAAGTTGAAAGGAACAGAAATTTATCCCATAATCGTAAATTGGAAGCACAAAAAAATTTCAACAAAGGAAGCTAAAAGCAGCGAATGGTTCTTCCGAATTCGTTTTTTTTTTTTTTTTGCAATGTTTTCCATGCACTGTATTATTGTTTAAACATAATTTAATAAATAAGATCAAAAATGAAGAAAAATGCCTCGAAAATGGAAGTAGGACGGAGTGAAAGTTTTTTTCCCTTAATCGTAGTTTTTTTTTCTAGCGATGTTCCTTTATCCTGTATTTTTAAATAAAATTTTATTCCATAAATTTCTTAACATAATTATATTCTATAATCAAAACAAGCGGCTGATTTGAGGCAAATCAAATTCAATAATCGCGAGGTGCAGCACAATGACATCACACTAGCAATAGGCTTCTCCAACAGGACATTAATGGAAGAAATGGAACTTAATGGTGCAGATAAAAAGTTATTTTTCGCAGATGTGAGAAACTTTTATGTAGCAGTAGCATACCTGCCAACTTTTACGCATAAAATTTACGCATTTTAACTGTTCTTTACGATTTTACGCATAGATCGGTATTTTTTACGCATTTCCGTATATTTAAAAAAATATTTTTTAAATATTCCTTGAGAAATATTTGTTAATGTTTCAGTTTAAATCATACCTGCCAACTCTTCCAGAATTTTTCCGTTTTTTTATACTGTCTTCTGGTTTTCCGGCAGGAAGAACATTTCTTCCGGATTTTTAAAATTTTCTGTATTTTTTGTTAAAAATATCTCTATAAATCAAATATATAACAGAGATGGGAATTTTGTGCCTTTGTGCTCCAGAACACCCATGCTTTGTCGTCATCATCGAGACTTCGGCACAGTAAATTCTCCATGCACATTGTTATGCTTGACGCTGAATAAAGATTATGTGGTGGAAGAAAGATTCAGAGACTCCAACTACTGCGGATTTTACGTAGTTATTATGGAAATAGTCTGTCTTCTACAGACGACGGAAAACATCAAGTATGCTATGAAAATCGTCGGTCCACTGCGGACGACGGAAAACATCGAGTGTGCTATGATAATCGTTGGTCAGCTACGGACGACGGAAAACATCAAGCATGCTATGATAATCGTCGGTCAGCTACGGATGACGGAAAGCATCGAGTATGCTATGGAAATCGTCAATCCGCTACAAAGGATGGAAAACATCAAGCATGCTGTGATAATCGTCGGTCCACTATGGACGAAGGAAAACATCGAGTATGCTATGGAAATCGTCGGTCCACTGCGGATGGCGGAAACCGTCGAGTATGATATGGAAATCGTCGGTCCGCTACATACGATGGAAAACATCAAGCCTGCTATGATAATCGTCAGTCCGCTACGGACGACGGAAAACATCGAGTATGCTATGGAAATCGTCGGTCCACTACGGATGACGGAAAACATTGAGTATGGTATCAAAATGTGATATAATTTGTTTATTATTATAAACATCTAAAATTATAAAATGCACAAATATCTGCATTTATTTTTACTTGTACATAGCTAAATTTGTTATAAATGTTGTTTGCGCATAATTAAAAAAATAATTATAAATGTTGTTTGCGCATAATTAAAAAAATAATTATAAATGTTGTTCGCGCATAGTTTAAAAAAAATTATTAGAAATGTCATTCGCGCGCAATTTTTGCACATTTGAATTTTCTCAGGTTGGTAGGTATGCAGTAGTGAGAAAGATGGTTGATAAATTTCCATTTGAAAATCAGGTGCTGAAAGACCTGAAGTACTTGACCCAACCCTCAAACACAGCCCGAAGTACACACATATTTGTAGATTAGCAGACACCTTTGCTCCACACTTTGATCAGGAAGCTCTAAAGGATGAGTTTAGTAACTATTGTATGATCTCTGATGACTGTGTGTCTGTACTGATAGACAGTGGCCAGAAAAAGAGCTTTTGTAGCTACTAGCTGGATATTATAAGCCTGAGAACAAGTACTGGTAGCATCTGCTTCCCAGATCTTAAGTGAGTATTCAGTGACTACTTACTTTGCCTCCAAAGATCTTTCTCCATGATGAAGAAAATCCATACAGGCTGTAGGAAGTCCCTGAATGCAGATACACTGACATCTTTTTTACATTGTAAAATAAACATTCACACTTGTGTCATTGGCTTTAAACCCACTGATTACATTTAGGGAAAAAGCAAAACATACATGTGTTGAATATAATACAACACACTCTAAGATTATATTGCTTAAATATGCAAAAAATTAATACACGTACATCAGTTGCTGTTATAAAACTGTTGAGCTTGTAAAATTTGTGAAATACATTTTGTGTGTAAGGGTTATTTAGTCTTTGTAAGGTTTTTATTGGTCCAGTGTACAGGTTATCACCTCAAGAGGTTGACAGGTATGAAACATGCTTCAAAGAACACATCATGTTTGAAAGTTGAAATTCACTTGTATATTGGTTTCCCCACAACCTTGTTGCTGGGAGATGTAATTTAAACATACTTCACTTTTCAAATGATATTCACTGTTATCTCCATTTGCAGAAGTTGAACTGGAGATATAATTTTCCAAGAGAGTTGCAATCAAAATGAACATTTTTTAAGCATTTTGCACCTTTCGGACATCAAATTTTCTCATGGACTGGAAAAGGTTGATATAAATAAATTTGTATTTTGCAAACCTTTTGTATCACAAATTAGATTTAAAAAACAACAAAATCCAACAAATCTCCTAACATCAGAAAGCTCTGAACATCACTAAAATTGTGTACATGATTTGATATTTGATTATGAAAAGACTTTTGATTCTATGAAACCATCAGCAATTATATCCTTGAAATTCAGTGACACCGAAGATGAGCATGTTAACATTATTCATAGCATCTATAAAAATGCAAGTGCAATGGTCTGACTGCTTGAAGACACAGCACATATAAAAACCAGAAAGGGAGTGAGACAAGGTTACACCACATCCTGTCAGTTCTTCAATGCCACATTGCAAAATGCCTTTCAATCATTGAACTGGGAAGATACAAGGATAGAGATTAACAGAGATTACTTAACCCACCTTCGTTTTGCTGATCAATGAACTTACTGACAAGAGCAAAGACACAAGTTTAAAAACGAACATACAGAAAATAAAATTGATTAACAAAAACTGACAATTTGGAAGTTGATGGGGAAAATACAGAAGTAATTGATGCCTACATTTATGTTGGGCTACAGATATCAAGCGAGGGCCACATAAAAGAAGAAATAAGTAGATGCATAAAACTCAATTAAAATGTGTTGCAGAATATGTTGTCCCAGATGTACGAAGTTTGTGTGGAATTCAAACTGAGTATAAATAAGGGAAAAACCTAAGTTATGGTTTTTGAATGAAGAACTGTTAGTACTGAATACAAGGTAAGTCTAAATGATACAGAGATTGACCAGGTGAATGAGTTTCTATATTTAGGAAGCCTGTTTGATGGAGAGAACAAATCGGTGAAATTAGTAGGCGAGTGAATTCTTCTTTGAAAGTCATACATAGCTGCTTTAGGAGGATTTCTAGGAATGATGGGTTCTCAAGAAAGTCCTGAATGGCTGTGTATGGAAGTGTAATTGTTCCTACTCTGATGTGTTGCTGGAGAGATGCATTACTTATGGGGAATTTGTGGCAAGACCAGAAAAGCTCTGATCATACGAGGAACGAAGATATTTTGCAGATGTGTAATGTGAGGCGTAATGTTGCTAGAGGGGTGTTATGAGGCGAAATGTTGGTCTAATATGCTTAGGTAGTTTGGCCATGTTGAAAGAATGAGTGATGAGATGGTTACTAAGAGAAATTTTGTAGCCCAAATGGCAGGAAAGAAAGGCAGAGGAAGACCAAGGAAATCATGGGAGGACCAGATTCAGGAAAGTCTGCTTGAGTAAGAGATCTCAAGTACTTTGTACTCATAAGTGCAAAGTACAAAAGATCTTGTGTGTGAAGAGTGGTGGATATCAGTGAAGCTCGAGCTGTGTGCCCAGATCACTGTAAATGGAGATATCTGATTCCATCAGTTAAAATGTTTATCTGGCAGATTTTTTCTTTCTTTGAGGAGCCAACTTCTGAATTCACAGAACAACTTAATATGTATGTATGTATAAAACTCAACTGCAGAGCTTTTTGAAAACACAGTAACATTTTTAAGAGCAATTTACCATTATGTTGCAAAAGAAAAATGTTTAATCAATGCATCCTTCCAGTATTTATTTATGGACCAGAGACATAGATCTTCACTAAGAAAAGATATTCAGAGGCTATACACAACTCAAAGAAGCATGAAGAGATATGTGCTTGGTATAACCAGGAAAGATAGTAAGACTTAACTCATGGATCAGGAAAACCCTCGTTGCAATGTGAAAACCCTCAAGTTGCAGTGAGCTGGACATATTGCTAAAAGAAATTATCACTGTTGGACAACTGAAATACTATATATATAAACATATATAATGTTTATTATATATATATATACATATATAATATATATGTTTATTATATATATATATAAACATATATAAAGGATGTAAGGTCAGGTGATGAGTAACATCACAGCCTCTCCTTGACAAATGTCAACCCCGCCTTCTCGTGGTGCATCCTGTTCCCACTAAAGGGGCTCTGGCGACCGCCAATAGCGGTATAACTATACCATCAGGATCAGAGGAAATGCTATCCGACACTCACCAACCCGCTTGGCCAGCATGGTGAGTTATGGCCAAACACCTCCAAAATGACTCTACAACTTAAATCTTGGCCCTCAGTCTCCGGCAGCTGGAATGTGCCTGGCCAAGGCAGTGGCCAGTGCAACATGAAGGCAGAGGGTGCTAACATTCCCAGGAGGACTGGACTAGGCTGCCATCTGATGCTGACCTTGGCTACGTATAATGGGACGCTCCCTATCTTCTGATTCAAGGCTTCTTAAATTGGAAGAGGAACTACAAAGGATCAAGTGGGACATCATCGGGCTAAGTGAGGTAAGGAGAAAAGGAGAAAAGCTTATTGAACTGAAAAGTGGACATCTCTTCTACTATCGTGGGACAGATACTGGCAGAACTAGTGGTGTTGGATTTATAATAAACAAGAAACTGAAGGATAAAGTTGTAGAAGTTGAAAGCTCCTCTGACAGAGGTGCACGACTCATTATCCAACTCTCGAGAAGATACCAGGCTCAGATTATTTAAACTTATGCACCCACCACAAGTCATCCTGAAAAAGAAATTCAAGAATTTTATGAGGAAATTCGTCATCTAAATAATAAAGACAAGCAGCACTTAGTAAAGATAATTATGGGAGATTTCAATGCAAAAATAGGGCAACAGCAACAGAATGAAACTTCAGTAGGTAAATTCGGTCACGGGAACAGAAACCAGCGTGGAAATACGCTCGTTGAGTTTGCAGAGGCAAAAGGATTTCTCATCTTGAACTCCTTTTTCAAGAAAAAGCCACACACGAAATGGACATGGAGACATCCAATTGGGACGACAAGTGAAATTGATTTTATTATGTGTAACAAAAAATTCTTCATCGAAGACTGCAGTGTGCTGAACAAGTTCAACACAGGTAGTGACCATAGATTGGTGAGATGTAAGATGCACCTCAACACTAAACTCGAACGTGGCAAACTCATAAGACAAACGAAATGTATTGACATAACCAACCTTAAAAAACACCATAATACTTTCAAGTTGGAACTGAAGAACAGATTCTCTGCTTTAGAAGGCCTAACATCGGAAGAAGTGGATATTTCTGAAGTTAACATAAAAGTAACCAAAGCTCTTATGGAAACAGCAACAAAATTAGCTGGGTCTAAGAACAAGTTACATGTGAACAAATTATCAGGAAAAACCAAAATGTTGATGCAAAAAAGAAGAGAGATGAGGACAACTAAAGAAGATGTGACTTCCAAAGTGGAATATATAGAGCTATGCAAGACAGTACGAAAAAATATCACTGAAGACGTAAGGAAATTCAACTGTGAACTTGTAAGGAAAGCAATTGAAAACAACCAAAGCCTAAAGATAGCAAAGGGACATCTCAGTAAGGGAAGAAAACAGATTATGGCACTGAGAAAAGAAGATGGTTCTGTAAAAAGAAATAGAGGCGAAATTTTGACAAGAGTGAAAGATTTCTACTCCAAATTATATGAAAGGGATGATACATGTACTCCAGACACCATGAAAGGTACCAGTATTAGAGTTCTTCCAGTCCTCCCAGCAGAAGTTGCACATGCAATCAAGAGCATGAAGCGGGGAAAAGCTCCAGGAGAAGATGGAATTACTGTAGACATCATACAAGAAGCAAGTGGAGAAATCGAAACAGTACTCGCCCAAATTTTCACTCAATGCCTTAATAAAGGGAAGATTCCTAAGAATTGGAACAACGCTACAATGATCCTGCTACATAAAAAAGGTGACATTGAGGATCTCAGGAACTACAGACCTATCAGCCTCCTCTCAGTGGTTTATAAAATCTTCACTAAAGTTCTTTCACACCGCTTGAAGGTAACACCGGACATGGCTCAACCGAGAGAACAAGCTGGATTCAGGAGTGGCTACAGCACAATAGATCATATCCACGTACTGAGAGAACTAATTGAACTAATTGAAAGAGCGAGGGAATATGAACTTCCATTGTGTATGGCTTTTATCGATTATGAAAAAGCCTTTGATTCGGTGAAACCATCAGCAGTTACAATGGCTCTGAAATCCAGCGGTATTGAAAATGCATACATTAATATTATTCATAACATCTATGAAAATGCAAGTGCAAAGATTCGGCTGTTTGAGAATACAGCACCCATAAAAATTGGAAAGAGAATGAGACAAGGTGACACTATGTCTCCCAAACTCTTTAATGCCACATTGCAAACTGTCTTTCAATCACTGAACTGGGAAAACAAAGGGATAAAGATTAATGGAGATTATCTAACCCACCTTCGTTTTGCTGATGACGTAGTCATTTTTGCAACTACCCCATCAGAGCTGCAGAGTATGATCCAGGAACTTGCTGACAAGAGTAAAGAAGTGGGATTAAAAATGAACTTTCAGAAGACAAAAGTGATGTTCAATGCTTTTACAAGAAATGAAGATTTATCGATTGATGGAGAAAAACTGGAGATAACAGACACATATGTTTATCTTGGACAGCAGATATCAAGTGAGGGTCACATTGATGAAGAAATTAATCGGCGTACAAAATTTGCCTGGAGAGCTTTTGGAAGAAACAGCATAATCTTCAAGAGCAATATGCCATTATGTCTTAAAAGAAAAGTGTTTGATCAATGCATCCTTCCAGTGCTTACGTATGGTGCAGAGACGTGGACCTTAACTAAAAGAGACATACAAAGGCTGCAGACAACTCAAAGCAGCATCTAGAGGTGCATGCTTGGTATAACCAGGAGAGATAAGAAGAGGAACTTGTGGATCCGAAAAATGACGAGAGTGGAAGACATCATGATCAGAGTTAAATCCCTGAAATGGCAATGGGCTGGACATACTGCCAGAAGGACAGACCATCGATGGACAGACAGAATTTTAGATTGGATTCCAAGGGACAGGAAAAGACCCAGAAGAAGACCACATGGGAGATGGGTGGATGAAATTTGAAAATATGCGGGAGTGACATGGAGGAGCCTGGCACAAGACAGACCGTTGTGGAGGAAACTTGGGGAGACCTTCGTCAAGCAGTGGATTGATAATGGTTGACAATGATGATGATGATGATATACATACTGGGGTTGAACAAAATAATGTGAAAACCATGATTATAGGGTTTAATGTTATTAATGTAACCTACACCGAAAAAAACGAACGCAGTGATTTTCTTTTGTGTACCTTTTCTTTGTATATATTCTCCAGGTTGTATGCCAGTGTACTACAAGTTGTGTTCAGCAGAGATTTGTACAAGCAGTCAGTGAAATGGGTGACCTGTCAGACTTCCAAAGAGGACAAATCATGGGAGCCCGTTTAGCAGGAGCATCTGTGACCATAACAGACATATTGTTTGGTGTTTCAAGAGCAACAGTCTCCACAGTTATATGCGCACACAAAACAGGGCAAGACTTCATTGGCAAAGAACAATAGCGGATGAAAACCAAGATTGAATGAGAGGGACCAAAGAACACAGAACTCAACTACTGCAGCAAAAGTGACAGCAGAACTCGGTATCTTGCTGGAAGACCCTGTTTCCACCAAAACAGTCCACACAGATTATTATATTTGCACTTTTAAGGTATTAACCTCTTGCAAAGTGCGCATAGTTTACGTGCAATTCATATATGAAAAAACCATGAGGAATAACCACTCACTCACCATAAAGATCATGGTAACCTCCAATGACCACACACTTCAACACGTCATTCATCGTGATGTAACTGAGCTTCCACAGGTTTACAGACTTCTTGCTTACGCTTCTTATTTTCGGGTGTGAAACATCGTTTTTGTTTTTTCCTTTGCCTTATAAGATGTTACTATAATGCTTGTCAATTCGATAAAAATCACACATACAACTCATTCATACAATTCAAGTAAAAACTATGTACATAAACCTTACATT
The DNA here is from genome assembly GCA_039090855.1 of Macrothele yani. Taxonomy (NCBI): domain Eukaryota; kingdom Metazoa; phylum Arthropoda; class Arachnida; order Araneae; family Macrothelidae; genus Macrothele; species Macrothele yani. The sequence continues at coordinate 116,877,014 of CM077011.1, forward strand.
CACAGGCGATTAAACCTTGGTCAACTCTAATTATGGAACCCCTCCTTCTGTTTCACAACCTCTGCTACTCCCACTGCAAGTGTCACACCCATTCAGCCCCGCACATCCAATCCTCTAGTACTTTCGACAGGTCCCTGTCATCTTCAGGAGGCAGGTGTGTCTCACCCGCCCACCACAGCTCAAGTGAGCAGAGCCATCGAGGCCTGGGCTCCAGTCGCTATCTCTGAATCGTTGTGTCTCTGGCGCCATCTATTGTCCCTGCTGCTCTTTTTTCCCTCTTTCTTTTTACGCTGCTGTTCAATTTTTATTAGGGCTTTCCATTGTTCGTTTAGGTTACTTGGCTCATTAATGTTGCATAATCTTGATCTGTTTTTTTCAATTAACACTGATTCTGCAATTCTTAACTCTTTTCGTTTTTACAGCTCTTAATAATTTTAATATCTTCAAACCTTGGACATTTTGATTTTCCATACAGTATTGGGTCAATGCTGTCTTAGCCTCTTTTATTCCAATTATTAACATGCTGGTTCAATCTATACTTTAATTTATTCTTGGTGCTGCCTATATATGACACAGGTGGTTGCTGGTTTATTGGGATTTCATAAATTCCCTGCTCTATCTAATTGGCTAATTTTTTCATTTTTAATCACTAAATTTTTTACAGTAAATACCTGATTTCCTACCTGTATGCCATACTTGCCACAAACTTTATTAATTTCTGCTGAAACATTTTCTATATATGATATTGCTCCCACATATTTTACAAGTTTTTTATCAGTCTTGACCTTATTGTAACCTTGAGTTACTTCATAAATCCATTTTTTTAATACCTGTTTAGGGTATCCAAAAGCATATGCAATTTTTTCAATATATTCAATTTCTTCCTTTCTATACTGTTCAATTGATGAATGTGTTAAACTTCTTTTAATTAGTGTTTTAACACTATTTCTTTTATGTGTTAATGGATGTGATGACTGAAATGGTATAAGTACAGGGGATATATGAAGATTTTCTATGCACTCTGAATTGTATATTCTCCTCTGTTTTAATAATCAAAACGTCCAAAAAATGCCAAAAGTATTGTCATGTTCTTGTTCTACTGTCAGTTCAATAGATGGATAAATTTCACTATACTTTTTTGTCAAGTCCTCAAGTTCATCATTTTTTAGCTTGGATAACAGAAAAATGTCATCAACATATCTGCAGTATATCAGTGGTGGATCCTCGAGGTTTACTTATTATTTTTCCTCAATGTCACTCATTATAATTTCAGCAAATAAAGTTGACAGTGGTGACCCCATAGGTCCCCCATGATTTTGTTTGTACATCTTGTTGTTAAACTTAAAAATGTTATTTTCATATATGTACAATAAGATTTCTCTTAACTCCTCTATTTGTATTGCATTCATTGTCTGTAGCACATACAATTTTTCAATAATTATTTCTATTGCCTGAGGTACTGGTGTGCTAGGAAAAAAGAGCTCTCACATCCATACTAGCCATATGATATTCACTTAAATCTTGTTTAATTACTTTAATTTTCTCAATAAATTCGTATGTATTCTTCACAGTGAACCTTGTCTTCATGAACACAGGTGCCAAAAATTTTTAGATATTCTTTTCTAGTTTTATTAGTGGGGAATTCCTTTTTGATACAATCACTCTCATAGGTGTATCAGGCTTATGAGTTTTTATTTTTGCAAACATTTTGGTATTCCAGTACCCATTGGTGGGTATGCTTTCTTTATTTCATCAGGCTAGGTGCTGTGATTTCTTATTCTAGCTAAGTACCTTACTTGAGTTTCGGTTGGGTCTTTTGTTAGAATGCTGCAATTTAATTCTTCTATAGCTCTATTCATTTTTAGATCATATTCAGTTGTGTTTAATATTACAATTTGCCCTGTTTTATCAGCTTCACAGAATTTAATTGTTGGGTCATCTCTTAATTTAATCAGTTGTTCTTTCTCATACTGAATTTTATCTATATGATATTTCTTTTTCTTACTTTTTCATTAAATTCCTTCAAAACAATTCTATACAGTTTACTTCGAAAATTTTCACGTTCTTCTGCTGGTACACTCTGCCATTTCTTCTAAGTTGGGTATTAATTCCTCCGTCCTCGGCAGGCTCCGTGGAAACGCAAATTTTTTACCCTCTCTGCAAAATAGCTCTTTGCGTGAAGCTCAAGGTCAAGTTGGAGTTATTCTGATATACCTCATACATATTCTCCCGTTGTTCTTGTACACGTTGTCTGTCAATCATCACGTGCAACTTTTTTCCATGACTGCTCTTGAGCATTTTTTTTCGTTTTCCACGATGTCAAAAATTTCTCTGAAGGTTACATCCAAAATCTCATCTTTCCAATTACCGTCGAACTTTCTATACTTTTTATAACATATCAAATCGATTAAATGTAAACATTTCATATTCAAGTTAAAAATCAGTTTCCTTTTATTGACAATTTCAGCTCTTAATCTCTTTTGGCACTCCTGGATTATTCTATTATCCTTAGCAGTGACTGGGCAATTCCGTATTTTTAAATACTTTGGTGTTATTTCTAGGTCACGGCACGTCACCAAAAATTCTTCTTGATTTTCTGACTTTAATTTTTGGTGACGTGCCGTGACCTAGAAATAACACCAAAGTATTTAAAAATACGGAATTGCCCAGTCACTGCTAAGGATAATAGAATAATCCAGGAGTGCCAAAAAAAAGAGATTAAGAGCTGAAATTGTCAATAAAAGGAAACTGATTTTTAACTTGAATATGAAATGTTTACATTTAATCGATTTGATATGTTATAAAAAGTATAGAAAGTTCGACGGTAATTGGAAAGATGAGATTTTGGATGTAACCTTCAGAGAAATTTTTGACATCGTGGAAAACGAAAAAAAAAAATGCTCAAGAGCAGTCATGGAAAAAAAGTTGCACGTGATGATTGACAGACAACGTGTACAAGAACAACGGGAGAATATGTATGAGGTATATCAGAATAACTCCAACTTGACCTTGAGCTTCACGCAAAGAGCTATTTTGCAGAGAGGTAAAAAATTTGCGTTTCCACGAGCCTGCCGAGGACGGAGGAATTAATACCCAACTTAGAAGAAATGGCACGCAGTGTACCAGCAGAAGAACGTGAAAATTTTCGAAGTAAACTGTATAGAATTGTTTTGAAGGAATTTAATGAAAAAAGTAAGAAAAAGAAATATCATATAGATAAAATTCAGTATGAGAAAGAACAACTGATTAAATTAAGAGATGACCCAACAATTAAATTCTGTGAAGCTGATAAAACAGGGCAAATTGTAATATTAAACACAACTGAATATGATCTAAAAATGAATAGAGCTATAGAAGAATTAAATTGCAGCATTCTAACAAAAGACCCAACCGAAACTCAAGTAAGGTACTTAGCTAGAATAAGAAATCACAGCACCTTGCCTGATGAAATAAAGAAAGCATACCCACCAATGGGTACTGGAATACCAAAAATGTTTGCAAAAATAAAAACTCATAAGCCTGATACACCTATGAGAGTGATTGTATCAAAAAGGAATTCCCCACTAATAAAACTAGAAAAGAATATCTAAAAATTTTTGGCACCTGTGTTCATGAAGACAAGGTTCACTGTGAAGAATACATACGAATTTATTGAGAAAATTAAAGTAATTAAACAAGATTTAAGTGAATATCATATGGCTAGTATGGATGTGAGAGCTCTTTTTCCTAGCACACCAGTACCTCAGGCAATAGAAATAATTATTGAAAAATTGTATGTGCTACAGACAATGAATGCAATACAAATAGAGGAGTTAAGAGAAATTTTATTGTACATATATGAAAATAACATTTTTAAGTTTAACAACAAGATGTACAAACAAAATCATGGTGGACCTATGGGGTCACCACTGTCAACTTTATTTGCTGAAATTATAATGAGTGACATTGAGGAAAAATAATAAGTAAACTCGAGGATCCACCACTGATATACTGCAGATATGTTGATGACATTTTTCTGTTATCCAAGCTAAAAAATGATGAACTTGAGGACTTGACAAAAAAGTATAGTGAAATTTATCCATCTATTGAACTGACAGTAGAACAAGAACATGGCAATACTTTGGCATTTTTGGACGTTTTGATTATTAAAACAGAGGAGAATATACAATTCAGAGTGCATAGAAAATCTTCATATATCCCTGTACTTATATAATTTCAGTCATCACATCCATTAACACATAAAAGAAATAGTGTTAAAACACTAATTAAAAGAAGTTTAACACATTCATCAATTGAACAGTATAGAAAGGAAGAAATTGAATATATTGAAAAAATTGCACATGCTTTTGGATACCCTAAACAGGTATTAAAAAAATGGATTTATGAAGTAACTTAAGGTTACAATAAGGTCAAGACTGATAAAAAACTTGTAAAATATGTGGGAGCAATACCATATATAGAAAATGTTTCAGCAGAAATTAATAAAGTTTGTGGCAAGTATGGCATACAGGTAGGAAATCAGGTATTTACTGTAAAAAATTTAGTGATTAAAAATGAAAAAATTAGCCAATTAGATAGAGCAGGAATTTATGAAATCCCAATAAACCAGCAACCACCTGTGTCATATATAGGCAGCACCAAGAATAAATTAAAGTATAGATTGAACCAGCATGTTAATAACTGGAATAAAAAAGAGGCTAAGACAGCATTGACCCAATACTGTATGGAAAATCAAAAATGTCCAAGGTTTGAAGATATTAAAATTATTAAGAGCTGTAAAAACGAAAAGCAGTTAAGAATTGCAGAATCAGTGTTAATTGAAAAAAACAGATCAAGATTATGCAACATTAATGAGCCAAGTAACCTAAACGAACAATGGAAAGCCCTAATAAAAATTGAACAGCAGCGTAAAAAGAAAGAGGGAAAAAAGAGCAGCAGGGACAATAGATGGCGCCAGAGACACAACGATTCAGAGATAGCGACTGGAGCCCAGGCCTCGATGGCTCTGCTCACTTGAGCTGTGGTGGGCGGGTGAGACACACCTGCCTCCTGAAGATGACAGGGACCTGTCGAAAGTACTAGAGGATTGGATGTGCGGGGCTGAATGGGTGTGACACTTGCAGTGGGAGTAGCAGAGGTTGTGAAACAGAAGGAGGAGTTCCATAATTAGAGTTGACCAAGGTTTAATCGCCTGTGAATGTAAGGTTTATGTACATAGTTTTTACTTGAATTGTATGAATGAGTTGTATGTGTGATTTTTATCGAATTGACAAGCATTATAGTAACATCTTATAAGGCAAAGGAAAAAAACAAAAACAATGTTTCACACCTGAAAATAAGAAGCGTAAGCAAGAAGTCTGTAAACCTGTGGAAGCCCAGTTACATCACGATGAATGACGTGTTGGAAGTGTGTGGTCATTGGAGGTTACCATGATCTTTATGGTGAGTGAGTGGTTATTCCTCATGGTTTTTTCAGTCCACACAGAATTTCACAACGACAATATCCACAGAACAACTGCAATAGCTAAACCTTTAATCACAGAAGCCAATGTTACAATGCGAAAAAGATAGTGTCATGAGAATAAAACTTGGATAGCTGATGACAGGAAATGTGTGATATGGTCTGATGAGTCCTCATTTACATTATTCCAAACAATAGGTCGGGTTTGTAGATTCATGGAGAATCCCCCAAAAGCATGTGAATTAGAATGTCTGGTTTCAACTGTCAAACATAGTGGTGGATCTGTGATGATTTGGGAAACAATATCTTGGTATTCAACTGGGCCCATTATCACCCTACATGGTCAAGTTACTGCCAGCAAGTACTAGTGACATTCTAGGTGATCAGGTGCATCCCATGGTTCAAATGTTGTTTCCCAACAATGATGCCATTTTTAAAGATGATCATGTGCCCTGCACACAGCCAGAACAGTTCAGTCTTGGTTTGAGGAGCACCAAGATCAACTTAAATATCTGCCGTGGCCAGTTCAATCACTTGAATATAATCAAAACACTGCGGGGCAGGTTTTGAGAGCAAAGTCAGAAGCAGATTCCCTCCTCTGACATGTCTGAAGCAATTGGCTGATGTTATCACCAACGAATGGTACAACATTCCATTGAAGAACCACTGTGGACACTTTTGGAGAGCAAAATAAAAAGCAGATTCTCTCCTCCAACATCTCTGAAGCAATTGGCTGATGTTATGATCAACGAATTGCACAACATTCCATAGGAGAACCCCGTGGACACTTTTGGAGAGCAAAGTGAAAAGCAGATTCCCTCCTCCACAACATCTCTGAAGCAATTGTCTAAGGTTCTGATCAACGAATGATACAACATTCCACTGGAGACTATTGAAAAGCTGTATGAATCTATTCCAAGAAGGTTGGAAGCTGTATTTAAGGCAGATGGTAGTCTAACACCTTATTAATAAAGACATATTGCCTATTTTCCAGGTGTGCTCATTATATTATCCAACCCCTGTCTATATATGGGATCTTTGATGCAAAATCCACATTTTTTTTTATAATTTTATCTTTCCGTGAAACCTCTGTTACTGAAACTGTTCATCACAGCAATTGAAAGAATTTCGATTCACTTGTTTCTTCCAGCCATTTCATGCCTTTAAAAACCCTTTTGTAAAACAACCTGGTGATTAAGGAATCCAGACAATCTATAAAATGTATGTGCTCAGAACATAAAATGGCAGAAAAATGAAAAGATTAAAAGAAAGAAAAATTAATTACTATCAGGACACTGATACTGTCTGAATTAAAAAGCACAATCCTGACATGGGCAACTTTGTGATAGTGCTTTTTGATAAATTCATCCAGAGATCTGAATTTTATTGTACCGTAATTTTTGTCGTATTTTCTGCAGACTGTAAAATTCACACAACATTTTTTTTTTCCTTCATATAATCTGCACCGGCGTATAATCCACAGGCTGTGACATTCAGGAAAAAAAAATCGCAGTACAATCTGCACATCATAGATGTTGAACCGAAAGTGGAATTTCTGACAGAAAAGTTGGTCATAGTAACATGACTCAGGAGTCTAAAGTAGAAAAAAAAAAAAATTTTATTAAATGAAGAAATTCATTTTTAAAGGTTACTTTTTCATATTTTTAACTCTTGGACAGATAAAGGGAGTGGCATCCATAGGAAACGCCGATGCTGCTCCAGAGTATTGCATTACACCTTGCCAATTATGAAAGGCTGCTACAGAAGAAGTCATAGAGATACCGTATGTACTCACGTATAAGTTGAAATTTTTGCAGGAAATCCTGCTTTCAGAGTTGGTTGTTCGGTTTATACGTGGGCTAATAAAAAAACTTTTGTGAATTCTCCTGCAGAATTTACTGGCAAATTTGTTTATTTTTTAGACCGTGGCACAGCGGCTTTCTGCATCTTACTGCACGATCGTTTTTTGACCTTCTTAAAACTACTGCGCAGTGACACGATCATATCCAAAATTGTGTCCACTACTTCTAAGTTTAAATTCGGCAGTGTAACTGAAACATTTCCTTTTCAAAGACATCATGAATAGCAATGAAGGAAAATAGCAGCAACGAAGCTGGTCAAATCGGCAAAAGACAAACTAAACACAAGGCAGCGCACGTGCGATCCGAAAGGAGGAACATATAGGTTTGTGCAGCAAGTGCAGTGCATACATTCATTGGCTGGTTGACAAAAACAGAGACAGCACAACAGTCAGAGAGTTGTCCTTCTCAAGCACTCAAAATGAACCCTGCTGTCTCCCGAAGCCCTGGATGTTTCTCCCCACACCTTGCCCGATCTTTCATTATGACATTCCTCCCCGCCTGTACAAACTCCTGAACTGAGGAAAATTTTCTGAGGGAATTCATTTTCCAATTATACAATCACGCTGCTGATTTTTTTGAAAATCGAAGGGCCGTAAAAACTTTTTTAATTGGCATATTATCAGCATCAGCGTATAATCCACACAACCTATATTAACTTTTTAGCAGATAATTCGCAGATAATAGGACCAAAATTACAGTAACACTAAAATACCATTTCATAAAGAAAAAAATAACAACAAACTTGCCAATGCATTTTATGACAGTTACATTGAACACATTCTGGAAAATCATATTAATAAATTTAAAAAAATTTCAGGTAAAAGGATAAAAAAAAAAAAACACACACTTTTACTCAAACATGATTTGTGTTAAACACTTACCAGATGTGATGCTAATTCAATACTTGATGCAGAGATGACCCTTATTAGTTTTAGAGCACATGGAACTGGACATACAAAATTATCAGTCTTGCTTTCATCATCATATGCTAAAAAACATAAAAAAACGTTTTTTTATTACAAAATACACAGTAATTGATTGTAATATGTTTATTTGAAACTTGTTTATTACTTGTTGCACAAAGAAACTGACCAACAGTCCACTTTTTTCAAAATAAACAATTCCTGGCCAATCTATAACACACACACTTACAAGCATTAAGAATTTACCTAAGACATTAAAGTGAACAAACAAACAAAAACTATCTATAACTAGTTTAGAAAGAGATAGACTTTTCATCCTACTTTTCTGAAATAGAGATCGACTGTTTTGTTTTTTATTTGCACTAACTTGAAAACTGGAATTTCTAAGTTGGCATTTAGTATCAAACAACACAGTAATATTATGTGCAAAACTTAAAATAAAGAATTTGATAATTTAGTTTGCTGAGTTAGACTTCTAAAGTGTTAAGCATATCCTTCTCCTTCAGCACTGGTGGGTTTGTTTATGCTCCAGACCACAGCTTTCCATGTGTTACTACTGACTATAAATGGTTCCATACTATTCCTATGGGAAGATTTTGACTAAGTTTCTTCAACCATTGTTTTGAATTTAATATAGTGCACAAGAATTTACAATTTGAAACAGTAGCGTAACCATGTTTCAAAATTCCGGCGGGGGGGGGGTCCGATCATACATTATATATATATATATGAGGATCCCCAACTCTGAAAGGGGGTGTCCTGACACCCCCCGTGGTTACGCCTATGATTTGAAATTTGATCTTGCTGTTTACTCTGTTAGGCTTCTGCAGTGTGTCCTATCTCTGCAACTGCACGTGCTTTGTTTACATTTCAGATTACAGCTCCCATTGTGTTACTATGTACTGTATATAGTTCCAAGCTATTTTTACAGGAACATTCTGACTAGGTTTCTTCAATCATCGTTTTGAATTCAACATAGCATGGACTATTTGCAATTAGAAATTTGATCTTTCTGTTTACTGCGTTAGACTTCCAAAGTATTATGTGTATCTTTCCACCCCAGTCACCTGCAGGTTTATTTAGGTTTTAGACCACAGCTGTGTGTGTTACTACTCGCTATAAATAGTCCCAAGTTATTTCGATGGGAAGATTTTGACTAGGTTTCTTTAATCATTGTTTCAAGTTTGACATAATGTTCACAATTTACAATTTAAAATTTGACTTTGTTGTTTATTGTGTTAGACTCCCAAAATGTATGTATCCTTCCACCACAGTTGCCAGTGGGTTTGCTTGTCATATTTCACAATACGGCTTCCTATGTGTTACTGCACGCTATCAATAGTTCTACTTAAAAAAAAAAAAAAAAAAAAAAAAAACAGCAGGTCCACAATATTTTAGAGAAGAGACATAGTTCAATGAAATGCAAATCGAATACATGAAATGCTATGAGAGGAAAATGTGAATTTCCTCACAAATAATTTTTTCAAAGCTTAATATTGCTATTCCTCCATTTGCACATTTTCCCACATCATCTTAGGGATTAATTTATTTTATTGTGATGAAACCTGGATCCCCCTGCATTCTACAATGATACACAACTGATTCTTCAGAAACTCGTGTCAAATGTCGTCAGAGCTACTATCACGACTGGCCATGATGCAGGAGACCACCATTTTAATTCACACACTCCAATTGTTCCATCTGACTATTTTAGTTTAAACGCCTACAGTTTCCTGTTCTTCTCAGTTTTGTTAACCTTTAACAACTGAACCTGTGTCAGCAAGACACAGGTTCAATTGTTAAAGGTTGTTGGACTCAACCTGCAAAATTCATGTTTTTCCCATGGCCAGCTCTATGCAAGTTGCTCCTGAGTTAGGAAAAATAAAAACCTCTTCATGTTGGTTCCAAATAAAAGAACATTCAATGTTGTTGACCCAGAGGATCTTCAAGGTTAAACTTACTTGCACTTTGAATTAACTGTACCTTATGCTAATCACAACACAATAGAAAGATGTAGATGTTTTAGACATTTCAAATTTCCTATATTTACAGTTAATGATGACTGTTAGTTTGAGCCAATTGTGCTGGCACAAGTATAGATTTTGTTTTGTTTTATCCTTTTCTTTTCACTACCAGAACGCATTTTTAAAAATGAAAATTATTTCTTAATTGTTTCTGTGCAATATATCCTATTCAGGTAAGCTCAGAAAATGCTGGCCCAGAAACTGATTCATGTATTTTTTGTTAAACCAGGGCAACACCAGGTACCTCTGCTAGTAATTTTAAAAGGAATGCACTTTGAGGATGTAGCTGGTCGATTGTTAACCACCGATTGGGTTTGTTGAAGCTACAATATGGACTAAAATGTTTGGTACAGGCTAAGAAAGGGAAGTAGATTTATTTATAGTGAAGAGTCTTTATCCCGAGACCAATAACTTAACTTGACTTCTGAACTATGGTGGATATCTGGCAGCAGCAGAACATGAACCAGAAAGCCATTGGTCACACTTGCTAACCACTAGAAACCAGAGGATCAGCACAGGTATGGGACAGCTCAACAAATTTAGAGCTCTGAGGAACGAGGCTCATTTATAGAAATGACCCTAGTATGCAATACTACACTAGATGTCACCATGTCCACCAACTAGCATACCTGCCAACTTTCAGAAACCGAAAATCGGGAAAAAAAAATTGAATATATTTGATGCAATTTTCAATTGATATACCCAATGAAATTACTTGTCGCATATATTGATTAAATGTACTGAACATATCGATTAAAAACGATATCATACGTTACCTAACTCAAGTATCAACTTTTAATTGATATGACTACAGATGTTTGAATTTATCGGCACGTTTATTTTTTTTATTTATTTTTTTTTTTTTGATTGGAGGTTTAACGACCACCGTGAGCAACTCAATGGGCTATAAGCAGTCGCCCGTCCCTAATTTAGGGTCACTGGTTCCAGGGAAGGGAGAGAGCCAGTGCCGTAAGACAAACACAACATCCATGCCTTACCGGGATTCGAACCCGGACCCCGTTCGGACGAACGATCCGAGGCCATCGCTTAGACCACTGCGCCACCAGGGCTGCCACGTTTATTTCGATTATCCATACAGAGTTTCTCATTACTATGCTATATCATTATGATCTATAAAGAGATAAAAATTTCTTTTTGTGGAAGCTTGCATCTAAAGGGAAGAATGTTCCACACCCTTTGACCACCAAATCCAATAGGATTGTATCCCACGCCGTCACGGAACAAACTAAAATGTTTTCAAAAACAAACCATTTTCATGCTAGGATTATCTTACGGAGAGACAGACGATGAGACAGTCAAATAAAAAAAAATGAAATAAATGAGTGACACTAATTGGTAAATTATGCTCAACTAAAGACAAAGAGAACAAACATTTTGCACTAATCGCATCCAGTTCATTAAAACTTTTAACAAAGGAAGTTAATTTCGTATTTTTTTTTCCACGCAGTCAACATTAGATTTGTGCTGGGCACTAGAAATATGATTAGTAATATCATTCCTTCCACCACGTGAAACGCTGAAATTACATTACACGCAGTGAAAAATGCATATTTTTCATTTTTTGAAGATTTTGCAATACACGGGAATTCTGCAGAATACGCATCACGGAATGTTTGATAGTACTATTTCCCCCTTTCATATTGCTGCTCATAGCGAATCACTAATACTAAATTTATGGACATTTGAAGAAAAAATGTGGGTAAAACTGCTGTAGTAAAACAGTAACAGCTTAAGAGATGCAATTTGCAGAGGAAAAAAATAGTACCCCAACATATTAATTTCGTTGAATCGAGCAAAGACATTTTTATGCATGTTATTGAGCAACGAACAAAAAAAAAGCATGGTTCAAAAGTTACTGACTAATGGACCATCAAAATAAATCATTGCTGGAGAAGCAAAGGCTCGAATGAACATTGGACTTTTTTTTTCAACTTTCTCTTCAGTAGCATTCTTTTGTTAGGTCAAATTTATTGCCACAGAAGAAGTTACGAAACCATGCCTAATGCATTTTTAATTTCACAAAACTGGCAGCTTTTGCTTAATTTCGTCATGTTGGGTATCGATCTGGGCTTAAAAACTCCACAGATTTAAAATCCGTTTGAATTTTTTTCTACGATAACTACGTTCTGAAATAGCATTTCGAACTGGGATTGCTGGAATGCAAGACACACCCATGCTGGCCTCTGAGAAGTTGCAACCCCGGGGATGAACGAGGGGGGAACAGCGAGAGAGAGAGAGAGAGAGAGAGAGAGAGCGTTATTGTAACCTTACGTTACGCAGCTGGCCGCTTGCGCAGGGGAAGGTACTCGGAACCATCCAAAAGTCCACGTGTAAGCAGAAATCGTGCCGCTCGCACTTTCTCTTCACAGCGGAAATAAGGAGAATGTTTTTTTTTTAATCATCTCGTGCTAAGGATTTTTTGAAGTGGAATAAAGATTTTTTTTTTTTTTTTTTTTTGCTCTTGAAATGGAGAGAAAAAAAAATAGGGATTTTTGGTATGAGAATGAAAAATTGGAAGAAATCACTTTCTGATCGGAATATCGGAAAGACGCCCCAAAATCGGAAGCTTCACGGGTAAATCGGAAGGATTGGCAGCTATGAACTAGCATTGCATCATTTTGCTGATCATATAGTTGCTTTTGCAGTTACCAACTCAAAGCTGCAGAGTATGATTCAAGAACTTGCTAACAACAGTAAAGAATCAGAATTAAAGATGAACTTACAGGGCAACAAATTTGATGTACAATGCTTTTTTCAAAAAATTTGAAATGATTTGAAAGTCGATGGGGAAATCTAGAAGTAACTGATGCCCAAATTTACATTTACTTTGGCCAAGAGATATCAAGCAACGGTCGAAATAGAAGAAGAAATAAGTAGGTGTGTAAAACTAGAAATGGAAAACCTACGAAAATTTCCCCTCATCAACTTTCACAGTCAAGTCATGACATTGTAGACATTGTATTTGTGCTGCTCCTCACTGTCAAATTTCCTTGTTTATTGGTTATTCAGTACCTGTTCCCTGGTTTGTTGAGCCTCTAGTATCAGGATTACCATTGTGAAAAGGTAAATTAGTTCATTAATATTTGCCTTAGCTGAATTGAAGTAAAAACTAAAATTTTTGGTGCACATTTCACCAGCCTTGAATGTGGGTGAGCAAACATTTATATATAGTGTGGAGTTTCTACACTTGTGCTAAACAAAAGACTTTTACGTTGAATATTATATTGGCATGAACCTGCTGTTGAATATTATATTGGCATGAACCTGCTGAGTATTTTTGTTGATTATTTCGCAGTTAACCCTTTTTGATTATATGGTAATTGAACTGAACTATAACCTGGGTTGTAATATACTCGATGGTGTTTAGCGGGTTCTGTGCTGCCATCCACTGACCACTCCACTAATTACTTACTAAAACTATTTGTTTGCTCAGTGTAGTGTGTTCTGAAATAAGATTCAGATACTTTGTTATTTATCTTACATGGCTAACAGAAAAGGAACCACAAGAAACGATAAACCAATGGTAGCGACACCGTCTTCCAGTGTTGTGTCGAATTTAAATATAGATCTTATTATGCAATCTCTTAATGAAATAAGCTTGAAAATTCAGCATTATCTCATTCTGGAATTCAGTTGGAGCTAAAGCAATCATTAGATGAAATTAATGCAAAACTTGACTCCATTCCTGCTTTAAAACAGGAACTGTTTGAATATAAGCAAACAGTTGACTTTGTTGCAGGTAAATATGATGAAACATCAAAAAAATGTACAGAACTTAAACTTGATAATGCTGCATTGAAAAAGACTCTTGATCATGTTATCAGACAAGATGACACTAAGCAATGAAAAATCCAGACCTTGACCTGTGAAATTAATGAATTTAATCAGTACTACTGAAATACAAATTTAGAGATTCATGGTATGGATTTAACATCAGTAGGCAATGCTACTGAACTGAGAAATCAAATAGACAGACTTGCAACTCAGATACAAATTCCAAACTTTCAGCCCTTGGGTATTGATGCCGTTCATCCACTAAAATCTAACTCGTATAATACTCAGAATTCCACTGTGACTGTACAGTTTAAATCCAGATCCACAAGAGATAATTGGTTGGCAAGGAAAAAATCTACAGTGCTCAACTCAGATCTGGATTCTAATCTACCTGGTACTAAAATATACCTGAATGAAAACCTCATTCCTTCCTATAAGCAGTTATTTTGGCAAGCAAGGAAGCTTCTTCAGCAGGGGAAAATTCAATTTGCCTGAGTGAGTAATGGGAACATGTTTATCAAGCGAAATGAACATGAAGTTAAAAAAAAAGTTATTATGTTACAAGACTTGATAGAATATGGTTTTGAGGCTCAACATACTGCTTGACTCAATATAATTTTGTAATATTGCATTTATCACAATATAAGTTATTTGTTCTGTACAACTTATGAAACAATAATGTTGCAAAGAAAAAGAAAAACAGAAAACCATACTTACTAAATTAAAATGGACAGTGGGGGTAGCGTGTGACTTAATACTTTAGTGGGGTAACAAAAATTACCTGGGTTAGTAGGTAATTCATTTTTAAAACTTTTACATATTAATGCTAGGTCACTTTATAATAACATAACTTTAGTGGACTCATTATTTCAATCAATTAAGTCTAAAATTGATATTATATGTGTAACTGAAACTTGGTTCCCTATGCCTGACTATTATATACATCTAAACCATTATAATACATTTTTTCTTAATAGATCATATTCTAAAGGTGTTGGGCATTCCTGTTTATGTACACGAACAATGCCATGATTACTCTGTAAACAATTATCTCACTTTACTTAACTATAATATAGAAATTTTAATGATTGAAAACCAATTTTATATTATTATTATTGTCTGCTATCGTCCGCCTAAATCTAATATCAATGGATTTTTTTCCACCCTAAATGAAGTTTTAATTATGCAAACTTAACTAATAAGAAAATATTTTTACTTGGAGATTTAAATATCGATATTTTTGTGACAATCCGGCAACTAAACAATTAAATCAAACTTTAAATATGTCTGGATTTACCAACACTATACTAACCCCAATTAGGATCACTATGCAGTCGGAAACCACTCTTGACCTATCACTTACTAATGCATCTCTAGATATGATAACCTCGGGTATTATACAATATAACGTTAGTGACCATCTACCTATTTTTACATTCCATTACCATAACTTCCCAACAAAAAGAAATACTGTATACAGACCTGCCAACTTTCAGAAACAGAAATCTGTAAAAAATTTCATCGATATATTCGATGAACATTTTAATCAATATATTCGATTAAATTACTTGTCGCGCATATTGATTAAATGTACCGAACATATCGATTTAAAACGATGTTACCCAATGAACTATCAACTTTTATTGAAGTGACTACAGATGTTTAAATTTATCGGCACATTTATATCGATTAAAATAAATTCTATACATAATTTCTCATTACTATGCTATCATTATGATCTATAAAGTGATAAAAATTTACTTTTACAGAAGTTTGCATCTAAAGGGAAGGATGTTCTACCCTTTCAATGGGATCGTGTCCCACACCGTCATGAAACATACTAAAATATTTTCAAAAACGAACCATTTTCATGTTAGGTTTTTATCTTATGGAGACACGGATGATGAGACAGTCAAATAAAAATAATTAAATAAGTAAGAGTAACTGAGAGACATTAACTGGTAAATTATGTTCAACTAAAAATGAAGTGAACAAACATTTTGTACGAATCGCATCCAGTTCATTATAACTTTTAACAAAGGAAAGTTAATTTCGTTATGTTTTTCCCCACGCAGTCAACGTTATATTTATGCTTGTCACTAGAAATATGATTTGTAATATCATTCCTTCCACCATGCGAAATGTTGAAATTGCATCGGCACATAGCGCGAAATGCATATTTTCCTTTTTTGAAGATTTTGCAATACACTGGAATTCCGCAGAATATGAATCACGGAATATTTGATAGTACTTTTTTTCCCTTTTATATTGCTGCTCACAGCGAATCACTAATACTAAATTTTTTACCACTCGGGAAAAAAATGTAAGTAAAAACTGCTATAGTAGAGGAAAAAATACTGATTATAAAGTTATCCGATTCAAGCTGGTCAGCTAGGAAAGCAGAGAGCAACTGAAAGGTTCTTTCATCTAGAAACAAAGGTTTAGGTTTTAGTTATGAATGTCATCCTCTGGGGTCGTCCCCTCCCTCCCCATCATTCCTCACAGGCGGATCGATGCCTTGTCTTTTACTAAATCCGATCTCTTTAGCAGCATCCGTTATACTTCCAAATGGCACTGATTTTATAGTTCTGTCTTCTCTTCCTGTCCTCCCCCTCCCTTCATCTTACCGAATAGAGCTTCTCTAGTCATTCCTTTTAAAAGCAATCTGGGCCCATCAACGTCTGAACCAACCCTTCTCCTGTAGTAAACTAACACAATGTGTTTTGCTGGAACAAAACCAACTGTCTTTTACATCAGGCGTTAAGGGAACAACGATACAGCCACTTCGTCGGTGACATCCTTCCCATCTCGTCCCCTGCTACCTTTGTGGCATAGCCACGGCATAAAACGTTTGAACCGGGATTTTAACTCCGATCTTATGTCTCTGCAAAAAAAAAAAAAAAAAAAAAACAATAAAAAAAAAAAAGGCCTAACATGACAAAATGTAGAATACACGTATTCTGTTTTAGAAAATGAAAATCTCTAAATATCACACAATTCGGTTTGATAGAAGTTACAAAGCCAATGGTGCTTTCTTTTTCAAACAGATTAAATAAAAAAAAAAAAATCTATATTTCCTCCCTAGATTAAACTCGTGCTGTCAAAATCCGGATATTTTAAAATTCAGAGTTGCTTACTAAAAGTTCAAAATTTCATACCTACAAAAGTGAGGGTTTGCAAAGGCAACAGTGTTCTCCACGATACTTTACTGTTTTCTTTACAAATCCCTTAGTATGAATTAATTGATATTTTGCATGTTTTTGCTTTATTATAGAACATTTTTTGTGCCTGTTAATTTCTAAATTAAAAAGCTGCCACACACACGTCGTTTTATAATTAAAAATTCTATCCAAATCGGTCAATTTCCACGGAAGATATTGTGCTAAAATTCTGAAACGCGAGCGAACAAATCTTGCGCATGTACTACTGCACTGTCCCCGTGAATGCTGATAGCAACCATTTTCAATAGGATAGGTCCACTATGGGTGCTGAACAAGCATACCCAAACTTCATCACAATCATGCTTTGATTTTACGCAAGTCATCACGCAAAAGGGCGGAAGAATGAATCCCGCTCTTATGTCTTGACCTTACCTTTGACCATTTTCAATAGGGATTAGATGAATTAGTATGTACCCCAACATATTAATTTCATTGAATCCAGCCAAGACATTTTTATGAACGTTACAGAGCGATGAACAAAGCACGGTTGGAAAGCAAAAGCGTAGAAAACTTACTGACTAACGGACCAGCAAAATAAATCATTGCTGGAGCAGCACTGGCTTGAATGAACATTGGACTCACCTTTTTTTTTTTTTTTTTTTTTTTTAAACTTCCTCTTATAGTAGCATTCTTTCGTTAGGTCAAATTTATTGCCAGAGAAGAAGTTAAGAAACCATGCATGCAATGCATTTTTAATTTCACAAAACTGGCAGTTTTTGCTTAATTTCGTCATGTTGGGTATTGATCTGGGCTTAAAAATTCCACAGATTTAAAATCCGTTTGAATTTTTTTCTACGATAACTACGTTCTGAGATAGCATTTCAAACTGGGAGGAATAAAGATAAAAGACACCTGCTCCAACGTGGACACCCCCCACGCGGGCCTTCTGAGAAGTTGCACCTCAGGAGATGAACAATGCATTATCTGAAAAGGCGGGGGGGGGGCAGCGTGCACAAGAGAGGGAGAGAACCAAACCGAAGGTTAAATAAGCCCAGCTGGTTGGTGTTCTAGTGTTTAAAAAAAGGCAAAACAATAACCTAAAATGTGGGAAAACTGCAGCAAAATGTTCCCAAATAAACACATGTAACTAAAAACTTATTCGTAACTTACATCGGCATTTTACTTAGAATGGATTAAGTTTTAAAAAAAAAAAAGTTTTAATAGAGGGTGTAAAATCATCAGAAAAAGAAAAAAAAAAATCTCCGAGAATCGCCAAATCCGTAAAATTAACATTTTGCCAATAAAACAAGTCACATTTCTGTAAATTTTACGGGTAAACTGTAAAACCTGGCAGGTCTGTGTATATTATAGAACAAGACAAATTAACAACATTAATTTAGAAATATTCCATAATATATTGTATATCATTAACTGGAACGAAATACTCTCACTCGATAACCCAAATATTGTATACAATGCATTTTCCAAATTACTAAAGGAAATTACATGATCAAAATTTCTTAATTTCCTGGAGGAGTAATAGAGCGAGAAAGAGATGTCGTAAGTCCTGGATAACGAATCAGCTTCTGAATCACATAAATAAAAGAAATAAGTTGTATACCAAATTTCTAAAAAGCAAATCAGTAATAGATTTTAATAACTTCAAAACTTATAGAAATAAATGAAATTCAGATATATGAATACTCAAACGTAATTACTATTTACATATTTTCTCTCTTAATGTACCAAAATTAATGTGGAAACACTTAAATGTATTACTCGGAAAAAATAATACTCTAATAACGCCTGAACGTTTAACAAACTCAGATGACCAAAAAATTACAGACAAAGATGAAATGGCCACCATTTTAAAATATTATTTTATGTCTATCCCCCACAAGTTATCAAACAAAATTTGAATATGTCTAGCACCCACTTTATTCAATATTTATGTGGTACATACAGATCTAATACATTTTATATGCAGGAAATTACAAGAACTGAACTCTTACATATACTTAAACAAATTAATATCAACTCAGGATCAGGCTATGATGATTTTCACCCCAGGGTTATTAAGTATGTTGTAGACATCATTGTTGAACCATTACTAACAATTTACAACTCTATACTTCATTCAGAAAATTTTCCAGATGCTTTAAAAGTAACCAAAACCACTCCTAAATTAAAAAATGATTAAAAAAATGAAGCAAATAATTATTGTTCTATAGAAAATCTTTCAATTTTTGCCAAGATCATTGAAAAATTAATTTATACTCGACTAATTTCCTAGCTTCAAAAATATAAGATACTTGTTCAGTATCAATTTGGATTTTTAGCAGATAAATCTACAGAATTATCATTGCTATACCTTCAAAATGCTATACAAAATAATTTCACTCAAAAATATACAACAATAGCTTTATTTCTGGATTTATCAAAGGCATTTGATACTTTAAATCATGCTATTCTTCTTTCTAAATTACAAAATATAGGAATCAGGGGTAACACTTATTCACTTTTCAAAAATTACTTGACTAACAGACAACAATATACACAAATTGAGCATTATCACTCCTCATTTCAAATTATGAGATCAGGAGTACCTCTGGGTTCTGTCCTCGGCCCTTTATTGTTTAATATATACATTAATGATTTCAATTTACTTCCGATATTGGAGGTTATAGATCAAAGGCAGATTAGGCCTCATGATGCACTATCGCAATCTCTTTTCGAACCGTGAATTAACAACAATCACCAAATTCAAACGTCTTAAAATCAAATGTATGAAATTTGAAGTTCAAGAACGTTTTCTTGTAACTTGCAGAGATTTTGGATTTATCCCCAAATTTTTGAGACTTAAGAACAAGCCAACAAGTAAGAAGAGGATTATTACATCCTGCTTCGATGTCAACAAAAAACGACTTAGTAACGAAATTATAGCTAAAAAAAAACAAATATTCAGACTTAATGCTCAAGTTTATGAATTATGGAAGCTGATAAGCAACTCAAAATATGCACAATTTGATGGCACTTGGAAAGATCGCATTTTGGATACTACGTTCATCGAAATTAACGAAATTGCTAACAAAGAAGCCAACTCCAATAGCGTTACGGTAGATAAAAAATTAAATGCACTATTTGATGAACAAAAATTAAATAAGGAACCCATAAATGAATATAATGTGTATGAAAATCGGTCTGATAAGAACTTAAGCTTTACACAAAAAGCAATTTTACAAAAAGGGAAAAAATTTGCCTTTCCACAAGGCCTCCCTAAAACTGAAGAAATCATCCCTTGCCTCGAAGATATTCTCAAAAATATACCAGGCACAGAGAATAAAACTGAAGTTGAGAACAAATTATATAGAGTTATGCTAAAAGAATATAATGCCAAAAACAACCAAAACTTCTATATATAGGAAAAAATTAAAATATGAAAAAAAAAAAACAACTATTGGAATTGAAAAATGACCCATATATAAAATTCTGTGAAGCAGATAAATCCGGCCAAATCATTATTCTCAACACTGATGAATTTGAACAAAAAATGACAGCAGCAATCGATGGATTAAATTGTACCGAAATTAAGAAAGACCCAACTGATAATCAAATTAAATTTTTAGCGGATATAAGAAATCATAGCACATTACCTGATGAAATCAAGCGCTCTTTTCCACCAATGGGAGCAGGCATACCACGTATCGTTGCAAAGATAAAAACGCACAAAGATGGTGCTCCAATGAGACTGATAGTTTCAAAAAAAAAAAAAACTCACCATTGATAACATTAGAGAAAAAAACATTTACAAATTCCTAGCACCCTTTTTCATGAACAACAAGTTCACCATCAAGAACACATATGAATTTATAGAGAAAATTAAAAAAATGTAAAAACTGGCCTAAAGGACTTAAATATGGCAAGCATGGACGTTAAAGCATTATATCCAAGCACTCCTGTTCCAGAAGCTATTGAAATTATCATTAAGAAGTTGCAAAATCTTAAAATTTTAAATAACACACAAATTCATGAATTCAAAAAAGTTTTAGTCTATTTATATGAAAATAATATTTTTACATACAAGAACAAAATATTCAAGCAAAATTCAGGAGGCCCAATGGGCTCACCATTATCAACTCTATATGCTGAGGTTGTGATGAACGAAATTGAAGAAAATGTCCTGCATCGTATGGAAGAAAAACCAGAAGTGTACTGTCGATACGTGGATGATATTTTCATTCCATCAAAACTGAACGAAGAAGAATTAAAAAAATTAACAAAATGTTACAGCGCTTTATATCCAACTATAGAACTCACTGTTGAAATAGAAAAAAAATAATGCAATAGCCTTTTTGGATGTACATGTTATCAAATCCACAGATAAGTTACTATACAGGGTTTATCGGAAAAGTTCATTTGTTCCGGTCCTAATCCCGTACAATTCCCAGCACATCCTTATCCTCAAAAATGCAATAGTATAAAAACCTTAATTAAAAGAGCATATACGCATTCTGAAAATAGTCAGTTCATCAATGAAGAAATCAAATTCATAAAAAAAATTGCAGGCAGCTTTAGTTATCCTAACCATTTAATAAAAAAATGGGACACAGAAGTAATAAAGAAAATAAAAAGAAGTCAAATATTTAAATGGTTTTCCTTACATTAAAGGTACTACCAATGAAATTAATAATATTTGTAAAAAGCATAACATTCAAATTGGAGGAAAAGTAAATACCATAAAAAATATAGTAATAAAAAATAATGAAAAAATAAAAATGTTAGAAAAAGCAGGTATTTACTCAATTCCTATTACTGAAAATCCTCCAATGGCTTATATAGGAAGTACCAAAAATAAGCTTAAACACAGATTAAAACAACACGTAAAAAACTGGCAGAAAAAAGAAGAAAAACAGCACTTATTCAATACTGTCTGGATAACCAAAAATATCCTAAATTCGAAAATATAAAAATCATTAAAAGCTGTAAATCCGAAAAACACCTCAGAATAGCAGAGTCGGTAATGATTGAAAAAAATAGGAAAAAGTTTGCAACCATAATGACCCTAATAATTTGAGAAACAGCTGGAGAAATTTAATTAAAATTGAGCAAAAAAATGAAAAAGTTCGAAAAATGAGATCACTGACCAACAAGAGATGGCGCCACAACGCCCAAGAAGAAGCCAGCGATAGCCGATGACAGAAGCAGCCCGCGAGAACCACCGAAATGCCCAGCTGACACGGTCCATGCTAGTCGGAGCAAAATGTCCCCTCGAAGACGGTAAAGGAGTATTACCGAAAGTACTAGGGTTATGAATAAATATTGAAGTAAATGAGGATGCTGCAAAGGAAAAAAAACTCATTTGGTGATGAGGCAAAATAAATTCCAACGGAAAAAAAAAAAAAGAAGTGGACCCGTGGCCAAATGAAAAACCCCTGTGCCGCATCCACATAACGGAAATATGAATTGAAAGCCAAGCCCCACGTGCGGTAAGTGTTCATCGAACTTTACCAACTAAAAGTGAAGTTCAAAAATGCAAATACATTAATGATTTGTTTTTGCAGTCAACTCATATGGATCTTTTTCTGTATGCTGATGATACAGCTGTTCTAATAAATGGAAAAATCTTAGGTAAAATACTACCACAATGTAATAAACAGTTGCAAACTATATCTGACTGGTTAAATTCTAATGAATTAATAATTAATGTTAATAAAACTAAAGCAATGACTTTTTCTAATATGTTATCTCCTTTAACACCAAATGCACAAATATCCCTTAAATATAAAACAATTGATATAGTACCTTCATTCAACTACCTGGGAACTACAATAAATTTTGATCTCAAATGGAATAAACATATCGATTATCTTTTAATTAAACTATCTACAAACATTGGTATAGTGAGTAATACCCTGACTGATCTAACAACTAAAACACTGATTTCATTGTATTACACATTATTTCGAACTCATATTAATTACTGCATACTATCATGGGGACAAACGACACAATACAATATTAATAAATTACAAATTCTACAAAATAAATTTATTAGACTAATTGATCTCAAATCACAACCTAACACTCAACCTTTAATAAATTTTAAAACAAAAGAATATCCTAATAAATATAATATACTTACTATTACTCAACTATACTATTTTAATCTTGGTAAAATTATGTTCAAATGAATTAAATATAATTTATATTCAAATCTTATATTTCTTAATACACATGCACATTCGTATGAAACAAGGAATAAACTACAAGTACAACCTATTTTTTCCAAAACGGAATCAATTAAACTTATTTTAAATTACAGAGGCCCTCAGTACTGGAATTCTTTACCTAGTAATCTGACTAACTTAAATAATTTTAATTTATTTAAAAAAAAATTCAAGCTCTATCTTCTTCAATAATTAAAAAAAAAAGGAAAAGATTGGCAAAACTTCTTCTAATTGTCTGAGTTGATGTGTCTATCTGTTGTTTCATTTGTTTCTTCTACGGGAGTATAGGGCCAAGCCATTTGGCCCTTTCCCTTGTCTTCCCTGTTACAGTGTATGTTCATCATTTATGAATTGTCAATTTAAGAGCATGTAAAATAAACAAAAATAAATACATAAATAAATCTTAATTTTTTTTTATTTATTTATTTTTTTTTTTTGGGTAGCCTATGAAAGAAACAGTACAATTTTCACGAGCAATTTACAATTATGTTTTAAAAGAGAAGTGTTTAATTACTGCATCCTTCCATTTCTTATTTATGGATCAGAGACATGGATTTTAATGATGAAAGATATTCATAGGCTACAAACAACTCACAGAAGCATGGGGAGATGCATGCTTGGTGCAAGGAAGAGGAATATGTGGATTAGGGAAATGACAAGAGTTGCTGACACCATGATCAAAGTCAAGACTCTCAAGTGGCGCTGAACTGAGCATTAGGGGCATATTTAGAGGAAGGGGCCAAGTCTCCCAAAAGTGTTTCTTTGTTAAAATGCAACTTACATTAGAAAAAATGCTTTAATTTAATAAAATGCACCACCATACAACAGAAAACAAGAAAGATTGCACTGAATTTTCGGGTGTAATAAGCATGTCTTTTGAATCAGTTCTGACGCAAATTATATTTATCAAAGCTATTCAAAGTCAATGGAACCGGTATGGAAAACAATAGTATCTGATGTAAGAAAGAAGTTTTTCAATCGGTTTTTTAATTCCTCAGATATTGCTGTAAACAAAATCGTGAGCTTACGAACTCTTAGAAACAGAGATATCGACAAAAATAAGATGTCACTTTACATCCCCTGGTGGGAAAACCATGCATTATTTTAGAAAGAAAGTATTCTCAAAAGGTTTATCCATATGAGCAGTATCGGTCCAAGCAAAAAAAATTTAGTCGAGTTTTAAGGAGCCCAGATTTTGCTACAAATACATCAGAAGCAGAAATTAACCCTTATGAGTCCTGGTGGCTAAACCATTCTTTACCAAACATTAGAAATCATGTGAAAAATAGTGAGAAGAATTGGCAGGAAAACACGTAACACACAAAACATTAAAAGAATTCTTGAAATTGTGATCACACGCGTAAGTTACGTTGAAAAATTAAGAGCGGGACGTTTCGGTAGCGACTTCTACCTTCATCAGCCATGGAATGAGACATGTGGTAAAAGCATCAGTTGTTGCCAGATTTCAAAATCGCTTTCCAAATAATAGGGATGTTAAAAGGTGCATCAGTATTGCAGGTGTTAGGGGTAAGGTAGATTTCAATGCTTTCGCGGTATCTGAGGGCATGCCGATTGCTGAACGGGCGATTCGCTTAACATTGTGCCAATCGGGAGCCGCGGACGTATCGCTGATGGTTAAAATTGAAAGGGAGGTGGAAAGGCTACCTTTCTTAACATCAGCGATATGCTCCCATCAAACGCCGGTTTATGCTGTGGTAAGTACTACCAATATAGTGGGTAACGCCTGTGGAAGTGTTGATAGGGATATAGAGTAGACACCTTGTAAATTTATGGGTTTATTGAGATCTCTGTCCTTAAGGATGAGGTTGAGAAGATGTGGAGGTGGTTTGACTGCAATCCTGTAGCCAAAAGAATTGAAAATAGAGCAAACTTTATGAGTGAAGGACAGGCTAAAGGGCAAAGTGCCAACAAACTGATGGTGGTGGAAGGGTTCAGGCAGTAAACTAGATCTATTCTGTGATTCAAAACTCTTGATTAGTCTATGTAATAAGAGGGGTGGAAAGCCATGCAATTTGCCAATGTTGATGATGTTCTGAAATTCTAGTTCAAGAGCAGAATGGCTGTTGCAAATAAGGTTGGCTCGGTGAATGTATGACTTAAGAGCAGACAGTTTGTATTTTCCAATAGTGCGAGAATGGTAAGGGATGATATTATGGGTGGCAGAAGGTTTCCTGTAAACAGAGAGGCCAAGTGAGAAGTCTGGGTTGATGTTGATGTTAACATTCAGAAAACTAATATTATTGTCGATCTGTTCTTGAGAGGAAATTTTTATATCTGGGAATTTTGAAGTTATGGAGGACATGAGTTCAAACAGAGAGTGTTTTTGGTGTGGCCAAATAATGAAGATGTCGTACACATACCTTAACCAAATGGTGGGTTTTAAGAGGGATGGGGCAACAATTAATGTTTCAATATTCTGCAAATAAATTTCAGCAAGTAAGGGGGAAAGAGGGGAGCCCATAGGTACACCTTGTTTTTGTTGGTAATAGATACCATTGTATACAAAACAGAAATACTTTTCCAATGAATCAAAACAATCATAAAGATCTTTTATCAGTTCTCCAGGAAGTTCTTGGTGCTCCATTAGTTTTTTGACCATGAGCATGTAGGCATCAAAGAAAGGAACAGAAGGAAACAATGAATCCACGTCAAAGGTGTACAGGAAATCTTGACGATTGATGGAAGAAGGGAGTTTCTGGATAAAGTCCTTGGTTGATACAACAGAATAAGGATGATTTCTTGTCAGAACTTTGCAACATTTGACCAATTGCCTTTCAAGATTGACTGCAGGAGAAAAGGTGTTTTCAATTAATGGCCCAATGGGATGTCCAACTTCATGTAGCTTGATCTGTAAGAACAACCTGGGAGTACAAAAATAAGCTGGGGGGGGGGGGGGGATGGAGACGTCTCCTAAGAAAGATTTCAGAGAAGTTTTTTAGAAAGCTTACTAACAGCTTTACATAGTTTTGCAGTGTTGTCAGCCGTGAGTCTTATGCAATTGGTTTTTAACCAAGAAATCAGCCACTTTGTTGTCCAAAGAATTCTTATGGGTGAAGACAGGACATCCTGCTTTGTCTGCTTTACAAACTGCAAGATTATTACACTGGGTGAAATTTCTAAATTTCTTCAAAAAGGAGGAGGAGTATTTGAGCCTTGGGGTTTGAACCTCGGAAATTGCAATAGCCAATTTTGCATGAATGATCGGTTGATGTGCGGGATCCGTGTTTTGGATCGCTGCTTCCAGTAATGAAATAGTATGTGGTAGGCTAGGATTAGCCATAGGAGAAAATTTGGGTCCATTGGCAAGTAGTTTATCAATTTCAGCAGGAATAGGCACAGAAGACAGGTTCACATACCTTGAAAAGTTGGTATCGGCAACCTTTGTGGGAGCCGAACTTCGAGTGTTCTTTTGAGTGGAGGCTAGGTGCTGAAACTTATTTTCAAGTCTCTTGGTTTCACAACTGTGAGTCCTGGATATAGTTTCATGAATTCGGATAAAAAGAAATGTCCAGTAATGCTGGATGGATGGCGAAAGAAAGAAATTGGTACCTGGTGTAACACTTGAACTGTACCACCACCAGCCTCCTCTCCACAGCTATCCGTGATCTCCGTGCCTCCATCGCGACTTTGGAATTCACATGTTCTTCTATTTTTCATTAATTTTTATTTTGTCCTGATGGATTTCAAAAATTTCCATTTTTGCCCCCAGGCCCCTAAAAAAAAAAAAAAAAAAAAGAAATTTTATATATGCCCCTGGTTGGCCATACAACCAGGAAAACTAACCACTGTTGGATGCCTGAAATACTAGATTGGATCCAAGGGACAGGAAAATACCCAGAAGCAGACCATGTAGAAGATGAGTAGATGAAATTTGAAAGCATGATGGAGTGACTTGGAAGAGACTGGCTCAAGATAGAAAGATGTGGAAGAGACTTGGGTAGAGCTTCATCTTGCAGTGAATGGTTGATGATGATGATGATGATGACACTGATGATATAATCACTTAGTTTTATGATATCATTATCAATCCATTGCAGGATAAAGGTCACTCCAAGCCTCTTCCACAACTTTCTGTCTAGAGTCAGTCTCCTCTACATCACTATGACATGCTTCTGGACCTCATCCACCTACTTCCCACATGGCTTTCTGTATTTTTTCCCTATCCCTCGGTATTCAATCTTGCATTTTACTTGTACAATGGAGGTCAGTTCTTTTAGCAATATGTCCAACCCACTTCCACTTAGGGTCTTGACTTGGCCCATGATATCACGAACTTTCATTATTTCCTAATCCATATATTCCTCTTCCTACCTTTCCTGGTTATACCAAGCATGAGTGTTTGCAACATGTGTGTGTCTTTTTAGTTCACGTCTCTGATCCATAACAAAAGCAACTGGAAAGATGCATTGATTACACATTTTTCTTTTAAAACGCATGGTAAATTGATGCATGGCAAAGGCTGCACTAACCAGATTTTTGCATTATGCGTGATGATTGAAAAGTATCTGGCTGTTGGTAAGAAAGTTTTTGCTGCCTTCATAGATTTAGAGAAAGCTTACGACCGAGTCAATAGGACACTTTTGTGGAAGATATTGAATGAATATGGCGTTACTGGGAATCTACTTAATAGTGTAAAAGCCATGTATGCTGGCAGTAGAGCTTGTGTACAAGTAAATGGTGTTTTATCAAAATGGTTTTCTATTGGTGCAGGAGTCAGACAAGGTTGTGTAATGTCACCATGGCTGTTTAATATATTTATGGATGCGTGCATGTGTGATGCCAAAATAGATAATAGTGGTTTATGTCTTGGTGATATCCGTGTGTGCAGATTGCTGTATGCTGATGACACTGTCCTGTTGGCAGAGAGCAAAAGTGAATTGCAGAGTATGTTGTCCTGGATGTACCAAGTTTGCATGAAATTCAAACTGGGTATAAATAAGGGAAAACCCAAAGTTATGGTTTTTGAGAGAGGAACTGGTAGCACTGAATGTAATGTAAGTATAAATGACACTGTGATTGACCAGGTGAGTGAGTTTGTGTATTTAGGAAGCATGTTTGACAGAGAGAACAAATTGGATGGCGAAATTAGTAGGCGAGTGAATTCTTCATTGAAAGTCATAGCTGCTCTGGGAGGTTTTCACAGGAATGATGAGTTCTCTAGAGAGTCCGCATGGCTGTGTATGAAAGTGTAATTGTTCCT
The DNA here is from genome assembly GCA_039090855.1 of Macrothele yani. NCBI lineage: Eukaryota > Metazoa > Arthropoda > Arachnida > Araneae > Macrothelidae > Macrothele > Macrothele yani. The sequence goes on from CM077011.1 coordinate 116,905,688, forward strand.
ACTCTGATGTATGGTAGTGAAACATGGGTACTACAGAAGAAACATAGAAGTCATTTGTGTACTGGAGAAATGCGTTACTTACGGGAGGTTTGTGGCAAGACACAGTCTGATTGTGTGAGGAATGAAGATGTGTTGCAGTTGTGTGATGTGAAGCAAAATGTTGTTAGCAAGGTGGAGACTAATATGCTTTGGTGGTTTGGCCATGTTGAAAGAATGAGTGACGAGATGCTTACTAAGAAAACCTTTTTAGCCCAAGTGGCAGGAAGGAAAGGCAGAGGAAGGCCAAGGAAGACATGGGTGGATCAGATTCAGGAGTGTCTGCATGAGAAAAAGATTATGAGTATGAAGTATAAAAGATCTTGTGTACAGCGTGTAATGGATATCAGTGAAGCCTGAGTTGTATGTCAAGATCGCTGTAAATAGAGAAGTTTGATACGACAACAGTAAGTAAAAATACCAGGTAGTTTGTATTTCTTTTTGGAGCTAACCTCTGAATCTCAGAGAACAGCTTAGTGATATATATTCCAAAATCTCCAATTACTATTAAATAAAAACACAAAATAATTTCACTGAAAAGAAACGGTGAGACAGTTTTACTTACAGATTACACTCCATTTTGCAGGCAAAAACTTCTTGAAAATACTTTCAATTAGGTACGGGCACTCTGCAACCTACAAATAATAATTTGCATAGTTAAAAGGATTTACAAGACTGAAATGATTATTCTTTTATATTTTATTATGTCTTCAATTAAATGACAACAGCAATTATCATAACATATTGCAATGTACAAAATGATTTTTCTTGGTCAGCTGACACTTTCAATAAGTGCATTAAACTGGCAGGAATTTCTAAATTGCAAGTGTTAAGCATTTGTGAAACTTTGTGTTCATGCCTCAGGTAAGGTAGCAAAGTGGTCCAGTTCACTTCATGGCCTTGTACAGAATATTGCAGATAGTGCTTCTTGTTAAAAACACGATTACATTGGAGCTATTAAACTAAATACCACAGTAAATTTTATGTAAGAAGAAAACTACATATCATACTAAAGAAATGGACTACATAAGCAATGAATGCAAAGAAGGCTGACGAGGCATGGAGAAGTGCAACAATGAATGAAATAAACACACTGAGCATTTAGCACCACATGCAGGACAAACGAATTTAGCATTATTATGTCAGGAAAAAGATAAGGAAAATAGGGAAGACAATGAAAAGAGGCATTGGGGGGGGGGGGATACCAGTGAATATTCAGAGTACAAAACAAGCATGGGAAACAGCAGTCAGGGTTTGCCCACTTTTACACAAAATAAATTAGAGGACTTTTCCATGAGCTCCAAAAATTCCAGGAGCTTAATTTTTTTGTTAGAATCACAGTGGTTAGTTGCTCTATGCTTAGAGCCTAAAAATATAAAAATATGCTTATTTAATACAAATAATAGGTAGTCTAATGATATCAATAATATTTTCAAAACCAATAAATTTTTGTGTGTTATAAGTCTTTGGCAAAATTCTGTCTCTCACTTCCAACAGAGGATTATAGCAACTCCATCAGCAAAATTTATGAATTAACTTAATATGATTACAACTTTAAAAAGTAAAAATCACATACCTTAACACTGTGCACATGAAAACCTGTTGGGTTTAAGACCATTCTTGTTGTAGATTATTACAGAGGAGCTGGTTGAAGAATTTCTTGGTAGGTGATGTTTTTTCATTCTATATTTCACAAGACTCATATTCTTCAACAAAAGTATCCATAAACAACTCTCTAAAAGCAACGGAATATGTTTCACAACTTTTTAAATATTTATATGTTCTTGATTTCCCAAGGTCTTAGTTATTTCATTCATTTTTAACATACTTTGTATTTGGCTTCATAGTTGTATTCGGTTAGAACTAACTCCATATATGCACATATTCCGTTGCTTTTTGGGAGTTGTTTATGGATACTTTTGTTGAAGAATACGAGTCTTGTAAGATATAGAATGAAAAAACATCTCCTACTAAGAAATTCTTCTTCCAGCTCCTCTGTAATAATCTACAACAAGAATGGTCTTAACCCTAACAGGTTTTTATGTGCACAGTGTTAAGGTATTTGATTTTTATTTTTTTAAAGTTTTAATCATATTAACAGAGTAGTTAATTTATAAATTTTGTTGATGGGGTTACTAATCTATTGGAAGTGAGAGATAGGATTTTGCCAAAGACTTATAACATGCAGAAAGTTATTGTTTTCGAAGATATTATTGATATCATTAGACTACCACCTATTATCAGAGTCATAGTGCTTTGTTTTATACTTGTAAATTGGGTTGAAATGTTACTATGAATTTAAAATTCCTTTGAAGTCCTATAGCTGCCACTGCAACAGAGTGCTTTTCAGTGTGTGTTACATCTTCAATGAAGTGGCAAAATTTCCTTGCATAAAAATTGCTCTGTATAAAACTTATATGAAGTGATATGAAACCTAGCACAATGATAATAATTCAAAACAATTTTGCATTGGCACTGAAGATTCCCCACCCCATAGTCATCTATTCTCATGTACATTGGCAGCAGGGAAGCCAGATATCAGTTAGTTAGTTAGTTAGTTAGTTAATTGATTTTTGTGGCGCAAGGGCCAGGCATGGCCAAAGAGCGCCAGACACAGAACTATCAGTTAAAGATTTTTAAAAGCGGGGTGAAATGATTAAGAGCAGACAGGCTTGGTAAAAGTTAGAAAGGAGAATGATGAAAGTTGTGAAGACTAGCTAGTTAATTAGGAAGCCAGATATCAATCTCCTTCAGTGAGGAAAGTGCATGCTATGTTGAACAGCCATCTTGACTCGCGGGAAAGTTTCTACATGCTCTTATGTCCCTAACTGCACACAACTGCTATACCATAAACCAAGGATGCTGGAAATATGACACTCAAACAACTTGTGCTTCAGCACCACATGAGATGAATCTAATGGAGTGTGGAGATGAGATTCGATCATCTCATTCCACACTCTATGGAAGGAAGTGATGCTATCATGATCAAACTCTGCATGGATCTAAAACACTTAATCAAACATCTCAAATGATTTTTTTCTTCTAGGAAAATAATTTCATTAAAGAAACACAAATTTTCGGAGAAAACTCTTCACCTTCTTCAGGCAGTCTTTTGTTATCACTCTTTTTCCGCCACTATCACGGTTACAGTTAACTCTGACGGTTATGGTTATTTTTTACCAAATCTTGAAAGATGTTAGGCAGGGACAAACCTTTGCAGTCACTGATGATGGAAGTCTGATTTTTCTCAATTTCTATTTCTTCCTTTAATTTTCTTTTTTGATAGTTGCCTTGGAAATTGATGACTTTTAGTGAATTTCAGTCCATGTTGTGTACAGTTTCTGTAATATGCCTATCTAATCCTGTCTTGGAGCAATTTTTTATAGCTGCTTTATGTTCTGCTATTCGAGTTTCTGGTCTACGACCTGTCTCACCTATGTAGGATAGTCTACGACCTGTCTCACCTATGTAGGATAGTCCACAACTAAATTTTACCTCATAGACCACTCCTTGCATTTCAAAATTATCTTCTTATCTTTGAACTATCTTTGGGAAATATTTTTTAACTTTGTGCTCTTAAACTTGGAGCTAGCCTTATCTCATACTTCTTACTAATTCTCTATAAAAACTCGAATATACCTTCGTGATAAGTAATTTTTTTAGTGCATTTTATTTGTTGCTGTTGCGTGTTTTTCTTACCTGAAAAATTTAGACTTCATTTTTAGGATAGTTATTTTCTGTAAGGATGACTTCAAGTTCTTCTTTGTGTGCTTTTTTCATTTCTGCTGTACATGCTACTTTATTTATTTTTTCTAAAAACTGACTAGCCACATTTTTCTTAATAGAATATGTATGGTAGGGATTGAAATCCAATAATTTATTTGTATTCAAAGGTTTACCTAGGAAGCCAGTTTTCAGCATGAGTTTTATTCAAAGTAAGCAATCAACCCAAACATTTGACCATTTTTTTTTTTTCACTGGAAGAAAAAAATTCCAGGGTTATTCCAGGATCTTTCACAAAAAATATGAAAAATCAAGGACTTTCCAGGCATGGAGAAAAAGGGAAATCAAATTACAGGTATTTCCCAAGAATCCAGGGGCTATGTGAACCCTACAAAAATTGTTGCAGAAATTGCTGTGGCTTGGTTTCAAGCAGTGCAAGTTGTCTCATGCCATGTTCCATCTGATCAGCTTTTGCTTAGGTGTCAGGAGTTTTGGGATCCAGTGGGCAGATCATTACCAGATATTCAATCAGAATGAAATCAACTGTTACTTTAGACAAATGCAATGTCTTGCTAATCTGCCTGACTGCTAAACATCTATCTTGTAGTACTATTTCATGCATCTTGTCTACATTTTTTGCAATGATAGCCTCAGAGGGTCTTCATGAGCGAGTTTCATCTTCCATGTTCATTCTAACACACTTGAATCCGGCTTCCCACTTCTTCCCAATACTGTATGTAAGGACATCACAACCCCCCCCCCCCCAAAAAAAGAGAACTTAGTACCATTTTTTTATGGTTGGGACAAGAACTTCTGGGATGCTCTAATGTGTCTTCAGTTTATATAACAATACATACTTCAACACCTATTAGAACTAATCAATGAATAACATAAATGTGTGATTTTTACCTTCTTAGCAGATTCAGTGGAATGTCTTGCAAAGCGAATCAAAATCTTCAAGATCACTTCACAAACAGAAAGAGACGGACACAATATCAAAAGTATGTATCGGAATCTTGACAGAATATCCATACGCAGAAATCCCTAAAATGAAATTAAAATGCACAACATCTGCATTCCAGAATTTTTTTAAACGCCAACAAAGTACTTGATTACATTTTCATTAAATTCAAATTAAATTGAATCAATTTTACGAACATTAATTCTCATTTTACAGCTTGGAATATTTTTTTAAACACAAATTGTACATGCATAAGCAAACATGTGGCCAAGTAGTTTATTGTTGTATAGTAGTAAGATTTTTTTTTTTTTTTTTTTTGATTTAAGGTTAAACGACCACCGTGAGCAACTCAATGGGCTATAAGCAGTCACCCGTCCCTAATTTAGGGTCACTGATTCCAGGGAAAGGAAAGAGCCAATGCCATAAGACAAACACAACATCCATGCCTCACCAGGATTCGAACCCGGACCCTTCTCTTGCGAATGGTCATAAACCAGCGCTTAGACCACTGCACCACCTGGGCAGCCGTAGCAAGATTCATCCAGGAGTTACAGAGTGAATCTTATCTTTGGCCTCAGACACAAACAGAATTATACAATCCATTGAACAAACTCTTGAATATTAAGAAGTCAATATTTCAAACTCTTTGGTGTGAGCTCAGAGTTTTGTTTTCAATGCTTCCATATGTTAGTTTTACTTCATTGATTCAAGAAGGGCATTAATTATTGCCAGGTTATGGAGTTGATTGTTTCATGTCTAGTAAAACAAACGCAGATTGCAGCTTTGAATTTCAGTGTTTGAAATTAGTCCATTGTTAGTGACATTATTAAAGATTTTTGATGATTCATTTACAAAGTTCAATTTGTAAACATTAACTTTTTTATACATTTTTTATTGTGGTTTACTTCATGGTCTAACATTTGAAATGGATTCCAGTTTTACTCACAATTACAGTTTCCTATATACTGCTGTAATACGCTATCATGATCTTTGTTTTGAGCTATCAAAAAGTGTTCCTTAATTTTCACCTTAACCTATGACAGGTTTGATCAATTTAAAATGAATTACAACTAATGGAATTTGCATAGACCACATTTCAAATTAGCCATTTGTGTGCATTATTTAATTTTCCTGTTATATTACCCAGTTTGGGAAGTTACCTTAATATATAGCTATTTTGATCTTTGAAATGCTCAAATGCTTGTAAATGATCAAAGTCAGAAAAAGACAAGGTTATACTCATTCCATACTTCTGGTGACCATTTCATGACATCAGGGTCCTAATTGCCAAACAATGCTACCATGGGTGCAAGTTGTGAGATGTGGCCAAGACTGAAAATATTTTGAATACCCCCACCACCACCAGCGCACTCAGACATAAACACAATATACATTAAATATTATATGTGGTTCAAATTCATTATTAAATCAAAAGTGCATAAAACGACCAAGCATTAGTGCATATGTATGTAAACAAAATTTGAAGTCCATGCAAATTGTAATCGGAAAGTTAAATTTGATTATTAGGTAGGAACTACCAGTTGAAATTTAACAAATCTCCAAAATTCCTTATGTTGCAAAAGAAAAAAAAAAAAAAAAAAAAAAAGAGATCTTGCATAATATTCAAATCCAATCCACATATTTGCTGCTTATATAGCATTTTAAGCCCATAATAGAAATATGTTAACCAAATTATTGAAATTGTAATAATTAATACAACACATACCATGGAAGATGTTTCAAATAATCTTTAGTAAATCCTGTTGAATCAAATAAGTGCTGCACACTTTTAAAAGTCATTTAAATTGTAAAATTTAATAAGGATAAAAAAATAATAATCAAGATTATGCATGTCCAACTGTAGTTGTGTACACAGAGAGCTTGTTTCATTAATTCACTTCACCATGATCACAGTTTTATAGTAACCATCACAAATTTTCATAGGTGAATTATTTCTTTAAAAAAACTTGTTATTGTGGCACACTTGGATTTTTTAACAGGCAAGTTCTCAGCAGTACCTTGTGGTGCATATCGTTTTCTTGTATGCTGGACAGGAGTAGTTGAATCAATGGACAGGAGTAGTTGAATCAATGGACAGGAGTAGTTGAATCCTTTTTTTGAATCAATAGGTTTGGCAAGTGAAAGAGTAGTTGATGCACTTTCTTTTGAAGCAATATGTTTGGCAATGGAATTACTAGGACACAACTTGCTTTGTTAAGCAAGTGGGAACATCTATTGTTTTTGTAGTAATTTCATATTGAGGAATATTTGAGACTTTATTTCCTTTTGTTGATAGGAATTTCTTGTAAGAGGCATAGGCGAAATGAATTGCACTACACATCTGCGTGGTGGGCTTTAATTCTACAGACTTTATCTCCTTTCTTCGTAAGCTGTATTTCACAATAGCAGCAGCCTCATAATTTTCCACAGTGAGACAACTTCTATCATCTGTAATAATGTCATCCATGATATTAAATGTCCCTTCAACCAGAGGACCAGAAAAAGTAGACAATAGAGCTCTCAAAAGAATTCCTAAATATTTATACCTAATAGTAACACCATCACTCTCCTTCAAATCAAAAATATGTGACCACCAATCACATTCTATCCTTGAACTATCATCAAGACAGATTCTTGTGGCTTCCAACTCTGTTATAGCATTATCAAGTGAATACCTTCGAACCTCTTCTAAAAGAAAGCTCCTATCTGAATCATTAATTACTTGAGGCAAGCACTCGCTTAATTTGTCAAATGCTGATAAAGTTGTGTTGCATCTCCGCTGCTTTGGATGCAGTACCGAAAGCCAAATCAACACTTTATTATTGAGCGGCAAGTTTTTCATCATATATATTGCAGTATTTTGATATGCATATCTTAAATTTTTATAAAATGCAGAGATCCAATTAACTTTCTTCTTTTGCAACTCTTGTGCTTCTGAGTAAGCAAACCTTCCAACACTCAAAAGTTCAATCACACTGCTCTCTGGAATAAATTCAACTTTGATGAATAATGACAAAAATTCCTTGCACAAGACAAACATTTCACAGTGGATTCGGTGCATCATAGGTGCCTCACATTGAAACATTTTTACGAATAAATGGAACTTGGACAATATACCCCTGTAAAAGTTCAGGAACAACGAGAATTTTTGCTGGAGGTGGATCAGAGAAAGCAAAATTCTGTCTTTTCGTACTTTACCAGCTTCTGTCTGTTTTTGTTTTGCAAGATGGGACTGAATTACATGTATGCGGCTGCGCTGAGCATCAGACACTTTTCGAGTCTTGTAAACATTACTCAAAAGTGCATCTACACTTCCACTCTTCTGTTCCTCATTTAACAAAAAGCTATAATAATACACAATCAAGGCATCACGCAACTCATGGAGTCTGTCGCAAGTGGTTAACATCTGCAGAAAACGTGTTTCAGTGGGCCTTAAAATTTGCTTCGCTGAACTTGAATTTAGCAAAACTTGTACTTCAGAGAATAACTGTTTGGCATTGGGAGAATCCTGAATATCATAATAAACATTGCTTGCAAAACCCTCAATAAACATATCGAATTTCTGAAAAAATTGTTTTGCAGAATTATGCACTATATGCACAACATCTCCATGAATATCCAGAAGATTTGGGTTTTCCTTTCTCATTAAAGTCCCCACTCTGCCCCTATATCCCCGCATTGTATTGCAGTTATCCATCAGACAACTTATCACTTGAGTGAAGGCTAAATAATTTTTTGAAAGAAGTTCCTTCACTTTTGGAAAATGTTGACAGCCGTGGCAACATTTTCTTTTTTTGATCCAAGAAGATCTGTGACTGTTTTCTTTTGCTCCTCATCATAGAATCGTACCATCACATTGATGATCTTGTCCATTGCATTATTCGTAGCTTCATCTATGTTCAAGGAGAAAAAATTTCCCTTCAACTGTTGGACTAACTCGTTTCTCATGCACTTCGCAGTACCATGTGTGTTGATGTAGGTTACAGTCGTCCTGGACATTTTCAATTTAGAAAGTGCTAACTTATCACCTGCAAGATGCTTAGATAGCTCAACTAACTGTGGTGCCAAATTGAATGGCAGCGTGTTTTCGCATAAAAATGCAGTCAGAACCGCTTTCTGATGTGCAATTCTGTCAGATATTGATGCTTTGGCCTGAACAGGAGCGACTCCAGGCAATGTTTGTGTATGCTGCTGTGCTCATACACACTTTTGATGATCAGCATCCTTACTGTGTCTGAACAGCACTTTTTTACCATTGCTTCCATAGTTTAACTTTCTGCTGCATAAAACACAAAAGCTAAATCCCGGTTCCTTAATTTTCCGGCACCAAGAACCAAAATTTGACATCATGGGAATCAGTCTCATCTAACCATTCCCATCGCCACTTATTTTTAACACTGCTATCGTTCAAAGCCGACATATTTTTCGAATCTATGAATTCAATAGCTGACTGCATGTTGAAAAAAGGAATCACAAATTTACCAATACTTGGTTAATTTCGCATACACGCGTAAAATATGGCAAGATCGACTGGTACGACTCACTCCAAAGATTAGCTGTAACCTATGGCGGCACAGCCAGTGGTGTCTCCACCTAATACAAACAAGCTCGATGGGTGAACCTGTTATGGTGTGTGACGTACACGTAGCGAAGAGAAAGCCAGGGACAGGCGAGGTTGGGTTGCGGGGTTATGACGTATGCGAGGATCGGCATAGAACCTCCAACGGAGCTGCTCCTAGATTCCTCTTCGACAAGAATGCCCCTCTTACCCAGAATGCATCAGGTGCCGCTGCTACTCCGAGTTTACGATAAGCGAGGTACTACGGTACGAGAGTGGTTGTCGATGGCGTACTTACTTTCCGGAGTAGAGTGTATGGATAGAAAGGGAAAAAAGCAAAATACATACCGTAATTTTCGGACTAAGAGCCGCAGGTGAGAAATTTTGCAATCTTGGAAGCAAAAGTTGCTGTAAGAGCTGCACCGGCATAAGGGCCGCAGCTATGAAATCATGGTGCTGCTCAGAAAACTAAATTATCTTCCTTATTTTCCTGAATTAACTCACACCCAACGTAATTATATGTATACTTCAAAGGCTAATTCTGAAACTCAGTGTCGATCTGCTTTATGCACTTATTTTTTCATACTGGCAAAAGCTTTTATTTATGCATTTTTTTAATAATGCTAATGATGTTATTTGTTTGCCCTTATTAAATGCTCAAAACCATTTATGTAATCAATATAAATCACAGTCAATCTTAAGACTCCTATTAGAATATTGCATTGCTCATAAAACCGCACAATTGTCTAAATTCCATTCAATGTGGATGTCTGCTACAGGATAGTTCTCTGTTCACCACAATAGAATCCTCCGTCTTAGAAGTAATTAACTTATAAATTATCACTTGTAATGCTTTCGATTAATGTTTTCTTTAATAATATGTTCCTTCTATCTTTGTTATGCTTTTTTCTCATCTACAGATGTTTTTTGTTAGAATGAAGTTGCTTTTCTTTTTCTGTATGCAGCTGCTAAATGGGGTAGTTAACACGTCCCTCCCACGCTTCCTTTTACCAGCTGCCTCGCACGTGTTCGCTGACCCCCCTCGCTGATCCCCCCCCGCCAATCACTTTGAAACGGTTGGAGGAAAACCGCCACAGAACCGCCAGGAAAACTGCCACACGGTTTTCATTAAGGGGCCGTGCACAAATTGCTATTCCTCCGAGGAACACTTTGAATGTGTGGCAGTTTTCTGGTGTGGCAGTTTTCCAAGTTTCCGAATTATGGGTGGCAGTTTCCCAAGGTACCTAACGATGGGAAGGAGCTCTTTTGTTTGTCTGAATTTTCATGTCGGTTCATACTTAGGGCAACTGGCCACAGAAGTTCGAGGGGGTATAAAGATTGCCGTTTCTTGGCCTATATTGAGAATTGAATTGGGAACTCCAAACAAATTTCGAGAAAACGTTCTATGTAAGCCAAGCAAAAATTGTTTTGTTCAGGAAAGACCAATGAGGTGGGAATTTTATAATAACGCTGCACTTTTACTTAGGCACTAAATATTTACATAACATGTCAAATTTGTAGTATTTTTTTTTACCTAATTAAATCATAGGCCCTACACCTTGGCCTTTTTAACAGCTTTTAATTTGCCAACTTTATATTCATGACGCTTACATATCAATAGCATTGCTCTTTTACTAAGGTACTAAATAGTCATAATAGGCCATAGGTATAGGGCCTTTTTAATAGGTTTTATTCTACCAGTGTCATATTCACAACGTTTACACATCAAATCAAGTTAATAATATTGCGCTTTTAATTTAGGCACAAGATATTTATTCCTAGGCCTAGGCTTAGGCCCTTTTACCAGTTTTTATTCTACCAATGCCATATTCACAACATTTAACAGAAAATCAAGTTGATAATATTGGGCATTTACTTAGGCCTGAAATATTAATTCATAGGCCCTAGGCCTGAAATATTAATTCATAGGCCCTAGGCCTAGGCCTTTTTAATAGTTTTTACTTTATCACTGCCATATTCACAACATTTACACAACAAATAAATGTAATAATATTGCGCTTTTACTTAGGCAGGAAATATTAATTCATAGGCCCTAGGCTTAGGCCTTTTTGACAGTTTTTATTCTATTAATGCCATATTAACAACGTTTACACATCAAATTAAGTTAATAATATTGCGCTTTTATTTAGGCACGAAATATTTATTCACAGGCTCCAGGCCTAGGTTTAGGCCCTTTTACCAGTTTTATTCTACCAATGCCATATCCACAACGTTTAACAGAAAAATCAAGTTAATAATATTGGGCATTTACTTAGGCACGAAATATTAATTCATAGGCCCTAGGCCTAGGCCTTTTTAATAGTTTTTACTTTATCACTGCCATATTCACAACATTTACACAACAAATAATAAATGTAATAATATTACCCTTTTACTTGGGCACGAAATATTAATTCATAGGCCCAGACCTAGGGCCTATGGACGAATATTTCGTGCCTAAGTAAAAGAGCAATATTATTACATTTTTTTGTGTGTAAACGATGTGAATATGATAGAGTAAAAACTATTAAAAAGTAAATAATAACACAAGGAACTGTACACCAACTATATATAAAATAGTACAACTATACTAGTTATCCGAATTTATTGGCGTATATAAAATCAAGGTTTCCAAGCTTTTGCACATGGTTGATGTGCGAAAGCTTGGAAACCTTGATTTTATATACGCCAATAAATTTGGATAACTAGTATAGTTGTACTATTTTATACTATTAAAAAGGCCTAGGGCATATGAATTAATATTTCGTGCCTAAGAAAACGCCCAATATTATTAACATGATTTTCTGTGTAAACGTTGTGAATATGGCATTGGTAGAATAAAAACTGGTAAAAGGGCCCAAGCCTAGGCCTACAGCCTGTGAATAAATATTTCATGCCTAAATAAAAGCACAATATTATTAACTTGATTTGATGTATAAACGTTGTGAATATGACACTGTTAGAATAAAACCTGTTAAAAAGGCCTATGACTATTTAGTGCCTAAGTAAAAGAGCAATGCTATTGACTTGATTTGATACGTAAGCAATCTGAATATAAAGTCGGCGAATTAAAAGCTGTTAAGAAGGCCGAGGTGTAGGGCCTATGAATTAATTAAGTAAAAGAAAATATTACAAATTTGACATGTTATGTAAATAACATGTCAAATTTGCCTAAGTAAAAGTGCAGCGTTATTAAAAAAATTCCACCTTATTGTTCTTTCCTGAACACTTGGCGCTGAAATAGAACGTTTTCTTGAAATTTGTTTGGAGTTCCCAATTCAATTCTCAATATAGGCCAAGAAACGGCAATCTTTATACCCCCCTTCCCTCCCCAACTTCTGTGGCCAGTTGCCGTAAGTATGAACCGACATGAAAATTCAGACAAACAAAAGAGCTCCTTTTCATCGTTAGGCACCTTGGGAAACTGCCACACATAATTTGGAAACTTGGAAAACTGCCACACCAGAAAACTGCCACACCAGAAAACTGCCACACATTCAAAGTGTTCCTTGAAGGAATAGCAATTTGTGCCCGGCCCCTTAATGAAAAGCGTGTGGCAGTTTTCCTGTGTGGCAATCTTCCGGTGTGGCATTTTTCTTGTGTGGCAATCTTCCGGTGTATCAGTTTTCTTGTGTGGCAGTTTTCCTGTGTGGCGGTTTACAGTGAACCCTTCGAAACAGCGGTCTCCGCTTTCTCGCTTTTTTCTTTTAAGTGGTTTGACCTACTTTCACTCAGCCTTCGCGTTGAGCTCCGCTGTTACAGGAATAGGAAACTCTTCCTTCTTTTGCGTTTGTGAAAAGATTTTATCTTCAGCCAAGTATTAAATTAAATATCCATTGTTAACATCATTACTTGTCACAATCTTTTTCATGTTCTCCGATTTAAATCAGGAGAACGTTTTGCGGCTTCAATGCAGCTTTCTAAATATTTGTTAACATCGTTACCTGTCACAATCTTTTTCATGTTCTCCGCTTTAAATCATCAGAAGAACGTTTTGCGGCTTCAATGCAGCTTTCTAAATATTTAACAAATTTATTGCCAGATGAACCAAGAAGAGTGAACAGAATTTGTCTTTCGTCCCGCCAGTATTGTTTGGAATAGGTCAAGGTCACTGGCTCACTACTAATGGAATCGCTGGAATCATCCTGGGGCAGGCTTTTGCATTGTTCATGTTCTTAAGCTCGGAAGTCACGCTACTGGTTTGTGTGCTTATGTCTCCATTTCATCCTCCCATCTATTATCATTCCATGCTACTGCCACGGGATGTGCTTCCCCCACTCCCATGCAAAGGGCATTTGGATCAGACATTCCTTTCACAAACAAACCTCCTGACCTTAAGACCTACACCTACCAGTGTTTTCCCGTCTCCCCCCCCCCCACACTTTCCCTCCTAAACCAACATCAGCGGAGCGGAGTTATCTTTTCAATAGACGTGTCTAACGTATGAGTAGAAAGAGGAAAAAAAACGATCACAGTTGAGTTTGTAGAAAAAAACGTTCTTTGAAAAAAATTACTAAGCATCTGCATGAAAAAAAAAAAAAAGGAGCGCAGAAACAGTCTTTTTGAAAACAAATTCGGCATAAGGGCCACTTTGGCATAAGAGCCGCACACCCGAAAAACTTCACTTTTAGTAACGTAAGAGCCGGCGCTCTTAGCCCAAAAATTACGGTATTTGGAAATTATTTTTACTGATATTTTCTTCCGTCCCACTTCCGTCTTTGGATATTTTCAAAAGACGGAATTTTGTCCTCTGGACGGAAAACTTGTACCCATGAATGCTACTAAATCAAAATGTTGCTGTGTTTGCACTAATTCAATGTGTTGGAAACATTATTTGAAAACTAGAGGGAATAACATTAATAAATTCTAATAGAGCTATTAATGCATTTTGGTTTTATTCTTAATTAGATAAATTTGTGGAATGTTGCAGATATTCATTTGTTAGGCATAAAGAAATTTCGTTATAAAATAGCAAGAATATAACAGTATATGCATTGTCTTTTCATTTAAATTTATATTTATTAGGCGTGATCAAATGAAACCCATTTGAGCTGATTTATTAATATGAATGAAAAGTTACATAGGAAACTGTGATAGCAATATAAAGATCAATGTTTAAGAATACACAAATGCACTAAGTTTCATTAGACGAAGTCTCCACGGGCATTCAGACAGGCATTCCACAGCATGGGGAGGTGTCAGATACCATCTGAGAAAAACGAATTTGGCTGCTCCTTGAACCATTTGAACACTGTGGGCTTCACTTTATCATCTGTGCTTTTAGAGTTTTTTTTTTTTTTGAGGGTCTGAACAAATGAAAGTCACACGGTGACAAATCGTGGCTGTAAGCTGGGTGGGCAAAAACTTCCCTCCTTTTCCTTGTGAACGAACACTTCTGGCAAAATGCAGACATGCATTGTTGTGAAAAATAATCACTCCAGATGAAAGCATTCTGGATTGCTTATTCTTTATGACTTTATTCAGGTTGTGGATTCTGAGTAATACCATTATATCAATTCATCAAATATTTCTATTTGTTGAATTCTTTACGTGGTTATAATTCACGTTATATATATGTCAACAAATCTGTTGTTGCATAATTTACTGTTTCTCACGTCATCATTAAAATGCCCATGGGAAACGTCAATAATATAAATATATAATAAAATTTCAAAATGTTACTCACATTTTGTCATGAGGTTTTCAGCATATTGCAGAGTTTTCTGTAGTTGAAGTCTTCAAATAGATAAGTAAGAAGTCTTCAAATGGATAGTTAAAAAGCTACGTGAATATGACAAAGTCTTCAAATGGATGTGACGAAGTCTTCAAATGAGTAGGTAAAAAGCTGCAAATGATTATCACTATTTCTGAGTCGTTATTTAAAAGATGATTTATGAACGTTAAAAGAATTAAAAATTCAGAACCTTATGTTGAAGGTGAGTCGAATTGGTAATATGTTTACAGGGGTCTGGAATCTACATGCATCCCATGAATTTAATGAACCCATTCTCGAGAGTTCTACGCAAAGTGACTATCATGCCACATACCACAGGAGCATGGGCAAACAGGTTTCATTTGATCATGTCAAAAAGAAAGAATGTAAATTACCAATACAACTAAATTAACCTCCAAAATCATTATATTTATTGAAGTACCAGCCCTTTCTGTTACAAAAGCATCAGCTGCATTTTGAAATCTCAATATCAAAAATGCTTACTTGGCTGCATTTTATTCTAAAGCAAGCATTCAAATGCTGTTAATTTCTTCTGTATATGATGTAAATGCACTTTTACATAAACTTTGGCTGCAATTTTTCAGATTTTATGCTTTGATTTAAAAACTGTGGAGTACACTTCCTTTGCAATAGTTTCAGTTTGGATCCATAATTCATTAATTAGGATTGTGACGTCACATAGTACCAGTACCAATTCTTTGCTTGTAAGGGAAATTGGTTGAATAAACCTTGTCTTCTATGGACAAGGTACGGCTATTAAATAACAAGACTGATGCTATAATTTTAGTTAAATAAGATGCAATCACCAAAAAACTTCGTCAGACTTCTTAAATGTACTGTCCGATGCATTTCAGCAGATCTGTCTGCCAAAATGCATCGGACAATACATTCAAGAAATCTGAAGAAGTTTTTCGGTGATTGCAATTCCTCATGCAAATATTTTTACGAGTGATTCATTTTTCTGTTTTTCAAGTTTTCCAATGTAATTTTCACATCTCCTTTTGTCTTCATGTGCCTCCCGTAGTTCAACTAAAAAAGTATATCCTACTCAAGAAACGTGCAGACTTTTTGAAGTTAGTCAAAAAAAGCCTATACACCCAAGAACCTGATGAGAACAACAGTGCAAAGACTTGAACATCGACCACCTACAACCGAGAGGTACGTGAGAGATTTTTCCTTGAATCACATTCGATTACCGCGATATATATTCACAGCGAATATTAATAACTTACAACCGAGAAATCGCTTTCAACTCAAAGGAAATATAACATGTAAACAGTTACAGCAGTTAAAACCACCATTAAATGGTTCTACCTGAAAAAAGTAACGTATGGAAAACATGTTTTTTAAATCTCGATACATCGAGAAATACGTGCGTAATCCTAATTACATATACACTGGCGGAAAGTGAAAAAAGAACACCAAGAAGGAGACGTCTGATACCAACGAATTTTATACAGCTTAATAATGGAATACAGAGGATAACGTGATCAAAACATTATGGCAAAATACAGCTGTATTTGCTGGTAAACTGAAAAATAACATTTCCACGTAACATGGTTAGTACGAGGTTGAACCGCCATGAACTGCGTCACACTGTGCAATTCTGGCATGGAGTCTGTCGTACAGATGTTGGATGTAAGTTTGGGGTATTGAGTTCCAAGCATCCTCAACCTGGACGCGTAAATCGGAGATGGTTGTGGCAGGCCGTGGAGACCGGATAAGTCGTTGTCCCATAAAATTCCACACGTGCTCAATGGGGGACAAATTCGGTAAACGTGCAGGCTATGGAAGTTGTCTCACACCCTGAAGTGCATGTTGCATTGCACGTGCCGTGTGTGGGCATGTGCGTTATCTTGCTGGAAAACACCACGATGGACTGACCTTACAAATGGCACAACAACGGGCTGAATGATGTTGTTGATCTAGGAGGTGCTGTTTAACGTACCCGGTACAAACACTAGTTACGTACGGGAGTGATAGCTGATCGCTCCCCACACCAGGAGACCAGGTGTAGGCCCTGTGTGTCGCTAGCGGATGCAAGAAGGGTGGAGATGCTCCCCTGTGCGCCTGCGAACACGCATACGGCCATTGGAGGCTCCCAAGCAGAATCTGCTTTCATCGCTGAACACGACAGATCGCCATTGCGTTCTCCAGTGCAGACGTTGGCGACACCACTACAGCCGTTCCTGACGGTGGGCTGGAGTCAGAGGTACACATGCCAGAGGCACACGTGCACGTAGTCCTGCATCCAGTAGACGGTAGCGGATTGTTCGCACAGTCACCTCAGGTGCAACGTCAGCTCGGATTTGCGTCGCAGTGGATGTTCTGCTTGACAACGTCTCTCTTCTTATGCGTCGATCGGTCCGCTCATCAGTCCGTCTGTGACTCCCGATTCCACGTCTTTTCGTGTGCGAATGTTCCTCGGACCATCTACGCCACCATTGTACCACCACCGATACTTTCCGTCCAATTCGCTCCGCAATACGACGATACGACCACCCGGCCTCGTGGAGTCCGACTAGACGACCTCGCTCAAAGTCCGATAACTGCTGAAATCGTACAGGTCTTCCATGTCCAGGCATTACAGCTTCTTCAGGGTCTTCGCACGTGTCCGTACGCCGACGACTGATTCAATTCACTTCGCCGTACTCCTTAAATACCACCGACAATAATTTGCATATTATGCCGTGCTGTGGCGTAAGCGCTTACCGGTTGGTCCCAAAATTAACATCACACCTACATAAACTCGACCCCCATTAACATATGTAAATTTCATGATCGTCTGCCAATTCCTTCTTGGTGTTCTTTTTTCACTTTCCGCCAGTGTATATAAAGAAAGGGCTCTACCTGTGATGTCCATGAATATGTCCAAAAATCATCCACAGCTAATGTCCAATGTAGGCCTAGTCAAATATTCCGCTTCCTTTCAACATCCAGGAATGCTGGTGGTGAAATCGTACGTGTGATAAAATATGCGGTCCTCCCACTGGACGAAGTCAGAATTAAAACAAAAGACACCACAAACGACCACAAGGCAAAAAGACCTAACAATATAAAATGGAACCAAGAGTAAAATGAATTAAAAGTAGATGGAAGGTCACAGTCGTCAAACCACATCACCAGACCAGTTTCAGCAAGTTTCATGCTATCCTCAAAAATATGCTCGTCCAGCATATGGCTTTGTGCTGATTTGGGTAGATAATGTAATAGGTATTAGGACCTTAAGGCTAATCAGCATGCCAATTTCAAGATCTCTAGGTTGTTTAGCAATTCACGAAAAATTGAAGCAGACAATGTTCTGAAGCCGCCATTTGAATTTTTTTTTTTTTTTTTGGTTTTCAGACTTTTTTTTAGGTATCCAGAACTTAAGACCTATCTGTGCACTAATTTTCAGATCTCTAGGTCATTTAGAGGTGGTCAAAAAATTCGTGAAAAAATTCAAGTAGGCAGTGCTTCAAAGCTGCCATTTTGATTGTTTAGTTTTTGGACTTATCTATGCATATGGACATTAAGACCTATCAGCATACCAATTTTAAGATCTCTAGGTAATTTAGAAGTGGTCAAACAATTCACTGATGGAAACACTTGCATTTTCCCACTTTGCTTTATATAATAGAGATTAACTGGAACACATCACTGTATTTACAATATAAAATTACAATTTAAAACAAAATAAAATGTGGAAATAACTATTTTACGGGTCTTATAGAGGTAATTATTCAAAAGAGTTGGTGGTCAAATTTTCAAACTAGAACCTAGTTAATCATCAGGACTACGTCACTTTGTGACTTCTAAAAATTTGACCACCAACTTTAAATAATTACCTTTATAAGACCCGTAAAATAGTTATTTCCACAGTAAACTATAAATAGAGGTGCCATAAATTCATTTACAACCAAAATAAAATGATAAATAGCTTACCTTTCAAAGCCAGCACCTTTAAACATTTCACTGCACATCAGGTTTGGGTTTTCTGTAGGTTCCAGCCTCATGTGGTGATCCCATTTCGCCATTGTTGTATTTCTCACATGCAGGCGGGTAAATTAAGTGACACAGAGCATTTTGCAACAATACTGTAGTTCACCATGACTTTGAAAACATTTTATATTCACTTAAAAACTCCTCTACCAACATATAAATCAAACTCATGCAACACAGGAAACCTATCAAACCAAAATTCTTTTGACAAACCACTAACGTACACAGGAATTCTCATTAACATCTAATACCTAAAAAACCAAACCACATACAAATATTCTAAAAAAACACCTAAAAACCTATTTACAATATTTACAGTGAACCAGTAATTATTGCCGTCTATGCCATTCTACTTCTTTCGTGCCCTTCACTTCAACTTTATGCACGCAGCATGTGCCCACCACACCTTTTAATAATCATATCTCCAACAGTTAGCACTTTATTTCCAATTTGGATTCCATATTTGTGACATAATTTATTTATTTCTGCAGAAAACCCGGAAGGTAAGGCAATGCTCCAACGTACTGCAACTGTTTTTCACTTTTTGAGGTAGTAGTGTCATTCATCTTACTTTGTACTTCATATACCCATTTTTTTATTTTTTTGTGGTGGGCATCCATAATTACTTGCTACTTCTTTAATATATTTATCTCTTTTGTAAAAAATTCTTTATTTGAGGATCAAATGAAGAATTCTCAAAAATAAAATTTTTTTACAGAATCTAAAATTTTTAACAAATCCTAATGTGAAATTTGAGCTTGAATCTGGAGAATTATGATCTCCATTCTTGGTTTTATAAAAAGAAAAAAGAAAAAAAGAAAAAAAAATGGCAACCCCTTAATAAACCCTCGTGACCCCAAAAAGGGCTTTGACCCAAAGGTTGCAGGCCCCTACTCTAGAAGAATACTGCAAACTACCCAACAGCTAGTCTAGGTTGTTGGCTTTCAATTGCTTTTGGACACAGTGCATCAGTTCATCAGTTCTCACAAATTTTCCAATTTCCTAACTTTTGTTTTTGGAAATTTTCTTCTCCATTACCAAGCTCATATGAAAACACTTATGGGGGTAGGGGGATAACATTTAACAACAATGCTGGAGAGTGGAAACATCGCAGGGGAAAAATGTGATTAGAGGAGAAATCTTTGCTCCATTCGCCTTTCGTTTTTTAGCTACTCCTGCCAGTTTCAAGCTGAAATACAAATATTTATGGAATAAAATGGTATTTAACAACAATAATAAGCATACTGATCATCGCAAGAAAAAACATTACAATTACGGAAAAATTCTTCACTCAATCAACCTTTCATTTTCAAAAGTTTTGTAAAGATGAAACTGTGTCGTCTGATGAACCAACCCCACCCCAAATTTCTGTTCAGCTGTGCATTGATCTCATGAATGACCAAAATCGTAACGAAAAGGGTGAAATTCCTCGAATTCGCGAAAAAATCTCATGCCTGATGATTACAGGGAAATTTTCGTGCCGTCTCATTTCCGTTTTCGCAAATTGTTGCCTACAGTTTCAAACTGAAATACAAACTCCTTGTTTGTTAGAATGTTTACCTGTATAAGTGCCATTGCCTGAAAAAGCTGTCCATTGACAGTGAAAGCTTGCATTTGTCTAATAAATTATTAAGTCCAAAAAATGGATTTGTTTTATTCTTCATATATTAATTAAAGTTGTGTATCGGAAACTAATTAAGTATTACTTTGTCAGCAGACTTTTTTTATGTAAGATGCTATTTTTAAACATACAAGAAACTCATGGAAGATTAAGCAAAAATAATATTAATACTTACAAACCTTTATAACATCTAATTTAATAATGGTAGCATCAGTCAATTCTTTCAAACTATCTTCAGGAACTTGCTCAACATCATACGGTTTTATAAATGGTGATAAATGACCATTTGCCCATGGAAAGGTAAGGTCTAAACAATTCTGAAAATCAAAAATTACAAAAATAAACTCAGGAAGAAAACTGTTAATTACAACTCATTTTATGCTCCTCAGCAAAACATGCTCAAAAATTAAAGCTATTCATTAGAACAAAAACATAAGATTACCTATAAAATAAATAACAGCACAAAAAAATAAGCAAACTCAAATTTACCTGCTGTTCAATAAATAAAGACTGTTTTTCAAGCTCTGATGCTCATGAGAAATATTAAAAGTGCACATATTTAGCATTACAGCACAAAGGAAAATGTTAATGCACTTGACAAATTACTTAGAGAATTTGAAAATATGACATTTCATGACGCAGTAGCTAAACCCGTATTCTCTTATTCCTATCAGCATAACACTTACTCTACCCAATATATTGTATTTCCAAGCTCTTAAGACATTTGCTGAGAGTATGTTCAAGTGACTCATAGGCACAATAAAAAATGTTTATAGTGCAGTAAAAATCTTTTTATTTACTGGCATAAAAAAGTATACAGAATTGCCAAGCTTTTGCTCTCCGTTGGGAGGTTTTCTCAAGGCAGTAGGTAAACATAAAATATAAATTTATATTTTAGGTATAAAAATACAAATTTCTGTCTATCTAAAAAGCCTCCCAGTAGAAAGTGAAAACTTGACAATTCTATATACTTTTTTACACAAGTAAATAAACGGATTTTTACTACACTCTCTTGAGCATTTTTTTATTGTGCATAATCTGGTGTACATGTAACTAGTAAGTACCTCATAGGGTTAACTCAAAATATTTTCAGTTGCCCGCAGCTTAACTATCTGAAGTACCTTAATGAACAGTATTCTATAGCAGAAACTTGAGTTGCTAACTAGTAAATTTTATATTTTGTTTTACTTGTTTCCTACAAGAACAAGCAACAGATTTATAAGCCTATACATCTGACAACAGAGATCGCACAGCAACATTTGCTAAGTGAGAATTCCTTCCTTAAAAATATACTAAAGAAGGAAATTCTTTTGCATATATTCTTTACTCCATATTTCTTTTGTGGATATCACTTCAACATTTTGGAAATCTCAATCACGTAGGAGGGGATAGAAAAGTACATTTTATTTCACATAACTGAAGGAGGAACATGAAATCTAACAATTACAGAGCATCATGGGATTAAAATAGCTTGCTAATGTATGCACACAAGTGCAGTGTGACTTATGAACACATTCCATGATGTGCAGACTGTATGCAAGTTTGCTGTGAGCACATGACAGCTGCTGTGGGTGTATGCAGGCAGGAGGCTGAGTCATGTCTCATATGGATTCATTCTGTTTTTCACAAGTTCTGTTTCATCAGCAGAGCAAGAAAATGCATGCCTGAGGTAACAAAAGGATGTCCTGCAGACATCATATGGATGCATTTACCCAAGGCTGAATTATCAACAAGCTCGAAGAAGGTCGAACTATGACTGATGTTGCCACAGAGTTTGTAGATGCACGCAGTATACAGCTGTGGCTCTGTTCAGCATTCAGGAGACACAGAACCACTGCTAGATGTTTTGGTGGGGGTCCTCCCCACTGTGCAAGCCAGCAGAATGACTGTTAGCTGGCAATAAAGGCAAAATAAAATCAGAAAAGTACTGGAGGCCAATTGGCTAATGGTCTTCAAACAAGCACAGGTGTGTAAATTTCACCCCTAACAGTGTCAAGACATCTTACATGCAGCAGAGCAGGACTATATGCCAGGAAAGCAGTATGCTGCCTATCGTTATCCAGGGCACATTGTACAGCCTCCCCCATCAGTTGTGTATGAATACCATGTTGACTGGTCTTCATATCAATGCTCCAAGGTAATGTTCACACATGAAAGAGGCTTTAGTCTTTTGTTGGATTCCATGTGGAAACTGATCTGGAGGGAATGTGGAACTGCATATGATGTCAGGAATGTCACTGAACAGGACAGATAGGGAGGGCTACCAACATTCAAGAATTGATTTTCATAAAAAAAAAAAAATCAGTGATAATTTAATTAATGTGTTTTTGTGGAATAACTTTATTACGGGTCTTATAGAGGTTATTTTTCATGAAAGTTGGTTGTCAAATTTTCGAACTAAAGCCTAGTTCGTCATCAGGACTATGTCACTGGAGTAGTTGCGGCCACTCAATTGGAAGAGTCCATCCGCAATTATCATTAATTGTGGTACTTCTTCTTCTTGCTATTTCGATCCCTTCTTCTAGTTTCCTCTTTACTAAGTTTGACTGGCGGGCGATTATTTTCACTGAGTCCCAATTTATGGAGTGTCCACTTGCTTGTATATGTCTGTCTAGCCCTGTTTTGTTCCCAATGTTCCTAATAGCTGCTTGGTGTTCTTTCATTCGGACCTTAATACTTCTCCCTGTTTCTCCTATATAGCTGAGTCCACAGTTACAGTCGATGCAGTAAATTACTCCTTCCTGCAATTGGATGTCCAATTCTTTCTGCTTTAAATCTGGCAGGAATTTCTTTATTTTGTTATTAAGATCTGGAGCTAGCCTGATATTATATTTTGCTCTGATCCTTTTCAGTTTCTCGAAAAGTCCCTTGTGGTACGTAATTTTGCTGGTGAATTTGAAGTTGGTTTTTTCCTGCTTCTTTTTTGGCACTTGTTTAAATATTTTCTCAACATATGGGGAGGGGTAATTGTTTTCTGCCAATATTTCCTTTAATTCTTCTTTGTGAAGATCTTTTTGAGTAGCTGAAGGGACCAGGATTTCAATTTTTTCCAAAAATTGTCTCGCCGTATTCGATTTAATATAATCAGGGTGGAATGAGCAGAAGTCTAACATCTTCCCTGTGTTGGTGGGTTTTCTAAAAAGCTGAGTGAATATTTTCCCCTCTCTTGAGGTCAAGGTTAAATCTAGGTAATTGATGCTATGGTCTTTTTCCTGTTCCAGGGTGTACTGCAAGGTATTCTCTAGTAAGTTAAATTCTTCCAGAATCTGAGAGGGTAGAGATTGGTCCACAGTATCTACTATAATTAGGACATCATCCATGTACCTTACATAGAGAGCAAACAAGGAGGGTTGTATAAGGATTTTTGCCTCTAGTTTACTTATATAATAATTTGCTAGCAGAGGTGCTAGTGGAGAACCCATTGCAAGTCCTGAAGTTTGCCTGTAATATTTCTTTCCAAACTGGAAGAAATTATTCTTGAAGGAAAATAGGAGCAGTTCATATATGCCAAGTAGTATTTCTCTATTGTGATTATGGAATACTATTTTTTCCGCAAGGTCATCTGCAATGAATTCCAGTAGGAGGTCCAGGTTAATGTTGGTACACATAGAGACTATATCCAGGCTTGCCATTACTGGATGAATTAATTCTGGCAAGTTGTCCAGTTTTCCTTTTAGCTGCATGGAATTTTTTAGTAGGTAGGGAGGAGAAGGGAAAATATCTCTGAGGTGACCAAGTAAATAATAATTAATGTTGGAGAGTGGTTGAGTGTAGCATGGCACTTTATCCCATACCTGCCAACATTAGCAAGAACTTTATCAGTAGTATCTAGTATTATTGCGCGTCACACATAGATGCTTTCTTACATAACGATCCATCCCTTTGTGAAAAAGAAATACGCGTCACAACAAAATGTTACAATAAACAAGGATACTAATGAAACAAACTTAACACGTACGAAACAGAAAGTTGATATACCTGGCAAGGGCACAATAGATTTAATCCATATCCTTGGCAAGGGCATATTGTGATATTTAAGTTCAAAACTTCCACCAGTAAAAATCAGTCAGATGCGTTTAGAATTCCACACTTGACAGACAGGAAATCCAAAATTTGTAAAAAATAAAATGCATCAATTTTTACAAATTTTCCAACTTCGTTACTATCATTTTCCGGAATTTCCATCTCCCTTATCAAGCTTAAATGCAAAAACTTATGGAACGGGGATATTTAACAACATAGGAGAATGGGAACATCATGTGGGAGGGAGGGAGCAATTACGGGATAAATCTTTGCTTTGTTTGGAAATTTCCCCCTATTTTCAAGCTGAAATAAAAATATCATCAAACAAAGATATTCGCTCTTTCCACATTTATAAGTGAGTCACAGAAAAATTCTCATTGGCCGCCACCGGGAGTCGAACCCAGGTCTTCCAGTTACACGCCGGATATGCTTTCGCTACACCACAGCGGCCTCGAATTCCTCCAGACTCACACATGCTAACTGCCAAGCCAAGTTGGCAGGTTGCTTCTTGGAGCCGCGCACAATGCTGGGGATTCACCAAAGATGGTAAGCAGCAACTGAAGAAATAATTAGAAGGCGAATAAATAATTAATACAGAAATTTAACATGGACCAGGAACATCAAACAAAGATATTCGCTCTTTCCACCTTTTATACGTGAGTCACATGCTAACTGCCAAGCCAAGTTGGCACTTGGCTTGGCAGTTAGCATGTGTGAGTCTGGAGAAATTCGAGGCCGCTGTGGTGTAGCGGAAGCATATCTGGCGCGTAACTGGAAGACCCTGGGTTCGACTCCTGGTGGCGGCCAATGAGAATTTTTCTGTGACTCACTTATAAACGTGGAAAGAGCGAATATCTTTGTTTGATGTTCCTGGTCCACGTTAAATTTCTGTATTAATTATTTATTCACCTTCTAATTATTTCTTCAGTTGCTGCTTACCATTTTTGGTTAATCCCCAGCATTGTGCGCGGCTGCAAGAGGGTCATTCCACGTCACTTCATCCAGGCCATGTAACCCACCATCTCAGATTTTGATGAAATTTGGCATGGAGGCATACTTCACCAAGATATAGAAAATGACCAAATTTTAACTTCCTGCACCTCATAGTTTCTAAGATACAGTGCTCCAAAGTTTCACTGAACACCAATCGCACACGTGGAGCGACGGAGTCCCGCTTTTCACAAAATGCTGCATAACTGTAGAGCTATTTAGTTTAGAAGAAAGAAATGTTGTACCCTTATGCAAAAGAGCTTCCAGAATAAGAAATCATTTTAAATTTCATTGAAAACACTGAATAAATAAATTAAAAACAGTGGTAAAGTGAAAATTTAAGAAAAAAACTTGCTATTCTATATTAGGCTCTACAGCAAATGGCAGAGGTATGAGGGAGCTCTTTTTTAATGTATATTGGTCTTTGACATATACTGTCACATAACAAGAAAAAAAATAGTGGCTTTCAGCTTGCTTTTGAAGATATGTAAATATCTGAAATGCGTGTGGAGTTCCACTTCGTCAATTCAACCACTTTTTTTTTTTTTTTATTAATTATAACTCATCTCTGACATTCAAGAAATTTCACAAGGAGATAAAATTAACAAGGACACAAAAATTAAAAAAAATATCTTTTCTTACACCATATAGTTTCAGAAATACCATATTAACAAGTTTGACAAAATGGCTAGTTCAGCTGTACCTAACAACAAGTTAGGTGAGCATATGCAACAAACTGCTTAGTCATACTCACCTACGGTACATAGATATATTTTTTCATAATTAGTTTTGACTTGAAAAAAGAAACACAAGCAAGTAATTTGCTTTGCACTGTTTCACAAATATTTACATTGATGTTCTTAATATGCCATGATCAGCTCCTGAGGATGGAGTCCTTATAATTCATCCAACTTGGAAAACACATATGTTCTTCAAGAACTTGTTGTCATGGGAGTGTCAATTAAACATAAAATGTGTCCAAATGGAATATTGCATTCATCTTTAAATGAAGGCCAGTAAAATGAAACTGCAGGGTCATTTGGGTGCATAAATTTTACAGATGCATCACCTTCTTCATAATTGATTTTCTCTATTATTCCTAGAAATCAGTTAGAAACATATACACATGCTACATAACAATGTGTATATAACTGCCTTTGTATTCCTAGATTTGCACAGTCAAAATCAAAGAGTAATTTTCATCCAAGCTGTGGAAACTCTGTGTACCAGGTATTGTTTGAGCATGAGAAAATCTTACTTGACACTCATTGCACACAGCATTCATATCACTTTTCGAAATGAAATGGAACTCTTCTTTTCATGATATTCTTATGACAGAAGCCAAACATCTGTGAAGTGGTTATTTGCTCTTTCAGTAGACGTTGGAGACTTGTTTTTGCAGTGATTTGTTTGACATTCCCACCAATGCCATTACAAGGAGACTTCCAGTTGCTGGTGGCAAAGAAAGACCATGAAGCTGTCACTGCAAAATAATTAATGTGATGATATAGATTTATGAAGGTTTTATAGTTTTTGTACTGAGCAGCACAATCATCAGTAAAATAATGTACTTATTTTACTTGTTGGTAGTTCTTTTTAAGAAAGTTATTATTTCACTCTGAATCTTGTACACCATTGCAACATGATCAAAAATCATCAGAAATGAAACAGTGACTTGATGCAGAGCTCAAAGATTCAGAATTTCTTTTACAGTAAATAACAACAGGGTGAACTGTGCATGCATGGCGGGTCCAATGATACCCTTGAGAAGTGAAATGCATAATTTTCACTGAAGTCCATCAGTATAATGGCAGACTCTGGACCAATTATCCCTTTCAACTTACTGAAAAATAAAGACTGTGCTTTGGTAATGTATGAATGCGGAATGAGCTTCTCAATTTTTGACAAAAATAATTCAATGAATTCCTCAAATGAAGAAGATAACTTTTGAAGCTCCATTCTGTCTGTAGGCACCCACTGGTGATATTTGATTTCATCAGGGGATCACAATCTTTCAATTTATGCAACTATAACTGATTCAGAATTGTACTTTTTAGACACTGAACACCAAAGCATGCACTTCGAATTCTTACTGCTGCAGACAAGACTGTTGATAAAGTCCTGATGTGATTGTTCAAAGTGTGCAGCACTAATCAAAAGTTAGACATTTTGATGTATAGTGCACACACATACAGAATGGGTTCCAGAGAAGCCCGCAAGAATGCACCGTTTCGGACGAAAAGCACAAAATTTAGAAAATCCTACTTTTTCATTAGTATATCTTTGCTTAAATTGTTGATATGACTCTTTCAAATCGTACAGAATAAGTATTTTCTGAGCATGAACGTTTCTAGAGACACTTACTTTGTCCTTCATTCCTGGCATTTGCCTAGAATAGTTTTCATCTACATAAAATCCTATAATCTGTTTTATGGTATCTTGTGAAAATTTCTTACCAGCTGGGTTCGGGAACTGATATAATGCCTTTATCTTTTGCTAATTTTCTTGCCTGATGTACTGTGTATTCTGAAACTGCAAACTGTTGTGCTACTTTTTTCTGGACCATGATGGGGAAGCCATTGTTAATATCTGTTTTTTTTTTTTTTTTACAACTAACAGTAGGTATCTTTTCTTTCATTAAAGCAACAAGTTTTTCCAAATCATGAGCTTTTAAAAGTGTTAATTCATCTATGGAGTGTTCATCATGACTGTCCCTAGTAGAAGACTGAGCTGTAAAGCCATACTCTAGAACACAAGATATTTTACTCTGCATAGCTAACTTTGCTTGAAGAAGTTGTCTTTCCCCATATGCTGGTTTACTATGGGATGGCAAGAAATGTAATTTTAACAGGGACAATCCTAAATCAGATAAACTTTCAAAACTTTTTTAGCAGCACATTCTTTAACAATAAAATCATCAGGGGGGCCATTTCACTATCATCAGTCTCACTTTTTTAAAACTACATTTTCTACAGGTTGTCCTAATTTAGATGCTTTTCCACAACACTGAGGACATAATTTTTGACCTGGGCATACATTGATATTTTTAGATTGCAGCTGTTGGGCTATTTTGTATACTGACTTGACGCAGGGACCTCTTAACAGGTTTTTTCACATCATGGTCACTAAAAGGTTTGCAACAAGTTACTTGGTAGCTTTCATATTTCTTCAGATAATAACATTTGTGATGTAAACATACTGAGATTATATCATTATGAGGAATATTAGGTCTTAAAGAAATAAGTTTCTTGTCAGCAACAGAAAGTTCTTCACTACTGAGAAACCCTTTTGTCTTCACATAACTTGATTTATTGCATTCTGTATTAGCAAGTGATCCAACACTACACTGGTCCATTATTTTTTTCCATGATTGAGGTTGACAAACTTGTCCCAAAGTCAGATTAACACAGGGCAGCCAATGCACAAAAAAGAAAATATTGGAAGCAATATATTTCACAGCATGAGCATCTGAACCATTGCTTCCTTAACTGGGAATGAGGGACTGAAACCTTACTTCTCTTTAGCTGGAGGACATCCCTAGGAGGGTGAGGTGAGAAAAGAGAAATATTTTTGACCTCCACCCTCATCTCAGCACTTGGGGAGATTTACAATGTCATAAAACTTACCCCATTTGAACTTGTGGTCAGCTGAGCACAGGATCTGGGATGAAGTCAAAACAAATTCTCATGACCTAAGGAATTATGCTGTATCCTTTTGCCCCATGCCACATTTTCTTTTAAAAAGTGCTCTCTGATAAGTTGCAATTGTTTCCTAGTGCCCATCCATTGCAAGCTTACTTTAGTGTATTAACCAGTCATTCACATATAAAACCTGCTTATATCTTTTGCGGAAATGTTTACATGGGGGGGGGGGGAGGTAAATTTTCCAAAATTCTGTTTTAGGGAGATTTGTCAGAGTAATTTCTTTTTTCAGGAATTTTTGCAATCTGCAATAAGAGAATAACATATTTTGAAATGACTTAAAAACTTTAAAACCTTATCACTTGTTGTGGGGTGTAGCTGAACTAGCCATATATATGGTATAAGAAAACATAATTTTTTATATTTTTGTGTCCTTGTTAGTTTTATCTCCTTGTGAAATTTCTTGAATTTCAGAGTTTAATTATAATTAATAAAAAAAAATGGTTGAATTGGCGAAGTGGAACTCCACATGCATTTCAGATATTTGCACATATCTTCAAAAGCAAGCTGAAAGCCACTATTTTTTTTTCTTGTTGTGTGACAATATATGTCAAAGACCAATATACATTAAAAAAGAGCTCCCTCATACCTCTGCTATTTGCTGTAGAGCCTAACATAGAATAGCAAGTTTTTTTTTTTTTAATTTTCACTTTACCACTGTATTTAATTTATTTATTCAGTGTTTTCAATGAAATTTAAAATGATTTCTTATTCTGGAAGCTCTTTTGCATAAGGGTACAACATTTATTTCTTCTAAACTAAGTAGCACTACAGTTATGCAGCATTTTGTGAAAAGTGGGATTCTGTCACTCTACATGTGCGATTGGTGTTCAGTGAAACTTTGGAGCACTGTATCTCAGAAACTATGTGGTGTAGAAAGTTAAAATCTGGTCATTTTCTATATCTTGGTGAAGTATACCTCCATGCCAAATTTCATCAAAATCTGAGATGGTGGGTTACATTTCCCCAAAAAATTGGATGAATTGATGTGGAATGATCCAGAAGCAACCTGCCAACTTGGCTTGGCAGTTAGCATGTGCGAGTCTGGAGGAATTTGAGGCTGCTGTGGTGTAGCGGAAGCATATCCGGCGCGTAACTGGAAGACCCTGGGTTCGACTCCCGGTGGCGGCCAATGAGAATGTTTCTGTGACTCACTTATAAACGTGGAAAGAGCGAATATCTTTGTTTGATGTTCCTGGTCCACGTTAAATTTCTGTATTAATTATTTATTCGCCTTCTAATTATTTCTTCAGTTGCTGCTTACCATCTTTGGTGAATCCCCAGCATTGTGCAGGGCTCCAAGAAGCAACCTGCCAACTTGGCTTGGCAGTTAGCATGTGCGAGTCTGGAGGAATTCGAGGCTGCTGCGGTGTAGCGGAAGCGTATCCGGCGCGTAACTGGAAGACCCTGGGTTCGACTCCCGGTGGCGGCCAATGAGAATTTTTCTGTGACTCACTTATATACGTGGAAAGAGCGAATATTTTTCTTTGATGTTCCTGGTCCACGTTAAATTTCTGTATTGAAATAAAAATATTTTACAGCAAAATGTTATTGAACAATAATACTGGACAGAGACAACATCACAAAAAAAAAAAATTATGGTTACGGAAAAAATCTGAACTCCATCAACCTTCGGTTTTAGAAAGTTTAGTAAAGATGGAATTCGATCAACCATTGAACAGTCCCCCCCCCCCCCACAATTCTGTTCAGTTGTGCATTGATTTCATGAATGACCAAAATCCTAACGGAAAGGATGGAATTTTTTGAATATTCGAATTTGCGGAAGAATCATATGCCTGACGATCACGGGAAATTTTCGCGAGGTCGAATTTCCGTTTTCGCAAATTACTGCCTATAGTTTCCTGCTGAAATACAAACATTTCTGCAATAAAATTATATTTAACAATACTGGACACAAAGGTCACACTGGGAGAGAAAAAAATAAGATTACGGCAATTTTTAAAACTTTGTTTAACAACCATTTTCGAAAGTTTTAAACCACGAAATATTGTCCCCCATACGGAAAATGACCCCCCTCCCGAAATTCTTTTCAGTTTTGCATCGATCTTGACAATAATCTAAATGATGAAAAAAAATAAAAATAAAAAGCGTAATCCCACGAATTTGCTTAAGGATTCCATGTATATCATAAAATAATTGCAAAATAGAAAACAAATTTAAACAAAATGAAAATTTGTAGAATCTGTAGTTTCAACAGTGAGTTCCATAGTAAGACAACAAAATCCGTAGCGGTTGGCAGGTATGCTTTATCCTGCTGAAAGAAGGCACTACTAGAGGGTAATAATGTTGCCATGAAAGGATGCACCTGGTCTGCAATGATGTTTAGGTATGCGGTAGACGTAACAGTTTTGTGCACATAAACGACAGGATCCAGGGTTTCCCAGCAGAACATTGCCCAAAGCATTATACTTTCTCCAGCAGCTTGTTTTCAACTCATGGTGCATAATGATGCCAACACTTCCCCAGGTAAACGACACACACTTATTTTGCTGGCTCTCCACACGGTGCAACAGGAAATCAGATTTGTTGAACCACACGATCTTCTTCCAATCATTCATCACCCAGTTTTGACGCTCACATGCCCATTGTATGTGCTTCGATGTTAAACCAAGGTTAGCATGGGCACTCGAAGCAGCATACAGCTACACAGCTCCATTCAGGGTTCAATGCACTACATGTTGTGGCACATTGCTCCCATCACCAGCATTCAAATTACCAGAGGGATGCACCACAGTACTCCTTCTGTTGGAGTGTGCCATATGGGACAGCATTAGTTCACCTCTAGCATTGATGAGCCGGGTTCGGCTCAGACCTTGCTGGCGGTTTGTAGTTTTTCCCTCATTGGACCACTTTTTGAAGGTACTAACCATGGTTAACTGTGAGCACTCCACAAGCCATGCTGTCTCGGAAATGATATGACTCAGTCAGACCTA
Source organism: Macrothele yani (assembly GCA_039090855.1). Lineage (NCBI taxonomy): Eukaryota > Metazoa > Arthropoda > Arachnida > Araneae > Macrothelidae > Macrothele > Macrothele yani. Next base: position 116,937,970 of record CM077011.1, read on the forward strand.
GCCATTGCAATTGAGCCTTTTTCAAACTCGCTTAAGCCTGCTGCCTTTCCCATCTGAAGAACAAGAATAACACTGACTAACATAGCTGAGTATCAGGTGTTATTTATAGCATTTCGTGACCTTCACACATGCTGCTGTTTACCTGCAGTGGCTTCGATTTGCATAAAGACAGGCTGGTCATAATGTTTGGCTCTTTAGTGTATATAATTAGTCCTTGTTTTGCAGTAAATTTTTTCCATCTTTCTTTCCCTTTCCATTTCAAGAAATTCTGCCTCTACCATACTGCTTCCTCTATACCTAATGGATGATTTTACATCAATCCAACTTGTTGTAGGTCTACCTCTTGGTGTGCAGCCTGATACCACCGAATTTAACATATGTTTGGACAATCTTTGTTCTCCCATTTGGCACACATGCTATGTCTCATTAACTTTTTCTTCTACCAAAGAAGTACCTTGTTGTGTTCTAATATCTGCACTACTAATTGTGTTTTGCCACTGCATCCACCTAAGTTTCTCACATAATCCTCTTACCATTCTCATGTCTGCATCTCCTAACCTTTACATTACATCCAACTCTTGTTGTTACAAAAGAGCAGATCTAAACAATAGATTATACACAAATTTAATTCTATGACTATCCTCTTTCTTGGTTAAAATATTCTAATACAACTGTTACGAAAAATGCAATTCATGAGGCAACCTTATGGGTTGTCTTATGTTATAAACGTGCTTTTGATTAAAATATACATAATATCTAAGGTATTTTACCTGATATCGTCAAAGTATTTCGCATGTTGTTTGATCTACTTTTTACTTGGCAGTGCAAAAAATTGATTAATAAAAAGATTACATCAACATATAAAAAACTGGAACAAAAAAAAAAGAAAAACTGCACTTATCCAACACTGTGTTAAACATAAACAATACCCTGATTTTGAAAATATTAAATTACTAACCACCCACACAAACGAAAAAGAATTAAGGATTTCAGAAAGTGTTTTAATTGAACAAAAAAAAAAAAAAGATAAAATATGCAACTTACAAGACCCCACCACACTTGACACAGCCTGGAAATCACTTATAAAAAAGAAAAAATCCATAAAAAAAGGCAAAAAAAAAAAAAGAACATTACAAAAAATCCCACCAATAAATAAAGAACGAAAAAAAAAAAAATACACCTGTTTCTACGAACATATAATAATAGCCAAAAAATATCTACACAAAAGAATTCTACTTACGACTGATACCTACTAACTCATCCAATAGATGGCGACATATTACAAACAAATCACCTAACACATACAGACACACAATAGAATTATACTTATGACTGATACCTACCAACTCATCTAATAGATGGCGACACATTGGAAACAAATCACCTAACACATACAGGCAGCAAACCTTCCCATCGATTCCGGACACGCAACTCCAAAACTACACACACGCGAGGAACCCTTGTGTAGAAGTAGAGGCCCGAAGATGGCGGTTAAGCACCGCTGAAAGCGCTCGCCGTAACAACGAACTCCTTGTGAGACATCTGCTGATCCGATGAGTATAACTCTTTCTACTAAAATCTTTTAATTAATAGTAAATTTTAAACATTTGATTATGCAAGTGAATGAATGTGGAACTGAAAATATATAACCTAACTGTTTTATTTCTGCAAATTTTTTTTTATAACTAACCAAAGGTCCGTAACGTAAGGGACCTCTCGGGCCGGGAGCATGTGCCTCACAGAGCAAACAATGTGCGAAATACTTTGACAATATCAGGTAAAATACCTTAGATATTATGTATATTCTAATACAACTGGATATGAGATTCCACACTTCACCAGCTCCGTTGTTTGGCTCCTTATGAAACATTTCAGTCTCATCAATAATAGTACCCAAATACATACATGGTTTGATCAAATAGTGTCCAAGCTAGGGGCAGGAAAGATTTCCCTTATCACTTATTGTGTTGCTGTCCTAGCTCCCTTCAAAGTAGGAATCTTTTGACACCACACTTTTGTTCCAGAGGTTTGTTCACTGATCATAACATTTTTTAAAGTCACTTTTAGTAATTGCCAATGGGTGTGGCATCATGTTCTTTTTGATCTATTCTGTATCTTCAAATCTTCTCCCCTTCAAAAGCATTTTCAATTTTGGGAAATCCAGAAGTTGCAAAGAGCCATGTCTGAAGAGTATGGGGCTTGGCTCACTTGTGGGATCTGGTGTTGGGCCAAAAAGACCTGAATGAGGCGAGACGAATGAGTGGGGGCATGGTTATGGTGCAGCTGCCAACCACCTTGCAGCCACAGTGCAAGTCTCTTCTACCCCATTGCATCTCATAGGTGACAGAGAACTGCCTGGAAAAATATCAAATTGTTGCATGCCTAGCTAGGCATGTGCAGAAAAATGTACCTGTTCAAGTAGTCAAAGCAAGATGTCCAGAAAAATGTATTTTCCAGTGTAACAAGTCAGAAGCCTTGTTTTTTTAAGTCAAAAATCACAAACTTTTTTTAGCAACTTAGTACTCTCATCGGTAACTATAAATAACATTTGGTGCAAAACATCATATTGCTCCATGTCTGTACGTAGGTCAAAAGACAGTTACAGGAGTGATATAACATATCCCTAACTGTAACAGTAATACAAATTCCTTGGTTTGCAGTGATATAAACAATGACAAGAGTAAACACAGTCATTTTCATCATGGCAGCAAATTCAGCATTCCAATTTCCTTTCACATTTTCTAAATCTTATTGCCCAGTCAGGCAACTTAATTTATTTTTCATAAATTAAATCTTATTTTTTTTTTTTACCCATCCAGGCTGATCATTTACATGTCCCGGGCATCTCAAGCATGGTATTTTTCAAACCTGTACTCTCCGTTTAGAGTTTGTCCTCCTGGAGTGCATTCATGATGAACTACACCTTGACCGAAAAAAAAAAAATACCGTTAGCATAACTTTGAGTTTGTTGCGGACCTTCCATGTCATTTTAAATATACTAATAAGAGCAATAAACTTATTTAAACACACTAATCTGAAAACTCCTAAGGACAAAATCCCCATTATTTCTAAGTGCACTGACCACGAAAAAAAATTGTTAAATTAGAAAAAATGCATATCTACAACTGATCAATGTTTTACACATTTTTGTCATTAAAGTCATGGACAACTTTACTTAATTATTCATGGTTAATAGTTAAAAAGTCTCAATGTGATTAACAGCAGCTCAAATTGCTAATTTTTTATACTTAATCAGTTTGGGCAAATATTATATTATATGTGGCACATTTCTGTGCAAAGAGATGCAGCACATTCTTGGGGTGAAAAAGAGTAATAAAAGCAAAGGCACTTAATAAGAAATACGAAGAACTCAGGAGAGTGCATGAAAATTATTAAACTAAAACAACAGGATTTAAATTATACAATTGTGACACAAATGATGAATAAAAGATAATACCTCATCTGTTGTGCACACTAAAAGGTGGTGAATGGCACTTGCTGCTGCAGCAATGGACGTGTCAGTTGTGTCATCTAGAGCCCATCTAAGAAGAGGGGCAATACCAGCATTCAACAAATCCATCAGTAAGGGTCTTTCAAAACATCCATCATATCTCCCCAGCCAGTTCTGAAATTCAGAAAAACATAGCACAATAATAAGACAGAAAGAAGCAACACCAGAACAAAGTTATGAAACAAAAAGGATGCCATTGGTATCCTTTCTGTTAATGGCTAGTTAGTATGAAATATACTATAAGCCAAGCTTTAAGGAATCCTTTCTGTTTTAACTCTGTATTTTTACGAGCAAATTTCTGAACAGGTTTCAAATCCAGCACTCTTAACGCTTAAATCTGTATTTTTATGAGCACATTTCTTAACAAGTCTTAAAAACCCAGCACTCTAAAGCATAAATTTGCACTTTTATGAGCATGTTTCTGAAAAGTTTCAAACTAAGAGTCTCAATGTAATTAACATTGAGACTTTAACACAGGTTAACATTGAGACTTAATGCATAAATCTACATTTTCATGAGACACTTCTGAGGTAGTCTCAAACTTAGTGCACTTAAAGCTTAAATCTGTATTTTTATGAGCACATTTTTGAACAAGTCTCAAACCCAGCATTCTTAAAATTGAAATCTGCATTTTTATGAGCACATTTAAAGTGCTCTCTCAGATCATTTTGTAGTGCTTATGCCTGTGAAATCAGCAGTTTTTAACATAAGATTGAATTTTATGCTATTCAGTGAAAACTCTGCATATCAGTAAAAGCTGAAGAATGCATGAAAAATTTTGATTAATACAACTAACATAGCTGCCAGCTAAATTTAATGAAAATCCAGAAGATTGCCTAAAAAAAAAATCCAGAAGATAGCAGAATAATCAGGAAGATTTTTCTGACGTTATTTTGTTATACAATATAAAATGTGCACACAAAGCTAAAACTCTATATCTTGTTTTGCAATAGTTACACATGAATTTTTTTATACACTTCAACAAAACAAGGAAGAGATTAATAAATTTTATTTTGTTTTGAAACACTGTATCTGTACAAGTCAGCAAGAAAATTCTATTCTTTTGGATACCTACACAGAATTTCCCTTTTTTTTTTCTTGCTGTGCTGCTCCATCTTCAATTTTTTTTTTTTTTTTTTTTTAACAATACGTGCCAGGATATCGGACATTTTTTGCTTTTGATTACTTAAATACCTGGCCACTTTCAATGTCCACATTTTTTTTTTCTCTTTTCAAACCTATACTGTTTTCTTCTACTTTATTTAACATTATCAGGGATACAGACCTGCTTCTGAAGTTGAGAAACACAAAGTGGAGCTAACATTTTTTCTAGTTTTCCTCAAACACCAATAGGAATTCTGCAGTAAATGTAATAAGTGCCTACACAGACTGGGAGTATCTCACAGTGGTCTTTAGAACCCATTAACAAGTGTTAGGATCTTGAAAACATGAAAATAAACTTTACACAGATGCTTAATAACGTTATTTCACTGAAATTTTTGATTTCCATAGCATACTCGATCTTTTCCGTCGTCCGTAGTGGATCGATGATTTCCATAGCATACTCGATGTTTTCTGTCATCTGTAGCAGATCGCCAATTCCATAGCATACTCGATGTTTTTTGTCGTCTGTAACGGATCAACGATTTCCATAGCATACTCGATGTTTTCTGTCGTACATAACGGACTGATGATTTTCATAGCATACTCGATGTTTTTCGTCATCCGTAGAAGACCAATGATTTCCATAGTATCTATGTATAATCCGCAGTACTTGGAGTCTCTGAATCTTTCTTCCCACCGCATGATTTTATTCAGCTTCAAGCAGAACAGTGTGCACGGAGAATTTACTATGCCAAAGTCCTGACGATGTCGACGAGGCACAGGGGTTCTGGTGCACAATGGCACAGAATTCCCATCTATGCTATATATTTTATTTATAGGGATATTTTTAGCAAAAAATACAGAAAATTTTAAAATCCAGAAGAACTTTTCTTCCGGACGGAAAACCAGAAGATTGTATAAAAAAAATCAGAAAACTTCTGGAAGAGTTGGCAGGTATGAACTAATAGATTGAAAAATAAATTTTTTAAATTAGTCTTTTGGAAGTGGAAATGCCAGGTCAAAAATAAAGATACATTTGTCACCTCACAAAAATACATATTACTACTGTCTAGTGGCAAAATTGTTCATTGTGCAAAGCAAAACATGAATGGAAAATCTGGGTCAAAGTTCCTTCTATCACACATAAAAATAATTTTTCCAATCCAGCTTTTAGAAGTGGTGATACCTCAGCAAATATATCATTACCAACCATTTTTAACCCACTGCTGGATGAACATCTACCAAAGTCTCTTCCACGACTTCCTGCCTTGTACAATTCCCTTCCATGTCACTTTAGCATGTTTTTGAATTTTGTGCCAATAATATATAAATATATTTGTCACCCAATGAGAGAACTGTGCATCACAGTAACTTGAAAATAAACAAATCATTCTTCTCACAGTTAGCATTATCTGACACAAAAAGAAATTTTAAAATCCAACTTATAGATATGGAGATATTATTCTACAGACAGAGAAACTATAAGAGCATACTATTTTTAAAAAGATATAATACAAATTATCAAGTTTGCATTTCTTCTCAACTAGGGGAGTGGCATTATTGTGATTTGAATAGCGAAGGGAATTAAGAGGTTAATTTCTAGCAATAAGGGCTTCAATTTGAGACCCACATGATCCATTTGTGTTGTATGGTTCTACTTCTGGTAATCAACATTAAATTACACAGAAATGTCTTGATCTTAATTTTGTTTCTAATACAGGTCAAAAAACGTTTTTTTCCCTCTATATATAATTTTAAATGCAATAATTGGAAGATCAGGACTTAAAAAATATCAGAAAAGTTACATGCCCACCTGGGCATGTGCAGAAATTATTTTAGCTGCCCAGGTAGTAAAACCTGGATGCCCAGGAAAATTTATCTTTTGAGATAACAAATCATAACCCTCATTATTTTTTAAGTTAAAAAATATGTAAACTCTTTTTAAATATGTTGCATTTCCATTTCAAGCATCTGTATTCAAAATGCCCAATGCACGAATGCTTGTATCTCAAGTTTTAAGATAATGATCCAAAAATTGGTATGAAATGGTACGGTGACTAAATTTGTACTTGAGAAATTTAGTGATTCTGCCGCCATATTCCTTTCGTTGAATTCAGTTTTCACCCTTTGTCACTAAACATTGGATGCTACTTCCATCAGAGGCATGCATTCTGTCACCGACAATAAACAATATTTAGAGCAAAACTACATATGGTTCCAATTTCCTGATCTAGAGCATAATATAATTACAGAAGTGATATTCTTATGTCCTTGGCACTACGTAACAATAATGCAACTTCTGGAGATTAGCAGTAAAATGAAGCATGACATGCGACAACTATCCTTTTTTTTTTTTTTTTTTTTTTGTAGAAGGACATTCCATTCGAAACTTTGTTATTTTCAAATTTAGTTGTATAGACCGGGCAACTAGATATTTTATCTACCTGATAATTTACATGCCCTGGGCATCTTGGGCATGGTATTTTTTAAGCCCTGAAAGATGCATTTTGAAAATTGTTTTCTTCATAAATACACAGCATACTAAACAAACTGATGAAGCCAGGAATTAATTACAACTACAATTTATGTTGTTGATAGTTTTGGGTCTTGACACTACATTCTTCCCTTTGTCAAAGATATGAGGAAGCATCAATAAGTTTGTGGCTTGTTACAGCAGCTATCACTGTAAAATGATTGTAACCCACTCATGTCAAATCTTATTCTTCTGATACTTAAAAGAACCAAATATGAAGTCTGTGTCATTAATGGTTGTGCTTCTTTTTTAGCTGAGAAGAAGTGAAAGTGTGTGGAGACATGAAATTTGACACAGAAGAGAAGCATGCCGTCATGAAGTATTATTTTGTTAAAGTACTGAGCACGGAGGAAATCTATGAGAATAGGATGGTAACAGAGCCTGATAACCAGCTTTTTTTTTTTTTTTTTAGTGGTATCACATCGCAGTTTGCGACACATTTTAGTATCAAGTGTGATAGAAACATGATTCTGCATTGCAAAACGTGATACATTTTTTGATAGAATATTTCTTGCAGCTAAAATACAAATTGGTGTAGGAAATTAGTACCACACAAAAAAGGAGAGGGCTTGGGGGGGGGCAAAAATAATTTGGACAAAAACTAAATTTATTGGCTGTTGCACAGATGCCAACTAGTATGAATTTTCCATATTTTTATGGTTTTTCGCTTAGAATTACAGGAGTATGAACACGCTGCTTGAAATTACAGAACATTGCCATCTGTTTTTTCTGCTTCGAAAAGCAATTTTTTCATTAAAAGATTATTGCAATAATGATTTCTTGCTGAAATAAATAAGCCCGCAGTGATAAAATACCGAAACCAAAATTTTTTGTTGGTTCAAGTTTTTTGGAGGGAAAAGATTTAAAAGGTACGTTTTATGTTCTTCGTGATTTTAAGCAGTTCCCCATGAAATAGGCGAGCAGGGGTCGCGCTGCAAATCGCAATTTGCAAAAAAGAAATCGTTTTGGCGATGGAAAAAAAGTTTTGGCGATTACCTTTTTATACTGTTGTAATACCTTAGCGAAAAAAAATTTGAATTTGGCAAAAACTTTAAAACAGCCAGCGCGACCCCTGGGCGAGTATAGCTGCATCCCAGAGAGTTTACTTCCTGACAACACCAAACTGAGCATGTGCTGTATCTTCAAAGAAAAGGGTGAGCTAGCGCATGTGTCGTGTGGTTTTCTTCTTCTTTCTTGTCTTCTTGATTGGAGGTTTAACAACCACCGTGAGCAACTCAATGGGCTATAAGCAGACGCCCGTCCCTAATGTAGGGTCACTGGTTCCAGGGAAGGGAGAGAGCCAGTGCCGTAAGACAAACACAACATCCATGCCTCACCGGGATTCGAACCCGGACCCCGTTCGGACGAATGATCAGAGGCCATCGCTTAGACCACTGCGCCACCGGGGCGGCCGTGTGGTTTTCAGTCTCTATCGAAGATCCACATATTAGAAGCTCTTTTCCCGCCACAAACAACAGTAGCAATGGCGAAAAGCTCAACTGTTCAATTTAATACCTTCAAAAAGTGGAATGGAGAACTTGATCCTGGTAATATATGGCTGAAATGTGAATGTGGTGTTGACAATGCTGTCACATTAATATATTGTGGTGTGTGTCGAAAACATGAATCAGCACTGTGAGTACTCCGCAACTTCAACTCTCTTCATTGACAGAATATGTGGTGTCAGCTTAAAGAAGGACAAGTGTTATGCCATTATTGAAAAGAACAAACCCAGATCAATTCAAGATTTTTTGGGAAAACCCTACTGGTAGATCAATGACTTCAGTAAGTGATGATGCAAAAAAGTGCATTGGTAAATCAGTTGACATTGCATTTGTCCTAGCTCAAGAAGAGATGGCTTTTAATAAATTCTCAAAATTAGTAGAATTAGAAAAACGTCATGGAGTAGATCTCTGAGATACCTACAATAAATACAGTTTAGAAATGTGAAGAATTTACAGATAGCATTGGAAAAGACATTGAAAATGTTCTAAGAAATGATTTTAAAATATTACTTATTACAGTATTTATTGTGATGGTTCCACTGACATCAGTAATACTGAAGAGGAAATTTTTTTGACCTACGTGAACAACAACAGTTGTGATGCACAATGTAATTTTTTAAAATAACAGATTTAAAAAGTGAAAAAGCTAGTGACATTCTCAGTGCAATAAAAGAAACTACACTGTTTTGGCACTACTGATATTGAAAAGAAACTCATGGGTTTTCTAGCTGATGGTGCATCTGTAAATTTAGGTCACAAAAAAGGGTTGCTGCTGAATTAAAGAAGACTTGCCCATGGTTACTCACAGTTCATTGCTTCAGTCATTGTCTAGAACTAAGTGTTAAAAAGATTATGTTCAGTCAACTTACCTTGCAGATATATTTGTATTACTAAGTGATGTTCATGAATTCTACAGCAAAAGTTCAAAAAATTTATATAAGTTCAGAGAACTTGCATCTATCTTAAATGAAGATACATAACATCAATGTCAACTTCCCATGTATGTAAAATTTGAGAAATTCTCTTGCAACATACCTATTTGGGCACGTTTGAAATTTGTTTATGAATTTCATAGAACAGACTGTTCAGAAGTAAAGTTATAGCACTGTTTTTAGGGAAATATGTCATAATACTCTTCATGGTGAAACATATTGTGATGTCCAAGTTAATATACTTCTTAAAAGATTAGTGCAGAACTAAATGATAATTTATGTTGTTCCATACAGTTCCTTAAAATGGTTATAATTAATACTAAATCCCATTGTATTTCTGCAATTTTGCTCTCCCCCTTTTCATGTTCACAAAAAATGGCATATATATATATATATATATATATATATCATCATCATCATCATTGTCAACCATTATCAATCCACTGCTGGACGAAGGTCTCCCCAAGTTTCCTCCACAACGGTCTGTCTTGTGCCAGTCTCCTCCATGTCACCCCTGCATACTTTCGAATTTCATCCACCCATCTCCCATGTGGTCTTCTTCTGGGTCTTTTCCTGTCCCTTGGAATCCAATCTAAAATTTCGGCTGTCCATCGATGATCTGTCCTTCTGGCAGTATGTCCAGCCCATTGCCATTTCAGGGATTTAACTCTGATCATGATGTCTTCCACTCTTGTCATTTTTCGGATCCACGAGTTCCTCTTCTTATCTCTCCTGGTTACACCAAGTATGCACCTCTCCATGCTTCTCTGAGTTGTCTGCAGCCTTTGTATGTCTCTTTTAGTTAAGGTCCACGTCTCTGCACCATACGTAAGCACTGGAAGGATGCATTGATCAAACACTTTTCTTTTAAGACATAATGGCATATTGCTCTTGAAAATTATGCTGTTTCTTCCAAAAGCTCTCCAGGCAAGTTTTGTACGCCGATTAATTTCTTCATCAATGTGACCCTCACTTGATATCTGCTGTCCAAGATAAACGTACGTGTCTGTTATCTCCAGCTTTTCTCCATCAATCGATAAATCTTCATTTCTTGTAAAAGCATTGAACATCACTTTTGTCTTCTGAAAGTTCATTTTTAATCTCACTTCTTTACTCTTGTCAGCAAGTTCCTGGATCATACTCTGCAGCTCTGATGGGGTAGTTGCAAAAATGACTACGTCATCAGCAAAACGAAGGTGGGTTAGATAATCTCCATTAATATTTATCCCCTTGTTTTCCCAGCTCAGCGACTGAAAAACACCCTCCAATGTGGCATTAAAGAGCTTCGGAGATATGGTGTCACCTTGTCTCACTCCCTTTCCAATTTTTACGTGTGTTGTATTTTCAAACAGCCTAATCTTTGCACTTGCATTTTCATAGATGTTATTAATAATATTAATGTATGCATCTTCAATACCGCAGGTTTTCAGAGCGATTGTAACTGCTGATGGTTTCACCGAATCAAAGGCTTTTTCATAATCGATAAAAGCCATGCACAATGGAAGTTCATATTCCCTCGCTCTTTCAATTAGTTCTCTCAGCACGTGAATATGATCTATTGTGCTGTAGCCACTCCTGAATCCAGCTTGTTCTCTCGGTTGAGCCATGTCCAGTGTTACCTTCAAGCGGTGTGAAAGAACTTTAGTGAAGATTTTATAAACTACTGATAGGAGGCTGATAGGTCTGTAGTTTCCGAGATCCTCAATGTCACCTTTCTTATGTAGCAGGATCATTGTAGCGGTGTTCCAATCCTCAGGAATCTTTCCTTCATTAAGGCATTGAGTGAAAATTTGGGCGAGTACTGTTTCGATTTCTCCACTTGCTTCTTGTATGATGTCTACAGTAATTCCATCTTCTCCTGGAGCTTTTCCCCGCTTCATGTTCTTGATTGCATGTGCAACTTCTGCTGGAAGGACTGGAGGAACTCTGGTACTGGTATCTTTCATGATGTCTGGAGTGCATGTATCATCCCTTTCATATAATTTGGAGTAGAAATCTTTCACTCTTGTCAAAATTTCGCCTCTATTTCTTGTTACAGAACCATCTTCTTTTCTCAGTGCCATAATCTGTTTTCTTCCCTTACTGAGATGTCCCTTTGCAATCTTTAGGCTTTGGTTGTTTTCAATTGCTTTCCTCACTAGTTCACAGTTGAATTTTCTTACGTCTTCAGTGATACTTTTTCTTACTGTCTTGCATAACTCTATATATTCCACTTTGGAAGTCACATCTTCTTTAGTTGTCCTCATCTCTCTTCTTTTTTGCATCAACATTTTTGTTTTTCCTGATAATTTATTTACATGCAACTTGTTCTTAGACCCAGCTAATTTTGTTGCTGTTTCCATAAGAGCTTTGGTTACTTTTCTGTTAACTTCAGAGATGTCCACTTCTTCTGATGTTAGGCCTTCTAAAGCAGAGAACCTGTTCTTCAGTTCCAACTTGAAGGTATTATGGTGTTTTTTAAGGTTAGTTATGTCAATAGATTTTGTTTGTCTTATGAGCTTGCCACGTTCAAGTTTAATGTTGAGGTGCATCTTACATCTCACCAATCTATGATCGCTACCTGTGTTGAACTTGTTTAGCACACTGCAGTCTTCTATGACGAATTTTTTGTTACACATAATAAAGTCAATTTCACTTGTCGTCCCATTTGGATGTCTCCAAGTCCATTTCCTGTGTGGCTTTTTCTTGAAGAAGGAGTTCAAGATGAAAAACCCTTCTGCCTCTGCAAACTCAACGAGAGTATTTCCACGCTGGTTTCTGTTGCCGTGACCGAATTTACCTACTGAAGTTTCATTCTGTTGCCGTTGCCCTATTTTTGCATTGAAATCTCCCATAATTATTTTCAAATGCTGCTTACCTTTATTATTTAGATGACAAATTTCCTCATAAAATTCTTCAATTTCTTCTTCAGGATGACTTGTGGTGGGTGCATAAGTTTGAATAATCTGAGCCTGGTATCTTTTCGAGAGTTGGATAACAAGTCGTGCAGCTCTGTCAGAGGAACTTTCAACTTCTACAACTTTATCCTTCAGTTTCTTGTTTATTATAAATCCAACACCACTAGTTCTGCCAGTATCTGTCCCACGATAGTAGAAGAGATGTCCACTTTTCAGTTCGATGAGATCTTCTCCTTTTCTCCTTACCTCACTTAGCCCCACGATGTCCCACTTGATCATTTGTAGTTCCTCTTCCAATTCAAGAAGCCTTGAATCAGAAGATAGGGAGCGTCCATTGTACGTAGCCAAGGTCAGCATCAGATGGCAGCCTAGTCCGGTCCTCCGGGGATTCTTAGCACCCTCTGCCTTCATGTCGCACTGGCCGCTGCCTTGGCCAGGTACATTCCAGCTGCCGGAGACTGAGGGCCAAGATTTAAGTTGTGGAATCATTTTGGAGGGGTTTGGCCATAACTCACCACGCTGGCCAAGCGGGTTGGTGAGTGTGGGATAGAATTTCCTCTAATCCCGATGGTATAGTTATACCGCTATTGGCGGTCGTCAGAGCCCCTTTAGTGGGAACAGGATGCACCACGAGAAGGCGGGGTTGACATTTGTCAAGGAGAGGCTGTGATGATACATATATATATATCCTCCAAAATGATTCCACAACTTAAATCTTGGCCCTCAGTCTCCGGCAGCTGGAATGTACCTGGCCAAGGCAGCGGCCAGTGCGACATGAAGGCAGAGGGTGCTAAGAATCCCCGGAGGACCGGACTAGGCTGCCATCTGATGCTGACCTTGGCTACGTACAATGGACGTTCCCTATCTTCTGATTCAAGGCTTCTTGAATTGGAAGAGGAACTACAAAGGATCAAGTGGGACATTGTGGGGCTAAGTGAGGTAAGGAGAAAAGGAGAAGATCTCATCGAACTGAAAAGTGGACATCTCTTCTACTATCGTGGGACAGATACTGGCAGAACTAGTGGTGTTGGATTTATAATAAACAAGAAACTGAAGGATAAAGTTGTAGAAGTTGAAAGTTCCTCTGACAGAGCTGCACGACTTGTTATCCAACTCTCGAAAAGATACCAGGCTCAGATTATTCAAACTTATGCACCCACCACAAGTCATCCTGAAGAAGAAATTGAAGAATTTTATGAGGAAATTTGTCATCTAAATAATAAAGGTAAGCAGCACTTGAAAATAATTATGGGAGATTTCAATGCAAAAATAGGGCAATGGCAACAGAATGAAACTTCAGTAGGTAAATTCGGTCATGGCAACAGAAACCAGCGTGGAAATACTCTCGTTGAGTTTGCAGAGGCAGAAGGGTTTTTCATCTTGAACTCCTTCTTCAAGAAAAAGCCACACAGGAAATGGACATGGAGACATCCAAATGGGACGACAAGTGAAATTGATTTTATTATGTGTAACAAAAAGTTCGTCATAGAAGACTGCAGTGTGCTAAACAAGTTCAACACAGGCAGTGACCATAGATTGGTGAGATGTAAGATGCACCTCAACACTAAACTCGAACGTAGCAAGCTCATAAGACAAACAAAATGTATTGACATAACCAACCTTAAAAAACACCATAATACCTTCAAATTGGAACTGAAGAACAGATTCTCTGCTTTAGAAGGCCTAACATCGGAAGAAGTGGATATTTCTGAAGTTAACAGAAAAGTAACCAAAGCTCTTATGGAAACAGCAACAAAATTAGCTGGGTCTAAGAACAAATTGCATGTGAACAAATTATCAGGAAAAACCAAAATGTTGATGCAAAAAAGAAGAGTGATGAGGACAACTAAAGAAGATGTGACTTCCAAAGTGGAATATATAGAGCTGTGCAAGACAGTACGAAAAAGTATCACTGAAGACGTAAGGAAATTCAACTGTGAACTAGTAAGGAAAGCAATTGAAAACAACCAAAGCCTAAAGATAGCAAAGGGACATCTCAGTAAGGGGAAAAAACAGATTATGGCACTGAGAAAAGAAGATGGTTCTGTAACAAGAAATAGAGGCGAAATTTTGACAAGAGTGAAAGATTTCTACTCCAAATTATATGAAAGGGATGATACATGTACTCCAGACATCATGAAAGGTACCAGTACCAGAGTTCTTCCAGTCCTTCCAGCAGAAGTTGCACATGCGATCAAGAACATGAAGCGGGGAAAAGCTCCAGGAGAAGATGGAATTACTGTAGACATCATACAAGAAGCAAGTGGAGAAATCGAAACAGTACTCGCCCAAATTTTCACTCGATGCCTTAATGAAGGGAAAATTCCTGAGGATTGGAACAACGCTACAATGATCTTGCTACATAAAAAAGGTGACATTGAGGATCTCAGGAACTACAGACCTATCAGCCTCCTATCAGTGGTTTATAAAATCTTCACTAAAGTTCTTTCACACCGCTTGAAGGTGACACTGGACATGGCTCAACCGAGAGAACAAGCTGGATTCAGGAGTGGCTACAGCACAATAGATCATATCCACGTACTGAGAGAACTAATTGAAAGAGCGAGGGAATATGAGCTTCCATTGTGCATGGCTTTTATCGATTATGAAAAAGCCTTTGATTCGGTGAAACCATCAGCAGTTGCAATGGCTCTGAAATCCTGCGGTATTGAAGATGCATACATTAATATTATTAATAACATCTATGAAAATGCAAGTGCAACGATTCGGCTGTTTGAAAATACAACACACATAAAAATGGGAAAAGGAGTGAGACAAGGTGACACCATATCTCCGAAGCTCTTTAATGCCACATTGGAAAATGTCTTTCAATCACTGAACTGGGAAAACAAAGGGATAAAGATTAATGGAGATTATTTAACCCACCTTCGTTTTGCTGATGACATAGTCATTTTTGCAACTACCCCATCAGAGCTACAGAGTATGATCCAGGAACTTGCTGAC
This sequence comes from Macrothele yani, assembly GCA_039090855.1. NCBI lineage: Eukaryota > Metazoa > Arthropoda > Arachnida > Araneae > Macrothelidae > Macrothele > Macrothele yani. The sequence goes on from CM077011.1 coordinate 116,953,416, forward strand.
AAGAGTAAAGAAGTGGGATTAAAAATGAACTTTCAGAAGACAAAAGTGATGTACAATGCTTTTACAAGAAATGAAGATTTATCGATTGATGGAGAAAAGCTGGAGATAACAGACACGTACGTTTATCTTGGACAGCAGATATCAAGTGAGGGTCACATTGGTGAAGAAATTAATCGGCGTACAAAACTTGCCTGGAGAGCTTTTGGAAGAAACAGCATAATTTTCAAGAGCAATATGCCATTATGTCTTAAAAGAAAAGTGTTTGATCAATGCATCCTTCCAGTTCTTACGTATGGTGCAGAGACGTGGACCTTAGCTAAAAGAGACATACAAAGGCTGCAGACAACTCAAAGAAGCATGGAGAGGTGCATGCTTGGTGTAACCAGGAGAGATAAGAAGAGGAACACGTGGATCCGAAAAATGACAAGAGTGGAAGACATCATGATCAGAGTTAAATCCCTGAAATGGCAATGGGCTGGACATACTGCCAGAAGAACAGACCATCGATGGACAGCCGAAATTTTAGATTGGATTCCAAGGGACAGGAAAAGACCCAGAAGAAGACCACATGGAAGATGGGTGGATGAAATTTGAAAGTATGCGGGAGTGACATGGAGGAGACTGGCACAAGACAGACCGTTGTGGAGGAAACTTGGGGAGACCTTCGTCCAGCAGTGGATTGATAATGGTTGACAATGATGGTGATGATGATGATATATATATATATATATATATATATATATATATATAATATATGTATATATTCAATATATTCAAAAAGATCCATTTTTCCTTTAAATTTATCAAAATTTACTATGATACAAAATTAGGGAAGAAATCACTGTTATAAGGAGTATATTTTAACATTGAAAAATATAATTAGTTTTGCAGGTCAAAAGGAATTAACTGTGGCATCACAGTTAATTCCTGTGGACCTTCAAAACTAATTCACATACAGTGATTTACATATTTCTTTAATTTCTTTCACAACATAGCAAAAGACATACCAGCCTCAGTGTGTGTGTCATACACATATTAAAAGTGCTTTCCCTTTAATTTGCAGATTTTTTAATGTAGTTGCAATTGCACACACATGTGTATGCAATATATTTAGAATAGTGCTCAAAGAAAACTGCATGTATCACCTGCATGTGCAATGACTTTTGACATGTAAAGCCTATTTATGGATGGAAACTTTTTTAATAAGAGTTTGTTATGAACAATACTTAGAAAAGGAATGCAACAACAATTAGCAACAGCACACTCTGTGAAGTGTTAATTTGGCAGAAAAAAGAAAAAAATGCAAGCATCTAATTATTCACAGAAAGTGAAAAACAATATTTTAACACACTCTTAAGCAACAAGAAAAGCAAGTCTCATGACTTGGTTAAATATTTTGTTGGACCCCCTGTCTAAATGACTACACCATAGGGATGAGGCATGGACAAAATCTGACTTTGATGTGATTTGGTGACAACTTGTGGTACCAGACAGTGATGAGTGCTCTCCGAAGATCACTTAAGTGCTTGCAGATTCTTATCTGCAACGGCCTTATCCATGTGGTTCCAACAATTTTCAACTGGGTTGAGATTTGGGCTGTTTCCTGGCCATAGTAGTGTGTAACAGACTGCTGGCACAACCAATTTTTCACCTATTTAGGAAAAAACATTATGAAAATGTGCAGAAACAACATATGTAGTGACATCACAATAATAAGATGGCATACTGGCCAAACACAAGTTAAACCTACCATTTTAGTTCTGCTGCAGGGTGCTGAAATATCTTGAAAAATGCACTTACAAATCTCTTCAAAGTGTTCAGAAATTGTAGGCAACAAGCTGGACTTTAGGATATTCCTGTATGTCTGTGCATTCACTGACCCATTCATACAGTGTAGCCAGCCAACTTTATGGTATGAAATGCAGCCCCAAACCATCTGACTTTTAGGAAGCTTAACCATGATTATTACACAGTCAGGATGGTATTATTTGCCTTGCCTTCTCCTCACAAACTTCTGGCCATCTGAATTACCGAGATTGAATTTTCACTCAATCAGGTAAATAACTTGCTTCCACTGTTTTGCAGATCAATTTACATGTACCTTTGCCCATTCCAGCCACTGTATTTTCATTTTCTTGTTCAGAAGTAGCTTCTTTCTGTGATGTCCAGCTTAGAACAATTTCCTTTTAATGGTTACAGCACTTGCTTTTATGACTGTATGCACTTCCCACTCCATTTTCAGGTCTATGGATGTACCATGTCAGTTCAAATGCTTTAACATTCTGCCTTGAGCTGTGTAGACCCTTCTCTTCACCTACTTCATGCTTTTCTGGCTGAAGAGCTTGTTGTAGACAATTCAAATGGCAAACAGGACACACAGATTGATTACAGGGCTGGTAAGAAGCAATCTGATGTGTAGATAACCTTTCTGTACTCAAAGCAACAGACACACCCTTCTGGTTTGGTGTTAACTGCACCAACTTTCACATTGCAACTTATCCTGCAGCAACCTCAGAACTGGTTGCTTGCTCAACTGTTCTGCTCTTTTTACCCTCCAACTTGGATTATGCAATAAAAGATACTGTTATGCCACTGATGGACCTCTGTGAAGAATGTGTGATGCCATACATTGGCACTTAAAAGAATCAGAGGCATGAAGAATGTAGTAGCCATGATTTTCTTGAAGTGATGCAAATTCTTTGAACACTATTATACTACAGCATTCAGAAAAACATTACTGCAACTTGATACAGTGATTAAAAAATTGTGAGTCCATACAAAAAAACTTCAACATGTTGATTTACTGGAAACAGTCAACAGCACATCCCCAATGAACAGCAATCATACTATATATGACAGCACTAAATGAATTTCTTAAAACGATAAAACATAACACAGTTTAAGGAAATCAAGATTTATAATATTTATAATAAAAATCAAATGCAGTTGAATATGTTAAAAAGAAAGACTGAACATTCACATTTATAGGCATTTCTTTTATTTTTTGTTCGAAATTTTTCACAAATTGCTTAAGAAAAACATGCTATTCTGGCAAGTTAGCAACTTACATTTCTCATGATGTTAGCCAAAGTTTGCAATGCAGTGACACGCTGAGACTGGTTTGAACTGCGAGATAAGAGGAACAGTTCTTCCACTGTGTATCCAGGTAACTGAAATTGATTAAGAAATATACATTACAATGCTTTGTAATAAATCTGCCTGTGCAACTGCTATTTATATATACAGCTGAACAACATTTGCCAGATGTATGTACATTCTAAAACTTTGCCAATTTTCAATGACAACATTTTGGAAATACACTGAAGTTGCAAATTATTAGGAACACTAAATAGAATTCAGATATGTGCTATCCTCATATACGTATGCAACTACAATGTTAAGGTGGTTTTACAAATAACTTGCTGCAAAGGATTCTGACATGTGTAAAGCACAGATAGCATCAATGTGGGTAACACTCATGACTAAACTGACTTTGAAAGAGGCATATAGTGCGCATTAGGTGAGCAGCTGCAAGGATATCAGAAATGGCAAACCTCTTCGGCTATGCAAGAGCAACTGTATCGAGGGTGTACAGTGAGTGGTGCACAAACAACAAAACCAGCAGTCCATAGTCTTTCTGTGGACAGAAATGACTGGTCGATGTTCAGGCACCAGCTGCTCGAAAGGATTGTACGAGGTAACAGATGAGCTCCATTGCATCAAGTAACCGTGCAGTACATTAGCGGTATCTAAAGGAGAATTTCAGAATATACACTGTCCTGTTGGCAGAGAGCAAAAGTGATTTGCACAGTATGTTGTCCCAGATGTACGAAGTTTGCATGAAATTCAAACTGAATATAAATAAGGGAAAAACCAAAGTTATAGTCTTTGAGAGAGGAACTGGTAGCACTGAATGTAATGTAAGTATAAATGGCACTGTGATTGACCAGGTAAGTGAGTTTGTGTATTTAGGAAGCATGTTTGACAGAGAGAACAAATTGGATGGCGAAATTAGTAGGCGAGTGAATTCTTCATTGAAAGTCATAACTGCTCTGGGAGGTTTTCACAGGAATGATGGGTCCTCTAGAGAGTCCTGCATGGCTGTGTATGAAAGTGTAATTGTTCCTACTCTGATGTATGGCAATGAAGCCTGGGTACTACAGGAGAAACATAGAAGTCGTTTGTGTGCTGGAGAAATGCATTACTTACAGGGGGTTTGTGGCAAGACATGGTCTGATTGTGTGAGGAATAAAGATGTGTTGCAGTTGTCTGATGTGAAGCAAAATGCTGTTAGCAAGGTGGAGACTAATATGCTTCGGTGGTTTGGCCATGTTGAAAGAATGAGTGATGAGATGCTTACTAAGAAAATCTTTTTAGCCCAAGTGGCAGGAAGGAAAGACAGAGGAAGGCCAAGGAAGTCATGGATGGATAAGATTCAGGAGTGTCTGCATGAGAAAAAGATTATGAGTATGAAGTATAAAAGATCTTGTGTAGAGCGTGTAATGGATATCAGTGAAGCCCAAGTTGTATGTCAAGATCGCTGTAAATGGAGAAGTTTGATACGACAACAGTAAGTAAAAATATCTGGTAGTTTGTATTTCTTTTTGGAGCTAACCTCTGAATCTCAGAGAACAGCTTAGTGATATGTATGTATGTATGTATGCATGCAGCCTACTGTAAATTGACATGAATAGGTTACAAACAGCAGATGTCGCCTTCCTGTACCAATCGTCTTTGTTAAAAACCAACGAATTTATCTGCAGTGGAAATGGGAGCACCCAAATTGGAAAAAAGAAAAATTTGACCCATCAGCATGTATTAAATTAAATGAATCACAATTTCGTTTAATACATGCTGGTGGGCCAGAATATAATATCAACAGCATGAATTGAAGGATCCCAGCTACCTAGTGTTAACTGTAAAACCTAGTGTAGGCAGTGTAACAGACTGAGGTCTGTTTTCATGGTGCACTTTGTGTTCCTTAATACCTCTGGAACAGCATTTGCATGCCATGTGGTGTCTTAATATCACTGCAGACCAGCCCCACTCATGCATGGTGGCATGGTGTTTCATGATGGAGAGGGTTACTTCCAGCAAGATAATGTGCCATTCCACAAGGCTTGGGTCATCACACACTGGTTTCAGGAGCCCGACAGTGACATCAAATGGCAGCCACAGTCCCCAGATCTTAACCCACTTGAACACCTGTGAGATGGAATTAAAAGAGCTATTCATGACAGAGATCCTCTAGCAAACATTCAGCTATTGGTGGATGCCATCTCATCCCCATGGCTGAACATACTTGCTGAATGATATCAGCATCTTGTTGAATCCATGCCACATTGAATTGGTGCTATTCTGAAGGCCAAGGGTGGCCCAACACGTTATTAGGTAGGAGTGTCTAATAATTTGCTACTTTAGAATAAACCCAATGTGAGAACATGTACCTCAATTCGCTAAGAAGATTGGCAAATTAATTGATTAATGTCAGAAGCACTGAAGATAACAAAAGTCATGAGCTTACGTTCCTTAATTAGATTCTTTTTTGAAATACATAATGTGCTATAACAGATCTTTTCTTTCATTTAGTAATACTACAAATAAAAAAATCTAAGAACACACACACACACACACACACACACACATGGAGGACCGCATGTTAAACCCATAATTATTATACCATGGAAAGCAAAGTTTGACACGATTAGATAAAATTGATGCTCTGTATAACACATCCATTCATGATACATTGTAATATGTTACTTGTCCAAATCCTTCTGTAGACATACGAAGAGAAGGAGGAGGTGTTCACTAGCTCTACATAGATTGCAGAGGATTTCATGAAGGACAATACTGTCTTTTCTGTGTTGTGACTCTTCCAGTATGTTTCCAGAAAATTTCAGGTTTATAACTACAGTGGAAACTCGGTTATATGTTTCTCAGTTATACGTTATTCACTTTCATACATAATTCTGTGTTAGTTCTAATATTTTACTGTAGTTTCTAATACTTTTTTAACTTGGTTATACATAATTCATTTATACACTTTATGTGATATTGGGTTGATGCATAAGTTCATGCTGTTTTTTTCACTGCACTACAGGAATGTATTATATCAGAAGAAAAAACAGAATCAATCAACTATGTACCCCCCCCCCCCCCCATTGTTTACGATAGTGTCCCAATGTTTGGATAGGTCTGCAATGTCATTCTTGAAAAAACGTGCTGGTTTTGCTGCGAAGAAATCATCAAGGAAATTCTGGAGATCAACATCATTGTTGAACGTTCTGCCATGGAGTGCATTCGACATAGATTGGAAAAGGTGATAGTCCGAAGGGGGCATTTGGGGAATAGGCCAGATGTGGAAGGATCTCCATTTCATGTTCTGAATGGCCATTTTGGTTATAAACATAGACATCGAGTGAAAACACACAGAGTCAGGTACAGTAAAAAAGTTTGTTTAGCGGTATCTTTCAATCATCCTACGACTTGATCACCCATGATCGACTGGATGGGCTGGTTGCCAGAACTACAATTTAAAACTGGGGTGTTGGAACTGTTGCCAGATTTTAGTAGAGAGATCCAAATAAATGGGATTTGGTGAGGGGTCTCTGAATTGAAGTTTTTGGTGAACAAAATTTCAATGCTTTCTTGGAAATGCAGAGATGCTTTGTTGATGAATATTTATCAACAGAGCATCTCAAAATTTCAATGCCTTCTTGGAAACACAGAGATTCATCAACAAAGCATCTAAAACTTTCAATGCTTTCTTGGAAATGCAGAGATTGTTTGTTGTTGAATATTCATCAACAAACAATCTCTGCGTTTCCAAGAAAGCATTGAAATTTTGTTCACCAAAAACTGCAATTAAGAGACCCCTCACCAAATCCCATTTACTTCCACCTCTCTATTAAAATCTGGCAACCGTTCCAGCACCCTAATTTCAAATTGTAGTTCTGGCAACCAGCCCACCCAGCCAATTGCAGATGATCGAAAGCTACTACTAAATAAACCTTTTTATCATATGTGACTCTGTGTGTTTTTGCTTGATTTCTACGTTTATGTGTTATTGTTGCATGAAGCCTGAGTTTTAAACCATTTTGGTGATGTTTGCACTGTGAGGCAGTGCATTATCATGTTGGAAAAGGACACCATGGTGCCAATGTGGCCGTTTCTGTGAATTGCTCCCTCCACATGGTGGAGTTGTTCATAATAGAGTGCAGCGTTGATGGTCCGATTCCTCAGCAGCATTTCCCAGTTAATAAAGCCTTCCATGACTCACCAGACACACAACATGATCTTTGCAGGATGAAGGCCATGTTTTGGACAGGGTGTGGGCATCTTGTTTGGGCTTAACCATTCCCTCTGATGCCTGAAATTCATGTAAAGGCATCACTTTTCATCTCCAGTAACAATACTTGACAGAAAGGGTTTGTGTTGCTGAGAACATTCGCAATAACAGGCAAGCAAATAACCACATATGGCAACATGCTGATTCTTGTTTTTCTCGATGAGAGTGTGAGGCACCCAAGACCCCAATTTATGGACCTTTCCCATATGTTCCAGGTGTCGCACCAATGTGGATTTGTCAGAGTCCATCTCAGTGGCCAATTTGCATGTGGTTTGATGCAAATCCAAGTGCATGAGATGGTTCAAATGATCCTCATCAAAGTGAGATGGACGACCTAAGAGTGGAGAGTCGTTGAGGTCAAAATTGCCACCTCGGAACCGCTCAAACCATTTGCAGGCTGTCCTTGGAGCAATAGCATCCTCCCCATACACAGCACAAATTTGTCGAGTAGCCTCGGCGGCTGTGGACCCCTTGTTAAACTTGTAGTGGAGCAGATGTTGGAAATGTTCATTCCTCTCTAGTTGACACACCATACTTCTGGAACTGAAAACCAAAAAACCATTAGCCACAATCACATAATGCAATATGATTTAGATACATGATATTACTGGTTACATTTTGATATACAAATGGCCATCTGCACCGTCAGTACTGACCTTGAAAACACTCGTGAAATAAAACGGCATGAACATATGCATTAACCCAATATGTTAAAATTTGAATTTCAGATTATCAAAAACCCAGTTGTTTGATACTTTTATATCTAACTCGGCATTTTACAACTCTTGAGAGAACTGGATAGCATTGTTGGGTTCCTTCTTGATGAAGCCAAAGTTCAACCTTGATCCCACCAGAGAAGGTCGGTTTGGATGAAAAATTGGTTTCGCATATCATGACTCACACACATATGCGCTATTTAAAAATTGATAAATCGAAAGGGCATAACTATGTAGCTCCACTATTTCATGGCATAGTAGAATAAAATCCTAAATCTATCCTCAATATTCAGTATTCTGGTTTCAAATGGATGCACTCAGAATCCACAGAAAAGAAAAGCTGTTAATTCACGAGTTCCATACTGAAGCACTGATTTCAGATGCTTAGTATCGTCCCATGTTATCGGTTTGTCCGTCTGTAGACACCATATCTCTGCTATTGTAAGTCCGATTTGAAAAATTCCTTTTGCATTGGGAAGCTTGAAATGTGTGCATGATGATCCTTCATTTCATTTTTTTTTAAATGTACAATTTTGCCACCAGAGGACGTAAAGGCAGATGATGTCGAATTCAAAATACATTTTATTCCATATATTTGCTTCGAAGCATTCGATTGAAAAAGCTCTTTTATCTTTCAATTCCATTTATGTTGAAGAGTATTTTAGGTATAGTTACTTTTTCAAGTTACACATAGATTTTCCGCCAGGGCATAAAAGTAAATTGGGTTTCCCCCAATATATCTGCTTCTGAAGCTCCGATTTAAAAAAAATTCTACAGCGGATGCAGCTCCTGATTGGAAATATTTTCCATATAAATTCACATTTTTGCTATAAAACAGTTTGGCCACCAGGAGGCGTTAGTGTGATTTCTGCTTCTGATGTATTTGCAGCAAAATCTGAGTTTCTAAAATCTCGATTGAAAAAAATCTTCCATGCACCGATACTACTCACATCAACAAACCTTTTTGTAATATTTTCTTCTTAAAATAATGCATGTTTTCTCCACCAGGAGGAGTAGATGTATATCTTATTTTTGTCAATATCTCTTCTTCCAATGGTTTGATTTGAAAAATTCTTTCTTTATTGGATAGAGTTTCCGGAGTGACATGTTTTCCATATAACTTCAAAATTTTCAAGTAATTCATAGACTTTCCGCTAGGGGGCGTAAAGGTAAATTGTGTTTCTTGCGATATCTCTGCTTCTAAAACTCCAATTTGGAAAATTCTTTCTGCACTGGATACAGCTCCTGATGGGAAATTCTTTGCATATAATTTCTAATTTTTGGTAAAAATGGTTTGGCCACCAAGAAGCATTAAGTCTTAATTTCCGCTTCTGATGTATTTGCAGCAAAATCTGGGCGTTTAAAATCTCGATTGAAAAAAAATCGTTTGTGGACCAATACTATTCACGTTGACAAAATTTAGGAATATTTTCTTCCTAAAATAATGCTTGGTTTCTATGCCAGGGAGCATAGATGTGTATCTTATTTTTGTCAATATCTCTACTTCTAGGAGTCTGATTTGAAAAATTTCTTCTTTGTTGGACAGTGTTTCCGATGCGAAATGTTTTTCATATAAATTCAAAATTTTCAAGTAAATCATAGACTTTCCGCTTGGGGGTGCAAAGGTAAATTGCGTTTCCAATGATATTTCTGCTTCTAAAACTCTGATTTGAAAAATTCTTCCTGCATCGCATACAACTCCTGATGGAAAATGTTTTTCATATATTTTCTAATATTTGGTAAAGAATGGTTTGGCCACCAGGGGTCATAAATGCTAATTTCTGCTTCTGGTGTATTTGCAGCAAAATCTGAGTTCCTGAAAACTCGACTAAATTTTGTTTTTCTTGGACCGATACCGCGTACATTGAAAAACCTTTTGAGAATACTTTCTTCCTAAAATAATGCATGGTTTTCCTGCTAGGGGCGTAGATGCATGTCTTATATTTGTCCATATCTCTGCTTCAAAGAGTCTGATTTGAAAAATTCTTGTTGGAGAGCATTTTGGCTTTGAAATGTTTCTCATATAAATTCAAATTTTTCTTAACTTATAAATCTGCAACCAGAGGGCGTAAGTTCACAATTCCATTTACAGCAATATCTGCCGGATTAAAAACCCAATTGAAAATCTTTTTTCTTCAGTCAGATACTATTGTTTTCCATACAGGTTCCATTGACTTTAATAGCTTTGATAAATTTAATTTGCATCAGAACAGATTCAAAAGACGCGCTCGTTTACCCGAAAATTGGTGTCATCTTTCTTCTTTGTTTTTCTTTTACCACCGATTCAACTTTAAACAAATAATCATCGAAGAACATCTTACACTAATTTAAAGCATAAATTTTACAACAGTATTAACATTTTGAAATTTTGTTTATATGTTTCTTAAGGCCATATCCTAGAAAAACATATAACTGAGGTTTCACTGTATTTTCTTTTCCTTTACGGAGGGCATTGAAGTGTGGAAGGTGAATGTGGATGGACACTGTTCAGAGAATGAAGCACTGTGCTGTGATTGAATACCTCCACTTAAAGGGAATGTTGCTGAAAGAAATTCATGAAGATGAACAGCAAATATCAGGGTAATCATTTCCTCCATACACCATGGTCAGAAACTGGATTGCAGAATTTAAACATTGAAGAAACAGTATTAAAGATGTATCCTGCAGTGGAAGGCCTGTTACCATGTCAACACTTGCAAAAGTGAATGTCATTCATGACCTGTTCATGGAAGACCACAGAATAACTTGGAAAAACAAGACAACATTCAATACAACCCATGAACATGCTCACAATATCGTGGTGAATGTTTTGGGAATGGCGGGGGGGGGATCTTTCAGGTGGGTCCCTAAGGTACTGAATCAGAAGTGGGAAAGACTGAAGTGTCGTCATGCGATTATGCAGCATTTTGACATTAATGAAACTCGGTTTTGGGGGAGTGGTATGTCAGTATAGATAAAACATGAATGCAACACTCTGCACTCTACCCTGAAACAAAAGAACAATCGAAACAGTGAAACCATCCTTCTCTCCCTCATACAAAGTTTCAAGTGCAGAAAGGATGCTTGTGAAAACTGGGAAAATGTTCTTTCACTCAAAAACTCCAAATCTGTGCCTCCATTTTGCATTGAACTAATTTGGAAATAAGTTTTAAAAGAAAAACAATCAACAACAATAGGGATTTGGCAATCACTTGCTATCTTTCATTCTTTGTAAGGCTGAAAGCTCCTTTATACAAATAAGGAGAAAATTCAAGACATTTTTCCCCCATTTAGTAGGTCAGACATTTCCCCTTGTTCAGTTTCACTTTTTAAGTGAAACACAGCAACATGTTCTTTTTCCTTTGTATGTTTTTTATCGCATACAACCAAATCCACAACAACAATAACATAAAGGATCCACTAAATAACCAAATGTGGTTAATCACAAACCTCTGGTTCCTCAGCATGATGATGCAGTCCTTTCTGTGTAGGGACATCTCTGTCAGTCAACAGCAGTTCCCCTTGGAAGTCAAACCTTGCTGTGTGTCCTGACTAGAAAAAAACAAGTTAGGTATCACAATTACAAAATTGCATTAAAAAATGAACTGTATGTCCAACAGCTAGAAACTAAAATAAGTGGATTTGCCATTGTTATAAATGAAGAAGCAAGCCAATTGTGGAAATTTAATGATATTCCCAAACTTTTTGTTTCAATGAGCAAATGTTACTGACAAGGGCAGCAACAAAATATTTGATAAAAGGAGCATCAAATATAGTCCTACAAAAGTAATTACTTGTCATTTTTGGCCAGACAATTGTTATTAGAATATCAGGGGTTGCGCTGTTGATCACATTCTTCGCGATTTGTGAAAAGAAAAAAAAATTGTTTTGGCGATTTTTTTTATTTGTGGTTTAATGACCACCATGAGCAACTCACTGGACATCCTTCCAGTATAAGCAGTTGCATCCTTCCAGTACTTACGTATGGTGCAGAGATGTGGACCTTAACTAAAAGAGACATACAAAGACTACAGACAACTCAAAGAAGCATGGTGAGATTAATGCTTGGTATAACCAGGAGAGATAAGAAAAGGAACTCGTGGATCAGAAAAATGACAAGAGTGGAAGACATCATGATCAGAGTAAAATCCCTGAAATGGCAATGGGCTGGACATACTGTCAGAAGGACAGACCATCGATGGACAGCCGAAATTTTAGATTGGATTCCGAGAAACAGGAAAAGACCAAGAAGAAGACCACATGGGAAATGGGTGGATGAAATTTGAAAGTATGCGGGAGTAACATGGAGGAGACTAGCACAAGACAGACCGTTGTGGAAGAGGCTTGGAGAGACCTTCATCCAGCAGTGGATTGATAATGGTTGACAATGATATACATACTAATATACATGCGCAACATACTACAGCCACTCCTTGACAAATGTCAACCCCGCCTTCTCGTGGTGCATCCTGTTCCCACTAAAGGGGATCTGACAACCGCCAATAGCAGTATAACTATACCATCAGGGTTAGAGGAAATGCTATCCCACACTCACCAACTAGCTTGGCCAGCGTGGTGAGTTATGGCCAAACCCCTCCAAAATGACTCCACAACTTAAATCTCAGCCCTCAGTCTCTAGCAGCTGGAATGTACCTGGCCAAGGCAGCGGCCAGTGCGACATGAAGGCAGAGGGTGCTAAAAATCACTGGAGAACCGGACTGAGCAGCCATCTGATGCTGACCTTGGCTACTTACAATGGACGCTCTCTATCTTCTGATTCAAGGCTTCTTGAATTGGAAGAAGAACTACAAAAGATTAAGTGGGACATCGTCGGGCTAAGTGAGGTAAGGAGAAAAGGAGAAAATCTCATTGAACTGAAAAGTGGTCATCTCTTCTATTATCGTGGGACAGATACTGGCAGAACTAGTGGTTTGGATTTATAATAAACAAGAAACTGAAGGATAAAGTTGTAAAAGTTGAAAGTTCGTCTGACAGAGCTGCATGACTTGTTATCCAATTCTCGAGAACATCTCAGATTATTCAAGCTTATGCACCCAGTACAAGTCATCCTGAAGAAGAGATTAAAGAATTTTATGAGGAAATTCGTCATCTAAATAAAAAAGGTAAGCAGCACTTGAAGATCATTATTGGAGATTTCAATGCGAAAATAGGGCAACAGAATGAAACTTCAGTCGGTAAATTCGGTCACAGCAACAGAAACCAGCGTGGAAATACTCTCATAGAATCTGCAGAGGCAGAAGGGTTTTTCGTCATGAACTCCTTTTTCAAGAAAAATCCGCAAAGGAAATGGACATGGAGGCATCCCAATGGATTGACAAATGAAATTGATTTTATTATGTGTAACAAGAAATTTGCCATGGAAGACTGCAGTGTGCTAAACAAGTTCAACACAGGTAGTGACCATAGAATGGTAAGATGTAAGATGCACCTCAATGCTAAACTCGAGCGTGGCAAGCTCATAAAACAAACAAAGTGTATTGACATGACCAACCTTAAAAAACATCATAATCGTACATGAGACTGATGATGAAAGAAAAAAGCTGAACTTTTTCACCGGGTGAAAAATCGGAACGCACCGCGGGAATGTATGAATATAACGCAGCACGAGCAAGACAGAATTGTTCACTGAAGTTTATTTATGTGAATGCTAAAATGGAGCACATCAAATATAATATTACTGACATTTAACAAAAAGAACACGGGACACAGAAACATCAGAGGGGGGGGGTATATGGTTACAGGTGAAATATTTGCCCCTTCCGACTTTTGTTTTCAAAAATTTTCACTCCATTTTCAAGCTGAAATACAAATATTTATGGACTAAAATGGTATTTAACAACAATTCTGGGTAGAAGGAACATTGCGAGAAAAAAAATTACTATTAGGGGAGAAATCTTCACTCTGTCCAACTTTCGTTTGTGTAGGTTTTAAAAGCTGGAATTCTGGAAAATGACCCCAACCATCATGACCAATCCCTCAAAAATTTCTGTTCAGTTATGCATCTATCTTGAGAACCACAGGAATGCTCATGTAAATGGTGGAATTCCTCGAATTCTCAGAAGAATCTCCTGCCTGGAGATTACAGGAAAATTTTCGCGCCGTCTAACTTCTGTTTTCAGAAAATTTTCCTCCAATTTTTCAAGCTGAAATAAAATATTTATGAATGTTTTATAAATATTTATTTTGTGATGTTTCCCTGTCCAGTATTGTAGTTAAAATCATGTTTAACAACAATACTAAACAGGGGAACATCGCGAATAAAAGAAATTACGAATATGAGGGGAAATCTTCACTCTGTTTAGCTTCCATTTTTGTAAATTTTGAAAGATCAAAAACAATACCCTGCCAAAAAAAAAAAAAAAAAAAAATGGCATTCCCAACTAATATCTCCCCCCCCCAAAATTCTCTTCAGTTTTGCATCGATCTCGAGTATGACCCAAATGATGACAAAAAAAAAAAAAAAAAATATGGAATTCCGCGAATCCGCGGAAGAATCTCATGTATGCATAATACGTTAAAATTGGAACTGAGAAACAGATTCTCTGCTCTAGAAGGTCTAACGTCGGAAGAAAAAGGACATCTCTGAAGTTAACAGAAAACTAACCAAGGCTCTTATGGAAACAGCAACAAAAATAGCTGGTACCAAGAACAAGTTGCATATGAACAAATTATCAGGAAAACCAAAAATTCTGGTGCAAAAAGAGAGAGAGATGAGAATAACCAAAGGAGATGCGACTTCCAAAGTGGAATATATGGAGCTATGCAAGACGGTAAGAAAAAGCATCACTGAAGACGTAAGGAAATTCAACTGTGAACTTATGAGGAAAGCAATTGAAAAAAAACCAAAGCCTGAAGAGAGCAAAGGGACATCTGAATAAGGGAAGAAAACAGATTATGGCTCTGAGAAATGAAGATGGTTCTGTAACAAGAAATAGAGGTGAAATTTTTTTGACTAGAGTGAAAAGATTTCTACTCAAAACTATATGAAAGGGATAGTACATGTACTCCAGACATTACGAAAAGTACCAGAGTTCTTCCAGTTCTTCCAGTCCTCCCAGCAGAAATTGCACATGCAGTCAAGAACATGAAACGGGGAAAAGCTCCAGGAGAAGATGAAATTACCATAGACATAATACAAGAAGCAAGTGGAGAAATTGAAACAGTACTCGCCCAAGTCTTCACTCGATGCCTTAATGAAGGGAAGATTCCTGAGGATTGAAACAACGCTACAATGATCCTGCTGCATAAAAAAGGTGACATTAAGGATCTCAGGAACTACAGACCTATCAGCCCCCTATTAGTGGTTTATAAAATCTTCACTAAAGTTGTTTCACACCGCTTGAAGGTGACACTGGACATGGCTCAACCGAGAGAACAAGCTGGATTCAGGAGTGGCTACAGCACTATAGATAATCTGAGAGAACTAATTGAAAGAGCGAGGGAATATGAACGTCCATTATGCATGGCTTTTATTGATTATGAAAAGGCTTTTAATTCGATGAAACCATCAGCAGTTACAATGGCTTTGAAATCCTGCGGTATTGAAGTTGCATACATTAATATTATTAATAACATCTATGAAAATGCAAGTGCAAAGATTCGGCTATTTGAGAATACAGCACCCATAAAAATTGGAAAGGAGTGAGACAAGGGGACACCATAGCTGCAAAGCTCTTTAATGCCACATTGGAAAATGTCTTTCAATCACTGAACTAGGAAAACAAAGGGATAAAGATTAATGGAACTCACCTTCATTTTGCTGATGACGTAGTCATTTTTGCAACTACCCCATCACAGCTGCAGAGTATGATCCAGGAACTTTCTGACAAGAGTAAAGAAGTGGGATTTAAAATGAACTTTCAGAAGACAAAAGTGATGTACAATGCTTTTACAAGAAATGAAGATTTATCGATTGATGGGGGAAAGCTGGAGATAACCAATACCTACATTTATCTTGGACAGCAGATATCAAGTGAAGGTCACATTGATGAAGAAATTAATTGACATATAAAACTTGCCTGGACAGCTTTTGGAAGAAACAGTATAATTTTCAAGGGCAATATGCCATTATGTCTTAAAAGAAAAGTGTTTGATCAGTGCATCCTTCCAGTGCTTACATATGGTGCAGAGACATGGACCTTAACCAAAAGAGACATACAAAGACTGCAGACAACTCAAAGAGGCATGAAGAGATGCATGCTTGGTGTAACCAGAAGAGATAAGAAGAGGAACTCGTGGATTCGAAAAATGACAAGAGTGAAAGACATCATGATCAGAGTAAAATCCCTGAAATGGCAATGGGCTGGACATACTGCCAGAAGGACAGACCATAGATGGACAGCTGAAATTTTAGACTGGATTCCAAGGGACAGGAAAAGCTCCAGAAGAAGACCACATGGGAGATGGGTGGATGAAATTCGAGAGTATGCAGGATTAACATGGAGGAGGAAACTGGCACAAGACAGACCGTTGTGGAATAAATTTGGGGAGACCTTCGTCCAGCAGTGGATTGATAATGGTTGACAATGATAGTACACCACAGAACACATTATATGCCATGAATAAACCCATACTTATTTTACACACAAAAGGCATCAGTAAGCTTAGAAGCTTATTAAACAAAAACAAAAAAAAAAAAAAAAAAAACGCTCTACATGTTTCAACATCACTACAGTTATATCTTCATCAGGAGCAGGTCTAACAATATGTTCAGTTGATGAAAAGACAGTTTAAAAAAGGAAACAGTAGAAATAGACTCATAGTAACAATAAAGAATTCTTGAAATCGTAATCACACGCATAAGTTACGTTGAAAAATTAAGAGCAGGATGTTTTGGTAGCGACTTCTACCTTCATCAGCCATGGAATGAGACACGTAGTAAAAGCGTCAGTTGTTGCCAGATTTCAAAATCGCTTTCCAAATAATAGGATGTTAAAAGGTGCGTCAGTATTGCAGGTGTTAGGGGTAAGGTAGATTTCAATGTTTTCGCGGTATCTGAGGGCATGCCGATTGCTGAACGGGTGATTCGCTTAACATTATTTGCAGAATACTGAAACATTAATTGTTGCCCCATCCCTCTTAAAACCCACCATTTGGTTAAGGTATGTGCACAACATCTTCATTATTTGGCCACACCAAAAACACTCTTTGTTTGAACTCATATCCTTCATAACTTCAAAATTCCTGCATATAAAATTTTGCTCTCAAGAACAGATCGACAATAATATTAGTTTTCTGGATGTTAACATCAACATAAACCCAGACTTCTCACTTGGCCTCTCTGTGCACAGGAAACCTTCTGCCACCAATAATATCATCCCTTACCATTCTCGCACTTTTGGAAAATACAAACTGTCTGCTCTTAAGTCATACATTCACCGGGCCAACCTTATTTGCAACAGCCATTCTGCTCTTCAACTAGAATATCAGAACATCATCAACATTGGCAAATGGCATGGCTTTCCACCCCTCTTATTACATAGACTAATCAAGAGTTTTGAATCACAGAATAGATCCAGTTTACTGCCTGAACCTTCCACCACCCATCAGTTTGTTGGCACTTTGCCCTTTAGCCTGTCCTTCACTCATAAAGTTTGCTCTATTTTCAAGTCTTTTGGCTACAGGATTGCAGTCAAACCACCTCCACATCTTCTCAAACTCATTCTTAAGGACAGAGATCTCAATAAACCCCTAGATTTACAAGGTGTCTACTCTATCCCTATCAACACTTCCACAGGTGTTACCCACTATATTGGTAGTACTTACCGCAGCATAAACCGGCGTTTGATGGAGCATATCGCTGATGTTAAGAAAGGTAGCCCTTCCACCTCCCTTTCAAGTTTAACCATCAGCGATATGTCCACAGCTCCCGATTGGCACAATGTTAAGCGAATCGCCCCGTTCAGCAATCGACATGCCCTCAGATACTGCAAAAGCATTGAAATCCACCTTACCCCTAACACCTGCAAATACTGACACACCTTTTAACATCCCTATTATTTGGAAAGTGATTTTGAAATCTGGCAACAACTGACGCTTTACTACGTGTCTCATTCCACATGGCTGATGAAGGTAGAAGTCGCTACCGAAACGTCCCGCTCTTAATTTTTCAACGTAACTTATGCGTGTGATTACGATTTCAAGAATTATCTTAATGTTTTGTGTGTTACGTGTTTTCCTGCCAATTCTTCTCACTATCATAGTAAGAATTTAAATCAAGTGTGTTCATCATCCCAGTGTCTTAAGGACAAATTCCCGGAAGTTCACAATGTTTTCAACAGGGCCTAAATCTCTGTTTCAAACTTGATTTTCATTCTTGAAGATTTCCAACAACTCTCTAATGAGAAAGGAAAGAAGACTTCAAAATTAATTTTGCACCTTCCCATTTAACATGGTTCAGATCAGTTGAATGCCCCACAAGAGCAGAATTTATGGTTTTTTGATCTTTTGCTGCATGTTTGTGTTCCTTCAAGTGGATGTAGAGCCAGAATGGAAGTTTTGGTTAAAAAAGTTTTAACTCATAGCAGAAGTTGCCATGACACCTTTCTAACTAGACATACTTTTTGGTTGTGGTTGTTATGGATGAGAAAATAAGTCACATTATTTTTACACACTCTGTGATAATAGATTCCTGTTCCATACAAAATCTGCAAAGCAAAATTCAATTAATTTGCAAATGCTCTAAAATAGTCTGATCTTGTGGTTGGGATTTTTCGGCACACCAGAATATCAATAAGGTGGAATAATGCATTTAAGTAAATAATTTACCTTGAGATCAAGAGGTTCTGGTTTAGGCAACAATGTCATCCACTGGAGTTTCCCTTTCTCAATTTTATCCATGTGAAGCCACTTTCCAGCATCTTTTAAACTGACTGGTAACTCTTCTTCAAGTAACTCTTAACAGCATAAAAGCAATTAATAAGTAAGTGATAACAATTATTTCAAAAGTAGATGAGAAAAAAATTCATAGTACAATGGACAATTTCCTATCTAATGTAACAAAAAAAATTGGACAACTTAATAAAATGCAAAATACTAAATTAACTCAAAATAAAGAAATAAATAAAATACAAAAATTTCAGATTATTGTAAGTCAATTAAAAAATAGAGATAATGAAAATGCTGAATATTTAAACGCATTTAATGGTTTTCAAGTTTCCAGAACTCCTTCTTTTAATTTGGCGGTACTGATTAATGTGTTTATAACAGACATACAGTAATTAAGTACAGTAGTGTTAAACAAACCCATTAAATAATTCAATTTGTTTCAGTGGTTTTTTACCAGTTAGGATCACTGCTTTGGTCATAAAAATTCGATAAATGTAGAGTGAAATTTTTTTTCAGCATCAAGATCAACTTCAGCTACAGAAACTAAACATTTTCGCACTCCTGAGTATTCTGATGATGCATTTTTCTTCTTTGTTAAAAGAAATAATAAATTTTGCTTGTAGATCAGTGCATATTTTAGCTTTCTGATAAAAGAATAAGAATAACTTTTTAGGGATATGTGTACCATGATGTTAAAAAAATTTGCAAATACCTCTCCTCTCACTTTTATAAAGCTTTCAGTTTCAAGCAGCACAAGCATCTCAAACATGATTATTACATCATGAAAGAAATACGGGATTACGCCATATTATACAAATTTTGAAGATGACAATCCGTTTTTTGGCGTAAATGTGACAAGGATGGTAAGTCAGATAATATTTGAAAACTTGAAAATTTTGCTTCGACTAGCGAATCCTGTGATGGTTAAATCCAAATTGATCGGAAACTTGAAACTTGGTCGTTCTGGGTGGTGTAGTGGTTAGCATACCTAGGCGTTTTTCTGGGAGACGCGGGTTCGTGTCCCGCTCCAGGACGATGAAAATTTTCAAGTTTTCAAATATTATCTGACTTACCATCCTTGTCACATTTACGCCAAAAAACGGATTGTCATCTTCAAAATTTGTATGATTATTACATTTCATATTCATTTTATGGAGAATTAAATATTACAAATTATATGTGTTTTATTAAAAGTTATTCAATGTAAAATTATAAGTTCAGCAAGAAGTAATAACTGCAATAAGCTACTTAAATTTCACATCTAAGGGGCATGTATATTTGGGAAGAATTTGATATTCATTTTGTTTTCCCAAAAAATAACAATAGCACAATATTTGACAGAACATCACAGAGACTGCAGGTAAATCTGAGACTTATTTGAGACTACAGCTTAATGTTTACTGTGAATTTTACTGTACTTCAGACAAATATATTTTACATTACTTCAACAATTTTAAATTCCTAGCTTTTCATTGCCTTTAGTGGCAAATCTGAGAAACATATTCCAATAAATCAATATAAACTATTTTCTAATCCCTTCAGTCACAGAAAATACAAAAAGAAAAAAAAAAGATATGAGAAAACAAAGGAATAAATGAAAGAAGAAACAAATAAATGTTTCTACTCAGGAAAATTATATGCAAATAATTAGGTTACTGAAAATAATATTCTTTTTATGCTCTGAGTTTATCCTAATTACTTATAATTTCATAAATATTCCTACAATGTAAGGAAATTTAGCTCATTAAATCAGCTCCTCAACATTATTATTCTTTAATTACCTAACTGTTTGAAAACCATGGTACACAAATGTAAGAAAAACTTAACAACAATTGAAGGAATATGAAGGGGTTCAATAATACACATAAATTCACAGATACTCATAAACAAAGAAAAGGTAGGGAATAAAATGCACTTTTAGAACAAGTATTAAAACTTAAACATAATATCAAGGTTTCAAAAAGAAACAAAATATCCCAGAAAACATGCAACTTTTAACTATTATGTTCATAACAAATAGACTTACAAAACTAAGCTATCATACTTATTTTCCTCTCAACTGGTAGTAACAAACATTTTCTTAGCACATACAGCAAAACCTCTGAATAGCGGACACCTCCAGACCGGATAATCTGTCTGCTATTTGGAGGTGTCAGCCATTGGGAGGTACACGCCTATCTGCCCAAGCCATCATGCAATACGAACTTCATGACCGGTTTTTTTTTTTTTTTTGTTGTTGTTGTTGGCTTTTAAAAATAGTTACATGTATAAATATACATACTTGATTCTATTAAGAAGAGACCGAAGCAAAAAAATTTTTTTTGACTCATACCAAGTACAACATAGAAAAAGTTATGTATCTACCGGTGTGAGTAAAAAGAGAAAAAAAAAATAATAATAAAATAAAACAACTGAATGTAGAAAGTGTCGAGAATACTGAGCCTTGGCTTTATCAAGGACCAGCATGTATATATTTATGCAGTAATAAATTCCGAAATTGCATTAGTGATACTGTACATGAAATTGAATATATGTACATATTTATAGTAATTTAAATACTTTGAGCTTTTCAAATATGAAGAAAAATGCAATTTACTTACAAATGTACATACGTAATCCAGTGCATGCTTCTGATTAACAAATGTTCTTAAACTTCCAAAAGGTAAAGAAAGAAATACGGGATTACGCCATATAATACAAATTTTGAAGATGACAATCCGATTTTTGGCGTAAATGTGACAAGGATGGTAAGTCAGATAATATCCGAAAACTTGAAAATTTTCATCGTCCTGGAGCGTGGAGCGGGATTCGAACCCGCGTCTCCCAGAAAATACTCAGGCGTTTTTAGCATACTCAGGCGTTTTCTGGGAGACGCGGGTTCGAATCCCGCTCCAGGAAGATGAAAATTTTCAAGTTTTCGGATATTATCTGACTTACCATCCTTATCACATTTACGCCAAAAATCGGATTGTCATCTTCAAAATTTGTTCCAAAAGGTACTTACAGCTAATTGATCAATTTATCAGTTAGCATTCTTGCCTGCAAAAAAATCTGACAAAAGCATTTTGCCCTTTTTCCCTTGCCGTTTACAGCCTCTTTTTCAATATGAATTTTCAAATTCATCAAAAGTGCCAGTCCCTCAGAATCAACTTTGCTAATAAAAAATTTATGAGGTTCTTCACTATATTTTGGCACCTGTGCAATTCTTAATGTCTCACGTCTCACACCTCTTCTGCAACTCCATCCACTGCCTTTTCTTCCGCTTTTCCCTCTGTTCCTTTGACCATGTCATTCCTAATAGGTGTGTGTGCTGAAATGTAATCTTGTAAATCATCCGCTGTCTGTTCAAAACACAGTTCATCATCAACTGCAATAAAATCTTTTGCATTTCCCTCAAAGCGCAGATCCTCTTCTTCTGTGTTGAAAGTGCATACTCCATCTTCTTGGCCTGCCGAAACAAACCCTGCCTTGTGGAAACAACGACTAACGCACTGCGGTTTCACGTTTCTGTTTGCGGAGTTTACCTAAGGGACAGCATGGAGAGCATCAACGCGAAAGAGGTGGCAAACAATTTTTGCTCAGTGCAGTGGACTTGGCATCGTGATGAAATTTCGCATTCCTTTTTCGCCTGTATCCCTTCAGTGGATGCATTCTCAGCTTTTCGACCAAAATCACTGTCTGATATGTGCCCGCTATTCAGAGGTAAAAAAAAAAAAAAACCCGTCAATACTTTGGGACAGGGGATTACAAAACTGTCTGTTAAATGGAGGTGTCCGCTATTTGGGAGTGTCCATTAAGGAGGTTTTACTGTATTATCATATTATTCTTCTGACTTTCTCCTTTCTCCAGGTTACCTTCACCATTAAAGCAAGGAAGTCAGTAGAATAATACTAAGCAAATGTTTGTTATTACTACTTGGGTGGAAAACAATTATGATAGCTTAGTTTGCTCCTACTGACATATACAGAAGAATTATACAAAAGCAAACAGCTAAATGGCACAGCCTAGAGGAGGACATAAATGAAGATGAGAAAAGAACGCTTATTTTGAGGGCAGAATTTGACAAGGCCTTAAAGGACCTGAAATCAAACAAGGCCCCTGGTGCCGACTAAATTCTGGCAGAAGTACTTCAAGCACTAGGTGAAAGAGCTAAAACAGAACTATATAAATTAATCAACCAAATGCACACAACTGGAGAACTACCAAAAGAGTTTGAGTGAAACATAATGATAGCTAACCCTAAGAAAGCGGGAGCATCTACTTGTGACGGACATAAAATGTTAAGTCTTATACTTAAAATGAGCATCTACGTGTGAAGAACATAGAATGTTAAGCTCTAAAATTTTGACAAAAATCATTTATAACCGTATAGAAGGAAAATTAGAGGAACATCTCTCAGAAGATCAGTTTGGTTTCAAAACAAAACAGAGGAACTCAAGAAGCTGTAATAAGCCTCCGCTTCATAATCGAAAAATCATTGAGAATAAACAAATCTGTATGCATCGCATTTATAGATACAGAAAAACCTTTGATAATGTTGACTGGAACATTATGTTTAAAATTATAAAAAATTATAAAAAACTTCAAAGACAGAAGAATAATATATCAACTATACAAAAATCAAACTGCATTAATAGGAAAAGAGGAAAATGAAGCAAAAATAAGCAAAGGAGTCAGACAAGAATGAGGGCTGTCACCACTTCTCTTCAATGTTTATACTGAGGAAGCCATGAAAGAATTTGCTGAAAACAATGGCAAAGGAGTAGACGTCAATGTCAGGATCTAAAGCACATTACGATTTGCTGATGACATTGGAGTAATAGCAGATAATGAAAGAGACTTACAAGAGTCATTAGAAGAATTGAACAAGATTGTTGAAGATAAATGCAAAATGAACATAAATGAGAAAAAAAGCAAAAGTAATGAAATGCACCAGAGGTGGAAAGCACGAGATTAATATCATATTAAAGGGTAAGAGAGTAACACAAGTTAAGGACTTTATTTACCTAGGTAGCATTTTTACATCCAATGGAAGAAATATAAAAAAATATGAGAACTAGGATAGCACAAGTAAAGAATGCTTTAAATAAGAAAAGAGGACTGTTAATGTCCAAGTCCATCTCTCTGGAAACAAGGAAAAGTTTCATAAAAACTTTTATATGGAATATAACACTTTATGCATCTGAAACTTGGACATTGCAAAAAACAGACAGGGCAAAGCTAAAAACATTTGAAATGTGGTGCTGGTGACATATGATGAAAATTGCTTGGACAGAAAAAATGACAAATGTGGAAGTGTTAAAAAAAGCTCAGATAAAACAAAAAATATTATGGACTATAGAGAGAAGAAGAGACAGCATGATAGGCCACCTCATAAAACATTTGGAGCGGTGTGCCAACTTGATTGAAGGTAGAATGAAAGGAAAAGCTGGAAGAGAACACCCAAGAATTCAATAGATGAGTCCCATAGCAATAGGAAGACCCTACCAGAACATCAAGCTTATGGCTCAGGAAAGCATTCCTTTGTGGATGATTACCAATACTACCCACGAACCTTAGGGTTGAGGAGAGAAGAAGAGCTCAGTTTGGTAAGTCTATTGTCTTATAAACATAATATAAGTATTAAAACTTCAAAAGCATGCTTATGCTATGTAAAAATTATTTACATAAAGAAGCATTCAACTGATAACTTTAGTCTTTTTCAAAGAAAGTACGGATTATTTGTGTATGAATGTATGTGTGTGAAAGTATGGATGATGGTTGCCAAATCCATAATGTTGGATTCATTATTTTTCTTTCAAAATTGATTTTCACGTTAATGATTTCCCACTGATGAAATGGAAAATGATTGATAAATGGGGCAATTCGTTTGGAGCTAGATGAGTGACAAAGGTTCAACAGAAGTATCTTCCAAAGTTAAGGTGGCAAATTAAGTAGCAGAATTTCCATTATATACATAATTTTTCTGCTCCAATAAATGGTTCTTGATGCTCTGTTAAGTTACTCCATTGTAACATTGCATTCCATTAATGTGGAAATAAGTTTTAAAAGAAAAATATAATGAACATGCCATTACAAATCTGGCAACCATTTTACACCATTTACTCTTTCCTGGGCTGAAAAAGATTGAAGTTATCAGTTAAAAGCTTCCTCATCTAATTGTTTGTTACGTAACTTAAGTGCGCTTTTAAATTAAAGTTTTAACATATATATTTTTTGGCAATGAGCTTATGTTCAAATTTATCATGTTGTAGATCTAAAACAAAATGTGTACAGCCTAACTTCAGCCACAACACACACAAGAAAAAAACATCAATCACAAAAAAGTCATGAAAAAGGAGAGGTTCAGATGACATCAGAACTCTAAGATTTTTATGTCAAAATAATAGTAATAGTAATGGCGACACACAACTTTTCGATTATGAGGTACTTTGGAAATCAATTATTATTATTTCTGTAATATTATACATGAATGCATTGGTGACTTCTGAATTTTATCATTGTCAAGGATGGCAAGAGTGCAAAAATTCTCAGAAAGGCATGGCTGGGAAAACTTTTGAGGTTAACCTTGTATTTCTTAAAAGAAGAATGGTACAGACT
Organism: Macrothele yani; assembly: GCA_039090855.1. Lineage (NCBI taxonomy): Eukaryota > Metazoa > Arthropoda > Arachnida > Araneae > Macrothelidae > Macrothele > Macrothele yani. The sequence goes on from CM077011.1 coordinate 116,978,910, forward strand.
TCGGGTTTTCTTGAAATTGGGAAGACATTGCACCTAATATTTTCCTGGGAGAGGGAACACTAATTCCAAGCCCCACAGTTCTTTCAGCTTTGATCCTCACTATCATAATGGATAGTAGGCCTGTGTCAGATGCCTGCAAATTCAGAATGATGTTTCAGATTCATATATTTTATCTGCTTCAAAATGGGTGGTTCAGTATGGTTAGCTAGTTGGACAGAAATAGAGAAGTGCAAGTTCACCCCTCCTCTAGAACAATATAATCTTAGGGTTGTCTGTACACCATGGGAATGATATTACTATAAGTAAAACTCTTTGGACTAAGAAGGGGTTTAGTGATTAAATATTAATTATGTTTCACAATGTTTTCATCCAATCTTGGTTACACCTTCAAATAAAATTTCCATTTTTAACATTGGCTCACTCAACCTGATGCTGATTCAGAACCTAAAAGGAAGTAAGGTAGTGAATATTTTGATCCAATTAAAAGTGATATTTACCAATATCATTAGTTGTATTTGTTTGAAGATTTCTTTCTTCAGCATGACTAGCAGTATCATTGCCAGTCTGTGTTACATTTGTTATTTCTTCTGGCATATTTTCCAAGATGATGCCATCATGGTCATGGCCCTTGGACATCTTTAAAATTTTACAGTCTTCAGAAAGTCCATCAAATGAGGCAAAACTTCCTGAAAATTTCCCTGAAGTAGAAAAACTACTTCTGCTGTTCTGGACAGATGTTTCTGGTGGAATAGACTTTATGAAATCAGTCTCTCTGGACAAATTAGAAGCTCTGACACCTGACAAAGAGGGAAAAAAATGCATTATTTAATTAACCAATGAAAACACTTTTACTCTAATGAAAGAAAGAAAGAGAGGAAGAGAGATTTATATGGCACACATACATGTAATCAATGCATTATTCAATTAAATAACAATTGAATAATACATTGTTAATTTTGCAATACCAATAGAAAAATCCATAATCAATGCATTATTCAATTATAATAATTGAATAATGCATTAATTTTGCAATACCAATAGAAAAAACCATACTTTTGGCTTAACTTAGAAATAGAAATTATATTCTGTTAAAGAAGACCCATACAGTTTTTTTTTCTCTGAGTTTTTGCTTATTAGCAGATGTTTCTGGCTTTCTATTGATCGTCAAGGCCTGTTCTTAATGATTTGAACTGAGTTCTTAAAAGAGATATTACAAAAACTCTTACTTTTGGGCTTTATTTGGAAACATAAATTATATTCAGTTGCAGAAGTCCCTTAATTCTTCTTTACCTAAGAGCTTTTGTTTATCAGCAGTTATTTCTCGTCCTTTGCTGACTGTCAAAGCCTGTTTCTCAATGTTTTTAATTCTGTTTTCAAAATCTTTTGACACTGAATGCAATTTGCATTATGTTGTTCATTGTTGAACCTATGTTGCTTTCCTGTTTTGCCTCCTTCCTAGCTGGGAAGTACGCTCAATGTTTGATACCACCATTTAAGATGGGAGTTTGGGGAAAATTCTGCTTCTAAGTTCATGGTTTACGAAAGAAATGACGGTCAAAATTTTACAACAGATGCTGCAAGATCTGTTTTATATTTAGCTAATATACATGATAAAAAAAATTAAACAATAAGGATAAATAACATAATTGTTTTGACAACTTTTTCAGGTCTGCAAACCTATTTGCAAAGGATGTTATTGTGCACTGCTACAATGCACCAGCTTTAACCCCCTGTCTGCTGCTATCCATGACCTCCGTTCTTCCACTGCAAAAACTGAACTTTCATTCTACATAGGCTACCAATCTCTAGCTGCTACCACCCATCCTGCTTTGCAAGACATATTTATGATACAAATCAATCCAACCCTAACAAAATTAGATCTAAATGAATCTGTTCATCTCTAAAAGAAATTGAACTTTCTACTTTTCAAGCAGAAAAGTCAAGCCATATTCTCTCCAATTACAGCTCCTACTGCCAAGCCAAAGTATGTAAATTTATCTTCTGCTACTCTTTCTCCTTGCATTGATAAATTTTATCATTAGGCCCAAAATACTCACCAGCTCTTCCTATTAATCTTCCACAAGACGTTTTTCTTGTGGAATCTGCCATCCATATAACCAATCCTGTACACCAACCACTTCTCCATGCTAATGCAGCTTTAATTTTATCCCATCCAAAAATTTGAGCCAATCAAGTACTCATCTTCTGACCTGAAATAACTGAGGTAATTTCTTAAGACCTTGCAATCTGCAAAACTGATAAAGTTGGTTGCCAGTTATCATAAAAAAAAAAAAAAAACCACAAAAAGTGCATTCATTTCTTGCTTCTACTAAATTACATTCCTCTGAACTCAATTTTTGTGTGGAGTTAACCTCTGAATCTCAGAGAACAGCTTAGTGATATGTATATATGTATGTGAATTCCGACTCCACCAGTTCTCTCAAAAATGCCATCGAAAGACTCCCAAAGAAACACTTCAATCTTTTCTTGGAGATATCTCACTCCTACCCTACTGCACGGAGGCATAACTAGGCATTTCTATGCCTGGGGCAAACTATAAGTTATTGCCCCCATCTGTCTTTTCACATATATATTACTATAATTTTTAATAGCTGTATGTGTACAAAAGTATATTAAAGTATGTTAAATTTGTTTTGTTAAGCAGTGTTTAAAACAAAATGAACATAATATCAAACTGTGACCTCTTGGGCATCTTTTACACCTATGGTTCCAGATTTTGAAATTTTGGTACCGTATCAAACGGTCCAAATGCAGCTGGCAGTCATGTCTCACAACCACAGTAATAATCGAATAGCCACTAGAAAATCTTGAAAATGGTGAATGACATGCTTATCATTCATGGTTCATCAATTAAGTACAGTCCATCCAATTAAAGGAAAACTGCAGGTCCCATTGTTGTAGATGAAAGCCACGGTTCTTTAGTTGGACAGACTATACAGTGTTTCTTCATTTCTGAATGTAAGTAATTAACATCCTCTGGACATTTTGAGGAAGTAATGCCAATTCTAAGCTGCCAAGACTACTGAAACAGATTATTAGCAAGTTCAGTAAACAAACAAATGACAAAGTATAGCACTAAAAACCAGAAAGTGGTATAAAAGCTTCAATATAATAGCAAGCAGTGGTTTTTTGCCCTTTCTTGAGCTGCGCTCTGGGCAGCCCACCCTAGTTATGTGTCTTCTAATACAGGACTCCCAGGTTATTCTTTCAAGTAAAACTCCATAAAGCTGGCAATCCCATCAGACCTTTGTTAGAATATTCTTTCTCTTCAGCAATAAACCATGAAAAGAAATTAATCCTCAAATGAAAATCTCTAACTTCCATCCATCCTCATATGGTGTTTCCACTTCAGACTTCATCCATAAACATTCTACTTTCTTTTCTACCAGTGAACATTTATTTACTCTTGATGTGGAGTCTTTATTCCCTTCATTTCTGCATTTTGAGTCCTACATGTTTCTCATGAAGAAATTAATTCTACAGTACGAACCTCCTGGCATTCTTATGAAAGACCTCTATGATTAATTATTTCTATGTAAAATCCAAGAACATAGTTGGTTTGTTTTGAATAAAACTTTTTTACAAAGAACAAACTGGCCTTCCCATGAGCTCACCTCCCTCCCTCCTTCTTGCAGAGATTCACATTCAACAAATTGAAAAACAAACACAATTCCACACCACACATTTCAATCTTGCCTATGGTTGAAATATGTTGATGATATTTTCATTAGCTGACTTCATCCTGAGTCTGAACTAGAGAACTTGATGAACTCCATAACTTAAAAATTTTCATCTATAAAATTCACCAAAAATAGCAAAGAAAATAACAAATATATTTTCTGGATGTTTCCGTCTGCAAAAACTATAATCTCTCCATCTCACGTTCTGTTTATCATAAACCTATTGCTGCCACAAACATAACTTTCTTCTAGTCATTTGCCTTGCACCTCTACAAGTTTATTCAAGTCTTTCATCCACAGGGCTCATCACATAGGTAACAACCAATCTTCTCTTCAAGAAGAAATTTCAAATCTCTCTGCAACAGCAACTTTGTATGGTCCTTCTCCCCCCTTATGGTCAACCACCTCATAAAGAAATATAAAAATAAACTGAAAATTGCATACGTCCATCCTCAAAAGAAGGATAACCTAAAATTCACAGAATCTGTTCCTTACCACCCTTCCTCTGCATATAAGCTACAAAATCTATTCAGAAGGTATGGTTACCATCTTGCCATTAGATCTTCCCAAATGTCATGAAGCTATGACAAAGTGATAGCAACAAATTTGGAAATTTTGATATCCCAGGTGTCTGCCTCATTCTTATTTCTTCATCCACAGGCGATAGTGTTTACATCAGAAGCATGTACAGAAGCATAAACAACAGAATTGGGGGGGGGGGGGCGTTTTGAAAGATAATCCAGATACTGCCTTGTATTTTAACCAAGGAAGATATTTCTGCAATTCCGTGCTGGAATGAAACAAAGAGTATTGCTCCTTTTGAGCTCTCTGTTACCATGATAGCATAAAAATTCTTTTTTCACCAAAGATTAGCAATTCAGAGTCTTCATTTTACATCCCAATGATTCTCGAACCTGGTAACAAAAACTACAACACACATTTAAACTTTGAATCTGAAATCCAATCTCAGTCCTTTAGTTGGCGTGAAGGAGACCTAAGCTAACGTTAAAAGTTCTCAAGTTTCCAAAAGTTATAATTTTCTAACATAGTCCTCCCAAAGTTATAATTCTCTAACATAGTATTCCCAAAGTTATAATTTTCTAACATAACATAGCATGATCTACTTTTTCCTTTAATTAAGTTACCTCTCGTTACATGTTGCTGCCCATCATTGTCAAGATCCCACATTTTTGTAATGTCATAAGTTGCAGCACTTCTTATTAATGGTGAAATGATTTCAATATTTTAGCATGGCATTCTTAGTGCAACTTAGAATTTACTGCTGTTCCACAAAACAGTATTAAAAAAAAATTTACCAAAAATAGCACTCATAATTTTTACAACAGGAGAGAAAAGAATTTATGGATTTCCCATCCTCTACTTTTCAGTATGTGCATTCTGTGTTGTTCATCTATTTGTTTATACATTTTTTATGAAATTTATTTTATGAGAAATGGCTGCTTAACATTTTTTGACTTACATTAAAAAGCATACATAGTCTATGCACGATATATTTAATTTAAAAAATGACAAATATTTACATATTTAAAAGATTAAAAAAATCCATGAGTACTTTCGGGTCGACAATCGGCCCGTCTTCAGATGGAGGAGAGCTGTTGCTGCCAGGGTGCTACCATATATATGTCCGAATATGATGACGTGCCAGGTATGGACTAGCATTGCAAGGGTGTCACTGTTGCCATCATTTCATGGCTAAATCACAAATCTGATGGGGTCCATGTGGGAATACAATAAACAGGGTGCAAAAATATATGGAATATATGTATTTGTTATAATTCACATATTTAACAAGAAATGTTATGTAAGTTCATAGCTGTAATGAGTCTTTTCCATATCCTGGGCAAGTCAATTGGGGAATTATTTATCATTACAGCAGCCATCCTCCGAAGGCCTCGATGTATAAACTTTCAGTTATATGCAACGAGTATACAGAAAGCGGGTGTATGTAGCAGCTTAATGTTTTTCCAATCTGGTTGGACAGTTCCTTGTGCCACATTTCTGGTGAGCGCTGTGTTACTGTGGTTAACGCGAATGTCATATTTATGTTCCTGCATTCGAGTTTCAAGGCTACATTTTGTAGATCCCACATAGTTGCTTACGTGTCCACCATTGGAAACATCTATCAGGTTGTTCTCTATCTTTCTTGATAAGTGAAAATAGATTTCTGGATCTAATGCCAAAATGAGTATCATACTGTAACAGAATTTTAGGACATTTCCAGGACAAAATGGAATACCAGGAGTTTTCCATGATTTCCAGGATGCGTACGAACCATGTAATTAATGACATGAAAATACAAAACTAAAAATGGTATAATATTTGTTAGCACAAGTGATCACATAGAAAAATAATTTACCATCGGTTTTGGGGTCCTTCACCAGTTTGCATTGCCTCTTCTTTCTAACAAAATCTATCAGTTTTGGATCTAAGACAAGAAAAGATATCAATATTTAGCAGTTTTAAAGCAACATTGGGTTTCTATCTTTCTAATTTTTGCAAATCAAAAAAAAAAAAAAAAAAATATTGGAAAAGAAAATAAACTGAATTAAAGACATCATCATCATCATCATTGTCAACCATTATCAATCCACTGCTGGACGAAGGTCTCCCCAAGTTTCCTCCACAACGGTCTGTCTTGTGCCAGTCTCCTCCATGTCACTCCCGCATATTTACGAATTTCATCCACCCATCTCCCATGTGGTCTTTTTCTGGGTCTTTTCCTGTCCCTTGGAATCCAATCTAAAATTTCGGCTGTCCATCGATGGTCTCTCCTTCTGGCAGTATGTCCAGCCCATTGCCATTTCAGGGATTTAACTCTGATCATGATGTCTTCCACTCTCGTCATTTTTCAGATCCACGAGTTCCTCTTCTTATCTCTCCTGGTTATACCAAGCATGCACCTCTCCATGCCTCTTTGAGTTGTCTGCAGCCTTTGTATGTCTCTTTTAGTTAAGGTCCACATCTCTGCACCATACGTAAGCACTGGAAGGATGCATTGATCAAACACTTTTCTTTTAAGACATAATGGCATATTGCTCTTGAAAATTATGCTGTTTCTTCCAAAAGCTCTCCAGGCAAGTTTTGTACGCCGATTAATTTCTTCATCAATGTGACCCTCACTTGATATCTGCTGTCCAAGATAAACATACATATCTGTTATCTCCAGTTTTTCTCCATCAATCGATAAATCTTCATTTCTTGTAAAAGCATTGAACATCACTTTTGTCTTCTGAAAGTTCATTTTTAATCCCACTTCTTTACTCTTGTCAGCAAGTTCCTGGATCATACTGTGCAGCTCTGATGGGGTAGTTGCAAAAATGACTACGTCATCAGCAAAACGAAGGTGGGTTAGATAATCTCCATTAATCTTTATCCCTTTGTTTTCCCAGTTCAGTGATTGAAAGACATTTTCCAATGTGGCATTAAAGAGCTTCGGAGATATGGTGTCACCTTGTCTCACTCCCTTTCCAATTTTTACGTGTGTTGTATTTTCAAACAGCCGAATCTTTGCACTTGCATTTTCATAGATGTTATTAATAATATTAATGTATGCATCTTCAATACCACAGGATTTCAGAGCCGTGGTAACTGCTGATGGTTTCACCGAATCAAAGGCTTTTTCATAATCGATAAAAGCCATGCACAATGGAAGTTCATATTCCCTCGCTCTTTCAATTAGTTCTCTCAGTACGTGGATATGATCTATTGTGCTGTAGCCACTCCTGAATCCAGCTTGTTCTCTCAGTTGAGCCATGTCCAGTGTTAATTTCAAGCGGTGTGAAAGAACTTTAGTGAAGATTTTATAAACCACTGATAGGAGGCTGATAGGTCTGTAGTTCCTGAGATCCTCAATGTCACCTTTTTTATGTAGCAGGATCATTGTAGCATTGTTCCAATCCTCAGGAATCTTCCCTTCATTAAGGCATCGAGTGAAAATTTGGGCGAGTACTGTTTCAATTTCTCCACTTGCTTCTTGTATGATGTCTATAGTAATTCCATCTTCTCCTGGAGCTTTCCCCCGCTTCATGTTCTTGATTGCATGAGCAACTTCTGCTGGGAGGACTGGAAGAACTCTGGTACCTTTCATGATGTCTGGAGTACATGTATCATCCCTTTCATATAATTTGGAGTAGAAATCTTTCACTCTTGTCAAAATTTCGCCTCTATTTCTTGTTATAGAACCATTTTAAAATAAACCAATTATCAAAAATCAGTACTGCATTGTTCACTCTGCCGTGAAAATATTTTTACATGTTGCAGAAATGGCTTGGATTCCATCATGAACAGATTAAGTATCGATTTTGAAATTTCATTTTGCTTTAAAAAAGGGAAAGGAGTCAAAATTCTGCCTCTACTGATCGTTTGATGAAGAGACTGCTAGAAATACGAAAACATACATTTCATTAGAAAAACTTCGACCAGTGGACAGCATGAAGACATCCAAAAATTATTTAAAAAAAAAAAAATCGTCGAAGATGTACTTAACTTAAATCGCAAATTTTTAGAGAAAACTCTTCTCCATCAGACACTCTTTTTTTCTCCATCACTATCATGGTTATGGTTATTTTTAACCAAATCTTGCTAGATGTTAGGCAGGGACAAACCTCTGCAGTGATGGAATTCTGATTTTTTTTTCAATTTATATTCCTTCAATTTTTTTTTTTTTTGAATGTTACTTTGGAAACTGATGGCTTTAAAAGAATTTTAGTCCATGCTGTGACCACTTTGTCTAACATGCCTATCTAAATCTGTCTTGTTGGAGCAATTTTTTATACCGGGCTTTATGTTCTTCGAGTTTCTAGTTTGCGACCTGTCTCACCTATGTAAGATATCATCAATAACTGCAGAGGTTTGTCCCTGCCTAACATCTGGCAAGATTTGGTGAACTGTAACTGTCACAGTTAACCATAACTGCGATAGTGATGAAGAAAGAGTGACAATAAAAGACTGCCTGATGAAGTAGAAGAGTTTTCTCCGAAAATTTACAATTTAAAATAAATATTTCCTAGAAGAAAAAAAAATCCGTTAGAAGTTTAATTAAGCATTTAATTTTAGAAACTAGGAAGTCAACTTTCAACATGAGTTTTGTGGTTTAACAGGCTTCACGCGACAATAACACGTAAACATATAAAATGAGCGAAACACACAGAGTCACATATGGTAAAAGGTTTATTTAGCAGTAGCTTTCGGTCATCCTACGACCTTGATCACCCGCGATCAACTGGATGAGCTGGTTGCCAGAACTACAATTTGAAGTTGGGTTGTTAGAAATGTTGCCAGATTTTAGAAGAGAGATCCAAATAAATGGGATATGGTGATAGGTCTCTGAATTGCAGTTTTTGGTGAACAAAATTTCAATGCTCTCTTGGAAATGCAGAGATGCCTTGTTGATGAATGGGGCAACTTTTTTGGTTTCTTTCCAAATGGGAACTGCAGAGGTGTCTTCAAGGGTTAGTGCAGATAAAGCTGTTTTTGGAAGACCAAAACAAACCTTTTACCATACGTGACTCTGTGTGTTTAGCTCGTTTTATATGTTTATAACATGAGTTTTATTCAAAGAATCAAAGATATGTCACAAACAATCACCAAAATGTTTAATAAATGTTACAAACTCGAAAATAAACTTTACACAGATGTTGAATAACATTGTTTCACTGAAATTTTAGAATTCCGTCGTATATTTGGTTTTCCATACTCCATAGAGGACCAACGGTTTACATAGTGACTAAAGAGATTCCGTAGCACTTGGAGTATCTGTGCCTTCCACAAAGCAATGTGCCCAGGCCAGTGATAAAAGCAAAGGGAAATCACAAAAAAAAAAAAAAATGGAAAAGTTCACTTCCCACCTGCTAAAAACCTTCAATGGAAGATATCGAAAAAGTCCAAAGTATAATAATTTCTAGGAGTCAACGTGTTTTTTTTTTTTTTTGTTTTTTTTTAGTCAAAATTAAATTTGGCTAAAACGTGGAAAGAGTGATATTTCTGTTTATTTACTGACGCCACGTATTTGGAGGATTTTCACTTTGGATCTCGCCCTTCTTTGGATTCAACTGCTATCATTAATACATAGCCAGTGCTGTTAATGCTCACCAGATGGAGACGTCTCAGTAGCTGAGCCCATCTTACGGATTTATGATATCAGAAGCTGACTGAAAAACACACATAGCGCCATGGATTGTTGGCCACCATGGTGTAAGGCTAACGCGCTCGGCTGGATATCGAGAGATCTGTGGGTTCAATTCCCCGGCGGTGACAGAAAAACAATTTTTCGGTTGCTGTGTGTTGCTAAAACGTGGAAAGAGCGATATCTTTGTTTATTTAAATTTAGGACTTTTCCAGAAGTCTGAGGGGAAGTAAGTACAAAAAAGGCTCATGTAAGAAGTTATCCTTAAAGTCTAGTAGCTGTACAAACCCAGTTATTGTTTGCTGTTTGGTTGGACCTAGCAACTTGCAATAAAAAACAGGATGCGACGTGTAGCATTAGTAAGTTGCATGTAGATGTGGCGCCATCTATTATCTGATCTCAACACCACCAAAGGAAGTTATTGACTTCTTTTTTTTTTTTTTTTTTATTGGAGGTTTAACGACCACCGTGAGCAACTCAATGGGCTATAAGCAGTCGCCCGTCCCTAATTTAGGGTCACTGGTTCCAGGGAAGGGAGAGAGCCAGTGCCGTAAGACAAACACAACATCCATGCCTGAACGGGATTCGAACCCGGAGCCCTTACGGACGAATGATCAGAGGCCAGCGCCTTAGACCACTGCGCCACCGGGGCGGCAGTTATTGACTTCAAATATAATTATGGTTAAATTTTAGAAAATATTAAGAGGATTTGAACATGGCTATAATATTTTTTTTTTTAACGATGTTCTAATTCTCATCCTTGGGAGCGCATTAACTGTGAAGTAAATGTCTGCAGAAGTCAGCCCATTGGTACAAAACAAAGATTTTAGGTGGATTCACCTTTAAACTGAACAGTGAACATTAATCCTGTTTCTAAGCCTCACCTGTGCTAGGTATCAGCGAAGGACTCCATAAGTAATGGGTAGATTGCAAGCCCGGCTCAGAAGGGCAACTACATTCCCTGCTTCCCAGTGCATCAGGAGCTTTGGGTCCCAGCACCTGAGGATAATGACAACAAGGTTGCAGGGAAGTTTCAGAACAGGAATTTACAAAACACATATTGTTTCAATCTTCTTTTGCATTAAATTCAACATTTGCAACTCTCTGAATATCATATACAATTGGGAAACAAATTTCCCTGAAGAAATAATTCTTCATAAATACATGGTAAGCATTGTAAATGCTATTATTGGCATATTTTCACTGTATTCCATGTAGCCACTTCCTTCAGAAAACTTGAAAATTTTCATAGTCCTGGAGTGGGAATTGAATCCGCACCTCCCGATTTCCAGTCCAGCATGGTTTGATTCCCGCTCCAGGATGATGAAAATTTTCAAGTTTTCTGAAGGAAGTGTTACATGGAATACAGTGAAAATATGCCAATAATAGCATTACAATGCTTACCATGTATTTATGAAGAATTATTTCTTCAGGGAAATTTGTTTCCCAATTGTATATGATGTACTTTCATCACTGGAATTTTTGATCTACATCCGACCCTGGATGTGAGAAAAGATCGTGTGACATTACGATGGGGCAGGAATAGGTTCGACTAGCACAAATCTGAAGGTTCTCAGATATCTACGTTCAGTTGCTTGAATTTTCTTTTTCTTGGTAGTGTGATGACTAGCATGCTCAACCGGAAATCAGGAGGTGCAGGTTCGATTCCTGCTTCAGAACGATGAAAATTTTCAAAGTTTTCTGAAGCAAGTGTGGTTATATGGAATACATTGAAAATATGTCTCTGAATATTTAATTACCATGGATATTGCTTTCCATAATTTATAATGGTAACAATAAGGACAAAAATAACTTAGGTGTTTCTGAGCATCTAAATTATATAGTAGTCCGGTTAAGAGCCTGGCGCTCCAAACTACAGTAAAATATTTAATCCAGAAAACTCAAGGTCCCAAGGGTTTTGGATAAAAGATCTCATAGTGCACTTGATGATGCCTATTTCATTAGTTTCTTTAATACAGAAATAACAAAACTTAACTAATATACACTCTTAGACAAAATAAATTTGATGCACTCTGATAAAATCATCTGTGAACGGTGAAAGTCAGATGTCTCTTGGACTATCATGCAAATAACAATTTCACCATTAATGAATGTCCAGGTCATTCCCAGAATATGCTTGAATCATGCACCCAGTGGCTTAGATGAAGGCTGTCATACACTTGCTATGAATATTCTGGCTGTGTAATCAGGTGCATTCACTTCTTTTGCTGCTAATCATACCTTGACAAAGCCCTAGAAGACCCTGCGAACAACTGACGGGGATTTGAGAAGGACCACACTGTGGGACTGTGGAAGCAGGTCAGTCATGTTGATGAATCACTCACCATCTGAGCCAAAATTATTTATCAGTGGGATGTTGGCCACAGTGGGTACCTCAGGGCATGCATACATGCCAAGAAGGTTCTGATCAGCACAGACGAAAAACTAGATGAGGGGATCATCTCATATTATGACCAGCCTGAACCACTCCGATTCCTGCTCTGTCCACCAATCCGAGATAACTTGAAGAAGCAGAACTTCAATCTCATTGCCTCTTGTGTCATCTTTGATTAACCTCCCTACATCAGCAGCTCCATCTGGAGTGGTGTCTTGTTTGGGAATTATAGCTGGCCCTTAACTGGCATGACATAGTTTTTAGCAATGAATTTTGTTTTTACCTTGGAGTGGATGACCACAGCATTCATATAAGGGGAGGAATAGGTACCCCTCATACCTAGACTCAGTTGTAGAGCAGCACATGGCATCACTACGAGGGGATGCTGATAAGTTCTCGGCCTCACCAAGAAGGAAATGGGCCAGAGCCATGAAAACACTTGGCACAGTGTTTCTGGAGTTTCTCTAACCCTTCCAAAACAAATTCTGAAGTCTGATCACTCAAATACTGCTCTGCTGCTATCACCTCCAAATCATTCGAAAAATGCTTCCCTTTCAAACTTTTTTTTTTAAGGTTTGGGAATATGAAACAGTCCAATGGAGCAAGATCTGGTGAGTAGGGTGGATGCCCTATGCACTTGAACTCGAGATCCCTCAAAACATCCATTGTCTTGCCAGCATTATGAGACAGCGCATTGTCTGGTAAAAAGAGAACACCTTTCCACAGTACTCCTTTAATTGGCACAGCAAGTTGGAATATTATTCAGCATTTTTTGTTTGGCCGTTTGGGAAATAGTCAGTCACACCTTCTGAATGCCAAAAAACCGTTGCCACGATCTTTCCTGAAGACCTTTGAGTCTTGAATTTCTTTGGCCGTGGAGAACCTGAGTGGTGCCACTGCAAGGACTATTGTTTAGTCTCTGGTTCATAGTGATGTAACCACATTTCATCAACAGTGACAAGTTGCTGCAAAAATTTAGCACCAGATTGCTCAAAATGCTGCAAAAACCAATTTGGAATAGTCCACTGGTTTTCGTTTCTCATCAGCGTCCAAACATTTGGGCACCCACTTCGCTGACATCTGCATATCCAAATGCTCATGAATTATGAACCCAACACATTCCCTGGATATCTTCAGTGTCTCAGCTATTGCTTTAGCTGAGATTTGCCGATCTGACAAAATCAAGTAATGAACACGATCAACAATTTCAGGTGTTGTCACTGTTGAAAGCCTCTCAGATCTTGCTGCATCTTCGGTCTCAAAGTCTCCACACTGAAAGTTGGCACACCATTTCTTCACAGTGGAATATGAAGGGCACTTGTCACTTAATGTTTGTATCATATACTTATAGATTTCCTTAGCAGTTTTCTTCTGCAGAAACAGAAATTTCATGACAGCTGAGATTTCCACATTTGAAAATTCAACACTTTGCATTGACATGATTCAGTTCAGCACGTCAAACATATGCAAAAAAAAAAAAAAAAAAAAGTGGTATTACTCTGAAAATTGGCACTTCACTACACAAAAGAATACTCTTTTGAGCTGCAGTGACAAAATAATGCTACAATTACAGAAAGAGGGTAGGCTGAGAACTTTTCAGCATCCCCTCGTAGTGGTGTTACAGTGTGGGGAGCCATCTGTTTTGACAACTAGAGACACCCCTTGTCATGGTAACTGGGGCATTAACAACACAGCTATACATTCAAGTTACAGCAACTGCATACCTTGATATTCTGGGTGACAAGGTTCTTCCTTTGGTGCAAACATTGTTTCCCACAAACAATGCCATCTTTCAAAATAACATGCTGACAAATACAGCTAGATGTGCCCAGTCTTGGTTTGCAGAGCATGAAATTGAAGTTAAACATCTCTTACATGACTTGTATGATCACCAAATTTAAACATTGCACACTTAAGTGCTGAAATCACAAAGGTCTAACTACAGTAAAGATCTAGAATGGAGACTAAAGCAAATTTTGAGGAAGACTGCTTTCAGTTCACTTGAATATATTCCATACTGAATATAAGGTGTGTGTGTGTGTGTGTTTGAAAGAGAGAGAATGCATGCATGTGTGTGAGAGAGTCCTTTAACAAAGACATAAGGTCAAATGATCACACACAAAAAGCAGAATCATGTTCTTTTAAATAATACATCATGTCATGTTTATCATAACATAAAAACTATCATGATGAATACATATTATAAAAATTGCTTCATATTTTTCTTAGACATGAAAAGAATTCTAATAATCTCATAAGTAGCTTTAAATGTCTGTAAGTTCCCATCAGTTTTTGTAATTTCCTGGCAACAAATCACAATTTTACATTTCCATGAGGTATTAATTATTACTTGGAAATCATCAAGTAGTAGTGAAAAAAGTTTGCCTTTTATCACAATAACCACATGTATTACAGTAGGGTAATATTAATTCCACTGAAGGGTAACAATTCAAATAAATACATCTATTGGGAAATAAACTTAATACACTCTTGATGAAAAGTAGCTCCAGGGTATAAAGTGGAAACAGCTCTCTTGTAACAATGGGCTTAATACAATATGACGTAAACTCAAGATGTAATGCTATCTTTTAACATCTCTGAGGTGGGCACTCATGCACAGCACACAAGCAGTAATTTATTTCAGCCAAGAAACAATGAAGAAACTCAGGTGTTTGTTTTTACAGCTCTCCAACAGCTGTTTCAAGTCACAAATCTTCTGATATCACATAAGAACAGAAGTTGCAAGAGGTACTATGTACACTGAAGAGCAATTGAATTAGAGATACCTGTCTAGTAACGTGTAGCACCAACTTTCGCCCTGATGACGGCGACGATTCATTTCGGGATGGACTCGACAAGACACCAAAAGCGTTGGGAAGCCATATGGATCCACAACCCTTGAACAAGCTCCCACAGTTCACGAAGATTTGATGGAGGGGGGGGTCAGAGCCTCGAACATCTCTCTCGATGGCATCTCAGATGTGCTCGATGGGATTGAGGTCAGGTGACCTAGCTGGCCAAGGAAGCGAGGTCACGTCGGTGGAGTGTTCATCCAACCATTCGGATACAATTTGGGAGCGATGGCACAGTGCATTATCTTGTTGCAGGATCCCAGTGGGATGTTGAAGACGCACAAATGGGAGCAAATGGTCATCCAGGATATCCCGGTAATGTTGACCTGTGAGGGACGATGTCACACGTACCAGGGGTCCCATTTCAGTCCACGTAAACAGTCCCCAGACGAGAATGCCACCCCCACCAGCTTGAAGAGTACCCTGCTGGCAAGAAGGATCCATCGCTTCATGTGGTTGGTGCCATACTCATATCCTGCCATCCGCATGTACCAACGTGAATCTCGACTCATCAGTCCAGGCAACATTTTTCCACATGTCTAGGGTCCAGTGGCGATGTTCCCACGCCCAGGCTAATCTTTGCACCCTGGGATGTGCGGTCAGCAGCAGTACCCTCGTGGGACGATGGCTTCTGTATCCCATAGAGAGGAGATGGTTTTGGATTGTGTGACTGCTCACATGTTCTTGTGCACCAGCGTTAAATTGCCGAGTGATTTCTTGCACTGTGGCCCGTCTATATGCTGTTACAATGCGAGTTAGCCGACGATGACCCCGCTCATCCACACGCTGTTGTCCACCGCAGTTGGCCCTTGCAGGGATGGTTTTACCGGATTCGATGTACTCACGGTGCACCCGTGACACAGTGGCTCGTGAAAATCGCAGTGCCTGCACGACTTCCGAGATGGAGTGACCCATTCGTCAGGCCCCAACAATTTGCCCACGATCAAATGCACTTAGATTCTTCATCTTACCCATACCACGTCCGACTTTTACTGATCCCTGTCGCATCACTCCTTATATTGTCGGATCGCTGCATACGTCATGCTGTTTCTGTTTACAGGGCCGCCCACAGCACCACATTTTCATAATGCCAGCTGTCTTTAATTCAATTGCTCTTCAGTGTATATGACCATTTGTAGTTTCCCTACACAGGTTTCAGAGATACATGGGCTAAAATGGGCTACAATAAGAGAAAGATACAATACATTACATTTTTGCAATTTTTTATGATTTTTCCCTTTGGCCTCTCTTGCATAGACATTGGTTTTCAGAGGAGAGATTTTACTACAAAATAAATAAAGAAAACACAGCAGAAAAAAATTACCCAGTTTTTCTATCAAAAGGCTTTGCTCAGTTAATATTTCATCTTCAGACAGAGAAGACAGCTTTGAGACATTTTCTTCATGTATTTTTTTGGCTTCTTCTTCACCTGCAGTATTCCCTAAACCACTGCCATCAATAATCACAGGGCCTTTTTTTTAAAAAACAAAAAGAAAAAAAAGTTTGTTAATTTACATGTATTCAAGAATGAAATTAAACTTGTTTGAGAAATGTAATATAAATTCTCTGTTATCATTAATGACAAACTTTACAATTTCAACCCATCTTGTTCCAGGTCTGCTGACAGCTACATTAGAATGCAACATCTGTCAAGGATATCTTTCATCTCCCATATGGCAGACATCAACATGTTTTCACTAAAGCTCTCTTCCATGTACAAAATATCCAATTCAGATCTAACAATCAAATCACATTACTACTCTTATCATGCTATTGAATTCATTTGTTTTCCCCTAATATTCCTCTTCCAGCTCTCAAATCAGCCATTATTAAATCTTAAATGATCTATGTAAGAGGTTAAAGAGATGGGCTGATTACACATCTCTCACAGTGAAACAGGAGGTAGATCTAAATAAATACTGCATTGAAACACAGCAAGCATCACTTGTTGTCTAACTTTTTACTCATTGAAAATACCCATATATATCTGAGATTCACATTGTTTTGCTAACTATGTTGAGCATAAAAAAAAAAAAGAAAGAACATTTTTTTAGTTATCATCTAAGTTTTCCATCATCAATCCACTGCTGTCTCTTCCACAAGCCCAAGTATCTTCCACAACTTTCTCTGCCTTGTCTCAATCCAGTCTCTATCAAGTCACTCCAGCATGCTTTCAAATTCCATCCCCTCATCTCCCATGTAGTCTCCTTCTGAGTCCTTTCTTGTCTATTGGAATCCAGTTGAGTTGTTCAATGGTGGTCAGTTTCTTTTGTAATATGCCCAGTTCATTACACTTGTACGGTTTTTACCTTGATCATGATGTCATCAACTTTTGTAATTTTTTTTCTCTTGATCTATGGGTCCCCCCTATTTCTATCTTTCTTGGCTATACCAAGCATGCATCTGTCCATGGCCTTAAAAATTGTACTGTTTCTTCTAAATTCTATCCAACTAAGTTTCTTATGCCTACTAAATCCCGTATTTCATTCATGACTAAGTTTTTTTCTTCTTTCTTTTAAATTTTAAGTTAAGGTTCTCGAATCCATATGTAAGAACTGGAAGGACATTTATCACACACTAAGCTGTTTTCTGAGATTCAGAGGTTAGCTCCACAAAGAAATATGAATTATCAGATAAATTTTTAACTGATTATTTACTTACTGTTACCATATCAAACTTTTTCTAGTAAGCATCTCATCGCTCATTCTTCCAACATGGCCAAACCACCGAAGAATATTAGTCACCACTTTGCTAACAACATTTTGCTTCACATTACACAACTGCAACACATTTTCAATCCTCACACGATCAGAACATGTCTTGCACCCCACCCCCGGTAAATAACGCATTTCTCCAGCACACCAACAACTCCTATGTCTCTTCTGCAGTACCAGGTTTCACTGCCATACATCACAGTAGGAACAATTACACTTTCATACACAGCCATGGTGAACTCTCTTGAGAACCCATCATTCCTGTGAAAACCTCCTAAAGCAGCTATAACTTTCAATACAGAATTCACTCACCTACTAATTTCACTGTCTAATTTGTTCTTTCTGTCAAGCATGCTTCCTAAATACACAAACTCATTCACCTGGTCAATCACTGCCACTTTGGGTTTGCCTCCTCGGGGCACTCCATGGGCAACAATGGCATACAGAACAGCAACAAGGGCCTCAGTGAATCTTGGAGAGGTACCAGCTAGTTTGGTGTTACATTGCCAAAAAGACCCCAACTCCCTGGGTTTTGTTCTAGAATCCTTAGGTGAAATAACCAACTGGAACCATCAGCTGTGGGCTAATCCTCCACAATGGTGTACTTACTTGATTAAAAAGACACAAAGAATTATTATTTCGAACTGGAAGGATGCATTAATTAAACCTTTTTTAAAGACCTGATAAATTACTCTTAAAAATTTTATTGTTTCTCCTAAATTCTATTCTACTAAGTTTCGTATGCCTACTAATTTCTTTTTTGATGTGGCCCTTGCTTGATACTTATTTGTCCAAGGTAGATGATGCCATCAATTTCTTCTAGATTTGTCTCATTAACTACTAAATCTTCAGTGCTTGTAAAAGCACTGTATATTAATTTTATTTTCTGTAAGTTCATTTTTAATCCTACTTCTTTACTCTTGTCAGCAAGTTTCCAGACCACACTCTACAGATCTGAGGGGCACTGGCAAAAACGACTATGCCATCAGCAAAATGTACAAAGATGGGTTAAATAATCGTTATTAATTTTTATCCCCTTCACTTCCCTGTTCAATGATTAAAACACATTCTGCAATGTGACAGTGAAGAACTTGAGAAATATGGTGTCACTTAGCCTCACTCCCTTTCCAATTTTTTTATATGTGCTGAGTTTTTGAACAGTAAAACCTTTGCCATTGCAGTTTCATAGCTGTTATTAATGATATAATATGGATGGTGAAATTAGTAGGCAAGTGAATTCTTCATTGAAAGTCATAGCTGCTTTGGGAGGTTTTCACAGGAATGATGGGTCCTCAAGAGAGTTCTGCATGGTTGTGTATGAAAGTGTAATTGTTCCTACTCTGACGCATGGCAGTGAAACCTGGGTACTACAGAAGAAACATAAGAGTCATTGGTGTGCTGGAGAAATGCGTTTGTGGCAAGATACGTTCTGATTGTGTGAGGAATGAAGATGTGTTGCAGTTCTGTAGTGTGAAGCAAAATGTTGTTAGCAAGGTGGAGACAAATATGCTTTAGTGGTTTGGCCATGTTGAAAGAATGGGTGCTGAGATGCTTTACTAAGAATTTTTTTTTTAGCCCAAGTGGTGGAAGAAATGGCAGAGAGAAGGCCAAGGAAGTCATGGGGGGATCAGATTCAGGAATGTCTGAATGAGAAAAAGATTTTGAGTATGAAGTATAGAAGGTCATGTGTATGTCGAGTGATGGATGTCAGTGAAGCCTGAGTTGTGTGTCAAGATCACTATAAATGGAGGAAGTTTGATATGGCAACAAATAAGTAAATAATTAGTTAAAAATTTATCCGGTAGTTTGTATTTCTTTGTGGAGCTAACCTCCGAGTCTCAGGAAACAGCTCAGTGATATGTATGTATGTATTTATAATATATGCATCTTCAATACCACAGAATTTTAAAGACATTAGAGCAGCTGATGACTTCACACAATTGAAAGTGTTTTCAGACTAATCAAGTGTATGGTCAATAAAGCCATACAGAGTTCATATTCATGTGCTCTTTTAGTTAGTTTCTACACCTAAGTACATAAAATTCTGCCACCTGTTCTAGTACCTTCTTCTGAATCATACAATAAATAAATATATTTTAGAGTTCACAAATGGATTTGCCTTCCCAATATTTAACTTTTTTCCAAACATTTTGCAACTGAAGTGATAATGACATTACACTGCAAATCATTAATAATTTTAAAAATTAACCTAAACCATCAGTATACAGCAAACTTCTGGGACTAGAAAAGCCTCCTTCCACACCATGATTAAGTTAATGTCTCAAACCAGATTGCCTTCATGAATTAAAAGCAAAAGTGGGAACAATTTTCATTTCTATCTTACTTTATGGTTACTCTCAAATTACTGATATTTATTACCTCTTTTAATCACCACTGCTACAAAACTTTTGAAATAAAAGATTGAGTTCAGCAGCTCACTTTTGACTCACAGAAACCTACCAAAAGATTTAAAAAGTAAACAAACAGCATAAGCAAATCTTACTTCCCATGTTTCTCGTGCTGAAAAGGATATAATGTGCATCTATGTCTGGGAAGAACAGCTGATTCTCAAGTTATGATCAGTGATCTTAGGAAAGGTGCAGAGCCAGAGGCATAAGAACAAACACATCATTCATACCTTATATATATAAATGTTGACTATATATGCCAAGCAACAGATAATATGCAGAAATGTTTTTCTAATGGTTCTAGCAATTCATTGGCAAAATCTTTTTTTCTTTATTCTCTTAGCAGTACAACAAAGCACATTTTTGTACAAACATTTGTAGTATGCCAAAAAACATGTTAAAAAGATGAAAAAAAAAAAAAAGGAAAGGCACAGCAACTTTTAACCATATACTAAAAAAATCACAGCATGAACTTAATTTTTTCCAAACAGAAAATTTAGAATGAAAAAAAAACCCAATAAAATGTTTAAAACACAAGGAACACTAGAGTTAAAAAAAAAAAAATAAAAAAATAAAAAAAGAACTTGAATAAAGCTGGTATTTATAGAATACTAATTAATGACAATGAAATAAAAATTACTCAAATTTATACATGCAATCAACAAAAAAGGAACCTAAGAATCCTAATACATGAACACAACAATAACTGAAAACAGAACACTGCCTAAAAAAATAACAATAATTACAGAATAAACAGGAAAACTGAATAAGAAAACCCTAAATTTGAACCAACAAACACTGACAGTGTTCTCCCTAGAGCCTTTTTACTGGGCGGCTCGCCCAGCTAATGTTCTCTGCCACCCAGCTAAATTTCCTTGAATGTATGTTTTGACAATGCACATAATAGAAAGAGTGGAAAAATTATTCTCACACACACCATAAATATTGATGAAAACTGGCTGAAATCTGAGTCGAATATGCTTTATTAGTTAAGCACTCTTTTTTTTTATCATTTATGTACAATTTTCTAATGTTTATCTTATTATGTTACATTAATTCTTGCTCCACCGTTAAATACGTTTAATTAGTATAATACATATATGCAAAACAACGTCCTTTTTTTTCTCAATTGGGGAAGGGATCATTAAATGATTAAATGTACCATTCAGCTAAAAAAGTTTGCCACCCAACTGTAAAAAAAAATCTAGGGAGAACACTAACAGAGTAAACCTATATGTGGAAGTATGCCAATTAACAGCACATGAAACTCCCTAAAATACAAACATATAAAAAAACAACACATAAACATTTAATCACTGGGCTTTTTAGATTTCACAGGAATAAACAAAAGCTTGCCTTCAAATACTAAAAGGTGAAAGATAACAGAGGAGCAGTTGTGAGTTAAATTTCATTGCCTGTGAGAACAAGATGTACTCTTGCGAATCACGAAATTCAAAAATCAAACTTTATAATCATAAAACACATTTGCACAGCTAACAGAAGATAAAATTTTCTGCTGGATGTCACTTACAGTCCAAAAGTTTAACAGCTGGTGTTGATGTAGAAGTAGCTGTCATTATATTTTTGGCCTTCATTTTTTCCATTTGTTGGGCAAATATGCTCTTGGTTCCTTTAACATTCTTCACCTTAATTTTAAAATGGAAGAAAGCAAAGAACGATTAAGTACTAATGAAAGTACAATCAACAATGAAATAATACTTTTTTAACATACTGTATGTACCATTTGTATGAACTCAATAAATATTGAATTTTACAGAAATATTTTTAAATGCCATAATATAATGATTCTACTCAATGGAAACATTATTAACTGGCAGAGACTACATGAGAATAGTTAAATGCTCATCTCTAAGTAAAACCCTTAGAAGATCAAACAAGCCATTGATATTTTGGACATCTCTTCAATAATATTTCATGATACAAACTTACTTATTTATTACTCTTCATACATGTACATACATAGAGGCCAATAAAAAAACCACTTCTACTTTACCACTTTACAAGGTCACACACCCAGAATTAAATAATATTAATAATAATAATAATAATAATAATAATAATAATAATAATAATAATAATAATAATAATAATAATAATAATAATAATAATAATAATGCATGGTTTGATGTTTGGAAAATGCAAAATGCATGCTTCCTGTAAAAAAGGATGAGCAACAAGTGTGATTTAACAGACTTTTGAACAGAAATTATTGTTGAGTTCTTCACAGTAGAAGTATTTATCTTAAAAGGGGAAAATACAGAGGGCATTTATTTTTGCTGCAGAGGTAGAAATCCACTCATCACTAATCTGACGTATCACTACAACCAGCACGTAGCAAACACATAAGTTTAGTGATGAGCGCACTGCTCTGATGTTGTGCAGTACACAAATGGCAGTGGCATCAATGACCTCTGTGTACAATGCAGTTATGAGAACACACTTCCAGTTGGCAATGCAACAGACCAATCATATAGCATATTGTACAGCTGCCAACTCTCATGATATCTTGACTGATCCTAGTATATTATCATCAACCACTGTGTTGATGAACGTCTCACCAAGTATCTTCCACAACTTTCTGTCTTGAGCCAGTCTTCTCCATCTTTCACATGGTCTTCTTCCAGATCTTTTCCTGACCCTTGGAATCTAATCCAGTATTTTATTTGCCCAAAGTTTGTCAGTTCTTCTAGCACTATGTCCAGTTCATTGCCATTTCAGAGTTTCAGTCTTGATTATGATGTCAGCTCTTGTCATTTTCCTGATACATGAGTTCCTCTTCTTACCTTTCCTTGTTACACCATGCATGCATCTCTCCATACTTCTTTCAGTTATCTGCAGCCTCTGAATGCTGTTCTTTTTTCCATGTTTCTGATCCATGAGTAAAAACTAGATGAATGCACCAATTGAATACTTCCCTTTTAGGATATAATGATAAATTGTTCTTGAAAATTATTTTGTTTCTTCCAAATGCTCCCCAACCAAGTTTTACATGCCTGTTAATTTCTTCTTTGGTGTGGCCCTCATTTGATATCTGTTGTCAAAGCAAGCATTGGTTACCCATCAGTTTTGCACTGATTCTGAAAATGTCCCAAATGATGATTAAAAAGGCGGAATTCCATGAATCCACAGAAGAATCTCATGCTTGCATACTTCTTCAATAAAAGAGAATATCAAAAAATCTGTAAAGAATTGATCTTTAATTCACACTGAAGCATAAAATATTTTATTTTATGACACACATGTAAAGCCTACCACGATTAATTTTCACTCAAGTTGCAACTCCATGAAATTCCCAAACCAAATCATCCTGGAGGGGTTATGAATGATCTGCACATCAGTTTAACTTTTTAAGTGGCTGATGTACTTGAACCAAGTGGTGCTCAAAATTTTTGCTCTCCCAAAATGGAAATGTTCAATATAGTGCTAGGATTTTACAAAACTTACAGCAAAACAATTTATCTTTTCCTCCCATCTCAGCAGCACAGAAAATAAACCTGTCACAAGTGATACGCTCTCCCTTCTAGTCCTATATTCCCTGTTCCATGACCCTAGACATGATAGGGAAGGGCTAGCCCTACTGGCACAGACATCATGCCGCAGAATAAAAATAAGTGACTCAAACATCTTCTCTCAGTTTTTTTGGATTTGTCTCCATTGCTACAGCCCTTTAACAGGTAATATGTCAGAAAGGATTAGTGTCAATCATCTCCCAAATAAATTACTGCTCTGAATAACTAAAATCCAATGCAATGCTTTTTGATGTTCCAGTCTTTCAGGCCATTCATTCGAGTAGTGTTGAGATCACTAAACATACCCTGAATGTATTCATTCCAGTCACATTCAGCACACTTCCTAGACTGCAAAAAAATTCGAGTTGATTTCATCTCATTTTGGTTACCCCAAGTAAATCTGTTCCAGACAATTAAAGGGTTAAGCATGCTACTGTTACAGCACTAGAAGCACTGGCTGCATTTCTAAGCAACCACAACCTATCCATACATGTACCTAAACAATTTTTCAGCATGCAATAATCAAGGCACCTGCCACCACAGTTTGGAGAGATTTTGCACTCTTTGTCACTTGAAATACAAATCCAGGTTAGATATCAGTGATTTTCAGACACAAACAACATGGAAACCCATAAAGAAATAACCACTGATTAATACTGAAAGCACAGAAACTTATACTTTTGAGTTTCTCACTCCTGGACAATGAAATTTCATGTTTTCTAGAGAGTGCACACATGAATAAAAATGTATTCCGATGGACCAATTCCACAAAATATCAAGAAAGTGAAATCTTTAGACATAGTACATTTTCATGAACTTAGCTGATGCTTTTTATCACAACTTTACAATGTTCATGTTTTTATTTATTCACTGATCTGTTCATGTGTGAACAGTTTACAACTGAATAAGATCTGCAAACTATTCCCATATACTTAATTATATACATGAAAAAGAAACTCTAAAATTCACTCATAAGAAAGAAATCTTAACACAAACACTGATCAAGCTTTACGTGCAGTTATACACTGAATTAGCTTTGCATTAGGAACATCTACTGAATAATTTCTGTGCAATCATGACTTGCAGATGCCTAGGAACAGATTCTACAAGGTGTTGAAATCCTCCATGCATGCATAACTCGACCCATGTCCACTGCAGCAGCTCTGTCAGTTCAAGCTCATTCTGTGGAGGAGGATCAGCAGTTCTCACACCCTGTTCTAGAATATCCCACAAATGTTCAATTGACAATTGGGTTACAATCAGGGGTGTTTTAGGACCAACATAATGTGGTGAATTCATTGTCGTGTTTCTCCAACAACACAGTAGTTATACGAGCCCAATGATACAATGCATTGTCCTGTTGAAAGATGGTACTGTGATCTGGGTAAAGCTCCTGCACATATATGAATGGAGATGGTCAGATAACATCCATATGAATGGAGATGGTCCTGTAGCATCCACTATTCAGTGTTTGTGGGATAACCATAGGGCCTAGGACTTACCACAAAAAAGCTCCCCAGACCAGAACACCACCTCCACTGGCCTGGTGAACCCCAACTGTGCACCCCGGGGATATAACTTCATGATGTTTACACCATATGTGAACCCGGCCATCAGTATAGTGCAGCAGGAAATGGGACTCATCACTCCAGATGACCTTCTTCCATCTATCGAGGCTCCTTGGCCCATGTGAGGCATTGTTTGGGATGAGTGCGCATTATCGTGGATACCCCTGTTGGTCTCTGGCTGTGAGACCACAAAAAGGAGACTCAGGAAATGGGACTCATCACACCAGATGACCTTTTTCATCAGTCGAGGCTCCTTGGCCCAGGCGAGGCATTGTTTGGGATGAGTGGACATTATCATAGATACCCTTGTTGGTCTCCGGCTATGAAACCACAAAAAGGATATTCAGGAAATGGGACTCATCACTCCAGATGACCTTCTTCCATCTGTCGAGACCCCTTGGCTCATGTGAGGCATGGTTTGGGAAGATTGGGCATCATCATGGGTACCCTTGTTGGTCTCCGGCTCTGTGAAACCACAGGAAGCAGACTCAGGAAATGGGACTCATCACTCCAGATGACCTTTTTCCATCTGTTGAGATTCCTTGGCCCGTGCGACACATTGTTTGGGATGAGTGGGCATTATTATGGGTACCCTCATTGGTCTCCGACTGTGAAACCACAGGAAGGAGACTTATCACTCCAGATGACCTTCTTCCATCTGTCGAGGCTCCTTGGCCCATGCAAGGCACTGTTTGGGATGAGTGGGCATCATCACAGGTACCCTCGTTAGTCTCCGGCTGTGGAACCCCAGGCAAAGCAAGATGCAGCACATGATGCATGTGGAAATAGGTTGAATTGCACCGCTGTTGTACTAGTGGGTGAGCTGTGTGACTGTTGCACATCGTTACTGAGATACCAATTGTGACACCCAACACTCACCTCTAGGATCAACTTCACATGGCTGACTGATGTGAGCCCTTCTGCTGGATGTCTGTGCATGGTTAATCCAGTCCTGGTACACCCTTGATACAGTAGTGCAGGAGCAGCCAACAAGTGTGGCTGACCAATGTGAGCTCTTCTGCTGGCTGTTTGTGCATGGTTAATCTAGTCCTGGTACACCCTTGGCACAGTAGTACGGGAGC
Organism: Macrothele yani; assembly: GCA_039090855.1. Lineage (NCBI taxonomy): Eukaryota > Metazoa > Arthropoda > Arachnida > Araneae > Macrothelidae > Macrothele > Macrothele yani. The sequence continues at coordinate 117,005,305 of CM077011.1, forward strand.
AGCCAACAAGTGTGGCTGACCAATGTGAGCCCTTCTGCTGGATGTCTGTGCATTGTTACTCCAGTCCTGGTACACCCTTGATACAGTAGTATGAGAGCAGCCAACAAGTGTGACTGACCAATGTGAGCCCTTCTGCTGGATGTCAGTGCATGATTAATCCAGTTCTGGTACATCCTTGATACACTAGTACGGGAGCAGCCAACAAGTGTGGCTGACCAATGTGAGCCCTTCTGCTGGATGTCTGTGCATGATTAATCCAGTCCTGGTACACCCTTGACACAGTAGTACGGAAGCAGCCAACAAGTGTGACTGACAAATGTGAGCCCTTCTGCTGGATGTCTGTGCATTTTTACTCCAGTCCTGGTACACCCTTGATAGAGTAGTATGAGAGCAGCCAACAAGTGTGACTGACCAATGTGAGCCCTTCTGCTGGATGTCAGTGCATGATTAATCCAGTCCTGGTACACCCTTGATACACTAGTACGGGAGCAGCCAACAAGTGTGGCTGACCAATGTGAGCCCTTCTGCTGGATGTCTGTGCATGATTAATCTAGTCATGGTACACCCTTGACACAGTAGTACGGAAGCAGCCAACAAGTGTGACTGACAAATGTGAGCCCTTCTGCTGGATGTCAGTGCATGATTAATCCAGTCCTGGTACACCCTTGATACAGTAGTATGAGAGCAGCCAACAAGTGTGCCTGACCAATGTGAGCCCTTCTGCTGGATGTCAGTGCATGATTAATCCAGTCCTGGTACACCCTTGACACAGTAGTACGGAAGCAGCCAACAAGTGTGACTGACCAATGTGAGTCCTTCTGCTGGATGTCAGTGCATGATTAATCCAGTCCTGATACACCCTTGATACAGTAGTATGAGAGCAGCCAACAAGTGTGACTGACCAATGTGAGCCCTTCTGCTGGATGTCAGTGCATGATTAATCCAGTCCTGGTACACCCTTGATACAGTAGTACAGGAGCAGCCAACAAGTGTAGCTGACCAATGTGAGCCCTTCTGCTGGATGTCTGTGCATGATTAATCCAGTCCTGGTACACCCTTGACACAGTAGTACGGAAGCAGCCAACAAGTGTGACTGACAAATGTGAGCCCTTCTGCTGGATGTCTGTGCATTGTTACTCCACTCCTGGTACACCCTTGACACACTAGTACGGGAGCAGCCAACAAGTGTGGCTGACCAATGTGAGCCCTTCTGCTGGATGTCTGTGCATGATTAATGCAGTCCTGGTACACCCTTGACACAGTAGTATGAGAGCAGCCAACAAGTCTGGCTGTTTCCGAAATACTGGCACCTGCCCTTTGGGACCCAACTATCTGGCTGCGATAAAATTGGCTTGTCTCCATGTTTCTCCATTACTGGCAAACATTTACTGTACGTACACAGGATAAGTGTGCACAATTTATAGTAGCTGCATGTGATATCAATATTACTTGGTCTGCAAGACGGGGAGTGGGGGTGTTCCTAATGAAAAGCTCACTCAGTGTACACTGATGTACATTACAATTCACACTTTTTTAATGAATAAATTACAGTCAATTCAGAGTTATTATATTTTTAAATATATTGCTATATAATGAAACATGACTCACAGCACTGTTCCTTTTGGACACCATAGGGAATGCATCAACTTTTCTGCAGGGTGGATTTATTTTGGGGCTAATGATGTTACACTCCTATAACCATAGCAAATGATATTGAAAGACAAAAGTTAGGTTGCATTATTTAGTAGAACATGAAAACAGTCCAATTCATAAACTTTTCAATGAACTGACACACCACTAAGCATATTGCAAATCGAATTACAGCACTTTGTATGCTGGGGGGAAAGAAGGATCTTACAAGGGTCATTCAAAAAGTAAAGAGACTGACTTTACATGGGGCAGAAGTGCAATGCAGTAAACATACTTGCATACTTTTGAAGTAGTATTCTCCCTCTACCTGAATGCACTGGTGCCACCTTTCTATCCACTTCCGGAAGGTGTGTTCGAAGCCCTTCCTCGACAAGTGGTTCAGAATAGTGAGAATACCCATCACATTCGGTTGAGTATTTGATGCAAACCAATGCCCACGTAGTTGTTTTTTTTCACTTCAGGGAACAGGTGGAAATCACACGGTGCCAGATCCGGTGAATACAGAGAGGGGGCCACCATCCTCATGCCTAGAACTTGGATAACCTGCAGGGCACACAAAGCATGATGTGCAGGGACATTATCTTGGTGCAAAATCCAACCAGTCTATGCATATTTGGCATATTTTGGAGAATTTTTTTCTTTAGAGGACCTTCAAGAATAATAGGCAGTGGTAACAATTTTCCTTTGTGGAACGACAGGGTCATATAAAATTTCCTTTTTAACGCAGAAAACCAGGTGCATGACCTTCCCTGCACTTGCTTGAACCTTTAATTTCTTGGATCAGGGACTCTGTGGATGTTTCCATTGGATGCTCTGTTGTTTTGTTTCTGGATTTAAATGGTGAAAAAAATGTTTCATCATATGTGACAACTCAATCCAAAAGTGCGGCTCACGTCGTAGTCAGCACTTTCATTGGTGACAAGTGATAACATGATTTGCCTTGTGTTCATCCATGAGCAAGTGGGGAAACCACTTTGCAGCGACTTTTCAAGTACCCCAATGGGTTTCTCACAATATCAACGAAACCAACGGACATCTGCATTACATTAGCAACCTTCTAAATGGTCATTTGGTGGTCTTTGTGAAGGAGTGCCTTGATAGTATTGACATTAACTTCCGTAGTTGATGTCGAACGCCTACCAGAGCATGAAGCATCCTCCAGAGACTCTTCACCACTCACAAATTTCTTGTGCCACTCAAAAACTCTTGCATGGGACAAGGCATCTTCCTTATAGGCTGTTTTAATCATTTCTTGTGTTTCTGTGGCGGTTTCATTCAAACACACTCAAGATTTTATAGATGCTCTTTGTTCCAGTTTTAAATCTATACTGGGTTACAGAAACACGTCAAAACTCTACACCACCTACTACAAGAATTAACTAGCAGAGTGCTGTAATGATGTGTTGATGCATTTTTCTGTGTGGGTTTGTATTGGTGCTATGATATTAGTCCAGTTACTTTTTGAACAACCTATGTACATGAATTCAAAAAAAAAAAAAAAAAAAAAAAAAAAATCATGATGTCAGCACTCTAATAATATTATTATTATCATTACAATAGTTCTCTAACATGCTGAAAAAATAATTTGCTCACACAGTGCTAGGCATATCTGCAGCAGTTGATTTTTTTAGCCACTGGAATAATCAATATATCTCATGTGATTCTATCATAAAGTTCACATACCATTATGTGACTACAAGGTTCTTCATAAAGACGCTTTGACGTCTGTAAGTTTTCTGTTTTACACGTTATATAAAGTGGGAATAGTCTGTGGCGGTGCATTAAATTATTCAATTACGATACAATTCAGTTAAAAGCCCTAAAAATGTTACTTATGGAAGTGTGTGTTCAGTCCAACATCAGTAGTTTATTGAAAGCCTCTTGGGACAGTGGACGGTATGAGGTGGTGTATATAATGTATATAGTGATTTTAACTGGATTTTTTTTTAAGGCTTTTGATCGTGTACAAACCTGACCTAACTTGAAGATTTCTTTGGCAATTCTACGAGAATACAACATTGATGAAATAGCCCTAATGGCCAAGTATGACGTACAGCTTCAAGTGGAATGTAAATAGTAACTTTTAATTGTGGAATAACTTTTTTTACGGGTCTTTTAGAGGTTATTTTTAATGAAAGTTGGTTGTCAAATTTTCGAACTAAAGCCTAGTTCGTCATCAGGACTATGTCACTGGAGTAGTTGCTGCCACTCAATTGGAAGAGACCATCCGCAATTATCGTTAATTGTGGTACTTCTTCTTCTTGCTATTTCGATCCCTTCTTCTAGTTTTCTCTTTACTAAGTTTGACTGGTGGGCGATTATTTTCACTGAGTCCCAATTTATGGAGTGTCCACTTGCTTGTACATGTCTGTCTAGCCCTGTTTTGTTCCCAATGTTCCTAATAGCTGCTTGGTGTTCTTTCATTCGGACCTTAATACTTCTCCCTGTTTCTCCTATATAGCTGAGTCCGCAGTTACAGTCGATGCAGTAAATTACTCCTTCTTGCAATTGGATGTCCAATTCTTTCTGCTTTAAAGCTGGCAGGAATTTCTTTATTTTGTTATTAAGATCTGGAGCTAGCCTGATATTATATTTTGCTCCGATCCTTTTCAGTTTCTCGAAAAGTCCCTTGTGGTACGTAATTTTGCTGGTGAATTTGAAGTTGGTTTTTTCCTGCTTCTTTTTTGGCACTTGTTTAAATATTTTCTCAACATATGGGGAGGGGTAATTGTTTTCTGCCAACATTTCCTTTAATTCTTCTTTGTGAAGATCTTTTTTGAGAAGCTGAAGAGACCAGGATTTCAATTTTTTCCAAAAATTGTCTCGCTGTATTCGATTTAATATAATCAGGGTGGAATGAGCAGAAGTCTAACATCTTCCCTGTGTTGGTGGGTTTTCTAAAAAGCTGAGTGAATATTTTCCCTTCTCTTGAGGTCAAGGTTAAATCCAGGTAATTGATGCTATGGTCTTTTTCCTGTTCCAGGGTGTACTTCAAGGTATTCTCTAGTAAGTTAAATTCTTCCAGAATCTGAGAGGGTAGAGATTGGTCCACAGTATCTACTATAATTAGGACATCATCCATGTACCTTACATAGAGAGCAAACAAGGAGGGTTGTATAAGGATTTTTGCCTCTAGTTTACTTATATAATAATTTGCTAGCAGAGGTGCTAGTGGAGAACCCATTGCAAGTCCTGAAGTTTGCCTGTAATATTTCTTTCCAAACTGGAAGAAATTATTCTTGAAGGAAAATAGGAGCAGTTCATATATGCCAAGTAGTATTTCTCTATTGTGATTATGGAATACTATTTTTTCTGCCAGGTCATCTGCAATGAATTCCAGTAGGAGGTCCAGGTTAATGTTGGTATACATAGAGACTATATCCAGGCTTGCCATTACTGGATGAATTAATTCTGGCAAGTTGTCCAGTTTTCTTTTTAGCTGCATGGAATTTTTTAGTAGGTAGGGAGGAGAAGGAAAATATCTCTGAGGTGACCAAGCAAATAATAATTAATGTTGGAGAGTGGCGAATTTCTAGTGTCTATTATAGGTCTTATTGGATGGCCTTCTTTGTGAACTTTTATCGTACCATAGATCTGTGGAATTCTTGACTGAATTTTGGAGAAGTTTTTGAAGAGCTCATTAAGCTGTTTTTTATTTCTTAAAGAGCTGATTAATTTCTTAAGATTTTTTACAGTTTGATCTATAGGATTACCATTGAGTTCTTCATAATAAGGCTTGCTCAATTCAGCTTCCATTTTATTGTAATACTTCTCTTTTTCTACCAATACCAAAACTTTGCTCTTATCTGCTCTCAGTGCTACTACTTTATCATTGGCTTTGAATTTTTTAAGGTCAGTAATGGCATTTCTATTAAAATTGTAATCAACTTTTACTGGCTTTTTTACAAATTTTGAGACGCAGTCTGAGAATTCTTTCCTTAAAGTAACTGCTGTATTTTCATCTTCTCTTTCTACCTTACTACAGATGCTTTCTAAATCAATCAGTATACGTTTTTTATCAAGTGTTGCGGAGGAAAGGTTGTAATTATATCCCTTATTGAGGAGATTAATCAGGTTTTCATCTACTCCTTCTTCCGTCAGATCCATGACATGTTTGTTAGTGGTGGATGGTATTAACTGTGGGCCAGTTGCTGTAGACATTAACTTTGGACTTAACCATTTATTTTCTTTAATTCTCAATTTTTCCTTAAACTTTTTGTTTTTATCTCTCACTGCTTTAGCTAACCAATTATCAATATTTTTCTTTTCTGCTTCCGGAATTTCACCTAATGAAGAGGTCCAAATACGAGCTTCTATTCGTTCGCATTGCTCAATAGTTTTGAATTTATTACGAATCGCGCCATTCACCTAAAAAGACCCGTAAAAAAAGTTATTCCACAATCACTATGAATAGAGGTGCCATAAATGCATTTGTAACTTTTAATTCAAGAATTTTTTATTGTTATCTGAAAACCTTTGCTCACTTAATATGAAGTCAACACAGCCAGAACCGAGTTAACCATAATGACTGGACATCATAGAAGTAGGATACGACTTTTGACCAAGAGGCTCTCAATAAACTGCCAATGTTGGACTGAACAAGCACTTCCGTAAGTAACGCTTTTAGGACTTTTAACTGAATTGTATCTTAATTGAATAATTTAATGCACCGCCACAGACAGTTCCCACTTTATATAACATGTAAAACAGAAAACTTACTGATGTCAAAGTGTCTTTATGAAGAATACTGGAATAATATTTTAAGATTTTTTTTTATCTATTTGGTCACATCATTTTTTTTTTTTTTTTCTTTTTGGTCACCACATTTCTTTCCTTTTTAGCCTATTTACAAAAAAGAAACCCTCAAACATAATTTATATTAGCAAGGCTGTATTTTTCTGTAGATGTGCAGAATCACATTTTTAAACACACAAATTTCCTTTTACCGGTAGACCATATTGCTGTCTTAAGCACGAAGAACAAGACATAACCCATTTCAACACGAAATAAACCAAGTCGAATCATTGCAAGGTGTGAAAACATCTTTACTTACGAAAATTAAAACTTGTTTAAAAGGTTAAAATGATTAAAGCAATGTGCGAGATCTTTCGGGTCTGTCTTTTACAGACCCATCCTCAGGCACAACAAGAAAACTCACACGGAGCACGCTGGCTTATATACACACACCTCTGTGCATCAGACACAGAGGACCTCTGTGACTACAAGGTCGGGTATGCTTTACACAGAAAGTAACACATGAAAATATGTACAAATGTATGAAAAGAAATACAAATGGCAGTAAGTAAGTAATCAAAACACATTTACAATAGAAGTGGGATTCTCCAACAGGGATCTCCAGGGAGCAGGTATGATTTGCAGGGTTTCTTCATTACAACATTGTTCGGCAAAATCATAAATATATAAACTCTCCAAAAAGAGCACTGCAGTTTTAGTTCTGGACGAGCTCAATAATTCAGCATCATTCCATAGTGGGAAATAATCGCCTTTGTTGATTGTTCGGGCTAAGGCCGTTGCGGATGAATGGGTGCGAACATTGTATTTATGTTTGAAGATTCTCACCCCGAGTGACCGACAAGTTGATCTGATGTAGGCTGTCATAGGGAGAGAGTTATCAACAGATTGTAGTGGCACGGAATATACACCGTATTCTTCCATGATTGAGACATGGTCACGATCAGACTTGACCAAGTTGAAAAGGCGTTCAGAAGAAATGCTGAAACTGTAGTTGAACTTACGACACGTCCTATAGAGTGTGGATACTATGGTGGGGTGGTAAGGAATAGAGCCAACGAACCTGATGACAGGCAATTCATGTTGGGTTCGGAGTGTGGTAGAGCTATGGCGTGAAACTTATGAAGAGTTTTAATGAAATATCGGTGGGGGTATCCGGACGACTCGGCCATGGTGGAAATGTGCTGAAGTTGTAGTGAGAGACCAGAGTTTGATGAGGAATGTGTATAGGCTCAACGAAATAGAGAATAAAGTGAACCGGATTTATAACTGTTAGGAGTAAACTAGTTATATGGGATCATCACTGGAACAAACATTGGCTTGCGATAAACTGAGGTATGAATGTGGCCCCCCTGGGATGTGTTTCAACAGTATATCCAGGTAAGGCAAGGAATCAGAAGATTCAATTCAATTTCTAAGGTGAAGGTAATTGAAGTGAGAACAAAGCAAAGAGATTCTGTAAAGGCACGTAAATCAGGAAGGGAGTATTCCTTCATTCTATCATTATTGCTACAGTTTCAAATATGCACAGTCACTTAATAACAAAACAATGGAATACTGTCTCAATAAGACAGCTGTCAGTAGTAATGGCTCCATTCCCATAATTTTCACTTACTCTTTTGCGCTATTTGGTGTTGTGTTGTATATACACTGGTGTCCAAAATTAAAGTCTGGAAGGCAATAGAAGAAAAATAATCCAAAGCACTCAATAAAACGTTATGATGTTCACAGGACATGCAAGTGGACATGAGAAACAAATGCGCGCAGTGTATTTGCATATCAGTAAGCAAAATGCTGTCCAATATGTAAATTGGGTCATATACTTAAAAAGCCAACAGGGAAAGGCAGTGACACTTCTCACTGACAGTACGTGTAAGTAGCATTTCAGTCAGCGTGGGAAATTAGTGGGCGCAAGGCATCAAATGCGACAGTAATTTTTCGTTCTGTGACAAGTCCTTTGAGCATGTGCGCAAATTCATGTCTGCACAAATTTAAGTTTTTTTTTTAATTATTTTGGTATTTTTCCTGGTGAAATTAGGAAAAAAACTACTATGAAACTAAAATTACTGCGGTCAAATATGAATGCCACTATAACATAAAAGGTGGATCCCCGTTGAGGAAGGGGCATTCAAGGAAAATCAAAAGGGCATGACGAAAGGGTGGTTTTTTTTGTTGTTTTTTTTTTTTTTGTGTGCCAGCCCAGACAGATGGAAGTAGCACACACTCTCCCCAGTCTTCATACGAAAGGAGAGATGTAAATGTGAGGCAGCTTTGGCCTTCAGTGTAAGGAAAACAGAGGAGGTAATTAAGAGACTTTGTGGAAGGGGAGTAGAAGAGATAAGAGAAAACCGTTATTCCCTTTTCCTAAACCTTTTGCAGACTAAATCCCTGAAAAAAAAAAAAAGAGAGAAAGTAGAAGTTTTGAAAACCCTTGTCGATTGTATGACTGTTCTATCTCTAGAGCTGAAAATCAAATCAAACAAATAAAAAGCACCTGTTTTACCCCCCCCCCATGAAGCAGGTAAAACAAGCATGGGAGGATGGAAGTGAAGAATCCTTTAGGTAGCTTGTAAGCCTATGCTTTCATTTCTGACCTTTGACACTTCACCTTGAAGATGGAAGGCCAAAGGCCTGATGGTGGGGAGAAATGGGAAACTTGGCTATTATATACTATCATGACATATCCTAGAAACAGCAATTTCAACTGTTGTAGGGGTTTCATCAAAATACCTTCTCTAATCGTCTATATTTATATATAGGCCTACTCCCTCACCCTGAAATGCCCTCTTCTCTTTTTTTAACTGACAAATCTGTGGGATTTGAGAAATATGTGAATTCATGCATGCAGTTTATTTTAAGTACAAGAACCTGAACATGTTGGACTTCAATCTCCAAATTATGAAAATACAGAAAATTTCAATTTAGTTTTAGGTGTTCATGGTATTTATTATACATCTGATGTAGGAAATAAATAACATTTTAGTGGCAAAATAAAGAGTTTTAAGCTTATTTACAGTGAGTTCTGATAAAATGTGGCTTAAAAATTTTAAAAAATCATCCCCCTCCTACCTCATGCAAAAAAAATTTCATTCATAGACCAGACTTCAGGATTCCCAAATATCCCATATTTGATTATTTAAAATATTCACAATTTCTTTAAATGCACCAAGTTTATCTGTTATATGTTTTTCACGTGAAAAATAGATACTGTGCATGGTACAGTAAGATTTGTGCCTAGAATTTTAGTTACAGGAGTGATTTTGCACATGCCGTCTCTACCTGCAGTTATTTGTTTACCGTTTTATTCCTATTAATGCCTTCCGAACTTTAATTTTGGACACCAGTGTACATATACAATGTGGCAGCTTTGCCCTGCAAGCTCAATAACTGACTGAAACACGCTTGAACCCAATGGCTTGCTGCCAAGCCCACTCACTCTCAAGATGGGTTTAGTAGTCATTCTCCTTCACAACCTGGATGACAAGGTGGGGAACATATGTTAACAGAACCAGATTTATTGTTCTTGATGTGCATTCTGTGTGCAGCTAAAAGCCCTTACCATACAATCCAAAGGCAAAGTGTTTCTGCTGCCACTTGTCTGTCTGTCCCCATCTGACAATTCACTGCTATTCCAGTTCAAGTGTAGGCAATTTCCTAGTTGTGTAGCTTTTGTCATCAGCATTAATAAGAGCCAGGGCACACTACGGATACTCTTGGTCAACAACTACCATTGCCTGTGTTCTCACAGATGTACATCACAAGTTACGTTTGCTCAATGAAAAACTAGACTGAGGCACCACAAGGGTGTTACAATGGATATAAAGGAGTATATAGCACCATCATTGTTTTTATGGAAGTTTTGTAAAGTATCGCAATGTAACTGTGGGGTTTTTTTTACAGAGAAGTTTAAATAAATGCAGTTCATTAACCAAGTATTGCCTGTTTATAAGTGTGCACAAATAGTACAGAAGTGAATGACATTCATGGATATCCCACTGTTTTAGTATATTTCATTTTAATAATTAATACGCATTTTCTCACTGAAATTAAAGTGAGTAGTCTTCCCTTATGCACATCATCTGGTGCTCATTTAATTTTAAATTACTCAAAATTATTTAATTTTCGTGCTAACTCATCATTACATTGTTAAGTGTACGGATTAAGAAAAACATTTCAAAAATTGAGACGCTATCACTAACCAGATGTTTTATCATTTTTTTTTCATCATGAGAATTTAAATATTATCAAAAAGATTCATAATCATTTTGTCATAATTTATAACACACTATTCAAATTATACGAAGTTCTATTTTTTATCAAAACCAGTGATTTGTAGAATTCATGACGAGTAGAACACAGCGACATTAAATTACTTAATAAGTATACATGAGACCAAAGTAAGAAAAAAAAAGCTGAACTTCTTAACTGGGTGAAAAATCAAAATATATGGCAAGAAAGTGCAAATATAACATGGACTACCTTCTATTTGTCTTTTGTTGACTGCAGCTACACAGCATCCATTCTTAATTTTTCTTTCTGGTGATAGCTTTCCAGGGGTCGATCTAAGTCTTTAAAGATGATACCCAATTTTGTGGAATTTTGCCTATTTTTGTGAAATTTGCCATATTTTTGTAAAATTTGCCATATTTTTTGTGAAATTTAGCATGTTTTGGGGAAATGTGCCTATTTTTGTGTTTAGAGCTATCTTAATTCTCTGTAACTATTATTCTGAAAACAAAAATTTTAATTATTTTTTACAGTTATTTTTAAATCATTATTTGAATTTCACCTTATTTTATTGCTGATTGTGGTTCATGCTTCCTGGGTTTGCAGCAAGCCTTCTGTTTCGATCATTTTTGTAAGCCAGGGATGGGAAAAATGTGTTCTAGATCTAGGAGCCAGCTCCAAAGTTTAGGTGCCAGGAGAAGCAACTTCAAATTTTAAAGAATAACACACAAAAGTATTGTGTGGCGATGATGGTGGAACAAAAAGTTATATAGAGTAGTTCCTTCCATTTTTTTAAACCTAAATCCTTACTGCTAAATAAAATTTCAATCCAATTTAATTCATAGATTATACTATGGAAAGTATGGCATTTACTTCAAATTACATAATTTGAAGCAAAAAGCAAAAGAAAAAAAAAATTGGGCACCAGCGACACATTTTTAAGTGCCCTGTATTTTTTCAGCTGCGGTGTATGCAGATATAGTTATTATTATTTCTTTCATAAGACTCTGGGAATTATGCGAGTTGATCTCGGGGAAAAAAACATCAACAAAAATAATCTCCAGGTTGTATTAAAAAAAGTAGTTAAAAGAGGTTAATAACTCACCAAGCAAAATATCAAAGAAAATTGCTTATATGTTAACCCGATCCCCCATAAAGTGAACAGTCAGCTGCTTCCCACCAGGGTGCTCTCCTCATAATAGCCAATACATTTCCCAGAATCCCAGTAGGTACGACAAAGATTAAATTAGTTACTACACGTTCCAACTTTCCTCGTCTGAAAGAACCACTGGAATCAAACACTGTGAAGTGATGAGCACGAGTAGGTTCAGTTTGGGTAGATGGAGACAGAATCTGAGGTGCAACACGTCTAAATCGCTGCAAGGGAAGGACAGAGAACCAATCACATTCTCCATAAAAAGATGCTCCCACAATCCTTTGGGATTCCTTTCAGCGAGCGTCGCATCAGTGTGGCCAAATAGATCTCTCAGCTGCCCGGTAGAGATGACGCAGTAATTAATAGGCATCTAACAGAGACCGTTTTACTGAAAACAACAGTTCAAAACAACGCAAAAAAAAATACCCCCAAAAAAACAAGACATGGTAGTTAAACATAACAATATTCAAGATGACTCTTATGCTAAAATATTTTTGTTAGATTAAAATTTCACGGAAAGTGAAGATAACATTACAGTGTTAGAATTAGAAATAAATCTTCTACATGCCCAGTGGACCACTCGAATTTGCAAATCACTGGTCCGTCAAAATGCCCACTGGTTCGTGAAAGAAAAACCTTTCATATTTACAGTATATGCAAAAAAATAATGTGTCATTTCATCGGAGCTGTATATCACAAATTACGAGCTACAGAAGTCATGAAATTTAATACATGCGCATGCACAGCACACGAAGCTGCAAGGAAAAAAATAAATAAGGGGAAAACCATACAGTGTACTGATTATGAAGCACTTTGCAACATACCAAAAGCCAGCTGCCTGAAACACCTTGCTTTAGTGTGAAATGCAGGAATTGGACAATAAATAAAATTAGTAAAGGTCTCCCATCAGCTTTATAAGAATGTTTTCACTCAGAATGAGTTAATTCATACACTCGACATGAATCAGAAACACCAAACAGAAGTCATCACTCTTTCCACGTTAATAAGTGAGTCACAGAAAAATTATCATCGGCTGCAACCGGGAATCAAACCCAGGGTCTTCCAGTTACGTGCCAGACATGCTACCACTGCACCACAGCAGCCTCGAATTCTACAGACTCACATGTGATTAAATGCCAAACCACATGACAGGTTGCTTCATGGAGCCCCGCACAATGCTGGGGATTCACCAAAGATGGAAAGCAGCAACTGAACTAATAACTAGGAGGTGAATAAGTAATTAATTCATATACTAGACATGAATCAGAAACACCAAACAGAAGTCATTGCTCTTTCCATGTTAATAAGTGAGTCATGGACCTTCTGTTTGGTGTTTCTGATTCACATTGAGTGTATGAATTAATTACTTATTCACCTCCTAGTTATTTGTTCAGTTGCTGCTTTCCATCTTTGGTGAATCCCCAGCATTGTGCGGAGCTCCATGAAGCAACCTGTCATGTGGTTTGACAGTTAATCACATGTGAGTCTGGAGAATTTGAGGCCACTGTGGTGCAGTGGTAGCATGTCCAGTGTGTAGCTGGAAGACACTGGGTTCGATTCCTGGTGGTGGCTAATGATAATTTTTCCGTGACTCACTTATTAAGGTGGAAAGAGTGATGACTTCTGTTTGGTAAACTGAGGATGAGGTATGTGAAAGAAAACAACTGGCTGATTACAGTAGGACATTTTAATTTTCCCTCTTCTCTGGTAGTGAGAGTAGGATGAGAAGAAAGGGTCCCATTTGACAGTTAAAAGTGGTTGATATGAAAGTGGTGGGAAGAATACAATGGGAAAATAGATGAAATATCAGGGGAAATAATTCATTGGCATGACAGAATAAGTAATATAGTTATTAGATTTGAGTTGGGTATTTCTTCTATAGAAGACAAAGTCAATTAAAACATACTTAGGTGGTTTGGGCCTATGTGTCTTGAGAGAAAGGAAAGATTTCTTTGACAGGTGTTATATTATAAAGCAACTGTCCAAGACTAAGGTGAAGACCTAGAACAAGACGAACAGATGATACGAAAAGTTGCCATAGAGGCAGAAAACCTTGTGATGGAATGACAGGGACGGCAAAATTTAATAAACAGTGCAGATCTTCAAACTATCTAGACTTGAAATCTGTAAACAATTTTCAGTGTATGTTTAAATAGATTTGTTGGATTGATTGAAGTATCAGGCACAGTGCTTAAATGTACTGAACATACTGGTTAGAGTCCGTAGTTATTAATGACTTAATGCCATTGTTGGATTACGTGGCTATCAGAACTCTTTAAAATAACATCAGAGTATAATTACTTGTGGTTTAATTTACTGTAACACATGTTAATATCAGTTCTAATCATCAAGAATCAAAGTTGTACTTCATCATTTCTAAAAACTTTGTTAAGAAGAAGGTAGTGTAGAGCACGCTAAGGATCTTATACAAAGTTTAAGGCAAATATATTTCAGCCATTACTATGGCCTTCATCAGTGCGACTACAATTCGTTTACGTTGCCAGATTGGAAAGGTAAGTTTTGTAATGGTAACTCCGGGTGACGTGATGCAATGAGGGATTTACAGATGTAAGGAATGAAAATGGGGAGCTCAGAGTTGCAATTTTTGGAAAATAAAATTTCCAAACTTTCTCTAAACCTCAGAGCATACCGATTTTGGAAGGGAGCCAACTTTTTAGTATCGGACCAAAGTGGAATAGCAGAAGTGTCAGCCAAGGTAAGAAGAGAAAAGGAAGATGAAGGCTTTCCAAATTTCACATCAGATTTGTGTTCCTGAAGTCTTGAGAGAATTTTCTGGAATGAACTTTCTATGTACGCAGTTAATCCAACGTTAGTCTTGATCGGAATTTTAATATACACTCCAGGCGAAGAAAGTGGAGGTTTTGGGTCTCTGTCATTAAGGAGGAGAAAATAATTGAAATTGAAGGGGAAGAACGAATGGCAAGTCTATATCCTTCTCTTTTGAAGATACTGATGAGTTTGTAGGCAGAAGGTTCATGGTAATAGATTGAGCCAGCAAATGTTAGTTCCTTTTTTGGTGAAACAGGTTGAAGAGCAACAACTGGTTTTTTCTTAGCATTTCGAATTAATTTAGAAACCAGGAGAGGGGAAAGCCATGTTGAGTAGCGATCAAGTGGATGTTTGCTAATTCATTTTTTAGATAAACTTCAGTGTTACAAACCAAATGAGCTTGATGAATGAGAGACTTGAGGGCTGACAGTTTATATTGGTGGAAGGTATGAGAATTGAAAGGAATAATGCTATTGGTAGAAACTGGTTTTCGGTAGACAGAAGTGGAAAGAAGATTATTACATTTTGAGATGCTGACATCCAAGAAATTTATTTTGCCATCAATTTCTTCATTAATAGTGAATCCAATGGACGGGAATTTTTCAGTGATTAAATTTGTAAGTTGCAATAGATCTTTTTTAGGATGAGGCCAGATAACAAAAATATCGTCGACATAACAGAGCCATAAGATAGGTTGTTGGTCATGTGGCAACACTATTGATTGCTCAATATTTTGCAGGTATACTTCAGCCAAAAGTGGGGAAAGAGGTGACCCCATTGGTACACCTTGGTTTTGTTGATAGCATTGATTATTATAAACGAAAAAACTGTGTTGACGAAGAGAATACAGGCAATAATACAAATCCTTGATTAAAGTGCCGTCCATGGGGAATTGTTCTTTGAATTTATGAATAAGTAGCATGTGTGCTTCAAATTGAGGCACAGAAGGAAAAAGTGATTCCATGTCCAGGGTAAACATACTTGCATGATCATCAATGGAGTTTGGAAGTCTAGAGATGAATTCAGCAGTGGATGAGATATTGAAGGGGTGGTTATTAGTGATAACCTTGAATTTTTTGGCAAAACATTTTTTCAGGTTACAAGCAGGAGAGTGAGTATTTTCCACAGGAAGTCTAATTGGAGCATTAGCTGTGTGTAATTTAATTTGGGCAAATAATCTAGGAGAATTGTAGAAGGAAGGAGCGGAAAATTTTCCTAAGAAAACCTTTAACGACTGTAACTTATTGAGGCGATCCACAGATAATTTTAAAGTTTCCACAGGATTTTTAGAAAGAAGTTTGCAATTGGTGGAAAGGAGGAAATCATTGACTTTTTAAGTATTAGTGACAGAACTTGAATGTGCTAGCTTAATAAAGGTGGAAGCAGCCTGAGCATCGGAAGTGGTGTTATGAATAGCAGATTCAAGCAAGGAAGTGGTGTTATGAATAGCAGATTCAAGCAAGAGGATGGTTTCCATGGGATTCTCAGTTGAAGGAGGAGCAAATTTTGGGCCTTGGTTAAGACAGTCATTGAAGAAGGAAGGCAGAACAAAGGTAGAGAAGTTGACAAATTTAGTGGCATCCGAGGTGGGAGAGTCCATGGTTGACTCCCGGTGAGAGCGGTAAATAATAACATCAAACTTGTGTTTATTACAAAATTTTTATAAAAACTTTGTAATAAACACAAGTTTGATGTTATTATTTATCGTCATCCTGTCTTTTGATAATAGGCTTAATGATGGTTCTCGATGTCATTGAGGTTAAGTGTTTCTTTTAGCCAAAGAACAGTTAATGGTTACCTTGATGAAATCCAGGAATGTAAAGTATTGGCATCGTCTTCTTAACGTATTATTCCTCATACCAGTTTCAGCTTTCGATGTATAAGCCTTCTTCAGTGAGTTTTTTGTGCTAACATTTTAGTACTTGATGTTATTAGGAACTTAGCTGCAGCCACAATGACGATCTTTTTTCTTAGTTTTGTTGCTGCGGCCATAATGATGATCTTTTTTTCTTAGCAGACGGCAACAAAACTTAAGAAAAAATATCGTCATTATGGTCGCAGCTAAGTGCCTAATAACATCAAGTACTAAAATGTTAGCACAAAACTCACTGAAGAAGGCTTATACGTCGAAAGCTGAAACTGGTATGAGGAATAATATGTTAAGAAGACGGCTAAGAGAAACACTTGGCTAAGAGAAACACTTAACCTCAATGACACCGAGAACCATCATTGTTAAGCCTATTATCAAAAGACAGGATGCTATTATCAAAAGAAGGATGATAGTAAATAATAACATCAAACTGTGTTTATTACAAAGTTTCTAGAAGTGAAGAAGTACAACTTTGATTCTTGATTATTAGAACTGATATTAACGTGATACAGTAAATTACACCACGAGTAATTATACTCTGACGTCATATTAAAGCATACTGGTTAGAGCTTGATGCAGTATGCACATGATTTGTTGATCTTAATCGAGTTCATGTGCTTATGGCACTATTTCACGCTGGAACTAGCCTTTGGTGTTTAGTGATAATGGGCAAAAACTTTAAAGAACGGAACATGGCAGAATTATTAAATTTTTCAAATACCAATTTCATCATCATAGCATTTTATACCAATTTCGGCATCATCATCTTAAAACTTGAGTACATGCTTTTGTGCATCGAACATTTTGAACCTTAAAATGGAAATGCAAAACATGTAAAAAAGTTTATCATATTTTCCTACTTAAAAAAAATGAGGGTTCTGATTTGTTATCTTAAAAAGATAAATTTCCCTGGGCATCCAGCTTTTATTAAATGGGCAGGTAAGTAATTTCTGCACATACCCAGCTGGGCAAGTAACTTTTCAGATATTTTTCAAACCCTGAGGTTGTCGAAAATCTCTAAGGAGATTATCAAACTTTTAAAACTTTTTGCATGTTCTAGTTTTTGGAATCAATGTATCTCATTGCAGTTTAGCCTGGCCTTTTAAAAGAGTTTAAAGGATTAAAATAATAATTTCTTGAAGAAATTAAACCTTAAAAATGAAAAATAAGACTTGATCGTGTACTTACACTTGACTACTTGAGGGCATAGCAGCCAAGCCAAGTACCATGTCATAACCATCTGTTGAAACCACAACAACAAAGGAAAATTCTCAACCAAGTGTTGCGTTGAAACAGTCTGTTCGAAGTAGCCCTTGGCTCGACTGCTTTACCCTCCAGCAGTCGAAAATAAGTACACAATCAAGTCTCTTTTTCATTTTTAAAGTTTAGTTCCTCCAAGAAGTTATTTTAATCATTTATCCTCTTTTAAAAGGCCAGCTTAAACGGAACTCAGATATATTGATTCAAAAGATCAGAACACACAAAAAGTTTTAAAAGCTTGATAATCTCCTTAGAGAGTTTCCATTGGTTCAAATTCAAATATTGAACTGTTATTACGTGGCTAAAGAATTCTATCAAATATATACAACAACATTGTTGTTCTATAATTTACTGTTTAACATGCTACAAAGTTGTTTTAGCCACACGGGAGTACAAAATCTTACATATTAAAATGATATACATTATTAGCATATTCTTATAAATTCATTATCTGGGATATTGCAATTCTTACCTTTTCTCTGCACAGGTTACAGTCTCATGACTAGCTCATCAGGCTGTGGCTGGAATAACCATTATTCTGAACATTATTTCAAGAATAACCATTATTCTGAATGTTTCTTGAAGAATAATGGTTATTCCAGGCACAGCATGATGAGCTGGTCATGAGACTATGACCTGCGCAGAGAAAAGGTAAGAATTGCAATATCCCATAATGAATTTATAAGAATATGCTAATAATATATACCGTTTTAATACGCAAGATTTTGTACTCACATGTGACTAAAACAACTTTGTAACATGTGAAACAGTAAATTGTGGAAACACAATGTTGTTGTATATATTTGACAGAATTCTTACTAAGCCTGTTTGTTTTTTAGAATATCCACCAGAACTTCATATTTTATACATATGAAACATAATGCGAAACAACATTTGGAGTATCTACTATACTTGGAAAAAAAAAATGCATGAACTCTCTCTCTCTCTCACACATACACATATACTTTAAATTGCATATATGAAATATCTTACTTTAATACCAAACACCACAGGTTTTGATGGGACATCTATTGCATCTGCAACAGAAAAAAATGTCAATAACTAAAAGAATAATTCCTGGAAATAAAATCAGAAAATTAATTGATGGAAATAAATCTAGGAAATTTACAATTTTAACAGAGCCATACACGTAAATCATGTGATATCACATTGTTTCAATCACTGATATACAGATTAAATGGTCATTTAATACTGTAGTTAAACATTTTTTAAGTAAAATTAATAACAAAAGATGTAATATAAAAATATATAAATTAATAACAAAAGACATGCTAATTCAGAAAAAAATTGAGCTAGATGAGAACATGACAAAAACTTTGGTGGCCACACCTAAATGACAACTAATGTGTTTATACATAACTGAAAAGTTGGGCAGGCAGGGCCACTCACTGCCAGGGTGATTGGTGCCCTAAGCAAGCCATCAGCCATGTGTCCCCAAAATTTATGTTGTTCATTTGCGTGGCTAAACATATTGGATTTATTGACTAATTTCAAGATGCTACAATACAATGTAAAATAAAACAGAAACAAACTAATGGAAACTACACCCATTTACTTACTGGTACAATGAAAAGTAAAAGAAAATTAAAATTTCATTTTGGGTGCCTTATTGTTCCCAAAATCGTCATCAAATCAGTGCCACTAACAATTTCTTGTTCGATTAGTAATGCAGAAAAAGGTTCTCCCCCCCCCCAACACACACCAGAGGAATGAATATAGGGGTAGAGCCTGTTTTACTTTATCCCCTGTTTACATTAGAAAAAAGTCTAAGTGTAACAGTTGCTAACCTTTAGACATTTAGCATTGCCCCAGTATCTGTGATAGGAAAAATGGACAGTCTTGATATTTCTACTGAAAACAGGATAATACAGAATTCATATTCTTTAAAAATTTTGTGCCGCCCTTGGGCTTCACATGACCTGCCGGTAGCATAGAGATGACCCTGATTCATGTCAGTTTTTCGATGGATGTGCATTTTCATGTCTTTGTCAGATTTACTGCAAGCCGACTTGCCCAGTCTATAAGCACAGGTTTCCGCTTCTCGCTTCTTCAAGGAATAAGAATTCACAAGTTGCATCAAATACTGAAAGGATAACAGAAAACAAAACTGTCTTTGTTTTAATTATTTGTTTTATTTTTCTCCTCATTTATCAATTCATTTGGTTTTATCAACTCTATATTTTGGTGCCTTAGGCAACCAACTGCCTAGTTCCCCAAGTGGTTTAACGAACCTGTGCATAGGTGGGTAAAATTATGTTTCCTTCTTATGTTTCTAGTGAATGTCTTACATATATTAGCATTACTTTCTTTGTGACATTGAATAATACTTTCAAAGATGAGGGACGTTTCATTTTGTGCACAATGGTTGGCAACTGAGAGACCCCTCATATACAGTATACACTTTGAGGTACACTAACAGATTTCTCTAGTAATGCTAGCTAATACACCACAAATATGTTCAACTCTGAGGTACCACAAATATGTTCAACTCTGAGGTACCACAAATATGTTCAACTCTGAGGTACCACAAATATGTTCAACTCTGAGGTACCACAAATATATGTTTAACTCTGAGATACCACAAATATGTTCAACTCTGAGCAATGTTCCATATCCACATTCTCTTATTACTGCTAATAATTTTGTCCACATGTAAAATGTTACTTGCCATTGGTCTTTTTACTCATGGACCCAAATGCATCTGTTTTTCCTTCATTAAACATTTTACACCACTTAATGATCTTTGACTGGCACAAAGCATTAGCACCTTGTATTTCCTGACAGAGACAGACAGACAGAGAGAGAGAGAGAGAGTGTTTTACTTCCACTTCAGACTGTGAACTTCGATGTTTCATCCAATTTTACTTAATGGCATGGCAAGGAAATGAGGGTTAAGTGATACTGCTCCTGTTTCCAATGCTGCCATGAAAGAGAAATTTATGATCTACAGTGAGTTCAG
Source organism: Macrothele yani (assembly GCA_039090855.1). Classification (NCBI taxonomy): domain Eukaryota; kingdom Metazoa; phylum Arthropoda; class Arachnida; order Araneae; family Macrothelidae; genus Macrothele; species Macrothele yani. The sequence goes on from CM077011.1 coordinate 117,025,990, forward strand.
ATTTATCAGACCTTGTAACACAAATGTTTAACTAGCATGCTAATTACAGTGGTATTAAAATACAGTGGTATTAGAGACTTGTGCGATCATTTCTGAAACCTCTCGCAACTACCTGTTTAATACCATCAAAGGATCATTTTAACATAAAACGAAAGGCTGTCCATAATACCATAATTTTGGGTAAATAAGCCGCACTGGCGTATATACCGCAGCGATAAAAAAAGAGGCGGAATGAAAAAAAATCACCAGAAATGCTGCACCTGCGTATACGCCACACCTTCGCAGTAAGGTGGGGTAGTACCACAGCGGAGTCTTGAAAGCATTACGTAAATAAAAAAAAAATAGTACCTGATCTTTCAAATAATAAAAAAAAATATCAATTAAACAAGATTCAATCTTAAGGATAACACTAACTACCCTACTACCTATTTTATAAAAAATTTACTTGAATTCATAAGGTGCTTAAACCAATTATAAAACATTTATACCTCAAGAATTTAAAAAATACACGCACAACGTTCTGAAAATATCTGGTACACATATTTTTTCAATCAAATCCCTCAAAATCGGAAACTTCACTGTCCGAATTAAAAAGTTTTAAAAGCTCATCATCTAAAAAAACTTTTGGGCTGTCTGCATCACTTTCGCTGTCTTCTGGCGTTTCACCACAGTTTTTAGAAATAATGTTTGCTTCAGTGAAGCCCGAAATAATCCTCGAAGTTTTGATGTTTTCAGGATTCGGAAAAACATGTTTATTTATTGTGGAATAGCTTTTTTACGGGTCTTATAGAGGTTATTTTTCATGAAAGTTGGTTGTCAAATTTTTGAACTAAAGCCTAGTTCGTCATCAGGACTATGTCACTGGAGTAGTTGCTGCCACTCAATTGGAAGAGTCCATTCGCAATTATCGTTAATTGTGGTACTTCTTCTTCTTGCTATTTCAATCCCTTCTTCTAGTTTCCTCTTTACTAAGTTTGACTGGTGGGCGATTATTTTCACTGAGTTCCAATTTATGGAGTGTCCACTTGCTTGTATATGTCTGTCTAGCCCTGTTTTGTTCCCAATGTTCCTAATAGCTGCTTCTATTAGGATCATGGTTTCAGTCACTAAATCATGTATGTTGTTCTGTTCTTGAGCTGTTTTTGAAACTCTCATCATAGGGTTGTTCTTTTGTGCTGCCATATTTTGGTTGGATCCTGCTGAAATTTTACAAAATTTGGATTGGCTGTGTTCGTTTTGGAAAAATGTTGCACGAAAAAATTATTCCATGTATTATTAATTTTGATAGAAGGACCTTGTTGCTTGATGATTGGTTGAAATTTCAATAGATTCACGCAGAAAATGATAACATTTAAAGTATAACATCATTTGTACATTTTTTAGACTAATAAACATAATCCCCCCATCATTTTAAACAGAATAAAGCCAACAGTAAATATTTCAAAAGAAAAAAAAAAAAAGAAAACAGTACCACATCACATCCCACTAATATATCCACCTGAGTATTCCCTGACAACTATTGGCTTCCACATTTCCTACACTCAAATTTCAGAATCTTCTCTGGAAAGCAATTAAGACTGCAAATGTGTGTATCAATATGCGTTAGGGCTTGAAATATGTACCATGTCCAAGATGCCCAGGACATATAACATATTGGCCTGGGCAGGTAAAAATTATTTTTAAAAAAAGTGAACTAGCTGCCTGGAAATAATAAAAAAAGACAAAGTGCTACCATAATAGAACTAGCTTGCTACCATAATAGAAGAGACGACTTTGCCTGTCATTTTTTATTTCATTGAAAACTGAGGATCTTGTACTACTGCTGTAGACATATCACTTCTGCAACTGTCTGGTGATATCACTTCTGTAACTGTCTTGCGATGTAGGTACAGACATTGGGGAAAATGATATTTAGCTCTCAATGCTATTTACAGTTGACAACAGGAGTACCGAGTTGCTAAAAAACATTTATTGTTAGTTTTTTTACCTTAAGAAAATGAGGCTTCTGACGTTTTGCTTCAAAAGATAAATTTTTTCTGGATATCTGCCTTGTACTACCTGGGCAGATGATTATTTATTTATTTATTTTTAATTTTTATTTATTTATTTATTTTTATTTTTTTTATTTTTTTTATTTTTTGCAAATGACTGTCTGGGCATGTAACATTTAAATTATATATTTTTCAAACCCTGAGCATGCATAATGAAAATTGTTTCCATCATAAAATTAGACTAAATACAATCTCTCTTCAGCATTTTCAATTACCCAACTGTTATTAATGCCATAATAAATTAACTTTACCAGCTACGTTTTCGGCAATGTTACTGGAACTGTCACAAGCAGTTTTCTCAGTGGGAGCATTTGTTTTACTTGTGACGCTAGCAGCTGGCTTAGATTTTTCTTTGAGAAATTCTTCTTGTAACTTCAAAAGATCTTCTTCCGTATCTTTTGTTGATGGCCTTTTAACTGAAAACTAAAAAAACACAAAAAAGTAATAAATAATTGCACAGTTTAAACACAAAGAAAGCACAGAGAGAGAGAGAGAGAGAGAGAGAGAGAGAAATACATCACACCACAGTTATTTACTGTCATGATGAAAAATATATTTTAAGCAGATATCAGCATTATGATACATTTAAAAAAAATTTCATCTAAATAAGAATGATCACACTTGAATATCTCATAATATTGTGTTAACCAATAATGCCAAAGACATAATGTTTTTTCGTGTAACATCAAAAGAGAAAGGGCTTTTCCATTGATTTTAATAAATTTTAACAAACTTTAATAGTAAATGGACGATGTCATCGCTCTGTCCACGTTATTTTATAAACAACGAATAGCAACTGAAAAATTGTTCTACCGACACCGCTGGGATCGAACCCCAGATCTCTCGATAACTAGCCGAGTGCGTTCGCTTTACGCTACGGTGCCAACAATTCACAGCGTTATTCGTGGTTTATCAGTTAGCATCTGACTACGGAAATCCATATTGATGGGCTCAGCAACTGATGTATCGCCATCTAGTGGCATTCAACAAAGCAAGCTGTTTAATTACAGTTGATAAATCCAAAGGGTGACAGAAATGGTGAATATATTTAAAATACGTGTAGATGTCATCGCTCTGTCCACGTTATTTTATAAACAACGAATAGCAACTTGAATTTTATAAACAACGAATAGCAACTGAAAAATTGTTCTACCGGTGTCGGTAGAACAATTTTTCTGTTGCTATTCGTTGTTTATAAAATAATGTGGACAGAGCGATGACATCGTCCATTTACATTATCTCCACGTATTTAAAATATATTCACCATATATTCACCAAACTTTAATAGTCCATGCAATATCTACTGATGATTTATTAACTTGAACAGCACTGGCATACATTGTTGCAAATTTCCCTACTTATCTTAAGTGCCTTTATATTAACTCTACTTTGTAGTTTACCCATATATTTTCCTGAAAAATTTCAAAACTTTCACATATACTATAGCTACATTTGTAAACACATGCATTCTGGCCTGTTGACATTTTCAACTGTGAATATTTTGTACCTTGATTTGTTACGCATTTCCTCTCTTCGCCTAATTTATTCTCTTTGTCCCTCCAGCAATTCATTTTTTTTTTTTTTTTTGGTACCTAATAAAAGTGTTTTGAACTTCCCATGACAACAATGCATTTGTTCAAATATTGTGAAATTGACTACTGGAGGTGCAATTAGGAGAAAATTTTACATCATTACATTACATATCACTAAGCTGTTCTCTGAGATTCAGAGGTTAGCTCCAAAAAGAAATACAAACTTCCAGATATTTTTACTTGGTCTACATAAATTATTTAGCCAGAGTACCCACACACCCTAACATGAAATGGCGAATGAGCATCCAGTTCCAATGGAAATGATTATTATTCAACAATGGAGATGTGCGTTCTGCACATAATGGAAACAAAATCAGTAATATGGAATCACAGAGAGCAAAACTTCTATTCAAAATAGCATCCAGTGATGACTGGGAATAATTCAAAGCAACAAACTGCAGTGAGAAAATATTAGCAAGAATGCCATACAGCAGGGACGTCACGAGACTTCGAAACCAGGGTGGGCGACAGGTGGACAAGTATTATTTTTGGTGGGGCAACTTTATTTAAGAAACATTGAAAGAGATAATTTTTAATGCTTTTAATTGCAGGTTGCCAAGGAATTTCTGGTACCTCTCCACACCCCTCCCCAACATCTGGATACATACTAATTAATTTTAGAACTGCCTTGAAGTTTTTTTTTTTTTTTTTTTTTTTTTGCTTTTTAGAACACAAAAGAAACCAAAGTTTGCAGCTTTTTTTTTTTTTGTATAAAATTAGTAAAAGCTGAAGAGTTATATACCTGTATACACAAACATGACACACTTCCACCAGCATCATATGCTGATTAAAAGAAAATTTTATGTCTAGAGACGGGTCTGAAAGCAGATATTTTCGTAGATTAGGGTTGAGAAGAAATAAGGATAAGCAAACACAATACCTTGCCTCTCCTTAACTTCCTTCCTTCAAGCCAGTAACCTTGTCTTACACTCATCTTGTCCAAAGCAATTGTCAGTCACGTCCTACTCTGTCAATACCTGGGGCAGGCTTAAGAGAGCTAGTACAGCTTTAGACTCCACTTTCCAAGTTGGAATCCTCTGCTTAGTGGCACAAACAAACAGCAGAGCAGTTAGTAATGATCTCCATCAATGAATTCCTATCCACCCTCCTTATTTGCCCCTGGCAATACTAACATGAAAAAAAAGGCTTAAACTAAGGATTTGGGAGAGTGGAGAACAACTGAATTTTCATGGCCTTCCTGATGCTATTTTGATAACCTTTCTTCGAAGAAGTAAACAACGCACGGGGAAAGAAAATACACGACAAAGAATATGACACTAATTATTTTTTGGCAAAGTCCAGAAAGTTAAAAAGTTGAGAAATGGCACATCTTAAACTGGGTAGGTAAGAAAATTTTCAGGACCCCCTTGGAGACGTCCCTGCTATATATAAGGTGTGTAGGTATCTTCTAATATTCTAGCTGACTGTAAATTTGTGTGTAGTCTTTTGATTAAGAATGCTTTTCAAGTAGTTTCCGACTTTACAGGTATCATTCCGCTTTGTTTATACATAGAATCTGTTCACACAAAGCATGAAATAGCAAATGTTTATGATAAAGACAATTGTTATTTTTATTGCTACTTTTATTCTAATAAATCTGTAGGAACCTATATTATTGACGCCAGGGGAATATTTAGAGGAGGGCCAAGGGAACCTCGCTCTTCCGTCCAAAAGTATTCCTTTTTTTTTTTCTTTAAACGTGACTCACATTAAAAAAAAAGTGCCTTAAGACAGAGAATTCCTTCCCTCTATCAAGCCATTATGGGATTCAGTCCCCATCTGCTCTCTCTCACTTCCGGCACTGTACTCCTGACTCGCCAATCCAGTTTCACCCATTCTTGAGGGAGCCATCAACCCCTCCTGCAAATGGACTGATCGAGCAAGATAACTATGATTCCCTGTATTTCATTCGGCATAGCTATTCCATTTAAACACCTTGTAATGCAAGATTTGTATAAACAAATTCATGTTACTGCAATAAAAACCCTACAAAATCCATACGAAAAATAATATGTACATATTTTTTCCATATACAATAGAATGTGCTTATAATGAGCCCATATTTAACAAGTTAGAACAGAATCTGTTGTCTGGCATGTTAACTAAGAGCTAATCCAGTCAATATTAACAAAGAAAATTAGATGATATCCCCCGATTTAATGAGGGAAAGAAAAACTAAGATGATTAATTTTAACAATAGTAACAAAATTTGATGAAATACCATATTTAATGAGGCAGAGAGCCACCTGTGCATTGAAGAAATGGTGGCCATACAGGGCAAAATTGGAGCAGTGCAGTGGATTCTTGGTGTACTAGTGGAAGAATGTTGATAGAAAAGTAATGGAGAAGGAAGTACACCAAATGTTCAACAAGTGAGTTGTTCAAAAGAATATCCACCACCCACTCCAAGCTGCTGTTGTTGCCTTGGGATTATCACATCAGTAGAGTTCAAAACAGATGATCTACTCCTAGGCAAAAAGTGGATGGGTGAAGTTAATGCATATGTACTAAGTGGATTTCTGGGAGATGATTGCAGAATGTGATAGTGGAGTAATGGAATAGGATGTGGCCACAGGAGAAACAGACAATAGCAATTCCTGAAATTGTGTCCACTGTTCCTTTTCACCCTCCAAGTGAGTATTTCATTAGAAGACCGGTGCTCATTTTGCTTTGTGTGTGTCATTAAACGTCGGTCAATCTCACACAGCCATCAAGTAGGAAATCTTAAACTTCTATAAGCAACAAAATGTCTAAGAGAAAAGTGTTTTCTCTAAATGACAAAGTAGCGATCTTAGAGATCTATAAAATGGTGAAAAAATGTTGCATATGCCTACGTGCTGGGATTTTTCATCAAAACAGATTTTGTGAGCATCCAAATTTAATGATTTCCATCAATTCTGAGTTCTATGTTATAAGTGGGTTCTACTGTACAAAATTTCTATATCGAAATTCATCCCAGATTCTTCATGAAACACACTTTTCACTGAATGAAATTTTCTCATAATGCATCCTTTGCTTTGGATTAGCTGGCAATAATACTTTTGCAAATAGCACAGCATTTACACTGCGCCATAGAAGAAGCATAATATAACTTCATGTGATGCCCTTCTGAACAATTTTTTTACTTCAAGTGGTGTGGTACCCTTCTGAGCATTTTTTTTTTTTTCTTCAACGAAAGCCATTCCCTTCAGCCCACTTAATGCATGTCTCCGAATTTTTGGCTACGTGAAAGATTTAAATGAATAAATTTATTAAAGTAAAATTAGTGACGAAAGTAAGAACTGTCCATTTCGTGAACTACTTCCTCAGCCGTTTCATGCGGGATGTAAGCAGGGTTCAATAAATTTCCTTCATAAAATACATTTTAAAAAAAATAGGTCATTACAGTGTTTATAAAGTCAAATTCTAAAATAAATTCCTAATAAAACTTATCGTGAACTACTTCCTTTGTTGTTTAATGCTGGGTGTGAGCAGGTTCTACATAAACAAAGTGAAACAATGCACATGAAGTCAGAAACTACCTAAAAAGCCACGATGATAATTTCACAGCAATCAGAAATCTCTGAATTGACTGTAATTTACTGTTTCACAAGTAATATCAATCACATCAGAAAACTTGAAAATTTCATCTCCCTGGAGCGGGAAATTTCCTGCTCCAAGGCGATCAGCTGTTTCAAGTGTCTGAAATCACAATGTCACATTAAAGTCAAATGCAACTCCAGTGTTCAGTTTTCCTCGGATGGGCATGAGCTTGAGTAGGAGTGTGAACTCACAAGTATACATTAGCTTGCTGATGGGGGACGGCACAAAATAAGCAACCCTTCTATTCCCCACCATTGGCCTGGCCCCGAGTGCATTCAGGGATCTGCTGGGGAGTCGGAGAGCACACAAATATTAGAGCGGGAATGTGAGGGGGTGCGGAGATTCCAAGACTCGGGTTGGGTGGTCTGACGAGGAGACCTGAACTATCACTTAACCACAGCAGTGAGGAAACTGGTGCCCACCAGCTTCCTTTCCCCTCCCAGCTTTCCTTGCAATGTACATCGACATCGGCGGACGGAGAAACTATAATGCAAGCTAAGCTCCACGTTAACATTGATTCTTAGTGCAGTCTGGGTCTGCTGTGCATTGCCCAGTTTTTTTATTTGTTTGTTCAGAATCATAGAATGTCTTCGAAAAGAACAAGAAATTATTTATTTGCTTTCTTTCCTAAAATCCTAAATTAAATGAAAGTTGCGAAGACGTACATAGTAAATCTAAAATATTCCTACTAGAACAAGAATTGCTATCTGATAATGTTCATCCTGATGACAGAAACAGCGCAGCAGCTGCATCATTATCTTCAGCTGATCCGGATAAAGAAATGCTGGAAACTGGAGGTGGAGTTTCCAACAATCTACATCAAAAGAAAGTAAGTGATCAAGTGATCTCAATATAGGACAGTACGTTGGTGTTCATCTAAGCGATGAAAAAAAGTTTAAGCTTTTAGACAATTGCTGGAAGCCAGATTCATCATAATCTTTTCCTGTTAACGGAAATGAAAAGAAAAGAAAATTCCAGTACCAATGGTTCGAAAGATTCCCATGGGTATGTTATTCAGCAAAATTTGATGGTGCATTTTGCAAAAATTGTGTGCTGTTTTAAAAAAAAGAAGCAGGTCATCACGGGAACCAAAAATTGGGCAAATTAGTTTTATCTCCATTTAAGCAATGGAAACATGCCATAGAAGCATTTACTGCACATCAATTGTGCAATTATCACTGACACAGCTGCTTAACCTCGGAAGAATTCGAGAAAGTGATGAAAGGACAAAAGTTCAATGTTGGTGTTCAATTGCACCAGAGCAGTAGTCTTTTGTGGTAGGCAGTCTCTCGCACTGCGTGGACACCGAGATTCAGGAAGTATTTCATCATGCGAAGAAAAGACTGAAAATGAAGGCAATTTTAGGGATCTGCTACATTTTCAGGCTGAATCTGGTGACACCGATTTGTTTGATAAATCATCGTCTACAACAATTTCTAGCAAATATACCAGTCCAGAGATACAAAACAAGATTATTAAGACATGTGGTCAATTTATTCAAGACCAACTTGTAAAAAATATTAATAAAGCAAGATGTTTCTCAGTACTTGCTGATGAAACTGCTGATATAGCTGGGAAAGAACACCTTACCTTATGTGTGCGCTATGTAGAGGAACCACTTGCTATTTTGAATGAAGATAGTTTAGAATTTATCAAGGTGGAAAATTTATCTGGCGCTGGAATTGCAGAGGTAGTAAATTCAAGTTTAAAGCGACTCAGTATCGATACTCAGTATTTGAGAAGTCAAGGATATGACAGCGCAGCTGCTATGTCTGGGAAAATAAATGGTGTACAGGCAAAAATTTTAGATTCACCCCACTGCTCTCTATGTCCACTGTTGTAGTCATGCGTTAAATCTTGTTTTGTTGAAACCTTGTTCACTGCCATCAATTAGGAATTCTTTGGCTACTGTAACAGACGTTGCGAAATTCTTCCGTTTGTCACCAAAAAGGAATAACCTATTTAAAAATAAGGTTCAGGAATGTTCCGAAAGGAAAAACAATGCATCGGCTTAAACAGTTATGCGATACCCGTTGGGTTGAAAGACACGAGGCACTTTTCACGTTTTGCGAATTATTGGAGCCAGTTGTAGCAGCTCTACAGGATATTCATCAGGATGGCCACTATGACTCTGACACATCGAAGTTGGCAATGCTGTATCACCATTCAATATTACAAACTCAATTTTTGATATCGATTTTTGTTGCTGAAAAGTGTTTTTCTCTTACTCTAAATCTGTCAAAAGCTTTGCAGAGATAAGACAACGACTTAGTATCATCTTTTGGTATGATTGACGAAGCAACAGAAAAATTCAGAGAGATGCGATGTAATTCAGATGCTGAATTTAATAATATTTTCAACAGGGTTTCTGCCATAGGAAGTAGAATAGGTATTGTGTTGGAAAAACCCAGAATTGTTAAAAAACAGATACATCAAAGTAACTATCAAAGTGAAAACGTGGAAGATTTCTACCGCAAGGCAATATTCATCCCATTCTTGGATTACCTTCTGCAAAATATGAATGATCGTTTCTTGAATCACAGAAATGTACTCGATAGCTTGAACCATGTACTGCTTTTGCAAAATTGAAAAATGTTCAATTGAAAAAATAACAGAATCAGCCCAGTTTTATGCTGAGGAAATAAATGTGTTACCCAATCTTTTTCGTGGGGAAGTAGAAATGTGGATAAGTAAATGGTTGTCACGGAATGCAGAGGATCGGCCCAAAACAGCCACTGAAGCTTTGCAAGCGTGTGATGGTACATTTTTTCCAAATGTGAAAAAACTCTTAAAAAACCACAAACCCGGCAATCCATTGAGACCGATTGTATCCAGAAGATCTGCACCGACGTACCACTTAGAGAAAGCGTTAACCAAATTCTTAACTAATCATCTACTGGAGTTGGACTTTATAATAACCTCCACTCTAGATTTTATCACGAAAATCAAGCAGCTCACCGTTCAACAACGCGACATTCTCGGCAGTTTCGACGTAGTTTCTCTTTATCCATCGATCCCCGTACCGGAAGCCATCAGAACATTGAAAGAGGCTATATCCAATCCATCGGCTTATTCTCAGGAGTCTTGCCTCAGCATCTTCAAAATAATGGACTTGGTCTCAAATTCCTGCTACTTCCGTTTCCGAGGACAAATTTATAAGCAAGTAAATGGCACTCCGATGGGATCTTCGCTTTCAGCCGTCCTTGTGGAAGCAATACTTCGCCTCATCGAGCAACATATATTTACCAACATCACCCCAAGACCTACCACATGGCTACGATATGCAGACAACATATTTTTCATATGGCCACACGGAAAGGAGACTCTCCCGTTTTTCCTCGATAAAATAAATTATATACACCCTACAATCAATTTCACCATGGAGCTTGAACACAATGGTACCTTACCTTATTTCAACATCTCAGTGAGCAAATCACATGACAACTGCCTTCATACGGAAGTCTATTATAAACCCACCTCCGTTCCGAACCTGATGCTCCGCAGTTCATTCTGCCCGGATGCTTACAAGACCGCCTCATTCCGTTCTCGAATTAGAAGAGACTTCGCTGTCTCATCTGATGTCCGTGCTAGACAATCCGAACTAAGATACATTGTCGAATTGGCAACTGAGGCAGGATATACTTCGAACCAAATGCATAACTTTATCGAGAAAGCCAGACCCAGCAGTGCTAATAATATTTCTATGCCGCAACTTCGCTACCTAGGCTCTATTCCCTACATACTAAATGTTTCTTATCAACTCAAAAACGCGCTCAGGAGGATGAACTTCGGTGGCAGCATAAGGTCTCCGGCATCTTTATACACAATGCTTAAGAGACATATTGACAAGCCCCCTCTTCTCATTGAGGCAGATGTTTATGCCATCCCACTAAAATATCTGGACGGCTCCAGGCGATACTACATCGGAATGACCAAACGTTCGTTTGGAATTAGAATCAGCGAACATAAAAGGGGATACAAGAGACGGGAAAATAACCACTACCCTATCAAGAGTTAAGTCAAGTTCAAGTCCGCCGATCCTATATGGAGTGATGTAAAGGAATTAGCTTCATACTCCACACCCAAATCTACCACCATTCGCAAAACCTTGGAAATCTTGACCAGCTGCGAGGCTTGCAATGATAGCGTTTCTCTGGAGTTGCTACGTATTTGGAATCAATTCTTCAAATAATGCTGAGTTCTCTACCATTGTACCGCGTGCCCAACCGACGTGACCTCATTTCTTTGAAATATCACGTTTGCTGCTAATCATTTATTGTCTAGTCAAGTCATCGCGTTCAAAGTGTTGAAACGTTCTATTATCCAGTTTGCAGTTAGCTGTCTACCTTCCTTGAGAAAGCCATCTGGTTGATGTGCGAAAGCTTGAAAATTTTATATTTATTCTACGCCAAGAATTTTCGGATTTTTAGTATAGTTAATACTTATTATATTTGCTATATAAAAATATTCGCTAAGCAGGTATCTTTTTATCATTTTGTGAATAAGCTGTTATAAGAGTCACAATGCAACCTAAACCTCTTCTCCCAGGAAAGAAAACCGTAGATTTTAACACTTTTTACTTTCTCTCCCTTGGTCTCTCTCTCTCTTTCTCTTTCTCCCTCTCATTTTCTCTCTCTCTCTTCCTCTCTCTCTCTCTCTCTCTCTCTCTCTCTCTCTCTCTGAACTTTCAGTCTGTATTATGGTCTTTTTCTTAAGCTTAAAGCAAATACTTCTTTGAGATAATCGTTTTGTCTTTACGGCAGTGTTCGTGTGTCTTCCCCATGAACGATAATTTTCAGAAACGACTTTATTAAAATATATTTATTTTTTAGTGCCCACAATGAAATTTTGCTCTGGGCCCCGCAAGAGCTCCATCCGGCCCTGGCATAATGGAGAAGAAAAAAAGCAGAGCTTACAAGAGGAAACAAAGAGAAATTGAAAAAGTGAGTTTTAAGAAGCAGTTGTAAAAAATAACCAGACTAACGGTGGGATACAAATGAACCATTAACTTCCATGCAGTGATACTGGTGAAAAAATTCAAGTTAAATTCAATATGGTGAAATTTTATGCCGGAACATGGAAACATTTGGACAAGAAGCAGCAGCAGGTACCAATGGTGACACCAATGCATTTTTTAGAATTATAAAAAATGAAAGAACATCCCTCTGATTTTTAAAATTTGTCTTGTTTCAGAAAGCAGGACTTAAAGGTTGCAATTAATTTAACACCTGCAAAAAATTTAATAATGACTTGGCATGCAAAAATGCTTTATTTAGGAAAAATATATTAAATGATCCAGATATATTCGAGACTTAATTTCTTTTTTACATTTTTCTGATGCATGAAACATATTGAGTATCAGAGTGTTGTACGCACTATCAAAAGAAGCCAAAAACCAAAATTCAACCCACTCGTATTGTTCAACCCAATATTTTACAAAACCTTGTTCACAGTATGCCAGCAAGATGCACAGCTGTGATTTAAACTTAAGGCAGGGAAACAAAATATTAGGTACATTTTATAATTTTGGTTCATTATACACTATCTACCAACAAGTAATTGGACACCCCTGCAATCGACGATATTTGAGGTCCTGCTACAAGTCACGGCCGCCGCCGTTCAATATCGTATTGGAAACAACAACGCAACCAGTCGCATGCAAGATGCCAAGCAGTTCGGAGCTCTCTGATTTCGAGAAAGGTGTAATGTCAAGTATCACAGAAATGGCCAATCCATACGTGACATATCCAGCGAGTTGAAGTACCCAAAATTGACAGTGGCCTACATGATTGGCACGTGGAAGATCAGAAGTGACTGTCGGAATGTGCCCCGACCCGGCAGACCCACAAAACTGGGAGTTAGAGACCGAAGGGTGCTGGCCGGAGAAATTCGGAAGAACTGCACCAAATCGATGGGCCACATCCGCGAGGAGTTTCGACAGGCATCCGGGAGTGTTCTTTCGATGAATACCATCCGTAAGGAAGCCCATCGGCTCAGTCATCATGGACGTGCTGCCGCCCAAAAGTCTTTGATCACCAAGTCCAATAGCGCTGCTAGGCTAACGTGGTGCAAAGAACGTCGACAGTCGACTGTTGAACAGTGGAAACAGGTTCTCTGGAGTGACAAATCAAGGTTCACCCTCTACCATTCGGATGGCAGGGTCTGGGTTTGGCGTCTGCCTGGAGAACGCCACCTGCCGGAATGTGTTGTGCCAACTGTGAAGTTTGGCGGAGGTGGAATTATGCTATGGGGTGTTTCTCCTGGTATGGCATGGGACCTATGGTCACAAATCCTGGTAGACTCAATGCCGAGACCTACTGCACCATTTTGGATGACCATGCGCTTCCTACGTTGTGGCAGTTTTACGGGGTGGACCCATGCTACTTTCAGGATGACAATGCCACCTGTCATGTTGTGAGGTCCACCATGGCTTGGTATGGTGACAATGGGGTTAATCGAATGGACTGGTCTTCGCAGAGCCCGGACCTTAACCCAATCAAGCACCTCTGGGACGAGTTGGAGCGTCGACTTAAGGGGTGCCCCACCGTCCGAAATCGGTGAAGGAACTGACCTGTTTTTTCCAAGCTGGGTGGAATAAAATACCGCTAGCCGTAGTACAATGCCTGGTTGAGAGTATGCCGCGGAGGGTCGCAGCTGCAATCGCCACTCGTGGAGGCTCCACCAACTATTGAAGGTGAATAAACTTCGTTTTCCTTTGCTATCACAGGTGTTCAATTACTTGTTGGTAGATAGTGTATCATCATCATTGTCAACCATTACCAATCCACTGCTGGACGAAGGTCTCCCCAAGTTTCCTTTGCAATGATCTGTCTGGTGCCAGTCTCCTCCATGTCACTCCCGCATACTTTCGAATTTCATCCACCCATCTCCCATGTGGTCTTCTTCTGTCCCTTGGAATCCAATCTAAAATTTCGGCTGTCCATCGATGGTCTGTTCTTCTGGCAGTATGCCCAGCCCATTGCCATTTCAGGGATTTAACTCTGATCATGATGTCTTCCACTCTTGTCCATTTTCAGATCCAAGAGTTCCTCTTCTTATCTCTCCTGGTTACACCAAGCATGCTTCTTTGAGTTGTCTGCAGCCTTTGTATGTCTCTTTTAGTTAAGGTCCACGTCTCTGCACCATACGTAAGCACTGGAAGGATGCATTGATCAAACACTTTTCTTTTAAGACATAATGGCATATTGCTCTTGAAAATTATGCTGTTTCTTCCAAATGCTCTCCAGACAAGTTTTATACGCCGATTAATTTCTTCATCAATGTGACCCTCACTTGACATTTGCTGTCCAAGATAAACGTACATGTCTGTTATCTCCAGCTTTTCTCCATCAATCGATAAATCTTCATTTCTTGTAAAAACATTGAACATCACTTTTGTCTTCTGAAAGTTCATTTTTAATCCCACTTCTTTACTCTTGTCAGCAAGTTCCTGGATCCCACTCTGCAGCTCTGATGGGGTAGTTTCAAAAATGACTACGTCATCAGCAAAACGAAGGTGGGTTGGATAATCTCCATTAATCTTTATCCCTTTGTTTTCCTAGTTCAGTGATTGAAAGACATTTTCCAATGTGACATTAAAGAGCTTCACAGCTATGGTGTCCCCTTGTCTCACTCCCTTTCCAATTTTTGTGTGTATTATTTTCAAATAGCCAAATCTTTGCACTTGCATTTTCATAGATATTATTAATAATATTAATGTATGCATCTTCAATACCGCAGGATTTCAGAACCATTGTAACTGCTGATGGTTTCACAGAATCGATAAAAGCCATGCACAATGGAATTTCATATTCCCTCGCTCTTTCAATTAGTTCTCTCAGTACGTGGATATGATCCATTGTGCTGTAGCCACTCCTGAATCCAGCTTGTTCTCTCGGTTGAGCCATGTCCAGTGTCACCTTCAAGTGGTGTGAAAGAACTTTAGTGAAGATTTTATAAACCACTGATAGGAGGCTGATAGGTCTGAAGTTCCTGAGATCCTCAATGTCACCTTTTTTATGTAGCAGGATCATTGTAGCGTTGTTCCAATCCTCAGAAATCTTCCCTTCATTAAGGCATTGAGTGAAAATTTGGGCGAGTACTGTTTCGATTTCTCCACTTGCTTCTTGTATGATGTCTACAGTAATTCCATTTTCTCCTGGAGCTTTTCCCCACTTCATGTTCTTGATTGCATGTGCAACTTCTGCTGGGAGGACTGGGAGAACTCTGGTACTGGTACCTTTCATGATGTCTGAAGTACATGTATCATCCCTTTCATATTATTTGGAGTAGAAATCTTTCACTCTTGTCAAAATTTCGCCTCTATTTCTTGTTACAGAACCATCTTCTTTTCTCAGTGCCATAATCTGTTTTCTTCCCTGACTGAGATGTCCCTTTGCTATCTTTAGGTTTTGGTTGTTTTCAATTGCTTTCCTCACTAGTTCAAAGTTGAATTTCCTTACTTCTTCAGTGATACTTTTTTGTACTGTCTTGCATAGCTCTATATATTCCACTTTGGAAGTCACTTCTTTAGTTGTCCTCATTTCTCTTCTTTTTTGCATCAACATTTTGGTTTTTCCTGATAATTTGTTCACATGCAACTTGTTCTTAGACCCAGCTAATTTTGTTGCTGTTTCCATAAGAGCTTTGGTTACTTTTCTGTTAACTTCAGAAATATCCACTTCTTCCGATGTTAGGCCTTCTAAAGCAGAGAATCTGTTCTTCAGTTCCAACTTGAAGGTATTATGGTGTTTTTTAAGGTTGGTTATGTCAATACATTTTGTTTGTCTTATGAGCTTGCCACGTTCGAGTTTAGTGTTGAGGTGCATCTTACATCTCACCAATCTATGGTCACTACCTGTGTTGAACTTGTTTAGCACACTGCAGTCTTCTATGATGAATTTTTTGTTACACATAATAAAATCAATTTCACTTGTCGTCCCATTTAGATGTCTCCATGTCCATTTCCTGTGTGGCTTTTTCTTGAAAAAGGAGTTCAAGATGAAAAACCCTTCTGCTTCTGCAAACTCAACGAGAGTATTTCCACGCTGGTTTCTGTTGCCGTTGCCCTATTTTTGCATTAAAATCTCCCATAATTATCTTCAAGTGCTGCTTACCTTTATTATTTAGATGACGAATTCCCTCATAAAATTCTTCAATTTCTTCTTCAGGATGACTTGTGGTGGGTGCATAAGTTTGAATAATCTGAGCCTTGTATCTTCTCGAGAGTTGGATAACGAGTCGTGCAGCTCTGTCAGAGGATCTTTCAACTTCTACAACTTTATCCTTCAGTTTCTTGTTTATTATAAATCCAACACCACTAGTTCTGCCAGTATCTGTCCCACGATAGTAAAAAAGATGTCCACTTTTCAGTTCAATGAGATCTTCTCCTTACCTCACTTAGCCCGATGATGTCTACCCTTGATCCTTTGTAGTTCCTCTTTCAATTCAAGAAGCCTTGAACAGAAGATAGGGAGCGTCCATTATATGTAACTAAGGTCATCATCAGATGGCAGCCTAGTCCGGTCCTCCGGGGATTCTTAGCACCCTCTGCCTTCATGTCGCACTGGCTGCTGCCTTGGCCAGGCACATTCCAGCTGCCGGAGACTGAGGGCCAAGATTTAAGTTGTGGAGTAGTTTTGGAGGGGTTTGGCCATAACTCACCACGCTGGCCAAGCAGGTTGATGAGTGTGGGATAGCATTTCCTCTAATTCTGATGGTATAGTTATACCGCTATTGGCGGTTGTCAGAGCCCCTTTAGTGGGAACAGGATGCACCACGATAAGGTGTGGTTGACATTTGTCAAGGAGAGGCTGTGATGTTACGCATCACCTGACCTTACATCCCAGATAGTGTATATCTGTATTTAAATGTTATTTCATTCCTTATGAAATACAAAAACAATTTATTGCTATAAACCAAAGTATTGGATGAATGATCCTTTTCGTAATAATTTCGATTTAGTCATGATATTTGTACTGCGCCTTAAGAACAGAAGTAGCTACAGGAAAAACTTAAGACATTTTTAAAATCTCCATTAAATTTTGCATCTAATGACAAATAAATAATGAAATAACCATGAAAATTAGGTAACTAAAAAAGAGTTAAAACTTAAAAATTCACAGTTTTTTTCAGGGGATGCAATACCTTTGCAGACCACTGTAGTCTTTTATTTTTGTTCATATCAATGCTTCTAAGAATTAGAAAATTTCTTTCTTCATCAGTGAGCTTTTGGGATATGAAACATTTTCCATAAAATTTGAAATTTTGCTTAACACATAAGTGTGCCACTAGAGGGTGTAAGTTCAAGTTTCCATTTACAGCAATGGCTGCGAGACTAAAAACCTTGACAGGAAAAATTCTTTTTCAGCCAGATATTACTGTGAAAATATTCTGTGTATTTCCTTCCCAAAATAATGCCCAATTTTGCCTCCAGTGGCACAAATGTTCAAACTGTTTTTCGTAATACCTATGCTTCTAAATGTCAATTAAAAATACTTTTAACGCCGGATACCATTTACTTTGTTGAACACTTTGTACTTGAGATTTTTTTGTAATTCACAGTTCTGCCACTAGGTGGTGTTTGTGTTCTTCAGTTTTCGGCTGTACCTCTGCTTCTGAAAACATCTTGTTGAGAAATTTGTTTTTTACTGTATACCATTTGTAGAATGACATTAAGGAACAGTTAGTCACTTAAGTCAACACACACGATTCAACTGTAGGAATTTATTATAATTACACTAACGATTCATTTATGATGGTCAAACACTCTGGTTGCCATGAGATACACACACAACACTCACATAACCACAGCACTGACCCTGATTGATAAGTACAAAATGAACACTTGCTGGTCTCTCTTAACCATGCACAGCATCCCCCTTGAGGATCTTTTCATAATCCACAATAGGGCTTTTACACCATTTGTTATGATAAAGATGAGGAACATTTCATTATCCTCTTTAAATAGTGCACAGCTTTCTCACTAGGGAATATAAATGTCAAAACCTTTTTCTTGCTATCTCTGCTTCCGAGAACTATATTTGAAAAGTTGCTCATATTAGTTTACTGAATTTACTTCTTCCTGGCAGGGTAAAATTCAGATAAGAAGGAGAGGAAAGGATATTTTTTAACAGAGTTTGCTGACAGTCAGGAGTGCATTGGAAGTTTGGTAGTGGAAGTGGATAGTTTTTACAAGGAATTTGAAGAAATCTGACAGCGACAGTGGGAAGCCCAAATGGTTTATTCTACGAAGCAGTTTTTAATAAGATCACATCCCCAGGATAATGAGTGTGACAGAAAAGGGGAACAAACTGGTTATACAATACATTCCGCAACATGCACAGTCCCAGTTGGATTGTAAATCTGAATTCAAGTGTTTTCAGAAATGTTGGCATAATTTAGATAGGTCAGTGACAGATTTAAGTACTCTTGTTACAGATATGTTGCATTATTATTATTAGATAAAAAGAATCAGTTCAACTTTTCCTAACATTAATGTAATCCTAAGGATTTACCTATGTTTACCCATCAGTAACGCCTCTGGTAAAAAGGACCTTTTACCTTCTTGGAAACTACACAAAATTATTTGAGGATATCTAGTTCCTTCTCAGGAAAGAATGAGTGTATTGACAATTTTGTCATTTAATTCAAGCACTGTAGAAACACTGACATTTGATGATATGGTAGATTTTGCCACAAAGAAATCGAAAAAAAAATCTTTTAGTTGCAATTTTACTAATTGATTTATGTTCATTTATTTCCTCTTTCTCTGAGTCATCCAACCAATTTGCGATAAACATAGGCAGCAGCACTAATACATATATATATATATGCAAAATTTTTTGGCAAATGTTTTATAAGTTTGTTAAAATCAAACAATTTCATTTGCAGATATAATTTATCCCATGCTCTTCTTTCTATATTTAAATCACATTACATTTGCCGGAATGAATGTGATTTATACTTCTAAGAAAAAAAGTGATAACCTAAAAAGAAAATGGAAAACAGTTATGTCCAGTTTCTCTCGTGACACCCTTAACTAATAACGGCATGAAAATATGTGAAACTGGTGACCTCGTAAACACGAGTTACTACTTAGAACTTCCCTTCCACAAAACAAACAGACTTGTTTCCCCGGAGATTTGGGATGCCTTCAATATACGTACAATTTTACAATTAAAACTTCGCATTCAACAGAACTTCAAAATAACAGCACCTTGTTGTAAGTGAATTATAAAAGCATGCGTACCATCTTCGAAGTTTAAGGCATGGAAACTCAGAAATAAAATCGTCTTCGTCAAATCCGATCAAAACAAAACATTGTAAACATTTCAGAACAGGAGACGGGTAAACACGTTTTCTATTGACTTGACTAGAATGCTTGAATCACCACCTTGCTTAAAGCCACTCGCCCCAGTGGCGCAGTGGTCTAAGGCGCTGGCCTCTGATCATTCGTCCGTAAGGGGTCCGGGTTCGAATCCCGATCAGGCATGGATGTTGTGTTTGTCTTACGGCATTGGCTCTCTCCCTTCCCTGAAACCAGTGACCCTAAATTAGGGACGGGCGACTGCCCATTGAGTTGCTCACGGTGGTAGGTGTTGCGACTTCTGAGCTCCGTCAATTCGTGCGTATTTTGTGTGTTTCTAGAGAGTTGTGCATCCCAAGTTTTACAGCATTTCCCTTTGGACGGTTCCGCTATCGTTTGTGATTACTCCCAGATTGGTGAGTTGCTTTTTTCTTTTGCTATTACTTCTTGTTTATCTCTCGGCCGAGCTGGTCGAAGTTACGATAGTCGGCGCCATTGCAAATGGCGTTTTCCGGCGGTGAAGTCCCGGATCAGGATCTCACTTCCGGTGTTCCTCCGATGTTGATGACAACCTCTTCTTCTTCCATGGGAGCTGCTTCGCTGCCCTCCCCACGTGGCGGCGTTGTACTACCCTCAACTCGTGACGTGCAACCCCTTTCCTCAGGCTGTTCCGTTGCCTTCTCACTCATTTCAAGCTGCCACCACCTTCGCTGCTGACGATGACGCAATGGATGTCTCGTGCAACGGTGCCTTCCCCAAGTCGTCTCAACCTTTGACGTCATCGTTTACGTATGCCAATGCCATGGCCTCTTCCACTGTGCAACGCCCCCGCAAGGCATGTACGCCGGCGCCGAAGCTCTCCAATCACAACTACAACGTGACGGAAATACCATTTCTTTGGAAATTCCCCAGGACTCTCCAGCAGGTACTGCTTTCACTACGATCTTAGACAGAGGTGTTGTCTTTGAATCCTTGCCAAACACCTTCTTCAAAGATTATTCCACCGCTTTAAAGCGGCAATTTCCAAAACATGCAATTTCCCACATGTTTCGGCGAGGCCGGACGATTGTGGTTTACTTTTCCACGGTCGACTCTGCTCGTGCTGTGACGAATGCCGGTCTCACCATTGGTGATCAACATCTTCTTCCCAGCCCAGTTGCCGAGCGCCCAATGAATGTGTCCTTCTACCCGGTACCCCCTGAGGTGACCGATACAGTTTTATTTGCGGTTCTTGCGTCATTCGGCCGCGTGGTTGGAACGATTCAGACATATTCTGCTGCCCCTAAAGACCCCGAAGACAACACCCTGCTCGGCGCGTGGGTAGAGTTGTTTTTCTTCCCCGGAGGACATCCAAACCATCCCGACTCATTTTAAAGTCAAGTGCGGTAACCAGATCCACTATATTGATGTGCTCACTGAACATCACTGCAGCAAATGCAAGAAGTTTGGGCACTTTTACAAGCAGTGTCGCAATGCTGATGCTGCCTCCACAAGATTCACCGCAGGTGACTTCTCTTCAATCCTCTGACTCGCCCTTGCCTCCACGACTATCGTCTGAAGCACCTCTGAGACGGGAAAGGGCTCCGTCATCGACTGGTGTGCAGCCATCTCTCTCCGCGACTGACTTTCCAGTGCTGCCGGAGTCCTCCAAATTCCGCGCCCCTGATCCACCAGCTGACTCCGCGGACGACCGTGTTTTGTCAGCTACTGAAGTATCAATTGCAGATACTGACGGCGCTTCCACCAGTACGGAACAGACCATGAGTGACACCTCCGAGCCTGATCATAGCGCTCGCCAAGATAAGAGGGCGGCGCCCAAATCTCTTCGCAACACCACCAAGCGAGGGAGAGCTGATGGGAGCTCCACTCGCTCCTCGTCCCGGACCCGCCAGAAACCATCTTATCTTCAAGACTTTGATACCACTTCTGACCCTTCCTCTCCAATGGTTTCATATGAGGTCTTTGATCAGACTCTTCGCGACACATCGTTCTCGTCTTTGCCTCTTACGTATGAGGAGCTACATGCTCTCACCTGTTACACGGAAAAGGCGCACGGCTTCCTCCAGTATGCGAAGACCCATGAAGCTGGACTTCCTGCATTTCTGCAACAGCTTTCCGATCTGGATAATCTTGTGGACAATTCTTCTTACTTATCTGGTCCTTCCGCTAAGACGGCCAAGTTCATTCGTAAACAGATCAACGGACTCAAGATTTCTATCACCAGGCTCACCACGTCGCCGGGTGACCTGGCACTTTCACGGTAGTTTCCTTTAACTGTCGGGGGTTTGGATCCCCCGAGGTGAATTCCGCCGTGCATGAGGACCTCTCGGCAATTTGTGCCGATGTCCTTCTGCTCCAGGAAACGTGGTGCTCGCCTACAACACCTTTCAATCAGTGGCGCCGATGGCAGTACACCTTCCATCATGCCCATCGTGTACTGCGTTCAGGCGGAATTGCTGTCGGAATACATCACCGTTTTCGCCCATCTATCACTTCTGTTGCTGTTAACAACTTATTTACCGATCAATTACAATGTTTTACATTTTGCATCAATTGTGTACCATATCATATCTTTAATGTGTATATTCCTACTGACGACTCTCAACTCCTTCCGCTTTTTCATTGCTTTCGGACTGCGCTTGAGGCAGTCCCCCCCGGGGACTTTTGCATCCTCGGGGGTGACTTCAACTGCACTCTACAACCGTTGCTTGACCGCACATCTACAGGAGGGGAGCACCGCTCCCTTCTTGTCGATCTGCTTACTCAACTTATTACCGATTTCCATTTTGTTGATTCGTACCGGCATATTCACCCGGACACCATTTCTTATACTTGGCGGAATTCTCCAGCACAAGGTTCGGCGGCAGCACGTCTCGATCGCATATATGTCATCCCACCGCTGCTTCCAGCGATCACTGCGGCGAGACATCATCCATCTACCTCTTCCGACCATTCTGCTGTGGCGCTTATCATCTGCGTTTCCTCTTTCCCGCCTTCCAGACAACGCTCCTGGACCTTCGATGATTCTTTACTCTTGGATGTGGCGTTTTGCGCCGACGTCCGCCGTTTTCTTGCTGATAGACTTCATCTCATCAGTACCGCTTCCAGTACCCTTCGTCTATGGTTAGACATCAAACACGATCTTCGTCTGCTCGTACGCCGTCTTTCGTTCGCTATTCGTAACGACCGTGCGAAGGATATTTGTAATCTCCGTTGCTCCTTGGCTGCAATCCCCTTACAAGATCCCGCTTACCTTGTTGTTCAGGCTGCTTTACGAGCGAAACTCCATCCGCTCGCCGTGGAGGCTACTCGCAGGCTGAAGATGCTTCATCTTTCTTCACCGGAGATTTCCTACGAGGAGCTCTCACGTAACGAGAGAACACACCGTACGTCGAAGACACTACGCCACCTTCGCCTACCTGATGGTACTATCTCATCTGACCCGTCACGTCTCTGCACGGAAGTTCGGCGCTTTTTCCAGGACAAATTCCGTGCGGTGGTGCCAACTGATGCTATCTCTTCCTCCCCTCTTTTTTCAGCTCTGCCTCAGGTCCCACCCCGACTCTGCGATCCTCTTCTTTCCCCCTTCTCTCCTGCTGAATTTCGGGAAGCGTTTGCCTCCCTTAATTCACGCGCATCCCCGGGACCTGACGGCCTTCCCTTCTCCTTTTACCGCGCCTTCCTCCCGTCTCTGATGCCTTTTCTTCTCGCTTGCTTTTCTTGCGCCCAAACCTCTTTAGCACTGCCGCCGGAGTTTACTGTAGCGCATATCATCTTGCTGCCCAAAAAGGAAGACCTTTTGGACTTGCGAAACTGGCGCCCCATTTCCATTCTCAATCTGGACTATAAGCTTTTCACAAAACTTCTCTCTCGCCTCTTGAACTCTGTGCTTCCCTTTCTTATCTTCCCCGACCAGTCCTACACTGTGCCTGGTCGGTCCATTTCTAACAACATCTCCTTCCTCCAGAACATAGTTTTTCTCGCCCGCACCCACTCAGAACCCCTCGCCCTGTTTAACCTTGACCAGAGTTCAGCATTCGACAACATCTCCCACGACTTTCTTTCTGCCACTCTTCATGGCTTTGGCCTTCCTTCCTCCTTCGTTTCTCACCTTCTCAACCTCTATCGGGACGCTTTCTTCCACGTCCGGGCGGCCTCCTTTTTAACTGCGCCCGTACCTTTTCTTCGAGGAATCCGGCAGGGCTGCCCCCTCTCGGGGCAACTCTTCGCCATTGTCTTTGAACCATTCCTCCTGGCTGCTCGAAGATCACTCCTGTCTACTCTTCCTCCGTCAGTTGCCAGCACTAGGCACCATGAGTGCGTACTTACAGCATTTGCAGATGATGCAACCTTCTGTCTCCGCCAGGACGTCCAGTTTGACAATCTTCTCTCCACCTACCATCTTTACGCTACTGTTTCTGGCGCTTCGCTTAATGTCACCAAAAGTACTGGTTTGTGGTGTGGGTCGTGGATGGGCCGGACCGATACCCCTGGGGTGAGGTCTGGTCCTCCTCGACTCAGAAGATCCTTGGAGCCCATATCGGTCACCCCTATACTGCGGGCCTTTTGACATGGACCAGTTTGCAGTCTAGGTTACGTCATCAAGCAGCGTTTTGGAGATTTGCGATTTCCATTACTTCTTACTGTCAGCGAGCTCACATTGTTCGACGATACTTACTTTCCCTCTGCACCTATTCCTGGACCTCCACCGTCTTCTTGTCAACCCGCCTGACGGAACTCAACAGCATCTTTACTTCAGTAATCTGGGCCTCCAAGCACTGGTCAGCCGCTCCGACGCTATATCTCCCTGTCAAGCATGGGGGCATTAATCTTGTAGATGTTCACTGTTACTATCGTGCATACCGCATCGCCTCCTTCCTTCGTCTCGTCACTTCGCCTTCTCCTTCTCTTACACTTTCTCTTGACGTTATTCTTTCTCTTCGCGATCCATCCTTCACTTTTCTTCTTTTCCTCAGGATAGACTACTTTACTATTCCCTCTTCAAACTTTCCTACTATTTTATCTGAGGCTCTGGAGCTTTTCCGTTCCCTCCTCTCTCTCGTTCTCCTCCTACCACCACCCTGGATCTCCTTGCAGAACCACTCTTTTTCTCTACCCTGGTTCACCCCCCCGATCAACCTTTCTTTCTTTTTTTCTCATGGTTCCGTGCCGGCATCCTAACCGTGCAGGCCCTCATTAATCCCGATTTTTCCTGGAAACCCCTCGACTTACTCTTTTCCACCCCAACTCCTACCTTCGAGGACGACTATGCCCTTCTCCGTTTCTCTCTTCAGCTTCTCTATCCTTCTCTTGTTTCTGACAACGGCCTCCTCGTCGTCCCCGGCCCCAGCCTCCTTCTCCCTTTCTTTCTTCCTTTTCGTGACTCTGTCTCCCCTGTCCTTTCTTTTACTACCGCTGCCCTGTACCGTCCCCGTCGAGCTCCCTCTGAGTCCCCCTATCCCATTTCCGGGGTTTCTCCTTCCTCCTCCCTGGCCGTTTGGTCTGCTTCTTCTTCCCCCCTTTCTTCTCCGCTAGAACGTAACACCCACTGGCGGTTCCTTCATCGCCGGCTCCCTGTCCCCCATCTTCTCTATCGCATGTCTCTTATCTCTTCTCCTCTCTGTCCTTTCTGTGGCGTTGACGGAGACGTCGCTCATATGTACTGCCACTGCCCTATCTTGCTGCCACTTCTTCATACTGTTTTCCGGTTAGCTGACATAATTTGCTCCAAGGACTTGCCGTTTCACGCATATCCGTGGCTGTTGCTCACAAAACATCCGCCCACCCGCCCTCCGGATGCCTGCTGCTTTCTTTTCGTACTTACCAAGCAAGTGATTCACTCATTTCATCAGTCTCTCAGGAATTCTCCTGACCTTCCATCCCTTCTGTCGGCCGGTGGACGGCTGCGGGCTAGCTTTCGGGGCCGGCTTGTGGCGCGCCTCCGGTTGGAACTCACAGCTGCATCTTCCGCACACACAATCGACACCTTTCAGAACACCTGGGCCCAGCGCACCGGGTGGTTTTCTATTCATGGTTCTGCCATCCTACTGGTGACTTGATTGTGTCCTCTTTTAGATTGTCTTTGTTTTGGTGTTTGGCTGTTCTCTTCACCTTGCTAGTACCTTGCTTACTGAGTTATTTTACTTATTTCTGTTCTGCTCCAGCAGGCTGTGATTCTGCATGTAAATATGTATAGTATGTTACTTGCTCTTCACTTTTCTTGTTTTTCTTAGCATTGTATATTAAGTGGTTTCTGAACTGTTTTGTGATCTTCTGATATGTCAATGTGCACCACTCATGTTATATGTACTGTGCTCCTATGTAGTGCTGGGTTCGAAACTTTATCTTCACTGTTTATTTATTGTGCATCCTGTATTTTTAATGTATTTTCAGGCTCTATATATTGTATCACAGGTCATTGACCTAAAGTCTTTTGCGTGTGTTCAGTGTCACAGGTCTGTCCCCATTGTGGGTTTTTAGCATTTTGTATTTATACTTTTGGGTGGCTATGCCCCTTGTTCATGTATATATCATTTTCATGTATCATTCATATTTTTCTCTGTATTCTTTCCTTGTCCATTTTGACGAGCTGTATCATGCCTTTTGTCAATAAAATGTTGAACTGCTCACGGTGGTCGTTAAACCTCCAATCAAAAAAAAAAAAAAAAGAAAGAAAGAAAGACAGCACAAACGGATTTCGTATTGGTGAAGGACACAATCACAACATTTATGTAAGATATTCGTTTCCCATTACTTTTAAAATCTTACGCCAAAGCAAAAGTTCCCGAGAGAATTTGTTTGTTTGGGGGTTTACAACCACCGCAAGCAACTTATTGAACTATAAGCAGTCGCCCGTCCCCACTTAGGGCCACTGATTCGAAGGAAGGGAGGGAACCAGTGCCGTAAGACAAGCAGAACATCTGTGTCTCACCGGGGTCCGTACTAGGACCCATTTCAGACGAATGATTAGACGCCAGAGCTTCGCACCAATTGGCCATCGGGACGGCAGTTTGGCAAGATGCGCTGTTAAACAAAAAAAAAAAAAAAAGGGGGAACTCAAAATAAAGTGAAAATATGTGGATACATAATGAAGTAATATCTGTTTTTTTCTTTGTCGGAAAACACACACCGACAACTGTGGGCCTAAAATAATCGCATAATACCTTAATGGACGTAAAATAACACTAATAATGAAATTAAAAATAAACACACACAACATAGAATATAAAAAGATAATCCTATAGACCGTATGCATTGACGTCACAAAACCGCGGTTCGCGTCACTTTTTCGTCTGTTGCTTTCTCGCAGAACAACTGGTGTACAAGTGCAATCAAGGATGCATTACATGGGCTACGTAAGTGGGTTATCTGGCGATCAAAAATAGCTTTATTCTGACAAATTAAAGTTATTGGGCAATTGTGGTGACCCATATGTAATTCCATTCTCATTTTTCCTGAACAATATCTTGCCATGAATAGAACACGGCGATATTGTTAATTATTTGGTTTTTTGCACTAACGGCTTCACTCCCGAGCAAATCAAATCGTGCAAGTCATTCATAAAGAAAGGTTAATTCCAGTCTAAAGATCTTTATAGAGTTTTTGTAGATAACGCATCAGTAAATTTAGGAACATACCTGTTACAAAATGTAAACTACACACTCTATAATGTTCCTTCGTTTCCGGTCATCAATGTCAACTCTGCTGATACGTGATAACCACAAGTTGTGGCGCTTCTGAATAATTTTTTTATAATTTTGATCCCACTTCGTTCACTCAGATGGTAATCTATAATAGGACACATCATTATATCTCCCACTTTGGTTACCGCAGCCGAAAATAGCACATAACACCATCTTCCTTAACGCCCCACAATGCAAATCCAAGCAGTGTTTGTACACTAAGCTGACCAGACGTCCCCAATTCTTGAGGACAGTCCTCGAATTTAGTTTACTGTCCCCAAAAACGTCTGAAGCTTTTGGGGACGCAAATTGTACTCAAATTTTAATGTTTGTCCCCAAATGTCCTCGAATTTACACTTCCTCATTAACCTTTTAGATTTCCAATGAAAACTGTTCTTAAAAGTAGTTTCCGTTGTACTAATTTTCCATCATGCTTCTCGTGAAAAAAAATGTTTACTTTTTTTTCTTTCTTTCTGGGTTTAACGACCATTACGAGCAACTCTAAGGACTATAAGCAGTCACCTGATTCTAATTTGGAGACATTCGTTCTAGGAAAGAGAGAGAGCAAGTGCTGTAAGCAGGGCCCGATTTACTACATGCGAGGCCCAGGGCACAAAACATTTCCGGGTCCCCCTCCTTATTCTCTATCGACCAAATAATAGTCACTGTGTGCAGAGTAGCAGAATGTAGACGTACATGCGTAAGCTAATAGTTTCCAAATCATTAGCAGGTTTGCAGATAGTTTTTGCATGTAGATTAAAAAAATAAAAATGTTAGGCCTATATACAGCAATTAAAACACTTACTCAACGCTTTACTCAGATTAATATACTTAATTCTATTTTAACTGAAGAACTTAATTATTTTTCACATCTTCTGAGTTCTTTTGTTTTTACAGACATTTCTGGCCTCTATATTTTATCAAGGCCTGTTCTCAATGTATACGAACTATATTAAAAGTTTTGTTTACACAGAATTTAAATTTTATTGCCAGGTTCCTCTTTCAGTTGCCAATTAAATAAAAACATTTCCTTATGCATTTTGTAAGTCCAGCATTTTTGAATTAACTTGTTGAAAATCATATTTATAATTTTTGAAGGTTCATTGATAGAACTGTTTTTCTGGATATAAAAACTTTCTTTAATTAATCTCTTGTTTTTATGAGGTTCGTCGTTCAATATTTTAATATTTTGCCATAAAAGTCCATTTTACACACATTGCTGCACATTCAATTGCAATATACTTATTTTGTTCTTATTGGAATCTGTAATGTTCGAATAATTATTTGTTTTATTAATTTTCATTTAAATTATCTTATCTATTGTTATCATGGTTTGCGGGTTGGCAGCGAGTTTTCTGTTTCAATAGCTGTGTACGCAGATACATTTTATTTTTATACAACTCTGGCTGTGCGGGGACAACTGTTTGATCAATAGTTCGTGGTGTTAATGACCCCCATAGACTCTAACTATAACAATATATCTATGACAAAATGGATGGACATCTTAATTTTAGTGAATATTGTGGTCTTGCAATGTACTGATTCTGGCGTCTAGAACATGAGAACAATGCATCCAACAAAAAATGTGAACTAAAACAAGAAAAAAAATCCATGGTGACCTCCACTGGACTTCCTCATAAATAGAGATGTGAAGCTGCATAAAAAATTGAAAAAGTGCTATGGGAACTCCTACCTCCAGCTTCCCGGTTTCTACCAAGATCAAATCAGCGCATCATGATCAATATATCAGAAAACTGCAAAACATAAAATTTTGTGTTGATGAGGAAGAGTCTGAGTTACACACAAAAAAATAACAAAACAAAAAACATAATAATAATAATCTGAAAAGCTGAGGGGAACACCTAGTCCAGTTCAATTTTTGGTAAATGTGTTGTACTTCGGCTTCCTAAATTATTTGGTCAGAAAAGTTGTAAAATTAAAAAAAAAAGCATATTAAAGATGTTTACCGGAAAACTTACCTCCAAGTAGTCCAAGTAGGATGAGTAAACACACGCTGCGGTGACGACCTGAAGCTTTGCTCCGTTGAAAGGAAGGTTTGCTGCGGCTGGGAATTCATGGGCAGAAGAGTACAACAGGAATCAGGTACGCTCTTGTCAGGAAAAAGTAACAGAATATACTGCTACGCTAAAGAATGTAGTTTGTAATTTCTGTCTCACTTTTTAAAGAAACATGCAGAGACTGTCTTCGTTCTTTGGCATGTAATTCCGGGATACGAAATAGTAAGTATGCACATGCCTTTCGTATTTCTACAAAAGTGTTAGAGTAGGTGTCGCATTCCCTCTAACGGAAGTTAGATGGCAAGTCTCAAAGTGAAAGTTTGATTACTAAATAAATAAAAAAAAGCTTCCACGGAGAAATGAGTTCATACATTCAGCATCAAAGAATCCCATGTGAAAAAAACAAGAAACTGTCCGATTGCGATGTCAAGAACTGACACCGAAATTAACTATTTTCTGTAGCGTAGCACTACACTCTTTCCTGACAACAGCGTACCCGGTTCCTGTTGTGCTATTCCGCCCGTGAATGTTCTGGCTGCAGCGATCCTTCCTTTCAGCGGAGCACAGCTTCATGTCAACGCCTCAGCGTTGTTTAAGGCCTCCCGCAGCGTCTGCTGACTCGTCATACTTGGAGTTCAAGTTTTTCGGTAAACATTTTTAATATTCATTCTAACGATGAAATTTTTTCACCATTTCCCCTTAAATTCCATATTTTCGAATCAGTACGTCACACTTTTTAGAAATTTTACAACTTTTCCGACCAAATAATTTACCACGCTAAACTGCACATTTACCCAATTTTTACCAAAATCTAATGAGCACATAACGACATGAATGTATAAATTGTCCAATGTCAAACAAAACTGACAATACGATGACAAAGTGCTGTGTTTGGGCACCACATCTTTTTATTTGTAATAACTCGGTTACTATTCTTTATTTTTAGGAATGAATAAAAACAATTGAAAATTTAATTCCTATATCAGGACGAAACAGTTGGGTTGAATATTTTACTTCTACATTTCCTAGATGCAAAGTCATGTATCAGAGAATCATAATTTAAAGACTGTGTCACATCACTCTCCAAAGACAGCAGAGCTAATGATGCCAGTTTCGTTTGTCGCATGGTTGATCGTAAGGGATTTTTAAGTCTTTTCAGCAAAGAAAATGATCTCTCACTTGTACAATTTGAAATCGGTAATGTCATGAACATCTAAGTGCAGTCTCAGTGTTCGGAAATGTGGCTTCTAAATTGTTTACCTTCAAAGTTCGCAGCATCTGGGGAATGGTTGCATGCTCCCCCATCATTGAGGAGAATTGCAAAAACTCATCTGCAAACTGGTCGTCAAGGTCATTGTTATAGTATTCCTGCAATGCTTTTGCCCCTTCAAAAGTTTCAGATCTTGATTTTTTTGTAAAAAATTAAAAATTTCTCATTATATTTTCATAAGCACTTTTTCTGCTTGAAAGCTGAGTGACTAAAGCATCACAAAGCACATAGTGAACCTGAGTTCTAAATATATCCCTTGCACTGAGTTCTATATGTTCACTGTTACATTCATCTAGGTGTTTATTCTTGGACACTTTCTTTCTTCGGGAATCATGAACATGGTATTGCACATTTTCAGACACTAATGTTTTAGCTTCCTCTTCATAGACTTCAAAATTTTCCCTCACGAACTGAATGAATTCAATTAATGACTGAAAAATTTTAGGTACTTCAGAAATATTTCCGTTTGGATTCTGGCAAGTTTGATTTGCACAGTTTAATCTCTGAAGTATTGTGTCCCAAACTACTGTGCTGATCGATATTTCCATTGTTCACATTTTTTTCAGGAGTGATTTTGCTTCATCTCTTGTTTGTGGAGAATCATCTACATTTTCTGACAGAAATACTAAAACTTTCTCTATTTCTCGATAATTTTTCCTCACTGATCATGTAGCTGTAGCATCTGCACACCATCTGGTAACTGACCGACTCTTCAGTGTGAGTGATGAATTTCCATGTGCTTCCTGGACTTTTTCCTGAAGCATCTTCCAACGGTGAGTTGATGCAGAAAAAAAGTATAGAGTTTTTGCAAAAATGTGAAAAAAGAGAGAACTTTACCACAACTATCTATGCTATTCACACCAATTAAATTTAAAGTGTGAGTAGAACATGGCACATATTCCGCTAGTGGATTGATTTCCCTAATGCGTGTTTGAACACCAGAATACTTCCCTGATATTTTGCTGGTATTGTCATAGCTTTGGCCTCTGACATTCATAATGTCCAGGCCAGCCTCCTGTAGAAAAGATATCATGGTATTTGTAATGTTTTCTGCAGTATGTCCATGGAATGGAATAAATGTCAAAAACCGTTCTTTTGCTTCACAATCTTTGTTGACATACCTTATGATAAAAGCCTGTTGATCTATGTGTGTAATATCTGGAGTAGAGTCAACTATGACAGAAAAATATTTTGACATTTTTATTTCATCAGTGATGGCATTGAAAACACGTACAGCCATTAATTCAGCAAAAACCACACATGTTGAAGATAAGTAACTGGTGTTACCACTTCCTGGATTCCCACATTTTTCCAAGTGTTGAGCTAAGAATGGATCAAATTATGCAATTAATTCTAAGCAGCCCAGGAAATTTCCATTCTGAACTGATCCAATTGTTTCATCATCACCATACATTGGCAACCCACGAACTGAGAGATACTTAACTGTTGCAACAACTCTATGCAAAACACCTTGCCAGTACTTGGATTCATTCCGATACTGCATAACTATCTGACAGTCAATGCGTGCAGAAGCATTCATGCGTGATTAATAGTCACATACTGCTTGCCTGTGTATGTGTGAATTTTCATGCTCTGTAAGACGTTCACTTGCATGCTTCCAGTCAGAAAAACCTGTGGATCCTAATGCATGCTGTAGTGCTCCTAGCATACAATTTGCATATCCAGCAGAATAGTAAACAAGTTGATGGGGATAAAAGAAGCCAGTCGCGTTTTACCTTCTCATTATTTTTTTTATTCTGAAAAAATTACCTTCTGTTAGAAAACATTTTTTACCACATATATCCTTCCCTGTGAATGCCAGCAACTTCAAATCTTGGACTGGTGGATTGCTCAAAAAGCATTCGCGCATTTCTTCTGTAGTTTCTCCCCATAAGGCAGGATCCACTGCATACATTGTGGAACTTGTGCTCTCTTCCTTAGATAAATTCAAAAGATTTCCCATATTAGGAGCATCTGTGATGTTAGATGATTCTGAAGTCAGATTACTGGCTTCCAAAGTCAAATTACACTCAAGAGACTCACCAGTAGTAAAATTAGATGGATTTGTAGAACTTTTGGGACCAAGTGAAATATCCAATTTTTTAATGGCAAAACGTTCAATGCTACCATGCTGCAGGCCATCATCTTTCAGTTTCAATTGTTTGGCTTTCCGTTTAGCACTGCCTGATAAATATGTACGTTTTGACATAATTTAACTGTTAAGTAATTCAACTTATATATATTGTTACAACTAACTAAATTTGATTATATATAAAATTAACAAATATTCAACATTCCATCAGACTACAAGAAACGCAACGCAAAATACAACCAAGCCTTCGTGGTTACAGTTACGACAACGACAAGCCGTGTGCAGGAAGTTGAAGGATCAGCTGAGTTCGGAAAAGCAAGAAAAGGCACGTGAATCAATGGAAGCGATCCTCCTTCTCAATGGCCACCTGAAGGTTATTAAACCACTGAAACTCATTAATGGCCACGTGTTTATGTGAAACTCGAAACTCAAACTCACTGCGTGTAAGTACCACATCTATAAACACATGACTCATGAGCATGCAAAAGTAAAAAATAAATTTTGAAAATACACGCACAAAATTCACATTGACTAAGTACACATTTCATTCAAATTTGGGGGCCCCCAAAATCGGGGGCCCTGGGCACGTGCCCCGTGTGCCCTCCCGTAAATCAGGGCCTGGCTGTAAGACGAACACACCATCCATGCCTCATTTGGGACTCGAACCCGTGCCAACTTGTACGAACCATCGTAGTGACCAGCACTAAGACAATGCACTATTGGCACGGTCAAATTTCGACTGTACTTGTTCTGAGTTTCTCCAAAAACTTTGGTAAAATGAAAAATTCGCCATGGAATTTTTTTTTTTTTTGAGATTTAACGACCACCGTGAGCAACTCAAAGGGAAGGGAGAGAGCCAGTGCCGTAAGACAAACACAACATCCATGCCTCACCGGGATTCGAACCCGGACTCCTTCCGACGAATGATCAGAGGCCAACGCCTTAGACCACTGCGCCACCGGGGCGGCCATGGAATTTGCTATGGTGTGCAGCCTAATTTTAATTCAGCGCATGTACCTAAGGTAAAGCATTTCACTTTTGCTAATATGTTCTTGCCATCAGAATTCTACTTTGTCAATACAAATTACCAACATTCTACAAGATATATCCCTTTAAGACACAGATTTTAATGTGTAATATCACACTTATTGAAGCAATGCAGTTTTGTGACAAAAATATTTGCATATTTATTTTGAGTACGTATGTGTCCCCAAATCAACTACGAATTTGGGGACGGGACGCCACGCCCTTTTGTCCTTAGATCGGTGTCCCGATATCTGGTCACCTTACTGTACACCAGTTGATCACCAGGGCGTCTGCTAGAATGGTTTACCTTGCTGTGACGTCATATGCATACGGTCGAGGCTGACGAGAAAGACAGGCTTCGGTGCGAAAGGGCATCGACGAGATCACGTGACCAACTTAGGGCTGTTGCCTCTGCTTGGGCTGCCGAGAGCAAACGGTGACCGAGTAGAGAGCTATATTTTCCAACATGCAGCGAATATAAGGTGGCACATTTAAGCATTGCATATTAATTTAAAACTATTAGAGAAGAAAACGTTCAAAAGGAACATTATTAAAATGGGAGTTCTACTGAACTTAATCGTTTAACACTACTGAATTATTTTTTTCGTTTTCCGTGTAGTGTGGATTTTTGCGTTTAGCCGTTCCTTTAGCAAAGTCGTATCAAGAGACATATTCGAAAGTTTTGTTGCTCGATTTAATGAAATTAACTATATTTTCTTCGTTCTCCGTGTAGTTCATTTTTTTCTTTTTGCCTTCATGATTTTCTAGCAACAATGAAAAGCAAATTCGTTCAATAAATAGCGTACAGAATATTAATAGCAAACGGTAAACGTCAAGCGAAATCATATTGAGGTCGAAGAAAAAGTGTTCCCTCATATATATATCTCTGGATAAAACGTTCCTTACTAAATTAAAAAAAGTTATATTTTTTTCTTGTTCTGGAAAAAATTAATTTTTTGATATTATTGCATGCATTTTGTTTAATGGGGTTATTTCTAGGACAATGCTTCTGTTCACTAAAAGTACATAATTTGGAAATAGTTCCTTCTTTAAAAAAATGCTTAGGATCCCTTTTAATACAAATAATCTCTGTGCATTAGAGTTTATTTAACTTATTTCTACTTAGGGGAAGAAAAAATTAATCCATATCTGTATATATTTCAACACTTTAAAATTATGTGACAACACATTCTGGGCCAAGCTATTTTCTTGATAATTGAAAAAAAAGTCGAATGAAGGACACTGTCAGAAAAAATGTTCTCATTGTTTTGCGAAAAATTAATGCAAGAACTTTTTTCCATAAAATTATTCATTTTTGTCACTATTAAAATTTCCTTTCATTTGTATTGGTAAATTTACAATTACTATAAGTGAACACTGTTAGGTAAGCCAAAAATTGAAAAAACTATATCCATACTAGAATTTAATTCAAACTATAGCTCAGTAAACAGAATTCTTGCTCATCATTAACAGAAATTTAATTGCATTATGAGCCAATAAGCAATTTGAAATTGCAGATTTAGCGCTACTGTCTAACTCTTTCATACCAGAAAATTTGAAAAATTCATCGCCGTGGAGCAGGAAGCGAACCTGCATTTCCCGATTTCCATTCAAGCATGCTACCGTTACACCATCCAGGATGATGAAATCCCAAACATCCGAGTGATTTAATCTGAATAATCTCAGATTTTCGCCAGTCAAAGCGAGCCTTGCTTCATCGTAGCTCAGCTATTTAGAGTCAGGTCGATGCTTAGCAAATTCCCAGTTATTCAGGTAAACATTGGGGAAGAAATATTTCTTCTTATTATACGTGGGAAATATGTCTCTATAAGCAATCTGAAATCACATATTTACTGTTACGTAACTGAAATCAAACGATCGTCCATGGAATGGAAACATGTCACCTCCCCAACAAGGAAGACGTGAAAAGTCCAACTGTCTCTGTCTGCGGGGGTGGTCATGACGACTGTGAATCTGTTGTTTACACAGAATTTCTGTCAAAAGAGACAACCATCAAGTGACTCATATTGCCAAACACTATTAAATTTGCGGAATTCAATTAAGGACAGATGCCGGGGTAAGTTGAGCGAAGGTGTCACACTGATGTCCAACAACATTACACAGCACGGAAAACTAAGGGAATTGCAGCATTAATTCAAGTCGGAGGTGTGGCAGCATCCACCTTACAGCCCCAACTTATCCCCATGCGGCTACCATTTGTTCGGTAAAATGAAACAGGAGCTTAGTGGACAACGATTCCCAACGGATGAGGCTGTGAAAAGTGCGGTCCTTAACTAGTTGCACCAAACTGGACTTTTCCTGTACAGGTATGGGAAAGTTAATCGCACGTTCCGATAAATGTTTACAGTCCTTAGGCGACTATGTCGAAAAATGAATTAATGTTGTAAACCAACATACATCCCCTGAGTATATCTTTGATTTTTTTATTCAACAGTGTAACTAACTTTTTGATCCACCCTCATATTATTAAAGCACTTTGCTACAACTCAGAAATTAAATTTTTAGTTTGTTTTAAAAATTAGCATAAATACTACATTTGGATAAAGTATCAACTTACCTATTGACTATGAATTTATCTTGTATCTTCAAGCGGAACGAAGTAAAAAATACTATTAAAAATAAACAAATGGGTCCATTCTTTTACATAAATGTACCTCAAATGTCTGTTTCAAATAGTTTGAAAGAAGGAAGTCATCACAAGCTAAACAGTATTCAGCTTCAGATTGTTTACCCAAACTTCCCTTATGTGATAGCATCTGCAACAAAGTTATAGATACACACAACAAAATAAATAAAGAATTCTTGCTAACCAATGGCAGAAATTAAGACATCTGTTTCAAATAGTTTGAATCATCACAAGTGACATCAAAATTATCTCAGCTTTAGATCCTCCAGTGTGTGTTACCATCTGAATATTTTATGTATGAGTTATGTCCATTATTTTCTTTACCTAAAATCTACTTTTGTAATGTTCATACCTAACTGTGATCTACTTTTTTATAAAACATATTTGATATCACTTTTTTGATTAGACAACATTTTAACAGTATAAATAAATATTTCCCACACATTTCTAAAGGAATTAAGCAGAATTGGTTAGTAGTTTTTCATAACACAAGAGAATTTATACATTTTACTAACATTCTTTACTAGAAGCCAAATTTGCTCATTATAGTAAAATTAAATTTTTACTTTCAATATACCTACTATAAATGCCAAGCTAAGCACTAGTACACACACACACACACACACACACACACACACACACCAGTGCTGAGACGGGCCGAGCCCGAACCGGGTGCTTGCTGCGTAATACTTATTGGAGTTCGGGCTTGGAGAGAGGGGAAGAATTTTCTTCCTTTTTCTTTTAATGTGATTCTATATGATTTAGCACACGAGGCTTTTTTTACACTTTCTAGTTGTGAAAGAGAATTCTTCAGCAACTGGGTCAAATGGGGAGTAGGAATTCTGCAGGGCTATCCATTCCGGGCTTGGAGAGAGGGGAAGAATTTTCTTCCCTTTTCTTTTAATGTGATTCTATATGATTTAGCACACGAGGCTTTTTTTACACTTTCTAGCTGTGAAAGAGAATTCTTCAGCAACTGGGTCAAATGGGGAGTAGGAATTCTGCAGGGCTATCCATTCCGGGCTTGGATAACAAAATACCATAGGCCATGAATTACGGGATATCTGCCAAGGATAAGTTTTAAGAAGCATAGATAGTAGATAGCATGCTGACGGAATTTTGCTCCCTACCTCAAAGGGGCAGCTCCCTGCTAATTCTATTGAGCAACATACGACGTAGTGTGTTGTGCCTCCAGATGCCCCCCCCCCAAAAAAAAAAAAAACATTTCGGGAATAAATGAATGGTTAAAGAAACTATAGAAATAGATAGACATCCCTTCCCCACTCCGCAGTTGAGAAAGTGAGAAAGACATCGGTTAATTGCATGGGTAGGAAAGAGTGGAAGTCTGGAAGACTTTTTTCAATGCTGAACAGGTTAACCATAGTTTTCGGGCTCGTTCGAGCTGACATACTTCAGGCTCGGGATCTTAAAATTGAGCCCGAACTCAGCTCTGACACACACAGTAACACTTCAGTTAACTTCTCACAGGTGTTTTTATCAAAAATTTTATGGCAATGAAATCATAGTGGTAAGTATGAAAAATAAGAGAAATTTCCTGGAATTTTTTGGTACAGTATTGAAACGTAAACAAAAATGCTACAATATTACTGCTAATATTTATTAATCTGAAAATAAGTGACATGGAACTCGTGCGGGTATGGTGTCGTTGAGGGACTAGCCAGACCCCATGACGCGAAGGAGTACAGCATCATCTTCCACGGAAAGAAAATAGTCCATAGATTTTCAAATGAATTTGGACTGATGAAATCAAACCTGCTAGTAAATTAGGACCTCTGGTCCATTTTGCTGTGAAACGGCTTGGCAAATTAAGATGCATATCTTGGGATAGGAAAATATAAAAAAGTTATATCACAGGCACATCGTGTAAGACGGGCAACCACTGCACAAACAGTATTAGTTCCAATTTGAAAAAAAAAGACACCACCAAAAATTAAATACAAATCTTCAGTACAGAATGCCACCAACCACTCAGCATCACTATGTGAATAATATGTGATGAAGCAGAAAAAAGGTTGGAAATATGTTACGAGAAGCTAATTGAAGTACTGCTTCAGATTTTGTATAAGTTTCAAATAAAATGAAACCAAATATGACGGATCCTTACTTTCCAGTTTCAAAGATAACTTTTCAGAAATGTTATCTTCATTTACTACAGAAGAAAAATACATTTCAATGCTTTAACCAACCTGGCTATACACTTTACACGCATATAAAATATTTGATAAGTTTGAACTCTTTTTCCTATCTCAGGACTTACTCTGTGCACACTATGCACTAAGGAGAGGCACACAAAACTAAGCGTTCAGACTTTGAACTTCTTAATTTTTCTTTCACGTGATTTCAAATAATTTCAGTTATCATGTTTGGCTTTTACTAAGTTGTTCAAGAGTATTTTCCAGCTGAGGAGAGTTATGTTTTCCTATTTAGTTTTCAAGCTACTCATACAAAAACATTCAACGGAAAATGAACAAGGAAATCTAAAATCAGAACTTTGTCTGTTTAAATGTATGCAGCAGATTTTGTATGAGACAATTGGTATGGCAAAAGTTGTAACAGTCTCCTTTTGACTTCTATAATTTGACTTGCAGCCACTAACACTGCAACACTGTGGCATGGCAAATTTTGGCAATTCCTGTAAAAAGAATTACACCTTTTAATACAAGTGAAGAACTAGATATGAAATTTTTAATCGAAAGTAGTTCCCTATGTTTTGTACAGTTAGAATAAAGTTGATCATGCAGTTTTTCAACATAATCTGTCCACACTGTTCAGACAGCTTTAGTAAATTCAATCAGACAAATGCTATATCACAGTTGCTTTAAGTTACGAAATCAAAAAATGTCCTCTTTAATTCAGAGACACATTACAATCCAACAACAGTTCAAGCATTAATTTCGTAAAGAAAGGGCTAACGATTGTTGGAGATGCAAATGTTATACAAATTACGAAGGCTAATTTCCTGAAAAGTTGCCCTGATTTCTGGTAATATTCAAGCTCTATGTGAATAGGCATTGGCAAAATATATTAATTATTCTATTTGAAATAAGAATTCAACACTACAGAATAACTCACTTCTTTATACTTCACTATTCATGAGACATGAACAGATTTCAACACGTGTGAAACTAAGATCTACTCATTAAACCTATAATTATTACTAAAACTAAATAAAACGTTTACTAAGAATTAACCTTATTTTAGAAATATAATAATACCTACCTTACAAAACTATACGTGTATCCAAATGACAATAAACGGAACACTCACTCAATACAAACAAATGTGAACCAACGATGAAACGCAATGGCTGTTCAACCGATTGACTTGGCGACAGCACTAAGTTGTGCACGTGACTGTTTCGCACCGTAGCCTGTCTTTTTCGTCAGCCTCGCATACGGTCTATAGCAGCGACACGTAATTATCTACTGACGCTATTTTTCTTGTGTACGTATTTTATCTCTTCACTCCTCATCATTGATGGTTATTTTGACCATTCCATTACCGGCTGTTGTCATGACTAAGATCATGGCAACAGCCGGTAATGGAATGGTCAAAATCAATAATGTTAAGACTGCTGAATGTGTTGGGAACTTCTGCTTCATGGGATTCATGATCGACCGCACAGGATTTTGTAGCCGTGAGATCAAACGGTGGTTTGCATTAGGCTGTTGCACGGTACTGAACTTACACCAAATTTTGAATATCAGGAACACCAGCCTTAACGCTACGGGTCGCGGAACCTAATAATTTCAGAGGTGGTCCAGCTTCTTTGAGAGCTCAAACAATAAAAAAGTTTTTTTGAGTCCTTTCTATCCCTTGTATGCAATCCAAAATTTAGTTGTTCAATAACGGTCAGTTCTAGTAATATTCCCAGCTTATTTCCACTTCAGGGTCTTCACTTTGATCATGATGTCATCCATTCTTGTCATTTTCCTGTCCGATGAGTTGCTCTACCTTATTCCGACAATAATTGTTCTCGTAACAAAAATACACACAAATTCGGCCAGTCTTGTGTATCTTCTACGTGGCAGAACCCCAAGAAAGGCTTATGTACAACAAGCAGCAGTATACTTATCGCTTAATTTGAGTTCGAGTTATTTCTTGTTCAGTTATTTATTTAGCAGATATAGTACATTGGGTTTTCTGATTTTCAGTAGCACACATTCGTACTTGGAAAAGAAAACACAAACAAGGAGGAAGGGAGAAAAAGAGCCGTCCTGGTTATTGCTTTTAAGTAATTTAAAGAATTCATTAATGCTCTTTTTTAAAGAGAAAAACACAATGCTGAGTTAACTGTGCAACTCATTTTTTCAAAATCAATGTTTAAAATTGTACTTAAAGCCTTTTTCAGGAAACTGTAAAGCGTGGTGGCGGTCTCCAGGAAATCTTCCTAAAAAAACAATGAATTATATGTGAACCAGAAATTTTTCGATGAAAGACCCCAGTGAGGAGGATCATGAAATTCCAAGAGCGGTCCGGACCGCGTGTCCTCTACCTTCCGCAGCCCGTGTGATTAATGGAACATATCGTTATTTGGCCCTGACCCTCGAGCAGGGACAGAAACATTTAAATATTTCCACATGAATTTTATTTTTCCAAAGGTTGAGTTTATTCCTGAACGCAAGAAGTTTTTCTGTGAAAGTTAAAATACTTTCTTTTAGACCCTTCGTGCTGATATTAAATACACCTATGCCATGGTAGCCGTTGTTTTGCTTGATATTCCTAGAGCCGCTGAAAATAATCAAAGAGACCTTAATCAGTAATGAAGTGCATATTTAACTTGACAGGGTTTGTTCCTGTGCTTGTTAATATTTTCCTACAAAGAATGCACCATGGACTGCGGAAGATTTGTTTCCAGTTCATACAAAACTCATGGATGCCATTCTAAAGGCGTCATTTTAACCAAAAAGGAAGTGCTTATGTTATGCCTATGTTCGTTTGTGGACATTACATCTCTGTATTAGAAATCTTAAAATGTGCAAAGGATTATCCTTCACCATTATTATCAACCATGGGAGGAGTCCCGTAAGTGTCCGACGCCAGGAGGGTCAACTTACATTCGTCTTTTCACTTTTACTACCAGCGCATAACACTTATCTGGTAAACCCAGGCATCCTCGGAAGGGGGCGGGGATGTCCAAGGACAAAGTGCGTCCAGGGCCGACTTGACAGGGAATGAACTATGCATTACGTCCCCAAACACGAGGTGTCTGCGAAAAACCACAGAGTTGCTCGCCGGCAGGATCCGGGATTCGGCCACTCGTCTGAAACGTCTGCTTCCCACACAATGCACAGCGACTTAACCAACTGCGCTATGTCGGTGGTAGATTATCATTACCTTTCATTTTCCCTCCCGACGCAGAACTTTTCCCTAAAGGGGCGTACAT
Source organism: Macrothele yani (assembly GCA_039090855.1). NCBI lineage: Eukaryota > Metazoa > Arthropoda > Arachnida > Araneae > Macrothelidae > Macrothele > Macrothele yani. The sequence goes on from CM077011.1 coordinate 117,067,664, forward strand.
GCAATTGACATAAAAATTAAAATATGTTTTATTCTGATCATTACCACTAAAAATTAAGTTGAAAAATTGTTTTTTAGTTCTATAACTTTTACAGCGAAGAGTATTTGGCGTACAATTTATATTTCAAGTAATGCACAGTTTTCCTTCAACGCAGAGTAAATGCAATTGCATTTTCCTCTCTGCTTCTAAAACATCGGATTGAAAAATTCGTTTTGCGTCGGATAGAGTTCAAGCTAAATTGTACTTTGCTTATAAATTCTAAGTTTTTCTGACGACCAGTTTTGCCCGTAGGAGGCTTAACTGCACATGTCTGTTTCCGGTGTATTCACAGCAGTATGTCGCTGTGAATACATCGGCAACTGAGGAATTCCTTACAATTTCTTGGTTTGTTTGTTTCGGCGTTTTAAGCATCGAAGCCAATGTGGAGCCTTCTGTCACGAATTTAGGACAACTGGTTCCAGATAATGGTAAAATCTAGCATTGTAGGAAAAACACACCACTTATGCCTCATTCAGAACTTGAACTCAACCCAATTCAGACGATTAGCCAGAAATCACGCCTCTGACCAGTCGCCACCGGGTGGTATTTAATGAATTCCCGATTAGTGAACCATAAATTAGAAGTCCTATACCCAGGGCCCTATTTACACACACATGAGGCCATAAATTTAGTTTTATACCTAGGGCCCTATTTACTACATGTGAGGCCCAGGGCACAAAACTTTTCCGCTCCCCTTATTCTCTATTGACCAAATAATAGTCGCTGTGCGGAGACAACTGGCTCATCAGCTGTTTGTGGTGCTAACGACTCCATAGATTCTAACTACAACAATGTATCTATGACAACATGGATGGACATCTTACTTTTAGGGAATATTGTGGTCTCGCAATGTACAGATTCTCAGGTCTAGAACACGAGGACAATACATCCTACAAAAACGTGAAATGAAACAAGAAAAAAAAATATCAAAATCTATCGTGGCCTCTACTGGATTTTCTTATAAATAGAGATGTGAAGCTGCATAAAAAAGTTCAAAAGTTCAAAAAGTGCTATGGGAACTCTTACTTCCGGCGAGCACACCCAGTGGCGTAGCCAGAAATTTCTCAAGGGGGGAATCCATGGGTTTGGTTCATTGGTGAAAGTCCCATATATATCGCTTTAACTTCATACTAAATCTTCCCTCAAGGGGGGTCCGGACCCGAGGACCACCCCCTTGGCCACGCCTCATCATATATATCAGAAAACTGTAAAATATATCGGTGGTGCGAGGTATACGCACCACTGATATATTTTACAGTTTTCTGGCTACGCCTCATCAATATATCAGAAAACTGTAAAATATAAAATTTTGTGTCGATAGACTCAACAGTAGTCAAATCAGAGGAATGTGTAGAAATTTTGGGACCAAGTGCAGTATCCAGTTTTTTAATGGCAAAACGTTCAATACTACCATGCTGCCGGTTCTGATCCTTCAGTTTCAATTTTTTGGCTTTCCGTTTAGCACTGCAGGATAAATGCGTTTCTTTGACATACTTTAACATTTAAATATTTCAGTTTAAATAAATTATTATAACTAACTAAATATGAATAAACGTACCGAACATTTCATCAAGGACTACACCACGAAACTCACTGCAAAATTAAACCGAGCCATCCCGGTTGTTGTTACAGTTACAAGGTGTGTGTGGAGGAAGTTGAAGAACCAGTTTGGTTTAGGTGCTCTCGGAGAAGCAATAAAAGGTCACGTGAATCAATGGAAGCAATCGTCTTCAATGCCCACTTGTAGGTTAGTCAACCAATGAAACTCATTTAACGGCCACGTGTTTAAATGAAGTTCTAAACGCAAACTCACCTCATGCAAGTACCTTATTTATAAACACATGAACACACAAAATTAAAAAAATAAATGTTAAATTTGCACACACAAAATTCCCACTAACTCAGAAAACATTCAATTAAATTTTGGGGGCCCGGACAAATCGGGGGCCATGGGCACGTGCCCCGTGTGCCCTCCCGTAAATCAGGGCCTGCATATACCTCGCACCATTGATGCCTTACATTAGTGTTCTTTTAACCGGGAGTTCGTATCGCATCAATGAAGGTAAAGAACCCTACGGCCTATGTCTGCATTTGAGCAACTGCTCGAATTGGACTAAGTCGTCGTTGTCGCTATAAAGAGAGTATAACTAGGTGTGGTTTCATGGAGTATCTTAAAAACGATCAATTTGACTGATTGACTGCGAGAAAGTTGCAGATCTGTCTGTGTCTCGACCGGCGTCGGATCCAAGAACTATATCTAGTCAAACAGTTTAGTTTGTTCTTCGGTTGTGCGTGGACCACCTCCATAAAATATCCTTCACTTAGTAAAGAACAATTTATGATTTTCACTGTTCGTTTTACTCGAAACGTATTAAAGAGAAAGAACTGTCCACTTACTTTGAATCCTGCTGGGTAACAGTCCACAAACTGAATCGCCCTCTTGGTTTTGATTGTAGCAATGGCTGCATTTACGTCTTTAGACACGACGTGTAATAACATCTTAGTTATTACTCAGTAAGACAAACAGCCATTACAGATCACAACAACCACCGGGATGATGGGTGTTTCCAATCACGTTTATTCATCTATAAATTAGCTATACAAGAATATCGGAGAATATGACAACATTATATGACACATATCTTTTTTTTTTTTTAAGGATTTAATTTATCAGGTGGATGAATTTTTCGTCATGAACGAGTGGTCACAGAATTAGACAACTTAGTAGGTGTGCCAATGCACTGAGAAAAACGAGATGGTAATTGTGATTCCGGTATAGTAACATGATGTTTATCTTTAGCCGGAGAGTTCTGAGGAAGGAGCAACCGATTAGAATCGGGTATAGTAACCATAGGTGTATAATAGTTTTGAGAGTTCTCCAGGGGAGACGAAACTGGTGGGCACTCAACTACAGGCTTTTTCGACGTGAATAGAGTTTTTGTTGGACGAATACACTCTGCATTGCGTCGAAGAGTGGTGCCATCCTGAGTGGTAACTAAATAGGACCGAGGAGTATCAAGCTTCGCAGATACAGTAGCAGGAATCCAGTTGCGAAGTGCCGTTTTAAGTTTTATAGATTGACCCTGTACCAATGATGGTGCTTGGTTATGAGTACCAGTTGTGGCATTAATACGTTGGTTCTCTCTGGAGAACTGGAGGCGAGCAGAAGTTGACGCCCGAGGCAAACGTACCAGAGGATGTAACGGGATCATTGTTCGTGTGGGACGTCCAAATAGACGTTGAGCTGGAGAAGGTAGGTCACCTCGAGGAGTATTTCTCCAATTCAATAGTGCTAAATGCAAGTCAGATTGTTCAAGATCAGTCATCTCACATCCAGTCCTCATTATCCCAAGTCAAACCATTTGACTTGGGATAATGAGGACTGGATGTGAGATGTTGTATCTTCCAGTCTCTTGTGAAATTACGAATTGCCTCAGAGTTATATTGGGGACCATTGTCAGTTTCTAAGATATCAGGAATACAATGAGTGGCAAAAGTAACTTTTAAATACTTAACCACAGCTTGAGACGTTGGCTGACTTAGTTTTTTAAAATCAAAATATCCGGAGTAACTATCAACTACAAGGCAATGATGGTCACCCTTGAAGTCAAATAAATCTGATGCTATTCGTTGCCATGGAAAACAGGGAATAGGTTTCATCAGCAATGGTTCTGTGTTACAAATAGTTCAATCTCTTTAGACATTCCATGCCAAAATACTATTTCTCTTGCACGATGCAAGGAAAGGCTAGTACCCAGATGACCCTGATGGATAAGTTTGAGATATTTAGGTTGAAGTACTATAGGAATAATCAGTCGTTCAGCCTTGAACAACAAATTTTGGTATACAGATAATTCTTCTCGATAATTCCAATACTTGTGTAAAGAAACAGGCACTTCCTTTGTTGTTGGTGGCCAACCTTCAAGGATAACTCTCTTGAGTTGTTGTAATTCTTCATCTGAATTAGTTGCTGCAATCAGCTCTTGAAATGTTAATGAGGGAAGCGGTATATCCAGTAATGTTTCAAAAAGTTCTTGATCTTCACCAGCTGTCTCCAAAGACTCCACACTACAGTCACGACTTAAGAGCGTCAGGGATTGGAATATCAGTACCACGTTTAAATATTATTTTCGGCGAATATTGAAGCACATAAAAAATTAATCGCTGTAATCTAGGTGGAGCTGTATGTAAGGGTTTCTTAGCGATGACTTCTAAAGGTTTGTGATCCGTTTCAATGGTAACAGACTTGCCATAAATATAGTCATGAAATTTTTTGCACCCTTGACGAATGGTAAAGGCTTCTTTCTCAATTTGAGGATAACGCTGTTGTGCAGATGTTAATGCTTTGGTAGAATATGCTACCGGTCTACCATCTTGGAGAAGTACAGCACCAACTGCAGGAGAACTAGCATCCACAGAAACAACTACTGGTTTGTTTACATCATAATAAGCCAACTGTGGAGTATTTTGAAGAGATACTTTTAACTTACAAAAGGCTTTTTCTTGGTCAGAAGACCACTCCCATATGAAATCTTTCTGTAGAAGTCTGCGCATGGGTACTGAAATACTTGAATAATTAGGTATGGATTTAGAAACATAATTAGTCATACCCATAAATCTTTGCAACTCAGTAGGTACTTTTAATTTTCCAATGGCCTCAACTTTGGATCGGTCAATTTCTATTCCACTTGGTGTAAAAATGTGACCTAAGAAATTAACCTTTCTTTTCTCAAATTCACACTTGTCTTTGTTCAACCGAATTCCACTTTCTAAAAGTCGATCAATGACTTTCGATGTTAAACTACGTAACTCCTTGAGCGTGTTGGCCGTGATCAGAATATCATCCATTGAACATTCAGTATTGCCAATGCCCTTCAATATTGACTCAATAACCTGTTGGAAAACTTCGGGTGCCGAAGCAAGTCCAAAAGGCACTCTCAAAAATGAGTATCG